>JANCRC010000018.1:7643506-8916591 GCA_024362995.1 Heteromeles arbutifolia | reverse complement strand
CCAATGGTTGTTACTGAAATACCAAACCTTGACGCAGTCATAGTTTTCACATCGGACAATGGCAGCAAGCAGATCTGAGCTGCAATTCCACTTGAGAAATTCTATGGTTGCATTTGTTTGCTCATTGATGCTAACCAAGTTTCTTTCTAACCCATTCCTCTCAAAGAAAACTATTGAGGGGCACTCATTTTCCGATTTCCTATCATAAACAGCTGCAATTTTTGCTCCACTGGGCATCCAGTCCACAACTGATCCCATGAACGACTTTGATTCAGAAACAGCATGTACTGCTCCCGAATGTCGCTCCCAAATTTTAAGCCTCTTAAGCATGGATGTCGAATCCTGCACCTCACTTAGGGTGACAAAGTACTTCCCATCACCTCGCCAAGAAATAGGGCTTTCAAATGTGAACTTAGAAGATAATTGCTGTTCACCTGAAACCATAGTCTTTAACAGTCACTAAATTTCCAAATTAACCAAACCCATGTCATACACAAACGATAAGTGGACACCAACAGAAACCATGGAAATCCTCCAAGTAAGGAGGTCATGTGGCCAAATTAAAATGACCAAATTACAAGTTAGTCCTAAAATCTGATTCATAAGATTATCTTTTACCACACATTGCTATAATGTTATTTCTCAAACAACTAGCAAACGCTAAGCACAAAAGCAAAACTGAAATACCGAAAATCCACGAATAATGGAAAGAGGTCCTTACATACGTGGTTGCCATCTTCCGGTAGATCCTCAAGCGCGGTCTCGTACAACAAATCCCAATCCTGAGTCATCACCAGCACCTGCCCGGACCCAGTAGTTATGGCAAGAAGGTCACCATCCGGACTGGGGGCGATGCATTTGACACCGCCATCCACACCACCAACGACTTGGGTAGCATTATCATCCACAGAATGCAGCAGCAGAAGCCCATTGCCAGTTCCCACCAAAATCGCCTCTTTCTCCATGAGGTAACTAAATGAAGTGATGAAGTCCTTGGGATCCAATTCGATTTGATTAACTTGCGCCGATATAGAGGTTTTGCTCCACGCCCTTTCATTCTACACCACAATCAATTACCAAAATTAGGGTTCCAATTAGAACAAGAAAATCAAAAAAGCATGCATACAAACACACACATACATATACATATATATACATATATATATATATATATACCTGGATGGACGAGAGGTGAGTGGCGTAAATGTTATTGTGGGAGGAAGCGAAGAACAAGCGATTCTGCTCGATGTCGAAAGCGGAGAAGAGTATGAGCTCCTCCTCGGATTGTAAGTGGAGATTCAGAGAGACCTCCGAGTAGAGCTTCAGATTATTCATTTTTTCCCCAAATCTATGGAACTCCTGAGAGAGGGAGTTGTGCCCTAGCTAGTTACCAGCTATGGTTGCAAGGGTTTTGAGGGTTTAAGATGTAAACATCTCTCGGAGAGAAGACGCGACAAACGACGTGTCGTGGTTTCGGAGAGTTTTATCCTTTCAAGAGAGTATAACTCTTTTTTTTATTTTTTTTATTTTTTAAGGAGGATAGAATAATTTATATTAGTTTATCCATTTATAAGGAGAGGGAATTCGAAATTGAGTAGGTATTTGCCCTGTTTGCGACTCTTCTATAAAATAATTTATATTAAATTCATGGATAGTTATAAGATCATCTCTAACTTTGAGCTAGAAGCTAAAATTTTTAACCTAGAAAATTTAGCTTTTAACTCAGAAACAGCTTTTAGCTCAGAAACAGCTTTTCTGTTCCAACTTTTCTAGCCTCAAATTATTAAAGAATGCACTTAGACTAATTTTTTTCTTAAATTAACTTCTTTTTTTTTTTTTAAATTATGTAGACTATCGTAAATTAATTTTATGAACATTTTAATCTAAATATATTTAAATTCCAATAAATATTGAAAAATCACTAAATCGATACATGAAACACTATGGAATAATATGAAAATCATGATAGAGATGTATAAACATAAAACACACAAGACACACAGAACAGGCACATACAAAACACATGTGAAGGACATACAAAACACATAATAGAGATGAAGCACACACAGAACACATGTGAAACACATGACACACACGAAACACATACAAAATACATACAAAACACATAATAGAGATGAAGCACACAGAACACATGTGAAACACATGCCAAGCATAAAGCAGAAACCCATGCCAAGCATAAAGTAACATCTTCCTCACAGATCCAATTACGACCTCTAATATGCTCTCTTGCCATCTTGAAAAATTTGGAAACGGGAAGAAATGGTAGAAAGAAAAATTGGAAGAATTGGAGGAGAAAAGTGAGTTTTGTGTGGATGTTTGAACAAATACATAGGTATTTATAGAGTTTTTGGATGAATTTTGAGTTTAATCATTTTTTTTAATTATTTTAGCCATTGGATTTAAATTTGGGTCTTTAGATCTTTTTTTTACTATTAGATTTGATTATATTCAATCTCAGCCGTTGAATTCAATGTATTTTAAAATTACATTTTTTTAAAAAAACAAAATTTGAATCTAAACGTTGGATCAACCAACAGTCCAAAAGTAGCAACCGTTGGATGAAAAAAAGAGTCGTTGGGCTCCTGATGGTGGCCGACAGCGACCCTGACAGTGTGTCCCACCATGTTGGGCGCTAAAGGGCTCAACCCGCGTGGGGAGAATGGGGCACGTCCTTGGGCCGAGATTGGGCTGGGTTTGGGCGAGTCCACGTGTATGTGGGCTAAATCATGGGGGTATTTGGCTTTTGGCTTTTGGCTTTTGGCTTTTGGCTTTTACCCCAAATATTTAGGTTGGGTATAAATGGGAAAATTTGGCTTTTAGCCCAGGGTTGGGTTTGGTCTAAGGAGGAGAATTCGAAATTGAGTGCGAAATAGTGTATTTGCTCTTGTTTGCGACTCTCCTATTCTTAGGTTTAGCTATTTTATTTGTTTTGACAAAACAATATTTTAAATTATTCCAGCACATAATTAAGTGTATATAATAGAGCTAAAGAGTTGTTAGACCCACCTCATTGTCCTATTTTTCCATCCAAACTATAATCTTACCCACCATAAAAAGTTAAAAAATTGAAATGTTATTTTCCACCCACTATTATCCAAAATAGCCTATAATATGTTATTTCTCCGCTCATTATTATTCTTAAAGGTTGAAATGCTATTTCGCCAACAATGAAGTCTCCAACGACCATAATCTACCAGCAAATGAATAACCCTTCAAATGCTCTATTGTTGTGATTATGCATTTCAATAATTACCATCAATATTTAATCATCATCAGTTGATAATTGGAAAGAACATCCACACTTTTTTGTTCCAAAATTCCTTCTATCCTCATCATTTATGTCTTTTTTGCAAATTCGGCTTACATATTATCTATTCATTTCACAATCCAATGTAAGTGTAAGGCTGATGTTACTTTTTCGCATCCAACCTATTATTATTCTATATATTTTAAGGTTCTTATCGATTATTTTACAGATGGGCAAACTTGTAATTAAACATTTTATTAAAAGTGAGTGGGGAGATAAGGTACTAGAGTGAAAATAACATCACTACAGAGTTATGCAAGTTTCAAATTTCAGATCAGATTTAGAGTACTAAATACATTCCAATTCCTATCCAATTTTTTTTTTCTTCAGATTTCAGAATTTCAGTTTTGGAATTAAATCGGCCGAAATATTTTGAAATATTTAGGCTCAAAATCGACAGGAATCGAATATTCCTAGCTATCCGAGTTGCACCCCTAGGGGGGACTATCTAAAAAATGCCTCGCCAACTTCTTTGCCCTTTTAAAACATGGCTATTAATCAATAAATAAATAAAAATCACACAGCTTATCATATATACCATGTAATACAAGAACAAATCAATGAGGATCATCTTTCGTTAGCATTGATGATTTGGTACATCTTTCATTCCATATCTCTTTAAGTAAGTTAAGGGATTAATAATAACCACAAGTTTGCCAGTAAAAGCGATACACTTTACATGAACAAATAAATATGATTATATAAAATATATATAATATATATATATACACACACACACATACACTGAGTAGACAAATAATTGATTCATTAGAACCTAGCTGAGAGGAACTGCATTTGCTTGAGAAGAGGAGTTAGGGTTTCCATGAGTTTCTCACATGGATGATTGTGAACTCCTTCATACGTTGTGACCACGATGCTTGTGTCGTTTGATAGCCTCTGGACCTGCTTCTTCACACTGCATGTGTTATGTGTGCATCGATAGTAACTCCTACACAAACACACACGCACGCATGAATATATACATGTTAAATGTTAATTAAATAATAAACTGACACAATAGAAAGAATTAAACTAACTGAACCAAAATAATTAAAGTAAACCTGGGACATAAGGTGTTCTTGACGGCTTTCTGTCCGTACTTTCTCCAGCGGAAGCCATCATCAAGGATATCATCCGTGCTTCGAGTATGGAATGCAACCCTAGGCCGGCTCGATCTTCTTGAATAATTCCTACTACTCGCACGTCCTTTCCTTCTCTTCGAACCCCTTATTTCTTCCGCACGATCACCCGCTTGATCATGATTATTATGAGTAGTAAGTAGGTCACCTGCAGGTTGATCACCAGAGAGGAGGCTGATCCAATCAATGTCAGGTGGAATCTGGACTTGGTGGTGATGAGGATCTGGAGGAGGATGAGGGTTGTCGAAAAGGTTGATGGAGAGAGATGATGATGAGGGTGTAAAGAGGTTATTTTGGGGTGGGTATTGATATGTTGGTGACGATGATGTTGTTGCTGCAGCAGGAGATGGATAATATTGGTTTTCCATACATGAGAGAGGAGAGAGGGAAAGAACTGAGAATGTTTGGTGATGGAACTTGGATACTTACATATAAGCTTTCAACCAACGTTGAAAGGTGGGGGAAGGTGAGAAGAGGTTGGCTGACCCACAGTACTACCATTGCGTATGAGAGAGAGAGAGAGGGTGGGGGGAGAGAGAGAGAGAGAGAGAGAGAGAGAGAGAGAGAGAGAGAGAGAGAGAGAGAGAGATGAAAGTTGAAAGTTGGACAGAGGAGGCTTAATTAGCTAGCTAGCTTAATAAGGGTTTGATCAATCTCTAATTTTACCCTGGGAGTGGGAGGGGTAATGTATGTGTAAAGCCAACTACATCTCAACTAATTCTGTTGAGCTGCCCTTAATTAATCTCATTCAAAGGAGAGAGAAGCTAGAGAGAGACGTGCCTTAACATGCATATCGTTATCATCAATGCTTTTCAATGCATGCAAATATTTGCACTTGCATGCTCCTCTCTCTCTCTCTCCCCCTCTCCCTCTCTCCCTCTCTCCCTCTCTCTGTGGATAGGCACATGCCCATGCATGTCAGTAATGCAGTGTGGACCATGAAGAAAGTTAGCGTTCCACCATAAAATTAATTAGGGGAGTAGCCCAGCTTATTCATAAGCTCATGCAAGGTCCTTCTTCTCATCAATGTGTGATTCATTCTAAACATGTCTCCTCACGTGCGGGATTCATTCTCTCGTTTACCTATTTGCAATTTTTTTCTTTTTACCGTAGAAAATAATAAAAACTGTTGGATGAACTTTTGCAATGCTCATAAATCTCCAGTCCTTAAATTTTTTCGAGAGAATCCCCGTTTGGGTCTATTCAAGTGCATGCAACTCCTCAATTTCCTGCGCTAAAACCATTGAAATTTTCTCGGGAAACAATTAGGCTCACCAAATACATCTGACTTTGAACAGAATACCCAAAAGCTTGTCCATGATAACTTAATTAAACTGGATTTTGGATAACAGTGATGATTCAAGCTCAGCAATGCAGGTGCTCAAATGGGCTTCCCTGCAAAAACGGTTTAATCACATTGCTATACATATTTTTCGATTGATTTGCAACTGGGTTTGGCTGGAAATATTGGGGAGATGGAATATGTTGAAGGATAAGTACGCACCCGGTGTCGAATAGGCACTTTTGGGCCTAGTCACTTTTGGGCCTTGGCACTGATTGATGTGTTTATTAGATACTGCAGGCCAAGGCAGTAGGGTGCTTGTGAATTTGAAAGCACAATGCCTTTGTTCTGTCTGGAAAATAAACCGGAGGTGGGAATTAGATTGTTCGAAATGATGAGAGTTTCTTAATTTACACCGGATTCATTGGTTTATGGGGTTCTGTTTAATAACCATGATTGCTTGATTGTTTGACACTTGTCAAAATCTGATGAGACGAGTTAGTTTTAGTTAGTTGCAAATAAGAGTGAATTAGTTAAGGGATAATTGAGTAATTGTGATGTATTAGACTATTATATAATATCTTGTAAGGGACTTTGAGATGTATCATTGTGTAATAAAAGCTTTACATTTCTCTCTCTCTCTAAAAACCTCTCATGTTAATCGAGTGTTCTTTGGTTTCTGTTGTTCTTCATATTTTCCATAGTGTTATCATGGTATCGTCGCCGGTACTGGTTAACTGCCGATTTCGATTCTAAGTTTTCCGATGTTCATCATCCAAGAGTGAAATCTGGGTTTCGATTGAAGTTTTACTTGAAGGGCGTTGTTGATCTGGGTTTTGCTGCGAGTTTGTGGAGATTGATTTTTGATCTTTGCAGTAATCTCAAGTGATATCAGTATTCATCTTTACTGTACTCATCTGTTCAGTTTCATAGTGTTGTGAGGATAATTGAATTCTTGGATAAATTTCTGCAATCTTGTATTCCATACATTGGTGATGTCGATTGAAATAGAGGTTCTTGATAATTTGTGCTGGGTTACATGAATTTGATAAGGATTGAGTAAATTTTCAGTGTCTTGATATCAAGAATTCAAGAAAGTATCAGTCTTTCTTGAATATTAAGAAAGTATCAGTCTTTCTTGAATATTAACAAAGTGTTAGTCTTTCTTGGCTGCTAAGAAAGTATTAATCTTTCAGTGTCTATGTAAGTAGTTTGTTGATAAGAGTATCATTCTCTTCTATTGATTTCTTGAGAAAATTGTGCTTCATATCCATCATGACTACACCAACTGTTAGGGTTGATAGTCTCTTAGGAATCTTGACAATCAAGTTGAAAGATGACAAGAGCAAGGAATTACTAAAGAACTTACTTCTGCTTATACTGAATGGGAATCAACTGATATGGCTTTGTTGAGTTTATTACTAGCTACATTGTCAGATGAGGCAATGGAATATGTTCTTGGTTGTAAGAATGCCTCTGAAGCTTGGTCTAATTTGTTGGAAATATATGCTTATGTGTCTAAGTCTCGTGTCAATCACCTAAAAACTGAGTTACATATTATTCAAATGGGTGTTGATTCGATTGACAGGTATCTGTTAAGGCTGAAAAACATAAGGGAACAATTAAGTGCTATAGGAGAGTTTGTATCTGATAATGATACGATAATTGCTGGTTTAGATAGGTTACCTAAGAAATATGCAATTATTAGAACTGTGATTTTGGCTAGAGAGTCACCAATAACCATGAAAGAGTTTCGAGCTCAACTTCTTAGGGCCGAAAAAGAACTTGAATGTGATATCAATTTGCTGTCAAATAGCTTGTCTGCTTTGTATGTTCAAGGATCTAGTTCTGGTACTGGGTTATATGTTGGATCTGGTTCTACATCAAACCCTCAAAACCACAGTCACATTCATTCTACCACTGGTGGCACATTAACTCAAGTTCCATATGGTCATTCATCACTACAGTCTAAATACACAGTTCCTCCTCATCAGTTCTTTCCTCCACCACAACCCTTTCCATATTATCCTCCTTTTGGTTATGGTTTATATGGTAATTATGATTCAAATTCTGATTCAGGAGTTCAGTCATTTAATGGTAATAGTCAACAGGTTCAGCCAAGGAACTTCAATAGGTCAAAGAATCACAACAATTACAGAAAGGGAAATAAGGTAGAGGTTTTAATTCAGGTGGTTTTCGACAGAGTAATAATTCTGGTTGGTCTAGAAACACTGAAACTAGAGCCAATGTGGTGATTGAATGTCAGATATGCAACAAAAGGGGTCACATAGCTGCTAATTGTTTTCACATAAATATTAATGCACCTGCAAATGGATTTATGGTTGAATGTCAGATATGTGGAAAGAGAGGGCACTCTGTACTTGAATGTTATCATAGGGACAATTATGTGTATCAAGGGCAATCTCCACCATCTTCTCTAAATGCAATGACTGCTCAACAGACATCTCACTATTCTCCAGCTGATTCTTGGATTGTAGATACTAATGCTTCACACCATATGACTGCTGACACTTCTGGTTTGACTAATGTGACACCTTTTGAGGGATCTGAGAAGATTACTATTGGGAATGGTACTAATCTTACAATTCAAAACATTGGTTCAACAGTACTCAAGACCAATGATCATACCCTTGTATTAAATAAAGTTTTACATGTTCCTCAGATTTCTAGAAGCCTTTTATCTGTTAAACAACTCTATTTTGATAATAAGAGTTGGTTTATATGTGATGAAACTGATTTTTTTGTGCAGGACAAGAGGACAAATGAGGTTTTGTACCAAGGAAAGAGTGAACCTAAAGAGTTGTTTCAAATTCATGTGTTGCAACATGCAAATGGAGTGCAGTCTATTTCAACATTTCTAGTAGTTATGGTTGGTCAAGTGGTGAAGTCCAATCTATGGCATCAAAGGTTGGGTCACCCCACTAATGATATATTCCTCTATGTTGAAACAGTCTAGCATACCAGTTAGTATAGACAGTAATACTAGTATATGTACCTCTTGTATTCAAGGAAAGATGTCAAGTTTTCCTTTTCCATCTAGGACAACTAAGTGTTGGTCACCATTTAAGAAGATTCATACAAATGTCTGGCGTCATTCTCCTGTAAAGTCTATAGATGGATATAGGTATTATGTAATCTTTTGTGATGAATATACAAGATATGTTTGGATTTATCCCTTGTGTAATAAATCTGATGTTCTCTCCATTTTCATAAAATTTTATACATTTACTCTTCAACAATTTGGGGTTTCAATCAAGTGTTTACAAACTGATAGGGGATGAGAGTATATAAGTAAAGCTTTTAGTGCATTTCTTGACTCTAAGGGAATAAATCAAATGCTTTCATGTCCTTATACTCCTCAGCAAAATGGAATTGCTGAAAGAAAGCATAGGCATATAGTTGAAACATCTCTCACTCTTCTCTTTGAAGCTGGTTTACCTATGAAATTCTGGTACTTTGCTTTTGCACATTGTCTTTCTGATAAACATAATGTCTTGTAAATCCTTATCAATGGCATCACCATACACATTGCTATATAAGAAACAACCAGATTTGAAGTGTTTGAAGACTTTTAGAACTGCTGTTTTTCCCTGGTTAGGACCTTATAATGCACATAAGCTACAACCCAAGTCTGTCTATTGCACTTTTTAGGGATACTCAAGAAGTTATAAGGGTGTTATATGTTTTCATCCTCAGACAAGAAAATGCATCATTTCAAGACATATCATTCATGATGATACTGTGTTTCCATTTAAGATTTCACAGTAATGTTCACATTCATTACAAAAGCAAATAAATACATCTAATATACCTTCAATAGTAATACCAATCCTTGTACCTATGCCTACTACTTCTGGTATATCTGGTATTGCTCAGAGATATGATAGTGGGTATGTATCTTCATCAATTATGTCCGACTCAAGTGACAGTTAATTGGAAGGGTCACAGAATACATTGCTCCCAATACAGTTTCACAAGATACTGTTTTGCAGAATTCTAGTTCAAGTGACAGTCAATTGCAGGGGTCACAGACTACAATGCTTCCAAATACAGTTTTACAAGATACAATTTTGCATAATTCTAGTTTTCAAAATATAATTCAAGAGTCTGTGAATTCTCAAGAATACAAAATCAAATAAATACATCTAATATACCTTCAGTAGTAATACCAATCCTTGTACCTATGTCTACTACTTCTGGTATATCTGGTATTGCTCAGAGATATGATAATGGGTATGTTTCTTCATCAATTATGTCCGACTCAAGTGACAATCAATTGGAGGGGTCACAAAATACATTGCTCCCAATACAGTTTCACAAGATACTGTTTTGCAGAATTCTAGTTCAAGTGACAGTCAATTGTAGGGGTCACAGACTACAATGCTTCCAAATACAGTTTTACAAGATACAGTTTTGCATAATTCTAGTTTTCAGAATATAATTCAAGAGTCTGTGAATTCTCAAGAACAGGAATTTAAAACAACTCAACCGTCTTCAGGTCACTCTTTCTTCTCCACATAGTACAACCCTTTTTATCCTTATCCTACATCCTGCACAATTACAGGTAATATTATCCATGTCTCATTCATCACAACAATTAGACATAGGTAATGCTAATCACTCTATTGATAATTCTAGAAATATGGGCATTCAAACTAGATTACAAACTGGTGCCATCTCAAGAAAGAATTATGCAGCATTTCTTGGTACACTACCTTAAATGAGTTCATTACATGCTCTTGATGATTTCTCTGGAGGTTTTTCTTTTTTAGCTAATGTCATAGAGGTTGGGGAACTAAAGAGCTTCAAGCAAGTTTGCTCTCATAGACAATGGCAAGTGGCTATGCATGAGGAATTTGATGCATTACAGGTACAAGGTACCTGGTGCTTAGTACCTCCACCTTCAAATAGGAGTGTCATAGGTAGTAAATGGGTATATAAAATCAAGAAAAATCATGATGGGATAATATCAAGGTATAAGACTCCATTGGTTGCTCAAGGTATTCTCAGGAACATGGCTTAGATTACTCAGAAACTTTCAGTCCAGTAGTGAGGCATACTACTGTGAGACTTATTATTGCTCTTGTTGCACAATTCAATTGGTCTTTAAGATAACTTGACATTAAGAATGGATTTTTACATTGGGGGACTTGAAGAAGAAGTGTATATGAAGCAACCACAGGGTTTTGTGGATCCAAAGCTGCCAAATCATGTATGTAGGCTAATTAAGTCCTTGTATGGGCTTAAACAAGCTCCAAGGGCTTGGAACTCCAAACTCACCAGTTATTTACCTTCTCTGAGTTTTTGTGCATCATTTTCTGATTCAAGTTTGTTTGTGAAACAAGATGACAAAGACATTATAATATTATTGTTGTATATGATGACATCATACTAACATGATCTAACTCAGTGAAGATTCAATCTGTTATTGATGATCTTGCTGTAGTTTTCGATTTGAAGGATATGGGCATACTTTCATACTTTCTTGGATTGCATATTCAATATCACAATGACGATTCTCTGTTCATTGACCAATCCAAATATGCCAATGAGTTACTTTAAAAAGCTACAATGGATCAATGTAAGCCTACATCAACTCCTTCAAAACCTCATACACAGTTACTTGTTCAAGAAGGCAAACCCATGACTGATGCAACTACTTATAGGAGTTTAGTTGGAGCTTTACAATACCTAACATTCACCAAGCCTGATATTGCCCATGCTGTGAATATGGTATGCCAATACATGACAAGTCCTACATGTATGCATTTCAATTTGGTAAAAGGGATCCTGAGATATATTCAAGGGACAATACATTGTGGTTTGAAGTATACAAGGAGTGATGATTTCACTATATCAACTTATTCTGATTCGGACTGGGCTGCAAATATAAACATAAGGAGATCAGTTACAGGCTATGTGGTGTATCTAGGATCAAATCCTATATCTGGCAATCCAAGAAGTAGTCTACAGTTTCCAGGAGCTCTACTGAGGTTGAATACAAGGCTTTAGCACACTGTGCGTCTAATGTCTTTTGGATTATATCAGCTCTCAAATATCTTCATCAATATCTTTCTATTCCTCCATGCTTGCATTGTGATAACTTGTCTGCATTGGCTATATGTTCAAATCTGGTTTTTCACTCGAAAATAAAACATTTGGACACAGACTATCATTTTGTCCGAAAGCGGGTTCAAAATAAGGATATCACAGTTCAATACATTCCAACTAAAGATCAAATTGCAAATATTCTAACAAAAGGATTGCATAGTCCTACATTTGTTAGACACTGTCATATTCTAAATTTGAGAGTTTACTGCAAAGACTTCAATTCGACTTCGACTGGTGTCTCACTCATCTCTATTGTCAAACTCAATTTCTGAAAAATCCAACTGTGTTTGAGCAGGTAGTAATAACCATGATTGCTTGATTGTTTGACACTTGTCAAAATCTGATGAGATGAGTTAGTTTTAGTTAGTTGCAAATAGGAGTGAGTTAGTTAAAGGGTAATTGAGTAATTGTGATGTATTAGACTACTATATAATATCTTGTAAGAGACTTTGAGATATATCATTGTGTAATAAAAGCTTTACATTTCTCTCTCTCTCTCTCTCTCTCTCTCTCTAAAAAGCTCTCATGTTAATCGAGTGTTCTTTGATTTATGTTGTTCTTCATATTTCCATAGTGATATCATTGTTACAGTGTTTATGCAAGAACCCTAGATTAGATGATGTGCTAAATGTTTTAGGTATGATGGAAACTGGATTGGTAATTTGTTTCTTCACAAATTATAAGAAGATGTAGTTCATGGGGTATTCACATACTTTAAATTGTTCCCTTTTTTTAGTTTTCTGGGTTTCTACACTTATTTTCCATTCATAATTCATTTTTTCTATTTTTCAATTATTTGAAGATATCTTTGATTGTATTTGAATGAGATGGTTCGTCAATCGTCACTGCATGTTCAATTTACACAATGCTCCTCAACATCACCAAAGCAAAGATTTTTAATTATTTGGCGGTCCTCCTGCTTTCTTCTCAAAGAGGCCCCTTCAAGGTTCTAGATTTCTCTCTCAAATACGAAAGAATTTCATCAAATTATGCACTTTGCTAATGAGCAATGAAAACCCATTAAAGTCATGAATGAAGAATGAGCAATGCATACGTAAGAAGGAACAAGTGGCTTGAGTACTACACTTTGGGTAAGTTTATGTTTTCACCGAAGGGAATGATCGAGATGATCGAACCGTTCTTTCGAAGGCACGTGATTGCATTCCTGAACAAACAATATTATCTACGTTAAAAAGGAGGAGAACAGGTTTAACCTCACCAAGGGCTAACGATAATGTGATTCAAATTCGCGTTTGTCGAAAATCGAACCTAAGAACTCTCACTTACAAATAAAAAGAAATGTCATCAAATCGTAGTACTAAACGGCTTAAACAGTACCCCATTACTTGAAAAAACCTTATATGAGAGAACTGCATGAATTCCAATCAAAAGGCCCACTGCATTTGGCCAACCACGTTACTTCCTCTCAAAAATCGATCAATCGAATCGTCATACACGAAAAACAAAAATTCTTCTCAAAATCCATGCAAAAGAAGACTCAATTTCTCTACAGCCATTTTACAACAACCAACAATTAGTTGAAGGAAACGGGGAAAAAGCAGGAATAAAAACAGAAAAAAAATAAAATTAAAAACAATTCACATATTTACAATGTCAAAAATAAACCCTGTAGACTCAAAAATCATAGCAGACACACTTTGGGATGCCCTGAAAAAACACACCCCTGTGATCTTACCCTCTAATACCTCGGTTACTCGGTCCACCAAACATACAAAGATCAATTCTCCTCGCGTTGCTGTCAGGAAGACGAAGCTCTATGAGTTAACAAATGTTAAAAACTTATACTGCCCATGTATGCCTTTCATAAAAAGCCAGCATCAAGATCGCCTTCAGGAATTACTAAAATATAACGAAGGCTTGGACGAAAATGGAAATTCTGATTCTGTACAGAGTATATTTCTCCGAAAGTTTCCCACAAGGTCTCTTGGCATTATAATGCACACTAACTGCATGCACACAGCATAAAATGTATTATACAAACAAATCTCAGCATAAAGTGTCGTGATCATGCCACAATAATGCACAAAATTCATTGAGGATAGGTGGCAGTACCTGGAGATATGGCTACAAACTTTTCCAGAGCTACTTGCTCTAAGTACCTTCTTTTCTGACGAGCCCCCGCCATAATCCTTCAGCTGAACGTCAACTCCATGTATTTTACAAAACAAAGGCGTCCCCCAACAATTCATTACATAAATGTACAGTATGGAAAGGAAGATATGGGAAGTAGATATCGATCTGGCTCACCATTTTCTAAAAATCTGAGAAAGACAACCACAAGGCACTGATTGCTGAAATTGGGGCACTGTTCTGTAGGAAAGAATTTTCAGCATTATCCAACATTCGAATGCATCTCCTGCCCTCTGTTTACTATTTTCCGATCAGAACCGCATAAATTTGTCTTCAATTCCATATCTTAGCCACTTTTTAGTACTTTCAGAAATCAGACTCCAAAGAATTTTGTGTATGCTTGGAAAATTAAGCATATCCCAGATATAGGTTTTTAAAACATGCCAAATAGTGCTGTTCGAGGATTAGCATAAGCGTCATAGTGATGGCATGAAGTTGAGCTTCGAAGCATTGTTCTACAAGTCAAGGGCAACATCTACAGATCTGCATCACCAGATTACAACCCAGTTCCAAGATCGTTTGCCAGCTGAAGTATGCCACGCATCTGAAGATACGGATTTTCCAAGAGCTTTTCATTGTTGCTCTGCAGAGAGTAAACATGGTAGTGAGATGTCACCATCCTGTCCCAAAGCTGGCTGCTATATTATGATAGTAACTGAGAGATGACGCAAGACTTCAAAGCAAAGACACAAGAATAATACTAGAAAGAAGGGCAACAAAGAAATTCCAAAGGAATCAGAATGCAGCTCTTCCAACAGGGGATTGTAAACAAATTTACATCCTCAAAATCTTAGCAGTTAAAAACTTGCCAACAATAAATCATGACCTTTATGAAGAGAACTAAATGAGGTTATTGGAAATTTTGGAATGTAGCTCCCAAGCATGTTAATCAGCAATACAGACATAAATACAAGGACGAGTAGTTCGCTACAGATAATTCGATATACTTAGGATAAGGCAAAGTTGGTTTCAGAATAAGGCTCAGTCCCTACAAAATATTATTTCATGTATGTGGCTCTTCTGGCAAGGAATAAATATCCAGTAGTTGAATGCTATATTAGTTCCTTATCAGGCTGCTGCCTAAAACTATCATATTTTCCACCAATGTTATCTAAAACACAACTTTACAATGAGATATTGCTCCTACAAAGAAAGTAATCCTCAATAACCTATACTCTAATGTTTCTTCCTAAAGATTTCTATATTTCAAGCACCTTATCAAAGTTGAGAAAATATGATAATATAAATGCAAAATATGACACATTATCTTTTTCAGGAATCATATATGAGAATGTGCAACGGCATGCAAAAAAATAAAACAAGGCCCACCTGCTGAGCTCTAACAACAAGATTCTGAAGCATGTGCTGGTACTTTTCAGGTTTTTCTGTCATCATTCGCTGTAAAGCACAAATTGAAATTGTTAGCAGGACAAACTTCACCACATACTCAGTACACTGTAATTTGTTTGTGGGAAGAGGAGAAAAAGCATTCTTGCCTTCAGAAGAAAAGCTGATGAGTAATATGCCACCCTCGAGTCTGTGTCATCCAAGAGTTCCCTGAATTTAATACAAAGTAATCGCATATCATATATATGCACACAAAACAAAACAAAAAACATTAAGCTAATTAAGCTAATCCAGTAGTAGCATGGAATTGAAGAATCACCTAAAAAATTCTTCCCCGTCAACGTCCTGGAAAGTAGCAGAATCTGCAGTACATTTACCAATTAGAAGTAACAAAAGGGTAGCCCGTATATCAGATATAGCACCAGGAAGGTTCCCTCTTCCTTTGCTTCCAACAGCTACACCCAACGCAATGTTGTCTGTTGCTGCACCAGCAAGTTGAATCAATGGCCAATAAAACAAAGCAGCCGGAACTCGTGTAACCAACTGCATGGGAACTATGGCCTGTCCTCGGAGAACCAGTGCTGCCATTGATTCTGTCTCATGATCTAGCGGATTGTTATTACTGAGGCCAGATCTGGCACTGGATTCTTCCATACAAACATCCTGGTGAGAACTCTCTTTCTCATCAACTATTTTACTTCCTTCCATCCGACTAAGAACCCTACCAAGCTGTGCATCATCTCCAAAGTCTGTTGTATTTGCAGATGGAGCTCTCAAGCATAATTGAGAGAATAGAATGTCACACATCTGTTGACAGAAACCAAGGAAAAATAGGGATGAGGAAAATTGAGATACCCTCTACTAATCAAAAGTCACACAAGAAAATTCCATAGAATCATGAAACATAAATGAACCTTGAGAATGCACTTTGCAACAACCCAAAGCAAATTCTCCAGTACCATTTGAAAACAGAGATTAGCACTAGCTGTACTCAATTTGATATTTCATTTATTTTTTCTTACATAATAATCTATCGATTAAAACTTCCAGCCAGTAAATCCTTTAAATAAGAATGTATTATGTCACGACATCCAGCATTATCAATATTACACCAATAATCTGAATAGATAAGGTCAAGAAACATTCAACATGACTGAATATTATTATGTGCAAACAAAACATTTTACACTCTCATTTGACCCTACAGCAAGATTAAGTAGAGAAAACTTCAGAGTCCCTACACCATTCAGAAGTGGTACACCTTATGCTTTTTCAAACAATCAAAATCAAAGGTAACACTCACAGTCTGTAGGTCAAAACTTAAAAGCCATATAATTAAAGCTTATGCATTTAGGTGCGTCATATTTTCCTGCATTTAGTAAAGAGATTTACCATTTCTAAGCAAATTACCTTCAAAATATTAATGCGATCTGTTTCATTAATCTGAAAAACCAAGGACAAGGCACTACTCATGATGTCTATCACTGCACTAGCTTTCTCAAGGCGGCTATCTTTCCGTACATTGCCAATATCACTGCCATGTGATTGCTGGACTTTATTTTCATTTAACAAAATCTTACACCTCATGAGAAGCCTTTCAAGAACATTCAAAAATCCCCATCTGATTGAGTTGTGCTTTGACTTCAAAAGTCCACACATAAGCCAAATGGGCAAAGGAACATCTGAAGCAACTGAAGAATCATGAACATCTGCTTGGGCAATTTTTTGCTGCATGGTTTTTATATTTGACCATATACTTGAAATCCTTTCTTCACTAATTTCTGCAATAAGCAGGTCACTTAACCAGACATACGCATTCCGACGGTATGCAATTCTTTCTGAATGAAGAAGGGAATGTAAAAGAGCCCATGAGAGTTTCGCTTTCATGCCAACACCATTTCTCAGAACCGCACCTTCAATGCTATCCACAGACTTGTAAGATTTGGTTATCTGCATCATGTGTGAGAACTCCGTGTCCAAATGAGTAAATGAGCTTATTGTCACACCAAGTTTCTCCATTACACTGTCCAATAGCTGTAAAGTTAAAACAAATTTCAGATAGCAGCAACTTTGATAAAATGTTGCAATTAATTGACTTATCCAATATCAAAGAAAATATGGAACCGAAGAAGACTCTCTAAATTCTTAAACTGGCAAAAATTCCACTAAACAAAAATGTGCAAAAATAGAATAACAAAATGTTCACTGAACTTGCATACAATATAGTTTGGACTCTTATAAATTTGAAAAGCATGGGCTACCCACACCGCATGCACAAATACAATTGTTCAGAACAAACGAACAAAACATGCACACTGACTCACACCAATCGCACACACAAACTTTTGAGACATTACCACATTGAGCCGTTCACTGTTTGGATATCTAGACAACGCATCTGAAATAGAACTCCTCAAGATTTCCCCAATGCCTACCAACCCAAGCTTAACAGATATATAAAAAGCTTCGGGCGCATCAGCCAGATTGAGCAGGGCAACAAGAGGCTGAATCTCATCATCGCTATACTCAGTGACTCCAGTAGCTATGCATATTTCATTTATTTGATGCAAAGCATAGTCCAAAAGAACCAAAAACAGATTTCTCCTTTCCTCCCTTGATTTTGCAAGTGAATACTGTATTGCAAAAAAGTTATAGTTTCGAATCAGGAAACTTTTTCGCAAAAAGAAACCTTTAATGCAAAAGCACTTGTATATTAGTTCCAATAATAACCAATAAACATTTAAGTAAAGCTTATCTCAAATAACAGGCCTGTCTCCATCTTCTACTAAAGTGATTTTTACAATATCTAGATCACCAAACTTGCTTTCCCGTCCACAAAGATTAGGACATACCAAATGTTATATCAGACAAACGCTTTACAAGACAGAGACTATAATAGCATTGTGATTACCAGGGTTCTTAGCTAAATGCTAGGAATCAACTAACTACCCAAATTTCTAAAAAAGCTAATCTTCAGAGTTCAGACAAAAAAGGAACGGAAAAAAAATCAACAAACCTTACTATTTTATTCCAGTTTCATGGTAAATTACTAGCATACCTCAACAAAAATAAACTCTATTCCACCAATCAGATCAACTTGCTCCACCAGAAACAATTGGGTACTTGAAACAGCCTTGTTGATTCCTTCAGGTACTTGATAAAACATGTTTGCTAACATGCTAATAAGCTTGCAATGAACTACTTCTGCCCAAGAATTTTTCCTACTAATTTCTAGTAGTGCCTTTAAAACCTGACAGTAGGAAGTGAATTAAAACCAACATTAAACTCGCTGATATGATAGAAAAGGAATATCAAGTGATTTCTTAGATTATGGCATTATTTGGTACAAACTGGATATATAAGATCATACGCTGCTTTATTCACACATTAGCCTTATATCTTATAAAATATATGGTATTATAAAAAATACATTAAAAATATAGGAAAAGTTGCTAAGAAAAACTTGTCAAATATTTTCAATGGTTACAGCATTGATATACAAAACTGCAAAAATATCTCACCCTTATGTCAAGTCCATTTATCCGGTTTCTCAAGATTTTGCCTCTATCACAAACAAAATATAGCAAACAACTAAGAGCAGAAGCCCAGACAGATTCCTCCTCCTCTTCTATCTGTACGAAAGATAAGAGACTGGTTGGTAAAGAATGATGTCAATAATTTCCACGCTATATGGAGCTAAAACACTTAAAAGAAAAATAGTATAGTTATGTGTCCTAACATGCTTGTTTGGGTGGAAAGAAACTACAGATTTTTTAAGATAAGAAGGTGGTGGATTTTCAATGGAAGAGGAGTAGAAGTTTGCTCTCTTTGTCTAAACATTATACAGAACATTCATTTTAGACTGATAACATTTTAGTTGAACACTGATCTTAATGGACCCACACTAGTTTGTAGCTTGTTTGATGTATCCTTTTTTTTTTTTTGGTTGAAGAAGGGAGCAGGGGGTAATTATTTTGCGTAACCTAAAAGCTAAAACAGAAAAATAACATGGATCCAAGATGAAAGTCCTATATCGAATATGACAGAGAAAATATACCTGGACAAGAAACAGCATTATCTCATACAAAATATTCAAAATCCAAGTTTCAAAATTATCAATAGCTGAGGAAGTGCCCATGATAAGAGAATCTGATCTTCTCACTCCTTGTGTTGCAAGCTTAGATTCACTGTCAAAATATGATTCTTGAGAATACTCTTCTTCAATCGTGGAATCGTTATCGGCTACCATTGGCTCTAATAAATGAGCATGAACTCCAAGGTTCAAAATCAAATCAAAAGCACGATTCCTACATGCTGCTCTTGGAGAATTAAGCATTTCCTGAAAGATAATATCAAAAAAATTTGTAACCTAATGAAAGAAATAAAAAGGGAGGGGGGCGGGGAAATGGATAAGAATCATGAAAAATTAGCATGTAGTTGACCATCACCTCAAGCATAGACAGAGTGAGAGGGGCAGCAGTACCGGAATCCAAAACATACCTACAAAATAGGGTTTCAACATACAATGAGGCAGCAAAAGATAGGGAATGTGAACTGTAATGAATACTGGCCAAATGCATAACAACATACATGTCAATAACAAGTTTGATAAGGACGCTCACTGCCGCATCTATTGATGGCTTTCCATAGTTATTAGTTAATCTAGATGATACAGTCTTCACATTAGCATTCTGTGAAGATGCCTCAGAGCAAACTGCAGCAATGACCTCACAAACCTCAGCAGGATTCAACCGCAAGGGTTGTTGTTCACTGATACCCAACCAAAATATGGTGAGAGACAGAGAGAGAGAGAGTAATTGATAATAAACAACATAATTGATTATTTGTTACCTGTAGTGACGATACTGGAATAGCGGCTTCGCCCGAGGACGAAATGTGCTCACCGGAGAATCATCCCTGAAATTTGGATGTACAACGTCAAAATAGCACTTGGATGTTCAATATTGTATCAAAGTTTTAGAATCAGATAACGTATGACTAATGAGTACAGGTTTAACAAATATGCCTCAGAAAACTGGGATTAAGAAGAGATTAGCTTAAATGTAAATCCCTGGTGGTAAAAGAAATATCTGCAAAAGGCAGCGAATTTAAAAGAAATATCTTCAAATTTTTTTGTTTCCCAGTCATAGAAACATCTTCAAATTACATGATTCTATTCTGTTGTAATATTCAGAGATATGTGCCACAAATTTGAAGAACCAAATTTCAACACAACATTTTTTAAAATGCTGTAACACAGTTGACTGAGATGTAACAACGGTTGACCAAGAAGTAAGAGCGTACCATATTTGATGAGGGCCGGATTTAGTACGTTTAGATGCTGCGATTGCTCTCAAATGGGAACGCGCAGTGGCAGAATCAGTTATCGCTGTTACTGGTGAAGGTTGCAACAGTTGGTCAAGATAAGGGATATCAGCAGTTCCAAAATACTTCCACGGTTGACCTCTCATTTTAGCTTCCTTATCTCCTACAAGTAGAGCTGCTGCACCTACTTCTAGAAGACTATGTGTTCTCATATCTTGGGGATTTACAACACGATCACTTGATAGGGTCAAGCAGTCAAGTTAGTTTATTAAGCAACGGGAAAAATATGAGATATTGACCAAAAAAATTGTGAACTACAAAGAAATCGACCACCAGAGATTAGAAGGTAAACACTATATGTGATTTACCTTTCAGTCCCCAAGGATGATGACTGCTGTTCCCCAAGCCAGCGCCACTTGAAAACGTCCAGTGCAAAGTATTCAAGATCTCCCATTCCATCAATCTTTCCAATGTTTGATAAGTTCAAAATGGACATAGTTGTAGCATCTTTATTCTCCAAAGGTTCTCCACTATGTGCAGGGCTTAGTTGTGAATTAAAGGACCTGCTCAACAAAGAAGACAAACTCGTCGGAAGAGACTGTCTAGTTGCAGAAGGAGCTCCAGAGAAAGCAGCCGGATGGAATGACCGCTTTGGAAGATGTTGAGACACAAGAGACCGCACATAGTTCAATGACTTCACAAGTGCCCCGGACGCAAAACTAGGTACAGATAAAGGAACAACATTTGTAGATGCCGTTGATATTGTTGATGTTATTGATCCAAACGATTGAGACTGTGGAGACAATCTCCGGTTTGGACCAATGTCACATTCAACAATGGTGTTTACACAAAAGCGATCTATCTGCAGTAATGTCTCTTCACTAGGTTTGTACCTACAGAGAGAAAAAAAGAATGTATAGCCATATTAATCAAAATTGCACGAAACTATACTTGTAGGAAAGATGTTTCTCCCTCCTTTCAGACCATAGAATGCGCATCAGTGTAAGGGCCTACTAGGTAACTTTAACGACAACATAAAAGATATTCAAATCAGTGTCAGTATGGCAGGTCTCAAGCCCCTGTTAAAATTAATTGCAAAGCAGTAAGTGGAAGGCGAGAAATTAAATGTACAAATGAGGATAACTTGTGCACTGAGAGTGAGATAAATCACTTCTCTAAAATGCACCTTATTTATTTTAATTTCAATGAAACCAGTACAGGTTTCTCCTTATAAATTAGTATCCTGCATTATCTTCTTTCCCAGCTTAGGCCTTCAGAGGAGATTAAATAAAATCAGGCATATCAGTCCCTACACTACACGTGTAGTCACCACTGACAGCTTCTAAACGAAGGAAATTACAATAATGACCACTGGAAGGATTATGAACAAATAGAAAACAGCGAAGCCATTTCAAGCAAAAATATAATAATTAAATGACAAAATAATAAGCATTGCAGGCAACTAGAAGAAATGAGTACAAGACTGTACAGCCATTACATAAACAACTCATACATCAAGTTATTAGAATCATTAAAGATCTCATGATATGTAGAACATACCTTAGAAGGTAGCGTTTCAAAAGTGCCACACACCTTGCAACAACTGCTGGGCTGGCATAAATAAAAGTAACATCAGGTAAAGGATCAACACATATTGTCCTATAAATCATGATAGAGCAAAATCCATATTAAATAAAAATGATAATGATTTGCAAGTAGGTGCAAATGGAGATAATTTACATGCACTTCTAAAAACACTAAATGTACATACACATACATGCAGAGACACATATTTGTGCATATATGTCTACAAGGTCCAGTACTCCAGTGTACCACTATGCTTCTAATCTCAAAAATATTCCTTGTGTATGTTAGTCAAATAGTTATTATAATTCTATCCTATACATATCTGCTATCACCTTTTTTTATTCATTTGATTGAAAATGCTCCTTTCTTTATTGAATTCCATATGCATACTTATTTACCATCAACTAGAAGCCATAAATGTTTACTCCTCACCTTCTATTTTAGGGTTTCTAGTATCAATACCTATTTGATAAAACAATCACCTATATTTACCACAAAGCTCTTATGAGTATTAAATATTATTTCTATACGCAACTTACTTGCAGTTATAATGGTTTGCTGTTACAGGTATTCCCAAATTTACCCTTCATGACTTTTGATTAATAGGTTACTTGAACTATATTTTACAGCCCATTCAATCTTGTGATGCAGATCTGGAAAGCACACAGCGAAAACAAGTTTTTATCTAAACAATCGCCAAAGCTGGGCTCTTTTTTTCAAATGAATCGCCAGAGCTGGTTTTGACACCAACTCACACTTGTTATCATTCCTGAAATGTGTGAAGCATAAGTTTCTTCTTTTGTATTGATCACATAGAGACTTGAACCTAGGATCTCTACCCTCTTCCCAGCCATCCCATGTCACTTGAGCTAAGGCTCATGGGCAAGTATTTAAGTCAAATTAAGGAATGTAAAACCTACAAAAGTATATATAAGATTTACCTTCGCTCCCTCTCAGCAATGGTATGTTCTAAAATCACATTGTAAGACAAGTCCATCGTCGAAGGGGCTGCCAGATAGTCCTGCCAGTCATCATAAGTTTAACTTGCGAAATATGAAACTGAATCTCATTCAAGTCAATCAAATAAGAGGATACAGAGCACCGTTAATCATAGGTCAGAAACACTGATGTGTGGATAACTGAATAATCGCCACTAACCAGGAGCAATAAAGTTTCGACATGTTATTATACTTCAAGCCAAGACCGCCAGTGAAATATAAATATGCTCCATAACCAGTAAATTCAAAAATCAGCAATAAAATTCCATTTCAACTTGCCCCATTATGTATAGTTAAACAGAGAACCGCTCAGAAAAGAATACTCTTTTGAGTGCCAACAGAGCAACAAATTTGTTATAAACGCCAGATTAATTCAGCCACTTGTAACTTTGTATAAAGAGCTTATAGCCCGAGGACGACTATAATTAAAGAAGCGTTTTCTTTCGAATTTAAATATTTAGTGATCCAAGCAAGGACTTTTTTTATTTAAGACCAATCACAAAGCAGGGAAACCACATTAAATACTCCCTCCAATGCAAACTCAAAACGTAAACACACACACACACTACGAATAACCATTTTCAGCACTCATGCTCTGTTCGTTGCTAATTGCTAAGAGAATGTAGCAAGCTAAAAACACTCTAAACAAAACCTACAATGTGTATGATTTTACACTAGCCAAAGCCAAAACATTACACCCACTAAAACAGAATTCAGCTTAATTATCTATGTTTAAGGCCATAAAACTCACTAATAACTTGCTTTTTACTATAAAGAAGGTTTTCTCAGCAACCAAACAGAGTTCAAATCTCGAATTCATTCAAAATCCACCAATTAAAACACAACACACAACCAAGAAGACCTAGATTCCAGAGCATAAACCGGCATTTCAAAGATCCAAAAATCCCCGAGCAAAATCACAAACCAAACAGCCAAAAGCAAGACAATTTTCACTCACCCGAAGAATTCGAGAAGCTTCGGAGAGGAGCACAGTGGAGGAAGTGGTCCCATGGTGGGAGGTAGCCGCGGCGGAGGAGGACAGGCAGTCGGCCACAGCTCGGCGCAGCGGCTCAGGCGGCTTCTTGAGCGACGAAGATCTCAACCTGGAGACTCCTCCTCCTCCTCCGCCTCCGCCCAACTGAAGCCTCGAACTCCCGGGGCTCCGAGCCGGACTGTTGTAGCCCGAAGACATCGGGTGGTGGGGTCGGGTCGCCACCCGAATCTCTCAGAATTTCACCTCGCACGGCGGAAGGAAAACTTCGTTTTTTTTGCTCTGTGGAGGGCTCCACTCTTACATTTGAGCAAAAAATCTGAAAAAATATAATGTTGTGCTCGAAATGCAAACCAAGTCCGCGAGAGCGAGAGAGAGATTGGGAAAATGGTTTTTATTTATTTAAATTTTGAATTTTATGGGATTTAATTACTAAAATAATTAAATAATCTTTTTGGGAGATTCTTAAACATCGGTGTAATGTGGTGATTAGCTGGAGGGATAGGCGTAGTTTTATGAGGGGTGATTAGCTGGCATGCGCTAGAATTTGTCCCTTTTTTCTTCCAAAAACGACATTTGGGAATATAAACGGAGCTGGGTGGAGAGAGAGAGAGAGAGAGAGAGAGAGAGAAATTTTATTTATTTTTCCTTTATTTTCTTTTTTATTTGTGTTTGATTTTATTTATTTATTCATTTATTTTTTACTAAGATTTTTTTTTTTAACAAATGATATTATCTACCCTAAATGGAGAGGCTGGGCTTAACCTCACAATGAACTAGTAATAATGTGGTTCAAATTCGTCTTTAGGTTGTACTTAAATTTGATTTTTAACTAAGGTTTTTTTTTTTTTAGTTAAATTTGATTTAGGTTGTACTTGTAGGGGGAAATGTGGGTAGTACAACTCAAATTGCCATAAGGAAAGATATTGCTAGATTTTATTGTGTGGCTTCCTTATTGGATAAGGTAGCTACATTAGGAAAAACTTTCCTAAAACATCAATGTCTATCCTCACAACATTTCAAACTTTAGGGTTTTCCCACTCTTATCATGAATTATTTTGGACAAAGCTTTTGAGTATGTAAGTATATGGTAATGTGAATATAGAATAAATGCATTTATTGAAGGAAAGAAATTGTGATGCTAGTGCCGGTCTGGCATTGTTCTGGAATGGCTAGACGCGCTTTCAGACAACAAAAAACCTTTTCTAGCAACATTTAGAAGGCTATATATGCTCTCCCACAATCAAAAACCTTTATGGCAACCTTTGGAAGGTTAGGCACGTTTTCGCACAAACAAGGCATTCTTTGCTCAGCTAACACGCTTTCAGACAACCAAAAGCCTTCTATGACAACTTTTGAAAGGATATACACGTTTTCACACAACCAATAGCCATTATAACAATCTTTGCAAGGCTATACACGTTTTCACCCAACGAAAAGCTTTTCTGGCAGTCTTTACAAGGCTAGACACGTTTTCACACAACCAACAACTCTTCTACTAATATTTAGTAGTGTGATTATCCCCATCGCCTCAATCGCTACTAAAATAACCAAAAATTTGTTTTGCAGTATATTATATTTCTTTAGTATTTTATCGAGGAAAAAATTGATTTAAAAAGTTTACGAGACAATGAAGACCAAATTGGGATTCCGCTTATTTGGATGACGATAATGGAATACCTGACCCTAACCATCCACAGTACCACCCTACTTACGAGTATAAGTGATACCTACAAAATACATTTTCAAAACACGTAGCCACACCATATCACGTCTCAACCACCAGCGAAACTTGATCACGAACAAATTTCAAACTTTCTAGAAAATCCTGCTACTTAACTGTTTAATTTATGGTTTGATTTTTCACCTTCGGGTTAAACTAAATGGAAATAATTTGACTTATAATTTTTTTTTTTTTTGTATAATTTTTATATAACATTAAAAATATGTTTCGAACCTAAAAGAAATTACTCCCCAATCACAAGAAACTTTTTCTTCTCTGGGAGGTGGTCAACATAGTACGACAAAAGAAGTGGCAAACAGAGCATATTGGGCCAAGCATACCAGCCCAGATACATTGAGTCCAACCTAAAGAAACTATTGGGCCAAGAAGCCCACATGCCTATCCGACCCATAAACCTACAGCCGCGCTCTACTGCCAGTATTATGCACGCGGATCTCATCCAGTACTTCAGACAACGTGTCCTTGCGAATCTGAGCGTACACGTGTCCGTTCCATTTCCACGAGACCAACTCCTCTCCAAGTCTAACCGCGGCCTCAACCGTCTCCTCCGCGCTATCGTGCGCCGAGTCGATTATCCCCTTCGCCACTGCCACGTCCGCCGTCATCTTCTCGGCTCTCAGCAACAAATCGCGCCGAGCCGCCGGTGAGCCGATTTTGCGATCGAACAGCGCCACTAACCAAGCCGGGAGAAGGAGCTCGATGTCGAGCTCACTCATGTAGATGAAGCCGCGGTCTCGCCTCATGAGGAGGTAGTCGTGGCTGCGAGCGAGGATGAAGCCGGCGGCGGAAGCGTGACCGGAAAGGGCGGCAATGGTGGGCATGGGGAGGGAGATGAGGTCGGCGACGAGGGACCGGACCTTGGAGCGCATGAGCTCCAACCGGGACTCGGAGGACTTGGCCCAGGAGAGATCGTAGCCGTTGGAGAAGAATTTGCCATGTGCGGTGGTGATTAGGGCTGAGGGTGATGATGACGTGGCGGTGGTTGTAACGGCGGTTCGGATTTGTTTGAGGGCGGACCGGATTGAGTCGATGAGAGTGGGATTGAGTCTGTGCTCGCCTGGGCCTGTTAGCGTTAGGATGAAGATGTTGCCTTTCCTCTCTAAGGTGCACATCTCTCTCTAGAAAATCTCTCTCTAGAATTTGAAGTTTAGACTTTGGTTATGGAGGATCGAATATTCAGTGACTTGTCTTCTTCTTCGTCAAATTGATGCTTCGTTTGTGACTTCATAATTCTATAAAATGTTGTCCTCTTTTGTTTTTTCTTCTGTCTTCCAAGCACATGTCACGTTGAGAAAAACTTTCATGCAACAATTAAGATGGTATTTTGATTAATTTTACGGATTTGTTATTAATAATGTTTGATTAGCTTAATGAATTTGTTATTGATAGCCATTTCATCAAGTAGTCTGATTTTTATAGACAATGAAGATTTTTCATAATCAATTTTTACTTTTTATCTTTTAGATTCTGACTGGTTCGAACTATTGAAGGAAAATTATCACTTAGATAATGTGGTCTTGAAAAAGGTTGGGCTGATGCCATGAAGAGCTTCTTACTCACAACTCGGATTTAAACATGCATGTTACTTGAAATGTACATGAATGAGAATGATATATGATTGTTGTAAGGTATGTGATAAACTATTTCTTTGAGGTTATATAGGTATGGTATAATACAGGAAGAACTGAATTTTTATTAGGGATAATGCTTGCATTCCTTCGTTGGAGGATGAGCTAGTTCTTTCTTGCGAATAATAAATTTTGACGGTATAAATTTTATAATTAAAATTGTTTAATTTTTTTAATCTTCATTAGAAAATCACCACTGCAAAAACTCATTTAAATGTATAGAATAGCTTGTCTGTATAGGTTTAAAGTAATATGATAAATTGTCTATTTATTTGATACATTTAAAATGTTTAACCGATTTCCAATTCGAATAATTTTTTGTAAATTTAATCTTCATATGAAGATTAATAAATTGATGTTTTCGATCAAGATCTAGAGAATATGCTAATCCCATCTTTTATTGGAAACATGATATGACAGACAAGTGAAAAATCCAACTAAATTATTCAACCCAACAAAACTCAAATCAATTTTCGGCCAAGCAAAACAATAACAGACCCGACCCGAACCAAATTAGCACCTACAGTCGTGATTTTCTGCTAGTAGTATTTCCGCGAATCTCATCGAGAACGTCGGACAACAAGTCCTTCCGAATATGAGCGTACACGTGTCCGTTCCACTTCCGCCGAACCAACTCCTCCCCCAAATTAGCCGCGGCCTCGACGGTCTCCTCCGCGCTATCGTGCGCCGAGTAGATAATCCCCTTCGCCACTGCCACGTCGGCTTTCACCTTTTCGGCTCTGAGCAACAAGTCGCGCCGAGCCGCCGGCGAGCCGACCTTGCTCTCGATCAGCGCCAAGAACCAGCGTGGCAGAAGGAGCTCGATGTCGAGCTCGCTCATGTAGATGAAGCCGCGGTCCCTCCTCATGAGAAGGTAGTCGTGGCCGAGAGCGAGGATGAAGCCGGCGGCGGAGGCGTGGCCGGAGACCGCGGCTATGGTGGGCATCGGGAGGGAGATGAGATCGGCAACAAGGGACTGGAGCTTGGCGTCCATGAGCTCTCTGCGGGATTGAGAGGACTGGGCCCAAGAGAGATCGTAGCCGTTGGAGAAGAATTTGCCATGTGCGGTGGTGATTAGGGCTGAGGGAGATGATGACGTGGGTGCGGTGGTGACGGCGGCTCGGACTTGGTTGAGAGCGGATCGGATTGAGTCGATGAGAGTGGGGTTCAGCCTGTGCTCGCCTGGGCCTGTTAGCGTTAGGATGAAGATGTTGCCTTTCCTCTCTAACGTACACATCTCTCTCTCTCTCTCTCTCTCTCTATAGAAAATCTCCCCTCTTTCTCTCTCTCTCTCTCAAGAAAATGTTTATAGTTTGAAGTTTCAAATTTGGCCAAGGTCGAAAAAATATAAAGCTGCGGGCTATTGATTGATTGGTGGATTGCAGCCACCGTTTGAGAGTTGACTTCAAACTTCAAAGTATTTGAAGCCGGCATTCAAAGAAGTGTATTTTCGATTGAGGTTTCACTTGAAAACAGTACCCGACTACTTATAAAACATTTATATCTGGTATTTGAATTCAACTTTTTAAATTCAAAAATAATTTTTAAGTTTTAAACATTAAAAACTTATTTATTATGACTATTTAAAAAAAACTGAACTCAAGATTAACTAAAAAATATAATTTATTATCAATAGATATAAAAAATAAATTTTTAGAATTTTTAAATTTAAAATCATTATTTTCTTTTCTCTCAATTCTCCCCTTTCACTTCAAATCTCTCTTTTCTTCTCTTTCTCTCTTATTTTTTGTTTTTACCTTTTTCGTTTTTTCTCAAATTCTCTCTCTTCATTATCTGGATTCTTTCTCTCTCATCTTTCTCTCTATCTCGTTTATTCCTCTCTCTTCTTTCTCTTTCATCCAATCATTTCTTACTTTCTTTCCTTTTCTATCTCTCTCCTCTTTCTCCCTCTCCTACAATCTCCTATTTTTAGATCCCTTTGTCTAATTTAAGTTGTAAGATTTAAAATTTTTAAATCGCAAACCAATCAAATTTTTGAATCTTAAAGAAAATTATTTTCAAGAAATGTTCTTAAAAAATGTTTTGAGAAATGATAAAAAATTTCAAATTGGATACCAAACAAGCCCTTAAGAACTTATAATTTTTTCTAAAAATGGGAATGCTATCGTAACAACATCTTAAGGCCTAATCGACAGTAGGAGAGTAGGCCGACGACTTAGAAGTTCTTACAAAGTTTCATAAGGATTAGGTTTGAGATATTGCCACAACGAATGAACGTCTGACTAAAAGCCCAGTACGTTTACTACTTATAAGACTTAGGATAAGTAAAGCCATAATTACTGTAGTGTAACGTGAGAAGCAAATCCTACATATGAAACCTCCGACTCACTACTCATTAGGTGGTCAATACTCAATACCTGCGTAGGCCGCGACCGTACATCATCAATGCAGAAGGGCACTCATAAGCTTGGTGACCCATTCCACCACAATTGTGGCAGATGACAATTGATATGCACTCTCGGCTGATATGGCCTGGCAGCCCACAGTTACGGCACGTGATGTCGCGGAAAGGGCCTCTGATGTCTGGGGCTAGGCTTGACTTGGCGCAATGGCGGGCCACGTGACCTGATATGTTGCAGGTGTGGCAAACAGGTTCGTTGGGGCAGTCACGAGCAAGGTGTCCAGGTTTCCGACAGTTGTTGCAAGCCTTCTCGTTTGTGCAATCGACAGCAATATGACCCGGTTTGTAGCAGTTATTGCAGAGCCTTGCATCATGGGATGAAGGACTAGGGTTCGAGCAATCGCGAGCCAGGTGGCCTTTTTTACTACATATATGGCAGACTGGATCATTGGAACATTGGTTTGCAAGATGTCCAGGCTCCTTGCAGTTCCAACACATAGTTGTTGAGTTGCATTCAGCTGCAATGTGGCTGATAAAACAGCATTTGACCATTAAAAACATTTCACAGACGAAAATCAGGATTTGCAGTCCTCCGTGCAACCTATTTTCTATAACTCTAAAACCATATATGGAAAATAAAGAGTTCGGCATAACTCACCCTGGAAGTCCACAGTTGTTGCAGACAGTCATATTCGGGCAATCCCTTGCAAAATGCCCTGGCCGTTTACATTTATTGCAAAGACAGTCTTGCCTGAAAAATAACAGAATAATCATTATGACATGAAATTGAAGATGAAGCAGCAAAAGATTATCTCAGTTTTGATAAACATATGGAGTCGAAGAGATCAGTTTGGGTGCGTTATACATAGTTACCTATCGAATTATCATCAGAAAGGAGGACTTCGGCCAATGGAAATTAAAGTCAACTTGAACAGTTAACAAAATTTCTTTGAGTATTAAATGTTACAGGCACACGAACAGAGCGAAGTTTTACAGGAATTTTCCACTTTAAACCAGTAATACAATACACACGGGGAAAGGACAAAACACTAGCACCAGATTTGATAGTTCCTGAGAGTTTATGAAAATCCAGGTAAGAAACACCATTTCTGCAGTAGGTTACCACATCATTATGAACAACACCAAGCGTAAAATGAGACGAAGCTTGGAAGTACCTAACTCTTAAGTAATATGAAGTATTTGGTATTATTGTTCCAACTTATGAACTTTTCAAATTCAATTCGCATCCTGTCTCCTAAATTTGCTAACTTTAACATATTGTGATGGCAGCACTATATCTCCATTTCAATTTCTTGTCTAGCAAGTCATCTGTCTCAAAAACTATGTGGATACTTTTATAATTTAATTCTTGACGTGTAATAATCTACATACTAAAACAACGAACATCCTATATAGATCCAAAATATATGGAATAATAAATGACAGAAAATACAAAAAACTTCACCAAAGCTCATACCATCACAAGGGATGGCTACATAATCATCTCAAGTTGCTCTATGAGTACCATAGAGCGAGAAAAGACAAAATGAAACCGAACACACTGGAAACAAAGGTTAGAACGTTCAATGAGATACCTATAACTGCGGCGTTCACTAGGACATGGAGCATCACGGTAAGATTGTCTGCTGCGGTATCTCTTGGCTCGTTCTGGGCTTTGACTTCTATTCACACTCATGTTGGAGACCACCAAGCAAAACCTTCAACGAAATATCTTTATAAGAAAAGAACCAAAACAAGAACAAGCTAGTGAGTGCAGCAACCTGCCTGCCAGAAGAAGTATTCCAATTGCCAACATGACCACAAAAACCAACTACATGAAACTAGAAACCATATCCAATCATCCCAACAAAATGTTAACCATCACCCAGTTTCCGATAGCACGGAACCAGTGGAACTGCGTGTTTAGCCAAAAGAGCTATAACTACATTGGCAACTCAAATAAATGAAACACATCCAAAGGCAAAGTTCCCAAACATGTTTACAACTACAAACTCTTGACAATGTATCCAAAACTTAAACGTTCTTAAACGCCCACGTCTCCGATTCGATTCGAGACTAACAACCTAAGGCCATAAAAGATATATTCTCAGTCTGATGTATTCTCAGACTGATGTATTCTCCGTCTGATGTATTCTCAGTACTTCAAATTCCAAACAAATAAAAAATAAAAATCAGTAGTTTAATTTGTTCTCAGTCTGCTGTATTCTCAGTAACACAAACGAACAGAAAATAAATCATATTCTACATACACAAACAAATCGATAAAATTCCTCAAAATTCAATGACAAAGCGATTTCCTCAAAACTCAGAAGCAAATATATACAATATGTATAAATATTTATATGCGTAAGGGAAGAGTGATTACCTAGTTCGTGTGAGGTAAACGTTGAGATGCAAGAAGAAGAAGAAGACGAAGAGAAAACCCTAAGATTGAAGAATTTGGGGATTTGAAAGCAGAGAGAGCAGAGCTTATTTATTGCTTCAGTTCTTAACGAGGATGAGCGTGATTTGTACGACGACACAGTTTACCGCCATGTGTATGTTTGGTCATAGTAAGGCTGTGTTTGGCTTTGTGTTTGCAAATTGCCACTTCTCCAAAAAGCCGATAAGCTCTTTGTTTTTCTTTTTCTTTTTCTTTTTTAAATACAAATAGTATTTGACAAAAATTGAACACACAATATACGATGAATTGACACGATTTACAAATTCTCAAGATCCTCACTGAGAGGATGCGGAGAGGATCTTGTTTGTACTATTTCGATAAAAGTAAGTCTCATTCATGCCACGTCAACACAGTTGTAGAAATCTTTCAACGGATTTGAACGCTAAGTAGCAAAGTGTGACAACAAAATGTGTGGTGAGTCATGAGTCATTAAGTGAACCAAATCGATTTTTACCTCACCATACGCATGCACAAGGGTAATGCTAGGAAGACTAAATTTAGAGACGAAATTTGCAAACTAAATGATGTGTCACCAATAAGAATAAGCATGTCTATCAACCAATCATCAACTTCCATATCCTTTAGTTTTAAAAAATTTGCCTACAAATTTAATCTCTCTAGCATTACTCCACGCATAAAATACAATATCACTTAGTGTACTAAAAACGCCGATGTGGCTGTACCTTCGGGCTTGTTTAGAAATGCATTTTTAAAAATTACTTCTGCATAAAAGCACTTCAGTAAAAGCACTTCTATTAAAAGCACATTGAAATTTTTTAATAAAAATGCAAGTGGTCCATGAAAAAACACTTGTTGAAGTAAAAGCATACAACAAGCGTAGGAAAAACCTAAAAACTTTGCAGTCAATTGGGTGTGGTAAATAGAAATATGGATATGCTTGCATTTCCATTCCAGATAAGCACTTCAAGATGAAAATACCAAAGCGGCCGAAATAATCACTTTCAGATGAATGGCTATCAGCAGTTTCAGGTCAGTTCAGTTTCATACAATTCAAACGGGCCGAAAGCAAGGTAGCACAAGAGGTGGCATTTCTATATATGCAGCTGCACATAACCACCAAAGCGGCCGAAACAATCACTTTCAGATGAACACATACCATGTTACTACGAAAACCAGAGTACATTTCCATTCGATATAAGCACTTCAACATGAAAATACAACAAACGGAGTACATATATGTTCGAAATTTTAAGAAAACATAAGTTACATATTAAGGACGGCGAGCCTTGCGAGCTAAAACATAGTTCTGCAGTCTCACAGTAGAGTCTTAGTACATGACCACGAACTTCCTCCTAAAATAGTCAGTAGAGATTCTACACTCCACTAGTGCAGATAACTATAACTATTTGGACGGAACTGCTGTACAGCACACCTACAAGATGGAAAGAATTCGAGGATGCGATCCTCGAAATGGGAGCAATGTAACAGCTCACCAGCCCATGAGGGTTCTTCTAACTCTCTCTACAATATTACTCCTATTTTGTTTGCTTACCAATGGAAATTCACGACTATCATCCAAAAGAAATCGGTAGATTTCCCACTGGCAAACTGAAGTTGAATGCCTTACAATTTCAGCCTGCACATCAACAATGAAATAATGAGGGAACGCGAGAGGGCATGCCACAAAAAATAGGAAACTCACATCAGATTCTTACCGCAAAAATAGATACTCCCAATTGTTTCAGTGCTAGAGTAACATCATAGAATACAAGGGGCCTCCCCTTTCCAGATAACTCAACTGGATTAGCAACTAAGAGTTCGGTTTCTGGGCCCCTGTTGGCAACGATCACTCGCAGTGGGTGAACCATCTCCTCTAAATGATTACACAATGCAACCTGAACTTCAGGATCAGCAAGCTTTTTTCCATTTGTCTGCTGAATAAATAGGTCCAAATTTCGGAAGCCTTTCACAGGTGACGAGAATCTACCATAGGCAATCTAAATGAGAAACAACAGACTTGCATCAGTAAACTGCTAATTGCGAATATAATAGCGAAACACAAAAGTCATATCCAATGGGAGTTATGGAAGCTAAAAAGGAAAACTGAAGATTCTTTTCCTTAAATATTTACAGGTGCAAGAACCAACAAATGGTACTCAAGAAACATAGACGAAAGTGGCTGTCTGACTGAAATCTGTCCTGGTATATCGAGGCAGCCAAAATTTTTGGACAACAGAATTTCAAGACATCATGAAAAAGAACCTGAATATTGCAGTCCTTGGAAGTCCTCATAATGTCATAAAAGAGGCCCTTCCGATCAACACACTGTATTTGCAGCACCGTATGAACAGGGCTCAACGAATTATCCACTGTAATACTGGTCTTTTTCACCGTTCCCATGTCCAGGGTGAGAGCTTTTGGATAAGCCTCCACGTCCTTCAGCTGATAGCTAAACAATTCGTCAGCAATGGCTGGTGGAAGAGAAGAATTCCCCTGAAGACTTTCATACTCAGGCCCAGGCAACTTAAGCTCACAGGTGATGCAATACTCTCCTAAAGCAGCCATCAGATGCTCAAACATGTCGTCTCTTCTCTGTTTTGTGTGTAACAACTCCCTGAAAGTAAATGTTACCAAATAATGGGGGTTAATAAATGCTCCAAGGTATAACCAACACTTACGAGCAATTACAACTCTTCACCACATTATGTACTCTCTGAAACTAGTCTTATGAACAGTGGCAGAGCCAGAAATTTACAACAATGGGGTCAAAAATAGCTTTAAAAAATCGATCATACTTTCATTTAAAAATAGCTTCCAAATTCAAAACACATAGACACCCATAGCTCTCACTCAAACGAAGAACAAATAGAGATTACGAAAATACATAACAAATTTCTCTCCCAAAAGCTAGCACCAATATGAGTAATTGCTAGGCACCCCAAGGAGAGCACTAAAGCAGCAGCTGCTGCCTTCTAAATGGTGCCCCATGTTTTTCTCACTCTCTGCGTCTGCTTCTCTCTTTCAAAATAGTAGACCCAACTGCTCTCTTTTTCAAATGAGAGAGCCGAATCCTCTCCCTCAAAGGGTATGGCTATCATCTCTCTCCTCTACTCACAAATTGGAGTTGTCGATATACAGCTCCTATTCTCTCAACTGCTGCTGTTCAGAACCAAAAGGCATAACAAATGCCTTAATATATTTTGGATGCTGCCAAAGCAAAAGATTTGCCTTCTCTCCCATTAGCCATCAGCCTTTCTTTTCCTTTATTCTTTCAAAAAACCAAAACAATGTCTTTTCCCATTTTTTCTCTTCTTTGCACCGAAAAGGAAAAGAGCAGCCCAAACTTATTGGGGTCAAGGAATCCCAATGCACCCACCTTGGCTCCGCTAGTGCTTATGAAGTGAATGCCGGGACATTAGATTGGTATTAAACTCAAAAGAATCAGCCAAGTTTGGGAAGAATGGTATCCAAAATTCAAAGTACTAACAGAAGAAATGCAAAAATTGACAACCCAGAATACATACACAGTTCTCCCAGTTAAGAGCATCTCCAACCGAGATGTCAACTGCCACAGTGGACAGAAAAAGGCTAGCTTTGGCAGAAAAATTACTCCCATCGATTAGCTAAAGCTGATGAGGATTAAAGGGATGGCATTTCATTAATTTGAATTGTTAACTGGGGTCATTAATGCAATTTCTTTTGTTAATGTGGGTTACTTTAACACCAAACTACTACGTAATAAGGAAGATAAAAAAAATGCAAAAGTAAAATGAATAAATAAATTTTGACATATAAGGTGGGAAGTTATATAATATCCAAATCCAAATTGCCACATAGGCCATCAAATTCACTTATGTAATTTGATCAACAATACAACCAGATCAGACAATTCGTCCAATGTATTGCCAATCGCATCTAGATTCCCTTAAAATATGGGATTAACTCAAAAAGGGTCATAAACCAACATGAAGAACTTAAGACTGGCAGCTGGTTCAGATATCTCGAGCGTAATTAGCAAACCAGACAACTATTCAAAATCAATCATGGACACCTAAATGTGAAGCATACTAAAGTAAAAATTCTATTATTGAAGTAAAAGTGGATAGTTGTTAAGATTAATAACCACAACACCAACACGCAATTTTCAAAAGGCACACGAAAAACTCACAAGCAATCCGTGATGAAGAAGAGGTCCAAAACTCGGCCATCCGGGGTCGGCATCACTTTCACTCTCTGAATCAGAATTTCAAGCTCACAGAGCACTTTGGTAACATCTACATTTACACAAAAACAACCATAACTTCTTCATTACTCAACCATATAAACAAAACAAACAACAGTCGAAAACAAAATCGAAAACACAATAGAAATTAATGAAGAAGTTGAGATTTTGACCGTGGAGTGAGCCTCTCTGGTCGTGGCACCAAAACTTCAACAGATAGACCGGAGAGGGCGTTGGGACGTTGGAGATTTGATTGAGATAAAACGAGAAGAAGCACGACGACGGGCACGCGGACGAGAGCCGATCCTTCAACCTCTCCCAATCGACCTTCAGGGATTCGTGGTGGGGGAGGACCCACAGCACTATATAGCACCACCTTCCATCCGTCGAGAAATCTGCAACAAAAACACCCAAAAATCTCAAAATCTCAAAAACCCAGGTGCCAGAATTTGAAATTGTAGATTTGAATTACCTCCTTTGGTAATGGAGAGGCCGAATTGGAGGATGATTCGGCAGAGGTCGCAGCCGAGGCCGGCCTTGTCGGGACAGTTGACGGTGACGACGGAGGGCTCGTCAGGAGACTTCCCCGGCTTGATAACGACGAAGTCGTCGCAGGGAATGCCCATGGCGGAATCAGGGTAATCACGAAACTACCCCTGGGAATCGTCGGCCTTTGGGGGATGGCATAGGAGAGGTTGTGGCGCCCCGGCCGACTTTAGTGGGATTGCAACAGGGGTTAAAACATTTTAAGTGCCGCCAACGATGGTGGGGTGAGGTTTTGTCGGATTCCTTATTGGGGCCCATCAAATGATTGTGCCACGTCAATTTTCAGCGGCCACACAGCAGCCGAGGCCCACATAACGGCATTTATGTTTTTTTTCTTTTAATGCAACTGATTATTGTCATTTTTTTGCCAACAGAATCCTCCGAATTTTTTTATAAGGGTATTGAAAATTCGTAAATTATGTTTATTTATTTATTATATATTTAGTTTTTATCAAATACGATTTATATTTAAATTTAAATGTTAACATGTGACTCTTTACTATAATGATAGAAATGTGTTATGTTCATGTATGAAGACATAAGTTCAAATTCCTTAAGTGGCTAATCTAACATTTAAATTATTAACGTTATCATTTCACTAAAAATATATATATATATATATATATATTTAAAATAATTTTTAACCGTACGATATACAATGAACAAATATAATTCACACATCTTTAGAATTCTTATCAAAAAGATCTAGCAAAGATCCAAATTCATTTTTTTGCATTTGTAAAACAACTTAATACTACAATTTAATAATAAAAAAAATTAATAAAAAATACTTAAAAACTTTAAATTATAACAAAATAAAATAATATCAAAATTAACTTTTTAATCTAAAAATATAATTCTTTGTTAAAATAAACAATACTAAAAACTTTTTATTAAAATTCCTTTAATAATATTATTCTTCACTTATATATAAAAAAAATTTATATTTAATTTTCGCTAAATGCAAAATTAAAATATATTATTACTAACACATTTTAAAACTTGATCCATTCCTCCACCCATTTGAATTAAAAAAAAATATTTGTTCAAAAATAAAAAATAAAAAAAGCAGAATCTAAATAATTGCCTTAAAAATGATTTAAATAGCAGAATTAATTCAGGTCGCGGATGAAAACGACAAGTCAACAACCACCGGGTGCTACTTGCTAAATCCAAAAAAAACAAAAGATCCTTTCAATTTCCTAACTTTTGCGACAAATTACAACCCGAATCTAAAACTCCGACCCATTCAAAACCCGACGACTGAATTTACAAAATTAACCCCCGAATCCGTAGAGGGTCCTACCCTGCCTCTTGAGAGCATAGACGACGTCCATGGCGGTAACCGTCTTCCGCCGGGCGTGCTCGGTGTACGTCACAGCGTCACGGATCACGTTCTCCAAGAAGATCTTGAGGACGCCCCTGGTCTCCTCGTAGATTAGCCCGCTGATTCTCTTCACCCCGCCTCTTCTGGCCAGCCTCCTAATCGCCGGCTTGGTGATGCCCTGGATGTTGTCGCGGAGGACCTTACGGTGCCGTTTCGCTCCGCCCTTGCCCAGCCCCTTGCCTCCCTTTCCGCGTCCTGACATCTTCGATGATCACGGTGTCGTTTTTAGAGAGTTTGGTGAGAGAGTGGAGTCTGTGGTGAGTTGGTACGAGTGCCTTTATAGCGGGGGAAGGGTGAGAGATGACGATCCGCGGCTTTGAGTTTGGGTGATTTTGAGACGTTGATGAAGTGTAGATGGACGGTGCGTGTGTTGTTTGGGGATATGCGTGACGCGGATCGGGGTTTTGTTTTGGGCGGGATTTGAATCGAGGAATTTGGAAATTTTAAAGGGAGTTTCCCGCTATTTTAAAATTACCGTTTTGGCCTGCCAAATAATCGGCGGTAGGCTTATAAATTTCGTGTAAATAGCTACTAACTATAAATTTGAGCTGATTAGAATTGTGTAACGCCACAAATTATATGTCTAATAATTCAAATTACCTATCAATAGAATTTTCTTTGTCAAATAAAAGAGGGTGAAAAGACTATTTAGTTTTCTATCATAAAAAAAATGATGAGCAATAATGTAATTTCACCAAAACTAATTTTTTTTTTTATTAAAGCCTCACATACATGTGATTTAAGCATATATCTAATATTTAAAATTAAAAAAACCTCTCGTTCCACTCCCACGTTCTCTCTCTCATTCCTTCCCATTTTAAAAACAAAAACAAAAAATTCACACACACAAAATGTGTAGGCATATGCTGGTTACGTATGAATAAAGTAGCTTTCGAAATAAGTGTAAAAAGAAGTTTTTCGAAGGCTAAATAGCCAAAATGGTCATTGAGATTTGTATAACTCATCACTTTGGTCTCTAAGATTTCAAATCAATAGAAGTGGTCCCTAAGATTGTCCACCATCCATCATTTTGGTCATTCCGTTAAAAACTCTGTTAAGTGTCCCGAAGCTCTTGGCATGAAGTTTGGGCAATTTTCAAAGCTTTGTAACTCAATCGTTTCTTAACCAAATTCGACCCATAATATATGAAAATAAAGATAGGAAAGTGTAGAATAAAATTATACCATTTGGAAGCCCAATGGTTGCCAGAGATGACCGGAAAATAGCCTCAAAGTTGACTGGTCTGAGGAAAAACTGAAAAACTCGTCGGAAACTGGGTAAACTTTAAACGTTCATAACTTCTTCAATACTCAACGAAATCAAGTGATTCAAAAACGAAAATCATACTTCTCGATGAGACGAAGAGAATGGTGCATTTTTTGATAGCTAAATCGCCGTGTGTTTGGCCAGAAAATGGCTCGAAAGTGGCTAACTAGAGAGGTGACCCTTCTTCCATTAAAGAGACGGTATAAATATGGTAAGTGTAGCATTACTCTTACTCCCTTTACTACCTTTGCCTTCTTTCTTTAATACCTTATAACTTTATTATGTAGAACAAAGAGCCGAACGGATTGAAGAGGAAATGGATCAACGAAAGATAAAAAGACGCAGCGGGAATTTGTAGTATTGACGTCTGAGCTCCAATTTGGGCCCATGATATGTTTTTTGAAAGAAAAGAACGCCACAGTTCAAAATTGGGTTTTAAGTTCTGTAATAAAAATTGGACTTTTCATTTGTCATCTAATTAATATCGTTTGGCTTTCATTTAATTACAAAAGACCTTTGAGTTGGCCTAGGAGTTGTAATCAGATTATTTAAGTCATTAGCTGCTTCCATTGTAATCATCTTTCAATCAAAATCAAACACAACCCTTAGGATTTCTCTCAAAACTGGTGAATCCCAGACTTTTGATTCTTCAAAGAATTACACCTGTACTCCTGTAACTTCGTGCTACGTCACTTTATCTTTACTACATTTCCAACTTTACCTTCTTTACTACCTTATAACTGTACCTTCTTTTTTATCTGAGAAAACTGTATATTATGCTTCTCCACTTTGCCTTTCTTTGTCAAATTATGTTTCCCTAGGAATCCAATGTTCTATTCATGTTTGCGTGAGCCATAATTCAAGTAAAGACCAGTCCGAATTAAAGACAGTAATGAAAACTTTAGATTGAAGAGTCAAGATTAGGACTTAAGCAAACCCAGTGAGATAGGAAATATGGTTAATACAAGATATTTCGGTCTATAGTATGCCAGAAATTAATGTTTCTTACATCAGTCAACTGACTTTTAAATCAATGTCTCAATTCCTTCACAAGTTCTTCTGTCAGAGTTGAACGTGAGCCCCTTCTTTTGGCCGGTGGACGTGTCCTCAGCAGAGACATGCAGGATGCCATTTTCATCAATCTCAAAGCAAACATCAAATTTAGGAACACCCCTTGGAGCTAGAGGAATGTCATTGAGATCAAATGCTCCCAGATAGTTATTATCCCTTGCAATTCTACTCTCACCCTCATAAATGGCAAAACGAACACCACGTTGGTTGTCATAGAGCGTAGTAAAACTTTTTTCGATTATTTTGACCGGTATTCTAGTGTTTCTTGGAATCACAACTGACATGATACATTCTTCACGAGCCTCCACCCCAAGTGAGAGAGGGGTGACATCCACCAGTGCGAAGTCCCCAAGCTTTCCAGTTAGATTGCCACCACTCAAGACAGTAGCTTGAACAGCGGCACCATAGGCCACCGCCTCATCCGGATTGATGCCCTTGCAAAGCTCCTTTCCCTTGAAAACCTCCTGCAAAAGCTGCTGCACCTTGGGAATTCTAGAAGAGCCACCAGCAAGAACAACATCATGGACGCTGCTTATGTCCATGTTAGCATCTTCCAGACACTTCTTCACAGGCTCCGTGCACTTGCTGAAGAAATCCATGTTGAGTTGCTCAAGTTTAGCACGGGTAATAGTTAAACAAAAATCAACACCCTGATGCAAACAGTCAATGTCAATGTCAGTCTCGGACATAAATGAAAGCCTCCTCTTTGCCTTCTCACATGCATTTTTTAACCTCTTAAGGGCCTTGAAGTTTCCACCAACGTCCACGTTATGCTTCCTCTTGAATTGCTCAGCACAGTGGTTGACCATTCTGTTATCAAAGTCTTCACCTCCAAGATGAGTGTCTCCAGCGGTGGCCTTCACTTCAAAGACACTGTCAGCTATGGTAAGTAGCGAAACATCCATAGTTCCCCCGCCCAAATCAAATATCATCACATTTCTCTTGCTATACCAACCGGCCTTCTTGTCAAGCCCATAAGCAATGGCTGCAGCAGTCGGCTCATTGATGATGCGCATCACATTTAGGCCAGCAGTAGCACCTGCCTTTTTCGTAGCCTGTCGCTGTGAGTCGTTAAAGTAAGCAGGGACTGTGATAACTGAATTTTTCACAGTTGAACCGAGGTAGGCCTCAGCAATCTCCCGCATTTTCACAAGAATCAAAGATGAGATTTCTTCAGCAGCAAATTGTTTCTCTACACCCTTGTGTGTGACGACAATCATTGGCTTGTCAGAAGGACCCCCAATGACCTTAAAAGGCCAATGCTTTATATCGTTTTGAACACATTCATCTGTGAACCTTCTACCAATTATCCTTTTAGCGTCTGCAAATTGAGGACAGAATTAGAAACACAACCCAACAACCAAAACTAACAGAGAAATAGGTCATATGATTGAAATAAAAGCATATTGTTAAACAAACGGTGTTGTAACTAATCCCAAATTCTTTCACTCCACTGTAAATGTACTACACCTTTTTAATTATCATCAAAATCATTATCTAACTTATAACTTATCATCAACACCCCACATTTTATAACTTCAAATACTGTTATAAATATTCAGAGAAAAAGAAAAACTAATTTGAGAAATAAATTAATGGGAAAATGGTATATATGTAGATGGATACATACAAGAAGAGATGAACATACCGAAGATGGTGTTGGTTGGGTTTTTTATGACCTGGTTGTATGCACCATCACCTATCAGTCGCTCAGTATTTGTGAAAGCAACATAAGACGGAGTGGTCCTGTTGCCCTGATCGTTCATTATGATTTCTACATGATCATACTGCCACACCGCCACACACGAGTAGGTTGTCCCCAGGTCGATCCCGATTGCATGACCTGCAGCTTCGTCTTTTCCCGCCATTCTAAGCTGAGAAACTGGAAGAAGAATAGTAATAAGAACAGAACTGAATAAAAGTAAGAAGATTAAGATAATGGGTACCCTAGGATACTATATATGCTTGAAAGTAGAAGATATTATGGGGAACATAGAGCGGTCTGAGAGGTTATTCTTTTTCTTTTGGACATTTTTGGTTCATTATCCTTTTTCTTTTGGAAAGAAGGGATTTTGCCACCTTTGGAAAGAAAGGATAAAATCACATAAAATACTTGCAAGAGTATAAGATTATTGTAGTATAGATGCTCATGCAAGGTTGCTCTCCTCAAGGATTATTTAAATAATTTATGTAGAAACAATTCCTAATTAACTACTTAAAATTAAAAATTGAGAAAAGAGTTTTTGGAATTGGGTAATATTAAAAACGAATTTCAATTAAAAACAAATAGAAAATTCTCCCAAAACTAATTCAATAAAATAAAAGAGTTTTAAATAGCAATTTATAAAAATACTAGGGTTCCACCATCACCTAGCAATCCTATATATTTTTACCAACTACTTATGATTTACACATGCAACTTTGAAGGTTAGGTTTTCCTAATATATATTCTCTTCGTGATATTCAAGCAAGAGCGTATATCTAACATGCAATCCGTCTGTGATATTCAAATCAAATATGAACATCCAAGAATCATTAAGTTTCATGAAAACCCTTTGAAAAACCATGCAACTTCTAAGAGAGTGATATTCACCTTAGGTGAAATTACAATTATCAATCACAAGAAGCAAGCGTCAATTTCAGGGAACCTTCCTACCAAAATTGCATCAAATTACTTATCTAAACATCCTAATGGTAGCTAAGCATTAAGACAATTAGACAGTTTAAAAAGGTGATTAATAATTCAAAGTATGCACGCATTCAATCATAAGCAATTAAATAAAAATTATATATTCATGCTAAGGCTTAGGCTTCACCCTAGCAAAACAAATTAGTTACGCATATTCATAATTAAAATCATAAAAAATATTATTATGAAGAAAAATATCGAAAACACCTTAAAGTAAAAATCCAAAAGCCTTCAAGAACCCTAGCAAAGTTCCTCTCTCCAAAGTTGAATAATAATGCCTAGGGAAAAAGGGTGGCCGGCCAAAACCTTAGACATCTTCCAAATCCACTTTGTCCTACGTTACTTTATTTTTACTACATTTTCAACTTTACCTTCTTTACTACCTTGTAACTTTACCTTCTTTTTTATCTGAGAAAACTTTACAACTTTATTTAGTTCTACAAAACTGTGACAAACGATCGCTAGTATACAAAGTTTAATATTTACTTGGGTACTGAACCTATGAACAAAAAACAAAACGGCAAATTAGTTACACATACAGAAAGTGGAAGTGGACTAGCAGTGTTGCACATAGAAACCTAGCACAGATCTCAGTAGCTACGTACTCCTCCGAGAATTCTTCTGTTTCGATGACCTTTTAAAGCAGCTTTGGAAAATTAGTAGACAGAAAAATAAGCTTTATCGGAGCGTGCTGAGGAGCATTATGACATACCAGCTGAGAAATGATAGAACAACTTTTGTTTTATGCCTAGTCACATATATATTTACTAGTTCACATGTTACACAAACAACATAGCATGAGGTTGCAATTTCTAAGTTGAAATCAGGAGGATGGATGAGAAGCTCTTGTTAGAATGAAATTTTTTTAACCGTTTGTATCAAACGGATATGTTACCGAATTGGTGCCATCTTATACAAAGTGGCAGTACATTGTGTATGGACAATTTCAAATTGAAAAGATTACTCTACACAGATCAGTGCATTTCCTTAGTAAATGGTGTCGTCTAATAGATGTATGTTTTCATCTCTTCGTCAATCAGTGTCTTAGGTTTTATATAAACCCAAGTCAGTATATAATGCATCAAGAGGAGGAGTTTCCCCATTCTGTTTTCTCATTCTTTGTCAAATTTCGAGTCGTGTCTTGAGAGTCCGAAAATTGCAGTGCTTCGACTTCGGATTATAGATTCTTGAATCTAGGAGACGGACGCCTACCGAACTACAAGCACAAGAGCAAAATTTTATCTTTAGGACATTGCATTTATACAAGCCTCAATCTCCAAGTTTGTCAGTCATTCCTACTTTCTCTCTAATTGTTTATATTAATCTTGTACACAATTAGCGTTGTGATTTCTTTATGATTATCATCATTAGAATTATTTTATTATCCTCATACTTTCTGTTATTGTTCCAACGGCTCTATCGTAACGGAATAACAGAGAGGTTGGATGAGATCACCAGAGCATGAGTGAGAAGCTCGACCATAGAAAATACGCTTCCCCTGTAATCCAATGTCTATACGTCATGTCTGTGCAACCCATGATTCGGGTAAAGAGTAGCTAAATTTTTATTTTCTAGTCTTAATATTCAAGTCTTATTAAGGAAAAAAAAAAAAAAAAAACAATAATAAAAGCTTTAGATTGAAGTCAAGATGAGGGCATCAGGACTTGATCAAAACATAAAAATATAGCAAACCCAAATAAGTACAAGATAATTCAGTCTGAATGCTGGAAAAAATTAGAAATTAACGTTTCTTACAACAGTCAACTGACTTTTATATCAATGTCTCAATTCCCTCACAAGTTCTTCTGTCACAGTTGAATGTAATCACCTTCTTTTGGCCGGTGGACATGTCCTCCGCAGAGACACTCAGGATACCATTTTCATCAATATCAAAGCAACGTTCGAATTTAGCAGCTCTGGCAGGAGCAGGAGGAATGTCATGGATGTGAAATCCACCCAAAAAGTTATTGTTTAAGGTTGATGAACTCTCGCCCCCATAAATTGAAAATCTGGCCACAACTTGGTTGTCAACCGAAGTGAACAAAGTAAGGTTCTCTTTTATCGGAACTCTCGTGTTTCTTGGAATCACAACTAGCATGAAATTTTTATCGTCACTACCCCTTTCCCACCTTATCTCCGTCCCAAGTGATAGAGGGTTGACATCCAAGAGTGCAAAGTCTTGAAGCCTTCCATTTCCGTTATTCTCACTCAACACGGTACCTTGAACAGCTGATCCATATGCCACAGCTTCATCCGGATTAATGCCCTTGCACAGCTATCCGCCATGGTAAATAGTGAAACGTCCAAAGTACCCCCACGCAAATGAAAAATCATCACATTTCTCTTGCTATAATGGGGAATTTGGAAAAATAGCCAAAATTTTGACTAAAAATAGAATTCTAGCCAACTATTACAAATTATTATAAATCTAACCAAAACTTGATATAAAAATACTACAATACCCTTTCTTAACTAAAATATTTGCAAACCTATATCTTTTATATCTATTCATGGCCTTAGTCCAGAACAGTCATAGGCGGGCGGTTAGATTGGGCGGGCAGTCATGCTCTGAGCAGTAGATGACCAGAACACAGTTATAGCCTTGGGGCGACTCATGTCATCGTAGACGATTGGAGGTTTTACTCATCGGGATCTATACGATTGCACTTACCCATTGGCGGTAAAGGAAAAGTCAGACAATTGCTCTCCAAAATACTCAACCATATCGTTCGTCTGATGAATTAACACCTGTAATCCTAACGGAATGGATAATTATTCTCTTTCTAATCTCAGCAGAAGCTGATTAAGGTAGGCATATTATTTCCAAAAACACATTTATATTTTGACGAATCCAACTCGGAGCATCTGTACAGGGAAGATGGACTTCTTGACAATTAATATGCCCCTTTAATGGAGATGGTCGACACTCAATTAAATGGAAAATGCATTCTTTCTGCATAAGAGACTCCCTTAACTTAAAAGGAGAACATAATTTTTAATTGACAGATAATATAATCAGGACATCAATGTCGAGCTCTTCCTCAAGTTTAACAACCTTGTTAATTACCTCCTTGATGGCCTTGACATATTCCAGCTCAGAAATCATGTGAAAAAAAAAAAACAGAAGGGAATTTTGATACATAGTCAAAATTTGGAGATGATATATTTTTGTAATTAATTTAGTTTAAAAAGGGTATTGTAGTACTTTCACGTCAAATTTTGGTTAGAATTATAAAGAACTAGCCTTCATGCAAGCGCTCATGCGCATGCAGAAGACATTTTTTAAATCACGATGTGCTACGCGCGATCTACATGTTTTAAATGTATTTATATGCTTAAATTGACAAAAGGAAAGTCAAATATTTGTGGTAAACGAATAATTTTAGATCATGCTAGAAGAAACCTCTCATAAACCAATTAAAGCAACTGAATTCACATAATAAAATCGGTTTCTATAGAATTTACATTAAGAATAGAGAAAATGATATTTAATAAACAATTGATTGAATCACATTATTGCTGGCCTATTGTGAGGCTAAGCCCACCCCCTCTCTGTTAGTGTATATAATATCGTTTGTCAAAAAAAAAAAACAATCATTTGACAATTAATTTAATCACATTATTATCCGTGTGCGAAAGACCCTTTTTTATAACCGACATTACACGTCTCTTCAGATGTTTTGAACGTGTTTAAAAATAGAGAAAATAATATTTAACAAACAACTGGTTGAATCACATTATTGCTAACCCATTGTGAGGCTAAGCCCACCCCTATTTCCCTTAGTGTAGAAAATATTGTTTATAAAAATAAATAAAAAACAAACATTTGACAACTTATTTAATCACAATAATATCGTTTGTTAAAAAAATCATTTGACAACTAATTTAATCACATTATTATCCGCGTGCAAATGGTATTTTTTATAACCGGCATTACACGCCTCTTAAGATATTTTGAACGTGTTTAAAAATAGAGAAATTGAATCACATTATTGCTAGCATAACTCATTATGAGGTACTGATGAAAAAAGAATTAAAAAACCACAAAAAAAAAAAATTATTTATTAAAAAATACTATTAAAATGACGAAAATGCCCTTACCTTATTTGATGCATTATTTTGAGATGCCTTTGAAGTTTTTTTATTTTGGGGGCATTTTGGTCCAAATTTTTTGTCAAATTGGGTGACCCCAAAGTTTTGTCCCCATGTGGTGTTGGCTTTCTATATAGATAATAATGGTTGGTTAAAATTCAATTCATAGTCCAAATTTTGGCTATTTTTCCAAATTTCCCTGCTATAATACCAACCAGACTTCATGTCAAGTCCATAAGCAATTGCTGCAGCAGTAGGCTGAATATGTGTAAAACAAAAAGTTAATAATAACTCATGTGTTGTACTGGGTTGCAAAGCATTCGAAATATGCATTGAAATTTAAATTGCCACGAGAAAGAGTGAAACTCGAATAGGAAGAAGGAAACGTGAAGATATACTAAAATATAAGGCGATCTTATATGTTGCAAAGAACATTTGGAACCTTGTGGCTTTGTACCCTGACCCTAGCTAAATTTGTTGTTAGATACTACCCACTACATACTTCCGTTGGCGATGAAACGAGAATCCGAAAAAAGTACAGATCTTGCTAATTAAGAAGTGAATTGAGGAAGACGCTTCTCCAAAACAGCTAAGAGCTCCCTGCACCGGGTCACCCCATCTAACACTCCACCACCAAGCCTTCTCACAGCTTCAACAAGCTGCCCTCTCAACCTTTGCGACACCAAACGGCTGCCTGCTGCATTGACACACTCCCTATATAGTGGCAGGTAAGCAATGGCTACCCTCAACTCGGGGGGTAGAACATTCAAGCAGATGGGAGAATCACCCCACTTTAAAACCCTCACAATGTTCTTGTAATGTTCTTGTCCTTGCCGTATTCCGTCTGAGAAAGCTTTTTCTGACCAATGCTCCTGAAGAAACGCCCTTAGCTCAGGATTAGCATCATCATCGTCACCAGACCGAGCAAATGTGTCCGCAACAGTATAAGTAGTTGCAGGGTCACCTAAGAAATCAGAACCAAGAAGAAATGCAACACCTTTAAGAGAATTAACACCACCTCCTCTACCAGCAGCCTTGAGAATATTAAAGCTTAGTTGTGCAAGGAGATCATCAGGAAGTTGATGAAGGAGATAGGCTGCAACATCAGCTTGGTTGCTAGAAGTTGCACCTACCAGAGCAATGCACAGTTCTGTGTCCCGGCAACCCATTTTTACAAACCACTCAACCACTGGCTTACAGCCGCTCTTAGCAGTTCCCAAAAGAGGGGTATTGAAATCCACGTTATTACCCTCTTCCACAAGACATTCCATAGTACCAAACCTAGAGCACAGGCAAGCACAATTAAATGCCCGGTCAACGTCGACATTCAGGTTGTTAGTTCGGGCAGCCTTCAATATGATGCGCATAATCTCTGTATTCCCAAAACTAGATTCTTGAACCAAAGAATAATTGACAATGCCACTCTCCACACCCCCTTTCACCAGCATACCAAACAAACCTGGTATTGCAGTAGTTTCCCAATTCCCAGATGCGCAACCCAGATCGAAAGAACTAGAGGATAAATATAGGGGAAGGCAAGCAGCATAGAAGGCCATTGAGAAGTCTTTTGATGTAAGCTGGTTACCAGCAAGATCTAGAAAGGTTTTCAATGCCGATAACTGAAGTTGGATCTCATCAGCCTGTAAGTTGTAATTAGCTCTATCCCTATTACCCTGATGACCACTAAAATTGAAGCCTGGTATTCATTCAATAAACTCATGAATATCCTTAGCAATCGGTTCTCCCTCTAATAACACATGACCATTCCATTCGAGGACAAAATCATGTAACCTTTGAGCCATTTCAGTGACTGCACATGCAATAGTACTTGTCGTTCGGCCATGAAAAGCTTGAAAACACGATGCCATAAATGAAGTCCTCACAACAGCTGAGCCGAAGTCATGTGCACCATGTTAAGCATTATGCATAAAAGAGAACACAGAGATTGTAGAAGAAGAAGAAGAAGAAGGAAACAGAGAAAACCTAGAGAGAGAAAGAGAATGATTTTCCACTTGTATTTTCTTGATTGATTCTCTGGTTACAAAGATGCTGTTGCTATATAGATGGATATTCACCTAAATGCCTTATCTGAATCTTACAATACCAACAATCCTAACTGCCTTATCTGTTTAACTAATTACATGTGTCATTAACCACACCCTCGATATCCTATATACTCTAACACACCATTGGCGATGATCTTCTCAATCAGACCCATGATTGCATTGCTTTCTTCCTGGGTGCTTAAGAACCATACTGAGTCCAAGGTGATGCACAAAGCATCATGCAGAGCTTGTGGACCAGCTAACAGAATCAAGCTCTCTGATAGTTTCCAATCATAAAAACTCACCGCACACTGAAACAATTTGCCCCACTCATTACTTTCTTGCGTTCTGAGTTTCTGTACTGGCCTAAATGTCCCGCTTTTCTCCATATTATTGACCAAAAACAAATCTACTCAAGCTATCACTCAAATTTCACAAACATAACCATCAAAGAGAAATAAGTCGATAACGAAAGAAACCCATTTGCCTCATTGCCTCAGAATTTCAATTCCACCGCACCCAATTGATTAAATCGATCAAAAAAATGCATAAAGCAGAAGCTGGTTTGCAAAAGAATATTTATTCCCTATTGTTCTTTTTTCTCCTTCGAGCATTACTCCAAGTTAATAAATTGAAAGCAGATTTCCCAACCGGCAGCAGCAAAGAAACTAAAATCAAACCCTAAAATTCATGAATTTCTAAGCATGCTGGTGTGGAGAGACCACCCAAACCAAGCAAATCAGAGACACGAGTTCGAATTTACCTGGCAATGGTTGGAGTATCACCGGAAAACTTGTAAACCCAAAATGATTGCAGGTAAAGAGAGAGAGAGTGAGGAAGGAAGGGATATTAATATTATTACTTTCACTTTTTTTTTTTTTCTGTGTGTTGTGATCATATACGAAATGCTACTTGTATAGAGAGAGTCATATCCGTAAAGAATCGTAAAAGTGAAATGAGTACTATTCTTAAGTCTTCCTCAGTAGCTCTCAGTCTGAGGGTGGATAAGAGGATCTCCGTACACATCGGAAGTAGATGTAAGCAAAATCCTGAATCAATTTCATACCATGAGAAAAGATAAAGACATTGGAAGATGGATAAATCAAAGAAGACATAATGACATCACCAAACCTTGCTAGGTATTTCGCCACTGTAATCTTAGTTCCCGTTAACAATATCTTCGATTCTTCACTTTTTCTCAAATACACAAGAAACACAGGCACGATGCAGGTCCTTGTGACTCCAGGTGCTCAGAAAATGAGTCAGGCTCCACACATAAAAAAAAATGTATTTTGAAGAACATGAATATGATAGTTTGTTGTAGTGGTAAAAAAAATAACAAAAATGTACAAAAGTGATTCAAATTCTTGAGGCTAACTTTCCTTACCCATCATTTTCAAATGATTCAGGTAATTGATTGTCACACTCTCTCAAGACCCAACCGCACGGTAAACCCCACCACGGTAATGAGAATGGTTTTCCTCCTCTATGAGATTTTTTTTTTCAACCACTGGAGCTAAAGACGTGCCTTCTTCCTTGTTCACAGAAACCCTTTTCTAAAGAGCAAAGAGAACAAAAGCAAGAGCAGCTTGACTTTCTAGCACCCTAGGAATTTGAATCATTTTTGTGTCTTTTTGTTAATTTCTCTTTTATTTCTCCTACAATTACAACAAACTATTATATTCATATTCTTTAAAATATTTTTTTCCGTCTAAAATCTATTATAATTCGTATTTAAACACTTGTAATCAATGATTTAAAACATAAATTTAAAGATATTTGAACCTTTTTTATTTTTGTTTTGATAATTTTTCTTTTACCTAAATTTAAACTACTTATTAAAAGAACTCTCTTTGTCAACCAAAAGACTGTTTAACAGTCAGCCATTGGACATGAGAGGCTCTCTCCTTGAAATTCCATGTACATCTACTGCATGCAAATCGAATGATGATAGTGCCCAAGTCCTCTCTACCAACATCACCCATCACGTCATTTACCAAGTAATGTTCTCTCTTTCAAATTTGATTCATATCTTCACCATCCTTTTATAATTATAATCTATTTATTGGAAATTCAAGCAATTTGGCATTTGGGTCAACGTCAACTAGCTTCAAATCAAGGCCGTTCGACTGATGATGCGGTTGGGGTGAAAAAAAAATGGATTTACATATTTGAGGTTATTTTAGGAATAATTGGGGTGGATTAATAGGATTTTAGTTTTTTAATTTTTTATGGTGGGTGAGATTATAATGTGGGGTGTAGAAATAATTAAAGTGTTAAAATGCACCTATCTTAAACGATGATATCATTGGGTCGATTATCTCCATTTTTTCAGCTTTCATCAGCTTTGCATGTAGTTAAATATTAAGTGTAGAAATAAAGTTATGGACTTAAAGTGTCAGTGTTTTAGACGTAATTAAATTAGACATGCAATTTACCAAAACAAAAAAAAAAAAAGTGTTTTTTGTTTTCCAGATACAGCCGACGACATGTCGTTAATACGATTTGTATATTGGAAAGGGAAGCCTGTGGCCACGCGAACAAGTAGCAGGAAGACAAGAATAGAGAAGAAAGGAAGACTATAAATCCGTTTCATTCCTTGTCCGTCTTCATCGTGTCTCTCCCGTCTTTGCTTTCCCATTCCATTTCCTTTCCTTTTGCGTTTCTGCGGCATTTCGTCGAGCAGGTTTTCTTCGATGTTTTTGTTCACGAATTGTTTGCACCTACAACAGACATGTATGGTTCATCTTATTATCCGTTTTAAATGTGTGCTTTTCTTTTAATTACAGAAACCATGATCAGGTTGTTTAAAGTGAAAGAAAAGCAAAAGGAAGCAGCTGAAAATGCAAAGGAGAATGGTCTCGTAAAGAAGCAAAGTGCAGGAGAATTGCGTCTTCATAGAGGTAAATACGATTTTAGGACGTAAATATGTTATGATTTGCTGCAATGTGGTACAAAGTTATACTCTTGCACGCATGTTACAAAGTTATACTCTTGCACGCATGTTAAGTTCCTAAACACACGTTTAACTCCAATACGTAAAGGCAAGGTTTCGGTGTTTATTTTAATTCCTTCAACCATTCCTTCAATTGTGTTATGAGCGCAATGACGTTCTAGGATTCATATAGCCGACCCCACTTAGTGGGAAAAGGCTTTGTTGTTGTTGTTGTTGTCGTCGTCGTCGTCCTTCAATTGTATTATGTTGTTGTCTTGTAGATATAAGTGAGTTGAACATGCCAGAAGAATGCAAGATTTCATTCCCCAATGGAAAGGATGATTTGATGGACTTTGAGATCACCATTACACCTTATCGGGGATATTATATGTAAGTAACCTTTGATCTGAAGCTTAATTTGGCTCTCTATACGTTGTTTGGATTTTGCAACTTCGATGTCATCTTGCTGAATCCGACATTTTGTACCTCTTTTCGTAGGGGTGGTGGGTTTGTCTTCTCATTTAAAGTTCCCGCAGTCTACCCTCACGAGCCTCCGAAGGTCAAGTGCAAAACCAAGGTAACGAAACCTAAGTTATATCGGAACTTAACTTTCGAGTCTATTGGTTACCAACTTACGATCCAAACCATAATATATATATATATATATATATATATATCTGGTGTTGTATAATGCATACCATCTGTGCAGATCTACCATCCCAACATCGACTTAGAAGGAAACACTTGCCTTAACATTCTTCGGGAAGACTGGAAACCTGTCTTGAATATAAACACCGTTATTTACGGATTGTATCACCTATTCACGGTATCTCTAATCATAACACAAAATATTTGGTGACCTCAAACAACTAGGTTTTATTTGGATGTGTACCTTTTGTGGACTCAAATCCTACATTTCTTTATGCAGGAGCCTAACCATGAGGACCCCTTGAATCAAGAAGCAGCAGATCTTTTGAGGGACAATCCAAAATTGTTCGGATTGAACGTGAGAAAATCGATTGAGGGAAACATATGGGTGGGAGGCGTCCATTTCCCTGGGTGCAAAACGGGCGACTTCTACTGATTCGGTTTATCTAGGGTTTTGCTTCTCCGTGGTCCAACCATGGTTGTATGAGGTTGAAGGTTTGTGTGTTTCTGGGGTGTTTTCTGCATTTCAGGTGAGTACTTGGTGGGGGATTGTCTTGTGGCAAATTTTCAGCCCATACTTGTAGCAGGAGAGTGTGTACTAGTGTAATTTTGATCTTCCTTCCATTAATAACATGGCATCATGTTAAGGCTTGGTTTTGACTTGACTATTTCAATTTTATTGAATCAATGTCGTTAGGGCTGGGTTCGGTTGGCAAACCGTGCCAAATTCCTTGTGCCACCTGCCAGCCACATATTCATAATTACCGAAAATCAGTTACCGCTAGCCAACCGTCTTCTTGCGGTTGCCAAAAATTGGTTAAGCCAAAATTATTGGCTGGTTCGGTTGGTGAATGGCACAACCGGTGGTTTCCACTTCTTCCTCGCTATCTTCCAGTTCCAAGGGCTCAATTTGATTTTCAGATTGGGGTGCTTGTTCGGTTGCATTGTGTGGTTCATTTTGGGTTAATCCATGTTGTGCACTAGCAGTTGATTGGCTAGACTCCATCATCCTAAACATAAGCAACGCATATACATTCAAAATTATATATATGTACGTGTATATATAGTATCAATAATCATCATGCTATCAATTTTGTTAACAATATTTTCTATATTTATTATGGCATGAATCATATACATATACATATATTTTTTAAACCCTAAAACTAAGGAGTCATTTATTTTCTAAACTCTAAAACTGAGGAGTCAAGCATGTAAAAAAAATACCTAAAATATCTAAATAGAAAAAAAGAAAAAAAGAAAAAAAAAAAATATATATATATATATATATATATATATATATTGGGTAGGTATGGCATACCGCCGGCATACAAAATCAATTACTAAAGTCATGGCATTAAATGTCGGTTCGGTAAAATGTCAACCGATTATGAAAAAATGTCAAAACTATACCATACCATTATGAGCCAACCGGTATGATTCGGTCGGTAAATCGGTTTATGGCAAAATTTTCCACCCCTAAATGCCCCTAAATTCCGTGATCGCTGTTTGTTGATGGTTCGATAATTTGGAGATGCAGTTATTAATAAAACAACAATTCAACCCTAATCATTTATGGTCTTATCCGCCAAACAAGGCATGTATAAAATCATAACTATTATACACATGATTTAGAATTTTGCTCATTCGGAGTATTAGACAAAACTTGTGAAAACATAAGAATTCTACTCCTCACTCTGGAACACCACAGAAAATCCCCTCTTCAAAGATGATGTTTAAAACCTGAATATGTGTGAAACAAAAAATTAATAATAATTCATGTGTTGTACTGGGTTGTAAAGCATTCGAAATATGCATTGAAATTTAAATTGCCACGAGAAAGAGTGAAACTCTAATAGGGAGAAGGAAACGTGAAGATATACTAAAATATAAGGCAATCTTATATGTTGCAAAGAACATTTGGAACCTCGTAGCTTTGTACCCTGACCCTAGCTAAATTTGTTGTTAGATACTACCACTACATACTTCCGTTGGCGATGAAACGAGAATCCGAAAAAAGTACAGATCTTGCTAATTAAGAAGTGAATTGAGGAAGACGCTTCTCCAAAACAGCTAAGAGCTCCCTGCACCGGGTCACCCCATCTAACACTCCACCACCAAGCCTTCTCACAGCTTCAACAAGCTGCCCTCTCAACCTTTGCGACACCAAACGGCTGCCTGCTGCATTGACACACTCCCTATATAGTGGCAGGTAAGCAATGGCTACCCTCAACTCGGGGGGTAGAACATTCAAGCAGATGGGAGAATCACCCCACTTTAAAACCCTCACAATGTTCTTGTAATGTTCTTGTCCTTGCCGTATTCCGTCTGAGAAAGCTTTTTCTGACCAATGCTCCTGAAGAAACGCCCTTAGCTCAGGATTAGCATCATCATCATCACCAGACCGAGCAAATGTGTCCGCAACAGTATAAGTAGTTGCAGGGTCACCTAAGAAATCAGAACCAAGAAGAAATGCAACACCTTTAAGAGAATTAACACCACCTACTCTACCAGCAGCCTTGAGAATATTAAAGCTTAGTTGTGCAAGGAGATCATCAGGAAGTTGATGAAGGAGATAGGCTGCAACATCAGCTTGGTTGCTAGAAGTTGCACCTACCAGAGCAATGCACAGTTCTGTGTCCCGGCAACCCATTTTTACTAACCACTCAACCACTGGCTTACAGCCGCTCTTAGCAGCTCCCAACAGAGGGGTCTTGAAATCCACGTTATTACCCTCTTCCACAAGATATTCCATAGTACCAAACCTAGAGTACAGGCAAGCAAAATTAAATGCCCGGTCAACATAAACATTCAGATTGTTAGTTTGGGCAGCCTTCAATATGATGCGCACAATCTCTGTATTCCCAAAACTAGATGCTCGAACCAAAGAATAATTGAAAATGCCACTTTCCACACCCCCTTTCACCAGCATACCAAACAAACCTGGTATTGCAGTAGTTTCCCAATTCCCAGATGCGCAACCCAGATCGAAAGAACTAGAGGATAAATATAGGGGAAGGCAAGCAGCATAGAAGGCCATTGAGAAGTCTTCTGATGTAAGCTGGTTACCAGCAAGATCTAGAAAGGCTTTCAATGCCGATAACTGAAGTTGGATCTCATCAGCCTGTAAGTTGTAATTAGCTCTATCCTTATTACCCTGATGACCACTAAAATTGAAGCCTGGCCCTATCCATTCAATAAACTCATGAATTTCCTTACCAATAGGTTCTCCCTCTAATAACACATGACCATCACATTCCAGGACATGTAACCTTTGAGCCATTTCAGTGACAGCACATGCAATAGTACTTGTCGTTCGGCCATGAAAAGCTTGAACGCACGATGCCATAAATGAAGTCCTCACAACAGCTGAGCCGAAGTCATGTGCACCATTGGCGACGATCTTCTCAATCAGACCCATGATTGCATTGCTTTCTTCCTGGGTGCTTAAGAACCATACTGAGTCCAAGGTGACGCACAAAGCATCATTCAGAGCTTGGGGACCAGCTAACAGAATCAAGCTCTCTGATAGCTTCCAATCATAAAAACTCACCGCACGCTGAAACAAGTTGCCCCACTCATTACTTTCTTGCGTTCTGAGTTTCTGTACTGGCCTAAATGTCTCACTTTTCTCCATATTATCGACCAAACACAAATCTACTCAAGCTATCACTCAAATTTCACAAACAGAACCATCAAAGAGAAATAAGTCGATAACGAAAGAAACCCATTTGCCTCATTGCCTCATGCCTCAGAATTTCAATTCCACCAAACCCAATTGATTAAATCGATCAAAAAATGCATAAAGCAGAAGCTGGTTTGCAAAAGATTATTTATTCCCTATTGTTCTTTTTTCTCCTTCGAGCATTACTCCAAGTTAACAAATTGAAAGCAGATTTCCCAACCGGCAGCAGCAAAGAAACTAAAATCAAACCCTAAAATTCATGAATTTCTAAGCATGCTGGTGTGGAGAGACCACCCAAACCAAGCAAATCAGAGACACGAGTTCGAATTTACCTGGCAATGGTTGGAGTATCACCGGAAAACTTATAAACCCTAATTTCAGCGAACCCATCCCAGGCGTCGATAAACCTCCTACTCTGATTGTGGTCGACTAGACTGCAACGAGAGAGAGCCTTGTCAATGTTGGGTGGTTCGTGGTGTCCCTCCTTATTGAGTCAAAGTATGTCCTACCTTGGTGCACCGAAAGGGTACTGTTATTAATAGGCAAAAGTTTGAGAGATAACCTCACTAGGAACATGAGCGAAACAGGTGTAATGTATCATATTGTTTAATTTCGTAGTTATAATATAAAATGATTGCAGGTAAAGAGAGAAATGAAGAGATATTGATATTATTGCTTTCACTTCTTTTATTTTCTGTGTTGCCATCGTACACGAAATGCTTTTTATATAGAGTCATATCTGTAAAGAATTATAAAAGTGAAATGAGTGCCTTTTGAAAAATATCACACAACAATAAGTCAATAACAATGCTACTATTCTTAAGTCTTTCTCACTTTTCATTTTTAACTAAAACATGTGAGCATTCACTCTCACAACTTTTACAGCACTACATTAATATTATGATTTCACTAACATTACATGTATAAAAATAAAAACGTAAGAGAAATTTTATTTGAACCTATGTAACCTCTTTCTACACTCAACTTACTCTCAACACCCGTATTATTTTTTTATTAAAGAATTATATTTCTTTAAATCCAAATTTATCACCTAAACTACCTTCTTAAATCTAATTCCAAATGTAAAGTTGTCTTTACACCCAATTATAAAATAAAATCTCTAATTGAATATTTTTTTTTCTTTCAAAAAGGCTCGAAAAGAAAAACATTACGTATCCTTTGCCCTCCCTCCTCTCCTTCTCTAGCATTTCCTATGGCTATTGTTTTTTCTGCTACAAAACCAAGGTATTTGCTCTCTTTACCAAACCAAGACACATGCTCTCTCTCTCTCTCTCAACCAAACCAGTTACTTGGGTTGCTATCAACACCACCACAATAAATAACCCCCATCACCTTCTCTTATCAAACCAACTTTCCTCTCTGCAAATTTTTGTTCTTTTGAAAATGAACAACTCCACTGTTAATGTAAGTTGTCATTGTTTGCCTGATCAACTGTTTTCTAAAAAATTTGAAGCACTCCTAGTTCTGGAACTAATTATCTGGGATTAAGCAATTCATCTTTTCCTTACTTTCTGATCAATTTGTTGGATTATAATCAACGAGTTAATTGATCGTTTAATTGGCTGAAGAAGTTAATTGTAAATTATAATGAGAAGCTGCAACCATTAGAAGCTGCAAAACCGAGTGCTTACAGATGCAAGTATAAGAAGAGCCATAAGACCAACCAAACCAGCACGACAACAAATTGTCAAACAAGCACGGTAACAAATTGACAAACAAGCACGGCAACAAATCGAGTCATACCTTAGTTGGAGAAATCAAAATTTCAAAATAACCATCCATCGATAAAAAAAACTTATTTTTCTCTATAAGAGCTATTAGGATTTTAACTAGAATGAACTTGGATAACAAGGAGTGATGTATGGTTTAATTATAGTGGGTGGGTTTATTGATAAATTTTATTTTTAATTCATCTTGTACTTGATGATAATTATGCAATAGGGTAAAAATGACAATTAACATTTAAAATTTAAGTTGGGTGTAGAAATAGGTTACATGTGTTTAAATAAAATTTCCCAAAAAGTAATCTTATGGCATGTTTATTGAGTTTGAATCGATGTAAAATTATAGTCCAAATTTTCATTAAAGTTGTTACAAGATAATTTGATATCGAAGTATGAGATATATTAACTTATATAACCTGTTTACTAATTTAACACAATCGAAATTGAAAACCAATTTGATTAGTAAAATGCCCATGAGAATACTACCCTCGACGAAGAGACCAATTCCTTTAAAATGAGGAGTTGGATTCTCTAGCTTGTACAAACTTTGTGTTAAAGGTCGGTTTGACCGTGCTTGGGCCGACCCATTAACGTTGGTTTGGTTATGCTTGGGCACCCAATTTAATAAACGAATTGTGTTTTGTTTGGCCCACTTAATACAACCCAAAGCTTGGAAAACAGTTCATAATCCTGCCTTCGATCTCCGCAAGCGGAGGGTTTCGCACTCAACCAACAGGAGATTGCTCGACCATACCATTAGGGAGAGGGGATTGAGACGATCTTGAGCGTCAGGCGGAGCCGAGACACATCCAAGAAGCCATTCGAACTTCCAGCAAAGTCTAGCCCTACCCGCGGCCCTGATCCATAAAGACCTAGACCATGCTGGGTCGAGTCACTAAACGGGCCAACTTTGACAAAACAAACTTTAGTTATTTCAAAAAAACCTTATTTTGAACATGTTATTAAGTTAAATATCACTAATATTAAGTCTTACTAACCTTAAAATGTATGTTTGTAATTGAAAAAAATATGAGTAAATGAGATTATTCAAAATGGGTTAGGGTTGCAGGTCGTGCTCGACCAATGATGAGCCCAACGAGCTATGGGCTAGTCGGCTCCTTGGACCTAAATCTTAAGCCCACATTATTAGATAAGCATGTAATATTGGTAGATTAGATTGCCATGTCAGCATTGTCACATGTGCTGCAACGTATGGGATAAGCTAGATGGTTTTAATTCACTTGTATAAATAGCCTTTTCCAACTATTTCTAGGACTAAGTCGGTATTGTAATAACAGTTTCCTACAGAGAGAAATGCAATTGAGAATAGTTTTCTTCTTCCTTAAGCTTTTCTGTGTTTCTTATTTCTGCAACTCTTGAGCTCTTCCATGGATGTTAAGATGGTATCCAGAGCAGGAATCGCTTGCGCGGCTATTTCTGGTGGGATTTTTCCGCTGCTTTGATTGTTTTTGAGGTGATATGGTTCACTTTTTGCAATTTTACTATACAGTTGTGTATTCTTGAAGATTTGGGAAATGTTTTATTTTTATTTTTTTAGAAAGATATATGAAGGCCGATGCCATCATTTGTTGATTGAAGGCCGATGCCATACTTCTTGCACATTGTTTGATGTTAATTCAAGGATTGATGCCAAGATAGATACATTGATTGTTATGGGTTTTTTGACATATGACTCAAGGCCGATGCCATGTTTGTTGAGATTTGTCTCTTGCATAAAGATTAGCGTATACTGTTGAATTGTAGTATTTTGTATCATTCTTCTCCATCTGGGTTGATTTCTTGATCTGGGTTTTTCATCGAAATTGCTCTCATATTCTGGATCTTCATTTGTGGTTGCTTGGATCTGGGTTTTCCTCTAAGTTGTCTATTCCTCTTGATAATCATGTCTACTGCTGTGAAAATTGAAAGTCTATTGGGTATGCTTACCATCAAGCTCAATGATGAAAACTTTATTAAGTGGAGTTTTCAATTTTGTTCTGTACTTCGTGGATATGATCTTCTTGATCATTTCACTGGGGATTCTGTTTGTCCTCCTAAATTTTTTCTTACTCCTGAATCTGGTGTTACTAAAGAAGTTAGTACTGCATATAAAGAATGGATTAAAGAAGATATGGCTCTGTTAAGTTTGTTAATTGCTACTTTGGGTGATGATGCCATAGAACATGTTGTTGGGTGTCAGACCTCATATGATGCTTGGCATGCTTTACAAGATCGTTATATGGTTGTTTCAAGTGCTAGTGTGAATCATTTAAAAGCTGAACTTCATACTATGCAAAAGGGTAGTGATAGTATTGATAAATACTTGCTGCGGTTAAAAGGTATCAAAGATCAGCTTCAAGCAGCTGGAGAAAAAATTTCTGATAATGATCTTATCATTGCTGCATTGACTGGCTTACCTGCAGACTATGATATGATTCGAATAGTTATTTTGGCAAGGTATACTCCTATTACTCTTAAGGAATTTAGAGCTCAGTTAGTGGGTGCAGAAAAGACGATTGAGGCTAGAATTAAGTCTTTAGTTCATAACATGGCTGCTATGTATGTTCATGATTCTTCAAATGCATCTATTTCTCCTGGTTACACTAGTTCTTCTGGTTCTTCATATGCACTTGCATCTTCTCAATCTCCACAGGGTTTTGGTTATGGCTTTGCTGGTACTACATCTTCCTCTCCAGAGGGTAATCAGTCTTCATCATCAGGAGGTTTTCAGTCTAATAGGAATAATTTCCAGTCAAATGGGAATACTTTTCACTCTACTGGGAATCATTTTCAGTCTCATGGTAACAATGGTAACAATTTTCAGTCAAATTGATACAATGGTAACAATTTTCGACCTAGAGGAAATGGGGGATATAAACCTAAGTATAATGGTTCCAAGTTTGGTAATTCTTGGCAGTCTTGGTCAGGCAATTTTTCTAACAGGTTTGAACCAATCCCTGAGTGTCAGATCTGTTCTCGAAAGGGCCATACAGCAGTGACATGTCTTTATAGGAATGATACTGGTCAAGGTGTTCAAGAGTGTCAAATCTGTGGGAAAATAGGGCATATTGCTCTTAATTGCAGACATCGGGGTAACTATGTGTATCAAGGCAATCAACCACCATCTTCATTGGCAGCTAATTTTGCATATCAACCACAGCCATCTGGTTTTCCATATCATTCACAGATTGTTCAGGGCAATGTTGCCTCATTTTGTAATCCTTCTCAAGGAGGATTTCCTACCATGTCTGCTCACAACTCTCAAGACTTTCCAGGAGGTGAGGTGATTCTTGGATCCTTGATACTGGAGCATTTCATCATATGAGTCCGGATGTTAATGTTCTCACTCGAGCTACTCCATATGAAGGCACTGAGAAAATTATAGTTGGAAATGGTGAAGGTTTGGCAGTTCAACATATTGGCAATGGCTCTTTAAAGACTCAATCTCATACTCTACATCTTCGGAATATTTTACATGTTCCTATGTTAACTGTTAATTTGCTCTCTGTGAAAAAGCTTTGTAAAGATAATCACAGTTGGTTTATTTGTGATGAAGAACAATTTTTTGTGCAGGATAAGGCAACAAGGGTGATTCTACATCACATAAAGAATAGCAATAATGAACTGTTCAAGATTCCTGTATACATTTTTGCAACATTATTGAAGTCAGCAGTTATGGGATCAGCTTTTGTGGGACATGCAGTGAGGAATTCCTTATGGCACCAGAGACTTGGACATCCTTCTAATGAGGTTTTGCAAGCTATGTTTAAAGATTCTAGAATCTCATGTAGTACTGATGATCATGTACACATGTGTGAATACTGTCTGAATGGCAAGATGAGTAGGTTACCTTTTTCAGATAGGATTGATATTCCTTTTCATAAGATTCATAGTGATGTTTGGGGACCCTCACCTACTGTGTCTGTTGAAGGCTATCGATATTATGTTTCTTTTATAGATGAAGCTACCAGGTTTGTATGGATCTATCCTTTGATGAATAAAACTGAAGTTTTTAATGTCTTTCTTAAGTTCTGTGCCTATGTTCACAATCAATTTCATACTTGTATTAAGATTCTGCAATCAGATGGTGGTGGGGAGTTTATGAGCCATCAGTTTCAAGATTATTTGGCTAATAATGGGATTTTGCACTATATTTCGTATCTTTATACTCCCCAACAGAATGGTTTGGCCGAAGGAAACACCGGCATCTTATTGAAACTGCAATTACCTTGTTATCAATTGCTAAACTTCCTCAACGATTCTGGTATCATGCAGTTGCACATGCAGTTTTTTAATTAATAGGATGCCATGTAAAGTTCTTCAAATGTTGTCTCATTTTGAAAAAGTGTTTGGCAAGAAACCTGACTTGTCAACAGTTAAGGTGTTTGGTTGTGCTATCTATCCATATCTTAGGCCATACAACACAAATAAACTGCCGTCTAGATCCATGCAGTGCATTTTTCTTGGATATTATCATGGATATAAGGGTGCTATGTGTTACAATGTCATTACAGAGAAGATTGTAGTTTCCCGACATGTTATTTATGATGAGAGTTGTTTTCCATACAAAGATAAGGTTTCTTCCTCCAATGTATCTCAGTCTCCTACTAATGTTTCTCCAAGACCTATTATTGTTCACATTTCTTCTGATGCTGACTCCACAGTTATTTTAGTACAGCCTCAAGATCATGTTCACAGTCAATCTTTAAGTTCTGCTTCTTTATCATTTTCTCATAGTCCTTCTACTTCAAATATTGGTGATCAGAGTATTCAGAGGTCATATAATTTTGTACAAGAATCAGGTTCGAGTGCTACTTCTGCAAGTTCACATGCTACTCTTTCCTCTTCCCCAACACTGTTGCATGTCCTTCAGCCTCATCAATTGGAAGTTTTTTCACCTTCGATTAGTACATCTCTCTCCTCAATTTCAGAGTTGGTTCCTGTTTCTCAAGGTATACAAACCAGATTAAGAACTGGTGCTATTACTAGACGGGATTACACTGCACTTACTGCAGTATTTCCTGAGGTTGAATCTTTACATTTATCTGATGATGATCATTTCTCTGGAGGTTTTACATTTATTGCAGATGTTAGTGATTCATCTGAGGTTACTAATTTCAAGCAAGCTTTTCAGATTCCCCAATGGCAAGCTGCAATGCAAGAAGAGTTTGATGTTCTTCTAACCCAAGGTACATGGGTTCTTGTCTCTTATCCTTTTAATAAAAATGTGATTGGCAGTAAATGGGTGTTCAAAATCAAAAGAAATTCAGATGGTTCCATCTCTAGATACAAGGCTAGGCTTGTTGCTCAAGGATTTAGCCAAGAAAAGGGATTGGACTATAATGAGACTTTTAGTCCAGTAGTGAGGCATACTACTGTGAGGTTGATTCTAGCCTTAGCTGCAATGCATAGATGGGATCTTAGGCAATTAGATGTTAAAAACGCTTTTCTTCATGGTGAATTACAAGAAGAGGTCTATATGAAGCAACCTAAAGGGTTTGCGAATTCTAGCTGTCCATCTCATGTTTGTAAATTAGTCAAATCCTTATATGGCTTGAAAGAAGCTCCCCGAGCTTGGAATGACAAATTTACAACTTATTTGCTTGTTATTGGATTTGAAGCATCTCTCTCTGATTCTAGTTTATTTGTCAAAAAGGATGGAAATCATGTAGTCATCTTGTTGCTCTATGTTGATGATATTATCATCACAGGTTCTAGTTCTCCAATGGTTCAAACTGTGATAGATACTCTGAGTGACGTCTTTGATCTCAAAGATATGGGCAAATTGGCTTATTTTCTTAGTCTTCAAATTTCCTATAAGTCCAATGGTGATATTTTTGTCAATCAATCTAAATATGTCAAGGATCTTCTTCACAAAGCTGCCATGGTTGATTGTAAACCCTGTTCAACCCCTTGTAAACCTCATAATCTGGTTCTTAGTACTGACGGTGTTCTTCTGAGTGATCCAACTATATATAGGAGTATTGTGGGAGGTTTGCAGTACCTGACTTTCACTCGGCCAGATATAGCCTTTGCTGTTAATTCAGTTTGTCAATATATGAGTGCTCCAACAGATATACATTATGGAATGGTTAAACGAATCCTGCGATATTTACAGGGAACATTCAAGTGTGGATTGACTTTTACTGCAGCTTCTCCTTTGTCTTTAACTGCATATAGTGATTCTGACTGGGCAGTAGATTTGAACACTCAAAGATCCATCACTGGCTATGTAGTGTACTTGGGGGATAATCCTATTTCTTGGCAGTCTAAAAAGCAAGCATCGGTGTCCAGGAGCTCTACTGAGGTTGAATATCGAGCTTTGGCACATACAACTGCTGATATTGCCTGGATTTGTCTCATACTCAAAGATCTTCATAAGTTCTTGTCTACACCTCCTGCTATCTACTGTGATAATCAATCTGCAATTGCCTTGAGTTTAAATCGTGTTCAACATTCTCGGATTAAACATTTGGAGACGGATGTTCACTTTGTTCGAGAACGAGTGCAGAAAGGTGATTTGGTTGTATAGTATATTCCAACTCAAGAGCAAGTGGCTGATGTTCTTACCAAATGACTTCATGGTCCTGATTTTCTTAAACATTGTTTCAATCTTAGACTTAGTTACCCTAGCTAAAATTGAGGGGGGGTATTAGATAAACATGTAATATTGGTAGATTAGATTGCCATGTCAGCATTGTCACATGTGCTGTATCGTATGGGATAAGCTAGATGGTTTTAATTCACTTGTATAAATAGCCTTTTCCAACTATTTCTAAGACTAAGTCGGTATTGTAATAACAGTTTCCTATAGAGAGAAATACAATTGAGAATAGTTTTCTTCTTCCTTAAGCTTTTCTATGTTTCTTATTTCTGCAACTCTTGAGCTCTTCCATGGATGTTAAGACACATAATGTCTTACAAATCGTGTCATGCCATGTCTTATTTAACTGAGATATTGTATTCGTGCCGACCTGCCGGTTTGACACCTTTAATGTGTGTTTTGATTTATCTGTAACTAATAAATACTTAAGTAATCCGTAGTTAAAATATAATTTTTCATTTCCTATTACGAATTAGTAAACGAGCCGAAAACAGTTTGAAATATTAACCAAAAACCCAAGTGTACGGTGATATAAAAGTCATTTTGTCACACAACCCTCTTAACCTTGCCTTCGACCCAAAACAGCCGGTATACAACCAGAGTTTGCGTTTCAGCTCCTTCCTGTTTGGTTAGAGAGAAAAGAAAGGAAAATCAAAAGATGCGAAAGTTCGATCCATGGCCGGTGTTCTTCAAGCGCGAGTGGAAACGGAACTGGCCGTTCCTGGTCGGTTTCGCCATCACCGGCACGCTCATCACCAAGTTCTCTCTCGGCCTCACCGGTACTCCATCTGACCCTTTCTATATCTATCTGTGAATATATACGCATATATAGATATAAAGATATATATATATATATATATATATGTATGTATATTTGCATATGTAAATGCATTTCAGTAAGCTAGATTTTGTTTGGACTGATTTGGGGCTGTACAAATTTTGCAGAGGAGGACGCGAAGAATTCTCCGTTCGTGCAGAGGCATAAGAAGAAGTACGCATCTGAAACCCTAATATCTTGAAAAATTTCACCCTAACTTAAGTTTAGTATAGTTAATTTCTCAACCAGTCATTGATCCAAAATCTGATAATCCCTGCTAGTTAATTTGTTATTTGTTTTTTCACTGATTTAGTGATTTTCTCACTTGCTTGTAATGTGGATTTTGAGAAGAAATGTGATTATTTAGTAATTGAGGTTGAATTTATGAACGACAATGTTTCGGTCAGCATTGATATTTCGTGGTTTTGGGCAATGTTTAAAAATTGAAATAAGTTTTTTGTTGTTCAATGAGTCATCCATGTTCAATTTAGCCCAATGGATGAATGAATTCTGGACTGCTATTATATGAATCAAACGAAACTTAAGACTATATCGGGTCAGTATTTTTTCTTTTGTGAGTCTGCCCTTAGCAATGATTCATCAGCACAAAGTAGGGCGAGATGATGTATAAATTTGCTTGAGTTATATAATTAGTAGTGCTTGATTTCTATAAATGGTTTTCCTTTTGAGTTGGTCGATCAGTTCATAGTTGTTAATATCTTTCCGAGTTCTCATAGATAAATGTATAGATTTCAAGATAGCAAAAGCAAGAAATCAAGTTTCTTTTAGTAGAATAAGAGGTTAGCTATCCGTTTACTCCCACACTATTGTCTTTGTTGTGTGCTCGATAGTGGGTTGAGATAATGAGTCCTAGTAGATAGTTGTGTTGAAGACTAATGTGTTGGAACAACAAATATAGAGTGTTTCTTCTGCAAGTCAGCTGTGAGACGCCCCTCATTGTTGTTGAATGCAGTGACTTACCAATAGCCTGCAGTGATCTGCGATGTCTTTCAAAGAATCACGTGTTTTGTTAAAAAATTACCATCTCATTTGTCACCGCCTTCAAACAGTATATTTGTGGCCAATAAACTGCACAGAGATGAGCTAGCTTGAGTTGAACAAATCGGCTAAGCTTTGCTGCAGATTATGTATTATAACTCAACTCATAGTTTGTAGGAATTGAGTTGAGATCTTTTTTATAATGGTTATACGTTACCACCTGACTACAGAGAAGCAAGATCGCCTACGTGCTATTGTTTTTGCGTTCCATTGATATTTATTTGCAGGGTTTTGTTTATCTGTATGCGATTGCCAAGGAAAGCTAGTTACTAATATTGCGCCCGTATTTGTTCTGCTTTCAGGTGACTTAGCCGGGCACCCAATGTAGGTCAGCACTTCAGTCGGCCAGACGACCAAAGGCGTTTAATAACTATTTTATCTTGGTTCTTTTCAACCTAGCACGGTTCATGATGATGTACACACAAGTTTTTAGAACAAGTCGTTATGCTACATTTGCTCTACAAGAAAACCCTGCGTGATTTGCTTTAGTTTGTTAAATGCACGCTGCTTTTCGACGGGGAAATTCAGTCTTTACCCCTTAATTACGACCTCAATTGTGTCCCCGATGTCTTGCTTGATTTCGGTTAACTATGTATGGTTTTGGTAATCACATTTGGATAAAATATAGCAAAGACTTTAGTGTGGATGCTGATGAATTCCTTATGGTTCGACCGGTAAAGTGTTACAGGTAACAATTCATTTGAAATAAATTATATTCAGATTAGACTTTTTACTCAGAATGGTCTATGAGATTTTTTATGGATAACCCAAAATGATTTGCAGTGGACAAACTTAGTGATGATTTTCATCGATTTTTCCCGGATATCTCAAAAATGATTTACAGGGATAACCCAAAATGATTTGCGGTGAACAAATTTAGTGATGACTTTCATCGATTTTTCCAAGATAACTCAAAAATAATTTACAGGGGACAAACAGAGTAATTTTGTCAAGTGAATTAACAGTTGTCATTGAGCGATTACAAACCTTACCTGGAAATTAGTACTGAAACAACTATTTTGCTTTTCTACTTTCTTTTCCGATTTACGATTTTACCACCAAATGAAGCAAATTAATCTGCAGGGATTAATGTACGAACTCACAAAACAGCACAATAGCCGTCTTAGCTCAGCTGGTAGAGCGCGTGGCTTTTAACCACGTGGTCGTGGGTTCGATTCCCACAGACGGCGTCTTCCTGGTTAATTAAATAAGTATTTATTTATCCATGATAATTATATTTATCTACTATTTTTTTTTAAATTTTATTTTTCCTCGGAAAATACTAATAGCGATGAACTATGTCTGATTATCGCTGAGATTTTTGCTTCTCCAAAATTTATCCACCTCACCTGCACAACTCCAACTCCAAACCCATAAACTCCGCCGATGAACCGGGCCCACCTCACCTGACTAACCAATCCCTCCCCGAAGCGCTTTTTTCACACAAAAATGGCGGCGGCGGCAGCAGCGGCGAGAATAAACCTCTTCTTAAACCCCACAAACCCTCTCAATGCCAAAGCCACCGCCCATTTCAGAACCCACCTCCGCTTCCAGAGAAGAAGAACCAAAGCTACGTCTTTCTGCACCCGCGCCTCCGCTGCTCCCCGCCACGACGATGCATCCGGCGCCGGTGGCAGTGACCCTTTTGTTCTCACCACTCCGCTCTATTACGTGAACGCCCCTCCCCATTTGGGCAGCGCTTACACCACCATCGCCGCCGACGCCATTGCTCGCTTCCAGAGGCTGTTGGGTAAGAAAGTCATTTTCGTCACCGGCACTGACGAGCACGGTGAGAAGATTGCCGCTGCCGCCGCTGCTAATGCAGCCACCCCAGCTCAACACTGTGACCTCATTTCACAATCTTACATTTCGCTCTGGAAACAGGTCATTTTATTTACCCTCCATTGGAAATTTACTGCTTTGTTGGATTGGCGTTCAAATTACTGTTCTTTTTCTTTTCTTTTTTTGTGTGATTGCAGTTAAAAATTTAGTATTTTGTTGAATTGGTGTTCATATTACTGTGCTTTTTTCACTTTTTGATTCCGGGTTTTTGTGGTGATTGCAGTTAGATATATCGTATGACAAGTTCATTCGGACTACTGACCCCAAGCATGAGGCAATTGTCAAGGAATTTTACTCCAGAGTTCTTGCCAATGGAGACATTTACAGGGCTGACTACGAGGGACTTTACTGTGTTAACTGTGAAGAGTATAAGGTGACTTTCTGTATCTGATTTCGATATGCCTTTTGTTTCAGATAACCCTCAACTTAAACTGACGTAATGAAACTTTCTTCTGTTTAGATGGCATTTTTTATTACTTGTGTTGATGGTAAAATGAAGTTGGCGCAATTGCTTGATGAATGAAAATTTGGTCATTTGAATACATTATCTGCATATCTACTGAGCTCTTTTCTCTGGAGTAGCTTCTGTTGTGTCTTTAGTTAGTGGTCTGATATCGTTAGTTGTAAATGTTGCACAGGATGAGAAAGAACTGCTTGAGAACAACTGTTGCCCTACGCACCTAAAGCCATGTGTTGCACGAAAAGAGGATAATTACTTTTTTGCATTGTCCAAGTATCAAAAATCGTTGGAAGAAACATTGGCAACAAATCCGGAATTTGTACAGCCTCCATTCCGTCTTAATGAGGTTAGAAACAAAGTACATTGGTTTACTTGATTTTGTTATTTTCTTTAGATATGAAAATGCAAATGTAATTCAAATACCCACCATACAAGCCATTTGAGGCGTCTTCTGCCTGCCGTGCCAATTACTGTTTCTTTATTTGTTTGTCACACTCCATCCTGCGAGTGCATATACAGTTATATTAGACTAATAGTTATTAGGGAGTGTGAAAAACTTAAATTGGGGTGCTGATAACGGTACTTGTATAATTTTATAAGTAACTAATACATGTTTTACCTTTTCCTCAAGGTTCAAGGTTGGGTTAAAAGTGGCCTAAGAGACTTTTCCATTTCTCGAGCATTAGTGGATTGGGGCATCCCCGTTCCTAATGACAGCAAGCAGACAATATATGTTTGGTTTGATGCTCTACTGGGGTAAAGTTCTTTCTTCATCCTGTCCCCCTTCCCTTGTATGGCTCATAGTCACGGTATTTGTTAGACTATGAGTACTCCTTCAGTATAGTCTGTTTTTATTTTGTCATATAAATCCAAATATATGACTAACATAGATTGATAACTAAGTTCTCAGACAGTTGTTTGTTTCTTAGTAAATAGAAGATTAGTACTAAACCTGTTTTATCTTGTCACTAGATGTTTCTTTACAATCTTTACTTCTGGTTTCTCTATTGTTTTTTGTGAATGCTCACTAGACTATTTTTATTGGATATATATGTTCCAAAATTGTTTAACAGTTATATATCAGCACTATCAGAGGATATGGAGCAACCCAATTTGGAAAGAGCCGTCTCATCAGGGTGGCCTGCCTCGCTACACTTGATTGGCAAGGTATGTTGATTTCTATACTTTGTAAATAAACTTGTTTGTTCACCTGTATGCTCCTTTTAATCAGCTAGTCTAATTAGTTTTATATCATTTGGTTAAACTTATGAGTCTCAAACTTCCAAATGTCTACATGAAGTGATACTATCTGTTCACTTTTAAACCCAACTAAGTGTTCCTGGACAGAGAAGGATATAACCTAGGATGGTACTCAAAATAAATATGCTCAATTTACAATCCCTCGCTTCTCAATTTTTTGACTACTTCATGTTCTTTCCATTGACTGTTGTCAAAGGCACTAAAAGAAGTGTTTTATTCTAATTTCTGACTTTCATATAGTGGATTCTTTATTACAGTTGATATTTCGTATTCTTCTGCAGGATATTTTACGTTTCCATGCAGTTTACTGGCCAGCTATGCTTATGTCTGCGGGACTGGGTCTTCCTAAGATGGTGTTTGGTCATGGATTCTTGACAAAGGTACTTGAGCCTAGGTTTCTTCTAAAACTAGATATACTTGTATTGGTATTGGAATCCTTGTTGAATTCTTAGCCCTGTATTCTTTGAGTATGATCACGTCAACTAGAGATTTAAAGCCTAGCACACACCAAGTTTCTAAAACATATGATCAAATTCCTTTTCTTTAAATCTATTCTCAAGCACACAACTGGTGTCATACATGTCTCTGTGACACATTGGTCTTCTGTGTCCAATATGAGAGATTCCATAGGAACAATCTAATGGCCTTGCAAGAAATTTATAGCAGTTAGACAGAATGAGGGTAATTGGGCTTTTTGTAATATGGGTGTCATTTGTATGCTAGAATTACAAAACTTGTAGTAATCCAAATTGTTTGTCGTGGATTTTTTTCAGGCCTCTTGATTATATCTTGTTAACCTTAGCTACATGCACTGAATTGACTCGTGAATTCTGCATTTAAAAGCATAATTACAGTGTACTACATACAAGTTAAAACGATGACTGTAACCATTTTGAATTTTCATCTCATATATATAATTTTATTTCATGCAGCAATGTTTTTTATTTTTAAAATTATAGGATGGTATGAAAATGGGGAAGTCGCTAGGGAATACGATTGAACCAAATGATTTGGTTCAGAAATTCGGGACTGATGCGGTGAGGTACTTCTTCCTAAGAGAGGTGGAATTCGGAAATGATGGGGACTATTCAGAAGAACGTTTCATCAATATTGTCAATGCTCATCTTGCAAATTCAATTGGTATCTCTATTCATCGTGTCATTAAATTCTCTTTGGGTTAGTCATTGGTAGCGTCTTAGCATTTTTATAATCTTGAGAAATTAAGTTTCTACTCTTTGCAGGAAACCTGCTTAACCGTACTCTGGGACTTCTGAAGAAAAACTGCCAATCAACTTTGGCAGTTGATTCAAGTATTGCAGTTGAAGGAACTACGTTCAAGGACACAGTGGAGAAATTGGTAAAAGTTCAATGACATTTCCAATACCATCATGTTTTTGAAGCATGTCAAATTAGGGGAATCACTTTATTCAAGGTGCTTTAGGTTTGCAAGTCATTTAAACCATTTTGGCATTGCGATTTGTTTGTATGGAATTCAGGACATCATTATCCTTTATATAACTGCTTGAGACCTTTTAACCTAGGTGTCCCAGCTTTTCCATACTTTTATAGGTTGAAAAAGCTCGGGTTCACTATGGAAACCTCTCTCTGTCATCAGCTTGTGAGGCTGTGCTAGAGATCAGCCATACTGGAAATTTATACATGGATGAGCGTGCACCATGGTCACTCTTTAAGCAAGGGGGTGCTGCTTCTGAAGCTGCCGCGAAGGTTCTCATAACATACATAAATGCATAGGGTTGTCTGTTTGTCTTATTTAGCGTTTGCATATTTCCTTCAGTAAGGAGGTCAATTCTTGACTCTCGATTCTACACTGCTGTCTAATCATAAATATCAGCTGAACTCAAGTACTCTAATCAATATTCACGTCGATTCAAAGTTTAACTTTGTAGTTGATGGCCAATACCTATTGCCCTTTATTGAAAGCTGGAGTTTTTGCGCAGGACCTTGTGATAATACTAGAAACAATGAGGATTATAGCAATTGCATTATCACCTGTCACGCCGAGCTTAAGTTGGAGAATATATGGACAGCTTGGCTACTCAAAGGATCAGTTCGATGCTGCTACCTGGGTCTCTCTCAAACACTTCTATACATGTATGCAGGTCTGACTTCCCCAAACACTAGTTTTATGAACTGACTTGCACTTTTGTACTGCAGAGTGACACCAAGTGGGGCGGGCTAAAGAGTGGTCAGGTCATGGCGCAGCCTAAACCGATCTTTGCAAGGATTGAAAACCCAACGGAAGAAGAAAACGGGAAGGAAGCACCTAAAAAGGCGGTAAAAAAGCAGAAGCTACCCCAAGACAAACGGGCAGTAGAAGCTTAAAGATTCATGCTTGGAATGCCTTCTCTACCCCTCATGCCATTTTTAATTTTCGCATACAAATCATGTAGGATCACGTATTGATTTGTACCTTTTTTCTCCAAGGATTACAATTACAAACTTTTTGTGTATGATCAGATTATTTTTCAAATATGTATAGTTTTCAATAAATCGTTTTATCTTTCAGATGTGCAAAACTTATAGCCTTCTTGAAGTTGAAAAAAAGAAGAAATTTGTATAGTTAAAAAGGAAAACTTGTAGGTATGTTGACGAGAAAAACTTGCATGGGTAGGGCTGACGTAGTATGGACACCACAATGGGCATTTGGAAACAGCCGCACTATGCCATTCGTCAGCCCTACCCAAAAAAATTTCTGCATCATCCCACAGAAACGCGGAGTTCCACCTTATTTTTGTAGGAGGGAGAGGAAGGAACAAGAGGGGGAACCAATAACAAATAAAAATGGAAGCTAAATGTTATGGAAAAAGTAAAGCTTCTTGATATAAAACTCTCAAATACCATCCAAATTGTTCAAGTAAAATCGTCACAAAAACAAAATAGTAAAACCACTTATTCATCTACTTGAGAAACATATGGAATGAAGATGTATCACACGGTGGAGTCAAGCAAATCTACAAAAATGCGCCGCCACCCCTCGCATTCTATGCTACACCGTCGACTAACTTTTGAGGACGCCAAGTCTTGCGCGGAAATCATCCTCCATGAGGGGAAGACCATCGCGCAACTTAACCTTTGGTTCCCATCCCAGCAGCTCCTTTGCTTTCGAGATGTCAGGCTTCCTCTGGCGAGGATCATCGGGTGTGTTTTCAACCATTATGATCTCTACCTTAGGATTGATAAGCTGCAAGTCACATGATCAAGTAATCAGTTACCCGTATAAACTTCATGGTAAAAGCAGTTTGAAGAATATTGGAAGTTCGGGTTCTCGAGAAGGAATACAAAACTTACCTCCTTGACATTCTCCGCAAGTTCAAGCATTGTAAATTCACCTGAAAATTGAAGTGTTAATAGCGTCCACGAAATATCCTACAAAGCTAAATTGCCTCCCTGTTACTCAGACTTCGAATAATAACCTGGATTGCCAATGTTGATCGGTCCGGTGTTGTCTCCTTGCATAAGTCGAATGAGGCCATCAACCTTCAGAATTAAAATGTAGGATTAATTTGTTGTATAAACACCTGATGGAGACAAATTAATTGTCCGCGTGAACATGAAGTAAAATAATAAAATTGTCCTTACCATGTCAGACACAAAGCAGAAACTCCGTGTCTGAGTCCCAGGCGCTTGAACAGTCAAGGGATCATTACTGCAGAAATAGGCACAAATATTTAAGTATTACATCAGCAGTGCAAGCAACGTGAAAACTCCACTGGTTGTGAGCCTCTGATAGGTGTAGAGGACCAAAGTAATGTTCAGTAGAACTTACCGGATAGCTTGGGCGATGAAATTACTGACAACACGACCATCATCAATATTCATGCGAGGCCCATAAGTGTTGAAGATCCTAGCAATCCTTATCTCTGTGAAGGACCGTTATTTAGCAAGAGAACAAAGAAAAACAAGTTGAAGCAATACATGTCTCGACAATGATCTCAAACAAAAAGGAAGCATCAAAGGAATAGAAAAAGGAAAGGAGAGCGGACCTATGCCATGCTGCCTGTGATAATCAAACATCAAGGTTTCAGCAACTCGCTTTCCCTCATCATAGCAACTCCTAACTCCTGTTATATGTTTACAAACACAAGCAATAAATATGCGCCACGACTCTCGAGTTAGTCCAATTGAATGTTTCCATTACAGAAATCGTTTAAAATAGTTGTAAAGAGGGCAATGAGAAAGCATAGATCACATTATGTCTCGGGATAAAGCAGATTACAACTGATGAGACGAAACTCTAATAGACAAAGGCATACCAATGGGGTTCACATTTCCCCAGTAGCTCTCAGTCTGGGGGTGAATAAGAGGATCTCCGTACACCTCGGAAGTAGATGTAAGCAAAATCCTGAATCAATTTCATACCATGAGAAAAGATAAAGACATTGGAAGATGGATAAATCAAAGAAGACATAATGACAGTATCAAACCTTGCTCCGACTCGCTTGGCAAGTCCCAGCATGTTCAATGTACCAATCACATTTGTCTTTATTGTCTGTTACACAAGAAGGTATTGCACCACTGTAATCTTAGTTCCCGTTAACACTATCTTCGATTCTTCACTTTTTTCTCAAATACACATGAAACACTGTTAGACATACCTTTACAGGATTGTGCTTGTAGAAGATCGGTGAAGCAGGACAGGCAAGATGGTATATTTGATCAACCTCAATTAGCAGAGGCTCTGTGACATCTGCATGAAAGAAAAAATAATATTACCAATTAAACAAAGCAAAGATAATTACGAAATCTAAACTTGTTTATACGTCTACAATAGGACATTGTTTAAGCATAATGGGTTACAAAAGTACTAAATTAAGCCAATATGAAGAAAAATATTTTAAAAACAAGGAAAAAAAACACAAAGATATGAAACAGAAAACCATCACTGATAAAAAGGATTGCATGTGTCGGGCTGATTTAGTGTTTGTTCCGTTCTTTACAAAACAAGACATGCGGCACTGTGATTCTTTAACATTATAATGCAGACACACGCACGCACGCACACAAGAAGCTTCATTTTGTTTCTCACACTGAATACACAGATTAAAAGACATACCATGACGAATGAGTTCAAATCTTGGATGATCGATCCATTTCTTCAGGTTGTCCTTGGAGCCAGTGAAGTAATTATCCGCAACAATCACCTAAAAACAAAACACCATAATTAATCATATCAAATATGTTGGAGAAACATAAACACTCCGACTGTTTCCAACGTAAATTCCAACTCTTTTTATAGACAATAGAATCCCACCTCATTCTTTTCGTTTTCCATCAATTTGTCCACTAGGTGAGAGCCGATAAATCCGGCTCCTCCAGTAACCAAAATTCTCATATTGGCCTGCCATCAGATGAATCAAAACTTGAATATACGAACATTGTCACGAAAACAGCACTAATCGCGGTGGATCAGTAACAGACTCTACTGATTGAAACAGTCGAAAACAACAACGAAACCAATTGAGTAGAGATGCTACCTGGAAAAACTTGGCATTTCTCAAAGGAGAGGGGCTTGGAGGTGGCTTTGGAGTACTTTGCTTATCCCCATTTGTAGCCATCTGTTAAAACTTGTGCACCACAAACAATCAAAACTTCCACATTTCAGATCAGACTCACAACACACCAACATATTCAGATTCGAAAACGAAATAAAAACTTGACATAAAATAAAGAGGCAAAATTTAACATCCAAAAACCATAATCCAAAAGAAAAATTCACAAACTTAACAAATCATCAAGCTCAGAAAACCTGGATTTTGAGAGCAAAATTCCCAATTCCTCAAGCTATTATTATTTAGTGAAAGTGTGGTTTGAGATAATGTGAGAGAGCATTTATAAACAGAATGCAATGGTGTGAAAATTAATTAAAAACAAACAAACAAATAAACAAATATTTAGAATTAATCACCAAAAAGGGAAAATTATTTTAATTTAGCACCAAACTCTACCAACTGGAGAGAGAGAGAGAGAGAGAGAGAGAGAGAGAGAGAGAGAGAGAGAGAGAGAGAGAGAGAGATGTATGAGAGGATGCTTCAAAAACAATCAAAGTAGGCAGTCATCGAAAGCATTCTCCAAAACTAGAACCCCACAACTATTATTCCCAAATCTCACACAAACCCAACAAATATTTTCACCCCAACAAATCAAAAAATACCCAAAAACAATAAATGGGTGGTAAAAATAGATGTAAAATACCTCAGAAAAATAGAAAAAGACTGGAGTTTTTCTCTTTGTCAGTGAAGCGGAAGGAACCTCAAATGTGTACAATTTTGTGTTTTTGATGTTTATTATTTCCTAGACTGCATCGAAGACGCAGACATACATGTTTAATTTGTTGTGTTTGTGTTCGAGTGGTCACCGAAATTCGCGGTTGTTCGGAAGATTTTTGGAAATTGCAGAAATCACCGCATGCCACGTCACCGGGAAGTAGGATGCTTTCCATGTTTCCTACTCTGCTCTCACCTCTTTACTTCTTTCGATTACGTTGGGTTCAGGTGTGACCAGACACATTATACGGGCGGTAAGAACCAATGATTAACTGCCATGTCACGAATTAAGAAATTCAAGGGCTCTAATTTTGTCCATCAATATAAATCGAATACTATTTCTTTTTAGATAAACCTTGAGCTTTTCTTTTTGCACTAAAAGCTTATTCTAGTAATCTACAAAAGACTTCTTCTGTCGAAAGTATTTTATTTTAATGTTTTTGGTTTTGTCATTAGATTTTTACTTGACGAATTACTTTTATTTATTTTTTCTTTTAAAAGAATAGTAGCTGGTGGCTTCGCCGCATTATCTTTTGCTACAAGAAGACTCACAGAAACATTTTGTTCTCTTTCTAACCACCATCACCATCGTATGATTCACCAGCCTACTCTCAATAGACTTAGAAGGCTTAGTTGAGAAGCTACTCCGGACCAAGTCAAGCTAATCTTTACCCTATTGAACCATGAACGAAAAAAAAAACATAGGATTGTAAATTGATATTCTAAAAGAAATTGCACACTCCTATTTTTACTGATTTTTATTACTATTTATTGGCTTATTATTTTAGTAAAATTGTTAATTTATGATTGGGAGGGGTTATCACAGCGTCGGTGGTGTGTGAAACATGGGATTCCTGCTCTGTTTGATGAGGTAGAGAGAAGCACAATGAGAGTAAGAATTTAATATGCCACGCACGTCAGATAGAGATAAAACTATCAAGGGTGTTGTTATCGAATTGATTTTTTTTTTCTTTTCAAATTTTGGTGGTTGGATGTTGAGAATTAGGCAGTGGGTGTGGTGGGTTTCAGATATGGGAATAGGTGGCCAGAGTTGCAGAGAAGCAGACTTTGTACGCAACGTGCAGACTTGTAGCATGAAGAGGATGGAGCAACTGTCGTCATGGTGGCCGAGTTCGAGCAGAGCTTGGATCTCAGCGGAGCAGAAAGAGAAGAAAGCGAGGAGAGAGGAGGAAAGGAAGGGGGAATTGGCGAGGGGGAATGATGGTGGCTCTCGGCGTTTGTGAAAACATAGGAGCAGAGGAAGACGAGAGGGAGTTAGTCCCCGCTAATCCCATGGTTCTCGACGGGTCTGCTAGCGAGGAAGTTAGTCCCCGCGAGTCCCTTCTAATCTCATTAAACTTAGTCCCGGACCGGGACTAGACTACTACATAGTGGTTAAAGTGACGTACAGGGTAAGCCCGTGGCCGTTTAGAAGGGGATATTTTTCAATGTGACCGGCACATGGGGTAGTACATAATATATCACTATACAAATAGTAGGATATGTGTGTTAAAAAGTTAACAACTTAAAAAATAAATTATTTTGTCACTTACATAAAAACACGTGGTGTATCACTCGTGTTCCTGTCACAATGAAAAATTTCTCGTTCTGAATGATGATTTTCATTCTCTTTTTTCCTACTTGAACGGTTACAATTAACACACGTCAACATTTTAAATTGATTTTTATATAAAGACAATAAGACAAAAGGAGAGAGAGGAGGGAGAAAATGAGATCCGAATAAGAAGGGAGATAATTTTACTCCTTAAAAGGGTAATCCGCTGTGTCAGATCCAACGCTTGATTAGCTTGCAATCGTTCTTCATCAGACGACCAAAACAATTGACCAAAAATAAAAGGCGACCAAAACTACCAGAAATATATTTGTTTTGCAGAAACAGACAACCCAGTGGCCGTAGTTGTTTTTTTTTTTTTTTTTTTTTTTTTTTTTTTTTTTTTTTTTTTTTTTTTTGGGAGAACCCCAGTGGCTGTAGTTTAGCGGTAAGAATTCCACGTTGTGGCCGTGGAGACCTGGGCTCGAATCCCAGCAGCCACACTTTAGTTTTAAGTTTTTATTTTTACCAATATTTTATTCACACTTTTATTAATTTTTACTCATTGATCTTTTTCAATTCATTCGATCCGACAAATGAAAATTAAAAATTGTGTGTGAAAAGTAAAAATCGATGTTTGTATAGCATCAAGAGAAAATATGTGATGATGGATAGATCAAACGAATTCAATAAGACGCTAATGACTCACTCGACTTTGTTAATCGCGAATGCCATTAAACGGGATCAAGTAATATGCTATGCTTGGTTCGTTCTAGGCATTCAATTTCAATTACAAATTTGCAAACATGTTTAGACCATGTCTCCACATAATTAGGATCCTAACTAGACACGTCTCCAAAGAAGATGTCAAAAATGTCACATAGACACATAACGGTAACAAATGATGTACCATTTACTCTAACCGATATATCAAATATGATATGAAGAAAAAAGGCTAAGTTGACATAGACAAAATTTGAAGCTGCCTTCAAAATTGATTTTTGCTATTTCCAAAGGCATTCCACTTGCCTTACCTTAAATGTTAGCATATTTTATTATTTTTAAACCAACAACAACTCAACGTTTATTATTTTTGTTTGAAAAAACATAAATGAAGCAATAAATTTTGGCATACCAGGTGGAAGAAAAATATTGACAATATGTCAAATTGTCAAGTCAGCTATCAAATTTAAATTTGATGTTTTGAATTTGACGTCTCTTTTGGAGATGCTCTTATGTCTGAGAAGAAGTTATTTCTTTTCATTAATTAAAACATTTTCAAATAATTATAAAAGTTTCAATATAGTCCCTTATCAATGCCATTAATCAAAATAAATCCTTCTAGACAATAACTCACAAATGAATCTTTCAAGGGATTATGCAAGTTTCCGTAGCTGATAACTATCGAATTAATTTCATTACAAAAGAGGGTGGCTTCAATTGTATCTAACATTCAGTGCTACATGTTTATTGTTTGATTTCATTTTCATAACTTTTTGGATCTTTGTTACTAATATTTTCCTTTCTTTTAAAAAGAAGACAACTTGTGATAAGTCACAGTTATTTATTCTTTTCGAACGGAGAGGCTATAGGGAATTTCATCCTGATCCTGACCATAATCAAGTCGACTCAGCAGCTGAGAGCATCGAATCCAAAACCTCTCACATTGTTTTTGTTTATTGAAGGGTAGCAGACTACGCCCTTACCACTGGATCATTTATCATGGTTTTTGTTATTAATATTTCATACAATTCAATACCAGGCATTGGCGAAGAACAGTTACAAAATTTAACCATAAACATTAAAACTTCAATAAAAGAAAGAAAACCGTAGAAACGTTTTTAACGGCCCACAGGGACCGTAGAAAATTGACTTATTTTGCTGTTTCGGGTCGGAACGAAATGGCGAATAAAAGGCGGTTCTTCTTGCTCCACTTCACTGTCGTTTCTTTTCGTTTCGTTTCGTTTCGGCTACAATTCAAAGCTCTTTGACATTGAACATCTCCTCGCTGCTGCTTCTGGCGTTTTCGCATTCGACCTTCGCCATTGAAGGTACCGTCTCTCTTTCTCTCCAATGCAGATCATATATGTAACGTTTCTGACGGTTTCCACTTTTTGGATCGTAATTATTTTCGAGCATGTATTCTGCAATCGCGATTTGTCTGTGTTTGTCAGTGTAAAACCCTAGACGTTCGGTGTTTTTTATCCTATCTTTTTCTGCTTGAGAAATGTATTCGTAGAAAACCGTTTGCTTTGAGCTGAATGAATACGTGATGATCGCATAGCGGAGTGGATATCGCATTAGACTCCGGATCTAAAGGTCGTGGGTTCGAATCCCACTGCGATCGTTCTCCCTTATGCATTTCCCTTTTTTTTTTTTTCCCCCTCTCCGTGAAGGGTTTGGGATACTGGGTAGAAAAATTGGACAAAGACATTGCTGATTACTGCTGACAAGTGACATAACTCTCTGTGATTCGTATACTTTCGAGGATCGGAGATTACGGTAGTTCTTATATTTTAAGGAAACGGAAGATAAAATGTTTGATATAAGATTCTAGTTGCCACCAAATTATTCTGGATATGGATAATGTCACATTGAAAAAATGCTTTAGCTCCATCAACAACGATGCCACAGCAGTAAGGTACTCTGGACGTGTTGATGCTCGTTAAAGAGAAAAGATCGCGGGAATGTCAACCGAGGATGGGAGGGGTTTCGTGGATCTTACGTGCCATATCTAAGCTGGACACGGAGGGGTTTTGTGGTCGGGATCAGTTACGACTGTAGGAATCCACTCTGCATGGAATTATTCAAACGTGTAACATGCAGAAGGAGAATACAGGAAAGGATGTGATTGGATTTATTCTCGAAAAAGAAACCCGATAGAGGAATGTATTCCCAGCGATCAAAGATGCTTCTGCTGGTCTGAGGTTTCTGTGAAGCGAAGTTCCTTCCCACTGCGATCGTTCTCCCTTATGCATTTCCCTTTTTTTTTTTTTCCCCCTCTCCGTGAAGGGTTTGGGATACTGGGTAGAAAAATTGGACAAAGACATTGCTGATTACTGCTGACAAGTGACATAACTCTCTGTGATTCGTATACTTTCGAGGATCGGAGATTACGGTAGTTCTTATATTTTAAGGAAACGGAAGATAAAATGTTTGATATAAGATTCTAGTTGCCACCAAATTATTCTGGATATGGATAATGTCACATTGAAAAAATGCTTTAGCTCCATCAACAACGATGCCACAGCAGTAAGGTACTCTGGACGTGTTGATGCTCGTTAAAGAGAAAAGATCGCGGGAATGTCAACCGAGGATGGGAGGGGTTTCGTGGATCTTACGTGCCATATCTAAGCTGGACACGGAGGGGTTTTGTGGTCGGGATCAGTTACGACTGTAGGAATCCACTCTGCATGGAATTATTCAAACGTGTAACATGCAGAAGGAGAATACAGGAAAGGATGTGATTGGATTTATTCTCGAAAAAGAAACCCGATAGAGGAATGTATTCCCAGCGATCAAAGATGCTTCTGCTCGTCGTGGTCTGAGGTTTCTGTGAAGCGAAGTTCCTTTTTGTACCCTGTCAAGTTTTGTGTAGATATGCAATCAGTTCTCGGACCTCATATGGTTTGTATATCTTTGTGTAATGGGCGTTCGTAGATTCATATTCCTAACCTTGCGTTTGTATTTCTGGCGGTGTACATGTCACCAAAGCATCGGAGTTTATGTTTTTCCAGTTGACGACTGTATTTTTGGCGGTCATGATTTGTTGTGGAAACCCTAGAAATTCTCTGTTTGTTACAGCGCTACTAGACGGCATTTACGTGCAATATCCATAGATTATTGGTGCATTTGTGTGCAATAGATTGTGCTGTAAAGCATGAAAATGTGCATTGAAGAAAAAATATGACACTTTGTGTGAGATACTGATTCATTCGATTGTATTTGTTTTTGGACAGATGATTGATGATGAAGGCCTGGAGATTTATGCCAACTTACTTGGGATGTTCATATTTTTTCTACTGATTGTTTATCATTACGTGACGGCCAACCCGAACTACGAGGGCAACTGACAAACTGAGTTATTTGTGTGTTTTTGGAGAGACCATATGGCACCCCAGAAAAACATAGATGATACCTAAAGCCTTCAATTTTGGTGCTCAATGAAGCGAAAATCGATTCTCTACGCAAACAACACTTGTGTACATTTTGGTGGCTGGAATAGTTGAGTTCAAGTGAGTTTGGTAGAGTCTACCTCTCGTGGTAGGACTTTTAAGACACAATATGTTAGATTGTTGACTAATTTTAATTGATTTAGTCCAGACCGAGCCATCAAACGGGCGTGTGGTTAGTCCGACTTAGTATCTGCACGTTGTAAGTTGTTAATGCAAAGAACATTAACAGCTTGCTCTCACCCGCGCATGAGCGATTATGGGTTGTTGATGGATGCAGATTCCACAATATATCAATGACTCATATATCAATGACTCATAATCACCCAAACAAAGATTTTGTGTAGCGAAATTCGTCTCATGCCACTTGTTGCCCTTTTGTGTGTGTTACGAGCTAATGTTTGACATGACACGATCTTCTCTTACTCTAACATTTCTCCACTAAGACGTTCATAAGTATTGGTTGGCCATAAAAATTAAGTATTGGTTGGCCATAAAAATTAGTTTTCTGACGATGTTTTTACTTATCACACTTCTTGATAATTTATGTCTGTTGATCTTCTTCAATTCATCTGATCCGACGGTCGAAAATTAAAAAGGTGTATGATAAGTAAAATGGGGTGTGTGGATATCACACCCCTCGTATAAATTAGTAAAACCGATTAAATTTTTTGATAAATTCTAACATAACTTGTAACTATAGCTTTGCACATTGAAAGGATGCTAAGCAGAAATTAAGTAGTAGTTAGCAATTAATGCGTAAAGAATTCATGATTCTCCTATACACAATACGTCGTCGTCACGCAAACAAACACATACAATGAAAAATAAGCTACATCCGAAGGGCCCACACCTCTTATCTCCATCACATCATCAGTCAATCGCGTCTGATAATCAGAGTACGGCCACACAGTAAAACCTCAACACCTCCACCTAGCAAATATTCCCTCTGTTTCTTCTCTCTCTCTCTCTCTCTAAAGATGAAAACGAGATCCCTTGATGATGAAGCATGCGATCCGAAAGCCCGAGAGGAGAGATGAGAAGCCCAGGAACACGAACCCCACAAAGCCCAACGCGATCGCGATGTCCACCTGTATGCAGAACGCGTTCCACGCCTTACACGTGTCCATCCCCTTTAAAACCCTCGCCAACGCCGTTCCCGCCGAGTCTGCAGACAGCAACAGGTACGCGAACGCCTACACGATCGCGCCTCTCTCGTTAATCCTTTTTCTTTAATTTAACTAATGAATTAATTTTAAGCTTAACTGTATTTTTAAAAGTTAATTAAAATAGTTAGAGAGAGAAGAAGAAAAGGGGGGGGGGGGGGGCAGAGTGAGAAAATGGAGGACCTGGTCGTGGCCGAAGTCGAACCAGAGCTGGACGACCTCGGCGAAGAGGGTGGATTCTCTGGAAATTTCCCAGACGGAAGCCACCATTTCGAAGAGAGAGTAGAGCGCCACTATTGCATTCGCTCCCACTACGAATCTGTTCTTTCCAATTTGACCCAATCAGTTTCTCTGGTGGAAAACATCTGGCTGTTTGGTTACTCAGAAAGTGCAGGAAAATCGAACCAAAAACAAATTCCAATGTTTGCTTGTTTTTTATTTTTTGGTCAAACAATTGTTTCCTTGATTTAGAGGACGAATTAAAGTTAAAAGTTTCAACTTTGAAGGAAATTTTGAAAATTGAGCCGAATAGCGCCATAAATTTTTAAAAAATTCAAACTTTTTTTGTAATTTCGAACTCCACTGCATTTTCTCAGCGACCAAACAAATATAGCGAAATTTAGGAAGAAAATTGGAGGTAAGAGTGAAATTGGTACCTGAAGGCGTCGAAGTGGTACCAGCGGGGGGAGTTGGCGGCGGCGCGAGAGGTGGAGAGCATGAAGACGAAGGAAGCGAGGGAGAAGCTGAAGGAGGCGAGTCGGAAGACGAGGATGAGGTAGTTGAAGCGCCTCAGCTTCCGGAGCGAGACGGTGGAGTGGAAGGGATTGTCGCCGCCGTTGCGGTGAGGCTGAGGAGAGCGCATGGCGGCTGTGTAGGGATTGATTTGCCGGGTTGTTGATGCTGCTGGAGGAGGAGAGTGGGAGGTTTTTGAGAGGGCGAAATCATGAGGGTAAGAAGTTGGTGGTGGTGGTGAGGAGAGGAGTCACGGGTGGAGAAAGGCGATGAGTGAAAAGAGAGGATAAAAAATTGAGAGGGAAAGTTTTTGTGAGAGAGAGAGAGAGAAAGCTAAGAAAAGCTAAAAAGGATGTCTTTAGAGAGAGAGCGAGAGAGAGAGAGGAGCAGGGAGACATGAGAGACAGGAAGGAGGAGGAGGAGGAGGGAGGCAGGCAGGAAGAGTGTGTGGGTGGGGTAGTGGTTTAATGTGGGGGGCTTTCAAGCTTTGCTTTTACTTTCCCTCTATTCTTTGTTTCCTCTTTTCTCTCCTTTTTGGTTTTACTTTTCTTCATAACTATCCTTTTGGTTTTGGGGTCTCTATCCATACTTAATAATATAGATACTCTGCTACTCTCGTGTCATTAAAATAAAATGATAAATTACACTTTCATACTTCAGGTTTGGGATCTATTTTAATTCTTTACAACATCTTTAAAACATTTCACTTTCATACCTTAAGTACTATTTTATTTCAAAATAATACCTCCGTTACATTTTTCATCCATTAATCTATTAAATGCTGATGTGGCAACCATATATATGCCACGTGACTGCCAAATATCTGCCACGTGACAAAACAAATAATTTTTAAATTTTTTTTAATAAACCTAAATCTTCTAAATATTAAAAATAAAAAAAAACTGAAACCTTAGCCTCATCCTCCTCTCTTCTCCCTGCAACCCCCAAACCCACCTCCCCATCTTCATCTTCTTCCCTGCACTGCAACCCAGAAAAAAAAAAAAAAAAAAAAAACCCCTTCGGTTCGTCTTTCCCCCCCCCCACCCCGCTTCCCCTCTCTTCTCCCCCATCTTCATCTTCTTCCCCCGACCCCCTACCTGCAACCCAGTAAAAAAAGAAAAAAAAAACCCAGATCTCGTCTCACCATCACCGGGTTCGTGGAATGGGTATGGATTTAAGGAGTGGGGGGTGTGTGGAGAAGGGAAGAGGGTTGGTGCGGAGGGAGGGAAGGTCGCGAGTTGGGGGGGGTGCGCAGGGAGGGTCGCGGGGGGGCGGGTACGGGGGTGTTTATTTCAGCTCTTTTTTTTTTTTTTTTTGGGTTGCAGTGCAGGGAAGAAGAAGATGAAGATGGGGAGATGGGTTTGGGGGTTGCGGGGAGAAGAGAGGAGGATAAGGGGGCTAAGGTTTCAGTTTATTTTTTTTATTTTATTTTTTTCTGGGTTGCAATACAGGGAAGAAGAAGATGAAGATGAGGAGATGGGTTTGGGGGTTGCGGGTTGCGGGGAGAAGAGAGGAGGATGAGGGGTTTCAGTTTTTTTTTTTTTTTTTTTTTTTTTTTTTTTTTTTTTCTGGGTTGCAGTGCAGGGAGGAAGATGAAGATGGGGAGATGGGTTTGGGGGTTGCGGGAGAAGAGAGGAGGATGAGGGGACTAAGGTTTTAGTTTTTTTTTTTTTTTTTTTTTAAATTTTAATATTTAGAAGATTTAGGTTTATTAAAAAAAATTAAAAATAAAAAATTTTGCCACGTGGCAGACATTTGGCAACCACGTGGCATATATGTGGCAACCACGTCAGCATTTAACGGATCAATGGATGAAAAATGTAACGGAGGTATTATTTTGACATAAAATAGTACTTAAGGTATGAAAGTGAAATGTTTTAAAGATGTCAATTACACGAGGCTTGTTTGAGGTTGTTTTTGTAAAAAACATTTTTACTCAAAGCACTTAGAAAAATATTGAAATTTGTTTATTAAATCTCAAGTGCTCTTTAGACCAACTCCAATCCTGGGCTATTTGCCAAATTTTCCCCCAAAATTTCCCCCCAAACTCTCTCCAACCCAAGGGGAAAATTCGGGCTAAATGCTAAATGCTAAACCAAGGCCAGATTCCCCCCAGAATTTAGCCCAGAAATCGGTGTAGGCTCCACCAAACCGAGTGAAAATATTTATCGAAATTTAAATTTTTTTTGATTAAAATGTTCATAAAATTAATTTACGATAGTCTACATATTTATTTTAAAAAAAAAAATTAATTTAAGAAAAAAAATAGCCTAAGTTTATTATTTAATAATTCCGGGCTAAAATTTTCGGCTAGAAAGGGTTGGAGCAGAAAAACTGTTTCTGGGTTAAAAGCTAAATTTTTCGGGCTAAAAAATTTGGCTTTTAGCTCAAGGGTTGGAGATGGCCTTAAGAAGCACCTACAATAAGCACTTGGAAGTAGAAAGTCGATTTTGAATGTCAGAAACTCATTTAACCATGGAAAAAGATTAGACCGGATGACAGTACGTGATTAAATTGAGATCATATCACAACCTATCGTCTTTAAATGAGATTTTTTTTCCATCGCGAGATGTGAATAGTTAGTCGATTTTCACATTAATTCAGAGAATATAATCTTCCCAGCCTGCTGCAACCAATATTTTTACACAGTTTCACATGCAAATATTTTCAAATCAAACCAAATCCAATCCTTCCTTCATCATTGTAGCATGCAATTGCAACCAGAAAACCTAAAGACATCCATGGAAATCCCGTGACCATCTTTTAATTCGAGACAGACACCATTTTTCTCATGATTTTTTTTCTTTCTCCATACCATCTATCATCTGTCACCACCACTCAGGTGTGGTCTCTCACATTCTTCCCTTTGTCAAGAAATCTGTGATTCAATATCTCTCAGGCTGCATGGTTATTATGGAGGAGGATTCTCTCCCCTCCTAATTTCTCTCCCCTTTTTTTCCATCCTACTTGAACGGTTACGGTTAAGTCACATCAATATCTTATATGAATTTTTTTTATAGAGACAATAAGACAAAAAACAAAGTGTGAGAAGAGAGGAGGGAATGAGATGAGAATAGAAGGGGAGAGAATTCTACTCCGGTTATTATGCGAGTAATTGTTTGTTCGCTTTTAGATATAAGTGACAGATTGGCAAACCTTCTTGCCACATCAATTAAGATTTGTCCTACATTGTTTCTATAGGTCACTAAAAAGAAAGATATAAGGTCATCTACAACTAAGGGCATAGACTTAAAAAAAAGGCGAATCCAAGCTAACAAGGCTCACTGTTTTGCGAAGATCAGGGGTAACATCAATCGTATGCAGTTGTACTCTTGTTATGCATAGAGGTTGTTTCCACAACTTGAACCTGTAACTTTTTAGTTACAAAGGAACAACATTTCCATTGCACTTCCCCGTTTTGCCAAGACTGTTTCCATTGTGCCAAGGGCTATAGACTACTTTTAGCTAAAATTTGTGAAAAATCCATCTCCAATCAATGACCACAATGAATCTGCTAAAAAGAATCGAATTTAGCCAAAGACTGGCTCCATAGCAAGTCCTCAAGCCCCTTGGCAGGCCCTTACATGTGCATCACGTTGAGTATAGAATTTATTCAAATTCGATTGTCATTTCTCAACAACTTCATATGTTTTTATCTATTTTGTGTGTCAACACATCAACAACTGCTTTTGATTTTAACAGACTTCAAATATTTGTCAATGGTCAACATTCAGGTAAAGTTTTCAAAGACGTAATCGACTGGGAGGTCCATCCCTGATAGCAACTGCCGTGCCAGTATCACGACATGACATGAAAGTTTCACTTCACGACATATAATTGACACGAGACGTCACAATGATAGAGCACTTGTGTCATGAAAATTGGTTGGTGGGGTTCCAAAACTCACATTGAAAACCGTTCACTTGTTCATTCAATCATGATTTCATATTGGCTTTCCAAACGAAGTTACTTGTTTTCCTACCGGAAAATATGAAAATGTAACAAACAGTTTGAGACTTCCAAAACAAAAACCAAAAACAGTTTGCAGTTTGAGACATTCCAAACAAAAACACACCCTCAAAGACGGATCCTGAACCCAGTTGCTAGCAACAGCAGTTTCATCGGACGCAAGCACGGTCTTGTTGCAAACAGCTCCATTTCCTCAAACAGAACAAAACAGAAGTATATCTGGCTGCATGATATCTAGCTAGTTTATGCAATGAACTCATAACATTTCTTGAGACTTTCTGACACACCGCCCTACTCTCTTCCGGAACTCCTCCCTACTTTCTCTCCATTGTTTCTGCAAACACACATAATTAACATGTCAGCGGATTAGAAAGTTACCACAAGGTATATAAGAAAATAAGATAAGCCATTCATGTGCATCGACAGTTGAACCAGTTGAACAGACACCTATGGCTTCACCGTTTAAAATTCAATACATACAGGCCTGGATGACAGTGAATCCTAGTATTGTGATGTACGGAAAAGCTGCTTAAACTATGTTTCTGTCCAATGAGTTTTACCGGGAAGAAAATCACGTCTTATTTGTGAGCTTAGATGTTACTTTTAAGAAAACCAAGTGGACTAACAAGTGCAGTACATGTAAAGCATAGTCCTCAATCATTTTCTTTTTTCAATTAAGAAGCGGTAGGCTTTAGGAGTTATTGAAGATCCCCGGAAAATATGTTATCAACAAGTACTAACTTCCAAAATCGAAGCATTTATACCATGTCGTTCTATATGTGAACATTGAACTCCAATGTCCAATCCAAAGTAGTGTCAAACAAATAATACTCAAAAGAACTGATCATGGAATCAAAACATAAAGACAATAAAAATACAACACCTACCGCAGCATCGACATTCGCAGGAGATTCATCATTAGGGCTTGAAAGCATTGAGATTATACTCAAAACAATGCTCTCAACCTGCAGAAAAACAAAAAATTCGTCAGTAGATCCTCAACAATACGAACACGCTAACTACGTTCATATAATAGTATGGATGCATAAAATATTAAACAAAATGCCTGGGACATTCGGTCTGTGTGTGTAAACCAGAACCAAAACTAACAATTTACATTCGATAATATAGCACATCCACAACTGTCTCCAGTTAAAGACATCCCTCAGAGTCATATATAAACAAACGTTTTACGAGTTCACCACAACTTTCAGCATGTACCCTATATTTAGGGCACAACTTCACCATCACTTCTCCAACAACAATAGAAGTAAAACTGGTGGTTTCCGACAGCCATTCCGAAGTCAGTGTCACAGATCTTCAACTTGCAACAAGCCCAGTTTTCAAACAACTGATTCCATTGCCTTGTAAAAGATGGAGTTGGTCCCAACACCAGCGCCAACTTTTCCATAAGCACCTAAAACACTAGGTAGAGACAACTTGAAGATTAAATCACAACTCTCTTCACTTGAGCACTCCCGATTGAAACATACAGAAAGTTCAGATATGTACTGTATCATCAACTCTCAAGATTCTGTCACTATACTGCAAGCTTGTCTCGTCTCATACGGTTCCTCTTCAAGACAAGGGAACAGGAAGCAAACAAACATGAGGTTCATGGTGATAAGCTGCTAGCACATACAATAATGATTAATGATTAGGACTTTGCCATTCGAGTGATGCACTAGTTTCCAATGCATCATGCAGGTAAAAAAATGTACCGCACAATATAATAACAAACCCGAACCCAACTCAAACAATCTTTGTCTAAACTAGAGTTGTGCTAGGGTTTAGGAACAAGCACCTCAATACTGGCTTAGGATGAGACCCACAGGGCTATTGTACAATTCAGTCCTGTGACGATCTCATTTCAATCCTTACAGTTAGCCACCACCAAGTTGCACTGCCAATTATAACTGCCATCAGATAATCAGTGTATTAATGACACACACAAACTTGATCAGTTACATATCTGTAACTCTCCAAGTTTCGACTCTTTATCCAGAAACAACATGTCATCCAAACACGCACAGCCTTCTAATATTTCATTGTTATATACTTGAAACAGAAAGGGGGAACCACACTACAAAATCCGCTAAGTAATTGATCCGGTGCTTATAACCACACAATGGTAATACAGTTGCAACTTGCAAGCCAACACTGAACCCTAAAATCTTTAGGATTATGGCTACAACTAAACAAGTGAACCCATCAAATCACGGAGCAATAATAAAGTAAATTGACAAATAAGTACATACTGTATGGACTGGATTCCAGCGCTCAGTTGCAAGCTCATAGCCATTTGGATCGTCACCAGGGGGATGAAGAATTGAAATACAAACCTTTCCATCGGCGTAAACTGCAAAAAACATGGAAGCTTGATCACGATGAACTAAAGGCGGAAAAGAAATATGCAAAAGTTACTTCAGAAACAATATACAGAAGACAGTCACCATTGGGGTGCCACATCTCTGAGGTAAATCTTACGACAGGAGGGTTGCACGGATAATCCTCGGGGAAACTCATGGTGGCATTAAAGAAACCGCCCTCACTACAACAAATAAATTATAATGAACTAGGTTAAAGAATTCGGTTCCCAAAAAATAATCCGAAATCCTTTCTTGTCTTCACTATCGAAACAATGCAATAATTAGCTTCTAGTAACAGCTGCCGAACACTGAAAAATCAAACGACACTTAATCCAATCACGTCAAAATCAAACAAACATTTGAAACCCTTTTTCGTCTTCACTATCTAAGGAACGCATTAAATTAGCTTCTAGTAACATCTGCCGAACACTGAAAAATCAAACGACACTCAATCCAATCATGTCAAAATCAAACAAACATTTGAAACCCTTGTTCATCTTCGCTATCTAAAGAACGCATTAAATTAGCTTCTAGTAACATCTGCCGAACACCGAGAAATCAAACAACACTTAATCCAATCAATGTTCAAATCAAATAAAACATCCGAAACACTTTTTCGTCTTGACTATCTAAAGAATGTATTAATTAGCTTCTAGTAACATCTGCCAAACACCGAAAAATCAAACAGCACTTAATCCAATCATGTTCAAATCAAATTTTCATGCTTTAGGCAAAACCAAAATGTAATCATCACAGTAGAAGATATGAACTTTGTAACCAATTCCATCAAATAATCAGAACCCAAAACTAAACACATGAATTCAAACAAACCCTTATAGTCATATCAAAAGAAAATCAACCTGTTAAAAGAACACACACATGCACCAAAACAAAAGACATAAACTGAATTTCGAAAAAAAAACCATGTTTCAAAGAACAGGAATGACATCAAATAACATACTAGAGAGTGTCGGGTGGGCCAATAATCGTGACACTCCATTCGAAGATGTTGGCTTCGTTCACCAAACCGGCTGAGAATCCATCAACTGGGTTTTTGCAGAGATCTGCATAAATATTCAGAGAAAAAAATAAAACAGAGTAAAAAAGTTAAACAATTTTTCACAAACGAGAACAGAACTATATATGGATTGAGGTTAAGGTGTAACCTTTGAGTTGCTTTTGGAGGAGGAGGCTGGCTTGGGAAGCAGGAGCAGGAGTCGTAGCCATGGAAAACGCAGAGAGAGAGAGAGAGAGAGAGAGAGAGAAGATTTTGGGTTGGATTTTTATAGAGAAAGGAGTGGGTTTTGTTATATATAGTGATTAAGAGTTTGTACTCAACTTGTTTTTCGAATCAAACCGAACGATAAATTCAACCCATCAATAAATTATAACTTGACACTTATGCCGATGCCACTCCCGCCACCCCAACTGGTAAATAATTAAATTCATAATTTACAACAAGTTTAGTGGTTTTTTACTTTTGTTATTAACACACAAAAAATTTCTTTAAGTTCAAATTACCTCTATATTATTTTTAGTTTGTAAATTTAATACTAGAATGGTTACATATAATTGGTGACAATTTTTGTTTATTTTTTATTTTTTACCTTTCACAAAAGAAGAAGTGGACCTTGATATTGAGGAATTATAAAAATCCAATCTAGTTAGGATCCTAATTATATTTTACCACTAGTGACTAAAGGTCAATTTTAAGCGTTATTAAAACGATGAGTTTAACAAAAACATTTCAAGAGATAAAGTTAATCGCGTGAGCCACAAGTGTTTAGTAGAAGTCTGTTTTTTCGCTAGTACTCGTTTTAAGGGTTACTTAAAAAGAGGAAATCAACAAAAAAAAAAAACTTTGAGACACAAGTTAATCACGTGAGCCACAAACATCTTGCAAGCACCTAGCACAAAAAGTGTGGTGGGAAATTGAAGAATTGCAATGTGGGTTTCACTTTGTTGTTGGAAGGCTTATTTTTAGCTACGCTCTCTGTTACTCGATTTCAATCTTACTTTGCTCTTTGAAACTCAAAAGTCACAACTTTACTGTCTGGAATTCGATTTTGATCCCACTTTGCCCCTTGAAATTCAAAAGTCGTCACTTTACTCCCTGGAACTCGATTTTGATCATACTTTACTCCCTGAAACTCAAAACTCTTCATCTTCCCTCTTGAAACTCAAACTTCGCTCTACATTGTCTTGTTTCTGTTTTTTAGAATAAGTTCATCCATTAAAACTTTATGATTGGTAATATGTCAAATTTCTCCTGAAATAAATGATAGTAAAAAAGAACAAAAAAAAAATCATCTTCTCTCTTCACCAGCCACCTCCATTAAGAACATAAGAAATAACGAAATCAATGGAACTAATGATAAGGTGATTGGAGATGGAAGGAGAAAGGATGAATGTATGGTGACAACTTTTGAATATGTGAGCATTATACTTGTGCCACATTAGTCATAAGTGAGCCCTAATTACGCCACATAAGTAAGCATAACGATTATTTAACGAAATACATATAAACGAGCCAAAGTGGAGTGAATATTGAGTTTCAGGAAGTATAGTGACGACTTTTGAGTTTAGGTGGCAAAGTGGGATCGAAATCGAGTTTCAGAGAGTAAAGTGACAACTTTTGAGTTTTAGAAAACAAAGTTGAATCCAAAGCGAATTTAAAAAATGTAGCTAAATATGCCTTATTGAAAACTTTCACGTATTCGCTAACATTGTATACCACTAGATTATAAGACTCATTTGGATGTGCAAATTCAAAACAACTGAGATTGGATTAATTTCTTCTCGTTTAGTCATCTCAAAGGAAGTGGAGGATCTTCTTTTTTTACGCGGAAATTATATTACGCTGTATTAGTTAATGGTTCAAGGAGACCTAAAATTCTTAGCACATGGAACTCATCATGGTCCATACTGGTCCACTATGCTATTTGCCAAAGGCTGTGTGACTTGTGTCCTAGGGACCTAGTCTCCTCCTACAGGAATAAAATGGACGGTGGTGTTTCAAAAGAGGTACTTTCTCACGCGGATCTTATACGAGTGCAATGTACAGGGTCAACGGGCAAAAGTCTCATACATAATCAGTGACTCAGTTGGTCTACTAAAACTTGATTTTAGAGGCGAGTTTGGTACGGTTATCGTACTATTTATCATATCATACTGTTGGTATGACAAATTTAGTATCATTATCATGTCAAGTGTTCAATACCATCGATATTGATTTTGGATACCAATACCATATCAAATATTGATTTTGGATACCAATACCATATCAAATATCTTCGGTTTGGGACAATTACCGTATCATTATTGTATATCTTTGGTTTGTCAATCGTTATACATATTCACAACACTTTTATATAAAAGATTAGAATAAATTACATAAAACTACCTCAAATATGGGTTGCACCACAATCTCATACCTCATGTTTTAAACATTGCAATATCATACATCAACTTATGAATTCGTTGCAATGTTATAGCTCCGTTAGTGATTCTGTCAGATTAGTCGTTAGATGATGATTTGGCAAATGGAGGGCCCATATATTTGCTGACGTGGCAGTCTACTCGTGGCATTAAAAAATAAATAAATAGATAAATCATTTAAAGAATAAAATTTTATATAAAAAACTAAATAAAAAAGAGTGGGCCCCGCCCCCTTCAAATCACAAATCCATCGTCTTCTGCGACGCTCTCCGCCCTCGCCGACCCCAATGTGCGGCGCAAACGCCGCCTTGTGCTTCTTCGTTTGCTGCACCTGCTGCTACCTCGCAATCGCCTCCCTCAGCGACTTAAACAACCCCAAAAAAAAAAAGGTGTTCAAGTACGTGAATCCGCAAACCCCCAAACCTGAATCCCCAAAACCCATCTCATCCTCCAATTCCTTGAAGTGGGTATCAGTGTTTTCTGCGTATTCGAGGATCAACGGCCGCGGCAGGAGGTGGGAGTTGAAGGTCTCATTAGAAAACCCGACGGAAAGCAGGGAAAAAAGAAGGAACATTTTCAAAGATTTCATGTGGTCGATGGAGAAAGACTGCAAATTTTGGTGAATTTGAAGAAATTACACTCTGCAATGGGCTTTTGATGGTTAAGGTTTTGCTTCCACTCCTTTTCAAATGTCAGATTTTGTGTAAGGCAGATTGGTATCTGCAGTGGAGTTTTGGGGAGGTCGGCGAGTGCGGAGGGCGTCGGAGAAGACGATGGATTTTTGTGATTTGAAGTGGGTGGGGCCCACTCTTTTTATTTATTTTTTATATAAAAATTTATTTTTTAAATGTTTTTATCTATTTTTTTTTTAATGGCACAAGTTGACTGCCATGTCAACAAATATATGGGCTCTTTATTTTCTGAATCATCAACTAACGGTTAATTTGACAAATTCATTAATACATGTTTGATATTACAACAAATTCATAAGTTGAAGTAATTTTGCGTAATTTATTCAAAAGTTTACTAAACACTTTGATACTGCTTTTTGGACCCAAAGCACTTTTGCAAATCCAATTTACCAAACACCTAACTTTTTTATTTCACAATTAATTATTTCCACAACACAACATAAGTAAATTCTTTTTAAAGTACAATAATACCAAACTGACCATTCGTACGTTATTCCATCCTAGTCCACTAAGCCAATTGCCAAAGGTTGTGTGGCAGAGTAGCAACTTGGATGATTGAGTGCGTCAAAAGAGAAACTTACACATTACTTTGTAACATGAAAACATAATGTCATGATTACAGCACACTCATATCATCTAAGTCAGTTACATGTAATCCTGTAAATAATTAGTCGGCACTCGTTAGGGTCCACATAAAAGACCGAAGTGTGGAGCATCCGAATTGTACTCGGGGGCAAATTCTCTCCTTATTTTTAATCATGCACTTTCATTTTCTTCTTGTTTGTATGGTCACGATTAAATCACGTCAACATTTTATATTAATTTTTTTATAGAGATAATAAGACAAAAAGACGTGGCTTAACCGTGACCACACAAACAAAAGAATAATGAAAGTGTATAGGAAAAAAGGAACAGAGAATCTGCCTCCATTGTACTCAACCTTGTTCTTTTCTGGTTTATAATCACAAGCATAACAGGAATAGCCTAAGAAATAAAGCTACGTCGGAATCTAATCATGAAGTCAACGGAGGCATGAAACATCATTTCTCTTGAGAAAAATCTTGTCCCTTGTGGAAAATTCCCAAATTAATTCTCCTCCAACTACCACTCTACTTCTTGTAGCACTTGTCTCTGATTCGGAATATAAACCGAGCAGTGTTTTCTTATCGGACTTATGTTTTTAGAGACGTGATGATATTACCATGTTTCCAAATCGTAAATTTGAACCTCACAACTAGAGGATTTTGACCTAATTAGTTATTCAAATTCACAGTCTGACAAAAGAACGTTTTCCGGAAAATTTCTAGTAAACCTTTTGCTTATTAGTGTCAATGTTGCACAGTGGATGAGAAGTCAACATACAATGACAAGCTGCTCATAAACTCTAAAGATGTGGCATTGGATTCCCAGACATGTTTTGGAGGACATTCCATAATTTTCAAACTAAGTTATGATTAACATACAAGTAAACCCAATTATAAATCTAATCATGCATGCTTACGAGACCCCCACACACTCCCAATCCTCCCATGCAAAAAACCAACCACATTCCAAAGATGAAGAGAGAACAAGCTGCTGTGTACCTTGTTTTTGCACTACTCCTGCTTAGAGCTCAAGATGCAGATGCAGCGTTAGGCAAGTCCTCAACTTGTAACTAAAACATTGTTTTGTAATCCGATACGTCGATTCTGAATCGAAAAACCGGATTAATGCATACTCATGATCTGTTTCCTTTCAATGGTTTCTGCAGGGCTTGATTTCGAAACTTCTCCGGCAAGGCAGAGTTTGGTGGCCACAAGATTCATGTTAGCAACTTGGGTAAGCCCCGGTACTGCTGCTGCTGCTGCTTCTTTTTTCTTGTCGTTTAAATTTTGGTCTGCCAAATGTAATCGTTGTTCATTTAGTGATGAAAGAACTTTCTTGTTTCTGTGATAACAGCTCAAATCCAGAAAGCTGGTCAAACCTCAAGTTGTTCTTGTTCACAAAAATCCGTCAGGGCCAAACCCTATCGGAAATCAGAAACCGCCACCCAGACACGATTGAGATGTCGGTGGAGCACGCGGGCCAGCTCTAATTGGCAAGCTGCAGAAGATGCAGTTTTGGGATTAGATCAGTAATCAGTTTGACGAATTTTCCGGATTCGAGTTTAATGTTCATGTTTCCTAATTTGCTGCTGAATCTGTTTTCAGAGCAGCCATAAAGAAGCAACAATGACAGAATTCCGGTGTTTTATCTTTAAATCGAATCCAACCTGCTCGTAAAATCTGATCGAAAAACCGAACTCCGAGCGAAAACAATAAAATTTCATACAGAAGAAAATAGGCTACATAAGTTATTTCCTTTATACAAAGAACCTTCAATCCGAAACATAACATGGGAATGCAAACTTTATAATAACGTCGAACTCCCGAAACCGCTATGCACGGCGATTTTTAGTGCAGAGCTAGAACGAGCAAAAGGCATATGGCCAAATAAAGCATAAGATACACAGCAGTCTTGACATTCATCTATAAATCAGCATATCAATCTGATAAATTGTATGAAAAGAAAAGAAGAAGGAAGGCTGCTATCTTTTTTCTCTTTTTTTCTTAGGGTGGGGGTTTAAATACCTAAAGGGGGAGGGAGAAGAAGAAAAAAAAATCAGATTTAATTCAATAGATTTCCTCGGCGGAATCAAGTTAAAGAAAAACAATGAAACAGTAAAAAATGTTTCTTGCATCTGTCATCTGAATGCCTGCTTCAGGTCAACAGATGCTCCCTTTCGTTCCAGGGAGAGGGGCGGAGGCACACACGGACCTCGTGTTCTTCTGGTCCCACTCGACGTTTGGGCACCATAATCTCGAGCATTGTTCCTGTCTCGTCGCAGTACGCTTCCAGTTTAGCATCTTCTGGAATGCGGGTAGGAAGCTCAATTTCCCTCACGAATTCCCCACGAGGGCAGTGCTCCGGCGTTGGATCTGTTAGCTGAAATGTTCTATCACGTCTCTTAATGGATGGCAAACAAGCTGTACTCACACAAGATATCTTTACTATCCCACGTGAGGGAGTATTCCTCCAAGTAACTTTTACCCTCTGAAGATCTACAAATGGCAAGCTGACAATGATCAAAAACCCTTCCTCATCCTCATAAATTGTTTTTGCGGCTGTAACAGGGCCGGATGCTTTCTTCATCACCCCACTGAACTCATTAAACCAATGTGACTCAACCGGGTGGACTTTGCCGGATCTGTCGAAATGTGGGTTATTGGGCAAACAGTCATTGTCATTCCCATGGGGGAAAAGGTCCTTCTTCCGCTTATTGGAGACCGGTGACAGGTCCATCCCCTCGTTGTTGACATGCTCTGATGGCTGAGTTGACAAATTCAAACCCGTACCATCAAGCAATTTTCTTGGTTGTGAATTTATATTGTTCTTTGGAGGGGCAGGCCGTTCAAGCTCCAAATCTGTGTTCTGAAGGTTCCTCCAGGTACCAAAGTCACTTGCTTCTATTGGGATTGAGAAATTTATATCTCGGCCTGTAAGCTCTGCCCACCTCTTCCTCTCTTCGTCATCAAGACACATGAGGTTGGGTGACCTAACAACTTCTATCCCGTGAACACACTGCGGGTTAGAAAGACCCCTGTAGTGCTTCCTCTGCATACGATGAGACCGAACAAAGCCCCTGTCCGCACTAAATGGGAATGGGCGTTCTCCTTGGCGAGAATGCCCATTCATGAAGCTTCTCAGCTGCATCTTCCCCAATGCATTTTCAGGCCTATCCTTGAAAACCCACATATACATGTTCTCCATATCATGCTGAACCAAGAAAGCATCTAACTGTAAGTCTGTCTTGTCGTACCCAGACACCCCATTACCGTCCCGAATGATCTTACACTTGGACTTCTCATTCAAAACAGGCTTGAAGTAGAAGCTGAAGAAGAACCATGCACCCCAAACGCTATCAAGCCTCTTGTTGCATTTCCTTGCAACTTTGGGGAGAGTGATTGTCGCCTCGGCCTCATAAACTTGAGACCCAAGGCCTACATCTAAGATGTCACATGAATCATTCCAAGTTTGAGGAGGTGGGCTAGGCTCAGACAGTAGCGGAAGATTGATATCAGGAGGACGAGAAAGTATGAAAGTCCGATTCATCTCTCTTTCCAATTCATCATGCGACACAGAACCCGAATCCATAGACAATAATGTAGACAAATGAGAATTCTCTATGGACAGGGTAGTCAGAAGAGCTTCCCCCATGATTTCCCACAACCTTTCCCTTCTCTCCTCTGCTTCCGGGTTTCAATCTCTAAACCCGCTTTCCAATAGAATCACCTCACAAACATCTCAGCATATCAAAATGAGCCAATAAAGATCGCAGATCCATCACAAATTCCACAAATTAAACTAATCCTTAAGATTCACACCCACAAATAGATCTTCCAAATTTTTGCAGGCCCATCAATCAATCCATGTCACATTGAACCACAATTATTTTTCTCAAAACAAGAACAACCTGAAAGCCATATCATAACAGTTCAAATCAATCAGGACTATTACTCACAAAATTAATACCATTAAATGCAAGAAATTAACTTCAGAACAGCTTATCCCTTGTTTGGTTTCTGAGAAAACTGAGAGGAAAATAAAATTAAACATGGTTTAAGCTTAAAATTCCTCTAATCCCTGCTCAATAAATTCCATTACTTTCACAAAACCACACATCTCAGCTGCATCAGAGCTCAAATTTATTCAGAATCCCCACTACCCGAATCAATATTTTCCCAAGATCCACTTTTTAGCATATTTTATTTTCCTACACTTTCTCAGCAACCAAACAAGACCACCCAGAATCAGAAAAAAAACCCTATAATTTCATAAAATGTACTAAAAATGTCAATCGGTATAAAATATCCCAACGGATAAAATCAGGCACAAAAAAAAACCCTAGCCCAATGAAAAATAATTCCCAAAATAAAAAGACAAAAATTAAATAGAGGATTCGTTAGTTTACCTATCAAGGAAGGCCTCACAAACAACAGCTACGGAGAGAACTGCAATCAGAGCCCCAATTTTGAGGGAAGGAGAGAAGGAAAGGGGGGAGAGAAAGAGAAGGGGGGACATAACGGAGTCTGTTAAAGAGACGGAGTTAATGAGAAAAGACCTCCACCAGTTAACATCACAGTGTTAACCAAACGGCGTTTGTTAACGGTGGCTGTGAATTATGTTTCCGAGGACCGAGTTGGGTCAAAACAGGCGTCTATTAGAGTTGGACCTTTTGTGATTTCTGATGAACGATTGTGCATTTGACCCGGACCCGGATAATCTTGAACCGGGTAAAGCTCTACTTTGTTTAAGCCGATCTTGACCGTTGAATCACGGTTCGATGGTTCTGATGGTGCCACATCAGATATTGATTTTACAAATTGATTTTATGCTTTTTCATCTTTTGAGTGGAATTGTTTGCTTCCTTTTTACCTTCAAATTATTAAACCTAAACTTTTAGTTCGTGCAGTCTCGACGAAGTTCTAATGTGGTAATTGTAGTTTGAATAAATGCGATTTAACATTTATAATTACTTCATTGCTGTGTTTTTAGTCCTTCAAACAGTCCAATGTACCGATACGTATGTCAACTATAAATAACTTGTGAAAATTTTATAAACGATTGTCTTTGAAAAGCAACAATTATGAGGATTAAATCACGACAATTGAAGTTATAGAGACTACAATCATAATTTGACCATACTTATTTAATAAATTGTTTTGGACGATTGTAAAAATTAACAAGGGTATTGATTCTCAAAAGCACGACCAAATTAGAACTTTGATATTCTTAATAATTTGTTGCTCTAGCTTTTCCTTCTTCTTTCTTCCATTTAACGAGTTCAAGTGTATTCATGACGTGCTTGAGAAGATTTTTGTTGATGATGTGTGAACTAATATTATAATATATGTCATTTTCAATAACGCGAGAAAATTTAAATTCGTTATAGGCTTAGTAGTTTTATTCCTACTTTTGTCTTACCAATTAAAATTAAGTTGTTTTCATGATTTTTTTTTTTTAAATTTACCCTAAAGAATGTTAGGAGGTGGCTAAAAATTCAAACCCCTTCTCTATTAGTTTGAGAGAAATTCTGACTTCATGAAGAAAAAAATAGAAAAAATATGTTTTTTTTAATACAACGATATATTTTATGCTAAAAGAAGGGAGGGGGTGTCAGCTAAAGGGAGTGAGAGTTCGGTTAAGCCACATAAGGGACAATCTAATTTAGTATTGAATTCGTCATCCAAAAGATTTGAACCTTAAACCTGTCACTTACAAGTGAAGATAAATCTTACCAGACCGTTACACTGGATGACTAAAAACTATGTTATAGCTCTAGAGGTATTGTTAAGAAAGGATAAGGTTAGGTGAGAAATGGTATTTGGCATCCAAAAAAAGGGTGGGAGTTTCCTGTTTGACATATTTGTACGTACGACTACCAGTCAACAACATTGCCGTTTCGGAAATAGACGGTGTGTGAGTCAGTGTGAACCCCCAATATCCTTATCTCACATGAAATTTAGGAAATTTATAAACTTATCAAATTATCACCATTCACACGTTACACTTGTAGGCTTTCCATTTCACACGTATCTTATATAATTGTCAAGGATGGCCAAAGCAATTATAGAAAAAAAGAGATATATTGATAAGGAAATGGATGATCTCCGGATCCCTTCCTCTTCCTCATCAAACAATTTGAGTTTTTGAAATTTGATCAAACGGTTAAAGTTATTATAACTTAAATAGGTCTCTATTTTAAACCGTTAGATCAAATTTCAAAGATCCGAATTAGTTTATGGAAAGGATTGGTGGAAGGGATCCGGAGAGGATCCCTTTCCTATTGATAAGCCATTTCATGTATTTTTTTTAATAGTATAATAAGAGTGGACGTCTGAATTGATATGTTTAACAATTAGGACATATAAATCAAAATAAAATTACATTTATTTATTTAAGTGAAAAATAATATCACGCGATTATGTTTTTTTTTATTTATTTAAAAAAAAATCAGTTGGTGGTTTTATCGGAACAATTCATCTTTTCAGCGCCGGAAAGACTCACAGAAGCATTTTAGCCTTCTTTTTCCACATCATGCTATTCACCAACATAAAAAATTGAACTCATGACGTGTCGTGTATAATACAAACCTGAAATTTGTCTGTAATACTTTGAATACACCGAAAGATTGCTACAAAAAGAGAGTTTCATACACGTGTGTGCACAAGACGATGCTTCTCTCACCTTCCTTTTTTTTTCTTTTTTTTTTGAAAGCAACGATGCGTCTCTCACTTGGTCTCAATGAACAACGAGTCTCAAGTTTACTTATCATCAAACACCAACCTCTTATTTGATAGCACCCGTTGGCTCTCATCACCACCTGATTACTTGTGCCTTTAAAGCCGTTCATCTTAGAGCTTGCACTTTGAACCAATCTTTGATCGAAATAAGTTGTGGTTGTCAGATTTTCAAAGAGACATCCACCCGTCTTTGAACCAACCTTCGATCGAAATAAGTTGTAGCCATCAGATATTCAGCATCTTGCCACCTGCAATCCTGCATAAGACGGTACGTGCGGGGGTTTTACACCAAAGGTTATTAAGAGTGAAATTATACACTTATACAATGTATTTTATTTTCCTAATTTTTTGATGTGCGACATACATTCGACACACCTTCATGTGGGAACACTACATAATGGGCTACACGTGAAATCAATCCCTCCTCAATCATTAAGCGTAGAAGCATGGTTTTACATTAAACTCAGTAAATCGGTCATGGCACGACAAATACCCACTGCCAAACTTGCTATAATACCATGTCAAGTATTCAGAGAGACGGGTACTAACAACACCGATATTGTCTCCCAACTTTCAATGTAAGAGATATATTCAACGGTAGCAACTCAATATGTTTGTTGTGCGAGTTGTTAATCTCTCTTGTTGTGAGAATATGTAGTTTAAACTGCTATGATGTCTATAGTGTTTGGTTTGGCCAAGTCTTTTCACTTTATGCATCAGATCTAAATTCATTGTGATTGTAGCTCTAGATGTTGTCGACACATTTGTTGTTGTATTAATCTAATCTTCAGAAGTTCACTTAGTAAAAGATTAAACAACACTGAACAAATTAGAATATCATTGATCAATTGTTTAATATTATATTATATTCGAACTGTGGTTTTAAGGTTCATTAACCATCCACTAAACAGCCTAATTACAAGCACTCAAACATATGGCCAAGAAGAAATATGATTGTTTATGCTCTATGTTACCAAACGAAAAGAAAGAAAGAAGCTGTCATTTTTGTCATGGATTAACACCTTCCCATCAGTCGAGACGTTTTTCTGTGGAGGCTGTATCTCGGCCCTTGTTTAGTCCATTGGGTGTTTAATTATTGAAATGACACCATTGGATGTTATTTAATTGAGAACCTTATCAATAATCATTGACTAAAAGGAGATAAGAGTGACTGATGCAGGGGAATATGGAGTTCGATATTAGGATAAACCCTAACAAATTTAGCGAGTTAATACAGCATTAACTAGTTAATTGAGCTCACTTTAGAGCAAGTTCATCCCTAAAGACTTTGCGCCAGCATCCAACGCATTTATCCACTCAAGTAAACAGTAATAGGCCAATGCATCTCCACCCCTAAAAAAATGCGCTGGCACCCAATCTAAAAATACGCTGGCACAAACGATCTCCACCCCTACAAAATGCGCTGGCACCCAGCCCATTTAAAATATTTTATATTTTTTTAAAAGAATAAATAAAAAAAAATAGTTTTATTTTCGGATAAGATTTTTAACCAATTTCGGATAAAATTTCAAATAAACTTAAAAAAAAAAACACACTAAAATAAAATTACATACACATCAAATAAACTTAAAAAAAACACACTAAAATAAAATTACATAAAATCATCAAATAAACTATAAAAAAAAAAACACACTAAAATGAAATTACATATACTCATCAAATACACTTTATTCTTCAACCACAAGCTTATTTTAATTATCTTCACCTTCTTGCAATGAAGATGAATGTAGGGATGTATGGTTTAAATGGACAAAAAAATTAAGGATGAGCTTTTTGGTATTTTTTTCACACAAAAAGTATATGAAAGCTTTGGTAGAAAGTGTAGAAAATATTGAAATGTGGTGTAAGGCGGAAGATGAGGGCTAGGTATTTATAGAAAAAAAAAAATTTAAAAATTTAATGTATTTTTTAATAATTTTTCTGTATGTTTTAATAAATTTACATTTAGTTAATTAATCTGGACCGTTGGATTTGAAAATTATTCAAATCCAAGAGCCAAGGAGCTGCCACGTGGCCAACGGTCATAATTCTGACCGTTGGGCCTTTTTTTTGGAGGAAAAAACGTGGACCGTTGATCTGTGATCGGACGGTCCATTTTAAAACTCAAATTTAAATTTTTTTACCGTTGGAAATCCAACGGTCTAGAAAAACTAGCGGTTGGAAATCCAACGGCACTGAGGAGGGCCACGTAGCTCTAATCCGGGTCAACACAAGTGGGCTGACAAGCGAGCCCCGCCGCCTGCACCCTTGTCTCCTACTCGCACCCAGTCGCGAGTGTGCTGCACGCGCCAGCCAAATAGGCCGGCTTCTGGGTCTGTCCAAAATTAGCTGGTCTGTCGCCTGGCTTGGGCTGGGTGCCAGGCTGTTTTGCGGGCTGGAGCAGATTGACAGGGTGCTGGGCTGATTTTTGGACAAGGTGCTGGGCAATTTTGTGTCCGGTGGACTTGCTCTTACAGTTTGATCTCGTTTGAGTCGTTCATAGTCTCGTTCAAATATCATACTTATAAAAATTCACATAAATTGAAAATTATCAAGCTGCTTACTCATTGTTGTAAATTTTTACTGTTCATCAACAATATTATGTTTAATAAAATGTTCGTCTGTTTAGTTGTTACAAGAGATAACTAAAATTTTGGTTTGACTGAATATTACAGGAATAAGTTTTCAGTAATGACTAAAAAAATAATTGATTCAGATTATGAGAAACTATTGAAAATGAATCCCGCATTGGTGAGAGAAGAGACCTTTCATGGGCTTATGAGAAATTTAGCTACTCTCCATATTGCCAATTGGTTTTATGGTGAAACTTCAACTTTTTCTTGGTATTAGAGCACTTCCAGCGTTGGCCAATCCCCTTGGTGATAAGCTGTCTAATGCCCCAATCCCCTAGCAATTGGCTCTAGCCTAGTCCAATCGGTTGGGCTCTAGGCGAGCTCGGGCTCTCCACTAGGCGGAAATCCACAGGCCCAGGAGCAGTGACGCAAGGCTGACGTGAGCAAATAATAAAATATTAATACAAAATACAAAAAAGAATAATTAAAAATACAAAAGTTTGCCCCACATGAGATGGCATGCTGAAAATGAATCTCACATTAATAAAATGATGCCCCTTGAATTGAATTATAAGAAATTAAACGACTTGTTGTCAACTAATTTTATAGTGGAACCTCAAGTTTCTTTAGAAACATTGTGAGGTAAGTCCAAACAAGTAAGTAATGTCTTATTAACAGATTAATACTTAATTGTGTGAAAATTCCACTTAACACATCAGTTGTGATATTTTTATTTTTTGACTTTCAAGTAGAAGACCTTAGGTTTGATTATCAACAACAAAATTTCAAATCAAATGACTCATTATGTGACATAGCTCAAATCTCTCATCTCTCGGTGTAAATATATAATTGTATTCATAAAGTATAAAAATTAAAAAGCGAATAACCCAAGAAGTGGAAACAGCTAGTGTTAGATGCAAAGGACTCGACGTTAATTTTGTGTGCTTAGCGACCAAATTAGGCGCATAATAAGACAATGATGCCCTTGTTATAATCGCCTACTCTGTATAGTTCCAATGGCTATTTTAGCCAATTCAGAGCCCTCTTCAAAGTTCAAGCTCTAATTTTTACCATGAATTCCTTGTTAACGTCTGACCCCTTGACTTTTCTACTTGCTTTCGGCTTGTGTGCGCTTGCGATGATCTGCATTCGTGTATGTTTCAGTGGCCGGAAAATCCCACAAGAAGGACCGACACGGAGTCGTCTGGGTCCTGTAATGCATGAGGCGCCGGCAGCAAGCAGCTTGGAAGCCCAAATCAATTTGGCCCAACAGAAGTGTCGAAAGGTTGTGGGCCTAGAGTTGGTCGGAGATGGCACGTGTGCTGTGTGCCTAGGCGAGTACGAAGAAGGCGAAAATTATCGTACCTTGCCGGAGTGCAACCACTCGTTTCACGTTCCATGCATTGAAATGTGGCTCTATTATCATACGACTTGCCCCGTTTGTCGGGCCAGTGCAACTGTGCAACGCCGTTGACAGTAGTCGTTCAACATTTGTAGAGTTTCGGGTTCGGTGAGCCGGAAAGGTCTTATGATGGTCAAGAATTTTGCAACAAAAAAAGTGATGGTTGTAGATAATATCGTTTGTTAAATAAATAAAAAAGACATGGTTTAGCATGATGTATAGTTAAGTAGAAACAAAATATAGGATGTGAGGATGCCCTAATAGATGACGTAGTTGGACACCACTATTCAAGTTTTTCTGAGCCCTTATGAGCCAATAGTTTTTTTTTAAATTTTTTTTAAGCATTTCAACCTCTATCTGGCTGCCATCGTGCGATTCACCAACGACAAGAATCGAATTCAAAACGTGTCACGTGAAATACAAACCTAAAATTGATTCCAAACTACTGGACCACCCCGCGGTTCGGTGCCACTAGTTTTTAAGGACATTGTAGTTATGCGATCTAGCTATAGGATGTGACAGTGAGGTTGTCTTATTATTGGTGTAATGATAGAGCCAGGAAAATTGGTGAATGCTCAATTGAGCTTTATGTTGGGCTGTCTCTATGGGTTTCAATAGGATGCTGCAATAAAACGGGCCCTTAATTTGTAGGTCATCAACCCGAAACACAAAAAAATTGTTAAAACAAGAGTCCTGGTAAAACCAGCTTCCAGGGTGCCATAATTGGTTAAAAGATGTAGTTAGTCCCCAATTCATATAACAAAAATGTTTGAGAGCCTAAATTTTTAGACCATGTTTTGAAATTGTAAACCACATAATATGTGCCTGTTAATGGTTTAACTTCTTCTTTAAATCGTTTAAAAATAGCCTAACTATCAACCATCACATCATGTGACCTCTAAAAAATGTCCTAAAAATTTGATTTTCCTAACATCACCCTTCATATAACTGCTACATCACATGTAAGTATTCTGGAAGGTTACTTATATTCATGAGTATTTTTACCTCCATTAAATACTGAAAATAATGTGTCTACTTATGAGAAAACCCCAAAAAAAAAAAAAAAAAAAACTACTGAAAATAATGGTTGATTTATTACGTTGGTGAATCATATAACGGTGGCCAGGAAGAGGTTGAAATGCCTCTACGAGTCTTTCCACTCAGAGGGAGACTGTCGTGGCGAGGCTACTATCATGACGAATCTCGACAAGCATTAGTCCATGACCATCAGTTAAGATATTGATATTATTAGCATTCTAAAAAAATCACACGTAATTCTTTTTCATAATAGATTAAAAGCAGTACGTATGAAAGAGTGCAAAACAACATTTTTTAAGTGACAGTGACAATTGTAGAAGATAAACACAATATAGTCTAATTGACTCAAACCCATATTTTAACACTCTTTGAGATAAAAACAACTTATATGAAACAAATTCACATGTGACATACTAATTTAATAATAGAAGGAAACGTAGAGGCTTTTTTTCCTACGACGCATATGGAGATGAACTTGAGAATAATTTAGGAGGAGGATTCTCTCCCCCTTTTTTTTCATACACTTCCATCATCTCCCTATTTGTGTGGTTACGGTTAAGCCACGTGTTTTTGTCTTATTATCTTTATAAAAAAATCAATATAAAATATTGACGTGGTTTAACCGTGACATGAGAGTGTATGAGAAAAAAGAATGAGAGAATCCTTCCCCAATAATTTATGTGCTTGAAAAGAGAGAAGGGAATATGCGTTTGTCAGAAGATTAATCTCAGCGAGCTTTGCTAATTATCGAACCGTAAACCAAGTTCTGATTTAATCACCACTTGGCCTTGGAGTCAGAGTCAAAGACAGAATCAATCACACAGCCAGCCTTGCTCTATATAAATAATATTGCAGTGTTTCCCCCCATTTTTGCAATTTGAGATATGAAAAAAGCTGCTTTTCCTGTGAGCAGATTTAGCATCTAACAAAAAACGACACGTCACTTTCTTTGTCTTTGTGTTCCCATGTGAAATTTCCCTCGAACAACGCCACTCCTCCCCTCTCCTCTCAGCCCACATTTGCCTATTTTCCGACTCTCTTCCTCTGCATTTTTACTGCTGTTTTTGCAGAGCTTCCCAGTTATTTTGTTTGTCATTTATTTGTTTTAATCCTCTGCAATTTGCCAATTTTCTGTGATTATCCACGTCCGGGTGGGCATTAGTGGGTTTCAAAAGCACTTTTGTCATCATGCTTCATGATTTAAAGGGTGATTTTCTCAGAAAGATAAAGCCTTTGAGAGATATTTTTAGCCATTGGGCGTTTGGGCAATTTTATTTTCCCCTAAACTAGCAAGCAAGGTAATGAGTGTTTAGTTACTGAGTTCCCACTATCTGGGTTTTTGGGTTTTTCCTGCGTTCATGGAAAAGTTGGGAACTTTTTCAGAAATTCCCAGAAAATTAACCTTTCCCTTTACTTTCATGGTTTCTGGTGAATTGGGCAATTCCCAAAATTAACTGTGTTTAATTTGAGCTTGCTTTTTATTTTTATTTTTTTGGGTAGTATTGATGTGAAATCAGTAGCTTTCTGATGAAATTTGATGACAAAGATGAAATCTTTGAGCAGTGTGGGACTTGGGTTAAGTGTGGTTTTTGGATGCCTTTTCTTAGCTCTGATTGCAGAGCTTTACTATTTACTGTGGTGGAAGAAGAGATTTACCAACAGAGAGATTGACAATTGCTACAGCAGCAGCCCACAGAAGGAAATCTTCTACATGTTCTGCTGGAGAAGAAGCACTTGCACTTCCCAAAACCCCACAGATATCTGTGCCTCATTGAGAATGTCAGAAACCCTAGTCCATGAGCCAAGCAACAACAACAATCTGGTGCGCAAATCATATGAGGAGGATGATTTGGATGCTGAGCTCATGAGGCTGCAGAATGCTGGTGGGGGCCCACCAAGGCATCTATTCACAATTGTGGAGGAAACAAAGGAGGATTTGGAGCAACAGTCAGAGGATGGTGGGGGGAGGAGCCAGAAGGGTTCTAGGAGTAAGAGTCTGAGTGATTTGCTTGTGGGATTCGAGACTCCATATCTGACACCTCTTGGTTCTCCAACACTTTTCACACCTCCTCTCACTCCTCAGCAGGGATTCAACCCACACTTTGAGTCAAAAACTGATGCAGAATTCAACAGGCTGAGGTCCTCTCCTCCTCCAAAATTCAAGTTCTTGCAGATGGCTGAGGAGAAACTTCGAGCAAAATTGAAGGAAGAAGCTCAGAAAATTGATGGAAATGTTGAGGAAGATGGTTCTTTTATCACAATAATTATTGGCAAGAACAAAGAAGAGTGCCATTCATCAAGCACTTCACAGGTTCTTCCCAGTTCAACAATTGGGAAGAAACCAAGTTTACATTAGAGTTTCCATGAACCAATTTTTTTTTTTAAATTATATTTTTGGATAGTTTGTTAAATTTGATTAGTAATAGAGGTTAATGTAGAAAACCCTGGAATGTAATGAGTTTTAGTGGTGGGGGGCATATTTTCAGGAACATGATGGTGAGAGATGGGGTTTTCTGCAAGTGGGGTACCTCTGACTGTGAAGTTCTTTTGTTTTATTTAGTCTTCATATTTGATGAGGAACCATGATTCTCTCATTTCCTCGTATATTCTTTATTTTGTCTTTATTTTTATATAAAAAATTAATATAAGATGTTGACGTGGCTTAATTATGACTGTTCAAATAAAAAGAAAGAGAAAAAAAGAGGAGAAAGAATTCTACTCTTTCCCTGAGTTGTCTCATACCTGTAATCTTCTTGTGAGTGAAGATGCTACAGAACTGGTGCTCTTGTCCTCCTCCACGTAAAAATGTGTTGGTATTTCAAGCTAACTATACAATATAATAATATGTAATTACTTGAAATACCATCACAATGAAATGAGAGACTTTGTAACACGCGGTTGCTTGATATCCCCCTACAATGGAGAGAAATCTACATGCACCTCTAAGACACCACTGTAGTGGTTTGGACCAATAATATAATGAATGTGAGAAACTTTGAACACCTAACATTGTATTTTTACCCAAAAATATACATTGTAAGGCTGTCCACAGTGGTCCAGGTGAGTGTGATACCTATATATAGGAATTAGGTATTTTGCGTTTAATTTCTAAACACGACTGCTACACTAGTGTGAGTTCAATATATTAGTACTACACTCTTAAGTTTGATATATTGAACTCTGAGTCTAACATATTGAACTTATAAGTTCAATAAATTGGTATCACACTTAAATTTTCCGACCCAGTGTAAAAGTGTGATTCTTATATAAAGTCAATATATTGGTATCACCCTCACTTTTTCTGGCATACTGTAGAAGGCCTAAAAAATGTATGTAAGCCCTTCCCGTTTCATAGAAGTCATTCCCACCCTCTGAACAATCATTGTTGCCATCCAATGTTTTCTGGCATGTTTATGCCACTTGTTTTGGTCAGTCTCAATTTCTAGGTCCAGTTCAATATCTTACTACAAATGTGGATAAGATTACACATGGATTTACCCTTTTTCAGCTAAAAAAACATAGAATTAGCAAGTAACATGACAATTAACCGATTAAGAAAGCATTACCTTACCACCTGTGAGGTGATGTCTTTGGGCATTTTCCCAAACAACAAAGAGAAGCAAATTGCCCCGTGAAAGTTACTTGTGGGAATTTGCCGAAAGGTGCAACTCTTGCTTTTTTACTGTCCCCTTTGTAATCTTCTGTGCTGACAGATTCGTGGCTTAAATCATGACCCTCCAATGTCTACGTACTCAAATACGAAGAAAAAAATCACACGTATATATTCATCGTTTGGTTTTCAAACTTTATGTATGATTAGGAGAATTGGAATTTCTTAACTTTCCTGTGTCTTACTAACACATGATATCGAAAAAGTATGAGTTTTCCCTTCTACTTTTAGGTTGATTCATTCACGTTCTCATTTTCTTAAATGACATAATTTGAATTCATTGCTACAATCATTATCTTAGCAAGAAAATCTTACCTTAGAAATAATCTACCTTGTAATCAATTCTATATCTTATTATATCTATCTTTTTAATCACCCGACACAAGATGTATAAAACTAAACCAAATTAGAAATCTCTCTGCCATCAACCTTTTATTTAATTTTTTTATAAGAAATTAATCTTTCGCACTCTACTTTTTTTTCATTTTTTTTTTTCATATACTACTCTCTTTTTATTAGGTATTCGAATAAAACAAATCAAAGACGAATGGAGGGAAAACAAGAAGAGCAGTGAATTTTGATTTAACAACTTTATGGTTCAACTAATGAACATAAAGACTTGATAGAAAGTTAAAAACGTGAGATGATGATTGATGGAAATGCTAATCACATGCTAAAGACTTGCACTTTGAAAAAAAATTTACCACCCACTGCATGTGGCCAAGTAATTCACCTCTATTTGTATCAGTTTTTTTTTTAAAGTAGTGTTATCCACACCTTTTTTTTATCTCACATTTTTGTTAATTTTTATTCATTGATTTTTTTTAATTCATACGATCCGAAGGTTGTGTGTTGGAGGTAAAAATAGGTATGTAGATAGCACTATCATTTAAAATTGTGCCTAGGCACCTTTGGAGGTGAGGCGGTGGTGGAAATGCCTCTACCAATGAAAAATGGCTTAAACTCACCTAAACATGGTCGAGGTGCGCCTAAGGCGATTTGCTGGGCGTTCCTCGATCTCTTCATCAATTCGAATTCCTGCTTGAATTTTCTAGGACCCTCGAAGTTGAAGGTTGGGATGGCTCTATGTTGTGTTGCGATGACGTCTTCACAAAGAAGAAGAAAGATAGGGTTATTATTATTATTATTATTATTATTTTTTAAGACTTTGGCCCAAAAATACATTGTTTTGGTTAAGTCTTCACCCAATCTCCAATTCCCCAATTCCTCAAACCCTAAATTCTCCCCATGCCATATTTCAATTTTACCCCAATCTCATCCCTCAATCTGTTTCAAATTTATTCACACCATCACAATTTGTTTCAAAATTTAAGTAAGTTTTTTAGTATTCTAATTTCAATTTGGTCACTACTCAGTTTGATTGCTCGTATGATTGTTGATTAATTTGTTTCACAAAGTTTTGTATTATAAACAATGTATATTAAAAATTTAGACCCAAAGAGGCTTTGCTTCATGCCTCAAGACTTTCGCATAGGCGGGACTATCCATAAAATGTCTCGCCGACGCCTTCGCTTTTAAAACATTGATTTGTATAGAACTTGCAGTAAAATGAATGGGGGGAAATTTATTTATATTTATGAAGAACGCGAATGGATACATGGAAAAGCACCCAAAAATAAAAAAAAACAAATACAGAGCCAACGTATATGAAAAATTATCAGGTCAGATTCCAATGGCAGCAATGGCAGACATTCCCAGCTCAACAGAGAGTGGTTTCAGGCCGGGTTCTTCCAAGAGGCTGAATGCGGTGAACCCGTAATAGGAGTGATAGAGATCTGGATAATCCCCCGGAAACTTGCTGAAACCACCGTACTGCTGAAAGCACAAAGACAAAACATCAAAGTCGGGAGTCAGGAGCAATACTGGCATTCCTCGTGTTTACAAAAGATGCTGTTGCCGAAGAAATTAAGCACAAAGAAATTTATATTGTCTGCACTTTATTGGTCCGTTCTTTTTCCTAAGAACAAGGACTTGCACTTATATCCAAATGTGTTCCTAGTTTCTATCATCATAGCCAAAGGATCGATGTTTATGGAGATTAATCAAATAAAATCGTAAATTTGCATGCATGACCGAAGTAATAACAGATTTTCCATGACAAATCTGAAAGAAACTTCACATTCTCCCCTATCGTATCATATATTAATATGAGGAAAGATGAGCAAAAGCACCTCAGACTGACAATTCAGCAAAAAACCATGTAAAGCTTTCTTGTCAATGAATTTGTGGCCCCCTAAAACCTTCAAAACCGAAGCAATCCTGCACAAGCAAATGTCCATTGTCAAGGTACGAAATTTCAAACACGGTGTGAAACTTCCAAAGGATGTTCATCCACCTACCAGAATGCGTAACATGTATCACTACGCTTGTTGGGTCTACCCTGAAATCCACCATCAGCTGCCTGCCGCTGCAGTCGTACAAAAGAATGAGAGAAATCTTTATTATGGGATGAGAACATAAAATTGCTTATCAGAATGCAAAGTCCGGGACCATTGTTTCAGATGCATCTACTTATTTGGCAGATTCTAAGGAAATGGTCATGCTTGAAGAGATTAGGTGAGGAAATAAACCTGCAAGCACCAATCCAGCAGCAATGGCACATTTATTATGGAAGACTCTGCATCTTTAGAAAGAATATCATCTTCAATGAATCCCATTAACCGGAGAGATATAACACCACAATACGTTGCACCGCCTGTGTCACCAAAATGGATATTGTATCACTGGAGAAAAAGAATTTCAAACTTTTTGAATTTACAACACATGAGCCAGTGCAAGAAGAAATTACACTTTTTTCCTCTTTAGTAAATACAAAATAAAAACCGAGTAATATATTAACAAACAAGCAACTGGTATGCCCTGACCATAGGATGGGGTAGCCTCCCTCCCTCCCCCTAAACTTTTTTGTACCGAAAAGAAAATACAAAATAACAATAAAATATTAACAAGCAAGCAACTGGTCAGGAAATCGGAAAAAAATTGGGACACTTCATAATGGTTAAATAAGTACAACTAACACATTCTTACAAAATGGATCACATTGACCGTAACAAGAACTCACCATGAGATTCTGAACCAGGAGTCAACCCAAAACCTCCGTCGTATGACTGAAAGAACAAGGTCACTTCTGTATAAGTTTAAAGTATATGGGTAATGCTAGGGAGACCAAATTTCTAAACTAAATTTGCAAAACCAAATGATGTGTCCCAATAGGAAATAAGCACGTTAATCAACATTTAAGTAATAATTCAATCATCAACGTCCACATCATTTGGTTTACAAAATTTGGTTATATATCTATGCAGTGATGTCTAGAATTTACTGATCAAATGGAAAATATAATTCTGCAAGGATGATTTCATTTGCCATACAGACCTGGCAATTTAATATGTACTCCTTGGCCTTCTCCTTGTCCATGCCACTCCAATTTCCCAACATATGACAAATAGCCGCTGGTACATCAATCAGCTAAATTGATGCTACATTTTCAAGTATATTGAATTAAAAGGCATAAAAGGTACGTAAATAAAAGGTTTCACCGTCTTACCAGCACAATAGATGAATCTAAGATCAGTCTCAGCCCCTGTATGTGTAGGCATAAAACTGCCAAAATCAGTCGAAAATATCAGGAAATTGGTCCAGCTACCTCATAACATCCCCTAAGAAATGGCTGTAAGTTTTCATGTAAACCACAATACCTTCCATCAGGCTGTTGAAGATTTCTCATTGACATCAGTATGACTCGGAGTCGATACTGGACAAGTCATAGCCGATGATTTTAAGAATAGCCACGGCACAATACGTGCTGGCCAAGTTACTGACACTGCAACTCAAAGCCTACACGAAGATCATACTAAAAAATTACTAACAGGAAACAGGAAAAAGTAAATCAGATGTGCTTAAACTACCGAACCAGATAAAATCCAAAATACAGTTAAGCTCATACAATACGTAAACTAATTCATTGCTTCATACCCCATTGTCATTATCCTCTGGAGGAAATTGGGCAGCTCTGGATCCATAAAAACCATAGAATCGTCCTACAACAAGTCAAAAGATTAATTTTTTAATTTAAACTAGATTCACACTTAAATGTAAGCAAATTCAATTCAATTCGATTCGATCCTACCGAATTCGAACTCAAAATCATAATTTCCCCATTTACCATTGTTCAATTCGGATTTGCTTCTCGGGTGAGCTTGCAGTGACAGAACCCAATTGGCAACTGCTTCCTTGTCAAGCTACCAAATCAAAGACCGCAACTTTCTCAATCATTTATTTCAAATTGGAACTTCAACAAGGAAAATTGACTAAACGACGACGTACGAGGCGATCGGGGGCGGCGAGGAGGTCGAGGCCGGAGATGACGAAGTAGGCGAGAGTGAGGCGGTTGATTTCTTGGGACTGGTAGGGGGAGGGCAGCAGCTGGTACATCATCTGCAGAAACGTCAAGTGCCGGTCACGCTCGAATATCTCCGAAGCCATGGCCAGATCTTATTGGTCGGAAACCGGAGGAGATGGAGTTCGGAGATCCCACTGGTTACTTGGCTTCTCTGATCAGCTTTTGGCTTTTACTTTGCGGAGGAGTACGACGTACGAATTCGACGGCTGAGATACGTTGCCCGTTTTTAAAGCGTTTTCGGATGTCGTCGTCTACCCGGAATAAAAATCTCAGCCTTACTCTCAAACTTATGAAGTCTTGAAATTTAAAATTTGTTCTATTTTATCTTGTAGATTCTTTTTTTCTTTTCTGAAACTTATAGATCACCTTCTGAAATTAGACAACACACTCAAGAAAATTATGCTATTGTACAATAAATTTTCATCATATGTCAACATTTTATAATTAAAATATTAAGTTCAAAAGAAAAAAAAAAAAAAAAAAAAAAAGAATTGATTAGCCTGACTGATCCAAATCGAACTTATATAAAAAATTAACAGAGCTAAAACAATATGAAGTGCATTTTAAATTTTATAAAAAAGGTAATGCTAAAGATACTAAATTTGTACATTAAATTTTGTAAACTAAATGATAACCGTCTCGACATTTTCCGAGAAATGCAAGGTATTGATAATTTGATATCCCCTCTGTTTTTCTCAATCCATTTTCCTTTTCATGGTTTTGTTGGCCCAAGAATCTCATGACCGAGAAACAATTGCAGGGTATACTGTCCTCCAACTGGCAAGGGCAACTCAATACCATCAAAGCTGATGCTAAAGGAAGGTAACCCATTTTCCTCAAAACTCTTCCATTTCAGCTGTATGCTTTGTTGAAATACTAATGCAAAGGTAGACTATATTTTATTAACTTGTAATTTTTTGACAAGAGCAAAGTTAGGATCAGAAACATTCTGAACTCATTCGTACACTGTTGTCATGGAAGGATGCATACATTCTGTCTATCGACCGCAAGGACTTTGAGGTATTGAGCAAGGTTCCGAGTTCTGGGTTTAAGGATGGATTTGGCCGGTTCAAGTGGAAGGAATTCAGACTATCTTTGAAGGAAGAGGAAGAGGCACGCGACGTTGAAACATTCTGCCGTTAACTTGCGAAAATGGAAGAGGAGGCTGTAAAGGAGGTTTCAGGCCACAGTGGTTTAGCATAAACATGTTTCTAGGCATAGCAGAAAGATTTCATTGGCTGTTCCAAATCATTTATGCATTACTTGTTTCTCTTATGAATCCTATGGTTCGAGGAGTTCTGCGACGGACTTATCTCGCCGGGAAACAGAATAAACTCATAGCGGGCGCCCGGTGAATGTACGAGCTGGAGTCAAAAGTGAAGCGAACAGATATAACTCATGACAACCAATAAACCTTGAGAGAGAAATTAGAAAGAAAATAGGCTTCATTGGCCAAATACCGCAATCCGATGTTCAACAAAACGACCAAGATCACCAAACTTCCGAGATCTTGGATTTTTAACTTGAATCCCAAACCATACTACTACAAACAAAACAACACTTAACTAGCTTCACCTCCACCGCTTTCTTCAAAACAAACACACAACTTGGATCAACAAAAACCAGCTTAATCGACTTCTTCAATCTTGGGACCAGCACCGCTGCCACCAGCAGGAGGAACATCATCATCCATGCCGCCACCGACATCAGGACTACCAGCACCTTGGTACATCTTGGCAATGATCGGGTTGCAGATGCCCTCAAGCTCCTTCATCTTGTCCTCAAACTCCTCTGCCTCAGCAAGCTGGTTTCCGTCGAGCCACTGAATGGCCTGGTCAATTGTATCCTCAATCTTCTTCTTGTCAGCTGCATCGAGCTTGGAGGCAATCTTGTCATCCTTGATCGTGTTCCTCATGTTGTAGGCGTAGTTCTCCAGAGCATTCTTGGCCTCCACCTTCTTCTTATGCTCCTCATCTTCCGACTTGTACTTCTCAGCCTCTTGAACCATCTTCTCTATTTCCTCCTTGGACAATCTTCCCTTGTCATTGGTGATGGTAATCTTGTTCTTCTGCCCTGTAGTCTTGTCCTCGGCAGAGACATTCAAAATACCGTTGGCGTCTATGTCAAAGCAGACGGTGATTTGTGGAACACCCCTTGGAGCAGGAGGAATGCCGGAAAGCTCGAATTTGCCCAACAAGTTGTTATCACGGGTTCTTGTCCTTTCACCCTCATATACTTGGATCAAGACACCAGGCTGATTGTCTGAGTAGGTAGAGAAGATTTGCTCCTTCTTGGTTGGAATGGTAGTGTTCCTCGGAATCAACACAGTCATCACACCTCCAGCGGTCTCCAAACCGAGAGACAGAGGAGTGACATCAAGAAGCAACAGATCCTGAACCTTCTCGTTACCCTCACCGCTCAGGATCGCAGCCTGCACAGAGGCACCATAAGCAACGGCCTCATCTGGGTTGATACTCTTGCAGAGCTCCTTTCCATTGAAGAAGTCTTGCAACAACTGCTGCACCTTCGGAATCCTAGTAGAACCGCCCACAAGCACAACATCATGCACAGAGCTCTTGTCCATCTTTGCATCTCTTAAACACTTCTCAACTGGCTCCATACATTTCCTGAAGAGATCCATGTTAAGCTCTTCGAACCTAGCACGGGTAATGGTCGTGTAGAAGTCGACACCCTCGTACAAAGAATCAATCTCTATGGTGGTCTGAGCAGTGGATGAGAGAGTCCTCTTTGCCCTCTCACAAGCAGTTCTCAACCTCCTAAGAGCTCTTGGGTTTCCAGTGATGTCCTTCTTGTGCTTCCTCTTGAACTCTTGAACAAAGTGGTTCACCATTCTGTTGTCGAAATCTTCTCCTCCCAAGTGGGTGTCTCCGGCAGTTGCCTTCACTTCAAAGATACCCTCCTCAATGGTGAGAAGAGAGACATCAAAAGTGCCTCCACCAAGATCAAAAATCAATACATTCTTTTCACCAACACTGGTTGCCTTCTTGTCAAGACCATATGCAATAGCGGCAGCAGTGGGCTCATTGATAATACGCATCACGTTAAGGCCGGCAATGACCCCGGCATCCTTGGTAGCCTGACGCTGAGAGTCATTGAAGTAAGCCGGAACAGTAACAACGGCATTCTTCACAGATGAACCCAGATAGGCCTCGGCAATCTCGCGCATCTTAATGAGAACCATAGAGGAAATTTCTTCAGCAGCAAACTGCTTCTCTTCGCCCTTGTATGTGACAACAATCATAGGCTTGTCACCGGGTCCTGGAATGACCTTGAAAGGCCAGAGCTTCATGTCACTCTGGACAGAAGGGTCAGAGAATCTCCTACCAATCAACCGCTTGGCATCTGAAAAATTAACAAAGCTCGCTTAGTAACACTAATCCATTAAAAATGCACGACACAAAACAAAGTATGATATCAAGTTAAAACTATAATTAAACAGAGTCCACAGCATGGAGAGATTTGTGCCGGAACACGCTATATGTTATTAGACGAGAATTTCAAATGTACCGTCATACATATGCCATAAGTGCCAGCGTTCCGAGTACACTAAAAATCTCTCCATAGCATGATAGTTATAGCACCGAGCCTCAAAAACATAATAAATCCAGAGGAAAATGAACTTTTCATCTCATAAATTCAAGTAATAGAAATCTAAAAACAACTATATTTTAACAAGCAGCAAATTTTGACAGTGAAATTAATAAAATCAGCCATTGAAGCAGAAATCAAGCAGTCAACAGCAAAATTGAAGTAAAAACCCTCACATGCAAAGCAAAAAGAGATCATAACATATAAAAATTCGCAAGTAAAGAAAGGACTTCGATTCTTACCGAAGACGGTGTTGACGGGGTTCATCGCGACCTGGTTCTTGGCGGCATCGCCGATCAACCTCTCGGTGTCAGTAAAAGCCACATAAGACGGCGTCGTCCTGTTGCCCTGATCGTTGGCGATGATCTCCACGCGGTCGTGCTGCCAAACACCGACGCACGAGTAAGTCGTTCCGAGATCGATCCCGATCGCCGGACCTTCTCCCTTTCCCGCCATTGCAACCGCAGAGAATCAATCAAACACGCAAAGAAACGCAGAGAAAATTGAAGAGCTTTAGAGATATTTTTGAGGTGATAAGGTTTTTGGAGTCACAGGTGTTGGAGCAAGAGTGGTGAATGGGGGCTTTTATATAGTAGGACGGACGGAGAGCTTGTCTAGAATGTTCGTATCGGGAGCTTACGAATTTTGGTGGGAGGGTGTCCAGAATGTTCGGTTTAATTAGGGCCGTTGGATTAGAGTATAGTGGACGGTGGTGATGGTGGTGGTTTCGTTGCGTTTTCTGATTGGGCCTTTTACGCGTCGGACTTTGGTATACTCCTTGGTCGTTGGAAATTTCTCCTTCGTCCTTTTCGTTGTTGAATTTCGGTTCAAATGACGGTGTCGTTTTGTGCTATTGGGCTTTGACTTCAACTTTGGGCCTCTGAAAAGGTTTTTAATTCAAACACGACTGCAGTTCTTATGGGTTGGTTAGAACTAGTTACATGCATATAAATTGAATTAAAGCGTTTCTAGTGAAAGTGTTTTTGGGTACTAAAAGAGTTGTGTAAATACATAATGGGTTGGTTTAGAACTGGCTACATGTATATAAATTGAATGAAAGCGTTTTTGCATTTTGAAAGAAGCACTAGTTATGTGCTTCTTTCTTCTAGGGAGCACTTCAAGTGCTTTTCCAAGATTCATTTGCATTTTTACTAAGAATTGGTTTCAAAAACACTTTTATCAAAAGTGTTTTCAGTTATATTAAAAGCACTTCAAAAAACACTCGTAATTTTGCTCATGAGCAGTTTTAGAAGTGCTTTAATAGAGTAATATAAAAAAAATATAAATTCAACTATTCCTAGAAATTCACTTAAAAGTGCAAATAAGCATAAATTGCTTCTATGAACCCTTAAGCACTTTCAAGTTTTTGTCAAAGTGCTTTTGTTTAGAAGAAAACACTTTTATCGATTCTAGAAGCAATTCCAAACATGTTAGGTGATTAATTACTAGTCTTGTTAATTTAAATATATCTCTCCTTTCACTAAGAGTTGCCTTATATGTGATGGTCGTAAAATATTTGTCTCTCACATTAATTGATCATGCATTACTTACAGAATAAATGATTGAGAGGGGAATGGACATATATTCCAAAAAGGCAATCAACCCCAAAATGAATTTTTCCTTCACTTTTTGTTACAGTGGATGGAGGGAATTGAATCCTTGCCCTAGTTTGTAAATGACTAATAACATACCAAACCCGTTTCCTTTTCATCTTTCCTCTCACTGTTGGACTATTGAAACCTAGATCGTTAGATTGTTGTTGTGTCATTGTTCAACTCGTTGATATGTCATGGTTATGACATTGTTTTTCGTTATTCGTATTGTTTAGTGTATGGTATTACCTTCGGCACTAGAGAAATGCTAAATAGACTCTCAAAAGAGAAACTCTCCATGAACCTTATGCCACTTCACAGTTTAACTTCAATTCTTATGTCGAAAACATCAGATGTCAGAAATTTCATGTAAAATCTTACTTTTGAAAGAGTCTCCTTAGCATTTCTCTACGCACAATATTATGTTTCAGCATATGCTGCACAAACCAAAGTTTCTTATTGGACTTTAAAGCTAATGGGCCGTTTCAAGGTATGAGCCTATGAACAGAGCAGTTATCTGCTAGGCTTGTCAAGTAGCTCTTGTAAGACCAGATGGTGACCCAAATTTGTGGCCCTAAAACTATACAAATTCATGCATTTGTACCACTCCACATTCACTTTTGACGCAACAGAAGTTATGGGTTAAGGAATTTCGAACGGTCATCTTTGTAGAAATCTGGAATACTAGAAATATTGAAAGAAACTCTTATTTTCTGAATTTTATTGAATGAAAAGATAAACCAAAATAAAACCTTTAGAACGCTTAAATAGTCTAACAAAACCCTAACAACAAAAGAAAATAAATGAGAAATAACTTCGAATATATCCAAAAATAACAAAACAATCCAAAATAAATTAATATGCATTTTGACCCTCCAAACGAATGCCAGAAATCTATCATACATTGAGGCAAAGTGACGAGTTTGAATCATCCCATTGTTCTCTTTTTGAAAAGGTATCGTCAGGCCAAATCGGACATCGGGAACTCAAAAAACTCTTGACGCTGGATTACTGTTCATGTTGGGATTTGCTGCGTTCTAGTTTTACGTCAACTTTAATCGAAATTAGGAAGCCATGTAGATTGCAATGCAGAATATATTGGACCACTATCTTTAAGCCGAAAAAGCTAAAGCACGTTAGCAGATCAAGGTTGGGATTTGTCTGCTTCTTAATCTTAGATTTACCCGTTCTCAAATCCCTCTCCTTGTGACAAAACCCATATTATATAATTTGTATAACAAGAAGGACATGATAAGCATAATTATTATGCAAATTAAATTAAGAAATTACAAAACCCTATGTAATTTTAATGGGTAAATGTGGGAGGAAGAGGTGACAGCAAGTGAACAAGTAATGGAGGCAAAAGCTGCAATGCTATAAGCTTTCCTTTGCATAACTATTACAGCGAGTACAACTGCTTTTTCTGCATGAAAATGAGTTAAAGAAATATTCTGCAAAGATTGATTAGATAGGGGAATTAGATTCCTACACCACCACCAACCTTAAAATTGTACTCATTTCCTAAATCTGTCACATGCTCTCGTGCAAGAGATGGATGATAAATAAAAGTCAATGAGATCTGATCCATATATAATATAGTTGGAATGTTGCATGCATAAAAGCAAAATACAAAACTAAAATAAACATAATTTAAAAAAATAAAGCAGGTACTCTCGAACTTTTTCCTGCATATACAGTCTGGAATTTGCTGCGAATTTGAAGTCCGGCGCGGGCGATCGTTTTAACATAAGGGTTAAATTAAGGGTATTTGGATACGCATTCAAATTGTCGTTGTGACAATCCATCAACAAGTTTCAGCAGTTAAAGCTTGATTTGTGACTGGTTTGGGGCTGTAAATTGTGCTTTAAGTGGTTAAAAATATTAACCCATGTATGCATTCAAACATCTACCAAAGTTTAACAGTTAAGCTTGAACAGTGACTAGCTAAGGCTATAAATTGCAGTTAAAGTGGTTAAACGTAATTATCTATGCATTGAGTTTTCGTATTCAACTCAGCCCTTTTTTTTTTGTTAACAGTGCAATTAAAATAGAAAACCTAATTTATGACTTAATGAATATGACAATTCCATATATATGTGGATGAATTAGTGACAGAGCTTAGACAATGAAGGTAGGTTTGAAAGGCATCTTTCAGGGGTCAATTTTTGTAGCCGTGTAAACAAAGGAAAAGAAGCTGCTATATCTTAAGTGTTCTTTCCATGTTACTCTCTTATTCTGTGATACGCCATTTTCCACAACATTCTATTTAGACTAAAATTAGAGTAATTAGTACTTGGCATGCATGTCCCCTTTTAACCTTTAGCAAAAGTAATCACTTTATATTGAGCTCCAATTAGCAAAGCCCTAATGACTAGCTAGAGACTAGGTTGTTAAGCCTGTGGGTGCAAGACAAGGATGCTCATGTGCTCATACGTACATACATACATACATACATACATACATACATACATACATACATACATACATACATACATACATATATATATATATATATATATATATATATATATATATAGTACACTCTACATATTTCAAACTTACAACATTCATCTCTCGCTCATCTTAGTACACCTGTTCTGATACTATGTTAAGTTCATGAAATAACTTATTCTTACAAAATTGGCTTACATTTCTCCAAACCATGTACCTTAGGGGAAAGGGTGCCCATATTACAAAGGAACCAAGGTGCCGCCATATGGAACTATGGAGTGAGGGTTGTGCAATAATCTAGCTAGCCTTGAAAGCCCTGGGTAAGAATAGTAATGAGAGTGAATGAGGACAATGATGAGTACTCTATAAACTTGTTGCCCTAAATATTATGACTGAAAAATTAAGAATATGTATACGCGGAATGTCAAGATCGATCGCTAGTAATCACAGAGGTGGTGGGCACTTTCTGCCCTTCTTGCCCTAGCTAGCAGATAATATCATTAAAAAAAAATGGAAATCCCAGAGAGAATAGAGAGATAACATGTGTCAATATCATGCTTTAATTTCACAAACAATAAGTTCGAGTCTGGGTGAGGAACCAAATTATATTAATTAAAGTGCTTAATAATATTTTCAGGTTCACATACAATATCTGACCACTACTGAAATTTATGGAGGCCCCAAAATCAGTAAGTTTAATTTCTTAAGATTGAATTGAAAATATGGGTTTGAGTCTGATGAACATTGCTAAAGAGATAAGAAAGCAAACTGCCCCAGGCCCTGATCCTTTTCATAAGAGCACATGACTTGGGGTCCATTGTGCAGCCTGAAAACATAAGATGCTGCACCTTAATAATGTAAGAGTAAATTGTAGCTATGGTCCCTTAACTTTAGCTCAATTGGAGCAATGGTCCCTCAACTAAAAATCCATTACCATTGGTCCCTCAACTCATCAAAACGTGCAGCTATGGTCCCTCAACTAAAAATCCATTACCATTGGTCCCTCAATTTTAATTCAACTGGAGAAATGGTCCCTTAACTATAACCCAATTGTAGCAATGGTCCTTCCAACATAACTCGTTTTGACAAAATTTTTGACATAGTTGACGAAAATGACCATAATTACACACTTTGATGAGTTGAGGGACCCTAATTGTATAAATGGTCATTTCAATATAACTTATTTTGACAAAATTTTGATGAAATTGATGAAAAGGACTATAGTTACACATTTTGATAAGTTGAGGGACCAATGGTAATGGATTTTTAGTTGAGGGACCATTGCTCCAATTTGATTAAAGTTGAGGGACCATTGCTACAATTTACTCAATAATGTAATGTAGGAAAACCATGAATACATGTACATATGGATTTTCAGCATATAATCAGTAGGCCTGTAGCTTGTATATATAAGATCCCAGCGAATTTTTGTAATTAAGGATGCAAATTAGTTCACTCATAATTCATATCCCATCACACATAGATATCAAGGGCTATAATGCTAGATGGTGAACCACCACATTCATGTGAGATTAATACTAAGTTCATGTGTGACATTGACGATTTGGCTAATATTTTGCGAGGATGATCTATGAGGTGCAACTTAAAAAATACCGTTCGGATCGTTATATGGTATGGTCCCCACAACTCATCCCCATTTTTATAAAAAAATAAAGATCCATTCCCTTAAAGGCTTTCTCTATAATATATATATATATATATATATATTATGGTAATTGTTATTAACACTCTAAAAAACTCATTTGGCACTCCAAACATTTTATAATTAGAAAGAAAAATACACTTGTAAGAGAGTGTGGAATGAGATTTTTGAAGTGCTAATAATATTTCCCTATATTATATTCCACTTTGGAATCAGAAGTGTACTATATAGTCAGCTTCAACTTCAAGTTGATGTTTATTGCAGTTGTTGTTTGGACCATATGAGCTAAGTAGCTTCCTTGTCAATGAAAGAAACTGGGACAGCATTGTCTCTTCTCAGACTTATCATGATATACATGTATCCATAAATGTAACAATTAATTAATAAATCAATTTTTTCCCCAAAAATGTGTGTGTGAGACAGTGAGAGTGCTATTTTTTTCTGTATTTGAAGTTTAACACATGCCCCAAGTCGATTTTTTTTTAAAATGAGAACACATACCCCAGCTAGCTAGTCCATCTTAACCACGTATCTTGCATCTCAGCCAGGACATATATAAAATAGAAGAGAGATTTTATTATGGAATTTTCACATATATGTTTAATAATTTTATTGCACTTAATTTTGATGTGGTAGCTAGGGTTGGGATTATTAAATATTATATTTAATAATAAAATGAATTCGAAAAATCTTATTTCTGTTTGGAATGGAAGATGGCGAGAACTTGGTGGTGGAGACAAATTTGGGACACCTTTAAGATTAGGGAAGAAAATTTTCATTAATTAGATGATTAATAGCTAATTGAGGGCATTAAAGTGAGCAAAAATTATTTGATTAAATTATAAAAGAAAAGTCTGATAACGGTTATCTAAACTACATATTAATAGAATCTTCTTTGTCAACTAAAACAGGATGAAAATACTATTTAGTCTTCTATCACACCAAAAAAATGATGGGCAAAATTGTAATTTTACAAATCCAAATTTTACTGTCTTTTTTTATAAAATCCTCACCTATATGTGATGTTAAGATATATCTAATATTATAAAAAAAAAAAACCTCCCACTCACAACCAGGTTCTCTCTCTCTCACTCTCTCCTTCCCATTTTTCTTCTTAAAAAAGTATTCTTACACACAAAGTGTATAAGCAAATGCTAGTAAAAAATAAATTGAGCTACTAGACCCACCCAATTGATGAAAAAACCCCCTAGTTCTAATTGATTTTAATTGTGAATCGTTCTCCCATTATCAAGTCAATGGTTCACTCACAACCAGGTTCTCTCTCTCACTCTCTCCTTCCCATTTTTCTTCTTAAAAAAGTATTCTTACACACAAAGTGTATAGACAAATGCTAGTAAAAAATAAATTGAGCTACTAGACCCACCCAATTGATGAAAAACCCCCTAGTTCTAATTGATTTTAATTGTGAATCGTTCTCCCATTATCAAGTCAATGGTTTACCTTCTTTTTTATTTTTTTTATTTTTATTTTTTATAATATTGCGTTTAAAGTGTTTTATCTTTAGGTTAATTTTAAGTGTGATATATATAGTGAGAATATTATTGTTTGTGTAAACGCGTAATTAAGGGATAGGTAAATATTGTTAGAGTGCATCTGAATCCTTCATTTTTAATGGAAATCAAATTGTCAAGTGTCTCTTTATTTCCATAATTATGCACGGGTTCCATCTCATGATCATCATCAGTTCAGTCGCCATTGATACTGATGGGTTTAGCTGAGTGTATTAGCATTGCTAGCTAGCTAGCTAGGTGACTTGATTTATTTTCTCAGATTTAATGATAATGTGTTTCTGTCACCCCTTCCTTGTCCTCATATTTATGTTCTCGATTAAATCTTGGCCACCCCTTCCTGGTTCCTACTTGTATCGGTTGTGGATGGAATTATTAATTAGGGATGTGATTGTGTAAACTTAAAAGTAGAATTCTAATAGAATTAGGAGATCAAATCCTAATAGGTTTGTATTACTTGCAAGGAAAGAAAATCCATCATGAATAATATAATATAAATAAAGATACAAGGTCAAGGTGGAGGACACAATTCTTATACGCCCGAGTCCTCTCTCTGTCGTCCCCTCCCCCTTTACCCACTTTTATAATTAGTTTCATAACACGTTACCAGCACGACAAATCTCTGCAAGAAGGAGAGGATCCTGAAGGAAACCCCTCGAAATCTTTTTCACCATCTTCATCAACATCCAAGTAATCCTAAACTCTAATCTATTTGATTCAATTTAATTTATGCCATGGTTACTATGATTATTGTTCTACGTGTATGCAAGTTATATGTTGATGAATATGTGATGGTACATCGAGAAAGAAAGAAAAACGAAAAGATTTTAAAATCCTAAATCTTAGAAGCCGCACCTGGAGTTGCGCCTGCATTTCGAGCTGAGCCACATGAGCACTAAGGGTTGATTTGGTATTGTTGTGCTTTGAAAAAAAACTGCTTCTGCTGTGTTGTGAGAATAAGCAGCTGTGAAATAAAGTTGCAGAGTGTTTGGTAAACTTTTTTGTGAAAGTGCTTTTGGAAAAAAAAAAACAGTATTATAGTGTTTGGTAAACTTTTATGTAAAACAGCTGCGACTGTGTGAAATGACCAAAAAGGGTATAATACTAGATGTGCCATTAATTTTTTTTTAAAAAAAACCTCTTTCTCTCTCATTTCTTCCCCCAATTTCCTAACCCTAAATGCGGATCCAATCTTACTCAACAAAATTAAAATTGATATATAAAAGATTAAGGGCCTGGAATTTCTGTCAAATTAAGGCCCTTTCACGAGTCTCCTGATTGTGCGAACACGACGATGAGTCGCCGAAGCTGTTGCAGTCGCAGCCTCTGTCTCTGTGGTCGTGGCATTCAGGCAAAGAAGCCAACTAACAACAAGGCGCGAGAGATGATCCTAATAGTTGATGACGATTCTACGGCGACCCTATTATGGAGTTGCTAGTCCAGCTGATCTCTGCGCGGGTCGGGTCGCGACTGGTCTAACTTGTTGATTTGTTCTCGAATTTTGGTTTTCACTGCTTAATTATGTTGAATTAAGTAGATCACTAAGTGGGTATTTGAGGTTGATCAATCTCTGGTGAGGTCGAGGTATTTGAGGTTGATGAGCTTGGGGAGGGTGGCGGGAGGGCGCCGGTGAGAGGACCTGGCAAGCACGAGAAAGGGGAGGGTAGGATTGGAAAATTGAAAAGTTCATGAACTTGTTACTGTTCACCTGTGTTGTATTGAAATAAGCTGATTTTTGAAAGCTACCTTTTCCAGCTTTGGGCTTTTAGCTTTTTTTTCACCCATACTTTGAAAAGAAGCTGATTTTAAGTGTTTACCAAACACCTAAAATGTTCCAACTTTTTTTCATACCCACTTTTTAAAAAAATTAAGCTAAGCCAAACTGGGGCTAAGGCACATCAGTCCCCAGCCCAAATCCAGATGACATGTCTTATTCTTTCCAACTTGGTCACCGCCTCCTTGCCTTGTGCAGTCGTGAGGACTGTGATCCTAGGCCACCTCCGATGACTTTTGTCGTCATTAATCATGATCGTACCTATCTCTGACACATGTAGTCATTGAGGTTGTGATGAGGGAATCACCCCGATGACGGAATCAAGAAGATTCCTCAAGAATCTTGTCGAAACCTCCAACCCAAATTCTATCCAACCACTAACGTCGTCCGTCATAGATGATGACAACATCGCGGATAGGTCTATAGACCTCAAAATGGTAAACCATGGACTAGTTGTTACCCCAGAAACCCCAAAGCTTGAACCTGACCTGGAAACCACGTCCCTCGATATAATTGAGGTTGATGGTGAGGTCTAGAGCCTCTGACTCGACCCCAAAAACCCTAGATGCTGCATAGAATGGCGGACCTGGTTATTCCAGCAAAATAGAGGTTATCCTAAAGATTAGACTGAGAGGGACCCACGGTATAAATTTTTTTTCGGCTGGAGTCTACCAAATGACCTTTGACAACTACGGCTGTGATGTACATAATGACTGTGTTAGGGATATACTGATCAAATTGCCTGAATTTAGTATGAGTCTTCTGAATCACACACCTAACTTTCAGCATAAGGGTACCGAACAGATCCCCCCCACCCCCCCGATTTCGGCACTTTCTGAACCCGTCTTTGGGTATGTGGCCCTTTGGTTTTTGAATGATCTTAAAGTCCACACATAGCCGTGTTCCAATACTTGGGCAGTGGGCATGAGTCTCATACATACCCAATGACAAGTCTAAAAGACTCCCCACACATAAGAATTTGAAGTTGTTTAGTTTATGTGCTTTCATATGCTATTGCAATGTTATATATGTTTGTGTTGCATATTTATATGTGTGTATTCGTGTATGGTTGTTATGAATACATGTGGAGTGACCCTGGAGTTCATTCCAATCTCGAACCTAAAGTTTCGAGCATGCCATCGAAAAAACTGAGGGTTTTCCTAAAGAAGCGCACCAACCATGTTGAGAACTTTTGTTCTCCATGATGTAAATCTGTTAAACCAAACTATGTCCCAAGAACTTATGGTTCTAGCTATGATGCTTGTGAATTTTATTCAAAGCAATAATTCACGTTTTGGTCATGTACAGAATGTCGAACGCCGCTAAGATCGATTTTACTGCTTCGGAGGTATCTGGAAGAAACTATCTCAAGTGAAATCAAGACTTGAAACTCCACCTCATTGCAAAGGGTATTAGAGCGAAGTCTTAGGTTCAACATTTGAGGGGGCGAACTCAGACCAAATTATTATGGTTGATCAATTGTGTGGTGTAGACTATATCTCCCGCCCTTTAGTGTAAATGATAATGTTGTATGAGTTTATATGAGTTTCTGTGTGTTGTGAGCAGGGACCTTATACTTGAACTAATGGGGCGTTCATATGAGTTTCTGTGTGTTGTGTGGTGTAGACTATATCTCAACACTCCTTTATACTTGAACTAATGGGGCGTTCATATGAGTTTCTGTGTGTTGTGAGCAGGGACCTTAGCCTTGTATTTATATGAACTTAACCCTAATGAATCTTCCCATAATAATGTCATTAGGATTCCTTACAATCCAAGGATAATTGATACACCAAATCTCATTCCAAAGCGGATAGAATTAGGAGCCCTTATTCCCCAAGGAAATTCGGAATATATTAACTTTACTTGGGGTACAAGCTATAGCTATTAACTAAATCCTAATCTTATATTCCAAGCAATCCTTAAATTAACTGTGTAGACCTATTAACCGTTGGATTATGGTCCAACGTCCAACAAGTTCAGCTAGGTGAGTTCGCCATTCAGTACGAACTACGAACAACAGAAAAAGGTCAAGCACTAGCTAGCTTCCTAGTAGATTTCCCTGGGGCGACTATTCTATAAATGACGAGTCTACCTCTATGTCCAGGCGAAAGGAACAAGGATCGTTTGTTACATGACTTATCCATTTAACCGGCTAGCCTTGTGAACGATTTCATTTGGTTGCTATCCCCCACTCTTGAAGGATTGGATTCGATGAAATATTTGGGTTTAAAATTTTTCGTTATTCTTGACTATTTCAATCTTTCTTTTTTGGTCGAGAGCAAACTACCTTTCGTAACCTTACTTTCTCGGCTTTCCGGAAAGGATTTCATCTCTTCCTTAGCTTTCACATTAAACAACTAAACCTATTCCTAAAGTGGAAGGATTTGATCCATCTCCGAAAGATAATTTCTATTTTATTTTTATCCCATATTTTATTTTTTGCGCGAGATGATGTATATCTTGAGTTAATAGAGCCAACCAAAGCTTACTTACTTAGTGTGTAAAGATACATCTCCGTATGATACTGGGCACCTGTGAAAGTGTCTGCATTCTCCTCATTCTACTCAGAAAGAGCTCCAATTCCTATTGGTTTTGTCAGAGGCAAGAAAGAAAGAAGCTAGGCTTCAATCAAAGATGAGATTGTTTAGTCGTATATATGTATATTAACATTCTCATAATGAACAGTCCATTAATTTGTTTGATACATATAAAAGACTAATAACTTACCATTTGATTGAACTTTCAAAAAAAAAAAGTCGATTACAACATTTTATAGAGTTAAAAATACATCAACTAAATTAAATGGACAATGCAATTTGCACAACAAATACAGACATATGATCATCTTTACTTTGCAAATCAAATGATGCGTCACTAATAGGAAATAAGCATGTTAATCGTTATTAATAATCTAATCATCAACAACCACATAATTTGATTTACACAATTTGATTTAGAAATTTAATCTCCTTAACATTACCCTTAAGCAAAAGAAAAGAAAAGAAAAATTAAAATCACCATCAAGACATAAATATCACGCAAATCGTCAAGAACATGCATGCATATCCAAAAATAGATCCGTACCTAATTAGGGCCAAATGTATACACGGCCACCAATAATATTTGGTTGGGTACATTCAACAAATTAGTGCCGATCGGACGGTCATAATCTGGTCCTCAAGATGAAGATTTGATGATCATTACATGATCAATAATATTTCTTGGTTACGTGAAAACATCAACCGGTGGGGACTTCAAAAATTAGATGATGAGGTTGCTTTTTTAGCGACCCAGCCGACGGGGAAAAGAAAACCCTAGAGAAATACACAAGAAGGTGGGTATGGGACCCACTGATATATGACGCGGCAAATTGGTAATATAAATTAAGAATCCTCCGACCGTGAGCATCTGAAGACGACCAGACCATCCACCACACAACAGCGGCTAGCCAGGCCACCACCATGGCACCGACCCCTAGTCTTTGTTGATTTACTTAGAGATATGATAATGCTAGGAAGATTAAATTTTTAAATTAAATTTGTAAAATAAATGATGTTTCATTAATATAAAATAAACATGTTAATCAACAGTTAAATAATAATCTAACCAGCAACCCCTACAATACTTTTGTTAATGAGGAGGCGAAATTCAAAATGGAATTGTTTTTTTGGTTGAAAAAATGTTTATTCGAAGAAATACATTTACAAGGGAAATATAATTATATTGTTAAAAACTTCCCTAAAAACTCTTTTCATTTTATAAATTTATTTTTATTCTTGCAAACACCAGTGCATCAATTTCGTTCACCAAATAATGTGTCAGATTGTCATTTATTTAAATCTAAGATCTCGTTTGTTTTTAATAAACCTGTGAAACAAGTTTGCCTCTAGTCTCAAAGTTACCTGGTTAATGAGTAATCATACAGAAGATTTCAAAAGAGCCTTATTAGTACATTATTTTCATAAAATAGTTGGCACAACTCATATGAATTTAAAGCCATAAAATTACGTCAAATTAATTAGATTGATGAAGAATCTACGGCTAGAGTAGTACTAATTTCTGATAAATAATTTTGAACAGAATTAAATATCCTAAAAGCTTCCACAAGCATATTGAATTTTGGCAAGTTTAGTACACACTTCCCATCAATTTCACTTCAAGCTTTTGGTATGTGAAACATTGTGAAGAGCAAGAAGGGAAGCGTATATATTGATTTGAATCTGTATTAATTAGTACGGTTTTGGCAAGACACTGTTTCTGTGTAGGCATAAGCTTGTAGCATCCCGTATATCTTAAAGATTTTACTTTGGACGAGTAATTAGTAATACTATACAAATTCCAAAACCCTAATTAATTATAATAATCATCCAATAAAAAAGGTTTATACAGAAGGATACATTGATTCTTTCTTTTATAATAATCTACGTAAAGGTACCCAGAAAAAAAATGATAATAATATAGTAGTATACTATACATTTCCATGCAAAAATAAAAACTCTGCAACTGCAAGGAACAGATTGGAGAAACAAAGGTACATTCGATGGTGACGCTTCCACCCAAGACACCCCCACAATCACCCACCTTTTCATTATTAATTCCATATCAATATTATATAATTGTGTACCCCATATTATATTCATATTCTTAAAGTTCTACTAATTAGGGTTTCTCTCTCTCTGCATGACCATTGGTCACTAATCTTTTTGGGTTAAGCAGCGTCAAAAAGAAGCTTAAAGACTAAGAAAAATGGTTCCTCACCTTCGAACCCTAAAAATTTAATAAAACAAAAAGCAAAAGAGAGTAGTGGGCGGATCGATGGGATGAGAGAAACAAAGAACAAAATAAATAAACACCCACCTCTTTATCTTTCCATCTCCAATTCTGATCTTTTTTTCCTCCCTTTCTCTCTGCAGCAGCAACTATCTCTTGTGGATGTGATTCTCCAATAATATTACATCCTCTAAAAACGCACATCAAACTTTTACAAAAGAGAAAGCTAGCCATGGTTTTCTCATCCGTTCCCGTCTATCTGGATCCGCCCAACTGGCAACAACAGGTAAGGGTTTAATTTCTCCAACCTTGTATTTTGTTCCTTCCATAGCTAGCTTCTTCATCAAAAAAGTTGATTTAAAGATAAATACATTCCTACCCTTTTTCAATCTATATCTCTTCTCTTGAATATACCAGTTATTGATTTATTTTAACTTTTTTTTCCTTATGATTTCATAGCAAACAAATCATCATCAACAAGGAGGTGGATGTGATCAGAATAATCCTCAGCTTCCGCAGCAGCCGTCTTCAGAACCTAGGTGCACTTCAGGAGATGGCAGCGGCAGTTTGGGCTCGATCAAATCTGGGTCCATGTCTGATCGAGCCCGGCTGGCCAAGATACCACAGCCAGAGACGGCACTAAAATGCCCTCGATGTGAATCCACAAACACAAAGTTTTGCTACTTCAACAATTACAGCCTTTCCCAGCCTCGCCACTTTTGCAAGACGTGCCGGCGCTACTGGACCAGAGGAGGAGCCTTGAGAAGCGTGCCGGTGGGAGGAGGCTGCCGGCGAAACAAAAGAAGCAAAGGCGGCAACAGCAGCAGGTCAAAATCACCAGGCGCAGCTGGTAATTCAAGCTCAAGTACGGTCAATTCTTCCAACAGCTGCAGCACTAGTGATAATATCATAGGCCATTTGACACATCCACCACCACCACCACATCAATTGCCCTTTTTGCCCTCCTTACACCATCTTACTGATTATGGTTCCGGGGACATGATAGGGTTGAATAATTTTGGAGGTATTAATCAACCCGGTGATGTTGAATTCCAACACCATCAGTATGGTTCGGATCGGTTGAGTGCCAGGCCAAATATTTTAGGCATGAATAATATGAGTATTTCTGAGCATTGGAGATCATCACTACTTCAGCAACAATTTCCTAATTTCTTGGCTAATTTGGAACCACCACCTAGTACTACTCATGGGATGTACCAATTTGACGGTGGAGATCATCAAAATGTTGGCCAGCTTCCGACATCTAAGCCGTTAGATCATTCGGCGGGTAACGGAGTTACTACTACTCAGATGGTTAATGTGAAAATGGAACACAGTCATCAAGCACTGAATTTGTCAAGGAATTTTTTGGGAAGTCTTGGAAATGATCACCAATACTGGGGTACTAGTACTGCTGGTACTGGTGGCAATGCTTGGACTGATCTTTCTGGTTTCACATCTTCTTCTTCTACCAGCCATCTCTTGTGATATTTGATCATTGTCATTTGTGTTTCATTGAATTATTACAGGTTCAAGAGAGAAATGATCAAGTACTCTCAAAGGTAATAAAATTTCAACCAATCGATCGACCAATGCTAACTTCTCAAAGGTTTTGAAGGTTCAAGTCCAAAAGTATGTGTGAGATGAAATGGGAAGGTGGAACAATCTCATCATATTTTGTCAAAAGAATCTTAATTAGATGAAATGGTAGGATTTTAGTTTGGAATCGTCTGTTGTTTTTTATTGCTTTAGTTTTTGGGAGAGTTTATGTAGCTTAGCTATATGCTTAATTATGTTTCATGGAGACTTGGAGTAGTTTTGTATCTGACATTTTGAAGGGCCAAATTGTTATCATTCGTCAAATGAATGCTATGTGTACCAAGTTTCCTTCACTAATTTTATAAGTTTTGTTCAATCTTTACTCTTACTCATTATTAATTAATTCCAGTGAAAAGGGTGGAAAGTTATATTAGAAGATTACTTATCAGCTCTCACACTCTCTGTATACAACTAAGATTTAGTCTCAGCAGTGTTACTGTCCAATACATGCTTGCCACAATCAATCTGATAGAAGATTTAGTCTCAAAAAGTACACTATCAATCTGATAGAAGATTGTCACGTGATGAATTGGTAACATGAGAGAGACTATCATGTACTGGAGTTGAAAGTACACACGCTGCCTGTGGAAGAAGCAATAATATCATTTCGATTTTAGGCAATATTGCAAGCAGACTTCTTGAGTCTTGTTATCATATTATCTCAATTGTCGGGTCATTGCTGTTTGATATTTCAGGACACGAAAGAATGTTCACCATATCTCCCCACTATCAACTTGATCAAGTTTCTTTTATTCATAGCATTAACTGCAGATATTTTGACAACATACTTTTGGAGATCTTTACCTCTTGCTAGTTATTGCCCTAAAGCTAGTTCATGGCCTTGTTTTAAATTTTGACCAAGATATATGTGTATATATATGTTGTGAGAGAGAGAGAGAGAGAGAGAGAGAGAGAGAGAGAGAGAGAGGATAGAAGGGTTTAGTGTAATCAGAAGATCGACGTACTTACTTGTATCTATTGCGATGACTAAAATGATTATACAATTATAAGAAATTGTCCAAAACGAGACGTACTATTTTGTTGGATGTGTTTACAAAGGAAATAAGAGAAACGCCAAAATCCCACTCAAAACCATGCATGTATAAAAGAGCAAGCAATGAGTCCTTGGAATTTTGTTGGAAATTACTAACCTAAAGAGGCTCTAGGACCATACTATTATATTCATCACTCAAAAGCATACGAAGGAACCAAAAAAAGATGAAAAATTGGAGAGCCTCTTTAACACTTTGTATCAGTATCAGTTCATCCCTTTACCAAAACAAAGTAAAACAAATAGTGATTACTTTTTTTAAGAGAGTGCAATTAGCTGGGTTTGGGATTTGCTTTTGCACTAACCAAGGTGAAGCAAATAAACCCCTCAAAAAAGCTACTCCGTCTTTCTCACTGGAGTGCAACAGTCAAGATTGTATTTTTGGTCGGCAGGACAGTGATGTTTGAATTTTATTTGGAAAACTCACAGGTAACTTAATTTTCAAATTATTTTCAACTTTAGTTTAGATCTTGTCTTGTTCTAATTTCATTCAATTGGTTACTTGTTGTCCATTAATTGACAACTATACACTCATTCTAGACATTATTGATGGAAGTTGGGGGATTCAAACTCAGGACTTCAGGTGCAAGAAAAAAAACTCTTAAACACCGATGGAAAATATATCCTAGGTCTCAAGCATATTAGTTATTAGTTATTAATGGATAGGGTATACTGTAACAACTAACAAGCTAGGAAAGTATTATCCTCATTGTTTATAATCGATCGGAGTAAGAAGGAGATGAGAGCAGAAGAAGAAGAAAGAGAAAGGGAGAAAGACGGGTGCGTGGCTCGGAAATCCAAGCTGTTACTATGTAAAAATGTTGATGGCCACATCACATGTGATAGGCGTGAAGATGTTCTCTCTGTTTCCATGGCAGCTTTCCCTTTTATGACTCCCTTGTCCTCTCTCTCCCCCTCTCGCTCTCTCTCTCTCTCTCTCTCTCTCTCTCTCTCTCTCTCTCTCTCTCTCTCTTATCAATCATATATATGAACCGACGCCTCGGCAGACGCTCAGATTCCAATCCATATATGCTTCCTAAAATTCTTGGATACAATACAAACCTCACGTTCTCCCACATGTGCTCAATCATATATATGTGTTAGATTCCTATTCAGTTCTAGATAGTATCTCATTAGTAAATATATTACACAATTTGCACGGATCGAACAACATTATTCTTAGTCCTATTAAATAAGTATTAGTGTTAGATCATCCTTCAAGATGTTTTTTCTTTAAATTTCTGTTATATTATATGTTGAATTTGGTTCGTCAAGTACATCATACACGTATGCACGTTACTGCAGATTTTTTTATATGGCATTTAATATATGTGTATAATACATAACACACCTATAAGAAGTTTTTAGTGACAGTATCAGATATTCAGAGAGACGGGTCACTCGCATACTCTTAACCACATCAATATTGTCTCAACTTAATCACTTATTGCTAGGTATTGAGTTTTATTACAAAAAATCTTGTTGTTATTAAGAGTGAAACCATACATTTATATTGTATTTTGTTTTCTCAAACACAATGTAAAACTTGTATTCATACACATATCTTGGCGGGGATGGTATCATCGTCTTTGGTAAAGACAAAAAATCAAAATCTAATCTCATAGCTACGCTTTGTAAAAAAATTTAGCTATTGAAATCTTGATATAATGTAAATGACTCTAAAGTTTGTTGCAAGTAATATTGGATTGATCATGTTTGATAATAGAGAGAAAAAAAGGATTTGGAAAACACGCAAATAACCTTGTTGATAAGGGAATTTTAGTCAACTTGGATTTCAGAGAATTTTAATAGACTTTTTTAAGTGATAGATTTTAAAGGATTTTAATAGACTATAATTTTATATGGATTTTGATAGATTTATATGGATTTCAATTATAGATTTGTATGGATTTGCAAGGATTCGTTTCATAGATTTCTTGGGATTTTTATCATGCCAATCAACATAGACCCCACATAAGAATTCATCTCCAATTTCTTCTCAACTACAAAACACTCCACCCATGGACCCAAACTCAAATCCCCCATGCCCCCGCACCCAAGAATTATCGCCAAAGTCATTTCATCAGGCTCAAATCCATCACCCCTTATTTCCCGAAACAACCCCACTCTATCTCTAGCACACCTCATCTTGCAATACCTAGAAATCGTGGAGTTCCACGATACCAAGTCCCTCTCAATAATTTCATCAAAACACTTTCCGTGCAAAAAATAACTCACCACATCTTGCATACATAGTAATCAAAGAGTGATCACTTGTCCATCCTTATCCAATGCCTTGGAAAGACATGGAATTGTTCATCCAACAAAGGCAAAGCACACCTTGCATACAAGCTTTAATCACAACCTTACCTGCAAAGACATGGAATTGTTCATCCAACAAAGGCAAAGCATGAAATCAAACCCATTCAAATGCTATTTGAATCATGTGGGTGTGGGTGGGTCATGGGGATGGATGATGGGTGGCGAAAGGAAGTTAGGGAAATGAGGATTTGGAAACCTGGTATGTATAGTGTTAGGTACTCAAGCCTAAGGGAAGAGCCCAACCCAAAAGACTAGTCCAATAGGTGGGAGGACCCCTTGCACTTAAGAACCACTACACAATTTCTTGTGTAGCCCATGTGGGATCATAACATTACACCACCCTTCGGAGGACCCGACGCCCACTGCGGTAATCACGTCGCCCAGTCCCTCGTCACCAAGTCCCTTGGAGCCCATACTCCCAAGGCGGTAATCACGAGGCGGCACGTCACGTCACCAAGACCCGCAACGTCGGGCACCTAGGCTCTTATACCAATGTTAGGTACTCAAGCCCAAGGGAAGAGCCCAACCCAAAAGACTAGTCCAATAGGTGGGAGGACCCCTTGCACTTAAGAACCACTACACAATTTCTTGTGTAGCCGATGTGGGATCATAACATATAGGTGGTGAGCTAGTTACCGATCTCAGGCAGGGCTAGAAATGGGAAAGACTATTCTTCTACAGATAGATTTCTTTGTTCTTGAAATGAAATCTTTAGGGTGAAGGTTGGATTGTTTATGGCATTTGTTATTTATACCTCTACTCTCAAATCCATTAAAATCTCTCACCCATTAAAATCCTAGCAAATCCTTGATATTTTCACTACACCTAGATTTTTGTGAACTTTTTAAAATCCTAATCGACTACCTATGGATTTGGATGTATTCTTTAAAATCCTAATTTGACTACACCATAATTTCAAAATCATCTTTTAAAATCTAATTAACTACACCCGAATTTTAAAATCTATTAAAATACTATCAAGTCATATCAAATTCTAATTTGATTACACCTCCTAGGAGAAGTTTGGGAGCAGTTTCTTTTGCCAATCATCATGAGTCAAGAGGAATGAACCAAAGTGCAGGATGACACAAAGCATAATTATTTTGTTAATAAATTGGTGATTGATTGATTGATTGATGTCTTACTCCCTATATTTTACTTTGATCATTACATCATCTATACAATAGAAATTTAATAAAATAAAATAAAACTTTTAATGCAGTTTTTAACAACCAATTATCTTTGAAACTTTATTGATTTTTAGTTTTTCATCGAAGTATCTGATATTAATGTACATATCAATTATTATATTTTTTAACTTAAAATTTAAAATTTCTAGTTGCCTATGTTAATGATTTTAAATAAATCCACTATTGTGGGATTGAAAAGATTACAAAATAATCCCCACCCCGTTAATAAAAATTCAAAATCGATAGAAAATCATGTTTTGCCATAAAAATATGTACATATATATAAACATATTGCGCACGCGCACACACACACACATATATAAACGAAGGCACATACATCAATATTAATTAAAAATATTATTGTACATCAATATTAATTAAAATTATTATTGTACCATAAAACGTTTGGTAGATTCTTCAACTCAAAACATGGGTTCAGTCTTCTATACCACACAACAAAAAATTAATAATCTAGGCTTAGTAACATTAGTAAAGTTTTTCGAATGCACCTGACATAAATACATTCTCAAATCAATGAAAAAAAGTACACTTATAAGTTTAAAATATGGATTATAAGAGAATTGAATGAATTTTACATTAAAAAAATGGATACACTTTACACTTAAAAACAATTGGTATATGTTGGAACCAAATTCGCGCATACCCTCGGACGAAGGCAAAACTTGGTCGGAGTTGCCCATGATCCTTGGCGAGGGGAGAATGAGGTTGATTGTTGGGTGTGTTTGAATCTGGATAGGTTTGCCTACATATCTACGGGAAAGAGAATCAAACCACTAGTGTAGTTCTGAGAAAGAGTGGTGTGATGTGCAATACATTGTGAATCATATGTGATGAATAGTCTATGACAGGGCGTAAAGGAGATGGGTTCTCTATAGACGTGTCTATGCATAGATGATGGCGTGTATGCATGATGAGTCTCTGTTGGGCGTAGAGAGAATATGTGTGTAGTAGTCTTGTAGAGAAGATGATGAATCACCAAAGGTAAATTACATCACACCGTTCAGGTTTAAGCTCAATGAATATATAGGTTCTAGCGTGATTTTCATACTTGACACGCCCTTATCCAGATGTCTAGCTACCACTCTAATATTGGCATGGCACATTTTGAAGCACTTTATGGGAAAACATGTTGGACGCTGCTATGTTGGACAGAGGTCGGCGAACGTGTGTTAGTGGGGCCAAAGATAGTGGACATTACTAATGCTAACATTCAATTGATTAAGAGAAATCTGAAGGCAGCTCAAGACTGATAGAAAAACATTGCGGACAAACATTCTAGGGATCGTGAGTATAAGGTTGGTGACTTTGTTTTCTTGAAGTTGTCTCCCTGGAAGGGTGTAGTTTGATTCGGTAAGCGAGGAAAGTTAAGTCTTCGATATGTTGGTCCTTATCAGATTACAGAGAGGGTTGGTGCAGTTGCCTATAGATTAGAGCTACCACCGAAGCTATCATAGATCCACAACGTTTTTCATGTTTCCATGCTTCAAAAATATGTGTCAGATCCTTCTTATGTCATTCAGCTAGAACCACTAGAAGTGAGTTAGGATGCAAGCTATGTCGAAGAACCAGTGGTTATCATTGATTGACAAGATAAAGTGCTGAGGAACAAAGTTATTCCGTTGGTGAAAGTAGTGTGGAGGAACAAACTGTTGAGGAAGCGACATGGGAAACGAAAGACTTGATAAGGAACCAGTATCCGTTTTTATTTGTCTGAGGTTGTAATTTCGGGGATGAAATTTCTTTAAGGGGGGTAGATTGTTAAACCCCACCCCAAAATTAATGTAAATTCCATAAATTTTCCCCAAAGGTTTACTGATTCTTACATTTTGGTCCCTTATCCTATTTTGATCCAGACTCTTTATCTGGATTCTCTTTCTCTCCCGCGCTGCCACGTGGCAGCCCCCTAACTCATCTCTATCTCTCTCTTTCCCCAAGTCTCTCCCTCTCAGCTCACTCATTTCTCTCTCATAGATTTCACACATTCTCTCTCGGCTCTCATCTCTCTCTCTCTCGGATCTCTCCTTCCCCGATCAAATCCACACCCACACTCACCCATATACCCTCGTCGAACGCGTTAGACACCACGACCCACGAGGACCTTCATTCTTTCTTCCTCGTCTCGGTGCAACCCAGAAAACCCATCTCCGACGAACCCCGGATCTTTCGAGCTCAACTCCGGCCATGTTCGACCGTTACACGACGGATTTGAGGTAAGAGCACACGCCCTTCATCTTTTACTTTGTTTTGGTATCTAGATCGGAGCCTAGGATGGCAAGATGGCGTCGACCGGAGCTAGGAGGTCTCCGGCCTCCTTCCCTGGCGAGAGTAAAAGTACCCAGGCCTTTTGGGCTATTTGAGAACTCGGGCTTAAGCCCGTTAGAAACCCAACCCATTCCTTTTTAAGTTATTTATTTATTTATTTATTTTTAATTCTAAAACCCAAAAACAAACGGGCTAGGCTTAAGTGCCCAGCCCAATTGGAAACCTAAAATCCTAAGTGCTAAGGCCCTTAGGCCATTTAGAAGTCGGACCTTAGGCCCGTTAATCCAGCCCACCTAAAACCTAAACCCAGCCCACCTAAATTCACTAAGCCTAACCTTAAACCCAGCTAAACCCTAAAGCCCAAAACCCATAGGGCCCTAATCGGCCCAACCCAAACCCTAAGACCTAACCCGATTGACCCGACCCGTTGACTGACCTGAAACCGTTGACTTTGACCCGATCAACGTTGATCGTTGACTGTTGACTTTGACTGGTCAACGTTGACCGTTGCCTTTTTGGGTTGACTTTTTGGGTTTCGTCCGAAACCCCTTCTAGGCTAATTCTGACGTCCTGGACCCGTTGTTGACGTTCGTTTTCCCAAATTCAAATGTTTGAATATAGTTGTAATAGTTGTAACCTTTGTGTGCTTAGGTACAACAAATTGGTCCTTTAACGAGAAACTTTTCTGTGAGAACATTATCGTTCACGCTGTAGAGTTGCTTTTGGAGAGGAAAATTTTGAGTTCTCGCAAAAAGTGAGCTCATTTGGTTTCCTTACATCTCTAAGAAACAGCGAGGAAAAAATAATTTCGGCGAGAAAATTGTTTTGTTGCTGTACATAATGCTAGCAAGGAAAAATTGTTGTTCTCGCTCTAGGTTTAGCGGGAATTATATTCCCTTCCCGCCAAAATATTAGCGAGGAAATTATTGTTTTTCTCACTGAATAAATTTTTAGCGAGAAAAATGGGTTCTCGTTGTAGCATTCCAGTATAATTTTCCAAAAGTTTCAAATAGGGCGCCTTCTATTCACACTTACAGCGAGAAATTTTGTATTTGGGTCGCATAAATGTTCAACGAGAAAAATATTTCTCGTAGACGGCCCAAGTTTGTGAAACTTAATATTTTTCTAAGTGTTATGAGGTCAATACAGTGTTATAAGGATGATCCAATGAATTCATCGTACTCTTATAGGGTTGAGGAGTGTATTTGTAAAAAATCATCAAAATCGAAGTTAAAATAACCGTTAAATCGTGAATTTTTAGTTTATAACCGTCGAAAGGTTTCGTTCCGTTACCTAATATCTGAATGTCAGTTTTTTGCGATTTTTTATGTATGCGATATTGGAGCATATACAAACAAGTTTGACGGTTGGATTGTTGAAACTAGTTTTGTAGAATGTGTATTCCGTCAAAACGATAGATTCAACAAACATTTGGAGTTTATTTTATACTCCTATTAAGTAGAACATAATATTTTGTTGTATCCATCAGTGCAAATATTTTAAATTGAAGATTGAATTTGTTCATAGTATTCTTATATGGTTGAGGAGTGTATTTGTAAAAAATCATCAAAATCGGAGTTAAAATAACCGTTAAATAGTGAATTTTCTTTTATAACCGTTGAAAGGTTTATCCCGTTACCTAATATCTAAATGTCATTTTTTTGCGATTTTTTACGTATGCGATCTTGTAGCATATACAAACAAATTTGACGGTTGGATCGTTGAAACTAGTTTTGTAGAATGTGTATTCCGTCAAAACGATAGATTCAACAAACACTTTAAGTAGAACATAATATTTTGTGGTATTCATTAGTGCAAATATTTTAAATTGAAGATCGAATTTGTTCATCGTATTCTTATATGGTTGAGGAGTGTATTTGTAAAAAATCATCAAAATCAGAGTTAAAATTACTTTTAAATCGTGAGGTTTCGTTTATAACCGTCGAAAGGTTTCGTCTCGTTACCTAATATCTGAATGTCAATTTTTTGCAATTTTTTACGTATGCAATCTTGGAGCATATACAAATAAGTTTGACAGTTGGATCATTGAAACTAGTTTTGTAGAATGTGTATCCCACCATATTTATTTTATACTTCCATTAAGTAGAACATAATATTTTGTGGTATCAACTAGTGCAAATATTTTAAATTGAAGATCGAATTGGTTCATCGTACTCTTATAGGGTTGAGGAGTGTATTTGTAAAAAATCATCAAAATCGGAGTTAAAATAACCATTAAATCGTGCGTTTTCATTTATAACCGTTGAAATGTTTCGTCCGGTTACCTAATATTTGAATATCAGTTTCTTGCGAATTTTTATGTATGCGATCTTGAAGTATATACAAACAAGTTTGACGGTTAGATTAGCCATAAGATTTAATCTTACATATGTGAGATTAAATCCTTACCGTTGAATTTAATCTAGCAATTAAATCATAGAAGTATTTTTGGCGGGCTGCCAAAATTTTGGCGTGGCGCCTAAAAACTAAATTGTATTTCCAAAGAAAACGCCATTTAGCGCTCTCTCCTCATTTTCATTTCTCTCCCACAACTTCTCTGCCTTTCCTCTTTCAGAAACAAAACCCTAGCCTCCATTCTTCATTTCTCAAACTCTCTCGCAGCTTCTCTCCCTCCATCGCTTTGTCGCAATCCATGGCCTCTTCTCAATGTTGCTTGCTGCCCACCACCGAAAATTCAAGAACCCAAGAGATCCATTCCAACAAAACTCAAATCCATACCTAATCCTCATCTCCCAGACCCAGACTCATGAGACCAGCTCATGATGTCCAGATCAGGCGCCGCTGACTCTGGCTTCTAAAGATCTCTATCAAATTTCGATCCGTTCGAGTCACCGTAGACAGCCCGACTTCATTATTCTCTCCGTCGTCTTTCACTATCGATCCACCGCTGCATTAATTTTTCGGCCGTTTTGCATGTGCATTTAGAATCAAAAGCATGCACAGAATCTCCATCGCCATGGTTAGTTCCGCCCCTCCATCTTCGCTGCTCTTCATAAATTGGGCTCAGCCGTGCAAGTCAGGATCCCAAACCTCCTGATCTTGGTACAGACACACTCACATGTAAAATTTTCTCACCTGCTTTTAATTTCATCTCCGATCATAGTAGGTCAAAAGATGATTGTCTCATGATGTATTCTCTGTGTAGAAGCCTCGAGATCAAAGACGACACCAAGTTCTCAAATCCAAGATGAAAAGGTATAATCCACGCCTTTGCAACTATTTGTGTCCCTGATATATATATATATATATATATATATATATATATGCCATTAGTTTTTTTTTAATTTATTTTTTTCTTTTTTATGGCAAGTAGACATCTTAGAAGCTAAAGAAACAAGTGATAATGCAACTGCGGTTGCATTTGGATTTTAAACAAATACATTCTTGGTCAAACAAAATGGGAAAAATGGTTGCATCAACAACACCTCTTTAGATGAACTAAATAAAACATATTTTTCCAGAATCCCATCAGCCTCCAAGAAGCAAAACAAGCTAAGAGTAATTTATACAATATAAACACATGAACTTTGTTTAAATTCTTACTCTTACTCTCTCTAATTTTTTGCTGTTTAGTTTGGACCCCATTGCATCGCAGCATCATCATCTGTTCTTGCTGCTGCTTTTGATGCAGAGGTACTCAACCATGATATCTGAATCAAAATTCTGGTATGCCACTTGACCTTTGATGCAGTGCTTTCCCGTACTTTCTATTTGAGTGATTGTTATTTTTGTACTCTGTAGTTTTAAGGTTTAGGGATAAAATATCTGAGGCCGCTTTATTCTTTGATTTGATTCCAATTTGGCACTGAATTATTTCTTTAAGAACATTGCAAATGAGTCTATTTGTTTCTGAGGTGTATGTTGTAAAGTTCTCTTTATATAGCTTCCTACTTTAGGGCTTATTAACTTTAGAATTTGAACCACAACGATTAATTGTTTTTACTTCTCTGAAAAATAGAAGTCTTCTTGGTCAGTCAATTTGCACTTGAATTCTCCTTAGTAAGTCATTTTTATTTGATGCGAATACTTTTGTATCAATCATTGTTTTAGTTTGTCAGCCGAAATGAATTATAGTTGTGTCAAGCAGCACTTTATACTTGACTACTTTGTTATGAAACCCCTCATGCTACTGAAGCACTTCTACTTTTGAGGTTTATGTAAATATTCAAAGAAATCGCATGATACCAATAAATCAGAGGTTAAAACATAGTAAATCTTACAAGCAATGTGTTGGAAGAGTTTTGTGCTTCATAGAATAGTTTTGTTCTAGTGGCTGTCAAAATATGGAGTGTTGGTGGGATGTTCAATTGGTGTAGGTACTGGTGAAATGACTAGATTTTGGTAGGATTTGTGGTTGGGAATCACATCTTGGCAATCATATTTTTTGTTTTTCCCATAAACTAGCAAATGGAAAGAACCTTCAAGACTTAAACTCCTGCTATCTTTGAAAATTTTAAGATCAAACAACACATAAATCTCATTTATAAGAGAAAAAAGGACACAAATTAAGGCTTTAAGACACTTCCAATCTCTCCATTTCTCTCTACATTCGAGTCTTTGACCATTCAAACGGAAAGGAAAACATTTCAAATATCCTTCCACACCTTTCTTCTTCCTTTCTATTTCCCTCAATTTGAAGATACTAAAACACCTTTAAAGACTATAGTGTCTACTGGTTCTGTCAATGCTAAAGGATTCATAGCTCAAGTGTTCAGTAGAAAGTATCAATTCATTGCGAACTATGGGTTTATGTTTTTTTATCCGCCTTGCTCTGTCTGATGTGCCTGATGTTTATGTTCGATTGAATTTCAACTTCTAGATAGGTTTATTATAAGTAATCTCATGGTGGTTTGGAAATATTAGTTTGTTTACAAACTTCTGTGTGCTATAATTAAGTGCATTGACTATTTGGATAGTACTGACTTGCTGAATAGAAGTTGTCTTCTATTTGGATAGTGCATTGACTATTTAGACATATAATACTGACTTGCTGATTAGAAGTTGTTTCAGCTCCGTGGTTTGGTTAGGGAAATATTTATATTCTCTTTACATTTAACTCAGTTTAAATTCAGGTGATTGTGTTTTCAAATGTTGCCCGCTCTTACTCACATATATGTCAAAACGACAATGATTTTTGGGGTGTGATATCCACACACCTCATTTTACTTCTTACACACCTTTTTAATTTTTGGCTGTCGGATCGGATAAATTGAAGAAGATTAACGAACAAAAATTATCAAGGGGTGTGTGGATAGCACACCCTTGATTTTTTTATCTTTTGTAAATTTGTAGTTATTGTAGAAGAAATTGCAATGGTGAAGAGGTTCTTGGTCACAAGTCTGGGTACTTCAAAGGTCCTTCAAAGTCTATCTCTCGTGAAGACACTATGTTGGACAAACATTTAGAAGAAAAACTTGAGACTCAACAACAAGAGCTTGTGACAACAAAACAATGGAAGGGTAGCAAACACCTCCATAAGTAGTCCTTTTGTTTTGCTGGAATATGTGAACTTTTTGTGAAAACAATGTAAACTTTCATAGTTGTTAACATTAAGCTTAACTGATTTTGTAGACTATAAATTATCATTGTAAGCTATTTTGGCTTTGGACTAATATGAATTAACTTTCAGTACCTTTCATCGTTAATTCTTGGCCCTAAATTCCAGTTACAGGGAGAAACCAACTTCTCGTAGTAGGTTACTTATGAGAATGATTATCTTCAACTTACAACGTGGAATTTTACCTTCGTTAAAGTTCTCGCTATAGACTTGCTACAACGAGGAAACGAGCGTCTCCTGGATATGTATCAACGAGGAAATTCATTCTCGCAACATATGATCTGCAGCGAGAAATAATATGTTCATCGCTGAAAACTCACCTACAAATTCCTCGCCAAAAGATATTTACAGCGAAGAATTTGATTATTTTTTAGAGGAATTTTATCCTCGCACAAGTTATGGAATGTCAATATTTAGGTTGTCAAAAGGTTTTGGCGACCACATTTCAACCCCTTTAGTGAGGAATTTGTCACCGTTCCAACTCAACTACTAGAAAAAGTTCCACTCTCGCTGTATCCTTTCTGCGAGGAAACAATTCCTCGTTGTACACATTCCTCGACGGGCCTACTATAAGGGACGAGCGAGGAAATTTTTTCCTCCCTGAAAACCTTCAGCGACAAAACATCAACTTTCAACGAGGATATAAGTCCTCGCCAAACAACTATTTTGTTGTAGTGGCAATTACTAGCAGCGATCACGATATTCCTATTTCGTACGGCTCTTCTACGACGAAGTATCTGCAAGTGGACCCCTTCTAAAATGCATGTTTTAGTAGTAGAAATGCATACATGAAAAGCATGATTTAATGATTATGTTTTATGAAACGTTTTATGAGAAATTGATTATCATGCTATACTGAGCTTATTTTGGAATACCATATTTTCTATCGAACCCATGTTCTTGTAAGGTATCTGATGGATGACGATATACTATTTAGAACATGTTTTTACACACTTCTTTATAGTATAGATGATGGATGACTTTATACTATGAAGATGCTTTTAAGATATATGTACCTATTTTTGGAAAGATTATTTTTAGTGGTTTTGTGCGTATCTAGTGGTCCTTATTATTGACCTTCGAGTTGGGTGCTGTAGGAGCCTTCGGGCGATGATACTTATATTGACCTTTGGGTTGGGTGCTGTAGGAGCCTTCGGGCGATTGATACTTATATTGACCTTCAGGTTGGGTGTTGTAGGAGCCTGCAGGCAATCGATACTTGTGAAGGAAGTGTTCTGAAGGAAGAGTTCTATGTTTTGCCTTCGGGCGATTATGATACCACTAGTTAGCACACTATATACGAGATACGTTTTATGAATGTTTTATGGCATGCTAGGGTTTTCGGAAAACCTATTATTATACTATGCTATTTGTTTTCATAAAACCTTGGGGGGTTAGTACGTTGATAACTGTTTTATTATATATATGTATATCAACTTGGTCCACTTATGTTTGTTTTGCGCCCTCTTCAGGACATAGGAACGAGGACTACGATCCGACGTACGAGGCATTCCCCTACTAGTGACATCGTGCTATATTCTCTCTGCTTTGGCATCTATTGTAATAGCACTTCTCTACCTTACCTTCCGCTTGTATTCTAATTAGAATATGTTCTGAACATGTCATGCATCATTTTTATGAATTCATTGTCGGCAGTTGAATATTATTTTATATATTAGTATTCGTACGAAATTTATATGCATATTGTTACATGTTCTCTGCATTTGCATTCATAAATGGCTTGCGTCACCTCGGGTGATGGCCAGCACGTGACCATCCCGATGTCTCACAGACATCGGGATCGGGGCGTGCCAATACTTATGTTTTTTTCTTCTACACTTTTTTGTTTTGTTTTTGTTTTCTTTAACTTATTCAATCTAAAGATTAAGAAATTAAAATGAAATGAGTGCATAGAGAGACAAGAAAGTACGAAATGACTTCCCTGGGTTATTGATATTATTACGTATAGCCAACGATAACATTTTTGTCCTATTGATACCATAGTTAGTAAATTCCGTATTATACACGCATGTACTTATTTTTTTTTAAATACTTTGGTTATCCTAGTTCGGTCAAAAACGGTTTGGATTTCAGTGCAAAGGCATTGGATAAGGAGCTTGATGCTCTGGTTCGGGGAAGGAGGGTGAAGGGGGAGGATATTGAAGAGGGAGGGGGAAGAGGGTGCGGAAAGAAGGAGGGGGAGGACAAAATAATTTTTATTAATTTTTAATTTTTTAATATTCAATTGGCCCATATTGACATGTAACTCCTAATCATTGTCTACGTGAGTGTCACGTCATCATTTAATTAGAGATTCTGACGGAAAATTTAACGGATGTATGAAAGTATTCCCAAATTATAACCTTAAATACCAAATTGGAACGAAAAAAAATTTAATGTATAAAATATTGAAAACAAAAGAACGTTAGAGCGATAAATTGAACTCTAAAAAATATGTCCATCGACAGTGCATTAAGTTTTTCTTAATTAGGGATTCTTTGTAGGTGCCGTCCTTCCTCACTGTGGGTTAATGTTTTCTCCAACGGTTCGATTTGGTACGTGAGCCAAAAGACACTGGTAGAAATTAATTACTTAAAACAACACTCCAACTTTTGGATTTTGCAACCTAATTAATTTCAATGTGTAGTTTATATATAATTTACACAACTCAGCTCAAACGTCACGCATGGATCATACCATAACCACCAATCAGTAGCTGCCACCATGTGATAGTTTACAAGAAATACTGTAAATATTCAACAAATTATGCTAAAATACTAGGCAGTCTACATCCACAACAGATGGCAAAACTTTGTTCAAGTCACCCCCACTAGAACGTTAATTAAGCTAATGACGCAGGAAAATTACATTTCTATCTTTTCTGCTGTCATTTTACTTTTGTCCGACGCTAGCAACCATGAAACTCAGGTGAATCAATACAGTAATGCCGAAAAAAAGAAACAAAACCAAATATTATTTTGGTTTACTTTGACATTGACGAAATGAAAAGGACAATATGGGCATGCAGGCTTGAGTTGTCAAGTAGTAGACTATAAAAGGCCAGCACCAGTAGAGATTAATTAAGATACTAATTAAATTACTTTACTAATTATAGTTGTGCTTGCTTTAGTAGCAAATTAGAGATGGAATCACAAACACCAGCACCAGCACTCCTTTCTGTCAGAGCTTCCCAGTTTGTCATTCTTGGGCTGAGGGTCCTCACCTCCATTTTTCTAGTTGTGTCACTCGCCATCCTCCTCTCCAATGTTTTGTCTGGAGATCAAGATTTCAAAAACCACTTTTATGATTACGTGCCATACCAGTATGCATTCATTTCTAGCAATTAATTTAATTTATAGTCCAATGTATGATACAAGTTAGTACATTTTAGGGCCGGTTTGAGAATGTTTTTGTAGAAAGCAATTCTGTTCATAGGCGTTTTCGTTGAAAGTGTTTTTTGAAGATAGTTGTTTTTCCATAAAACACTGGCAAATGCTTGCTATAGATAACCACTTTTAAATTTTTTCTCCCAAATTGTCAAAACCGGTTTACGTTATCGGAAAGCCCTTTTAGCCCTAGAAGGATTAGTAAATGCTATTCAAAATCCCATTTTTGAGTCTTTGACAACTTCTGTAAAATTTTCTCTCTTTATATTAGTATTTAGTTTTCAAACTAATCGTACTTTTTCTTTTCATTTGTGCTGTGATTAATTACAGATACATGGCTGCCGCAATTGTTATTGGAATTGCATATTCAGTCTTCCAAACTGTAGTTGCAGTTATCCGCATAAGAAGAGAAAATCATAGGAACATGTTACTCGACTTCTATGGTGACAAGGTACATCTAACGGAATCGAATTTGGTTCTTTCGGATAAAAAATATTCGTTCATCAATCATTTTGAAATTCTGGTTCTGTTGTTGTATATAAATCATTAATTGCTGCTACTACTAGTGAATGGAAGATCTTTGAATGTGATAAAAAATAAATCAAACTTGTGCAGGTTATATCAAATGTAGTAGCTACTGGAGCCGTTGCAGGATTTGTTATGACCGCACAACTACAGAAAGAATGGGGCGACATAGTAAAGATTGACATTGTCCACAAATATATCAAAAGGTCACATGCAGCAGATGGACTTGTCTTCCTTGCCTTCGTCTGCACTTTCATATTATCCGTCCTCTCTTCCTATGCACTCCCCAAGAAGGTTTACTAGAATTAGATTTTGCAGCAGCATCATCAACAGCTGTCCAATATTTGAGTGTCTTGCGTTTTATTTTTTGTTCTCCCACTTGTATGTGTTAATCATGATCTAGCTAATTAATTAGTTTCTCTAAGAGTTGCTTTCATCATATGAAAAATTTGAAGGGATAGTTGGTTCGGGATAGGATCCCGAACCGAAAAGCACAAACCGAATCCCAACCCGACCTCCTTCGGGACAAGATTCTGAAAACTAAAACCGAACCAAAATTTTGATATTCTCAAAATTTTTTTGGTATTTTGGTATGTTTCGGGATCCCAAATCAAAGCAAAACAAAGACAGATCCCTAAATTCCCAATTTTTAAATCCCTAATTTGAGCCCTATTCAAAAACAAGATACCCTTAATCCTTAAGGGTCTGTTTGGTATCCTACTAAAAAACTTGTATTGTTCTTAAAACTAACTTTTAAGAACATCTCTTAGAAACAGTTTTTTTAGGTTTCAAAAACGTGTTTGGCATTGAACTTAAAAACTATTTTTGAATCTAAAAATTTGAAAACTTGTTTTTTTTTCTTTTCCCAGTTATGTATTTGTTTTAAGATATACAAAACATATGAAATTAAACCTTAAACATACTATTTTGATAACCATGTGCTAATACAACACATATATATGCTCGATAATCAAATTAAACTTCAAGTTTTAGATAATAAATATTACATTAAAACATTCTAGAAAACCAAAAAACTTTGAGACTAAGGGCTGGTTTGGTATTGCTGTGCTTTGAAAAAAAGCTGCTTCTGCTGTGCTGTGAGAATAAGCAGCTATGAAATAAAGCAGCAGAGTGTTTGGTAAAATTTTTTGTAAAAGTGCTTTTGAAAAAAAAAAAGCAGTATTATAGTGTTTGGTAAACTTTTATGTAAAACAGATGTGAAAAAAAGCCGATTTTTCAAAGCTGGGTTTTGCAGCTTCTTGTTTTTGGCCTTTTTTTCACCCAAAACTATGAAAAAAAGCTGAAGCTAAATGTTTACCAAACACCAAAAACTCTCCCAGTTTTTTTTTCATAGCAGTTTTTTTTAAAATCACCTTAACCCTAAACTGGGGCTAATTGTTATTGACGTAATTAAGCCACATTGATCCGGCTATGTGGTCTCTAACATCATTCATAACATTATTGTCATTCAAATGCATGTTTTCCCCTTCTTGATTCGCCCCTGAGCTTTCTTCATCTACCATATCAACATCATTGTCATCAAATTGTTGAAACAAAGTATCATTCCTTGATTGCATTCTAATGAAATTGTGTACGGCACAACATGCAACGGGAATGCGTCTTTGCTTCCTAATTGGATAATTTGACATCAACTTTAGAATAGAAAAACGATTCTTAAGCACTCCAATGCATCGTTCAACAACATTACGTAGTGATGAGTGCCTAAAGTTGAACAATTCCATTGCTCATCTTGGACGTTTACCTCTTCCTCTAAAATCACGCAAGTGAAAACGCACTTTGCGATATGGTGCAAGAAACCCACTCATGTTGGCATAGCCGGAATCAGCGACATAATATTTTCCTATTCCAAGTACAATGCATATAAGTATTTCACTTGAGCCAAATACAATAAGAAAAAAAATTATAAGTAATTTGATATGTTTCAATGACTTCGTACCTTCTTTAGGCATTGGAAACCTATTCCCTTCTCTTGTTATTGCATCCATTAACAGTCTCGAGTCGTTAGCTGTTCCTTCCCATCCGGTGTAGACATATGTGAACATCATGTTAAATGAACATGCCAACATAATATTTTGTGTCACAATAACTTTTCTACCTCGGTATGAAATTTGTTTTGATGAAGGAGCCCATGCACTGATATGTGTTCCATAAATAGCGCCAATGCAATTCTACCATTTTATAGTTCAAATCATAACATGTTAGTACACAAAATATAGTTTACTTCAACCTAAGTTGTTATTCTAGAGCTTTAAACATGTATCTTTCTAGGTTTTGTAGAAAAATAAAAGTCATGATCTAACTAAATAATAAAATGTACTTTATAAATACATTACTTGAAACCATAGGTCGTACTTCGGATTTCCCAAAATCTTAGAAGGTGTCGCATCCATATTTGGAGGTTGAATTATATGAGTACCAAGTCGACATATTGCTTTGAGAACTCGGTTAAATTGTCTTGACACAGTCTCTTTAGAATGTTGAAATGTTTCAGCAATTATCTTGTTGTAGATTGTATGACTAATAGTAAACAAGAACATGCATACAGCCTCCTCCACACAAACTGATCTACCATCAAATTACCCAGAAGAACAAGAAAAATCATATCAATACGTTTTTTTAACAAAATTGAAGAGATTAAAAAAATAAATTGCAGGGCCTCCAAGTAAAATCCAGATAAACCCATAACTCCAAGTAGATTCCAAGTTTGAGATTTCCTTACCTCGAACCGAAGGTGGCGTGGCGTCTACTACTCCAAAACTTGATCCTTGATAAATTGAACTTCCTTCTTCGACTTAACAATCGAAAAAATAGGTATATTAAGCATCCTGTCATCTCAATGAAACACCCCTATATGCTATACACCACATTCATATTAGAAACAGAAACCCAATTTCACACAAATCAATCAGTAAAACCTTCAATAACAATATAAGATAATAATTCCCAATTTTTACAAATTTTGTAACATTTTCCCCCATTTTCCCAATAGTTGCCTAATTCTAAAGAAACCCAATAAACCCAGCTGCAATAGATCTCCGAAACCACCAATAAAAACACAGAATTGACCAATGTACAAACAATCAAACATTCATGCAATTCAACACAAACAGATAATACAGAAAACAAGAGAGAGAAAGTAGAGAGAGAGAGAGTTACAGAAAATTAAATCCGAAATTGGAGCCACAAATATGCAAGGTGAAAAAGGTCTCTTCGAATTGGATTAAGGAATTGCAGTCTCAAAGACCCATAAACTCGAAAAAAGGGATTACCTGTTCGTCTTTATTCTTGGTCGTTCGTTGTTGGTGAGGCGCAAGGCCTGCTCGTGGTTTGCGCGGCGCATGTCACTCAGACCTTCATCGCAGCGCAGGGATATGAATTCATGAAAAAAAAAAACCTAAAACTTAACTTTTGTTGTTTTCGATATTGGGCTGTTTTTAAATTTTTTTTAGTCCAGTTTTGAAAAATGGGCCTACCAAACAGGTTTTTTTTTACCTTAAAACTTAAAAATTATTTTTGAGTTAAAAAAACTTTGGACTCAAATCCAATACCAAACAGGTCCTAAGGGCCTGTTTGGTATCATATTTGAAATTTTTTATCATTTCTCAAAACATTTCTTAAGAACATTTCTTGAAAACAATTTTCTTTAAGACTCAAAAACTTGATTGGTTTGCGATTTAAAATTTTTAAATCTTACGACTTCAACTAGACAAAGAGATCTAAAAAGGGGGGGTCGCAAGAGAGAGGAGGAAAGAAAGTAAGAGATGATTGAAGAAAAGAGAAAGAAGAGAGATGATCAGACGAGATAGAGAGGAAGATGAGTGAGAGAAAGAACCGAGAGAATGAAGAGAGTGGATTGGAGGAGAGAAGAAGAGAGAAAGAAGAAAAGAGAGAGAGAGATAGATTTGGAGAGAAAGGGGAGGAGGGAGAGAAAAGAAAGGAGCGAGTTTAAGTTTAAAAACTCTAAAAACTCACTTTTTATGTTTTTAGAGAATAGACTATATTTTTGAGTTAGTCTTGAGTTCAATTTTTGAAAATAGTCCTACCAAACAAGTTTTTAAGGCCTAAAACTTGAAAATTGCTTTTGAGTTTAAAAAGTTGGATTCAAGTAGAGTACCAAACAGACCTTAAGCTTCCTCCAAATCCCGATTCTGCAGCAGTTGCACCACAAATTCCAACTCTTTAAGAGAATAGAATATGACTTACTTTTTAAATTGGTAGAACAATTTGGAAATGGAAGGCATGACATGACACAACTTGCATAAAGCATTACCATATGGCTGAAAGGAGAGTCGAGAGAGAGGTGAGTCAAAGGAGAGGAGAGAGGTGGTGAGTCTAGTGTTGGTGGCGGAACGACCAAGAGAAAGAGAGAGAAGATGCAACTGAGTGAAAATTGAAATCGAGAGGAGAGAGATGAAATAGCATAAATGGAAAGATGATAAGCGGCTAGGGTTAATGAAAAATGTTATGTATGAGTTACTAAAAGTTATTAAGTGTATAAATATATTTGCTTTATAATTACAGAAGTTGAGAGTTGGTTCAGTGGTGAAGATCCTTAATTCTCCAAAGGGAGATCATGGGTTCAATTCTGGGCGGTTCGTGATAATAACCAAACTGAAAATGTTCAAAAATAAAAAATTTCGGGAAAATTTGGGTCGATTTCGGATCGGGTTCGGTCAGGATCGGGATTTTCGTGAATTTTTTCCAGCCTTAGATGTGAGGATTGGTAATATATATATATCTTTATTTTGTGGTACTACTATATTTATTATTAATGGGTAATGTTAGGGAGGCCAAATTTATTAACCAAATGATATGCCAGTAAGAAATAAAAACGTTAATCAACACTTAAGTAATAATTTAAGGGTAATGCTTAGGAGACCAAATTTTTAAACCAAGCATTTGGTTTACAAAATGTAGTTTAGAAATTTGATCTCCCTAACATTACCCTTTATTAATTTGTAAGTCGCCAATTAATTTAATCCAAAAGACAAAGGTCGAAGAACTTTGACATTCTTTTGTATTATTTCTAATTTTGAAATTAATCTAAAAGAAAATTTTATGGGCACTCTATAAAAAAAAAAGTATCGTGCACTCTGTGTTATACAAAAGGAAAGTGATTTTCGACTAGTTCTATTTTATGTGCACTCCTAGATCAAATGAGAATTAAAAGACAAAAGTAAGAGAATATGAGTGCAGGTAAAAAAAAAAAAAAAAACAAAACAAGAAGAGCCTAAAAATCACTACCCTTATATATACACAAAGAAGAAAAATAAAAGTTGAAAGTCTTGGGTCCGCCACTATGGTAGATGAGTAGCAGCTCCTAATTCTATATGCTATTTTGGGGAACAAATTAAACTCATGATTTCTCTAAAAACAGAAACGATGGCAATGCAGACACAGGGTCCTAATCAATCTGTCTTGTTTCTAAAAATTAAAAGTGTATTTCATCTATGGCCTATAGAAATCGGGACAAACTTTGGTTCCAAAGGCCAGGACCCGCACGCAGACACAGACACCTTGATGGTGCTGAGGAAGCAACGATGGGAACATTAATGCTTTCCTCCAAAACTGCCCGGATTATTACTCTTGTATTGAGGGTCCTGACCCTTCTCATACTGGTTACGTATTTCGTGCCCCTTGCCACCATTACTCATGAAGTATACAAGCTCAACATTCACAGAGAGGTTCAGGGAACTTGGACGATGCGCTTTTACCATGAAGTTCCTTATCGGTATGTTTGGAGTACTCTTTTATTCAATCACCTTTATCCTTCATGATGAGCAACTTATAATATCATGCATACATTATTCGTAACGGGAAGCCATTTTTGCTCATTATTCTTCACATTCTGCACAGCTCTCTTTATTCTGAACATTGATTCTCTTTAAATGTGTTCAATTTAATAGCTAAGAAAACGAAGATGTAATCAGAGATCATATCCTTCTTAATTTCATAGACAAAACTAATCAGTTTTAATTTATTAATTGCAGATACACGGGTGCAATGGTTGTAATTGGAGCTTTATATTCAGTCTTCCAAATCGTACGTGGAAGTATCCGTTTAGCAAAGGAAATGACGGGAATGTCATGTTGGATTTCTACGGTGAGGAGGTGTGTGGAATTCCTATCTCATATCAAATTGTTTGCAGTAATTACGAGTTATTTCGTTGAGAACTAATCTTGCCTAATCCTCCATTTGAATAAAAAGAAAATCCCACCTCTGAAATTTCAAGCTTTTCCTTACATAAAAGACGATAACACTATTTAGACCCACATAATTGACCTCATTGTGCTGACACGCACACCCCTTAATAGAAGTGAGCCCTATATCATCGTATGTGAGACTCATATGTATCAAAGAATGTATCGGTAATGAGGTCAGGTTTCTAAATAGCATTACTCCGTAATGTAAATCTTCGACCTCACCCGTTATCAATTGGTTTTGGGTGGACGGTGGACGCCCTAATTCGAACATACTATCTGGCCACCCGGAATCAAGAACTGGAATGGCAGTTGATTTCCCATTCCATTCCAAAAGAATCGAAAGGGTTCAATTCCTATTCCTATTCTTGCATTCTGATCAAACACTAATTTGGGCATATATACTGCAGGTTATGTCGAAGTTATTACTTCAGGAGCTGTTGCAGGATTTCTTGGGACTGCAGAACTAATTAAAACATGGGATGACAACAGTTCAGACAAACTAGCCCTGAACGTGTTTATGAATAAGACATATGCAGCAAATGCACTTGTCCTCCTGGCTTCTTCTTCAGCTTTGTATTATCCATCCTCACTTCATGCGCACTTGCTAGGAGTGTTTAGAACTTACAGGCTTAATTCGTTAAAGAAAACTAGAGGCCAATTATAATAAGCTCAGTAGGTTAGATGGAAGCGACATAGCATTTTATAAGATGTTTATGCTGCACACCGCATAACTTCTTAGTCCTGCAGCTCGTGCTCTACTCTGTCTTGCACAAATACTGGGGAGGAAAGTATAGACAGTTATATTTTTTTTCAATATAGAATGTGTAACCTATCTCATCATATTTCGGCAGCATACAGTAATTGATACGATGACGAGTTTATGCTGCCCTAACATAGGACTTGCTTTTCCTATGATATGTGTTTTCTAATTCCGCATCAATTTTCAGGTACAAAGTATTTAATAGAAAGGATATATAGTGATCCTTCTGTTCAAAATTATTTGAAGCTGTGGCCATTCAAGGTCACTGAAGGTCCTGCTGAGAAGCCCATGTTTGTGGTTACACATGAAGGTCAATAAGAAACAGTTTCCTCCTGAAGAAATATCATCCATGGTTATGGGAAAGATGTGGGAGATTGCTGAGGTCTTGGCTCAACTGTGAAGAATGCTGTGATCAAAGTTCCTGCTTACTTCACTGACTTGCAGCGTCAGGCTACAAAAGATGCTGATACCACGGTTGGCCTAAATGTCATCCGATCATCAAAGAACCAACTGCCGCAGCCATTGCTTTTGGACTTGACAAGAAGGCCGGTTAGTATAGCAAGAGAAACGTCATGATATTTGATTTGCGTGGTGGTACTTTAGATGTGTCTCTACTTACTATAGGGAATGGGGTGTTTGAAGTGAAGGCCGCCGCTGAAGACACTCACACTTGGAGGTGAAGACATTGATAATATAATGGTGATCTACTCTGTTGAGGAGTTTACTAGGAAACATGGTTTGGCATCAGTGGAAACTCGAGAGCACTTGAGAGGTTAAAAAATGCTTGTGAGAAGGCAAAGAGGAGACTCATTTACGTCTTTTGTAGAAGATGAAATTGATTGTCTGTATCAAGCTACGGATTTCTATATATATATCACCCGTGCCAAATTTTAACAACTGAACATGGATATCTTTAAGAGTAAAGATCCTGTGGAGAAGTGTTTGAGGGATGCTAAAATGGACATAACCAGTGTCCATGACATTGTTGTTTCTGGTGGCTCTTCTAGAATTCCCAAGATGCAGCGGCTTTTACAGGAGGTTTTCAATTGAAAGGAGCTTTGCAAGGGCATCAATCCGGATGAAGCGGTGGCCTATGGTGCCTGTGTTCATGCTGCTTTCTTGTGTGGGAATGGAACTGGGAAGCTTCAAGACTTCACTCTATTGGATGCCACCCCTTTAACATTTGGGGTGGAGACTTCAGGAAAACATGTCATGGGAGTTGTTATTCCAAGAAGGACGAGAGTTCCCATGGAAAAGAAGACGACTTTAGTTACTATCTGTGATAACCAACGTAGCATCACCTTCCCCATTTATGAGGGCGAGAGCAAAACAACTTTGAATAATAAATATTTGGGTGAATTTAAACTCCATGACATTCCTCCAGCCCCCAAGGATGTTCCTAAATTTGACATTTGCTTTGAAATTGATGCAAATGGTGTCCTGGCTGTCTCTTCTTAGGACACGCCCACTGGCCAAAATAGAAATTAAGGGATTACAATCAACGGTGACAGAAGAAATTTTGAAGGAATTGAGAAGCTGACGTAAGAAATGATAACTTGTGTTATACTAGGGCGGAAGTATCAGATAGTTTCTAACCAATTTGATGGTTACTAATGTCAGGTGAGCCGAAGCCTCCATCATGCGCAGGTTGTATTGCTTTGAGCTGAATCAAAATTGGGGGAAGGAGGCAGTTGATAGGAAAATGTTTGCTAGCTGGTCGTGCTTTATGACGTTGATATGATATGCTGGTTATTTTGACAGAGATAAAATTGTTTTTTCTGTCCTGTTTGCTCCGACTCATGAAAATGCTCGTTCCTTTATAAGATATGTATTACTCTTTTTTAATATGTTGTAATTCGTACTCCAAGTTGTTTGTTTCAAACTCCATGTTGTAATTCTTCTGAGCCATGGCAATGGCGTTGGCCAGTGTGTAGAGGAACCCCTTGGCGTGGCTCAAAATCGAGGTGACATTGACGGCTGAGTGTAAGGGATTGATTGGAGGAACAGCTTTGCGGAGGATGAACCTGATTCTGAGAGAGAGCGAGAGAGAGATGCATAGTTTTTGGTAATGACACTTGTGCACAATTAGAAAAGGTGTAATACACTTTAGCCACTGTGCTAGAGTGACTGAAAGGTATATAGTGACAGAATTTGGAATAGTTACAAGTTAGTTACAACACCATTTCCCTGTTACATTTCCTTATCGGTCTTTTTTTTTTCAAATTTTGCATCAATATTCTTCGGATGTGAAAAAGTTAATTAGTACGACTTTCAGGGATGAATGTGTTCAACATGATATGAAGCATTGACAATTCAAGGTCTCCTTCTGATAAGCCAGTAACCGTTGTTACCCACAACGGCGTAGAGAAACAATTTCGTGCTGAAGAAAAATCATCTATGGATATTGCTGAGGCCTACCTTGGTTCAACTGTGAAAAACTCAGTTATTACAGCGACAAGCTACAAAAAAGGCAGGTGCCTCTGCTGGCCTAAATGTAATGCGTAATCATCAATGAGCCGACTGCTGCAGCGATTGCTTATGGACTTGGCAATAAGTCTGGTTGGTATATATAGCAAGAGAAATGTGATGATATTTGAATTGGGTTGGGGTACTTTGGCTGTTTCACTACTAAACATAGCGTATAGCGTTTGTGAAGTAAAGGTCACTGCTGGAGATATACTCATCTCCGAGGTGAAGGATTTGATAAGAAAATAGTGAATAATTGTGCTGAACAAACAAAAGGAAACATAAAGTCGACATTAGTGGAAAATGCATGTGAGAAGGCAAAGAGGAGGCTTTGATATATGCTTGAGACTGACATTGACATTGTTGGAGGGGAAGGAGCTGTGCAAGGGCATTTATCCAGATGAAGCTGCGGCATATGGTTCAGCTGTTCAAGCTGCCATATTGAGTGAGAATAATGAAAATGGGAAGCTTCAAGACTTTGCACTCTTGGATGTCATGCCTCTATTACTTGGGGTGGAGACAACTCAGACAAGGTGGGAAAGTGGCTCTGCCGACAAACATTTCATGCTAGTTGTGATCCCAAGAAACACCAGAGTTCCGATAAAAGAGAACGTTACTTTGTTTACTTCGGTTGACAACCAAGCTGTGGCCAGATTTTCAATTTATGAGGGCGAGAGTTCATCAAATAATAACTTTTTGGGTGGATTTCACATCCATGGCATTCCTCCTGCTCCTGCCAGAGCTGCTAAATTCAAACTTTGCTTTGATATTGATGAAAATGGTATCCTGAGTGTCTCTGCGGAGGACATGTCCACCGGCCAAAAGGTGATTACATTCAACTGTCACAGAAGAACTTGTGAGGGAATTGAGACATTGATATAAAAGTCAGTTGACTGCAGTAAGAAACGTTCATTTCTAGATTTTTCTATGGTCGAGCTTCTCACTCATGCTCTGGTGATCTCATTTAACCTCTCTGTTATTCCGTTATGATAGAGCCGTTGGAACAATAACAGAAAGTACAAGAATAATGAAATAATTCTAATTATGATAATCGTAAAGAAATCACAACGCTAATTGTGTACAAGATTAATGTAAACAACTAGAGAGAAAGTAAGAATGACTACAAACTTGGAGATTGAGACTTGCACAAATGCAATGTCCTAAAGACAAAATTTCGCTCTTGTGCTTGTAGTTTGGTAGGCATCCGTCTCTTAGGAATCAAGAATCTATAACACGAAGTCGAAGCACTGCAATTTTCGAACTCTCAAGACACGACTGAAATTTAACAAAGAAAGAATGAGAAAAACGGAATCGGGAAACTCCTCCTCTTGATGCATATCTCACTGCTATGCTGACTTGGGTTTATATAAAACCTAAGACACTAATTGACGAAGAGACGAAAACATGCATCTATTAGACTACACCATTTACTAAGGAAATGCACTGATCTGTGTAGAGTAATCTTTTCAATTTGAAAAGGTCCATACACAATGTACTGCCACTTTGTATAAGATGGCACCAATTGGAAATTGCAACTTCATGCTATGTTGTTTGTGTAACATATGAACTAGTAAATATATATGTGACTGGGCATAAAACCACAGTTGTTCTTTCACTTCTCAGCTGGTAGGTGATAATGTTCCTCTGCACGCTCCGATAAAGCTTATTTTTCTGTCTACCAATTTTCCAAAGCTGCTTTAAAAAGTCATCAAATCAGAAGAATTCTCGGAGGAGTACGTAGCTACTGAGATCTGTGCTAGGTTTCTATGTGCAACACTGCTAGTCCACTTCCACTTTCTGTATGTGTAACTAATTTGCCGTTTTGTTTTCTGTTCATAGTTCAGTACACAAATAAATGTTAAACTCTGTATACTAGCTACCATTTGTCGCAGTTTTGTAGAACTAAATAAAGTTGTAAAATTTTCTCATATAAAAAAGAAGGTAAAGTTAAAAGGTAGTAAAGGTAGTAAAGAAGGTAAAGTTGGAAATGTAGTAAAGATAAAGTGACGTAACACGAAGTTGAATAATTACAAGTGTAATTCTTTCAAGAATCAAAAGCCTGGAATCCACCAGATTTGAGAGATATCCTAAAGGTTGTGTTTGATTAATTGATTGAAAGATGATTACAATGGAAGTAGCTAATGTAACATCCCACATCGTCCAGGGAAGTGATCCTTAAATGTCCCATCCCTACCTAGCACGAGGCCTTTTGGGAGCTCACTGGCTTCGGGTTCCATTGGAACTCCGAGGTTAAGCGAGTAGCGCGCGAGAGCACTCCCATGATGGGTGACCCACTGGGAAGTTCTCATGTGAGTTCCCAGAAACAAAACCGTGAGGGCGTGGTCGGGGCCCAAAGCGGACAATATCGTGCTACAGTGGTGGAGTGGGCCTCCGAAGTGGTCTGCCCTGGGCCGGGATGTGACAAATTGGTATCAGAGCCAATCCCTGGCCGGAAGTGTGCCGACGAGGACGTCGGGCCCCTAAGGGGGGGTGGATTGTAAGATCCCACATTGCCCAAGGAAGTGATCCTTAAATGTATATTCCCATCCCTACCTAGCACGAGGCCTTTTGGGAGCTCACCGGCTTCGGGTTCTATCGGAACTCCGAGGTTAAGCGAGTAGCGCGCGAGAGCACTCCCATGATGGGTGACCCACTGGGAAGTTCTCGTGTGAGTTCCCAGAAACAAAACCGTGAGGGCGTGGTCGGGGCCCAAAGTGGACAATATCGTGCTACAGTGGTGGAGCGGGCCCGGGAAGTGGTCCGCCCCGGGCCGGGATGTGACAACTAATGGCTTAAATAATCTAATTACAACTCCTAGGAAAACTCAAGGTCTTAGATAATTAAACAAAAGTCAAACGACCTTAATTAGACGACAAACGAAAAGTCCAATTTTTATTACAAAACTTAAAACGCAAATTTGAACTGCGATGTTCTTTTCTTTCCAAAAAGGTATCATGCGCCCAAATTGGAGCTCAAATGACAAAACTGCAAATTCCCGCTACGTCTCTTTGTCTTCTGTCGGTCCATTTTTTCTTCAATCCACTCGACCATTTATTCTACATCATAAAGTTATAAGGTAGTAAAGAAAGAAAGAAGGTAAGGGTAGTAAGAGTAATGCTACACTTACATATTTGTACCATCTTTCTAATAGAGGAAGGGTATTAGAAAGGGGTCACCTATCTATTAGAGAGATGATAAATGTGGTATGAAAAATATGATAAGAGTCATTATATATGATGACATGTGGTGTACGCCCTGTATTTCTACTTAATCCATTTAATAAACACTGCATACTAACATGAAGAATTTCGACTTGAAGAAGCCATGAAACTATGAATCTTGAATGATTGCAGCAAAACCTTCTCCTCTCTGTCAGTACACTTTGTGCTCAAACTAATAGTAGGACTTAGTTCCAGAAAAGAGCGTAGTACTGCGAGAGCAGAGGCTCCAATATATATAGGCTTATATAATCATTGTCATAACCAAATAAGGACTCCATATTAGAATCCATATGAAAAACAGCAATTGTTTTCCATCCTTCATCAGATTGATATTATAGCAGAATCTTTCATAAACAAGGATTCACTTTCATCTTCTAATAAGGCTTTCTTTAAACTAATTCGACTTCAACTGCACATGCCAAAGTGCATAATCTCACGCTCATATTCTAACAAGGGCCACCGCTGAAGACGCTCACCCATGGAGGTGAAGACTTTGATAATAGAATGGTGATTTACTCTGTTGAGGAGTTTATGAGGAAACATGGTTTGGCATCAGTGGAAACTCGAGAGCACTTGAGAGGTTAAGGAATGCTTGGGAGAAGGCAAAGAGAAGACTCATTTACGTCTTTTGTAGAAGATGAAACTGATTGTTTGTATCAAGCTACGGATTTCTATATAAATATCACCCGGGCCAAATTTTAACAACTGAACATGGATATCTTTATGAGTATAGATCCTGTGGAGAAGTGTTTGAGGGATGCTAAAATGGACATAACCAGTGTCCATGACGTTGTTTTTTCTGGTGGCTCTTCTACAATTCCCAAGATGCAGCAGCTTTTACAGGAGGTTCTCAAGGGAAAGGAGCTTTGCAAGGGCATCAATCCGGATGAAGCGGTGGCCTATGGTGCCGGTGTTCATGCTGCTGTCTTGTGTGGGAATGGAACTGGGAAGCTTCAAGACTTCACTCTATTGGATGGTACCCCTTTAACATTTGGGGTGGAGACATTAGGAAAACATGTCATGGGAGTTGTTATTCCAAGAAGCACGAGAGTTCCCATGGAGAAGAAGACGACTTTAGTTACTATCTTTGATAACCAACGTAGCATCACCTTCCCCATTTATGAGGGCGAGAGCAAAACAACTTCGAATAATAACTATTTGGGTGAATTTGAACTCCATGACATTCCTCCAGCCCCGAAGGATGTTCCTAAATTCGATGTTTGCTTTGAAATTGATGCAAATGGTGTCCTGGTTGTCTCTGCTTAGGACACTCTCACTGGCCAAAAAAGAAATTAAGGGATTACAGTCAACAGTGACAGAATAACTTCTGAAGGAATTGAGAAGCTGAGGTAAGAAATGATAAGTTGTGTTATACTAGGGCGGAAGTATCAGATATTTTCTAACCAATTTGATAGTTACTAATGCCAGGTGAGCCGAAGCCTCCATCATGAAAAGTTGTATTGCTTTGAGCTGAATCAAAATTGGGGGAAGGAGGCAGTTGATAGGAAAATGTTTGCTAGCTGGTCGTGCTTTATGACATTCATATGATATGGTGGTTATTTTGACAGAGATAAAATTGTTCTTTCTGTCCTGTTTGCTCCGACTCATGAAAATGCTCGTTCCTTTATAAGATCTGCATTACTCGTTTTTAATATGTTGTAATTCAAACTCCAAGTTGTTTGTTTCAAACTCCATGTTGTAATTCTTCTGAGCCATGGCAATGGCGTTGGCCAGTGTGTAGAGGAACCCCTTGGCGTGGCTCAAAATCGAGGTGACATTGTCGGCTGAGTGTAAGGGATGGATTGGAGGAACGGCTTTGTGGAAGATTGAACCTGATTCTGAGAGAGAGTGAGAGAGAGATAGATGCATAGTTTTTGGTAATGACACTTGTGCACAATTAGAAAAGGTGTAATACACTTTTGTCACATCCCGGCCCGGGGTGTATCACTTACCGGGCCCGCTCCACCACCGTAGCACGATATTGTCCGCTTTGGGCCCCGACCACGCCCTCACGGTTTTGTTTCTGGGAACTCACGAGCAACTTCCTAGTGGGTCACCCATCCTAGGAGTGCTCTGGTCCCCTTCTCGCTTAACTTCGGAGTTCCTACGGAACCCGAAGGCAATGAGCTCCCAAAAGGCCTCGTGCTAGGTAAGGATAGGAATATACATTTAAGGATCACTCTCCTGGGCGATGTGGGATGTTACAATCCACCCCCTTTAGGGGCCCGACGTCCTCGTCGGCACACACGCGGCCAGGGTTAGGCTCTGATACCAATTTGTCACATCCCGGCCTTGGAGAGCAATCTGACACGCCCCGATCCCGATATTCTCCAAATACCAGGATAGACACGTGCTGGCCGACATCCGAAGGGTGACGAAAGCCATTTATTGAATGCAAATGCTGAGAATAAGGAATAAATAAGACTTATAAATATAAAAGAATAAAGAATATGCATTTCAGGAACGTGTTCAGAGCACACATCTAAACTAGAACACTAAAAGAATTAATATAAAATTGAATGAACAAAAGAATGGGTCCTACACCGAGAGGACTCGAAGATGCCGATGCGGAAGTGCCTTGACGCCAGGATTGTATGCCTCGATTCTAAGTCCTTAAGGGGGCGCAAAACAAACATGAGTGGACCAATTTGATATACATATAATAAAACAGTTATCAACATACTAACCCCCAGGTTTTATGAAAACACATATATATCATGATAAACATAGGTTTTCCGAAACCTAGCATGCCGTGCACCGTCTCAAATCATAACTTGTATATATACTAGCCACTAGTGAATGTCCAATAACCACCAAGCCCCATGCCGGCTCCCCATCTCTGAGTAGACAGTCAGAGGAAAATAACCCCCAGGCCCCATGCTGGCTCCCCATCCCTGGTCTTAAATGCCAGAGCAAACACCCTCCAGACCCTATGCCAACACTAAACCTTCGCCCGGGACGGACCAGAATCTATCCCTACGTCCCGTAGTGGAAAGGACCACTAGGTAAGTGCAAAACCATTGAACATATGTACATTTGAAAGGCATCTTCATAGTATAAAGTCATCCATCATTTATACTATAAAGAAGTGTTCGAAACGTATTCTAAATATCATATCGTCATCTATCAGATATTCTATAAGAATACGGGTTATAGGAAAAATAGTAGTAATTCAAAATAACCTCAAAAGGCACGATATCTCGTAAAGCATTTCATAGAACATAATCATAAAATCATGCTTTTCATGTGTGCAGTTCTACTATAAAACATGCATTTTAGAAGGGGTCCACTCACAGTACTTCACCGTCAAAAGCTGCACAGACTAGCGAAGACGAAAACGCCACAACAATTGCCCCTAAGCACAAAAAGGGGTACTTTAGTCAAACTCTAATCAAACAACTTAATTTGGGAAAACGGACTTCAGAAACGGGTTCAGAACTTCGAAATTAGCCTAGGAGAGGTCTCGGACGAAAACCCGAAAAGTTAACCCGAAAGTCAAAGTCAACGGTCAACGGTCAGACCGGGTCAGTCAACGGGTCAGGGTTCGGGTCGGACCAGGCCAAACGGGTCTGGGCTTGGATCCGGGTTGGGCCTTAGGGATTTGGGTTTAGATTTAGGGTTAATGGGTTTAAGGAAATAGGGAATTGGGTTAGGAGCTTTCTGGGCTCGGCCCAGACTCACATGGCCCGAGGGCCACATTTGAAAAGGTTTTGGGTTGGGCTCGGCAGGAAAGGCCCAAAAGCCTTGGGTTTGGTGGGTCGCCGGATTCAAAGGGAGAAAAAGGCCGGAATTCGGCCAGAAAGTCCCTTAACTTTAAACGGCCATAACTTTGTCAATACTCGACGAAATCAAGTGATTCAAAACGAAAGTTGTAGTTCTCAAAGAGATGAAGAGAATGGTACCTTGCATGACGTCTAACTTGCCGTGGTTTGGCCGAAAAATGCCTAAAAAACCATCGAACTCGCTGAAAACTGGGTAAGATTCAAATGAGTATAACTTCTTCAATACTTAATGAAATTGGGTGAAACAAAAAGGAAAGTTGTAGTACTTAGCGAGACGAAGAGATTGATACCTGCACGCTGGCTAACTCACCGTGGTTAGGCCAGAAATTGCCTCGAAAGTCGTCGGTTTCCTCCTTGAAATCTGGGAAATAAACCTCTAGGTTGTTTCTCACTTCAAACCTTCACCAAAGCACCTAAAGTGAGTCCTAACGAGAGTTTGATCGATCAATAGGAAGATTAGAGATAGTCATGAAGCTTACCAACGTCGAAAATTCAAGCAACTCGCCGGCGTTCGACGAGGGAGGAAGAGAACAGTGGTCTCCACCACTGTGGTGCACCACGGACCTGTGCTGGGTTCCAGTTTTCGCCAGGGAGGATCCTAGGGTGTGTATACGTGTGTTTATGGGTGTTGGTCACCGGGTGAGGAGAGAGCACAGAGAGTTGAGAGTGAGAGTTGAGAGAAGAGAGATAGACTTTTCAAAAAAAATAAAAGGAAAGAGAAAGAGAACCGGGGGACAAAACAGGGAGTGGGACCCTTGGGCACACCATTTATGACCCAAAAACCAATTTTAAAAGAAGAAGATCTAGCCCAAGGTGAAATTTCACAAAAATACCCCTTCTATCGGGACGGGTTGTTACAACTTTAGCCACTATGCTAGAGTGACTGAAAGGTATATAGTGACAGAATTCGGAATAGTTACAAGTGACAACACCATTTCCTTGTTACATTTCATTATCGGCTTTTTTTTTCAAATTTTGCATCAATATTCTTCAGATGCGAAAAAGTTAATTAGTATGAGTTTCAGGGAAGAATGTGTTGAATATGATATGAAGCATTGGCTATTCAAGGTCTTCTTCTGATAAGCCAATAACCATTGTTACCCACAACGGCGTAGAGAAACAATTTCCTGCTGAAGAAAATTCATCTATGGTTCTTGTGAAAATGCAGGATATTGCTGAGGCCTTCCTTGGTTCAACTATGAAAAACTCAGTTATAACAGCGACAGGCTACAAAAAAGACAGGTGCCTCTGCTGGCCTAAATGTAATGCGTAATCATCAATGAGACGACTGCTGCAGCGATTGCTTATGGACTTGGCAAGAAGTCTGGCTGGTATATATAGAAAGAGAAATGTGATGATATTTGAATTGGGTTGGGGTACTTTGGCCATTTCACTACTAATCATAGCGTATAATGTTTGTGAAGTAAAGGTCACTGTTGGAGATATACTTATCTCCGAGGTGAATAATCGTGTTCCCATGCAGAGAATAGCATGAGAAGAAGGCCACGTAATCGTGATTGATCTGGGGACAACGTACTCGTGCGTCGCAGTGTGGGAGCACGGCCGTGTGGAAATCTTAGTGAATGATCAGGGTAACAGGACCACTCCATCTTGTGTTGCCTTCACTGAGACTAAGCGATTTGTTGGTGATTCAGCCATTAACCAAATCATCCGGAACCCTGCCAACTCTATTTTTGGTTTAGCTCATCGTTTATGTGCTACTAATTTAACAGTATTTTCGGAGTAGGTGTAACATCCTACATCGCCCAGGGAAGTGATCCTGTGAGCCTTATATGTATATTCCCATCTCTACCCAGAGCGAGGCCTTCTGGGAGCTCACTTGCTTCGGGTTCCGTAGGAACTCCGAAGTTAAGTAAGTAACGCGAGAGAGCACTCCCATGATGGGTGACCCACTGGGAAGCTCTCGTGTGAGTTCCCAGAAACAAAATTGTGAGGGCGTAGTCGGGGCCCAAAGCGGACAATATCGTGCTACGGTGGTGGAACGGGGCCCGGGAAGTGGTCCACCCCGGACCGGGATGTGACAGTAGGTTCATGAAAAATGCTATATACTTATTTCTTGTGGTCATGTTCATAAAATATTACCTTTTTTAACACAACAAAGAGCAATAAATATAAACATTATGAAGTTGATTTAAAACTATCGTTGCAGTATCACACTTTTGATTAAACCAAATGAGTCATTAGTTTGTTTTTGATACATGACCTATTGCTTTTCAACTGTTTTTCTTTCTAGGAATGATTTTTAAATTATTCACTTATTTGCAGATGCAAAGAGGTTAATTGGTAGGAGATTCAATGATGCCATTGTTCAAAGTGATTTGAAGGTCTGGCCATTCAAAGTCACTAAAGGTCCTGGCGGCAAGCCCTTGATTGTGGTCACCCACGGGGACAGGAAAAACAGTTTGCTGCTGAAGAAATTTCAGCCATGGTTCTAGCAAAAATGCGGGAGACTGCTGAGGCCTACCTCAACTCCACTGTGAAGAATGCAGTTATCACTGTCCTTGCTTACTTCAATGATTCACAACGTCAGGCTACGAAAAATTCTGGCAACACTGCTGGCCTAAATGTGATACGCATCGTCAACGAACCAATTGCTGCAGCAATTGCTTATGGCATTGACAAGAAGGCTGGTTGGAAAAGCAAGAGAAATGTGATGATATTTGATTTAGGTGGTGGTACTTCAGATGTTTCACTACTTACCATAGGTGATGGTGTGTTTGAAGTGAAGGCCACGACTGGAGACACTCACCTTGGAGGAGAAGACTTCGATAACAAAATGGTCGACTTTTGTGTTGAGTAATTCGAGAAGAAACATAATTTGGACGTGGAAACTCTAAAGCACTGAGGAGGTTAGAAACGCATGTGAGAAGACAAAGAGGATGCTTTCATATACTTCTGCCACTGACATTGAAATTGACTGCTTGGATCAGGTATTGATTTCTATACAACTATTACCCGTGCCAAATTTGAGGAACTGAATATGGATTTCTTTCACACGTGTATAGAGCCAGTCGAGAAGTGTCTGAAGGATGCCAAATGAAAGTAAGCAGTGTCCATGATGTTGCACTTGCCGGTGGATCTTCTAGAATTCCCAAAATGCAACAACTATTGCAGGATGTGTTCAGGGGGAAGCAGCTGTGCAAGAGCATCAATCCGGATGAGGTTGTGGCGTATGGTGCCGCTGTTCAAGCTGCAGTCTTGAGCGGGTATGAGAATGGGAAGCTTCAGGACTATTCTCTCTTGGATGTCACGCCTCTGTCACTGGGTGTTGAGACTGAGGAAGAGTATTGCGAGACATTCATGTGGGTTGTGATCCCAAGAAATAGCAGTATCCCCATCAAGAGGAACACAACTCTAGTTACTTGGTTTGACAATCAAGTGTTCATCGATTTCCCCATTTATAAGGGTGAGAGTACAAACACCAAAAATAATAATTTGCTGGGTCAATTTACGATCAACGGTATTCCTCCAGCTCCAAAAGGCACTGCTGAATTCGATGTTTGTTTCAATATTGATGCCAACGGTATTCTAAGTGTCTCTGCTGAGGATAAGTCCTACCGGCCAAAGGAAAAGGATTACAATCATGAGCGATAAAGACATAAGGAGCTCTGAAGGAATTGGGGCGGTGAACTAATTAAGAAGCCTAGTCCTAGAACTGAATTAGGACATATATTATAAAATCAGCTTTACGTTTTAATTTTTGGAGGAGTCGTTTTATCTTTATTGGAATATAAATGTTTGACAAAGTTTCAGTTGAAAAGATGGAGTTGGTACTCAGGAGAAATATACATGAACTAATGAACTTTGGGCCCTTTTGATATCTTTATGTGAATTTTTTGACCTTCCTTTTGATACCTCTTTATGGAAACTACTTCACATTCTTCATAAGAAAACATGAAATGCAAACGATTGCATAACATAAACACAGCTGCAAACAGAGTTATTAGTTTTCACAGTTTTACTGACCAAATTGGAGTTATTCTTGTTAAGAGTATCAATCTCACATTTAGGAAATAAGGGACCTTGCATGTACTTATCAGTAATCGGATTATTCTCGCATGCTATAGACTGATATATCTTGTATTAGCCAAATTTTTTGTCTCACTGGATTTTCCATATTTTCATGTTTGTTTAAGTCCTAATATTGACTTCAATCTAAGTTTTTATTAGTTTTTTATTAAGACTGATCTTTACTTAAATTATGGCTCACGCAGACATGAATAACACATTGGATTGTTCCCTACTTAAAAACTTTGCTTTATCATTGTATGGTTTATACATGACCGTTGAATAGTGTAGACGATTGCAAAACATAGTTATTAACAGAATATTTACTTCGTAAGCTCACTCGTGCTGAGCATCTCTATTAATGCGTTATTTCTTATGATCATGCATCCTCCGGGTTCTTACTTATAAATCTGTTCTTTGTGTAACATACACATTAGTAAATACAAATGATCATGCTTATACATGTCTATGGTATGTGATTGATTCCTCTGCACACTTTGATTCAAGTTCACTCTCCGGCGGAATGGCTCCTGGAAGAAGTCATCGAGGGGGAAGATTTTTTTCGCAAGTGCAACTACCAAGATCTTTGCCAGACTTCAATGTGCTATTCCATTTCCAAAAGTAGAATCCCACCTATCTAACAAGCCATCTTCCAGTCCGTACGGATGTCAATATGTGCATCTAACTTGCTTTTTTTCTTTCTGTTTAATAGTATTGGTGTCCTTTGTATGTTGGGTATTTTCTTCTCTTTTTCTTGTAGCACTGGACAAGCCAAAGTCACTCTCCCTATTACTCTCTCTGCAACAGTTTTTCTCAGCTTAGAATGGCGGGAAAAGACAAAGCTGCTGGTCATGCAATCGGGATCGACCTGGGGACAACCTACTCGTGTGTTGAGGAAAAAATTAGAGTACACAACTCTAACACTAGTGTTGGAGAGACAACACAAGTAAACAAATTACTTGTATTACTCACAAAAAATTACAACACACAAACTCTCAAAGGCACTCTTTAGAAGCTATGACACTCACTCTTTCTAGAGACACTGTCTAGACCACTCACACTCTTCACAAGACTACTCATTTACAAGGCTTCTCACTCTCTTATTTAGCTCTCTCTTCTTGGGTACTTGCTTGATTACTTACTTGATTGATTGGTTCATTGGTTGGTTTACATAGCTTAGTACCTCACATATTTATAGTGTGAGGTTTGCCGACTTTGGTGTTGCTAGAACTTTCTAGCTACTTATCATGCATTGCGCCATCACCGACATAGTCTTTGCAATATCCATACAATACTACAAGCTGCTAGAACTTTCTAGCTTATTATGCATGCCCACCGACTTAACATGCAGATTTGAACTAGAAAGGTCTAGTTCATTTGTAGATGGACAAAGTCCTCTATAAGCTTCTGCCTTCCAAGCTTGCTGCTTGTATTTGCTAGGCTTTTCTAGAATCCAAACACCAATTGGGCTGGTGTTGATCTTCAACATCGTGTGTGGTCGTGTGGCAGTATGGTCATGTAGAAATTATAGTCTCACGTTGCCTTCACTGATGCCGAAATACTGGTTGGTGATGCTGCATTTAACCAGCTTATCAGAAACCCTTCCAACTCCATCTTTGGTAAGGTTCTTCCCACTTCTTTTCCAAATTGATAATCAACTTTTCTCAAATCGATAATTACACATATTGAGTTGTTCTAATAAAAGAGGCTGAAAGGTTTGTCTTAATTTTGTTATGGTGATCTTAATGGGAGGCTTAAGATTGATGCTTAAGAAGTCATAGTCGGACTACATTGATAGTATTAATGTTTGCACCAGTTTTCTGATTCAAATTATTGTTATTCTATACAAATTTGTTCACAAAGTTCTTTTCAATTATTTTACTTTGTTATATTTGTTTTTGAATTGTGGCGCCAATTTTTAGATGCAAAGCGGTTAATTGGTAGAAGATTTAGTAAAGCATGTGTTCAAGTTGATAAGAAGTTATGGCCTTTCAAGGTCATTGAAGGTCCTGATGATAAGAAGCCTAAGATTGTGGTCACTCACAAGGGCCAAGAGAAGCAGTTTGCTGCTGAAGAAATCTCATCAATGGTTTTGGGAAAGATGCGAGAGATTGCTGAGGCCTTCCTTAGGTCAACTGTTAAGAATGCGGTCATCACAGTCTCTGCTTACTTCAGTGACTCACAGCGTCAGGCGACAAAAAATGCAACTATCAGTGCCGGCCTAAGGTGTTGTGTGTCATCAATGAACCAACTGCTGCAGCCATTGCTTATGACCTTGACAAGAAGGATGGCTGGTACAGCAAGAGAAATGTTATGATGCTTGATTTTGGTGGCAGTACTTTAGATGTGTTGCTAGTTACCATTAGTTGCGGTGTGTTTGATTTGAAAGCCACAGCTGGGTATACTTACCTTGGAGGTGAAGACCTAGATAACAGAATGGTGAATTACTGCGTCGAGCAATTCAAGAGGAATAATAACTTAGACGTGACTGGAAACTCCAAGGCACTTGGGAGGTTAAAAAATAGCTGTGAGAAAGCAAAGAGGAGACTTTCATTTATGTCTTCAACTGACATTGAAATTGACTGTTTGCATGAGGGTAATGATTTTTATACAACTATTACTCGGGCCAAATTTGAAGAACTCAATAGGGATTTCTTTATCAACTGTATGGAGCCGGTGAACAAGTGTTTGGAGGATGCTAAATTGGACGTCAGCAGCATCCACGATGTTGTTCTTGTTGGTGGCTCTTCGAGAATTCCTAAGGTCCAAGTGTAGGGAGCCGGAGAACGTGTTTGGAGGATGCTAAAATGGACGTCAGCAGCATCCACGATGTTGTTCTTGTTGGTGGCTCTTCCAGACTAAGGTACAAGAACTCTTACAAAATGTCTTCAAGGGTAAGAAGCTGTGCCAAGGCATTAGTCCGGATGAGGCAGTGGCTTACGGTGCTACTGTTCACGTTGCAGTCCTAAATGGGAAAGGAAATGGAAAGCTTCAAGACCTCACTTTGTTGGATGTCACGCCGCTATCACTCGACGTGGAGTGTGAGATCCCACATCGCCCAAGGGTGTGGATCCTATGAGCCTTATATGTATATTCTCATCTCTACCTTGCACGAGGCCTTTTGGGAGCTCACTGGCTTCGGATTCCATTGGAACTCTGAAGTTAAGCGAGTAGCGCACGAGTCACTCCCATATGGGTGGCCCACTGGGAAGTTCTTGTGTGAGTTTCCAAATACGGAAATTTTCGGGATTCATACCAAACTGATCCCAAATCATTCGATACGGGAACTGGGATTACGTATTCAATAGTTCGAGAATTCCGAATTGAACCTTTATTTATTTTGATTGTATGCATATTGAACGTTGAATTTAAGTAATTTGATAGTTGACTATATTAGATTGTATGCATATTGAATGTTGAATTTAAGTAATTTGATAGTTGACTATATTAGAAATAGAAGTATAAAATTAAGTTGTTTGGAACTTTGGAAAGTCAATTTGACTTGATATGAATGAATTGGTTTGAAATTTCAAATTGATATGAGGTAAAAAACCTAAATTTCAATTGATCTGAAATTGGGCAACAAAATTTCAGGCTAAAAGCCCAAATTTTAACCGACACCTCCAAAATCTCAAATTTAAGCCCAAAAGCCAAAAATCCAAAACCCAGTCCCAATTCATCTCGAAATACCAAAATATTTCAGGAATCTTGAAAATTAGGAATTTCAAAATTTCAGTTCAGGATTAGTTTTCAAATTCTCATCCGGAAAATTTTAAGTTTGCGATTCATGATCCTATTTTTTATTTGGGATCTCATACCAAACTACCCCATATTAGGGGTGGGCAAACGGGCCTTGGGCCCGTGGGTAGGGGCGGGTATTAGAGGTTCAGGGCGGGTCCATATTATTTTATATGCAAAACGGGGCTGGGCGGGTAGGGTCCAAGTAAGCTGAGGGGCAGGCCGGTTCCAATTTTCTAAAGTCACGGGCCCCTGGCCTGAACCGTATCTAATAAACCTCACACACGCACACTCAAATCTCACACACACACACTCAAATCTCACACATGCACACTCAAATCTCACACGCATCACATCTTTCTCGACGACTCTCCCAAACGTCCTCCCTCTCCATATTTCTCTCCCGGAGTCCTCCCTCTCGATCTTTCTCTCCGAGTGTCTTCCCTCTCGATCTCTCTCCCAGAGTCCAGACTGACTCTTATCCCTCTCGATTCTCAGTCCCCTTTCCCACTCGAGTCGAGTCCTCCTGTGAAAACCACCATCGCCATCGTCTCCTCCCAAACATGACCACTCATCACCGCCGTCGAAAACACCACCATCATCCTACGATTCGAAATATCATATCATCTTCTCTCAAATTAAGGTAATTTCTAAGTTAGGGTTTTTGAATTATTTGGTTTTTGAGTTCAGGGATTTAGGACTTTTGAATTAGGATTTTTGAAATTTCTAGGTTACTGAATTTAGGGATATAATATCTAAATTTTCTGGATTTCGGATGAGGAAGCGAGATTGGAGTCGGACAGCGAAGAAAAGTTGGAATTTTTCAGGGAATTGGAGGGCGAAATTCCAGAAAGAATGGCAAAATAAGCTAGCATATAAGATAAAGACGGGGACTTCGGCGGGTTGACTTGGCCGCTGATACTGACGAGGTGTAAATTGGAGCCAGTGAGAACGGCGACGGAGAAGCTCGACCCGAAGTTGGGTTTTTGGAAAACGAGAAGGTTGGGAATTGCTGATTCATGCTCACCGAGTGTTTTTTGATTAATTAGTCTCATTAGTGTTCAATTCGTTTTTTAATTTTTTGGTAGCTGAATTAGTGAAAATTTATTGAGGATAGTTTTCTGATACCATGATTTTATAGTGATTAAATATTGAAAGTGTGTATATTCACATATGGGGTCGCACGAGAGAATCTCTATCGCTCTCCTTTGTAATTAGTCTTTAGTAAATATAAAAAACACCGTTGAGTGGTAGCTGAAAGTTGAAACAGTGAAATTGCTTTTGCTCTGTGTTTGTTATACCTAGCTTTCTATCGAAAAAGCAACCTATATGAAACAGACTTATTAAAAACAGCATTTCGAATTGTACTTGCTGAGAGTAACATAGCTTGCTTACCTCTCTATCCAACTTAATTTTTTATTGTTCATTTAATGTCAGTCCGCTTAATTTCTGAAAAATTTTCCGTTACTTTAATTGTCTGTTTAGGAAGAACAGGAATCCACTTTGGGGGCTCGATTTGGCTTGATTTCAGGCCACTGATGGCAGCAGTGGCGGAGGATGCAGCGGCGGAGGATGCAGTGCAGGCTGTTAGGGTTTTTTCTGTTGGGCTTGGTTTCGTTGTCCTTTGGAGGTCCATACTCCATACTTTTGTTGTTGTGTTTGTATTGTATGTGGGCTAGGTAAATGGGTGTTGTTGGTAATAAAAAAAGCAGCCCACTATCAGACCCAACAAAAAAATTGAAAAAAAAAAAAGTAATTGGACCCGTCCTAAACCGGCCTATTTCAAACGGGCCAGGTCAGGTCCGATTCCCAAACTTAAAATCCCTTTACCCGGCCCGTTAGATTTTAAAACGGGTAGGTCCGGTTCCTTCAAATTTGGGCGGGGCCCTACCCCATATGAAAAAAAAAGAAAGAAAAGAAAAGAAAGTAAAGTCAAAAGGTAGTAAAGAAAGTAAATTCATGATCGACGCCATTCTGAACTCTCTATCTTCCCTATTAAACTAGCCAGACTCACTCTCCCCAATCCCTCCCCATTACTCTCACTGAAAGCAACTTTCTTCTTTTCTCTTCTTTTTTATCGTGTTCCTGTGCAGAGAATGTGTTAAGCCCATTTACTTGAGCCCACTACTTCTCCTCTTACAACCGGCCCGTACCAGCCTTCTTTCCGTAGTAGCTAGGGTTTTTCCCTTTTATGAGGTATAAATATGTAATAATGGGGAGCAGAAACGAACCTATGAATGATAAATTAAAGCTGCCTTTTTTTCATCAACTCTTCTTTCCCTTTCCTCTTTTAGATTCCTGCACTATTTTCTGTTAAAATTACCATTTACAGCCAACCTGAACCGATTGGGCATACCAGCATGGCAGGGGAAGAAGGCCACGCAATCGGGATTGATCTGGGGAAAACGTACTCGTGTGTCGGAGTGTGGCAGCACGGCCGTGTGGAAATCATAGTGAACGATCAGGGTAACCGGACCACTCCATCTTATGTTGCCTTCACTGAGACTGAGCGATTGGTTGGTGATTCAGCCATCAACTAAATCATCAGGAACCCCACCAACTCCATTTTTGGTGAGCTCCTCGTTTATGAGCTACTAATTTAACAGTATTTTCGGAGTAGGTTCATGGAAAAAGCTTATATATATGCTTATTTTTTATGGTCATGTTCATACAATATTATTTTTTATATTTTTAACACAACAAAAATATTATGAAGTTGAATTAAAACTATCGTTGCAATGTATTTCTTCGTTAAGACAAATGCAAAATTTTCTTTGGCGATGTTTATTCCACAAACGCATATCACTTTGCAAATCAACCTTTATGTTGTAAATCTTAATCCATTATATGAATTGTATTATAGTAAAGCAAAAATATGAAGAAACTTTTTTCAAATATTCGTGTAACTTGTCTTGCTGACCAACATAGAAATTGCAACTTATTTATATGATGTTTGTGTAACATAGAGTTGGGTAGCAGTATAACACTGTGGATTAAACCAAGTAAGTCAATGTGTTGTTTTTGATATATGACCTTTTGCTTCGCAGCTATTTTTTCTTTCTTGGAATGGTTCTTTAAATTAGTCATTTATTTGCAGATGCAAAGAGGTTAATTGGTAGGAGATTCAATGATGCCACTGTTCAAAATGATTTGAAGCTCTGACCATTTAAAGTCACTGAAGGTCCTGGCGGCAAGCCCTTGATTGTGGTCACCTACAAGGGACAAGAAAAACAGTTTGCTGCCGAAGAAATTTCAGCCATGGTTCTAGCAAAAATGCGGGTGATTGCTGAGCTCTACCTCAATTCCACTGTGAAGAATGCAGTTATCATTGTCTCTGCTTACTTCAATGATTCACAACGTCAGGCTACAAAAAAGGCTGGCAGCATTGCTGGCTTAAATGTGATGCATATCATCAACGAGCCAACTGCTGCAGCAATTGCTTATGGCATTGACAGGGAGGCTGGTTGGTATAGCAAGAGAAATGTGATGATATTTGATTTAGGTGGTGGTACTTTAGATGTTTCACTACTTACCACAGGTGATGGTGTGTTTGAAGTGAAGGCCACGGCTGGAGACACTCACCTTGGAGGAGAAGACTTTGATAACAAAATGGTGGAGTTTTGTGTTGAGCAATTCAAGAAGAAGCATAATTTGGACGTGAGTGGAAACTCTAAAGCACTAAGGAGGTTGAGAAATGCATGTGAGAAAGCAAAGATGATGCTTTCATCTACTTTGTCAACTGACTTTGAAATCGCTTGTTTGTATGAGGGTGCTGATTTCTATACAACTATTACCCGTGCCAAATTTGAGCAACTGAATATGGATTTCTTTAACAAGTGTATGGAGCCAGTCAAGAAGTGTTTGAAGGATGCCAATATGGAAGTAAACAGTGTCCATGATGTTGTTCTTGCCGGTGGATCTTCTAGAATTCCCAAAATGCAGCAACTATTGCAGGATGTGTTCAAGGGGAAGCAGTTGTGCAACAATATCAATCCGGATGAGGCAATTGCACATGGTGCCGTTGTTCAAGCTGCAGTCTTGAGTGAGAGTGGAAATGGGAAGCTTCAGGACTTCACTCTTTTGGATGTCACCCCTTTATCACTTGGATTTGAGTGTCATGAAAGTGGTAGTTCCAAGTTATACATGAAGATTGTGATTCCAAGAAATTCTAGAATTCCAGTCATGAAGAAAACAAGTGTAACTACTTTTTATGACAATCAAGCTTCGATGAACTTTTCTGTTTATGAGGGTGAAAGCGGCATAGCAAAAAACAATTACTTTTTGGCTGAATTTACCCTTGATGGTATTCCTCCAGCTCCGAAAGATGTTCCTTCACTTGAAGTTTGTTTCAATATTGATGCCAATGGTGTCCTGAATGTCTCCGTTGAAGACAAGTCCACCGGCCAAAAGAAAGGGATTACAATCAAGAGACAGTGACATTAGAAATTTTGAAGGAATTGAGAAAGTGAACTGAAGACCTATTTGGTAGGCTGGATCAGATTGGAACATTAGTATTGGTATTAACGACCAATTACTTGAATGAGGCGTTGTTTGAGTTTACATTTTGCATTCCGATGTTAAGGGCTGGTTTGGTACTGCTGTGCTTTGAAAAAAAGCTGCTTCTGCTGTGCTGTGAGAATAAGTAGCTGTGAAATAAAGCAGCAGAGTGTTTGGTAAACCTTTTTGTAAAAGTGCTTTTGAAAAAAAAAAGTATTATAGTGTTTGGTAAATTTTTATGTAAAACAGATGTGGAAAAAACCGATTTTTCAAAGTTGGGTTTTGCAGTTTCTTGTTTTTTGTTTTTTTTCACCTAAAACTGTGAAAAAAAGCTGAAACTGAATGTTTACCAAACGTCAAAAACTCTCTCAACTTTTTTTCATAAGAGCTTTTTTTTTTAAATCACCTCAACCATAAATTAGGGCTGAATCTTGGTTGTGATGAATTTTCATGAAGTTATAATAGACTTTCATAAAGAATATATGTGCAGGGGAAGAAAACCATGCATTAATTTTGAGAAAATGGAAAATTATTTTCACACTCCTCTTCTCACTTTGCACACATCTGTTTAATTTTTGTCTTTGAATTGAATAACCAAATGAGAATCAAGGGATAAAAATATGCCAGTTACTGTGTTGAGGGATTCAAGAGGAAGCACAAATTGGACTTTTTAATGGAAACCGCTGAGTTCTTAGGACGTTAAGAAATGCATGTGAGATGGCAAAGAGGAGACTTTCTTTCACGTTTGCTACTGACATTGAAATTGACTGTTTTCATCAGAGTATATAACGATTTGTACCTAACTATTACTCAGCGCCAAATTCAAAAGTCTGGACATGGATTTCCTCAACAAATGATTGGACAAAAACAGTGTCCATGATGTTGTTCTTGTTGGTGGCTCATCTAGAATTCCCAAGGTGCAACAACTATTACAGAATTTCTTCAACGGGAAGGAGATGTGCAAGAGCATTAATCTGGTCGAGGCAGTGGCGTATGGCGCAGCTGTTCAACTACGGCCTTGAGTGGGAAAGGGAGTGAGAAGCTTCAAGACTACACTCTCTTGGATGTCACACCTTTGTCGCGTGGCATGGCGAAAGGGGTAGAACGTTCCATGGGAGATTTTAATCCCAGAAACTCGAGAATTCTTGTCTCATTGAATCGTGTTTCGACAACCATCTGTGATGATCAGAGAGTAGTGGAAGAGTGGCCATTTATGAAGGTGAGAGCACGAGCTGAAGATAATTACTTTTTTGGGTAAACTTATCTTGGATGACATTCCTCCGTCTTCCAAGGGTGTTCCTAAAATCAAAATTTGCTTTGATATTGATGATAATGGTATTCTCAGTGTCTCTACTGAAGACATTTCTAACAGCCTGAAGAAGAAGGTTAGAATTGACTGTGACAGAAGAACTAAGTACGAGGGAATTGAGAATGTGGTGTAACTTATTGCATTATGATGGGTAACGGTTATGTTTCTACCTGACTAAGTGTAACTTTTTTTTTATAAAGATATCAATGAGTTCTAATGAGTGTCTTCGTTGTAGGTTTGGCTTGGCAAGTTCTAGATTTTATAGAAAAACTTGAATTTTTAGTTGATAAGAAAGTAAGAGACTAGGAGGGGGAGGAACGGGAGATGAGGAGGAGAATCTAGAAACTAATGATAAATAGGCAATTAGAGACTGATAATAATGGATTTAGGGTCAAGTACAATTTCAATATAAGTCATAGGACTCCCATTTTTCACATTGCAACTCAACATTTTGATATTCGACAAATTTTCACATTTTCTTGAGAAGAAAAATTAGTGATTTTTACTCATCTTTTTATATATAAACACTAATTGAATAAATCGATGGAGAATCATGAGATATAAGTTAATAAAATGTGAATAGGAGTGTGAAAATCACTACTAATATTTTTTTTATACAATCATTACTAATCAGAAAATGAGAAAACGAGAGTGAAAATCACTATCAATCTAGAATATAACCTTAGTTTATTCTCTTTGGTATGGTAATAGGTATTAGAATAAGTTTGTATTATTACGTCAACGGTTAACAATTCACTAAACATTAATTATTAGGGAGTTTTAATAAAAAAGGCTTAGCATTATTTATTCTTAATCAAAATGACATTTTGTGTATGAAAAGTCCATAATGGATCAAGTCATTTTCTTTATTTACTCGTATGTCATTATTTCATTATTGTAGCGGGATCCACAATGATGTTCACATTTCTGTCTAAAAATACATTATTTTACATGATACTATTCAACATATGTCCCGATGATTAAAATGAAACTTTTTTGGGTGTTTCCATTAGTTTTCCCTAACTATTATGTGCAAATTGATCGCATTATTTTCTTTGTTTAAAAAAAAAAAATTGAAACCTAGGTGCTTGATAGCCACCAATTTTCTTTGTTAAAAATAAAAACAAATAAAGGATTATTTCTTTTTCCTTATTAAGACCATCTCTAATGGTTGGACTAAAAGTCAAATATTTTAGCCTGAAAAATTTAGTTTTTAGTCTAGAAACAGTTTTTCTGCTCTAACCGTTCTAGTCTAAAATTTTAGTCCGGGATTAAAGAATAAATTTAGGCTTTTTTTTTCTTAAATTAATTTTTTTTTAAAAATAAATATGTAGACTATCGTAAATTAATTTTATGAATATTTTAATAAAAAAAAATTTAAATTCCAATAAATATTTTCACTCGATTCGATGGAGCCCACATCAATTTCTGGGCTAAATTCTGAAAGGAATCTGGCTTTGATTTAGTATTTAGCCTAAATTTTTTCCTTGGGTTGGAGTGAGTTTGGGGAGTAATTTGACTTACCATTGGAGATGGTCTAAGAAAGTAAAAAGATTTTGTGTTTATTTTTTTTTTTTTTATTTTTTTTTTTTGAAGAGTAAGATTTTGTCTTTGGATATAGAAAAAGGAAGCGTCGCGAACTCGCGTGTTTGCTCCGGTTCCTACTTCCTAGGGTTTTATATTCCCAAATTCCCCAAATCACAATCCCAATTCAAATCCCATCCAATTCTCTGCCCTAAAATCCTCATGGGAAAGAACGATTTCCTCACACCGAAGGTAATCGCCAATCGAATCAAGGCCAAGGGACTCCAGAAGCTCCGATGGTACTGCCAGATGTGCCAGAAGCAATGCCGAGACGAGAACGGATTCAAGTGCCACTGCATGAGCGAGAGCCACCAGCGGCAGATGCAGATCTTCGGCGAGAACTCCAATCGCATCGTCGACGAGTTCGAGCGGAGTTTTCCTGATTTGATGAAGCGGAGCCACCGGTTCAGCCGTATCGCCGCCACCGTCGTGTACAACGAGTACATCAACGACCGCCATCACGTGCATATGAATTCCACCGAGTGGGCGACGCTGACCGAGTTCGTGAAGCATTTGGGGAGGACTGGGAAGTGTAAGGTTGACGAGACGCCGAAGGGTTGGTTCATTACGTATGTTGATCGGGATTCCGAGACGCTTTTTAAGGAGAGGTTGAAGAACAAGCGTCTTAGGGCGGATATGGCGGATGAGGAGAAGCAGGAGAGGGAGATTAAGAAGCAGATTGAGAGGGTTTGTCAGTCTATGCCGGTGGGTAATGGGTCTGATCAGGGTTCAGAGGCTGAGGCCAATCAGGAAGTGAAATTGGAGCCTGGGGTTAAGATTGGATTTGCGCTTGGGTCCTCGAAACTGGCAGTGCGAAATTGGTGTTCGATGAGGTGGAGGATGAGACGAATGAGAGAAAGGTTAAGAAGGCGAAAGATGGAAGTGGCAGTGACGCCAGAAGCTTGGCTTTGGAGGAGTTGATGAGGGAGGAGGAGAAGAAGGAGAGGATTAATAGGAAGGATTATTGGTTATGTGAGGGAATCGTTGTTAAAGTGATGAGTAAAGCCTTGGCTGACAAGGGTTACTATAAGGGAAAAGGGGTTGTGAGGAAAGTGATTGATAAGTATGTTGGGGAGATTGAAATGCTTGAAAGCAAGCATATCTTGAGAGTTGACCAGGCTGAGCTTGAGACCGTGATTCCGAATCTTGGGTGCCTTGTGAAGATAGTCAATGGGGCTTACAGAGGATCAAATGCAAAGTTGCTGGCGGTCGACACAGATAACTTTTGCACTAAGTTGCAGATAGAGAAGGGCGTGTATGACGGTAGAGTGCTTAAAGCTGTTGAGTATGAGGATATTTGTAAACTTGCCTTGTGAATATGGTGGCATACTTGTCTATGATGACCATCTGCATTTCAGATAAGTTACCCTGTTTTGAAAGTCTATTCTGATATTGCTTATCTCTGGTTGTATGTTTAAGAAATTATGTGTGTTCATGTTGAGTACTGGAGAAGCATGAGTTGAGAGTTTTATGATTGTTTTTGCAATGTTTATCACTAACAGTTCTGGTTTAGCTAAGTTTGTCGACACTCTGTTGCCAATTGTCAATTCTTGCGATTATATACATAACTAGTATAATTACTCATTGGTATAATACGGATATTTACACTGTACATGGCAATCAAATATGCAATTTTTTACAGTACTTACAAGAAAACAAAGAAAAGTAGGAATTTTAATCACGCTTTGCCTAATTAGATGCTAATTTGTGTTTTTGTATTCTTTTATTGTCCATGATGATGTTGCTGAATTTCTAGTGCTCTTACTCTCGACCAATCCATCTGACCAAACATTGCAGAGTTTCCTTGTGACATGTTTTCTTTTTGTTTAATGTCAAGAGTTGAACATGTAGGTGTGACTGAGCTCTCACTTTTGCAAGCATAAAGTACGAAGAAACTTTAGCCTCCTCAGATTTTGCTACCATTTATGAGACTTCCTTTGACTCACTACTATCTGCCTGCATTTTAGTTTGGTTGGTTATGGAATTGAGCCTTCAACTAACATTCTAGTTTGGTTGGTTATGGAATAGTGTCTTCAACTAGTTGATGTCTGAAAATTAGGCATTTCGTGACGGAAAAGTTGGAAGTGATGTAGTATGAGATGCTAGGTACAGTAGCGGAGCTTCACTGATGTGATGTAGTATGAGATGCTAGGTACAATTGCTGCCACACGTGACTGATTGCACAATTCTCAACTTACCAATTCTTTTCATTCGGAATTCGTTTTATTATTCGTTTAAGATGGTATGGAAAAATTGTACTCGTAATTCATTCTTCATTCTGCCTATTATGCACATCCTGATTCTTTTTGGCACTTATCTAGAGTCCAGAAACTGCAGGTGTTTTTCTGCCTGTGGAAACCCATGGTTCTCTCTGCACCAGTGGTACATGGTTAGTTCTTTCTGTACAATTTCAGTGCACTGTAAGACTCTTCTTTCTAATACATCTTATCTGTGGATAGACGAGCTGGGGATTGACACTTAGAGAAGGAGAACAGACCGCTTATAAATATGGTGAAAGGAGTCGACTCATGTTGTTATTAAATTGACCTGGTGTTTGTTTATGTACTAGGGTTCTGAGAAATAGCAGGATGCACAGTGGAAAGATGCACACAAAGGCGGGAAAGTTGGAAACAATGAGATTTTAAGCTGTAGGTCTGATAGATTTATTGTTTGATAGATTTAAGCTGATCAGTGATAAACTGGTAAGGAGTTCTCGAGTGTGGCAGCTGTATAGGGCAGCAAACTCGAAAGTGTGAGACCAGTGTGGGGTTGGGTGGGACCAAATACAGGGGATCCCCATATTTTGTGAGGAGGATCAGACTGATGACGTCCGACTGTCGTTGTTCATAAAATATTATTTTTGTAACACAACAAAAAGCAATAAGTAAACATTAGTTGAATTAAAACTATCGTTGCAGTGTATCACTTTTGATTATGTTGTTTTTGATATATGGCCTATAACCTAGTGCTTCTCAGCTGTTTTTCTTTCTAGGAATGCATTTTAAATTAGTCATTTATTTGCAGATGCAAAGAGGTTAATTGGAAGAAGATTCAATGATGCTACTGTCCAAAGGGATTTGAAGCTCTGGCCATTTAAGGTCACCGAAGGTCCTGGCGGCACGCCCTTGATTGTGGTCACCCACAAGGGACAAGAAAAACAGTTTGCTGCTCAAGAAATTTCAGGCATGGTTCTGGTGAAAGTGCGGGAGATTGCTGAGGCCTACCTCAACTCCACTGTGAATAATGCAGTTATCACTGTCCCTGCTTACTTCAATGATTCACAATGTCAGGCTACAAAAAACGCTGGCAACACTGCTGGCCTAAAGGTGATGCGTATCGTCAATGAACCAACTGCTGCCGCAATTGCTTATGGCATTGACAGGAAGGCTGGTTGGTGTAGCAAGAGAAATTTGATGATATTTGATTTAGGTGGTGGTACTTTAGATGTTTCACTACTTAATATAGGTGATGGTGTGTTTCAAATGAAGGCCACTGCTGTTGACACTCACCTTGGAGGAGAAGACTTTGATAACAAAATGGTGGATTTTTGTATTGAGCCATTCAAGAAGAAGAATAATTTGGACGTGAGTGGAAACTCCAGAGCTCTAAGGAGGTTAAGAAACGCATGTGAGAAGACAAAGAGGAGGCTTTCATATACTTCTGCCACTGACACTGAAATTGACTGCTTGGATCAGGGTACTGATTTCTATACAACTATTACCTGTGCCAAATTTGAGCAACTGAATATGGATTTCTTTAACAAGTGTATGGAGCCAGTCGAGAAGTGTTCGAAGGATGCCAAATGGAAGTAAGCAGTGTTCATGATGTTGTTCTTGCCTGTGGATCTTCTAGAATTCCCGAAGTGCAGTAACTATTGCAGGATATGTTCAAGGTGAATTAGTTGTGCAAGAGTTTCAATCCGGATGAGGCAATTGCGTATGGTGCCGTTGTTCAAGCTGCAGTCTTGAGTGGGAATGTGAATGGAAGCTTCAGAGCTTTTCTCTCTTAGATGTCACACCCCTGTCCCTCGGGGTTGGGACTGAGGAAAAGTTTTTCGAGATGTGGATTGTGATCCCAAGAAACAGCAGTATTCCCATCAAGAGGAACACAACTCTAGTTACCCTCTATGACAATCAAGTGTCCATCAATTTCCCCATTTATGAGGGTGAGAGTACAAACACCAAAAATAATAATTTTCTGGGTCAATTTATGATCAAGGGTATTCCTCCAGCTCCAAAGGGCACTGCTAAATTCGATGTTTGTTTCAGTATTGATGCCAACGGTATTCTAAGTGTCTCCGCTGAGGATAAATCTACCGGCCAGAGGAAAGGGATTACAATTAAGAAGCCTAGTCCTAGAACTGAATTACGAAATATATTATAAATCAGCTTTAATTAATTTTTGGAGGGGTCTTTTTATCTTTATTGGAATATAAATATTGGACAAAGACAAAGTTTCAGTTGAATAGATGGGAGCTGGTACTCTGGAGAAATGTACATGAAATAGAGAACTGTGGGCCCTTTCGATATGTTTATGTGAATTTTTTTTAACCTCCCTTTTGATGCCTCTTTTTATGGAAACTAGTTCACATTTTTCTCTCATGGCAGATTATCCGAGTCTGCATCCCATCTCACCCCAGTCACAACGTAGAGTCTGCGCCTGGGACTCCTGAATGCCCCACTTTCACTTCCTGAGCAAATGTCGAACCTCCAAACTCCAATGTTCTCCACCACCAAACCACCCCTTTTGGAACACCATCTGTCCACTGGTCAAAAGAAAGGGATTACAATCAACAGTGACAGAAGAACTTTAGGAATTGAGAAGATGAGGTAAGAAATGATAATTTGTGGCATACAAAGGCTGAAAATAGCATATACGTTATGAAATCAATTTGATACTCTACATGTTTAGCTGTAAGTTCGGATGGTTTTGCTTATGCCAGGTTAGCCGAAGCCTCCAAAGCGCTAGCCCTGGTTGTGTTGCTGTGGGCTTAATCGACAAATTAGAGGAAGCAAACAGTTTATAGGCACTCCTTTTGCTTGCTTGTCATGCATCATAACATCATTTTATGTGCTGGTTGTTTTTGTTATGAAATAAATCATGTGTTGAGTTCTGTGATCTTGCTATAGCTCAGTGCGTGAGACGGGTTTAATGAAAAATTTTACATAGATAAACAACTGATGTGTCATGTTTGCTCTATTTCATGAAATTTCTTGAGTCATTACAAGATTAGGATTCTTTTTCTTCTTTAGTACGTTGGAAATCAGACTCCAAGATGTTTGTTGCAAGACAACATAAATGGGTATGTTACTGTTCTATAGGATCGATGATACTTCTGTGACAAGATTTAGCAACTGCTGATAATCTAATCCAAATCTTTGTAAAACAAAATGTCAATTTTATAAATTATGTTTCATAAATAAGAATTTAATGACTTTATTTTGCATCTACTTTTGAAAATTAAGTTTGTTCAAGCATCCAATCTGCTTTATGTGTGCGTATGAACATAATTCGTTGAGCTCGATCAAGCTCATTGTAAAGCTCAAACAAATCGTTGAAATAGATTAATTTTTCCGTTTGGCAATTGACTGAAGATTACTTAACTAAATCCAAATCACATTTTTTTAATTATCTAGTCTTATTAGATTTGGAACTTAATGAAGAAGATTACTTAATGAAGAAGGTTACGACTTACTGTTGCTTCTTTAATTTTGGAACCGAAAGTGTCCAAAAGAAAAAGACTAGTGAACCAAAAAGTGTCCAAAAGAAAAAGAAAAACCTTTCAGACCTCTCTATGTTCCCCATAATATCTTCTACTTTCAAGCGCATATATTCTCTTGATCTTCTTTCTATGCTACCATTCAGTTCTCTTCTTTAGTACTATTATTCTGCCAGTTTCTCAGCTTAGAATGGCGGGAAAAGACGAAGCTGCAGGTCATGCAATCGGGATCGACCTGGGGACAACCTACTCGTGTGTGGCGGTGTGGCAGAATGATCATGTGGAAATCATAGTGAACGATCAGGGCAACAGGACGACTCCATCTTATGTTGCTTTCACAAATACTGAGCGATTGATAGGCGATGGTGCATTCAACCAGGTCGTAAAAAACCCAACCAACACCATCTTTGGTACGTTCATCTCTTCTTGTATGTATCCATCTACAAATATACCATTTTCCCATTAATTTATTTCTCAAATTAGTTTTTTATTTTTCTCTGAATATTTATAACAGTATTTGAAGTTATAAAATGTGGGGTGTTGATGATAAGTTATGATTTTGATGATAATTAAAAAGGTGTAGTACATTTACAGTAGAGTGAAAGAATTTGGGATAGTTACGACACCGTTTGTTTAACAATATGCTTTTATTTCAATCATATGACCTATTTCTTTGTTAGTTTTGGTTGTTGGGTTGTGTTTCTAATTCCGCCCTCAATTTGCAGACGCGAAAAGGATGATCGGTAGGAGGTTCACAGATGAATGTGTTCAAAACGATATAAAGCATTGGCCTTTTAAGGTCATTGGGGGTCCGTCTGACAAGCCAATGATTGTCGTCACACACAAGGGTGTAGAGAAACAATTTGCTGCTGAAGAAATCTCATCTATGATTCTTGTGAAAATGCGGGAGATTGCTGAGGCCTACCTTGTTTCAACCGTGCAAAATTCAGTTATCACAGTCCCTGCTTACTTTACCGACTCACAGCGACAGGCTACGAAAGAGGCAGGTGCTACTGCTGGCCTAAATGTGATGCGCATCGTCAATGAGCCAACTGCTGCAGCCATTGCTTATGGGCTTGACAGGAAGGCCGGTTGGTATAGCAAGAGAAATGTGATGATATTTGATTTGGGCGGGGGAACCTTGGATGTTTCTCTACTTACCATAGCTGACAGTGTCTTTGAAGTGAAGGCCACCGCTGGAGACACTCATCTTGGAGGTGAAGACTTTGATAACAGAATGGTCAACCACTGTGCTGAGCAATTCAAGAGGAAGCATAACGTGGACGTTGGTGGAAACTTCAAGGCCCTTAGGAGGTTAAAAAATGCATGTGAGAAGGCAAAGAGGAGGCTTTCATTTATGTCTGAGACTGACATTGACATTGATTGTTTGCATCAGGGTGTTGATTTTTGTTTGACTATTACCCGTGCTAAATTTGAGCAACTCAACATGGATTTCTTCGGCAAGTGCATGGAGCCTGTGAAGAAGTGTCTGGAAGATGCTAACATGGACACAAGCAGCGTCCATGATGTTGTTCTTGCTGGTGGCTCTTCTAGAATTCCCAAGGTGCAGCAGCTTTTGCAGGAGGTTTTCATGGGAAAGGAGCTTTGCAAGGGTATTAATCCAGATGAGGCGGTGGCCTATGGTGCCGCTGTTCAAGCTACTGTCTTGAGTGGTGGCAATCTAACTGGAAAGCTTGGGGACTTCGCACTGGTGGATGTCACCCCTCTCTCACTTGGGGTGCAGGTTCGTGAAGGTTGTATGTCAGTTGTGATTCCAAGAAACACTAGAATACCGGTCAAAATAATGAAAAGGTTTACTACTTGCCATGACAACGAACGGAATGTAAGATTTCCCATTTATGAGGGTGAGAGTAGAATGGCAGAAGATAATAACTATTTGGGAGAATTTACACTCAATGACATTCCTCCAGCTCCCAGACGTGTTCCTAAATTTGATGTTTGCTTTGCTATTGATGAAAATGGCATCCTGCATGTCTCTGCCGAGGACATGTCCACCGGCCAAAAGAAGGGGCTCACATTTAACTGTGACAAAAGAACTTGTGAAGGAATTGAGACATTGATTTAAAAGTCAGTTGATTGATGTAAGAAACAATAATTTCTCGCATGCTATAGACTGAAATATCTTGTATTAACCGAATTTCCCGTCTCATTGGGTTTGCTCAAGTCCTAATCTTGGCTTCAATTGAAAGTTTTTATTAGTCTTTAAATAAGACTCGTCTTTACTTTGAATTACTTTGGACATGAATAGCACATTGGATTCCAGCGGAAACATAATTTCTTTGAGGATGTTCTCTATTTTAAAACTTTGCTTTATCATTGTATGGTTTATACATAAAATTTCCCTTGTACTGTAGAGGTTTTCCAAAAAAAAAAAAAAATGTATGGTTTATACATGGCGGTTGAAATGGTAAAGACGATTGCAAAACATAATTAACAGAATATTTACTCCATACGCGCACTCGCGCTGAGCAATCTCTGTTAATGCGTTATTTCTTATGATCATGCATCCTCCTGGTACTTATAAATCTGTTCTTTGTGCAACATACATACTAGTAAATACAAATGATCATGCTTATACATGTCTATGGTATGTGACTGATTCTTCTGCACACTTTGATTCAAGCTCACTCCCCGGCCGAATGGCCCCTGGAAGAAGTCATCGAGGGAGAAGATTTTTTCAGAGGAGTAACTACCAAGATCTGTGCCAGATTTCAATGTGTTATTCCATTTCCAAAAGTAGAATCCCACCTATCTAACTAGCCATCTTCCAGTCCGTACGGATGTCAATATGTGCATCTAATTTGCTTTTTTTTTTCTTTCTGTTTAATAGTATTCGTGTCCTTTGTATGTTGGGCATTTTCTTTTCTCTTTTCTTGTACCACTGGACTAGCCAAAGTCACTCTCTCTGCAACAGTTTTTCTCCTTTATGCTTGCTGTACATTAATTGTTTTTTTAATTGGAACTTAATGAAGAAGATTACAACTTACTGTACATTGCCTCTTTGAATTTGGAACTTAATGAACCAAAAGTGTCGAAAAGAAAAAGAATAATGAACCAAAAAGTGTCCAAAAGAAAAAGAATTACGAACCAAAAGTGTCCTATGTTCCCCATATTACTTCTACTTTCAAGCACAAATATTCTCTTGATCTTCTTTCTCTGCTACCATTCAATTCTCCTCTTTAGTACTATTCTTCTTCCAGTTTCTCAGCTTAGAATGGCAAGAAAAGACACAGCCGCAGGTCATGCAATCGGGATCGACCTTGGGACAACCTACTCGTGTGTGGCCGTGTGGCAGTATGATCATGTAGAAATTATAGTGAACGATCAGGGTTACAGGACAACTCCATCTCACGTTGCCTTCACTGATGCCGAAATACTAGTCGGTGATGCTGCATTTAACCAGCTCATCAGAAACTCTTCCAACTCCATCTTTGGTAAGGTTCTTCTTCCCACTTCTTTTCCAAATTGGTAATCAGCTTTTCTCAATCGATAATGCTGTTAGACCAAGTCAGACTTATCAAACATCCAACTCTAGTTCAAACTCTTCAGTTGGATATTCTAAAGTTCAACCGTTATCCAAGGACAAGTCTGTTAAGTCTAGGTTTCTAGTTCGAACCCTTCTGTAATCTGTAAACTGATATAAATACAAGCAATCCATCATTATATGGATATGCAAATTCAGTTGAAAACCTTAAGTGTTCTAAGTTTTACATGGTATTGAGCCTTTCCATCTAACGACCACAAAAAGATCCAAAATTTTTTTAAGCCCATCACCTTCCCAATGGCTGAAAACACACCACCACCTCCACCCCCCGGCGCCGCCGCGGGGGCTACAATCTCCTCCACCAACCCTTCTAAGTTTTACAAATGTCACATATTGCGTTGTTTTAATAAAAGAGGCTGAAAGTTTAATTATTGTTACTCTATACAGATTTGTTTACAAAATTCTTTTTTATTATTTTACTTTGTTAGATTTGTTTCCTAATTGTGGCACCAATTTTTAGATGCAAAGCGATTAATTGGTAGAAGATTTAGTGACGCATGTGTTCAAGATGATATTAAGTTGTGGCCTTTCAAAGTCATTAAAGGTCCTCATGATAAGCCTACGATTGTGGTCACTCACAAGGGCCAAGAGAAGCAGTTTGCTGCTGAAGAAATCTCATCAATGGTTTTGGGAAAGATGCGAGAGATTGCTGAGGCCTTCCTCGGCTCAACTGTTAAGAGTGCGGTCGTCACAGTCCCTGCTTAGTTCAGTGACTCACAGCGTCAGGCTACAACAAATGTAGCTATCAGTGCCGACCTCAAGGTGTTGCGTGTCATCAATGAACCAACTGCTGCAGCCATTTCTTATGGCCTTGACAAGAAAGCTGGCTGGTACAGCAAGAGAAATGTTATGATGTTTGATTTTGGTGGCGGTACTTTAGATGTGTCACTAGTTACCATTAGTTGCGGCGTGTTTGATGTGAAAGCCACAGCTGGGGATACTCACCTTGGAGGTGAAGACCTAGGTAACAGAATGGTGAATTACTGTGTGGAGCAATTCAAGAGGAAGAATAACTTAGACGTGACTGGAAACTCCAAAGCACTTAGAAGGTTAAAAAATAGTTGTGAGAAAGCAAAGAGGAGACTTTCATTTACGTCTTCAACCGACATTGAAATTGACTGTTTGCATGAGGGTAATGATTTTTATACAACTATTACTCGGGCCAAATTTGAAGAACTCAATAGGGATTTCTTTATCAACTGTATGGAGCCGGTGAACAAGTGTTTGGAGGATGCTAAATTGGACGTCAGCAGCATCCACGATGTTGTTCTTGTTGGTGGCTCTTCGAGAATTCCTAAGGTGCAAGAACTCTTAAAAAAAGTCTTCAAGGGTAAGGAGTTGTGTAAAGGCATTAATCCGGATGAGGCAGTGGCTTACGGTGCTGCTGTTCAGGCTGCAGTCCTAAATGGGAAGGGAAATGAAAAGCTTCAAGACCTCACTTTGTTGGATGTCACGCCGCTATCACTCGGGGTGGAGACTGGGCGTGAACGGGACATGACTGTTGTGATACCAAGAAACACTAAAATGCCCGTCAAGAGGAATTATACTGTTACCACTCGGCATGACAACCAAGCAGTTGTTAGATTTGCGGTTTATGAGGGCGAGAGTATAACAGTGAATAATTACTTTCTGGGTGATTTTAGGCTCAAAGACATTCCTCCAGCTCCGAGGGGTGTTCCTAAATTCAATATTGTCTTTGATATTGATTCCAATGGGATTCTGAACGTAACTGCTGAAGACATGTTGACTGGCAAGAAGAAAGGGATAACTCTCACCAATGACACAACTTGTGAGGGAATTGAAAGAATAATGTAAGAAAGAATCTTATGCCATGCTGCAGACTCAAACAGAATTTGTTTTACTTATGTGTGCCTACTGTGTAATTTACATTGATAAAATGGCTCTAATGTTTCAACTATTATGTTAATTTTGAATTCGTGCTTTCACACGTTTACCCTTTATTTATATACCTATAACAATTAGGGTTTTAATCTTCCAAAATAAAAAAAAAATATTTAGGGTTTTTGAAACAATGACCTAATCCTTCATCTAACAAACAATGCACAAAACCAGTACAATTATTTACACACTCTAATAGAGATGCATCCTATCAGGGATGGAACTAGGATCTATAAGTGACACGCCCGACCCTGATTTTCTCCTAAACACCAGGGTAGGCATGTGTGGGCCGACACCTGGAGGTGACGAAGCCATACTAATATGCATGAGAACAATGAATACAAATAAAATAATAGAAATTTAAATATAATGAATATTCATTTAAGGAACGTGTTCAGAGCATACAACTAATCTAGAACACTAAAAAGAAATAATATAGAATTGAATGAACAAAGGAATGGGTCCTACATCGAGAAGACTCGAAGATGCCAGTGCGGGAGTGCCTTGACGCCGGGATTGTACGCCTCGATTCTAAATCCTGAGGGGGCGCAAAACAAACATGAGTGAACCAAGTTGATATATATGTATATATATAATACTGAAACAGTTATCAACGTACTAACCCCCAAAGTTTTATGGAAACTCAATAGTATAATATGTAATAGGTTTTTCCGAAAACCCTAGCATGCCATGAAACCTTCGTAAAACATATATCATATAGTGTGCTAACTAGTGGTATCAGTATCGCCCAAAGGCATATAGAATTCTTCCGGTCGAAGCCACCTACACACGCCCGACCGAAGCCAATAAAAGTATCATCGCTTGTAGGCAAAACAGTGACCACTAGATAAGCACAAAAACATTGAACATCCTCTTTCCAACATTAATCCATATATCTCAAAAACATCTTCGTAGCATATAGTCATCCATCATATATACTACAAAGAAGTGTAAAAACATGTTCATAAATAGTATATAGTCATACATCATATATACTATAAAGAACATAAATTCGATAAAGTAAGGTATTCCAAAATATTCTCAGTAAAGCATGATAATCATAAAGTGTAAATCTAATTTACTCATAAAACGTTTCATAAAATGTAACCATTAAATCATGCTTTTCATGTATGCATTTCTATTATTAAAACATGCATTTTAGAAGCGGTCCACTCACATATACTTCGCAGTCGAAGAGCCACGCAAACTAGCGAAGATAGAATCGCCGCTAACAATTGCCCCTAAGCATATAAATGGTCCAATTAATAAAACTGTATTCAAATGATTGAATTTGGGAAAATAGACGTCAAAAACAGATTCAGGACATCGAATTACCCTAAGAAGGGTCCCGGACAAAACCCAAAAAAAGTCAACAAAAGTCAACGTTAACCGTTGACTGGTCAAAATCAACGGTCATCGTTGACTGAAGTCAACGGTCAGACTGGGTCAAGTCAACCAGGTTGGATCGAGTCAACCGGGTTGGGTCAGGTCAACTTGGTCTGGGCTTGGGTTGGATCCGGGGTGGGTATGGGTTTTGGGCTTGGGTCTAACGGGCCTGGTTCTAAGGCCTAAAGGCCTTGGTTCCAAGGAACTGGGCTGCAAGGTTCACTGGGCCGAAGGCCCGTTTCACACGGCCCGAAGGCCTGGTTTGGGTTTGGGGTTCTAATGGATCCGAGCCTAGGGTTTTGGGTTAGTAAATTGGGCCGGTGCCAAGGCCCAAAGGCCTGGTTGGGGTTGAGTTTTCAGGCCTGGCCCGTTTCTCGCCGGGGAAGAAGGCCAGAGCCTTCCGAGCTCCGGTCAACGGTAATTTGACGATTTAACCTTCGACCTAAGTACCAAAATGAACTAGAGACGAGAGGGAGATATTTGTTACCTTCGATTCGTCGTGGAATGGCTGGAGGTGGCCGGGTCTTTGCTCGAAACCCACTGGGCTCACCGGAGTTTGGGTTTTCGATCTAACCGAGTTTCACAGAGATTAGGGAGAATGAGAAAGAGTCCACGCCAGGTTGGTGGTGTTGGTGAGGTCTCTGGTGGTATGGGTGTGTGAATAGGTGCGTGAGTGTAGTTCGGGGATAGAAGGAGAGTTTGTGTGAGAGAAGGAGAGAAAGTGAGTGAGTGAGATCCGAGAGAGTGAAAGTGAGAGAGAGATAGAGCTTAGTGAGAAGAAAGAGAAAAAGACGAGGGTGAGGGAGTTGCCACGTGGCAGACAGGGAAGAGGGGAACCGGGGGAGAAAAAAAAAGAAGGTGGGCCTCTTGGGCACACCAATTAAGGTTTAAAGCACATTTCACAAATATCTTGTCCAACCCAAATGAAAGTACCAAAAAGCCCCTCCGTTCCGTAACGAAATTTGAAATAACTTGTTACACTAAAAATATTCAAAGATAGGATGAAGAAAACGTATACACACACACACACACACACACATACACACACACACACACACACACACACACACACACACACACACACACACACACACACACACATGTAACGAAGAAATCAAGTCAGAGCGGTTGCACAAAAGGGAAAGTGTCGCCCTATCGCGATCGGGTTGCAATGATTCCATATTTCGTGCCTCCATGCTCATACCTTCTTCCCTCGTCATTATGAAAGTAGAAAACAAACTTTATAAAGGTATAAAGTTAAAAACATATAATAACATAAGGTCAAAAATATGTACGTAGTAAGATAACTTCAAAATAGATATGTACTAACTTATAGATCGAAAACTCGTACTGAAAGTCAAAACCGAAAAATGAAAGTGGGTCTCGCCCAAACATACGTAACGTTATGTACTACGAAAAAAAATTGTCTTTGGGTCGAGCCTCAATAATGACTACTCAGTAACATCTACCGTAGATGGGTCTACTTGCCCACTTGCTTAACGAACCAAACGAATAAGCTATCGATATTACAGTCGGCCGCCCGCGATATCGACAACACATTGTTGTCTCGCTAAACAAGTAGTAATTTCCTAAGGGTGCACAATTACCATTTTTTCCCTGTAATGTGAGAGTATGCATAGATTGTCTGATTCTCGCCTCGACCGCGCTGTCGTACCGTTCCAGAATGCATAAATTAGATATGCTAGAAGTGTTTCGACATCCACGTATTCATGAACAATATGGTCCTGGATTGAAACAGTGGAAATATGCGTTGAGACGAACACATATCATTGGAAAAGAACTACTAGAGTACGATATGATGTTTATGAATTGTAGCAAGATAATAAGATGTGACTATTCATTTATGCGTGAAGATAGTGATTGGTGATGCAATCCGTTGACCACCTACACTACAACCTTCATTAAACTTTTACTAAAAGATAGATCAAACCTCACACCCATATGGAACTTTTCCTGGTCAGTCTGGTAAGCTTGTGAAAAGGTTATGCTCCTAACGTTCCTGTCCGAATCGATATGAACTGGGCGCACACTTCTGCCGAATCGATCGATTGTGAATTCCTCACTGATTAAGCGAGAAACCATGTCGAGAAGGCTATAAGAACACTCAAGAATTTGAAGGTCAAAACAAGTCCATCAAATCTAGAGTACAAGACCAAGAATACTTCGTACTTCACAACACTACGTGAGGATTTTCAATTTCCAATGTTTGAAACCCCTTTTTGGAAATTGATGAAAATAGTGTTTGCTATAAAAGAGTATCCTAAGAAAAGTATTCAGTCTAAACGAAGTCAACGCTCGAAGAATTTGGTGTAAAGCTAACAGTCGGTGGTTAAGGAACTTGACTTTGTCGTTGGAGTAAGCAAGAAAGTCATCGATAGAACAATCGCCGAGAATTGTTCTAAAGATCCACATGAATTTCCTCAGCGGGAACGAGTTCGAGAACATTGATTTGATCCCACCAACTACCACTTACTAAATGTCAAAACAACTAGCGCTTACTCGTTTTCTCCAAAACGCACTTCGAAAATTTCGAGCAATTTCCAAAGAGATATGACTTTGCTCGCCATTCCTAGGGAACGCATGTCGCAGAGTAACATCACCATTTCAGATTTCCAGATGGTCTTAACCAACTCGTACCGCTAAGATTTTTTTCGATTCCTAACACTTCTATGTAAATCCGACTCTGCCCACAATTCATAGGGAACACATGTTGCAGAGTGGCATTGCCAGTTCGGATCTTCAGCTGGTCTCAACTAGACATCTTCAAACTGAGGTTTCTAATTCACGTCACTTCTATGTAAAACTGACTCTGCCCGAAATTCCTAGGGAACGCATGTTGCCGAGTATCGGTTCGATGTTGAAAATCGTACAACAATCCATTACGTCGCCGATGAGGCACAATCCCAACACAAAATTTCTTCTTCTTCAATAAGATGTGACTATTCATGCAGAATGAGGGTTGCACAACCATGCCGAAAGACAACAAATCCGGAAAGTCGTGACATCCAAATGATGTCATGACCGACACACTACTAGAGTACGATGTGATTCCTATGTATGCTCTGAACAAACTAGGCTTTGATACCAAATTGACATGCCCGACCCTGATAAATTCGATAAAGTATGGTATTCCAAAATATTATTAGTAAAGCATGATAATCATAAAGTGTAAATATAATTTACTAAAAAAATGTAACCATTAAATCATGCTTTTCATATATGCATTTCTACTATTAAAACATGCATTTTAGAAGGGGTCCACTCACAGATACATCGCCGTCGAAGAGCCACGCAAACTAGCGAAGACGAAATTGTCTCTAACAATTGCCCTTAAGCACATAGAGGGTCCAATTTATAAAACTCTATTCAAACGATTGAATTTGGGAAAACAGACGTCAAAAACGGATTCAGAACATTGAATTATCCTAAGAAGGGTCCCGGACAAAACTAAAAAAAAAAGTTAACAAAAGTTAACGTTGACCAGTCAAAGTTAACGGTCAGCGTTGACCGAAGTCAACGGTCAGACCGGGTCAACGGGTTCGGGTCAAGTCAACCGGGTTGGGCTGGGTAAGGTTAACGGGGTCTAGTCTTGGGTTGGATCTGGGTTGGGCCTGAGCTTCGGGCTTGGGTCCAACGGGCTGGGTTCTAAGGCCATCTCCAACCGAAGGGTCCAGAAGGCCAGAGGGTCGAAAATAGCCAGAAAACGATCTCCAACCGAAGGCCAGGCCAGAGGGCTCGTGGGCCCCACTGGACAAAAAATGGCCAAAGGGCCAACCGGCCTCGGGCCGGGCTGAAATTCAAATTTGCAACGGCTAGCTATTGACGTCAGCTATTCGTTATTTTTAATTTTTTTAACAGCTTTTTTTTATTTTTTATTTTACAAAATTGTTTTAAAAATTGTAAAAATTCTTTTTGTTTCCCTTATAACTTCCTAAACCATTAAACATTGCATAACATTAAGTAACATGAAACAACATTAAACAATATTAAACAATATTAAACAACATTAAACAACATTAAACAACATAAAAATTATACAACATAAAAAAAACATTTAACAACATGAAACTTAAAACAACATTTTTAAAAACATTTAACAACATAAAACTTAAACGCCTACTCCATGCTATTTTTGGCCCAAAGATGTGCAACAAGATCCTGTTGTAGGTACTTGTTTGTGGCACGAGAACTTATCATTCTATAACGCCTAATGTACTCATTTATAGAGATACTACCAATTCTTGGATTGAAAGGCAAATTAGGCCCATAATATATTTTTGCACGAGCCATTCTTAACCTATTTGGATTGTCTTGGTCGTCATCAGACTCTCCATCAATATACCCATCTCGCTCATCCTCCACAATCATATTGTGTAATATGATGCAAGACATCATGATGGAGTCCAAATTTTCTCGACTCCACCCTCTTGCCGGTTCGCTGATGATCTTCCACCGTGCTTGTAGAATACCGAAAGCTCTCTCAACATCTTTTCGGTATGCTTCTTGGTGTAAGGTAAACAACTTTTCGGCATTATTCGCAGAGTTTGGAATTGTTTGGACAAGTGTCGCCCACTTTGGGTAGATGCAGTCTGCCAAGTAATACCCCATATTGTACTGACAGTCGTTGATGTAATAGTCAAGTTGAGATGTTTTACCTTCCGCCGGCCTATTGAAGATGGGTGAACACCCAAGAACTGTAATGTCATTTTGGGATCCAAAGACTCCAAAGAAAGCATGCTAGATCCATGTGTCATACGAGGCAACCGCCACTAACACAACATTTGGCTTTCTCGACCTTCCGCAGAAGCCTCATTGCCATCCGATGGGATAATTCTTTCAATCCCAATGCATGCAGTCTAATGACCCTATCATGACTGGAAACCCACGGTCTTCAGCTTTGCGAAAGAGGCAATCCAGACCTTCTTGATTTGGTTCACGAAGGTACTCCTCTTTGTAAACCTGAACAATTGTGTCATAGAATTGTTCAAGAGTATCAAGGCATGTAGGCTTAGACATGCCATAGGTTTCATCCATCGAATCAGCTGGGGAGCCATAGGCCATCATTCAGAGTGCAACAGTAACATTCTAATGAGGTCAGAAACCTGGGCGGCCTGCTCTATCCCGCTTATGATGAAAGTATGGATTGACATGCTGGACATCATGAAGTAAACGCTCGAAGACATGACGCCTCATCCGGAAACGACGTCTGAAATCCTCTTCCGTGTACACTGAGTTAGGGTTGAAGTAGTTGTTCATTAGATTGGCATGCGTCATCACTCTGTTTCATGGTTTGTAAGAGTGACAAGCAATAGAGCCACCCCATTGAGGTTGTTCCTGAGTTGGATGACACACCATGGCCGCAGCCATGGCTGCTGCTCTGTTTTGTGTGTTGCGCCATGCTTCATCTTCTTCATCAGACTCCTCATCTTCTCGTCTCATCTGCGCCCATTTTTCTTCTAATTTGGATTTGGATGAGGACCCCCAGTTGGAATCTGAAGAGGATCCAAAGTTGGAATTCATTGCAAACTTGAATTGAAATAGATGGAATTCAAAGGTGTGTGAATTATAACCTAATATCCACCCTATTTATAGCAAAAAAAAATTCAAATCCAACGGCTAGCTGACGTCACTTAGCCGTTGGATTTGAATTTAAGTTGTAGTTTTTAAATAATAAATTATGTTTGGCCCTATGACCATTTGGCCTTCGGTTGAAGACGATTTGTTGTGACAGGGCTAAAATGAACCATATGGCCTTTTGGCCATCGGTTAGAGATGGTAACAATTATGGCCCTGCACTGTTCATTAAAATATTAATTTCTTGAAGGGCCAGAGGGCTAAAACGAACCCTCTGGCCAGCCTTCGGTTAGAGATGGCCTAAGACCCAAAAACCTTGGTTCCGAGGAACCAGGCCGCAAGGTTCACTGGGCCGAAGGCCCGTTTCACACGGCTCGAAGGCCTGGTTTGGGTTTGGGGTTCTAATGGATCTAGGCCTAGGGTTTTGGGTTCGTAAATTGGGCCGGTGCCAAGGCTTAAAAGCTTGGTTGGGGTTGGGTTTTTAGGCCTGGCCTGTTTCTAGTTGGGGAGAAGGCCGAAGCCTCCCGAGCTCCGGTCGATGGTGATTTGACGATTTAACCTACGATCTAAGTACCAAAAAGAACTAGAGACGAGATGGAGTGATTTGTTACCTTCGATTCGTCGTAGAATGGCCGGAGCTGGCCAGGTCTTTGCTCGAAACCCACTGGGCTCGCCGGAGTCTAGGTTCTCGATCTTGCCGAGTTTCACAGAGACTAGGGAGAGTAAGAGAGAGTCCACGCGAAATTGGTAGTGGTGGTGAGGTTGCTGGTGGTATGGGTGTGTGAATGGGTGCGTAAGTGTAGGTTGGGGAGAGAATGTGAGTCTATACGAGAGAAGGAGAGAGAATGAGTGAGTGAGATCCCAGAGAGTGAAGGTGAGAAAGAGAGAGCTCGGGGATAAGAGAGAGAAAGAGACGGGGGTGAGGGAGTTGCCACGTGGCAGACTGGGAAGAGGGGAATTGGGGGAGACAAAAACAGAAGGTGGGCCCCTTGGGCACACCAATTAAGGTTTAAAGCACATTTCACAAATATCTTGTCCAACCAAAATAAAAGTACCATAAAGCCCCTCTATTCCGTAAATTCTGGGACGAGTTGTTACAATAAATGGGAGGGCCGAAAGCATGAATCTATAAGTAAAACATACAAATTTCAACAGATATATAAACCTTTGGAAAAGTTGTGGGGGGCCATGGCCACTGAAGGCTCAACATCAGTCCACCCTACATCCTATCAATATATGTCAGATTCACTTGTATATATGAGTGTGTGTTCACAAGTGTATTGATTTAATGTATTCAAAGACAACAAAAAATTTACATTTTACCAAAATTTATACAACCAACATGTTTTGGGACCTAGATGAAGCCAATATGTGATTCATATTCCTATCTCCACTCGGTTTGTCAAGGGACAAGTTAGTCCTTTCTTGCAGTGCGCATTAGGACCATGCTGGACTTCATTTTGATATTATAAGGCCCTTACATTTTTTTTTCCTTTTTAAGACTTCCTTTTATCACTTGCACCTTGATCAAAACTTATTTGCTCTTCATTGTAAGTGGTGGATTGCCTAGTGGATATGGCTCCTTTTCAACTCACTACTTTCTAGATGCAAGCTATCTAATTCCGAAGATATTTCTGATATAGCTTTAGAGTAATAGTATCGCTTGTAATAAATAAATAAATAAATTGAAGAAAAAAAACTATTTGTTCTTCATTATCTTTTCCTTTTCTTTAGTGCCATGAAATTCCGAAGACATATTAATCTGGTTTGTGGTGAAATATGTACAACTAATAATTTTGTAAATAAAATTCATTTTCTTAGTGTGGGAAGGGAGAATTGAACTTAAATATTGGGTGCATGTGTAAAAGCTCTAAACCATACATGCCCCTTGCAAGTATTGTTTATTTATTTTTAACTCTGTTAATGCTGCAATTTTATTGAATTTTAGAAAGTGAGACAGCCAGTAGCTTTATTTGATTTGAGTTGTGTAATTAAAGGAGTTGCAATTGATAAGTTTAACCGTAGAAATTTGTTCTTTTTGTTTTCTCGGTATCGCGCTTTGGCATGGATGAACATTTAACAAACAATTAGCTGCTATGGGCTGTTCTTCTTTGAGTTTTAGCGCTGAGAATGCTGAGAATGTCAGGAGAAGAAGAATTCTCCCAATTTTCCAAACCTGCCTTAAAAAATCATCGAAACAGAAGAATTCTCGAAGGAGTACTTTACTTAGCTACTGAGATATGTGCTAGCTTTCTATCTGCAAGTCCAGTTCCACTTTCAATATGTGCAACTAAGTTGTAAGGTTCTCTCAAAAATAAAAAAAATAAAAAAGGAAGGTAAAGTTAAAAGGTAGTAAAGGTAAAGGTATAAAGTAGTCCTTATCATTTATGTTTTTTTTTTTTGGTAATCGTTATCGTTTGTGCTTTGGTTGCTGCATAATTTGGCATAGAACAGGCAACATAAAATAAATTTTGGAGACTTATTGCATTCCACCGTTTTTTGCACAAAACTTCAGAAAAGCAAAAGATAAATGATTCTTCGTTCCCAAGTTAGATCTAACTTATGAAAGACACCAGTCCCTCCCTATTACTTTCACTGAACTAGCCAGACTCACTCTCCCCAGTCCCTCCCTATTACTTTCACTGAAAACATTTTTCTTCTCTGGTCTTCTTCTTTATCGTGTTCCCGTGCAAAGAATGGCAGGAAAAGAAGGCCACGCAATCGGGATTGATCTGGGGACAACGTACTCGTGTGTCGCAGTGTGGGAGCACGACCATGTGGAAATCATAGTGAATGATCAGGGCAACAGGACCACTCCATCTTGTGTTGCTGTTAGAATTAACATAGAACCAAGATCTAGCAACATGAATCACAGTGATCAAAACACATAACCATAACTCAGCAAGCAATGCATAAGGAAAATATACCTGCAGAAGAACTTGAACCGGCTGCCATATTTGATCTCTGCAGCAAGTCACAGTGCGCCTTCTCCTCTCTTCAGTGTTCAAAGGCTCTTAACTAATAATAGGTCTTAGTCTGGAATTGAGCACACACTGTGAGAGCAGAGGCCACCATATATATACTATATAATCCTAGCCTTATTCCATAAGGATATCCCTATTAAAATCCATATAGAAAAACAATTCCTATGAAATAGCAATTCAGCACCGAAATGGATTCACATATCCAATCCCAATAAGACTTCCTATTCAGTCTTTAATCCTGTAACTAAGTTCACAGATTCATACTTATGCTCATATTCTTACAGTGTTGCCTTCACAGAGACTGAGCGATTGGTTGGTGATTCGGCCATCAACCAAATCATCAAGAACCCCACCAACTCCATTTTTGGTTAGCACCACATTTGTCTTCTACTAATTTAACAGTATTTTGGAGTAGGTTCATGGAAAATGGTTATGTGCTTATTTCTTATGGTCATGTTCATAAAATATATATTTTGAAGAAAAAAAGCTACTAGTATAAACACAATGACGTTGAATTAAAACTATCGTTGTGGTATACCACTTTTGATTAAACCAAATAAGTCCTTATGTTGTTTTTTATATACGACCTGTTGCTTCTCAGCTGTTTTTCTTTCTAGGAATGGTTTTTGAATTAGTAATTTATTTGCAGATGCAAAGAGGATAATTGGTAGGAGATTCGGTGATGCCACTGTTCAAAGTGATTTGAAGCTCTGACCATTTCAAGTCACTGAAGGTCCTCGCGGCAAGCCCTTGATTGTGGTTACCCACGAGGGACAAGAGAAACAGTATGCTGCCGAAGAAATTTCAGCCATGGTTCTAGCGAAAATGCGGGAGATTGCTGAGGCCTACCTCAACTCCGTGAAGAATGCAGTTATCACTGTCCCTGCTTACTTCAATGATTCACAGAGTCAGGCTACAAAATATGCTGGCAACACTGCTGGTCTAAATGTGATGCGCATCATCAACGAACCAACTGCTGCAGCAATTGCTTATGGCATTGACAGGAAGGCTGGTTGGTATAGCAAGAGAAATGTGATGATATTTGATTTAGGTGGTGATACTTTAGATGTTTCACTACTTACCATAGGTGATGGTGTGTTTGAAGTGAAGGCCACGGCTGGAGACACTCACCTTGGAGGAGAAGACTTCGATAACAAAATGGGGGATTTTTGTGTTGAGCAATTCAAGAAGAAGCATAATTTGGACGTGAGTGGAAACTAGGCTTTCATTTACTTCAGCCACTGACGTTGAAATTGACTGCTTGGATCAGGGTACTGATTTCTACACAACTATTACCCGTGCCAAATTTGAGCAGCTGAATATGAATTTCTTTAAAACGTGTATGGAGCCAGTCGAGAAGTGTTTGAAGGATGCCAATATGGAAGTAAGCAGTGTCCATGATGTTGTTCTTGCTGGTGGATCTTCTAGAATTCCCAAAGTGCAGCAACTATTGCAGGATGTGTTCAAGGGGAAGCAGTTGTGCAGGAGTATCAATCCAGATGAGGCAATTGCATATGGTGCCGCTGTTCAAGCTGCAGTCTTGAGTGGGAATGGAAATGGGAAGCTTCAAGACTTCACTCTATCACTTGGGGTGGAGATTAAAGTAAATCCTGTCATGAAAGTTGTGATTCCAAGAAACAGCAGTATTCCCGTCAAGAGGAACACAACTCTAGTTACTCTGTATGACAATCAAGTGTGGGTCGAGGTCCGCATTTATGAGGGTGAGAGTACAAACAACAAAGATAATAATTTTCTAGGTCAATTTAGGCTCGTGGGTATTCCTCCAGCTCCAAAGGGCGCTGCTAAATTTGATGTTTGTTTCAGTATTGATGCCAATGGTATTCTAAGTGTCTCTGCCGAGGATAAGTCTACCGGCCAGACGAAAGGGATTACAATCATGAGTGATAAAGACATAAGGAGCTCAGAAGAAATTGAGGCGGTGAACTAATTAAGAAGCCTAGTCCTAGAACTGAATTAGGACATATTTTATAAAATCAGCTGTACGTTTTAATTTTTGGGGGTGTCGTTTTATCTTTATTGAAATATACATGAACTAGCAAACTTTGGGCCCTTCTGATTCTTTATGTGAATTTTTTTACCTTTCTTTTGATACCTCTTTAAGGAAACTAGTTCACAATCTTCATAAGAAAACATGCAATGCAGACGATAGCATAAAATAAATACAGCTGCACACAGTGTTATGAGTTTTTACAGTTCCACTGACCAAATTGGAGTTCTTCTCCCATGGCGGACTATCCGATGGACCGAGTCTGCACCCCGTCTCACCCCAGTGCAACGTGCAGTTTCCGCCTGGGAGGCCCGAATGCCCACTTCCACTTCCCGAGCAAATGTCCCACCTACAAACTCCAATGTTCTCCACCACCAAACCACCCCTTTCGGAACACCACCTGTCCACTGGTCGAAAGAAAGGGATTACAATCAACAGTGACAGAAGAACTTTAGGAATTGAGAAGATGAGGTAAGAAATGATAATTTGTGGCATATAAACGCTGAAATAAATCAATTTGATACTACAAGTTTAGCTGTAAGTTCGGATGGTTTTGTTTATGCCAGGTGAGCTGAAGCCTCCAACGCGAGAGATTTTTCTATGTGACCGTCACACCAGGTGGTACATCACGTGTCCCTATATAAATGGTGGGTTATGTGTGTTAAAAGGTTAATAACTTGAAAATTAAAATTTTCCACCACTTGCATAAAAACACGTAGTGTAGCATCCGTGTTCCCGTCACAACTAAAAATTTCTCCTCCAATGCGCTAGCCCTGGTTGTGTTGCCTTGGGCTTATCGAAAAATTAGGGGAAGCAAACAGTTTATAGGCACTCCTTTTGCTTGCTTGTCATGCATCATAAGATCGTTTTGATATGCTGGTAGTTTTTGTTATGAAAGAAATCATGTGTTGAGTTCTGTGATCTTGCTACAACTCAGTGCGCGAGATGGGTTTAATGCAAAATTTGACATAGATAAACGGCTGATGTGTCATGTTTGCTCGGTTCCATGAAATTTCTTGAGTCATTATAAGAGTAGGATTCTTTTTCTTCTTTAGTACGTTGGATTTCGTACTCCAAGATGTTTGTTGCAAGAGAATAGAAATGGGTATGTTACCGCTCTCTAGGATCGATGATACTACTGTGACAAGATTTAGCAACTGCTGATATTCTAATCCAAATCTCTGTAAAACAAAATGTCAATTTTATAAATCATGTTTCATAAATAAGAATTTAATGACTTTATTTTGCATCTACTTTTGAAAATTAAGCTTGTTCAGGCATCCTATCTGCTTTATGTGTGCGTATGAACATAATTCGTTGAGCTCGATCAAGCTCATTGTAAAAGCTCGAACAAATCGATGAAACATATTAATTTTTCCGTTTGGTAATTGAATGAAGAAGATTACTTAATTAAATCCAAATCACATCCTTCTTTTTTATTATCTAGTCTTGTTCGATTTGGAACTTAATGAAGAAGATTACTTAAGAAGATTACAACTCGCTGTACATTGCTTCTTTAAATTTGGAACTTAATGAACCAAAAAGTATCCAAAAGAAAAAGAATAATGAACCAAAAAGTGTGCAAAAGAAAAAGAACGACAAACCAAAAGTGTCCTATGTTTTCCATAATTTCTTCTACTTTCAAACACATATATTCATGTGTGATGCACATGACTTATTTTGGATAAAAACTAACAAGTTTAATGTGAGATAACAAATTAATGATTTTAGAAACTTAATATAACAAATCGCTTAATATTTTAATTAATATGACAAATTAAAAAGGGAATTTTTATTGACACTTCAAAAATCTCATTTTTCACTCCAAACTTTCTACAATTAGAAATAAAAATATACTTGTGAGAATTGTAGAATGAAATTTTTAAAGTGCTAATAACAGTTCACATTAAAAAAATGTATATAAGTTCATTTGACATTTCAAAAAATTTCCGTGTCTATTAACTGTTAAACGTTTCATAATTTGTGCTTTTGTTGACTTATTGCATTCCAAGGTTTTCTGGAGACTTACTGCATTCCAAGGTTTTTTGCTATAAAACGGCCAACAGAAAACAAATTTTGGAGACTTATTGCATTCCAAGGTTTTTTTATTTCAAGGTTTTTTGCACAACAATTTAGTAAAGAAAAACATAAATGACCTTCGTTCCCAAGTATATATCTAACTTATGATAGACACCACTCTGAACTCTTTCTCTTCCCCACCAAACTAGCCAGATTCACTCTCCCTAGTTCCTCTCTATTACTCTCACTGCAATCATTTTTCTTCCCTTCTATTCTTCTTTGTCGTGTTCCCGTGCAGAGGATGGCAAGAGAAGAAGGCCACGCAATCGGGATCGACCTGGGGACAGCCTACTCATGTGTGGCTGTGTGGCAGAATGATCATGTAGAAATCATAGTGAACGATCAGGGAAACAGGACCACTCCATCTTATGTTGCTTTCACAAATACTGAGAGATTGATAGGTGATGGTGCATTCAACCAGGTCATAAAAAACCCAACCAACACCATCTTCGGTATGTTCATCTTGTAAAGAAACGTGCAAAGAATATTTTGCAAAAGATAATTTCTTCAATTGCTACTAGGAGACTTTATACAAAGAGAGATCTCACCAAAAAGGTAACCTATCCTACATTCTAGGTTTTACAAATATTCACAAATCAATTACAAACAATTTACAAAAAGGTTTCCTAAAACTAAGCCAAGATATCAGGAATGATATCATTGACTTCTCAACACTCCCCCTCAAGTTGAGAGTGGATATTGAGAACTCCCAACTCCACTCTCAACTTGTGAATGATCTTTGAGAAAGTTTCCTTCCCTAATGGTTTCGTGAGTACATCTGCAAGTTGATTGGAAGAAGGAACAAAACTCGTAACAACTGAACCATCTTGTATCTTGTCCCGGATGAAGTGACAATCCATTTCTATATGCCTGGTTCGCTCATGAAAAACTGGGTTAGCAGCAATGTGAAGAGCTGCTTTATTGTTGCAATGGAGCAGAGCCGGTCTTTGATGTAGTATACCTAGGTCCTTCAATAAATATCGTAGCCATGATAATTCACAACAAGTTCCAGTCATGGCTCGATACTCGGCCTCCGCTGATGATAAAGACACAGTCTTTTGTCTCTTTGACTTCCAAGAAATCAATGAAGCGCCCAAAAAAATACAATACCCCGTAGTTGATCTTCGTGTTGTTGGACAACTTGCCCAGTCCGAGTCACAATATGCATTTAAGACCAAATCATTTTCTGAAGAGAAGAACAAACCTTGTCCAGGCGTATTTTTGATATATTTCAAAATCCAAAGGGTTGCTTCCATGTGTGGTGTACGAGGCTCATGCATAAACCTACTCAACACATGCACGGAATAGGTTATATCCGGCCTAGTGATTGTTAGGTATATCAGACGCCCCACCAATCTTCTATATTTTGCCGGGTCTTTGAGGATTGCACCATTGTCTGATAACTTAAGATTCTGCTCCATGGGAAATTCAACATGGCATGCTCCCAAAAGATCTCCATCTTTCAATATTTCTAAAGCATACTTCCGTTGGGAAATAAAGATCCATTTCTTAGAACGTGATACTTCAATCCCAAGAAAGTACTTCAAATTGCCAAGATCCTTGATTTTAAAACGACCATTAAGGAACCGTTTTAGGGCATCAATAGCACTCGAATCATTGCCCGTAATCAAAATATCATCAACATAAATTAAGAGGGCTGTAAATGACTTGCCTTGTTTCCGGGTAAACAAAGAGTAGTCAGCCTTGGATTGTACATAACCAGCGGATTGAATGGCTTCAGAAAACTTTGCAAACCATTGACGAGAAGCTTGTTTCAACCCGTATAAAGATTTGCTAAGGCGACAAACCAAGTTCTCCCCCTATCGCCGAAGACCTGGAAGAGGAGTCATATAAATTTCTTCATGAAGGTCACCATGAAGAAAAGCGTTGTGAACGTCTAACTGATGAAGAAACCACTTCTGGGAAGCAGCAAGAGCCAACAAACACCGAACAGTAACCATTTTGGCAGTGGGAGAAAACGTGTCATGGAAATCAACACCCTCAAGCTGGGTATAGCCCTTGGCAACCAAACGTGCCTTATAACGCTCAATGGAGCGATCAGAACGGTGCTTAATCTTGTAAACCCAACGGCAACCAATGGGAGTTTTGCCACGAGGAAGAGCAGTAAGAGACCACGTTCGGTTAGCTTCCAATGCCTCTAATTCAGAAGCCATGGCAGCTTGCCAATGGGGAAAACGAGCAGCTTCCTTATAACTTCAGGGTTCAACCTGTTGAGAAATATTGGCAAGGAAAGATTGCTGTGTGGGTGAGAAACGATGATAAGTAAGGTAATTAGCGAGTGGATACCGTGTACCTGGAGTGTGACCAGACGACGAAGACGATGGAGGATGTGGTTGGGTAAGCTTGAGAGTAGGATAATCATAATCTCGTAACTTGGGTGGCGGAGAAGAATGACGATTGGAACGACGGAGCACCAGGGCAGGAGCAGGTGCAGGTGCAGATAGTGTGAGGTCAGGAACGGCAGATGTAGGAAGTGTTGCAGGAGAAGGAGGCGCAGGAGACTCGGCATTAGCGGAAGAGGACGACTCAAGGGAAAGCATAGGGCCAGATGAGTGGATAACATAGGGTAACACGGGATCAGGTAAATGAGGTGTAAGAAGTGGGGTAGGTGAAGATACAGGTTGAGGTGAAGACGGAAAAGATGAGGTTTGATAAGGAAAAATATTTTCATGGAAGACAACATCACGGCTGGTAAAGATTTGGTGAGTGGTGAGGTTATATAATTTGTAGGTTTTCTGACCAATGGGATATCCTATAAAAATGCATTTGTGAGCACGAGGAGAAAATTTGTGAGGAACATTGACATCAGTGGCAAAAGCAAGGCAACCAAAGACTCTAAGGTGTGAAAAAGTAGGAGGTTTAGAATATAAACGTTCAAATGGTGTTTTCTTGGAAAGAATGGCTGTGGGAAGACGATTAATGAGATGAACGGCTGTGAGCACACATTCACCCAAAAAATGGAGGGGAATATTAGCTTGAAAACGCAAGGCATGAGCGGTTTCAAGTATATGTCGATGCTTGCGTTCTACGACCCCATTTTGTTGAGGCGTATAAATGCAAGAATGTTGGTAAATCACTCCATGATCTTTAAAGAAATCACGAAGGGAAAAAAATTCCCCACCATTGTCAACACGGATTTGACGAATAGAAGTATTAAATTGGGTTTTGACAAAAGAAAAAAAAATCCTTGAGAATAGATTGTGTTTCATTTTTGTGTTGCATAAAGAAAACCCATGTGAAGCGAGAATAATAGTCTACAATGGTTAAAAAATATTTTGCTTGAGAAGTAGATGCAACTTTAAAGGGTCCCCATATGTCACAATGAATCAAAACAAAGGGTTTGTTAGATGAAATAGAACTAACATTAAAAGGTAATTGATGTTGCTTGGCTAAAGGGCAAATGTCGCAAGCATTATTAGATGCAAAATGGAAATGTAACAACTGTTTGGACATGAAATCTAAACGAATGGCTGACAAGTGACCCAAACGCCGATGTCATAGCTCTGTAGGTGAAAGCACAAGGTTGCAGAACCGTCGAGGAAACTTAGACTTCGCAGGAGCCAAGGCCACCAAGTAGTACAGTCCGCCTTTTCGTTTACTCAAACCAATCACCGTCCTCGTCGTTAGGTCCTGCATAATACACCAGGAAGGAAAAAAAGTTACTGAACAATGTAATTCACTCGTAATATGACTTACTGACATCAAATCTACTTTAAAAATAGGCACACAAAGCACATCTTGCAGTCTAAAAGTAGCACTCAAAGGGACGTGACCGATGGAAAGTATGCGGGCTTGCTCTCCACTAGGTAACAAAATTGGAGACATTTTCGTATTTTTAACGCCATCAGTAAGCAATTCTGGTGAAGAAGTGATATGATTCGTCACACCACTATCGATTATCCATCAATGGAGATGCAATGAGGGATTCGACAAACCTGTCTTAGCGGCATTAGCCTGTGGCTGTTCATCACTGCCCTGACCATTCATGATTTGAAGAATCTGTTGAAACTGGGCATCAGAAAGCCCAGACATGACGGCCTGCATCTTTTCTTTGGTGGCTGCATTTTCTGAGACATGATTCGCCGAGGAAGAACCTCGCTCCTTCTTGGGACGATGGTTCCCTTTCTGTGGCTTAACCTTATGCAAATGGTGTCCTGGTGGATACCCATGAAGTTGGTAGCAGGTATCAATGGTATGGTAATCTTGATCGTAATGGGTACAATGCAAGGGTTTGCGATTAGAAGTCTTTGAATCATTTTGACACACAGCCATGGCTACTGTGCCTATAGTAGCTCGAGAAGAGGCAAGGTTTCTTTGCTTCTCCTCCTGGGAAATCGATGCATAGGCTTAATGAACAGTTGGAAGAGGATTCATCAACAGGAGCTGCCCTCGAACAGCACTATAAGAGTCATTCAGTCCCATGAGAAACTGCATCAACTTGTTCCTTTCATTCTGTGCTCCACAAGTGCAAGAAACGGAGTCACTGTAGGACGACAATTTATCCCATAAACTTTTCATCTTCGTGTAATATGTAGCAATAGAGAGTTGATCTTGTGTAAGTGAAGCAATGTCCCATTGTAGTTGAAAAATCTGAGGAGCATTACTTTGGCAATAGCGCTCACGCAACTCCTCCCAAATTGCATGAGCGTCAGTCACATAAGGGATACTGTCAGCAATATCCTAGTCAATGGAATTAATAATCCATGCTACAATCATGTCGTTGCATCTCTGCCATGAAGCGTGATCGTCTGGATTGGTTTTGACATAAGGTTGTGTGACAGTGCCTTCAACAAAGCCAAGTTTGTTTTTGGCACTCAAGGAGATCTTCATAGCATGAGACCAAGTTGAATAATTATCCCCATTCAAGGGCTTCGAAACCAGCATCATGGCTAGATGATAAGAATGATGAATAAAGAAAGGGTTGGAAACATTAGCCTTTGTATCAGAATTGTTTCCAGAAGTAACGTCGGTGGCCATGGCAAACGACGGAAAAGAATATGTGAAATGAATAGAGAAACAAAAGGCAGTGGAAGGAACTAGGTTTTCAGCCTGGCTCTCGATACCATGTAAAGAAATGTGCAAAGAATATTTTGCAGAAGATAATTTCTTCAATTGCTACTAAGAGACTTTATACAAAGAGAGATCTCGCCAAAAAGGTAACCTATCCTACATTCTAGGTTTTACAAATATTCACAAATAAATTACAAACAATTTACAAAAAGGTTTCCTAAAACTAAGCCAAGATATCAGGAATGATATCATTGACTTCTCAACACATCTCTTCCTGTATGTATCCATCTACATATATACCATTTTGCCATTAATTTATTTCTCAAATTAGTTTTTCTTTTTCTCTGAATATTTATAACAGTATTTGAAGTTATAAAATGTGGGGTGTTGATGATAAGTTATAATTTAGATAATGATTTTGCTGATAATTAAAAGGGTGTAGTACAATTACAGTAGAGTGAAAGAATTTGGGATAGTTACAACACCGTTCGTTTAACAATATGCTTTTATTTCAATCATATTGTTAACAGAACTAAGAAATGGTTCTGTGAAGAACACCAAACAAAAGAACGAATACGAAAAGAGAGAGAAAGAATGAAAACATTATGTGTATATTGATTCTTAAAGAGAGAATGGATGATTACAATCTGTGTTGCACATCAGACTTTATACACAGGATAGCTAGCAAAAATATTTGGCTAACTAACTAACTAATTTTGTATTGAGCTGGCAGCCATCTAACCATTGAAAACTGTCTTGATCTATGATGTAATTCTAGCCGTTGGGTCTCTTATCATTCCCCCTCAATCGTGGCTTGGGCTCCAAGCCTAAGATTGCAACAATGCTTGAGAAAAGTTGGACTATGCAGACCTTTTGTAAGTACATCAGCTATTTGATCCTCTGTTGGGATGTAAACAACCTCCAAATCTCCTTGTTGAACTCTCTCCCTTATAAAGTGAAAATCCGTGTCAAGGTGTTTAATTCGAGAATGGAACACTGGATTTACACTGAGTGCAATTGTGGACAAGTTATCACAATAAATCGTAGGTGACAATGGCAAAAATACTTCCAAGTCCTTCAATATTCCCCTCACCCAAGCAATATCAGCTGCAGTGTGAGCAAGGGCCTTATATTCTGCTTCTGAGGAGCTTCTAGACACTGAACTTTGCTTCTTTGATTGCCAAGACACAGGATTATTGCCCCAATATACCACATAACCTGTGATTGAACGGCGAGTGTTAATATCTGCTGCCCAGTCTGCATCTGAAAATGCAGTTAATGTTGTCACTGTGTCAGCAGAATATAGCATTCCATGAGTCAAAGTTCCTTGTAGGTATCTTAGTATTCTTTTCACTGCTCCATAGTGCATCTGTGTAGGTGAATTCATAAATTGACATACTGTGTTAACAACATATGCAATATCTAGCCTAGTGAAGGTCAGGTATTGTAATGAACCTACAATACTTCTATATAGAGAGGGAGCTGTCATGAGAGAATCATCTGAAATAAGCATTTGATCATGTGGTTTGCAGGGAGTATTAACAGGCTTACATGAGTCCATACCTGCCTTATGGATCAAATCCTTTATATATTTGGCTTGATTCCCAAAAATGTCCCCATTTGATTTGTAAGCAATTTGCAATCCCAGAAAATATGTCAATTGTCCCATGTCCTTGAGCTCAAATACTTCAGACAATTCATCAATCACTTTCTGTACTTTAAAAGAATTTGAGCCTGTAAGGATTATATCATCCACATATAGGAGAAGAATGACAGTATCATTGCCATATTTCTTAGTGAATAGGCTTGTATCAGAAGCAGAAGACTGAAAATTCATTGCTGCCAGATAGGAAGTGAACTTCGAATTCCATGCTCTTGGGGCCTGCTTTAATCCGTACAGGGACTTGGTTAGTTTACATACATATGTAGGATGAGATGCATTAACAAATCCCTGTGGTTGCTTCATATAAATGTCTTCTTGTAAGTCACTATGCAGAAAAGCATTTTTGATATCAAGTTGCCTAAGTTTCCAATGATTGGTTGCAGCTAAGGCTAATACTATCCTCACAGTAGTGTGTCTCACTACTGGACTGAAAGTCTCTAAGTAATCCACACCTTGCTCTTGAGAATATCCTTGAGCCACCAGTCTGGCCTTGTACCTTGAAACACTTCCATTTGAATTTTTCTTCACTTTATACACCCACTTGCTGCCAACAATGGATCTGTCATTTAGAGGAGGTACCAAAGTCCATGTGCCTTGACTCCTGAGAGAGTCATACTCATCTTGCATTGCTTGTTGCCATTGAGGCATTGAAGCAGCTTTCCTGAATGTAGTTGGTTCTGATACATCAACTATTGTAGATACAAAACTATATCCTCCTACAAACTGATCTTCTTCAGTTATTTGCAGAGTTTGTAACTCAAGAATTGATGCTATAAAGGCATTATAATTCTGTCTTTGAATGGTGCCACTCTTCAATCTTGTAACCATTTGATGCACATAACAAGAATTATTCATACCAGTAGAATTGTCAGTATGAGCATTTGTTTCAATTTGTGATGATACTGGTAAAATTACCTGAATTTGAGAAGCTGACTGGACAGGCAACATTGGTGATGTACCAGAGTGATGTGAAGGAGAATTTGGAACTGTTGAACTTGGTGCTGTGTATTGCTGTGAATTGCCATGTGATTCCCTTGACTGTTCTGCACTATCAGTAGATTTGTGTGATGTAGATAGACTTGGAATTGCAGACTGACCTTCAGTACTTTGAGAATCTAATAACACTATGTTTTCTTCTTGTATTCTATATTCACCATCATGTACATCAAGATTTCTAGAACTGGGAATAGGAACCTGAATAACTACATGACTTTGAGTGGACCTTTGAGATTGACCATGATCAATATCCTTGTTGACAGACTGTCGTTTGAAAGGATATGTATCTTCATCATGTATAATATGCCTTGAGATTATAAATTTCCCAGTATGGATATCATAGCAAATCACTCATTTATATCCTACTGCAAAACCAAGAAAAACAAACTGACTTGATCTATTCTGCAACTTATTTGCATTGTAAGGTCTTAGGTATGGATATACTGCAATTCCAAATATTTTAAGGCTGTGAATTGCAGAATTTTCACCAAAAAGCAGTTGATAAGGTGACCTATTATCAAGACCTTTGCATGGCATTCTGTTGATTAAGAATGCAGCATATGAACAAGCATGATACCAGAAACTAGCTGGAATGGAAGCATCTGTCATTAAGCTTAAGGCTGTTTCAACCAAGTGCCTATGTTTCCTCTCAGCAATGCCATTCTGTTGAGGTGTATAAGGACATGACACCTGATGTATAACACCTTTTTGATCCAAGAAACTCTTCATCATTCTATTTACATATTCTCCACCACCATCTGTTTGCAAATATTTGATTGAACTATGAAACTGAGTATGAATAAAGGCATGAAACTTCACAAAAATTTGAACCACATCTGATTTATTTATCATAGGAAAAATCCATATAAATCTTGAGTAATCATCTATAAAACTCACATAATATCTATACCCTTCAATGAACTTATGATGAGATGGACCCCAGACATCAGAGTGTATCTTTTCAAACATAGAAGTAGTTCTAACTTGTTTTACAGAAAATGGTAATCGAGACATTTTTCCAAAAATACAAGCTGAACACAGAGATTGAGAAGAATCAACATTCAGTGATATTCCTGCATGCTTTAACATTGTAGACAACACTTCCTCAGATGGATGTCCCAGCCTTTTATGCCACACTGAAATCCCTACTTTCTTCCCAAGAAATGCAGCACAATTCTCTAATTTTGCAGCAAATGAACTTCTGAAAACTGAAACTGGTATCTTGAATAATTCTCCATCATCACTCTTTCCTTGGTACAGAATCACCCGAGTTGCCTTGTCCTGTAAAAAAAATACCAAATCATCACAAATAAACCAGCATCCATTATCTCTACATAGCTTTTTAACTGATAGCAGATTCATTGTAATGAGTGGGACATGCAACACATTATTCAATAAAAATGTATGTGTATCTGTAATGAGTTTAGATGCACCAATATTCTTGACACTCAAACCTGCTCCATTGCCTATGGTGATTTTAGCTTCTCCATTATAGGGAGTGACATGATTTATGTGATCGAGATTGGCTGTCATGTGATGAGTTGCACATGTGTCCACTACCCATGTATCTGCATTTGAAAACCTGTGGACACTTTGAGCCTCTTGTATTGTATTTGAAGTTGGAGCAGACATTCCCATGGGTGATTGATTCAAGGTTTGAGGTGGAGGAGGTCCTTGATACGAATAGTTGTTCCTGTGATAGCATTGGAGTGCAGTGTGACCTTTCTTGCCACAGATTTGACAAAAGATTGGCCCCCTAGGATTAGCTTGACCATTATCAGCCCTGTAGTAACAATTTGGTGCAGTATGCCCTCTTCTAGAACATATTTGACACTCTGGAGACACAGTAGACTTGTAGTTTGTGTTACCAGTCCAACCACTGCCTTGCTTGAAACCATTTTCACCAGAAAAGTTGTTTGAACCACTATAGTATTTCTGAGATCCCTTGTTGTTGTCAGTAAAACCATTAGAACCATATTGATCATTAGAGCCATAAGATCTGTTACCAGAGTTGGAATAAGATCTTGAATTGCTGTTGTTGTTATTTCCATTAAACCTTCTGTTATTATTAAAACCGGATCTCTGATGAAAGGATCTACCTCCATTCCCAGCAAAACCAGATCCACCATTAAAACCTCCTTGACACCTCTGTGAATCAGAACTTTCTCCTTGCTCGAAATTCTGGAAACTACCTTGAGTTCCTCGTACATTTGATGATTCACCGTTCATATACATTGCTGACATTGTTCCAGCAAGAGTATTCATCTTGGTTTCAAGTGATGCTTCAACACCAATCAACTGAGCTCGAAAATCTTTCAGAGAAATAAAAGTGTCTCTTGCTAGAATTACAGTCTTGATCACTTCAAACTCTGGTGGTAGACCTGACAACACAGCAATCATTAAATCATTTTCAGTAATTCTCTCCCCTGAAGAAATTAGCTGATCTTTAATCACCTTCAGCCTTAACAGAAACTTGTCAACAGAATCATTCCCCTTCTGTGCAGTATGAAATTCAGTTTTCAATTGGTTTACTCTCACAACAGAAACTGAAGCAAATCTTTCCTGTAAATTTTCCCATGCTTCTTGAGCAGTCTTGCATCCTATTACATGATCCATAACCTCATCACTCAATGTAGCAATGAGTAAGCTGAGTAAAGCCAAATCTTTCTGAACCCACTGTTTGTAGGCCAATGAGATTTCATTTGTAACTCCACCTTCAAATGTGATACAATATTTTGGCGGACACTGTGACTCTCCATTTAAGAAATCAAACAAATCGTAACCCCTTAAAACAGATGAGAATTGATAGCTCCATTTGACAAAATTATCTTCTTGTAACTTTACAGTAATCATTCCAAGTAACCTTTCAATCTTGACAGAATTCGCAGCCATTGTAACGCACAGATCAAGAACAAAAATATTTCGGAATCTTGATTATCAAAGAACGAAATAGTATACTTCTGGCTTCGGCCTTTCTATGAAGTAAAACAATTATAATCTTTCAACTTCTCAATTTAGCAACTTTCCAATCTTTATCAAACAATCAGACTTCAAACAATTGGCATCGGCCTTCATATCACATATACATTTCACTGAGACAATTCATCAAACACATTATATGCAACAAATTGCATCAAAAATGAATCAAAGATCGAGAATACCAGCAACCCAGAAAACAGAATGAATTCATTAGCAAGAACCCAGAAATCTTTCTTGTAACAACACCCTCAGATTATGCAGCTTTAGCGGAAAACCCCAAACAGAACGTCCTGAGCGATTGATACCATGTTAACAGAACTAAGAAATGGTTCTGTGAAGAACACCAAACAAAAGAACGAATACGAAAGGAGAAAGAAAGAATGAAAATATTCTGTGTATATTGATTCTTAGAGAGAGAATGGATTATTACAATCTGTGTTGCACATCAGACTTTATACACAGGATAGCTAGCAAAAATATCTGGCTAACTAACTAACTAACTAATTTTGATTGAGCTGGCAACGATCTAACCATTGAAAATTGTCTTGATCTATGATGTAATTCTAGCCGTTGGATCTCTTATCACATATGACCTATTTCTTTGTTAGTTTTGGTTGTTGGGTTGTGTTTCTAATTCTGTCCTCAATTTGCAAACGCGAAAAGGATAATCGGTAAGAGGTTCACAGATGAATGTGTTCAAAACGATATAAAGTGTGGAGCCAAAAATAATCACAATGCGATACGTGGATTTTTAGATTAAGAAGACAAAAATACCCTTGAGGTGTACTGGGATTCCTACGCGCGAGCAGCGGGCAATCATCCCTAAACCAAGTCAAAAATGCTCCAAAAAGAGGTAACCTTCAAAATAGTGTTGATTGGTTAATTAATGGATTAATTACACAATTAACCCATTAATTACCAATTAAATTATACAATTTGACCCCAAAATTATCAAAGGGCCGGCCACCTCTCATTCTTCCTAGCCTTTCTCACTTTTCTCCATTTTATTACCCTATTTATACAAATAAACAATTTGGTAACCTCCCATTTATTTCTTTCATACTTAATTAGCCAATAAATTGACTAATTAAGCCAAAATCATAACCACAAAAACCCTCCAAGGCTGGCCACACCTTGGGGAAAAATGGGCAAGCTTAATCCTATAAATAGGCACCTATTTTCACCAAAAACTTGGTCCAATCCTCTTGCAAAAAATCCCAAATTCTCTAAACACTCTTTCTCTCTAAAATTCTAACTTTGGCATCGGAGGTTTTTCGGCCAAAGCCCCCCCCATTCATCGTGGGCGCGTAAGGCTTTTGGCCTTGACCTAAGGTGTTACTTGTTTTGTAGGTGCAAAATTGTCCAAGACCAAGGAGGAGAAAATTTGCATCCACAAATTGGTGCTTTCATTGAGAGAAGAAATCCATACTCGTAGAAGACTCCCGCAGAGAAAAAGGATTCTTTGGTAAAACGTAAAAGAGAAATACAATGGCAAGGAATTTAGAAAATTCAACAAGTGGGAATTCTAATATTCAAGAAATGGGCCCACGTCGATCCATGAGGCTAAACATGACCATAGGTGAAACGGCACCACCACCACTAGTTTCCACCATGGGAACCACCGCGGTGGCTACCTCGGTAACTACCCGTGGTGAGGTCCATGGTGCCTTCACCACGGCTCGAACCATGCCATCCAAGGTGACTCACGGCACAAGGGCCACGGCCCGAGCCTCGAACTCACATGCATCACACGTGGAGCAGCTCATTCCCACGGCCTAGCCTGCTTCCACTAAGCAGCCTACTCCCACCAAGAGGCATGCTCTCGTTGAGTAGCCTGTTCCCGTGGTCTCCCAAGCAACCCAAGTTGGCCCAAGATCATCACAACCATCAGGACCAATCATCGAGCTGGGGGCATTTTCACCGCATTTCTCCGCAGATTTGACATTTCCCAACTCAAATCTTACACTTGGGGTCTATCATCCTTCTACTGCTCAAGGAGGCATATTCCTTCCAAGCTCATCCAATCCGAATGGTGAACAACACTGGTCCCGACAGGTCATGGAGCTAACGAGTGCCCTTGCACAACAGACGACCTTGGTGAATCAACCCTTGCAACGCACTGAGATCCAACGTGCTCCAGACGAAGTGTCCCGAAGTAGGACAAGGGCAGACGAAGAACCGCTCCAGCAGCGTCCTGGCAAGCAGCTACTCAACCCAACCCAGCATTCTGGTAGCGTACACTCCCGATTAGGTCCTCGAGATAGCGTATACTCCAGTCTTAACGCGCAGAAAAGCGTGCACTCTCGATTAGGCCCACGAGCAAGTATACATTCACGATTGGAGCCACACTCTGATAATCAACGTGAACGGCCTTCAAGGCAAACTGTTCATTCGCGGTTAGGCCTGCAAGGAGCATTCTCTATGTCACATCGGGGCAGTCAGCGTAATGAACGGAGAGAAGCAGTCACTCAGTCCGGCTCAAGTTCAACTGGCAGCCTGCAAAGAAATCCCTCGCCCGCTAGAAATTTACCTTATACACCACAGCCGAGGCAGAAGCAAGCCGAGCAGGTAGAAGAGTAGCCTAGACCAGCAGGCCAAGAACGGGCGCAGCCGAGAACTCCATTACCTCAACAAAAACAAATCCAAGAAGAGGTAGAGAGATTATTCAACGCACGATTGCATGATTTTCGACGCAACGAGGTGGTTGATGAAGCATTACGGCGGGATATGGCCAACATAAGCAGATCATCTTTCACTGATGAGATCGAGCAGGCAGAGCCACCATGCAAGTTTAGCATGCCGCACTTTCCATCTTTTAAAGATAGAGATCCAGAAAGACATTTGAAGCATTATGGAAGCGCGATGGTCCTATATCGGAATAATGATGCTTTCATGTGCAAAATATTCGCCACCACCTTACAAGGCAAGGCGCAAGATTGGTTTCACACTTTGCCACCACGATCCATCCAAAATTTTGATGAACTTTCCTTGGTTTTCACCAAAGAATACTCGTCCTACCGTTCAATCAAGAAAAAGTCTAATCACTTGTTTAATGTGAAGAAAAACCCGAAGGAATCACTACGCGATTATGTGAAGAGATTCAAGGCGGAAAAAGCAAAGATCGTTGGATGTGATGATTCAATAGCAAGTGCAACCTTCCAAAAAAGATTCCCAGCAGACCACCCACTGTTGGAGAAATGATCATGAAAGAAAATCTAACTTTAGCAGACTCCTTTGCCCTAGCAGAGAAGCATGCATTTTGGGATGAAGCTTGACGAGCAGAGAATGAACCCGAGCAGTCTCTAAAATGGCCGGTAACGACTCAAAGGAAGGAAGATGGGAAGCAGCCCAATAAGAGTGGGCAGGATGCTAAGCGTAGAAATCAACCCACGACTAAGGAAGGCTTGGTAACCAAGAATTATTCTAAGTTTTCAATTCCGATCCATCAAATCCTTCGTGACATCAAGAACGAGTCATGGTTCAAGCTGCCGAAACAATCAAAATGAGATACTTCTAAGTTAGACCATACCAAGTATTACGCATTTCATCGAGGTCCCGGTCATACAACCGATGACTGTTACACTTGGAAGAATTACCTAGAGAAGCTTGTGAAAGAAGGCAAGGTCGATAAGTATTTGGACAAGCCTGTGTAGCCAGCTGCGCGGTCAAGAAGGAGAGCAGACGACGACGAAGAACCACCAACCAAGACAATTCGAATCAATGGTATCTTCACCGAGTCTGAACACTTAGGGGTCACTAGCAACTCTAAAAAGAGGAAGATCCAACAGGCTTTGCTAATCTCACAAGTTCGAGCAGTTGACACTCAACCTGGTCCTATCATTGGCTTCACCGAGCAGGATGCATAAGGTGTTGATTTCCCATATGACGACAGCTAGTATTATCTGTCCAACTAGCCCATGCTATAGTTGACAGAATAATGGTTGACAACGGAAGTGCAGTCAACTTACTTCAACTTTCAGTCATTCAGAAGATGGGCTTGGAAAGCACGATCATACGCCGAGTAGAGGTACTTACTGGATTCAATGAGCACACCTCGAACTCCATCGACCACATTACACTTGACGTACAAACACCGCCAGTTGTCTCTAAACAGAATTTCACGATCGTGAATGACCCATCTCCCTACAACGGGATTCTTGGGAGACCTTGGTTGATCAAATTGGATGCCGTCACTTCCGTCAAGTATCAAAAAATCCGATTCCGTATCCCGGGATGAGGAGTTGGAGAGATCAAGTCCGACCAAGCTGTATCCCAACGATGCACTATGCAAATGTTGAAAGAATCAAGGAAGAAGATCTTTACCCCCGTGGAAATTACTGAAGTTCAAGGAGATGAAGAGGCTGCCCAATAGCAATTACAGCAAATGGATCAAGAAGATGGCGTCTGAGCAGACGAAGTAGGATGGAAACCTGAAGAGGATGCCGAAGACATCATTCTTGATCCCAGCAGCCAGAAAAAACAACCAGAATTGGTTCACGACTAAGCCCCGTCGAAAAGGAAGAACTTACGGCTTTCCTAAGAGAAAACCGAGAGGTCTTCGCATGGTCTCCATCTGACATGCCCGGTATTGTTCCCAAAGTGGCCTGCCATAAGCTGCACGTCGATCCTACAGCCAAACCAGTGATTTAAAAAAGAAGACATTTTGCACCCGAGCGAGTAGCGATAATTGAGGTTGAGATTGACAAGCTACTAGAGGCCGGATTCATAGAAGAGGTAGCACACTCAGCATGGCTTGCCAATGTCGTACTAGTTATGAAGAAAGAAAATAGCAAGTGGAGGGTTTGCGTAAACTACACCGACCTCAACAAAGCATGCCCAAAAGATCCATATCCTGTCCCTTGGATTGATCTGTTAGTAGATTCAACTTCTGGGAACCAGCTGCTCAGCTTCTTAGACGCATACTCCAGTTACAATCAAATGGCCATGTACGAGCCCGACAAGGAGAAAACCGCATTCGTGATCGAGTGGGGAACTTACTGCTACAAAGTCATGCCTTTTGGCCTCAAAAATGCGGGAGCCATTTATCAAAGGTTAGTAAATATGATGTTCAAAAAACAAATTGGGGTAACTATGGAGGTCTATGTCGACGATATCATGGTAAAGGGCAAGCAGCGGTCAGATCACATTCGCAATTTGGCGGAAGCTTTCAACATTCTTAGAAAGTACAAGATGAAGTTCAATCCTACCAAATGCACATTTGGAGTATCTTCACGCCGATTTCTAGGGTACTTAGTAACCCAACGAGGAATTGAAGCCCATCCCAATCAAATTCGAGCGATCCTAGAGATGAAGTCTCCAACTACCTTGAAGGAGATCCAAAGCTTGACCGGACGAGCAGCTGCCCTCAACCGTTTCCTTTCGCGGTCAACTGATCGATGCAAGCCATTTTTCAGAGCTACCAAGAAGGTGCAACGAGATAAGTGGGATGAAGAGTGCGAAAGAGCTTTCCAAGATTTGAAGAAGTACCTCACATCACCTCCTTTACTATCCAAGCCGGAAGCAGCGGAGGATTTATACATCTACCTAATAGTCTCCAAAGTAGCGGTGAGCTCTGCCCTCATACGAGAAGAGCTGGGGGCCCAACTGCCGGTATTTTACACTTCTAAAGCTCTTCTCGATACAGAAACAAGATATCCAAAAATTGAAAAGTTAATTTTGGCGCTAGCTGTTGCGGCTCGGAAGCTTAGACCATACTTTCAAGCTCATACAATCATCGTCATGACTCAATACCCTTTGCGATCAATCTTGCACGGCCCGGATGCTTCTCAACGAGTGATGAAGTGGGCGTTGGAACTTGGCCAATATGGATTAGTTTTCCAACCTCGCACAGCAATAAAGGCCCAAGCCTTAGCGGACTTCATAGCAGAATTTCCGCCTAGCCTAGGCGACGCAGCAGAGCAGCCTAGCAATACCACAGAAGCAGTCGAGCATACCTTAGCTGTGCCTGCATTTCTAAATGAAGATTTCTGGCATTTGTATGTCGATGGAGCATCCAACTATATAGGCTCAGGAGCAGGCGTAGTCCTTGTCACTTCTGACGGCTCAATGTTCGAGCAGGCGATTACTCTAGGCTTCAAAGCGTTCAACAACAAAGCAGAGTATGAGGCCCTACTAGCAGGCCTTCGAATGGCAAAAGACTTAACGGTGAAGAAGCTTGCAGTTTATTCTGATTCCCAGTTAATCACCAACCAAGCTACTGGGGAGTATACGGTAAAACATCCAAGGATGGCGCAATACCTAGAAAAAGTACGCAAGCAGCTTGAGGCATTTCAGACTTATACTCTCACTCGAGTACCACGAGCAGACAATGCCCACGCAGATGCGCTAGCCGGTTTAGGCTCTACCCTAGACCATCAACTCAAACGCTCTATCCCGGTGGAATATATAGACAAGCCAAGCATAGAGGTAGAGCCGGCTGTCGAAGTGACACAAGTTAGTGTAACTCCCAACTGGCAAAGTTCTATTATAGACTATTTGGTCAACGGTACACTTCCCACCGAAAGATTGAAGTCTAGGAAGCTCTAAGTTAAGGCAGCACGCTACTACATGTGGAACGGCATTCTCATCCGAAGATCTTACACTGGACCGCATCTCTGCTGCCTAGCACCTCCCGATGACTTAAAGGTTTTAAGCTCAATCCATGAAGGTGTTTGTGGAAATTATTCCGGTGGGCGATCCTTAGCACAGAAGGCTCTCAATACGGGTTATTACTGGCCTACTATGCATCAAGATGCTAAGGAGTTAGTACAAAAGTGTGACCGATGCCAACGCTACAAGCCAGTACCAACACTGCCTGCCAGCGAACTACACCCACAGACGAGTCATTGGCCATTCATGCAGCGGGCAATCGACCTAGTAGGACCTATGCCACCTGCCACTAGGGGCAGAAGCATGATGACCGTGGCAACCGATTACTTCACCAAATGGGTAGAAGCAGAGCTCACGACAACCACGACTCAGGCAGACATAGAGCGCTTCATATGGAAGAACATCATTTGCCAATTTGGCATCCCTCAATCCATTGTCACCGACAACAGCCCGTAATTTGTGGGCAAAGATTTGGCGAAGTTCTTCCAAAAGTATGACATCAAGCAGCGCATGTCCACGCCAAGGTATCCTCAAGGCAATGGACAAGCTGCAGCATCTAATAAGACGATCCTCGACTGCCTCAAGAAATCTCTCACCAACAAGAAGGGAAAATGGCCAGACGAACTCCCCGGATGTCTATGGGCATATCGTACTACCAAAAGACGAGAAACCAGTGAAACTCCTTTCTCTTTGGCATTTGGATCGGAAGCAATTATTCCTCCCAATATCATCGTGCCGAGCATCAATACTCTGTTACCAAGCATTGAGCAGAACAACAAAGAGGTGGCCACTAACTTAGATCTGGTAGAGGAAAGGCGTGAGTAGGCCATCACTCGCATTGCAGCCTACCAGCAACAGCTCATCTCCAGCTACAATAAAAGGGTCAAGATCCGGCAGTTCCAACCTGGAGATCTAGTCCTAAGAAAAGCTTTCATTACTACCCGCAGAGAAGGCTCGAAAAAGATGGATCCTATCTGGGAGGGTCCGTATAAGGTCAGTCGAGTAGGTGGTAAATGTAGTTATACCCTCCCTACCATGAACGACAAAGAGATCGAGAAGCAATGGAATGCCTACAACTTAAGGAAGTACCATGTGTGACCTACCATTATGCCAAGACCCGAGGAGTCAAGCAGCTCAACGGGCACCACTTCGCAAGCCGAAGACTATCAAATTATCATGCAGTCTTTTACTGCTAAGTTATTTGTTTGTTTCATTTGTTTTTCAATAAAGAATTCAGAAATAATTTACAACTTAGCTAGACTACAAATCATCTCTCCTGCATTTCAAAAAAAAAAAATCACCCTTATGAGGGACTCATCGCAGGAATTGCACCCCCCGAGGGACCAACCATGCTCTCCAAAGCGGGAGGATAAACTCTACACTCCGAATATCCAGACGTGGATGAGCCTGGCTGCCCTAGTACAATTGGATGCACAATGGCTTGCGCCGGGATTCCTAGAAATAGCCACAATGGTTTTTCTCAAGGCCTAGCTAATTGAAGGATTTAAGGTCTCTTGGCCTAATCCGTAGGAAACCGGGCCCTAGAAACGGAGGGAGCACATTACGCAGTACATCCGAATGACGGCTGCCCTAGAAATCTAAAGCTGCTACCGAGTGCACTAAGGTAGCCTACGATTTTCAGAAGACTGCCTATGGCTTGCCCTTTAAGCAGTAAAGCCACGCTAGACTTATACAACTGCACATTCTTGTGAGAGGTTAAACAAGCTAGCGTGACTATATGAAGCATTATCCATTGCCGACATGCTACGTAATTGATAAGCTTCACGGCTGCCTAGCGCGGAACAATTCATTTCAAAGTCCTAAAAACGTTGTAGTATTAGTTACACGACCTACGGAGTGAAAGAAAGCCAAGGATAGCAGCATAGTGGTTACGCGGACTTGTCTGCTTCTGTAAGTAAGGCATCCGTCTGCCAACCCTATGGCTGGCAATTTTACGAAAGTTCTGCCCCAATACCTATGACTGCATAGGCTACGCGGGCTTGTCTGCTTATAAAAAAATAGCATCTCACTGTTGGTCTATAAAGTTTAAGGGTTAAGGCATGAACAAAAAGAAGCATAGGTGAAAGGAAAAACAAGTTTATTGAATTTTTCTAGCAAAATTGATAAACAATTAGCAAAGATTGGAGGAATTCAAGCAAAAGCCACAAGGAAAAAAATAAAGGAAATCCTAAAAGCTACCTAGAAGACTACTCTTCGGTAGCTTGAACATCTCACGGCTGCTCGATCGCCATACCTTCAACAGCCTTGATGTCCTTAGCAGCGGTACCAACCTGGGCACTAGCCTCTCCGACTACTTCACCAATGGAAGATTCAAAGGTAAAGGCGAGCACGTCTTCTGGAGAAACAGAAAAGGTCTCGAGGTCCTTGCCAGAAAACTCAAAATCAGATGGTCGCCCAAAAAGATGATCCACATAACCCAGCTTGTAGAAATCAGCTTGGTTCTGAGTGAGCGAAGCTTCAAATTCAACCTTCTCACCTTTCAATCGCTCATTTTCTTCGAGCAGACAAGCATGAACCCGTTGCAGTTCCTTCATTTCCTTCTTCAAATTATTATTGATCTTCAAGGCACCTTGGAGTTCCAACACCTGAGGCTCAAGCCTACCAACAACTTTTTTGAAGTGAATCATTTGGTTATAAGTAGCAATCAACTCTTCATCCTTTGCATAAGCAGCAGAGCGAAATTAAGAGATGGAACGCTCGAGATCTTGAATCTAAGGTATGTAACACTCGATTTCCTTCTCTGCACTTTCATACTTTACTTGGATCGCGTCAAGCCTAGCCTTCAAATCCGCGATCTCTTGGCGAGCGGTTTCAAGATGCAGAGAAGTGGAGGTAGGAGTGCTAGATCCCTTCAAAACAGTGAGCTCAGATTCCAACTCCTTGATTTTTTCGGTCAAGGAATAAGCTTCGGCAGCCATAATTCTTGCCATCTTTTTGGCAGCTTTGGTATCCTCTTGATCAAGAAACATAGACTCGGCTGCCAAAATTGTTGTTTTCTGCATCATGGCTAATAAAGCAGTTTTCTTGTACTCGGGTGTATGGTTCGTAAAGAGACTCGGGTCAACAATATTTTTGATGCCATCAATAAACTTAGCACATACATCCATATCCTCAAGCAGGTCCGGCTTTAAGAACGCACAAATCTCAGCAGCTTCCTTAGGAACAGAGTTGGTGGAACTCTGACGTTTGTCTACTTGAGCGGTTTCTTTCTTCTCAGCAGACGAATCAACCCCAACAGCAGAGGAAGCAGATTTTGGAGTCACTTTAGTAGGCAGGAGTGCCTTGTCACTCTTCATAGTAGCAAGTCTTTCCGAAGGTGAGCCAAACTTAGCTTCAGACGAACACTTTGGCACGAACTTCGGTTTCGGAGGCACGGAGGAACTCCTGCGCAGGGCAATCCTTTCCGTGATCGAGCTGGCAGCCTTTGGAACAATAGGTGTCAGTGGCACAAATCTAGACCTATCTTTTTTCTTGCCCATGGAGGAGGACGAGTTAATTACAATCTTGGGAGCAGCCGGTGAACCTTCATTTTCCCACCTTCATTTGAAGCAGGCTCTACTGCAGCAATAGGACGAGCTAATACTTCAACCTTGATTTGTTCTATCTCTTCTCTCGGGGGCAGCCCACCTTTTTCCCTACGAAGAGGACTGAGCAGCCAACGCCATTCACGGTACTCGGAAGGGATACCCAGAGCAATATGCACTTTTTTCATGTCCGGGGAGGTCTTAGGAGTTGAGCTAAATTCCGAATCTACAAAAGCAGCAGAGGGCGATTAGTAAAAATAAAGAGCAGTTTAGCACAAATATCAAGCAGCTGGAAGGTTGAATAGCCTACTTACCGGAGATGAAGACCGTTGGCACGCGCAGCTCAGGAGAAGAATCAAATTCCCATTCTCCACTTATCTCCAAAGTCTCCTTGGCCCAGTCATGATCTCCCTTGCTCGAATTGTCAAAAAGCCTATGACGGGATCGTAACTGCCTGACTCCATCAATGTGACCTATGTCAAAGAAGTACCAAAATTCATTGACAGTTAGATCTAAGTCGAAAAATTGGCTTAAATTATGGAATCCCACCATCACTCGGATCGCATTCGGAGAACAATGAGCAGGGGCACATTTCATGGAACAAAGTATTTCTTGGAAAAAGCGCGGCATAGGAAAGGTAAACCCTAACACAAAATAGTAGGGGTGAAATTTGATGGCTCTCCGAGCCCCATCACATGGCTCATGGCTGCTACCATCTCTAACTCGCTTCACACGCACTCCCGACGGAATGGCATGCCAATAAGCCTCAAGGAAGTCTCTAAACAAATCATCGGAACTAATCTTGAAGTGAGCAGCTTTGAAGTAACCAACCTTGCTCAAAGACCCACCTTGACGGTACAACGGCGGCACACCATCATCATTCTTGTGGCTTGAGGGAGATATCCTTGAAGAAATTCTACAAAAAAAAAATGCAAGGAAGATTCATTAGAGGGTTGTTAAAAAAAAAAAAAAAAAGGGAGATAGGAAGCCGCAAGAACCTAGCCAAACTGCCAGGCCCCACGGCTTGGCTTGCTTTCCCTCATGGCAGCGCCCCAGCGCCCAGAAATTTGTGAAGATGTACACGGCCACAGTGCTGTGACTTCCTCCTAACAAATTTTTCACATCCTCGACCCCCCACTACTACAATATTAGCTTTAGGTGTCGGATGATGGTGGCGGTTAATAAGTCATTCTGACGGATTAATATATCCGACACATAATTTATTTAGTGTCGGATAAAATATAATTTCTGTCGGTTATAACCGACAATAATTTCTGTCGGATTTTTCCTGGCGGATTTAACCGACATTAAATTACAATAACCGTCAGTAATTTTGAATTCCTTTTTTTTAATATTTTTAACAATTTCTGGCGGTTTTTAAGTTAATGGTGGCGGTTATAACCGACAGAAATTTATTTTTTTATTATTTTAGTATTCTGACGGTTATTATTTTAAATTTCTGGCGGATATAACCGACATAAATTAAATATTTTATTATTTTACGCCTAAAGCTTTGCAGTTTGTTGTTTATTCAGATTCAGATATCTCTCTTCTTCATCTTCAATCTTTAATCTTCATCTTCAATCCTCATCTTCTATCTTCAATCTTCAATCATTTTCTTCTCTTCATTTCTTTTGCTTCCATAAATCATCTTCTATTTCTTTCTTCATCTCTTTCTTCCCTTCATCTCACAGTAAGTTTTTCGTTTATTTTGCTTTTATACTTTTCATCTTCTATTTCTTTCTTCATCAAGAACTTTGTAACTTATTTTTATTTTCTGATTTGATTTTGCAGGTGCTTTATTTAGTTGGTTGACTACGTAAAGAGTATAACGACGACGGAATTATTCAATAGTTCAGGTTTTATTACTGAACTTCTTGATGTTTAAATTGTTTGTTTAACACACAAGATTATTTATTTAGAGATTTTAATTTAATTTGTAAGATAAATTAGGAATATTTGTGTTCTATTAGTTTATTTTATTTACTTAAATTGTTATGAAGAAATTGAGATAAATATTATTTGTAAATATTTATGTTAAATTGACAATGTTTATTATACCATAAATTGGTAATATTTTGGTAATATAGGTATATGTTATGTTAATTAATTAAATATTTCACTCTAATTGCTATGAGGATATACAAAACTTAAATTTAATAAATAATCAGGAGTGTAGATAAACATATTTTTGTTAACCTTTTATTGTATTTTTAATTTGTTTTACTGTGATAGGTGTTGAAAATTAAATTGCAATTGTGATAGTTCGAGGTTGAAAGATCGGGATTGAAATTTCTATGTGGGAAAGAATTAAGGTATATATTTACTTAAATTGTTATGAAGAAATTGAGATAAATATTATATGTAAATATTTATGTTAAATTGACAATATTTAATATACCATAAATTGATAATATTTAGTAATATAGGTCTATATTATGTTAATTAATTTAATATTTCACTCAAATTGCTATGAGGATATACAAAACTTAAATTTAATAAATAATCAAGAGTGTAGATAAACATATTTTTGTTAACCTTTTATTGTATTTTTAATTTGTTTTACTGTGATAGGTGTTGAAAATTAAATTGCAATTGTGATAGTTCGAGGTTGAAAGATCGGGATTGAAATTTCTATGTGGGAAAGAATTAAGGTATATATTTACTTAAATTGTTATGAAGAAATTGAGATAAATATTATATGTAAATATTTATGTTAAATTGACAATATTTAATATACCATAAATTGATAATATTTAGTAATATAGGTCTATATTATGTTAATTAATTTAATATTTCACTCTAATTGCTATGAGGATATACAAAACTTAAATTTAATAAATAATCAAGAGTGTAGATAAACATATTATTGTTAACCTTTTATTGTTTTTTTAATTTGTTTTACTGTGATAGGTGTTGGAAATTAAATTGCAATTGTGATAGTTCGAGGTTGAAAGATAGGGATTGAAATTTCTAGTAGTTATGCCTACATGATAGGGATTGAAAGATTGTAGGCATCTTAGTTTCAACGTAATATTTGCTCTTGGACAGTGGTAAAACATGGAAAAGAATTGGTTGACACTACCGCGAAATTTGGGAGCGTATACCGATGGAATTAATTTATTTTTGAATCAAGCAGTTGCAAATGGTTCTGGCCCCGATAAGTTTAGATGTCCTTGCAAAAGATGTTGTAATCGATATACTTTTGTTAGAAAAACTATTGTCGAACATCTTGTGTTGTATGATACGGATAAAGATTACAAAGATACTTCATGGCGACATCATGGGGAACCTTTAATGGGAGAGCAAAGTATGGGGATTGGAGAAGAAGGTGTTGGGCCGTCTACTGAAACAGGAGATCGGTTGACTGGTATTCATGATGTTCTTAATGATGTATTTGTTCAACCATTAACGGAAGAAGGTGTTGGGCCGTCTACTGAACCCCTTTCTGGGGAAGGGCGTCCGGAAGAGGTCGAGACTTTTTTTAAGTTGCTTGAAGAGGCAGATCAAGATTTGTGGCCAGGTTGTAAGGAATTTAAAAAATTGGAGGCGGTTGTAAGATTGTATCAGATCAAGTGTTTAGCAAGAATGCCGGACGGGATCTTTACCACGTTACTCGAGTTAATTAAAAAAATGCTGCCTGATGGAGAATGTTTGCCTGAATCTTGTTACAAGGCAAAAAAACTTATAAATGACTTGGGTCTGACGTATGTAAAGATTGATGCGTGTCCTAATAATTGCATGATCTATTGGAAAGACACTGCAGAGTTGACTGTATGCTCAGTTTGTGGTGAATCAAGATATAAAAATGTCAATGAAGATGATGGCTCTAGAAAAAAAAATCCCAGCTAAAGTTATGTGGTATTTTCCTTTAAAACCACGATTGCAGCGGTTGTATATGTCAAAGCATATGGCTGAACATATGAGATGGCACGCAACTGAATGTCCTAAGGATGGGTTTATGAGACATCCTTCAGATTCTCCAGCATGAAAGCATTTGGAAAATTATATCCTGAGTTTGGATCAGAAATTCGAAATGTCCGATTAGGGTTGGCCAGTGATGGATTTAATCCTTTTGGTAAAATAAGGCAAGACTATAGCACATGGCCTGTGGTGCTTTCAGTTTACAATTTACCGCCCTGGATGTGTATGAAGCAACCGAATTTGTTGTTGTCTCTGTTAATACCAGGACCGCGCAGTCCCGGTAAAGAGATTGATGTGTTCATGCGTCCATTGATTGATGAGTTGAATGAGTTGTGGGAGGTGGGCACTCCTACTTATGATGCGTATTCCAACCAAACTTTTACGATGAAGGCTGCCGTCTTATGGACTATAAGTGATTTTCCGGCTTATGGAATGTTATCAGGATGGAGTACACATGAATATAAAGCCTGTCCACATTGCATGCATGATAAAGAATCTATTTACTTGCCGACGAGTCGTAAGATTTCCTATTTGGGGCATCGACGCTTTCTTCCTGTTGATAATAGGTTTCGAAGGCAAACCACATCTTTTAATGGTCGGCGAGAGCATCGTAGTGCACCAAGGCAGTGGACTGGTTTACAATGTCTTGAAGAACTTTCTACTTTGAGATTTACTTTTGGAAAGCCAAAGAAAGATGCTTCGGTTGGGCAACGCAGAAAACGAACTGAGAGCAGTACAAGTAGTAAGAGTCAGTGGAAGAAGAAATCTATTTTTTATGAACTACCTTATTGGAGGCATCTGTTGATTAGACACAATCTTGATGTTATGCATATTGAAAAAAATATATGTGACAATGTAGTAGGAACATTGTTAGATATAGATAAAAAGTCCAAGGATGGATTGCCTGCACGTGCAGATCTTGAAATCTTGAACATAAGACATAGACAACATCCGCGTAGGGAAGGAAATAGAACATTTCGACCTCCAGCATTGTTCACATTGAAAAGAGAAGAAAAAACTGCATTTTGTGAAGTGTTGTCTACTATTCGGGTTCCCGATGGATATTCATCAAATTTGTCGCGATGTGTGCATGTGAATGAACGAAAAATACATGGATTGAAAAGCCATGATTGCCATGTTTTAATGCAGCAGTTACTCCCGCTTGCAGTACGTGCAGTTTTGCCTAAATCCGTTACTATGATATTATTAGAGTTAAGTGCCATTTTCAGACAATTGTGTAGCAAGAAGGAGTCCGAGGAAGGTTTCAAGCAATTGAATTCAAGAATTGCCTTGACATTATGTCAATTGGAGAAGATATTCCCGCCTGCATTTTTTGATGTAATGATGCACCTCCCAGTTCACTTGGCAGATGAAGCAGCTATTGCAGGGCCTGTTCCATATAGATGGATGTATCCAATTCAACGGTAATTAACAAATCTTTATAAAATTTGTTAATTTATAATGATAATTTTTATTAGCAATTATAATAATTTGTGTTTTGTATTATAATTATAGGTTTTTACAAACACTGAAGCGCTATGTTCGTAATAAGGGTCATCCTGAAGGTTCTATTGCTGAAGTGTATTTGGTGGATGAGTGTTTGTCCTTTTGTTCCATGTATCTTAGAGATGTTGAGTCTCGTCGCACTCGTAGAGGTCGAAATGAAGATGGTATTGGACGTGGAGTATCTGGTGGGTTATCAATTTTTGACTGTAAAGGATGTTATATGGGTTCAGGAGAAAATGTGGAGCTCGAGTTAAATGTTCTTGATCAGTGCCACAGATACATTCTAAATAATTGTGATGAGGTCAACCCATTTAGAAGGTAAGAACATTTAGTCATACGTCTTAATGTTTTATCAATTTTCTTTACTTTGAAAAATTAGTAAAGCATATTTGGACCTGATTGGCTAGGCAACATGAGGAATTCTTAAAAAATCAACATCGTCGAGCAAGGCTAACTGTGCGACAAATTAAGGAGCTAAGCAAGAAGGAATTTCCAGAATGGTTCAAGCAACATGTGAGTTCGTATAACAGTTACATTATTACTTTTTTTTTTTACATTTTAATTATGACGTGTTTATATTTGCCGTGTCAATTTTTATCCTTTTACTTATTACAGATTAATTCAAGATGTCATGCTAATGACATCTTGATATCTGAAGACTTGCGTTGGCTAGCCAATTATCCTAGTAGGGTTGTGACGAAATATAAAAGTCACATTATTCATGGGTTTAGATTTCGTACAAAATCTGTGGACGATAAGCATAAGAATCAAAATTGTGGTGTCTTTGTACCTGCAAATGTCCCTGGTGCAATTGGGCAAGTGAATTCTTATGGTAGAGTTATAGACATGTTTGAGGTTAGATATTGCGGCCCTACCGAAGCAGGAGACAGGGGCCGAGCTGTGATGTTGTTTAAATGCGAATGGGTTAATAGTGAAAGTCCAAGAGGTATGAAGACCGATCAATATGGATTTACTTTAGTAAACTTCAATCGATTGGGATTTAAAGAGGATCATTTCATATTAGCTTCACAAGCATTACAAGCATTTTATGTGGAGGACACAATTGAAAAAGATTGGCATGTTGTTGTTCGAACGCAGCCGAGAGATTTGTTTGACGTATTAGAGGATAATGATGCTCTTGATGATTATGCCATACCTGATTTGGATGATCATGTACTTGACAATGAAAATCTGCATACAAGGGTTGGCGTGGAAGAGACTCATTTTCACGAAGTATTACCATTGCCTACCCAGTTTCCTGGTTTTGTTAATGCTGACGATGACCTAACAGAAGATGAAATGGAGTAGTTCTATTATTTACTTTATGTTTTTTAAGTATTAATTAGACTATATTTCAATTTGTGTGGAGGCTTTTATTTAAAATATTTTAGTTTGTGTGGTAAGTATGAAAATGGTATAATGGTAAAAAAAAATAAAAAAAAAATAAAAAAAAACCCATGGTTTATTTTTTTTATATTTTGTGTGGTGACTTTTATTTAAAATATTTTAGTTTGTGTGATAAAATTTAGAATGCTATGATGGTTAAAAAAGAAAAAAAAAACACATGGTTTATTTTATATTTTTTTGGTGTGGTGACATTTATTTAAAATATTTCATTTTGTGTGGTAAAATTTAAAATGTTATAATAGTAAAAAACAAAACAACTTTTTTTTTTTTTTTTTTTCCCGTTAGCATCCCTGTCGGATATAACCGACACAAACTAACCAAAATTTTGAGCGGGAACTTTCCCGCTCGTTCGCTTCGAAAAAATTAATGAACCTGAGACACATATTAATTAGGCGGTGTTTTCAGACGGGCTGGCGGTTTTAATGGACGTACTGTCGGTTAAGACCGACACTAAATTAACGAACCTGACACACATATTAATTAGGCGGCGCTTTTCAGACGGCTGGCGGTTTTAATATACTTACTGTCGGTTAAGACCGACACTACATTTAAGAACCTGACACCCATATTAATTAGGCGGCGCTTTTCAGACAGGGCTGGCAGTTTTAGTGTACTTCCTGTCGGTTAAGCCCGACACGAATCTGAGACCTCTATCTACCATTCTGAGATATTAATGATCTATACGTTCTGACATAATAATGAACTTCCTGACCGATATCAGTTTTCTGACGGTTTTAGGTTATTTCTGTCGGATATTACCGACGCTAAATTTAATATTTTAATTTACTGACGGTTTTGTATGGTCTCTGTCGGTTATAACCGACAGTACTTACTTCGGTCAACCTTCCTACCAACCGCTGCCGTTTCGCTTCACCTTCTCATTTCCACCTTCACTCATTTCCACCTTCATTTTTCACCTTCTCATTTTCACTCAGCCGTTCCCCTTCACCTTCTCTTTTTCACTTTCATTTTTCACCTTCTCATATTCACTCATCTTCTACACCTCCCGTTTTTACCATTTTCACTTTCACTATCACTTTCATTTTTCACCATGGAGGAACAAAATGAACGTAGGACCCGTGGGGCAGCTATTCCAAAGTGGAAAGGGAAACAAGTTTGTCTATTTGACTCGACAGGGAAATGTGTAAGTGATAATTCCTCTGAGTTTTCGAAGTTGGTAGCCTCGGAGGTTAGGGATCCAAGACATATTCCACTTGTGAAGGATTGGCGCGGGGTTCCTGCAGAAGATAAGGAACTTATGTGGGAAAGAATTAAGGTAAAAATTTTCGTTTTGTACTTTTATTTTTCAAGAGTTAAGGTTTGTATTTTCGTTTTGGACTTTGTATTTTTCAAGGTATATAGTCTAAATACCAACATTTTTTTTTTTTTATGAATATAGGGTAATATCGTGTTTCTTGATGAAGATCAAGATAGGATGCCAATTATTCGCAACATGACTCTGCATGTTGCGGATCATGCGTACAAGGAATATCGTAACTGGTTAAAAGCAGAGTATTACACCAAAAGGCAAGAGCATGAGCGCTCAGAACCTCCCCCTGGTGTGGATGGTGTTCAGTGGGCCGATATGTTAGCATATTGGGATAATCCCAAAACAAAGGTCAAAGATTAATGGTTTGATATTTGGTATTGAAATATGTTCTGATAAGGGTTTTTTTTTTGTTAATTTTCAGGAGGTGGCGGAGAAAAACAAGTTTAATCGTGTGTCAAAAAAGATGAACCATACTACTGGTTCAAAAACGTTTGCTCGGGTTCGTGAGGAGCTTGTAAGTGTTGCTAAATTGTAATATTTGAAGTGTTTTATTTTTGTGTTTTTATTTATAAACAAGGGGTAATATGTAGTTGTATTTTAACATTTTTAAAGAAGAAAAAGCACGGGAAGGAACCTGATCCCATCTTTTTTTTTCGAGCTACCCATACCCGGAAGGACGACACTTGGATTGATGAATTATCACAACAGAGAGGGGTATTTCATTTATAACTCTCTTCAGATTATCACTATCTAATTTTTATTTGTCTTTGGATTGTTGAATCTGTGTTGTGAATCTTGAAGAAATATTATATTTCAAGAATCTGTAATTTTCTCTCTTAATATTTTTTATTATTTTGTTTATATATTATATGGCAAGATTTCTATGGAGAGGCAAGTTCAGTCATTGGTTGACTCCGGAGAAGAGGACACATCTGAGGTTAGAACGCAAGTATATGTTGAGCGGATGGGGACTGAGACTAGAAATAGAGTTCGTGGTTATGGTCATGGGGTGATACCGGATATGGTGTCATATGCAAGTTCTACAGGTTCCAGAGCGTCCAGGAAATCGTCTAGGGGTGCATTGGCCAAGTTGGTAGTTGAGAACAACGAGTTGAGGAGGAAGGAGGAAGAAGCATCTAGGCAGTTGGCGGCGATAACGGTTGAGCTTCAGCAGTCAAAGAACTCACAGAACCAGGTGAACCAGCAGCAGCAGGCAATGAACCAGCAGCTCATGATGCAGCAACAACAATTATTTATGTTGCTAATGCCACATCTGCAGCGGCCACCACTTAGCCCTCAGGCATCACAGCATTCGACTCCCAGTCGGCCACCTGCGTCTGCCTATCCCATGCAACATATGTCTTTTCAGCCGCCGTATCCAATGCCAGTATATCGACCTCAGATGGTTTCTCCCGGTGATCACTCACATATTTCTCCTGGTGTTTTTAATGCCGAATTATCCCCTGGTTTGCTTTCTGGAATGTTGTCGGGTAGCTTTGATGGCGATGTGCTGAGGTATCTGGGAGCTCATGCCGGATTGGTGGAAGGCGCCGGTGGAGATGGAGGAGTGGCAGAAGGCGCAGGAGGACAGGGAGGGTCGGTGGAAGGCACGGGTTCGGTTGATTAGCTTGTTGGTTTTCATGACGGTTATATCTGACGTCTTATTTATATTTTTTGTTAAGTTATGTATTATGGCGGCTGCAGATGACAATAGTGTAGGTTAGTTTGTATTTAACGTTAACTTTATGTGTTATGACGGATTCAAATGACATTATTCTAGTAAGTTAATTTGTATTTTATGTTTGTTATAAGCTTAATTCACTTATTGATATATTGATATTTTTTATTAAGTCTCTAAAATAAAAAAGTAAAAAAGAAGTATCCTGTTTTTTTTAATTCTTAAAATTTTGTTTTATTCAGTCTGTAAAATAAAAACGAAAATTTTTTTTGTTAATTACTTATGTTTTCTGTCGGTTAGGACCGACAGAAAGCAGAAGAATTAATTTTTTATAATCTTATTCTGTCGGTTAGGAACGACAGAAAGGCGGCTTTATGCGACAGTATTTTGTAATTTCTGTCGGTCAGGACCGACGGAAACTGGATAATATCCGACAGTATTTCAGCTTTATTGTCGCACATAACCGACATAATTTCTGTCGGTTTTAGGTCCTTAACCGACAGAAAACTCAATTCCTGACGCCAGCAATTCTGTCGGTTTATATATCCGTCACTACATGAACTTTCTGTCGGATTTGACTAAATTTCCGACAGAAATATATGTTTCTTGTCGGTTCTTATACCGACACTAATAGTATATTTCGTAGTAGTGCCCGTCGAGCCAAGTTTCAAGCCCGAGGCTTTCAAAAAATCAAGAAGACAAGAAAATTAAATTTTTCTTACCTAGAAGCAATGAGAAGACGAAGCAAGTGACGAAAGACGATCCTTTGCACGGGCAAGATGTAGAAGATTGCTAAGGGAGGGGGAACAAATATCCTCTAAGCTCTCTCTCTTGTAGGGTAGAATAAATTTCTCTTTAAAAAGTTGATTTAATAATCCACTTAAGGTGGACTTAAATAAGCTTTGAGAGAAATTTATTTCCTTTTCCTAGAAGGATCTAATTTCTTATTAAAAGAGAGAATCAACATCAAAATAGGAAACAATTCAAAGTTTCCTTAAGCAAAAAAAAATCTCTACACCTGTTGCCCTTTTCTGCGAGTAGCCCAACAGGTGTGGGGGCATTTGTGGAGCCAAAAATAATCACAATGCGACACGTGGATTTTTGGATTAAGAAGACAAAAATACCCTTGAGGTGTACTGGGATTCCTACGCGCGAGCAGCGGGCAATCATCCCTAAACCAAGTCAAAAATGCTCCAAAAAGAGGTAACCTTCAAAATAGTGTTGATTGGTTAATTAATGGATTAATTACACAATTAACCCATTAATTACCAATTAAATTATACAATTTAACCCCAAAATTATCAAAGGGCCGGCCACCTCTCATTCTTCCTAGCCTTTCTCACTTTTCTCCATTTTATTACCCTATTTATACAAATAAACAATTTGGTAACCTCCCATTTATTTCTTTCATACTTAATTAGCCAATAAATTGACTAATTAAGCCAAAATCATAACCACAAAAACCCTCCAAGGCCGGCCACACCTTGGGGAAAAATGGGCAAGCTTAATCCTATAAATAGGCACCTATTTTCACCAAAAACTCGGTCCAATCCTCTTGCAAAAAATCCCAAATTCTCTAAACACTCTTTCTCTCTAAAATTCTAACTTTGGCATCGGAGGTTTTTCGGCCAAAGCCCCCCCATTCATCGTGGGCGCGTGAGGCTATTGACCTTGACCTAAGGTGTTACTTGTTTTGTAGGTGCAAAATTGTCCAAGACCAAGGAGGAGAAAATTTGCATCCACATAAAGCATTGGCCTATTAAGGTCATTGGAGGTCCTTCTGACAAGCCAATGATTGTCGTCACATACAAGGGTGTAGAGAAACAATTTGCTGCTGAAGAAATCTCATCTATGATTCTTGTGAAAATGCGGGAGATTGCTGAGGCTTACCTTGGTTCAACTGTGAAAAATTCAGTTATCACAGTCCCTGCTTACTTTAACGACTCACAGCGACAGGCTACGAAAAAGGCAGGTGCTACTGCTGGCCTAAATGTGATGCGCATCATCAATGAGCCGACTGCTGCAGCCATTGCTTATGGGGTTGACAAGAAGGCCGGTTGGTATAGCAAGAGAAATGTGATGATATTTGATTTGGGCGGGGGAACCTTGGAAGTTTCGCTACTTACCATAGCTGACAGTATCTTTGAAGTGAAGGCCACCGCTGGAGACACTCATCTGGTAAAGATTTCGATAACAGAATGGTCAACCACTGTGCTGAGCAATTCAAGAGGAAGTATAACGTGGACGTTGGTGGAAACTTCAAGGCTCTTAGGAGGTTAAAAAATGCATGTGAGAAGGCAAAGAGGAGGCTTTCATTTATGTCCGAGACTGACATTGACATTGACTGTTTGCATCTGGGTGTTGATGTTTGTTTAACTATTACCCGTGCTAAATTTGAGCAACTCAACATGGATTTCTTCCGCAAGTGCATGGAGCCTGTGAAGAAGTGTCTGGAAGATGCTAACATGGACATAAGCAGCGTCCATGATTTTGTTCTTGCTGGTGGCTCTTCTAGAATTCCCAAGGTGCAGCAGCTTTTGCAGGAGGGTTTCAAGGGAAAGGAGCTTTGCAAGGGCATCAATCCGGATGAGGCAGTGGCCTATGGTGCTGCTGTTCAAGCTACTGTCTTGAGTGGTGGCAATCTAACTGGAAAGCTTGGGGATTTCGCACTGGTGGATGTCACCCCTCTCTCACTTGGGGTGGAGGCTTATGATGGGGCTTGTGAAGAATGTATCATGCCAGTTGTGATTCCAAGAAACACTAGAATACCGGTCAAAATAACAACCAAAGATTTTACTACGTGGTATGACAACCAACTTAATGTTAGATGTCCCATTTATGAGGGTGAGAGTAGAATGGCAAGAGATAATAACTATTTGGGAGAATTTACACTCAATGATATTCCTCCAGCTCCCAGGCATTTTCCTAACTTTGATGTTTGCTTTGATATTGATGAAAATGGCATCCTGCATGTCTCTGCTGAGGACATGTCCACCGGCCAAAAGAAAGGGCTCACAGTGAACTGTGACAGAAGAACTTGTGAAGGAATTGAGACATTGATTTAAAAGTCAGTTGACTGATGTAAGAAACATTAATTTCTTGCATGCTATAGACCGAAATATCTTGTATTAACCATATTTCCTATCTCACTGGGTTTGCTTAAGTCCTAATCTTGACTCTTCAATCTAAAGTTTGTATTACTGTCTTTAATTAAGACTGGTCTTTACGTGAATTATGGCTCACGCAGACATGAATAGAACATTGGATTCCAGGGGAAACATAATTTCTTTGAGGATGTTCTCTATTTACTCCATACACGCACTCACGTTGAGGTCTGTTAATGCGTTATTTCTCATGATCATTCATCCTCCTAATTCTTACATAAAAAACTGATGAACCTTTAACAAACAATGAACCAAAAAATCTCGACACTGATTGCATTCCACTGGGGGATATCCAACTGCTAAAAATAAATAAATGTGTATACATTTTTAAGCCTGCCTGCATTCCGATCGGTTGTTCTTCTTTTGAGTTTTCACGCTGAGAACGTCAAGAAGAAGAATAATTCTCCCAATCTTCCAAAGTTGCCTTATAAAGTCATCTAAGCAGAAGAATTCTCGGAGGAGTACTTTATTTAGCTACTGAGATCTGTGCTAGGTTTCTATGTGCAAGTCCACTTCCACTCTCAATACGTGCAACTAATTTGCCGTTTTGTTTCTGTTCATAGCTCAGTACACAGACAAATACTGAACTTACTTAATTTAAATATAAAGTTGTAAAGTTATCTCAGAAAAAAAATAAAAAATAAAAAGTACGGTTAAAAGGTAGTAAAGGTAAAGTTAAAAAATAATAAACATGACTTAATCGTAATAGTTTAAATAGAAGAGAACTGGAGGAGAGGGAAATTTGGAGGAAATAGAATCATACTTCAAGTTTTAAAGTAGTAATGGTATTAAAGAAGGTAAAGTTATAAAGTAGTTATCGTTTATGCTTTTTTTATGGTAATCGTTATCGTTCGTGCTTTTATTTGCTGCACAATTTGGCATAAAAACAGGCAACAGAAAATAAATTTTGGAGACTTAGAGGGTGTAATCAAATTATGATTTGTTTGGAATTTTAATGGACTTTAAAATAAGGGTGTATTCAATTAAGATTTGAAAGATGATTTTAAAAGAGTTTGAAATTATAGTGTAATCAAATTAAAATTTGAAAAGATTTTAAAGAATACATTTAAATCCATGGGTAATCAATCAAATTTTTTAAAAAAGTCCACTTAAGTCTAGTTGTAGTGACAAATACTAAAGATTTGCTAGGATTTCAATAAATAGAGGATTTTGATGGATTTGAAAGTGATGGTACAAATACAAATTGCCATCAAGAATCCTATCCTCCCCCTCAGATTTCTTTTCACACAGAAGAAAACTTGCCAACCTCTTCATTTCATCTCTACCTTCCTCATCATATCTCATCGTTCTCTTCGACTTCATTTTCAGACTCATCTATCATGGAATTATTATTATTATTTTTTTTTTTTGCAAGTTCTAATTGTAAACACATATTATGAATTGCAAGTTTGAATTTATGGACCTTTCCCTTTTCATAACTTAAAAGAAAAAAAAATCTCAAATCCCTAATTCAATATTTCATCAAATTCATCATAGATTCTGGAAAACAAAGGTACGAAATTTAAGCGACATCAGCAGTGGCCATGGTTGCTCTCTCTTCTGATTGGTCAGCACCCTTCACCCTTCTTCCCAATTGGGCAGCACCCCCCCTCCGCCTTTCTCTCATCTTCTTTCCATCACAGTCACACACGTGGCACCATCTCACTGCTCCAGCAAATCTGAAGTCTTCCAGATTTATGGTCAAATGACCATTTTGCCCTCAACTTTAATCGTTTATAACTCTTTCTTTATAATTCCAAATTACGTTCCGTTTGCGCCTACGCATTCATAGCGACGAGTACTACAAGGATACATCAAGGGAACGGATCTTACGTGACCCGACAAGGCGATCAACAAAAGTCAATGCATTTGCCTCAAAAGGCATTTTCGTAACTTCACATTTTAAAATTATAAAATTCGTAATATTTGGGGACGGGTCGTTACACACTCACCTTGAGGTGAAGACTTCGATAACAAAATGGTCGACTTTTGTGTTGAGCAATTCAAGAAGAAACATACCTTGGACGTGAGTGGAAACTCTAAAGCCCCTGAGGAGGTTAGGGAACACATGTGAGAAGACAAAGAGGAAGCTTTCATATACTTCTGCCATGGACATTGAAATTGACTGCTTGGATCAGGGTACTGATTTCTATACAACTATTACCCGTGCCAAATTTGAGGAACTGAATATGGATTTCTTTAACAAGTGTATGGAGCCAATCGAGAAGTGTCTGAAGGATGCCAATATGGAAGTAAGCAGTGTCCATGATGTTGTACTTGCCGGTGGATCTTCTAGAATTCCCAAAGTGCAACAACTATTGCAGGATGTGTTCAGGGGGAAGCAGCTGTGCAAGAGCATCAATTCGGATGAGGCTGTGGTGTATGGTGCCGCTGTTCAAGCTGCAGTCTTGAGCGGGAATGAGAATGGGAAGCTTCAGGACTATTCTCTCTTGGATGTCACGCCTCTGTCACTGGGTGTTGAGACTGAGGAAGAGTATTGCGAGACATTCATGTGGGTTGTGATCCCAAGAAACAGCAGTATTCCCATCAAGAGGAACACAACTCTAGTTACTTGGTTTGACAATCAAGTGTCCATCGATTTCCCCATTTATGAGGGTGAGAGTACAAACACCAATAATAATAATTTGCTGGGTCAATTTACGATCAACGGTATTCCTCCAGCTTCAAAGGGCACTGCTGAATTCGATGTTTGTTTCAGTATTGATGCCAACGGTATTCTAAGTGTCTCTGCTGAGGATAAGTCTACCGGCCAGAGGAAAGGGATTACAATCATGAGTGATAAAGACATAAGGAGCTCTGAAGGAATTGGGGCGGTGAACTAATTAAGAAGCCTAGTCCTAGAACTGAATTAGGACATGTAATATAAAATCAGCTTTACGTTTTAATTTTCAGATGAGTCGTTTTATCTTTATTGGAATATAAATGTTGGACAAAGTTTTGAGTAGAAAAAGATGGAGCTGGTACTCAGGAGAAATATACATGAACTAGTGAACTTTGGGCCCTTTTGATATCTTTATGTGAATTTTTTGACCTTCCTTTTGAAAACATGCAATGCAAACTATTGCGTAACATAAACACAGCTGCAAACAGAGTTATTAGTTTTCACAGTTTCACTGACCAAATTGGAGTTATTCTTGTTGAGAGTATCAATCTCACATTTAAGAAATAAGGAACGTTGCATGTCCTTATTAGTAATTCGACTATTCTCGCATGCTATGGACTGAAATATCTTGTATTGGCCAAATTTCCTGTCTCACTGGATTTTCCATATTTTTATGTATGTTTAAGTCCTAATGTTGACTTCAATCTAAGTTTTTATTAGTCTTTTAATAAGACTGGTCTTTACTTGAATTATGGCTCACGTAGACATGAATAGCACATTGGATTGTTCCCTACTTAAAAACTTTGCTTTATCATTGTATGGTTTATACATGACCGTTGAATAGTAAAGACGATTGCAAAACATAATTATTAACAGAATATTTACTCCGTACGCTCACTTGTGCTGAGCATCTCTGTTAATGCGTTATTTCTTATGATCATGCATCCTCCTGGTTCTTACTTATAAATCTGTTCTTTGTGTAACATACACACTAGTAAATACAAATGATCATGCTTATACATGTCTATGGTATGTGATTGATTCCTCTGCACACCTTGATTCAAGTTCACTCTCCGGCTGAATGGCTCCTGGAAGAAGTCATCTCGCGGGGGGGAGGGGGGGGGGGAAGATTTTTTTCGGAAGTGCAACTACCAAGATCTTTGCCAGACTTCAATGTGCTATTCCATTTCCAAAAGTAGAATCCCACCTATCGAACTAGCCATCTTTCAGTCCGTACGGATGTCAATATGTGCATATAATTTGCTTTTTTTCTTTCTGTTTGAAGTATTGGTGTCCTTTGTATGTTGGGTATTTTCTTTTCTCTTTTTCTTGTACCACTGGACAAGCCAAAGTCACTCTCCCTATTACTCTCTCTGCAACAGTTTTTCTCCTTTATGCTTACAGTACATTAATTGCTTTTTTAATTGGAACTCAATGAAGAAGATTACAACTTACTGTACATTGTCTTTTTGAATTTGGAACTTAATGAACCAAAAGTGTCCAAAAGAAAAAGAATAACGAACCAAAAGTGTTCTATGTTCCCCATAATACTTGTACTTTCAAGCACAAAAATTCTCTTTATCTTCTTTCTCTGCTACCACTTAATTCTCTTCTTTAGTACTACTCTTCTTCTAGTTTCTCAGCTTAGAATGGCGGGAAAAGACAAAGCTGCAGGTCATGCAATCGGGATCGACCTGGGGACAACCTACTCGTGTGTGGCCGTGTGGCAGTATGATCATGTAGAAATTATAGTGAACGATCAGGGTAACAGGACAACTCCATCTCACGTTGCCTTCACTGATGCCGAAATACTGGTTGGTGATGCTGCATTTAACCAGCTCATCAGAAACCCTTCCAACTCCATCTTTGGTAAGGTTCTTCCCACTTCTTTTCCAAATTGGTAATCAGCTTTTCTCAATCGTTGATGACACATATTGCGTTGTTCTAATAAAAGAGGCTGAAAGGTTTGTCTTAATTTTGTCACGGTGATCTTAATGGGAGGCTTAAGATTGATGCTTAAGAAGTCATAGTCGGACTACAGTGATAGTATTAATGTTTGCACCAGTTTTCTGATTCAAATTATTGTTATTCTATACAAATTTGTTCACAAAGTTCTTTTCAATTATTTTACTTTGTTAGATTTGTTTTTTAATTGTCGCACCAATTTTTAGATGCAAAGCGATTAATTGGTAGAAGATTTAGTGAAGCACTAGAAAAAGTGCCCGCGGGTTGCTGTGGGTGTTTAAAATATTTTGGAAATATATCTATACAGAAAACAGATGTCTCTTATGCTTCGAGTTTCAAAACCGTATAGAACATGTAAAATGTGTAAATATATATATATATACACAATAGGTGACTATTTACATACATGCGGAATGTAGGAAGGAAATTATAGTCCATTCGTTCTGAATCAAGATCACTAATTCTAAACTACAATTCCAAAAACTATTTCCAGATTGTTGGACATCAAGAAGAACACTAATTCTGAAATACAAATTCAATTTCTCTCCATGTTAAAAAGCATGCAAGCAGAGAGTCAAAGGACATAGTTTCTATTACCGGCAGGATTAGCTTGTAAAGGCTTGTCCACTGTGTCCTGAATACTAGTCTCCGCTGTAACCATTTCTAGAGAACTTTTATGTAGATAATCCCACTGTGTAAAAAGAAATCCATGTTAAACTTAGAATGCGTTGTTATTGATAACACATTTACAATGGAGTATGATCGGGATTTTAAAGTTGTATGTCAATATATAAAATAGAACAAAACCACTAACAACCTACAAATATCATACAATTGATAGTGAAATGTACTTTTGGTAGATACTCTATAATCACATGTCTAAGTTTTCGTAGGAGTGTTCTCCTTAGAAGAGACGATCTTGTATCAAGATTGTAGCAACAAGCTATTATTACCTAAGATTGTTAAAAGTTTCATCCTAAATTCAATGAAACAAATAATACACCTAGAAACCTATTAAGGAAAAATTCTATATCAAACATACATTATTACGGGATTGCATATGCGTCTCTTGATAATAGTTTTAACGACCCACGTTCCACGCCATTTCACCTTTTCAGATTCACCAAATGAACCCTGCAACTTTCCATCTATCAAAAAAAAAAAAAAAAAAAAAGCTTTGGACGCCAAACAACTTTCCATCTATCCTATGTATCTTTTTCTCTCTGTTTTATTTGTTTTTTACATTTAGTTTGTTTACCCTGCTCTGGCTTCAAAGAAAGGATGTGAAATTTACACTGCTCGATAATCTATAAACATTGAAAACAATAAAAGGTTAGCTGGTGAGATGAAGTGGTTAACATGATTTGCTCTCCCTTGCAATTACATGCAATCACTATACATCAGATTACACTTTATAGCAATTACACTCTCTACAAACTGTGTGTGGCTTTTGTTTGAGCAATGAAAACAGATCCAATGATATTTGCAAGTTAGAATATCGCATTATTAATCTTGCTGGCTGCAAAATCTATTATATTTTAATTTATATTGTATCACAACAGCAGCAATTTTAAGCAAAAAGATTAAAATCTAGCAGTGTTAAATCCTGAAATTCTACAAAGAAAAATACTATGAACACACCCACAACCGAAACACATAGAAAAAACATGACAGAAAATCTTTCCAAATAAGCAAAACAAAATTTAAAAAAAAAAACCCAGGCGCAAGCAAAACAAAGGAAACTAAATTAAAACACATTCATATACCTTCAACACAGAGAACTTGGGAAATTGAAATCAAAACTCCCAAATTTTCAAAGGCACCGTTTCCTAAACTGAAAACCAAGTTGCATCAGACCACAATCGAGATAGTTTTGACATACTCGAATTCTTAACTCCGGCCTGAAATGCAAAGCATCTCAACCTCAGCATCCCATGTCTGGAGAAAAGAAAAGGGTAACAACCTTAAAATCCATACTAAAACTCAGATAACTTGGATGATTGGATCAATCTGAAGGGTGTACAAATAAATTAAGCAATACGATTTGTAAACTTGTTGCGAATTAGTTGAATTAAGGTCTTTCTTAATTTCTAACATGCACAAAAAAAAAAAAAAAAAAAAAAAAAAAAACATGGGAGAACAAACGTCAACATTGATAATGCTGCCAGCTGGACGGTACACAATAAAATCAAACGTGATCATGTGATTAAGAGCAAGACTGTTGAAAGAGGAATGTTCAAAGGGTCAAGCGATAGACCTGAGGCAGTGTGCACACACAAAATAGCACGTTAGCACAAATCTCTAATATCGAAAACCAAACGACATCAAAACTATGCGAGGAAACACACGAAACCAAAACCACACGCGATAACAAACACACAAAACTTACCTCAAATTGGTCGATCAGCAACTGAGTTTTTGCAAGAACAGAAAATAGTCTGAGTAATTTGCTAGTGAAAGATGAGAAAATTGAAAAGTGAAAAAAAATTGGGTTTCAGAACCCATAAATCTCTGTTCCTCTATCTTCTCGCCCCCAACCCTAAATCTCTCTTTCTCTCACCCTCGAAACTCCCAAACCCAATCCAATCCTTTATTAGAACCCATAGTATAATCTAATTACACCCTCCAAACCGATTTCCTTTCAAGTCTATTACAAAAATTGCATGCTTGGATAAGCATGCTAGAAAATTCTCAAACTCAAAACATAATCTAATTAAAATTTCACCCAAGAAAACTCCCCACCTCTCTCATTAAATCAAAATTGCCAAACCAATTCAATGGTTGATCACAACCCATAACACAATCTAATTAAAAAAATTTACCCAAAAAACTATTCAATTTTTAACACTTTAAATTGAACAAAACAAAATCGATAGATTTGGTTAAAAAAAACTCCCAAATGCAAGATTTGAATAACTCACCAAAAAAATATCCAGTCTGAGAGCGAGCGAGACCGAGAGAGAAGATAGTAAGAGAGAGCCATGAACAGGAAAACTACAAAACCGAAAACAATGAAAGAGCAATTCGAGACAAAAGAGTGAAAAGCAATAGAAGCATGCAGAGAATGCAAAATATACAGAACAAAGCAAAAAAAAAAAAAGGAACTGAAGCCAGTAAGAAAATCACAAAACTCACCAAAAAGGTTACAGACCCAGCTACTTAAAACTCGATTATAATAAAATCGAAAACCCAGTAATTCTGGCGATCGCCGTACCCCTCGTCAGCAAACCAAATTATTTTTTATAGCAACCAATGACAACCACGGCACACAAACAGAATTGTTACAGTTCGACTGATTGGCGCGAGCGGAGAGAGATGAGATCAGAAAGGGAGAAAAATTAGGGTTTGAGAGATAAAGAAAGCTAATCCCAAAATGGGTGAGAACGGCAACAACAATAAAGAAAAGAGGAAAGAGCACCGAAGCATCCAAAGAAATCGAAACAGGAGAGAAACAATGCGTGGCCTTGGTGGGCAGGGCCGTCCTTTTCCTGTGGAAAAGATCGCAAAAATTTGGCTTAACAAACAAATTGAGGGGCATTTTCGTCCGCACACTGCTCATGAACAGTGCATTTGAGTTTGGGTTTGTGTTCAAGATGATATGAAGTTATGGCCTTTCAAGGTCATTGAAGGTCCTGATGAAGTTATGGCCTTTCAAGGTCATTGAAGGGCCAAGAGAAGCAGTTTGCTGCTGAAGAAATCTCATCAATGGTTTTGGGAAAGATGCTAGAGATTGCTGAGGCCTTCCTTGGGTCAACTGTTAAGAATGCGGTCATCACAGTCCCTGCTTACTTCAGTGACTCATGGCGTGTCAGCATCCAAAAACAAAAAAAAAAGAGCATTTTCTGTGTATGCATTTTCTGTGTATGAAGTAAACTAATTACCATTCACTCTTTATGCAGGTGAACTTGCTAACATATCATCTTAAGTTCCAAAAGCAAAAATAATATAGAATTTTTAGCACTAAAACCCAAACAAAAATAATATATATATATATATATGTATGTATGTATGTATAGATGGCAACACAGATCAGCATGTTTTATATGCATGCGTCATGTGTTGGCTCCTATGGACAATAAAACTCAAGCGAAAAGGGATATGATGTGTTTTCCAAAGTATACGGAAGAATTATCAGCAAGAGAAAGATAATACAGAAACTAATGGGATGCAACCGGTAACACCATGTACATGTGGGATGCAAAGTCACTTTTACATCTCCAGAGGTGTAAATTTTGTTTTGCTCCACTGCATAGACGTAAATGAGGAGATGACAATTTTGATTTGCAAGTGTTTATTCGTTTTTGTGTAGATTTTTTAATTTTTTAATTTTTTGTTAACATAACTTTTTTCCGCACAATTCGATGAAAAAATTTCAAAATGTGGACAACATTGATTTCATCTCATTTAGACGTTGATTTCATAAAGGTTGAAGCAAAACTAGAAAAAATGTAATGAGGAAATGTTGTGTGAGAATATTTTTTTTTTTTTGTCAAACGATAGATTTAGTCCCTGAATTATCATTTCAGTGAAAATTAGGTCACTAAATTATTTTTTCTGTAAAATAAGTCCCTAAATTCATTAAAAATTGCTAATTTCATCTCTACTATTATATTCAAAGCTATTTTATCCAATTTTTCGTCAACTAAGTCACTTGACACACTTTAGAGTGTAATACCGTCATTTTCTCACCTATAAGCCCTTAACATTTCATATAAGTTACGAATTTAACATCTAATTTACCCTACAAAGTTAACTCCATACACTATTTATTTATAGATAGATTGGTAATCTATCCTCCAATGTGTATCATATGCAAGTAACATGACTTAAATGGACGGAAAATTGATTATAGTAGCTTCAAATCTAAAATTAGGGATGTAATCGGCAGGTTTTTATAATTCAATGACTGATTTTTCTGAAAAATTAGTTTAAGGACCTAATTTTTACTCAGGTAATAATTCATAGACTAAATTGGCAGTTCCCCTAAATATAAATTGTTGCTCCCTGCACAACTATTTAGACAGAAAAAAACATAAATGATTCTACATTTCCCAAGTATAAATTAATTCCCCAGCCAAAGTCATCTCCCTATTACTCTCTCTGCAACAGTTTTTCTTCTTCTTTATACTTACTGTACATTGCTTCTTTAAATTTGGAACTTAATGAAGAAGATTACTTCATGAAGAAGATTACAACTTACTGTACATTGCTTCTTTAAATTTGGAAATTAATGAACCAAAAGTGTACCCAAAAGAAAAAGAATAAAGAATCAAAAGTGTCCTATGTTCCCCATAATATCTTCTACTTTCAAGCACATAATATTCTCTTTTATCTTCTTTCTCTGCTACCATTCAATTCTCTTCTTTAGTACTATTCTTCTTCCAGTTTCTTAGCTTAGAATGGCGGGAAAAGACAAAGCTGAAGGTCATGCAATCGGGATCGACCTGGGGACAACCTACTCGTGTGTGGCCGTGTGGCAGTATGATCATGTAGAAATTATAGTGAACGATCAGGGTAACAGGACAACTCCATCTCACGTTGCCTTCACTGATGCCGAAATACTGGTTGGTGATGCTGCATTTAACCAGCTCATCAGAAACCCTTCCAACTCCATCTTTGGTAAGGTTCTTCGCACTTGTACTTTCCAAATTGATAATCAGCTTTTCTCAAATCGATAATGACACATGTTGTGTTATTTAATAAAAGAGGCTGAAAGATTTGTCTTAATTTTGTTATGGTGATCTTAATGGGAGCTTAAGATTGATGCTTAAGAAGTCTTATAGTCGAACTACAATGATAGTATTAATGTTTGCACCATTTTTCTGATTCAAATTATTGTTATTCTATACAAATTATTTTTACATTTTCTTTTTAATTATTTTAATTTGTTAGATTTGTTTTCTAATTGTGGCACCAATTTTTAGATGCAAAGCGGTTAATTGGTAGAAGATTTAGTGATGCATGTGTTCAAGATGATATTAAGTTGTGGCCTTTCAAGGTCATTGAAGGTCCTCATGATAAGCCTACGATTGTGGTTACTCACAAGGGCCAAGAGAAGCAGTTTTCTGCTGAAGAAATCTCATCCATGCTTTTGGGAAAGATGCGAGAGATTGCTGAGGCCTTCCTCGGCTCAACTGTTAAGAATGCGGTCATCACAGTCCCTGCTTACTTCAGTGACTCACAGCGTCAGGCTACAAAAAATGCAGCTATCAGTGCCAGCCTAAAGGTGTCGCCTATCATCAATGAACCAACTGCTGCAGCCATTGCTTATGGCCTTGACAAGAAGGCTGGCTGGTACAGCAAGAGAAATGTTATGATGTTTGATTTTGGTGGCGGTACTTTAGATGTGTCACTAGTTACCATTAGTTGAGGCGTGTTTGATGTGAAAGCCACTGCTAGGGATACTCACCTTGGAGGTGAAGACCTAGATAACAGAATGGTGAAGTACTGTGTCGACCAATTCAAGAGGAAGAATAATTTAGACGTGACTGGAAACTCCAAAGCACTAAGGAGGTTAAAAAATAGTTGTGAGAAAGCAAAGAGGAGACTTTCATTTACGTCTTCAACAGACATTGAAATTGACTGTCTGCATGAAGGTAGTGATTTTTATACAACTATTACTCGGGCAAAATTTGAAGAACTCAATAGGGATTTCTTTATCAAGTGTATGGAGCCGGTGAACAAGTGTTTGGAGGATGCTAAAATGGACGTAAGCAGCATCCACGATGTTGTTCTTGTTGGTGGCTCTTCGAGAATTCCTAAGGTGCAAGAACTCTTACAAAATGTCTTCAAGGGTAAGGAGCTGTGCAAAGGCATTAATCCCGATGAGGCAGTGGCTTACGGTGCTGCTGTTCAGGCTGCAGTCCTGAATGGGAAGGGAAATGAAAAGCTTCAAGACCTCACGTTGTTGGATGTCACGCCGCTATCGCTCGGAGTGGAGACTGGGCGTGAACGTGACATGACTGTTGTGATACCAAGAAACACTAAAATGCCCGTCAAGAGGAATTATACTGTTACCACTCGGCATGACAACCAAGCAGTTGTTAGATTTGCCGTTTATGAGGGCGAGAGTACAACAACAGTGAATAATTACTTTCTGGGTGATTTTAGGCTCAAAGACATTCCTCCAGCTCCGAGGGGTATTCCTAAATTCAATATTGTCTTTGTTATTGATTCCAATGGGATTCTGAATGTATCTGCTGAAGACACGTTGACTGGCCAGAAGAAGGGGATTACTCTCACAAATGACACAACTTCTGAGGGAATTGAAAGAATAATGTAAGAAAGAATCTTATGCCATGCTAAAGACTGAAACAGGATTTGTTTACGTATGCGTTCCTACTGTGTAATTTATCTTGATAAAATGGTTCTAATGTTTCAACTATTATGTTAATTTTGAATTCGTGCTTTCACACGTTTACCCTTTATTTATATACCTATAACAATTAGGGTTTTAATCATCCAAAAAAATAAATAGGGTTTTTGAAATAATGACCTAATCCTTCATCTAACAAACAATGCACAAAATCAATACAATCATTTACACACACTAATAGAAATGCATCCTATCAGGGATGGAACCAGGATCTAAAATGCGGGAGGACCGAAGCATAAATCTATAAGGAAAACATACAAAATTTCAGCAAATATAAAAGCCTTTGGAAAAGTTGTGGAGGGACATGGCTACTGCAGGCTCAACATCGGTCCACCCCTGCATCCTATCAATATATGTCAGATTCACTTGTATACGAGTGTGTGTTGACAAGTATATCGATTTTGTATATTCAAAGAAAAAAAAAAAGTAACATTTTACGAAAATTTATACAACCAACATGTTTTGGGACCTAGATGAAGCCAATATGTGATTCATATTCCTATCTCGACTCGGTTTGTTAGGTACCGTTTGGTACGCAAACGGGACAGAACGGGACGGGACGGGACGGGACAGAACGGAACGAAATGGAGGTTCGTGTTATGTTTGGTAGGACGGAACGGTTCAGATTTCGTGTTAAATGACTAACTTAGCCTTGTTTGTACAATTTCTGCAGCGTCGTCGTTTTCCTTCGTTTTCTCGGCAACCAATCAGACCCCAAAACAATTACAAGAAGAAAAAAAACAGAAATTCTCGACAACCTTCGTTTTCATCCTCCTCCTCTTCACCTTCTTCCCTCCGACCCACCAAATTGTTTCATTCTCTCTCTCCCCAACCTCCCTTTCCAAATCGGGTGACTCCGTCCTAATCCAATGTTCCGGCATCGACTCGCCCTCCCGACTCGACTGGCTCGGCATCTACTCGCCCCCTTCCTCCCACCACGACAACTTTATAGGATACAAGTTCCTCTCCTCCGCCCCCACATGGAAATCTGGGTCGGGCTCCATTTCCCTCCCTCTGGTCAATCTCCGATTCAACTACTCCTTCCGGATTTTCCGCTGGAACGAGTCCCAGGTAGACCCCAACCACCTCGACCAGGACCACAACCCCCTTCCCGGCATTGCCCAACTACTCGACACCTCAGATGACGAGCTTAGCTTCGAATCGAGTCGTGTTCCGGATCAGATCCACCTCGCTTACACGGACGGAGATGACGAGATGCGGGTCATGTTCGTGATGCCAGACGGCGCCAGAGAAGAAGAGGGTTTGCTATGGTGACGTCGTCGTCGTCGGATGGGTTTGCTGGGATTGGGTTAGGGTTTGTAATGATTTAGATGGTGTAATTTTTGAAAAAGATATGGGGTATATTTGTCTTAAAATGGTAAAATATTGTGTTCCACAGGCGTGGAACAACCCGTTCCAGGAGGTAGACGCGGGACACAAAAACACCCAAATTCTGTCCCGTGGAACAACGCGTTCCACCCTTTTTTGGCGTACCAAATGCGGGACGGAACGCCTCGTCCCGTTCCGTCCCGTCCCGTCCCACGTACCAAACGCACCCTTAAGGAACAAGTTAGTCCCTTCTTGCAGTGTGGCATTAGGACCATGCTGGACTTCAATTTGATATTATAAGGCCCTTACATTTTTTTTTTTACTTTTTAAAACTTCCTTTTATCACTTGCACCTTGACCAAAACTTATTTGCTCTTCATTGTAAGTGGTGGATATGGCTCGTTTTCAACTCACTATTTTCTGGATGCAAGCTATCAAATTCCGAAGACATTTCTGATTTAGCTTAGAGTAATAATATGGCTTGTAATAAATAAAAAAATTGAAAACATAAACCTATTTGTTCTTCATTATCTTCTTTTTTTGTTTTGTTTTTTTTTTGTTTTTTCATTTAGTGCCATGAAATTCCGAAGACATCTCTGGTTTGTGGTGAAAATGTACAACTAATAATTTTGTATATAAAATTCATTTTCTTAGTGTGGGAAGAGAAAATTGAACTTAAGATATTGGGTGCGTGAGTAAAAGCTCTTAACCATACATGCCCCTTGCAAGTATTATTTATTTTTAAACTCGGTTGATGCTGCAATTTTATCAAATTTTTGAAAGTAAGACGGCCAGTAGCTTAATTTGATTTGAGTTGTGTAATTAAAGGAGTTGCAACTGATAAGTTTAACCGGTTCTTTTTGTTTTCTCGGTTTCGCGCTTTGGCATGGATGAACCTTTAACAAACAATTAACCAAAATATCGGTTGTTCTTCTTTGAGTTTTAGCGCTGAGAATGCTGAGAATGTCAGGAGAAGAAGAATTCTCCCAATTTTCCAAAGTTGCCTTAAAAAGTCATCGAAACAGAAGAATTCTCGGAGGAGTATACTTAGCTACTAAGACATGTGCTAGCTTCCTATGTGCAAGTCCACTTCCACTTTCAATAAGTGCAACTAAGTTGTTAAGTCCTCTCAGAAAAAATAAAAATAAAAAAGAAGGTAAAGTTAAAAGGTAGTAAAGGTAAAGCTATAAAGTAGTACTTATCATTTATGCTTCTTTTTTTTTTGGGTAATCGTTATCGTCTGTGCTTTGGTTGCTGCAAATTTGGCATAAAACAGGCAAAAGAAAATAAATTTTGGAGACTTATTGCATTCCAACGTTTTTTGGGCAAAACTTTAGAAAAGCAAAAAATAAATGATTCTTCGTTCCCAAGTTAGATCTAACTTATGAAGGACACCACTTTGAACTCTTTCTCTTCCCCAATAAACTAGCCTGACTCACTCTCTCTAGTCCCTCCCCATCACTCTCACTGAAATAATTTTTCTTCTCTGCTCTTCTTCTTTATCGTGTTCCCGTGCAGAGAATGGCAGGAAAAGAAGGCCACGCAATCGGCATTGATCTGGGGACAACGTACTCGTGTGTCGCAGTGTGGGAGCATGACCGTGTGGAAATCATAGTAAATGATCAGGGTAACAGGACCACTCCATCTTGTGTTGCCTTCACTGAGACTGAGCGATTTGTTGGTGATTCAGCCATCAACCAAATCATCAGGAACCCCACCAACTCCATTTTTGGTTAGCTCCTCGTTTATCTGCTATTACTTTAACAGTATTTTGATGGAAAATTGTTATATGCTTATTTCTTATGGTCATGTTCATAAAATATATTTTTTTTTTAAAAGAAAAAACTACAAGTATAAACATTATGAAGTTGGATTAAAACTACCGTTGCAGGATAACATTTTTTATTAAACCAAATAAGTCATTGTGTTGTTTTTGATATATGACCTATTGCTTCTTAGCTGTTTTTCTTTCTAGGAATGGTTTTTAATTTTAGTCATTTATTTGCAGATGCAAAGAGGTTAATTGGTAGGAGATTCAATGATGCCACTGTTCAAAGTGATTTGAAGCTCTGGCCATTTAAAGTCAGTGAAGGTCCTGGCGGCAAGCCCTTGATTGTGGTCACCCACGAGGGACAAGAAAAACAGTTTGCTGCCGAAGAAATTTCAGCCATGGTTCTAGCGAAAATGCGGGAGATTGCTGAGGCCTACCTCAACTCCACTGTGAAGAATGCAGTTATCACTGTCCCTGCTTACTTCAATGATTCACAGCGTCAGGCTACAAAAAATGCTGGCAACACTGCTGGTCTAAATGTGATGCGTATCATCAACGAACCAACTGCTGCAGCAATTGCTTATGGCATTGACAGGAAGGCTGGTTGGTATAGCAAGAGAAATGTGATGATATTTGATTTAGGTGGTGGTACTTTAGATGTTTCACTACTTACCATAGGTGATGGTGTGTTTGAAGTGAAGGCCACGGCTGGAGACACTCACCTTGGAGGAGAAGACTTTGATAACAAAATGGTGGATTTTTGTGTTGAGCAATTCAAGAAGAAGCATAATTTGGACGTGAGTGGAAACTCTAAAGCACTAAGGAGGTTAAGAGACGCATGTGAGAAAACAAAGAGGAGGCTTTCATTTACTTCGGCCACTGACATTGAAATCGACTGTTTGTATGAGGGTACTGATTTCTATACAACTTTTACCCGTGCCAAATTTGAGCAACTGAATATGGATTTCTTTAACAAGTGTCTGGAGCCAGTCGAGAAGTGTTTGAAGGATGCCAATATGGAAGTAAGCAGTGTCCATGATGTTGTTCTTGCCGGTGGATCTTCTAGAATTCCCAAAGTGCAGCAACTATTGCAGGATGTGTTCAAGGGGAAGCAGCTGTGCAAGAGTATCAATCCGGATGAGGCAATTGCGTATGGTGCCGCTGTTCAAGCTGCAGTCTTGAGTGGGAATGGAAATGGGAAGCTACATAACTTTGATCTCTCGGATGTCACACCTCTGTCACTAGGGGTTGAGACTTTGGGAGACTATTGTGAGACATTCATGACTGTTGTGATTCAAAGAAACAGCAGTATTCCCACCAAGAGGAACACAACTCTACAAACTCTCTATGACAATCAAGTGTCCGCCAAGTTCCCCATTTATGAGGGTGAGAGTACTAACACAAAAAATAATAATTTTCTGGGTCAGTTTGTGCTCGAGGGTATTCCTCCAGCTCCAAAGGGCGCTGCTAAATTCGATGTTTGTTTCAGTATTGATGCCAACGGTATTCTAAGTGTCTCTGCTGAGGATAAGTCTACCAGCCAGAGGAAAGGGATTACAATCTTGAGTGATAAAGACATAAGGAACTTTGAAGGGATTGAGGTAGTGAACTAATTAAGAAGCCTAGTCCTAGAAGTTAGGACATATAATATAAAATCAGCTTTACGTTTTTTTTTTTTTTTTTGAGTCCTTTTATCTTTATTGGAATATAAATGAATCTATAAGTAATACATACAAAGTTTCAGCAAATATATAAGCCTGTGGAATAGTTGTCGGGGGCCATGGCCGTTGCAGGCCTCTACATCAGTCCGCCCCTGCCTTCTATCAATGTATGTTAGACTTACTTGTATATGGGTGTGTCTTGGCAAACTGTATCGATTTTGTGTATTCAAAGAGAAAAAAAATAGCATTTTACCAAATTTTATACAACCAACATGTTTAGGGATTGTTAAGGGGACAAGTTAGTCATTTCGTGCAGTGTGGCAGCATGACCATGCTGGACTTCAATTGGATATTATAAGGGCATTTTTTTTATTTTTTTTTGAACAAATGATATTACCTACACTAAGGGGTAGGGATAGACTTAGCCTCATAATGGGCTAACAATAATGTAGTTCAAATTCGTCTTTGGCAAGAATCGAACCTAAGACCTCTCACTTAAGTGAAGAGGAATATGCCGTAATACTAAATTAAAGTTATAAAGTAGTAAGGTAGTACAAAAGGTCAAGTTATAAAGTAGTTATCGTTTAGTTTTTTTTTTTTTTTTTTCGTTAAACCTTATCGTTTGTGCTTTGGTTGCTGCACAATTTGGCATAACGCAACGAGAATTTTTCACTGTGCCTAACACAGGGCAGCCACATGTTATCATACAATTGGTGGAAAGTTCTTTTGTTAAGTGTCTCTCCTATATTTAGAAAAAAAATGTGGCTGAATGATTAATTTTGATTGATATGTGAATGAGTGTATATAAAATAACATTCCTTGTATAACAAGAACTCCTCCTACGACAAGTTAGGAGTACAATTACAATTTAAGTCTAACTAATTTCCTATTTGTCTAACATTCCGCTTCAAGTTGGAGAATGGATGTCAATAACTCCCAACTTGCGTAACATAGTCGAAAACTTTTCTTTTCCGAGAGGCTTCGTAAATAAGTCATCTAGCTGCTGTGTTGTACCAACATGCCTGGTAGTAATGGTTTAAGCGATAATCTTATCACAGGATTGGCAGCTATATGCAATGCCGCTTGATTATCACATAATAAAATAGACAGACCATTTAAAGAAACGTTGAAATCCTTCAATAGAAACGACTTAGAACATGTACGTGATAGGTAATATTTGGTCGAGTTAATGTGAGATAAATTAATTGGCCTACTAGACGTCGATACTTTTCAGGACACTTGAGTAGTTCCCCTTCGTCGGATAGTTTTGTATCATCCATAGGAAATGCAATGGGCCGTGCTCCTAGAAAGCCATACTCCTTGAGAATCTCCAATGTATATATTTACGCTATGAAATGTACCAAAGAGAGAGGGACCAATAGGGTTGAAGGAGAAAGAAGGTGCAGTGGCCATGGGGAGGGGAAGGCACGTCAAGAAAGGGGTGTCAGGGCACGGGTAGGAATTAGGAAAATTTATATATTGGAAAGACTAGGGTTTTTACCAGGAATAGGAATGATACCATGTAGAATTGTAATATCTTAATTTTATTAATCTCATAAAGGTACATGTATTGAATTGTAATATCTTAATTTTATTAATCTCATAAAGGTACATATATTTACAAGGAGAAAATTAGAATTAGATACTTCATTTTAGACTTTTGTAGACTAAACATTTATGCTTTTTAAGTTTTTGATTAAGCTTTTGAAACATTTGATTAAGATACTCAGACTTGAACTACTTCAGATTAATTGAAATTAATTTACATTTAAATATATGCTATATATTTTAAATAATTTCAACTATATTTAAGTCTAAAAATTTAAACTTTTCAAATCTAAATATACACCCACGCCAAATAGAAACGTACCAACATTAAATGAAAACGTACCAACGTCAAACGAAAACGTACCAACCCCGAATTAAAACGTACCCAATTATAAACTATATTAAAATGAATATTCATCTTTTTGGAATGTTTAAAAATATGTTTGATTCATACACAATGCTCTAGATAGTCTTGTTTTTTGGTAGATAAGTCTCTGGAACAACTTTTAGTTGATAGGAGATAAATCCTTATTATTGTAGATAATGTTAAATAATAAAGATAAATCATATAATTTTGAATTAACAAAAATGTTATTATCCGTTGATAATGACTCTTTCTATAAAAAAAAATAATAATAATTAAAGTAATTCCTCATTATTAGGACAAATAGTAATAAAACTTTTGTTTTGAAAACAAACGTACTAAAAATTCAAATGTACCAAAAACTAAATGTACCAAAAATTCAAATGTACCAAGAAGCCAAATGGAACAAAAATTCAAATGTACCAAGTAACTAAATGTACCATTATAATCAAACGTACTGACACGCCCCGATCCCGATATTCCCCGAATACCAGGATAGACACGTGCTGGCCGACACCCGAAGGGTGACGAAAGCCATTTATTGAATGCAAATGCTGAAAACAAGGGATAGATAAGACTTGTAAATATAAAATAAGGAGTATGCATTTTAGGAACGTGTTCAGAGCACGCATCTAATCTAGAATACTAAAATAATTAATATAAAATTGAATGAACAAAGGAATAGGTCCTACACCGAGAAGACTCGAAGATGCCGATGCCGATGTGCCTTAATGCCAGGATTGTATGCCTCGATTCTAAGTCCTGAAGGGGGCGCAAAACAAACATGAGTGGACCAATTTGATATACATATAATAAAACAGTTATCAACGTACTAACCCCCAGGTTTTATGAAAACACATATATATCATGATAAACATAGGTTTTCCAAAACCTAGCATGCCGTGCAATGTCTCAAATCATAACTCATATATAATAATCTCTAGTGAATGTCCAATATAACTCTTCAGGCCCCATGCTGGCTCCCCATCTCTGAGCAGACAGTCAGAGGAAATAACCCCCAGGCCCCATGCCGGCTCCCCATCCCTGGTCTTAAATGCCAGAGGAAACACCCTACAGGCCCTATGCCAACACCAAACCTTCGCCCGGGATGGACCGGAAACTATCCCTACGTCCCGTAGCCGAAAGGACCACTAGGTAAGTACAAAACCATTGAACATACGTACATTTGAAAGGCATCTTCATAGTATAAAGTCATCCATCATCTATACTATAAAGAGGTGTTCGAAACGTATTCTAAATATCATATCGTCATCCATAAGATATTCTATAAGAATACGGGTTATAGGAAAAATAGTAATAATTCAAAATAACCTCAATAGGCACGATATCTCATAAAGCATTTCATAAAACATACTCATCAAATCATGCTTTTCATGTATGTATTTCTACTATAAAACATGCATTTTAGAAGGGGTCCACTCACAGTACTTCGCCATCGAAAGCTGTGCAAACTAGCGAAGACAAACACGCCACAACAATTGCCCCTAAGCACATAAAGAGTACATTTAGTAAAACTCTAATCAAACGACTGAATTTGGGAAAACGGACTTCAGAAACGGGTCCAGAACGTCGAAATTAGCCTAGGAGAGGTCTTGGACGAAAACCCGAAAACCAACCCGAAGTCAAAGTCAACGGTCAACGTTGACCGGGTCAACGGTCAGACCGGGTCGGTCAACAGGTCAGGGTCCGGGTCGGACCAGGTCAAACGGGTCATGGGTTGGGCTTGGGTTCTTGGGCTTGGTTCTAAGGCCCAAGTGTTTAGGGTTTTAGGTTAGGGAAATGGATTTAGGTTTAGGGCTTTAAGGTTTGGGCTTAAAGCCCTTAACAAAAACGGCCCAAAGGCCCTTATTTTAAAAACAACAATTAAATAAAACTTAAAAGGGTTTTGGGTTGGGCTCGGCAGGAAAGGCCCAAAGGCCTTGGGTTTGGTTGCTGCTCGCCGGAGCTAAACGGAGAAGAAGGCCGGATTCGGCCGGAAAGTTCCTTAACTTTAAACGGCCATAACTTTGTCAATACTCGACGAAATCAAGTGATTCAAAAAGCAAAGTTATAGTTCTCGAAGAGACGAAGAGAATGGTACCTTTCACGACGTCTAACTCGTCGTGGTTTGGCCGGAAAACACCTCGAAAGCCTCGGAGGTCGCAGGAAACTGGGTAAGATTCAAATGGATAAACTTCTTCAATACTCGATGAAATTGGGTGAAACAAAAAGGAAAGTTGTATTACTCAGCGAGACAAAGAGATTGATACCTTGCACGCCGGCCAACTCGCTGTGGTTTGGCCGTAAATTGCCTCGAAAGGGGCGGTGCTCGCCGGAAAATTTGGAAAAGCTACTCCGAGCTATTTTCTGCGATTCAAACGTATACACCACTTAAAACAAGCTTCGATCTAACCCTAAAACATAACCCCAAGGGTTTCTAGAAGCTTACCAACGTCGGAATAACATGAAACTCGTCGGGGAAGACGATGAACAGTACCCGCCGAAAGAGAGAGAAGGGTTTTGGGTGTTCTTTCTTCGTTTCTGAGAACACAGAGGTGATGGTGATGGTGTTTTTATGTGGTATGATGGTGTGGGTGATGAGGGTTTGCAGGGAGAAGGACACAGGTGTGAGAGAGCGAGAGAGATGTGCCGAGAGTGAGGAAGAGAGTTGTGAGAAGTGAGGGAAGGAGAGAGAGAGCTCGGTTATAAGGGGACAAAGAAATCAGGGGTGGGCCCCTTGGGCACACCATTTAAGACCCAAAAACCAATTTTAAAAGAAGAAGATCTAGCCCAAGGTGAAATTTCATAAAAATACCCCTTCTATCGGGACGGGTTGTTACACGTAACGATATAATTAAACGTACCTAACAACGAGTTTTGTTACATTCTATTTAATTTACTAACATAAATATTTTAATAAAAAATAAAAAAATATTAAATCATCATAATAAGATATGCATAAAAATAGGAGAAAAAAAGGGAATGCTAACGTGAATAGACTTCTAATGAAATAAAATTAAAGTATCAAAATTGTAGGGAAAATGTTTAATCAAATTTGTAAAAGGAATAGATGTTTAGTCTATAACATTTAAAAACCCGGCGTCTAATTCAAAACCTCTCATTTACAAGTCTATTGACTTGGGGCACAACCGTACAAGTATTCAAGACCCGGTAATCACAAAACCTAGCCTATGAGAATTCTAAGTGGATTCTCCAACACTAACAAGGAGTTTTTATTATAAATCCTTGTATAACAAGAACTCCTCTTACAAGTTAAGAGTACAATTACAATTCAAAGTCTAACTAATTTCCGATGTGTCTAACATCTCTAATTATATAATAACATTTCGAGTACACAGAGAAATCTCTCTAAAACAGCCATTAGAAAATAAATTGGAGACTTATTGACCAAATTTGTAAACCTTTGGAGAGCAAAAGATAAATGATTCTTTGTTCCCATGTACAGATCTAAGTTATGATACACCACTCTAAACTCTTTCTCTTCTCCACTAAACAAGCCAGACTCACTCTCTCTAGTCGCTCCCTATTACTCTCACTGTAATCGTTTTTTTTTTCTTCTCTTTTTTCTCTGTCGTGTTCCCATGCAGAGAATGGCAGGAGCAGAAGGCCACACAATCGGGATTGATCTGGGGACAACGTACTCGTGTGTCGCAGTGTGGGAGAACGACCATGTGGAAATCATAGTGAATGATCAGGGTAACAGAACCACTCCATCTTGTGTTGCCTTCACAGAGACTGAGCGATTGGTTGGTGATTCGACCATCAACCAAATCATCGGGAACCCCACCAACTCCATTTTTGGTTAGATCCTCGTTTATCTGCTACTAATTTAACAGCATTTTGATTGAAAATGGTTATATGCTTATTTCTTATGGTCATGTTCATAAAATATATTTTTTTAACAAAAAAAGGTACAAGTATAAACAGTTTGATAGTTGGATTAGAACTACCGTTGCAGGATAACACTTTTGATTAAACCAAATAAGTCATTGTGTTGTTTTTGATATATGATCTATTGCTTCTTAGCTATTTTTCTTTCTAGGAATAGTTTTTCATTTAGTCATTTACTAGCAAAAATGCCCGCGCGTTGCTGCGGGACTTGAATGCACCAGCCTTAACCACATGAATAAGACAATTAACCTAAAAAAAGAATTCAACATAATCATGAATAAACAAAAGGGATAAATGAGTGAAGGGTGTCGGTAAGATGAGCAGTTCGGCTTTTATATACATTCAACCGAGCTGATAACAAAAGATACAGTTGCAAAAAAATGCTCTGTTTCCTAAGAAACAAAAGCAACATGCATTTAACACTTATATTGCCCTTCAAGTTAAGATGGCAAAATATATGCCCTGGAGGCAAGGCACGTGTTTTAACAGCTAAACAAAAAAGCAAAAAAAGAGAGATTAAGGCATTTAAATAATTAGACGCAGTAGATGGAGATTAGTAAAAAGTTGGGGAGGGAAGTGATAATCTCTGCAGTGGCATTGGGCTGGCAGCCAGCCTCAGAAGTACCTCAAGAGGAAACAAATTAAACACACTGCATTAGCAATTTGATTTACGAAGCAGAATGACATATAATTCATATACTATTAAATCATTATACCGTGAGTTATTTACTACTGGTTCTCTGCAATTAAGCTTTTATATGCAACTTCAGAATATATTGACCCGAAAAATCCCCACGAACCCCAAACAAAACAACTAAACATGCCAATCCTAAGAACACAAACCATATCAAAAACAGTTAACCACACACATATACACAATTGTGTCTACACAGTGGCCCTTAATTAATTTTATAATACGCACGAGTAAACCCTAAAAAACAAAAATCAAAGTTACAAACTTTGAGTACAAATCAATCCAGCATGAATTTATACCACACATTCTGGCCTAAAAGAAAAGAAAAATCACAACTAATATTTGAAATTAAATTCATGAAAAGCACACAAATTCAGTGAGAAGAGAATGTGAGAGAGAGAGAGAGAGAGATAGATTACTCGGATAGTTCTTTGAAGCAAGGGACGCGTGACTGCATCGCACTCTTAATCTGGGACTGGATATCGTGTGCCTCCTTCAGAGGGCTCTCGCTATCTTGCACATCCTCCACCATTACCATGAACTCCCTCTCTCTGTCTCACTCCCCCTCCCTAAAATCGGAGACTCTTTGTCAGCAAATCCCATAGATTTAGAAATCTAACCCCGAAAACTGTTATCCAGAACATTCATGAATCACTTCCACAAAAACACACCGATCATAGTAATTTATTGATCAATTATACCAGTGCATTCATCAAATAAGCATTTCCAAAATACAGACTTAGCAGATAAACATAACCTAAGGCACAAATTCACACGGATAGAGAAAATCAAGTTCCACAACCTACGAAAACAAAGTGGCAACTGAGAGATTGTTTGAGGGATTTGAGACTGAGCTTCTTCCATAAACAACATACCTAGAACTCCCCAAGTTTTCAAATGGAAATTAAACATTTAAATAGCTTATAGTAATTTAACAAATTCTTCATTAGTGGAGTAAATAATTTGCAACCACCTATTTCCTGGTAGCATAAAATAAAAAATTCAATTTTAAAAAAGAAATGTACTTTTTAGTTCAATTTCCACAGCCATAGTAATTTATGTGGACTAAAATTAAGATTAAGTAATACATCCAATCAACTGCATCTAAACAACTTATAGTAATTGAATCTGTGTTTGTGGATGTGAGAGAGAGAGAGAGAGAGAGAGAGAGAGAGTTATCTATTATAAAGCCAACCTTCTTTGAATTCACTTCTTGGTCCTCTTGTGGCTTATTACCAAAACTCTCCACTGCATTTGCAGTAATGCCCTCTCCTTCTCCTCCTGCGATAATTATCATTCCATAAGTAAAAGGTACAAAAATATCAATTATTTAACGGTAGATATGTACTTTAGACTTTTGAAGATCCAATTCATCCTGCATCTTCTCACACTCATCTTCATGCTGAAGCTGCAAACCTGTCAGCTCAGCTTCATGTTCGCTCCTCATTGAAGTTATTTTCTATGAAAATGATAAACTGGTTTGTAACATAAGCATATAACACTCTAGTTAAATTAGTAGTTCCAACTTAATTCAAAGCTAAAAACGACATTAACGACCACAATTTAAGAATCCAGAAACAGCCCAAACTAACAACACACACAGAGGACAAACACTGAAAGACATTTTTTAGAGAACCTAACTAAAAATTAAAAACAAACCAAGTAAAATTTTCAGAGTTTAAAAACAGGAAACCATTACAATCTTTACAGAAACCAACTAAAATTGGAATCTGAAAAAAAATCCGCTCAATTTTAACAGCCCTGCTGCATATATTGGGTTTTTGAGGCATGAAACTACACAAACGAAGACAAGATAACATAGTTGTAAACCTTAGGCTCCAATCAGGTCAAGTGTGAGATTTCAAACACGGAGATTTACTCCATGTTTAAAAACTGCAAAATACATTGCCAACTGTTAAGAGCATGAACTACAAATCTATAAAGTAAAAAGGCTTGCAGATAAGTTTAAACGATCAACATTCAACTTATGATTGTTACTGTTTTTTAGCGGGACGTTCACATTCTAATATGGTATTAAAAGAGATTATAAGCGCGTGTGCTCTTAAACCACCCAACACCATGTATTAATCAAATAATTAACATCTAAAGATGGAGACATGAAACACGAAACCTGCAATTAGATCCCAATCACAAAATGCCAAAAAAAATCCTAATCTAACCATCCCTATACTAACAGCCCATTCGAGCAGCTATTAGCACCTAACCCGCTACTTTGGCAACCCACCAACCCGCCACACCGTCATGTCCCATCCCCTCTCCACCATTCACTATATCTCTCACCTTTCGTTCTTGACATTGCGCTCGGTGCACACAAACACCAAGTTGCCGGCCTGTCTAAAAGTGGACAAAATCCCATAGGTCCTGGCAGAGGACCTAGCTAAATCTCTCTCCTACTCAGTCGAAACCCGTAGCTACCATCTCTCTCCAATCTGTCAGTCCCTCTGTCCCCCTCTTCTCCTCCCCCCAACGACCCTCTGACCGATGCATCACCTACAGCCACACCCACCTGCACCCGAGTCAAAAATCCCAGCAATCCTCTCCCTCCAACCCGTCAACAAATTATGGATTCCGAGGATGTATCTTGAAAACTCAGATGCACATGATTAAAATTAATAGTTATTAAGGACGTGTACTTAACAGAACAACACGAAGAACGAATGAGTACATTACAAACTAAATGACCGTGTCAGCTAGATATTTCTTAAAGAACACCTCCAATCTACCCGTATGATTACTCAGTTTTTGTTTCTTAAAGAACACCTCCAAACTCATTTCGAATGCAAACGAAAAGTAAATGATAAGTCCCAAGCCTTTCTTTCTAGCCTCAACTCAACTCAAGTTCCCAACTTTCACCTTCCAATACAAAGAAACTAACGCATCAATCTGCAACTTCGCAAACATATAATTCTAACCAAGTTCTGTGTCCACTCAAATGCACATATTTGAGCTCAATCAAACTTAAATTTGAAACAAATAGTGATGAAAGATCAAACATTTATACCTAGCTTAGGATCCAAACCAATCTCCTCTTTCGCCTCCCTCATCACCGTGTCCCCATCGTCCTTGTCCCCCTCCTCTGTTTTCCCACCCGGCAAAGAAACTTCACCTGCAGAAACACAAAACCAAAAATTAAAAAACCAATCTTTCCCATTTCCATTTTATCAATTTCCTCAATTTTTCCCATTTCCAGAAAAATGAGCAAGAAGCTTAAGCAGGAAAAAATCATATTTTCAACAACCAAAACCCAATACCCATTTAATCATACACGAACGAAAAATCTAAACACAGAGTCACAGATTAACGAACTGAAAACCCTAAAAAAAACCCAAAAAAATTAAAGGAAACTGACCTTACTTAAGAACAATACACAGAACAGAGAGATGCATCCGCAAAATGAGAGAAAACGAAACAAATAAAGGAACCCCCAAAACCAAATAAAGGAACCCTCAAAACCTGACCTAACAGTGCAACAAAATCCGGAAATAATTCACACCACAAAGGCAGAAATGATGACAATCTATGCTAACAGTAAAGAATCGAATTAAAAATTGAACTTAGCTTTCGAAATCCAGCCACTCATCCGACATGCAAAAGGGAACGGACGATCGAGAGTGAATCATGGACTGAGGGACCTTACTCGACCCATCATTGGAGCTACTTTTGTAGCTTTTGGGAGAATAAAATTGAATGTGAAAGCTGCTTTTGATGTGGCCATTAAGGTGGTGCTTCAGCCACCGAAGCAAAAGAAGAAGAGGCAGAAAAATGTGAGTATTCCATGAAAGAATAAAAAAAAAAAAAAGGGTAAAAAAATCACTAAAAAGAAAAGGCAGAAAAATGCAGGGTATTCCATGAAGAAAAATTCAACAATTAAATAATATAGTTGTAAACCTTAGACTCCAATCAGGTAAGTGTGAGATTTCAAACACAGAGATTTACTTCATGTTTAAAAACTGCTAAATACATTGCTAACTGTTAAGAGCGTGAACTACAAATCTGTAAAGTAAAAAGCCTTGCAGATAAGTTTAAACGATCAACTGTCAACTTATTATTGTTGCTGGTTTTGAGTTGGACATTCACATTCTAACATGGTATTAAAAGAGATTATAAGTGTGTACGCTCTTAAATCAACCAACACCATGTATTAATCAAATAATTTATACCTAAAGATTGAGACATACAACACAAAACTTGCAATTAGATCCCAATCACAAAATACAATAAAAAAATTCCTAATCTAACCATCCATATACTAACAACCTATTCGAGCAGCTATTAGCACAATTTACCTCCCTCTCTATTCTTCCCCACCCCCTCTTTTAACCAAATAAAAACTCATTTGTCTCACTAAATAAAAACCTCAAATTTGTTTTTTCAAAGCTGCAACAACATCACTAAAAACACCATGTAATAAAAATTTGAAAAAACCAATCCAATTTAAGTCGAGAAGCAAATGACCAAACTTTCTTAATTTCTTCTTAAGCTATAACAATACACCACATCCACAACCACAAAAAACCAAAAATAGGTTCAATTTAAATTTCTTTTTCTACCAGAAATGAAAAATCCTGTGATTTATAGCCATGTCATCAACAGTTTCTTCACATCTTAAATAAATGAATGACAATATACTGATTGATGCTTAACTAAGAAACCCAAGCTTGAACACAAACCAAGACATAAGATACTCACCAAACTTTTTAAATGGCTCAATTGTTTGCTTAACATGACAACTTTTTCCTGCAATTCGTAAATAAGATCATTAGATGTAGTAAATAAAAATTATAAAAGCAAAATTCTCACCTCAGGTATGCAACAGAGGTTAAATTTCTAATGTAAAAAAATAAAACTCTTGCATCTAGCGAACCTAGTTAGTCCTCACTATTACCTTTTTGTTTTTTTTGTTTTTTTAAGTTTCAGGGAAAAATCGAAGCACAAACAATCAAAAAACCCAAACAAAAAGAAATTAACACCAAAGAGATAAATTATATACCTGACCTAGAAAAAGCTTGGAAGCTCACATAATGAAACCCTAAAACTCGAAGAAGGATGCTTCCTGCAAACAAAATACAAAATCAAACTCTCTCTTTTAGAAAGAGAGAAGTTATCAAGTCCTGTACTTGGTTATATTTGTTCAAGTTGGGAAAAATCGAGTACAGGGTTGGTATCTGGAGCTTGAGAAATCAAAGAGCTTGCCTGTTTGAAAAAAGATGATAACAGCAGCTTCAGATTCACACAGAAAACGCACAGCATGCTCTCTGCCCTCTCTCTCTCCCCCTGTCCATCAGTCCCTCAAAAAGTGGGAAAAAAATCCCTAAACATCTCTCCCACTCATGAAATCGAGGATCAGCAGCAATGGCGCTGAGATCCCCACTCGCTCTGTCTCTCTCTCTCTCTCGCTCTGTCTCTCTCTCTCTATCGGAGGCATGGCCTCCCATCCCCGAAACACTCACTGAATGACAGCAAACCTAAACCCACCCTAATCCGTCTCAAACAAACAGGACAAAATTACCTTTCCAACCCAGCCCCAATATCAGCCCAAACCTGACGGCTTTGCTGTAAATAGCGTGAAATCGAGTGGCTCCTTGCTAAACCATATGGACAAAATCACCCTATGAACTTTTGAGAATTACCCTCCCAACCCATTCCCATTCGGCTGGTATTGTTGTAAATAAAGCAAAATAAAAAGCAACGTGAACAGCGCGCCCCCTCCCCCCCCCCCACCCCGGGCCGCCACTTTAGAATAGATAATAATTTGCATATGCGAAAAGGTTAATTGGTAGGAGATTCAATGACGCCACTGTTCAAAGTGATTTGAAGCTTTGGCCATTTAAAGTCAGTGAAGGTCCTGGCGGCAAGCCCTTGATTGTGGTCACCCACGAGGGACAAGAAAAACAGTTTGCTGCCGAAGAAATTTCAGCCATTGTTCTGGAAATGCGGGAGATTGCTGAGGCCTACGTCAACTCCACTGTGAAGAATGCAGTTATCACTGTCCCTACTTACTTCAATGATTCACAGCGTCAGGCTACAAAAAATGCTGGCAACACTGCTAGCCTAAATGTGATGCGTATCATCAACGAACCAACTGCTGCAGCAATTGCTTATGGCATTGACAGGAAGGCGGGTTGGTATAGCAAGAGAAATGTGATGATATTTGATTTAGGTGGTGGTACTTTAGATGTTTCACTACTTACCATAGGTGATGGTGTGTTTGAAGTGAAGGCCATGGCTGGAGACACTCACCTTGGAGGAGAAGACTTCGATAACAAAATGGTGGACTTTTGTGTTGAGCAATTCAAGAAGAAGCATAATTTGGACGTGAGTGGAAACTCTAAAGCACTAAGGAGGTTAAGAAACGAATGTGAGAAAGCAAAGAGGACGCTTTCATCTAATTCATCAACTGACTTTGAAATCGACTGTTTATATGAGGGTACTGATTTCCATACAACTTTTACACGTGCCAAATTTGAGCAACTGAATATGGATTTCTTTAACAAGTGTATGGAGCCAGTCGAGGAGTGTTTGAAGGATGCCAATATGGAAGTAAGCAGCGTCCATGATGTTGTTCTTGCCGGTGGATCTTCTATAATTCCCAAAGTGCTGCAACTATTGTAGGATGTGTTCAAGGGGAAGCAGTTGTGCAACAGTATCAATCCGGATGAGGCAATTGCGCATGTTGCCGCTGTTCAAGCTGCAGTCTTGAGTGGGAGTGGAAATGGGAAGCTTCAGGACTTCACTCTCTTGGATGTCACCCCTTTATCACTTGGATTTGAGTGTCATGAAAGTGGTAGTTCCAAGTTATACATGAAGATTGTGATTCCAAGAAATTCTAGAATTCCAGTCATGAAGAAAACAAGTGTAACTACTTTTTATGACAATCAAGCTTCGATGAGCTTTTCTATTTATGAGGGTGAAAGCAGCATAGCTAAAAACAATTACTTTTTGGCTGAATTTACCCTCGATGGTATTCCTCCAGCTCCGAAAGATGTTCCTTCACTTGAAGTTTGTTTCAATATTGATGCCAATGGTATCCTCAATGTCTCCGCCGAAGACAAGTCCACCGGCCAAAAGAAAGGGATTACAATCAAGAGACAGTGACATTAGAAATTTTGAAGGAATTGTGAAAGTGAACTAAAGACCTATTTGGTAGGCTGGATCAGATTGGAACATTAGTATTGGTATTAACGACCAATTAGTTGAATGAGGCGTTGTTCGAGTTTACATTTTGCATTCCGATGTTTAATCTTGATTGTGATCAATTTTCATGAAGTTATAATAGACTTTCATAAAGAATATATGTGGAGGAGAAGAAAACCATGCATTAATTTTGAGAAAATGGAAAATTATTTTCGCACTCTTCTTCTCACTTTGCACACATCTGTTTAATTTTTGTCTTTGAATTGAATAACCAAATGAGAATCAAGGGATAAAAATATGCCAGTAACTGTGTTGAGGGATTCAAGAGGAAGCACAAATTGGACTTTTTATTGGAAACTGCAGAGTTCTTAGGACGTTAAGAAATGCATGTGAGATGGCAAAGAGGAGACTTTCTTTCACGTTTGCTACTGACATTGAAATTGACTGTTTTCATCAGAGTATATAACGATTTGTACCTAACTATTACTCAGCGCCAAATTCGAAAGTCTGGACATGGATTTCCTCAACAAATGATTGGACAAAAATGTTAGAAATTTAATAAATTAAATATTAGTATTATTAATATTTAAACTATTAAATGTTCAAGTGAATGAAAATTGAAGTGGAAAAGTGGTTGTTCCTTTTAATTTTATTTTATTATGAAAATGGTCATGGAAAGGTTTGACCGGCAGATTTTCAAGGGTTGTGTATGTTTGAACAAAGGTTGCAGCTTTTTGTCATTTGGAAACAGATGTAATTTTTAACAAAGGTTTGTATCCCTTGACTTGGAAGCAGACGCAATCTCTGGAAACAGATGCAACCTTGAACAAAGGTTGCATCCTTTGTCTTTTGGAAAGCAGACGCAATCTTTGAAAAGGGGGCATGTCAAAGCCTATAAATAGACCACCAAGTCAAGCATTTTATATCTACACTTTGCATTCAGAAATCATATAGAAATTAGAGTAGTTTAGTGTCCAACAAAGAGAGAGTTTTAAACACTTTTGGTTCGCTGTTCTTTGTGGATTGGAGTGCTACTTCCGTAAAGAGAAAGATCGTTGTATCCCGGGAGATATTTGCCAACGCAAACCTTGAGGCACCACTGAGGGGAAATCTTGTCTTAAGGCTATAGAATCAAATTCTAGCCTCGATCTCTTAAGGTTCTTCTATGTGTTCTTCTTGCATTTGTAGAGATTTTATTGTGTATTATTTAATAATTTATAATAAAATATATAGCAATTTTTCCATAACTTTTTCCAGCAAAAAATAGTGTCCATGATGTTGTTCTTGTTGGTGGCTCATCTAGAATTCCCAAGGTGCAACAACTATTACAGAATTTCTTCAACGGGAAGGAGCTGTGCAAGGGCATTAATCCGGTCGAGGCAATGGCGTATGGCGCAGTTGTTCAACTGCGGCCTTGAGTGGGAAAGAGAGTGAGAAGCTTAAGACTACACTCTCTTGGATGTCACACCTTTGTCGCGTGGCATGGCGAACGGGGTAGAACGTTCCATGGGAGATTTTATTCCCAGAAACTCGAGAATTCCTGTCTCATTGAATCGTGTTTCGACAACCATCTGTGATGATCAGAGTAGTGGAAGAGTGACCATTTATGAAGGTGAGAGCACGAGCTGAAGATAATTACTTTTTGGGTAAACTTATCTTGGATGGCATTCCTTCGTCTTCCATGAGTGTTCCTAAAATCAAAATTTGCTTTGATATTGATGATAATGGTATTCTTGGTGTCTCTGCTGAAGACATTTCTAACAGCCTGAAGAAGAAGGTTAGAATTGACAGTGACAGAAGAACTAAGTACGAGGGAATTGAGAATGTGGTGTAACTTATTGCATTATGATGGGTAACGGTTATGTTTCTAAGTGTAACTTTTTTTATAAAGATATCAATGAGTTATAATGAGTGTCTTTGTTATAGGTTTGGCTTGGAAAGTTCTAGATTTTATAGAAAAACTTGAATTTTGGGTTGATAAGAAAGTAAGAGACTAGGAGGGGGAGGAACAGGAGATGAGGAGGAGAATCTAGAAACTAATGATAAATAGGCAATTAGAGACTGATAATAATGGATTTAGGGTCAAGTACAATTTCAATATAAGTCATAGGACTCCCATTTTTCACATTGCAACTCAACATTTTGATATTCGACAAATTTTCACATTTTCTCGAGAAAAAAATTAGTGATTTTTACTCATCTTTTTATATATAAACACTAATTGAATAAATCGATGGAGAATCATGAGATATAAGTTAATAAAAAGTGAATAGGAGTGTGAAAATCACTACTAATATTTTTTAAAACAATCATTACTAATCAGAAAATGAGAAAACGAGAGTGTGAAAATCACTATCAATCTAGAATATAACCTTAGTTTATTCTCTTTGGTATGGTAATAGGTATTAGAATAAGTTTGTATTATTACGTCAACGGTTAACAATTCACTAAACATTAATTATTAGGGAGTTTTAATAAAAAAGGCCTAGCACTATTCATTCTTAATCAAAATGACCTTTATAGCATAGAAACAGTTTTTCTGCTCTAACCGTTATAGCCTAAAATTTTAGCCAGAGATTATTAAAGAATAAATTTAGGCTATTTTTTTTCTTAAATTAATTTTTTTTAAAATAAATATGTAGACTATCGTAAATTAATTTTATGGATATTTTAATCAAAAAAAATTTAAATTCCGATAAATATTTTCACTCGATTCGGTGGAGCCCACACCGATTTTTGGGCTAAATTCTGGGGGGAATCTGGCCTTGGTTTAGCATTTAGCATTTAGCCCAAATTTTTCCCTTGGGTTGGAGTTAGTTTGGGGGGAAATTTTGGGTAATTTGACTTTTAGCCTACCATTGGAGATGGTCTAAGAAAGTAAAAAGATTTTGTGTTTTTTTTTTTTTTTTTTTTTGAAGAGTAAGATTTTGTCTTTGGATATAGAAAAGGGAAGCGTCGCGAACTCGCGTGTTTGCTCCGGTTCCTACTTCCTAGGGTTTTATATTCCCAAATTCCCCAAATCACAATCCCAATTCAAATCCCATCCAATTCGCTGCCCTAAAATCCTCATGGGAAAGAACGATTTCCTCACACCGAAGGCAATCGCCAATCGAATCAAGGCCAAGGGACTCCAGAAGCTACGATGGTACTGCCAGATGTGCCAGAAGCAATGCCGAGACGAGAACGGATTCAAGTGCCACTGCATGAGCGAGAGCCACCAGCGGCAGATGCAGATCTTCGGCGAGAACTCCAATCGCATCGTCGACGGTTACTCCTACGAGTTCGAGCGGAGTTTTCTTGATTTGATGAAGCGGAGCCACCGGTTCAGCCGTATCGCCGCCACCGTCGTGTACAACGAGTACATCAACGACCGCCATCACGTGCATATGAATTCCACCGAGTGGGCGACGCTGACCGAGTTCGTGAAGCATTTGGGGAGGACTGGGAAGTGTAAGGTTGACGAGACGCCGAAGGGTTGGTTCATTACGTATGTTGATCGGGATTCCGAGACGCTTTTTAAGGAGAGGTTGAAGAACAAGCGTCTTAGGGCGGATATGGCGGATGAGGAGAAGCAGGAGAGGGAGATTAAGAAGCAGAATGAGAGGGTTTGTTAGTCTATACCGGTGGGTAATGGGTCTGATCAGGGTTCGGAGGCTGAGGCCAATCAGGAAGTGAAATTGGAGCCTGGGGTTAAGATTGGATTTGCGCTTGGGTCCTCGAAACTGGCAGTGCGAAATTGGTGTTCGATGAGGTGGAGGATGAGACGAATGAGAGAAAGGTTAAGAAGGCGAAAGATGGAAGTGGCAGTGACGCCAGAAGCTTGGCTTTGGAGGAGTTGATGAGGGAGGAGGAGAAGAAGGAGAGGATTAATAGGAAGGATTATTGGTTATGTGAGGGAATCGTTGTTAAAGTGATGAGTAAAGCCTTGGCTGACAAGGGTTACTATAAGGGAAAAGGGGTTGTGAGGAAAGTGATTGATAAGTATGTTGGGGAGATTGAAATGCTTGAAAGCAAGCATATCTTGAGAGTTGACCAGGCTGAGCTTGAGACCGTGATTCCGAATCTTGGGTGCCTTGTGAAGATAGTCAATGTGGCTTACAGTGTATCTGACACGCCCCGATCCCGATATTCTTTAAATACCAGGATAGACACGTGCTGGCCGACCCCTGAAGGGTGACGAAAGCCATTTATTGAATGCAAATGCTGAGAAGAATGATTAAATAAGACTTATAAATATAAAAGAATAAACAATATGCATTTAAGGAATGTGTTCAGAGCACACATCTAATCTAGAACACTAAAAGAATTAATATAAAATTGAATGAATAAAAGAATGGGTCCTACACCGAGAGGACTCGAAGATGCCGATGCAGAAGTGCCTTGACGCCATGATTGTATGCCTCGATTCTAAGTCCTGAAGGGGGCGCAAAACAAACATGAGTGGACCAATTTGATACACATATACTAAAACAATTACTAACCCTCAGGTTTTATGAAAACACATATATATCAGGATAAACATAGGTTTTCCGAAACCTAGCATGCCGTGCACTGTCTCAAATCATAACTTGTACATATAATAATCTCTAGTGAATGTCCAATATAACTCTCCAGGCCCCGTGCCAGCTCCCCGTCCCTGAGCAGACAGTCAGAGGAAAATACACTACAGGCCCTTTGCCGGCTCCCCGTCCCTGGTCTTAAATGCCAGAGGAAACACCCTCCAGGCCCTATGCCAACACCAAACCGTCGCCCGGGATGGACCGGAATCTATCCCTTCATCCCGTAGCGGAATTAGGACCACTAGGTAAGTACAAAATTGAAAAATGAGAGTGGGTCTCGCGGAAGAATTCGAAACGTCACGTACTCCGAGAATAGATGTGTCTTTAGGTTGAGTCCCAAGAATAACCAATCTGTAACAACTGCTGTAGACGAGTCTACTTGCCCACTTGCTTAACGAACCAACGAATAAGTTATCGATACCACAGTCGGCCACCCGTGATATCAACCACACATTTGTTGTCTTGATAAGCAAATAGTAATTTCCTAAGGATCCACAATTTCTCATAACGTATTTTCGATCTTTCGAATACTAGTTTACAACACTCCTCTGACAACTACTGTTTCCCGTAGAAAACTCTCGCACTATGTCGCAAAAGTGCCATACCCAAATCGAACAAAACAAAAACTGTCGTCGTAAAAACTCTATCCAGCACCCAACATTCCATCATCCTCAATTCTTCCAAATGTGACCAACAACTCCAGTGTTTTGCCAACAAAGAACCCATTGAAAAATGTACCTTGGGATTCAAGAGAAATAGCTACCATGCTAGTAGTAAACCTAAAAGTTCGAGCCGCGCAAGCAGAAAACAAGAAGTCACCTTCCTCAACAAGCAGTATCTCTTGGGAACTGTTTTAATGCTCAATCCACCTCTCCATTTTTGTTTAGTTGCAGATTTCTAGTCAAACAAGGTCAAAGTTGGTGGAAAGAATAATGACTCGCAAGTGCTCAATCTAAAAACCCCATGAGTACACACATTTCGAGAGAAGTGTAAAGATTATCCAATTCTCACCTCGACCATGATGTGGTGCCATCCTAGAGTGCACCAAACAGATCAGCTAGAAACGTTTTGACATCCATACTCACAATAATATAGTTCGGAAGTGAAGCAGTAGAATGATGCCTTGAGACGAGCACATTTCGTTGGAAAAGAACCGATGTGATGCCTATAAATTATAGTAAGATGGTGATACAATCCGCTGACCTTCTGTACTAAAACCTTCATCCAACTCTTACTAAAAGATCGCTCAAACCTCACGCCCACATGCTCGCTAACCGAAGGATTCTGGTGCGAGGTAGTGGAAAGCTGCGTTGAGGCAAACACATCACATCATCGAAAAGGTCTACCAGAGTACGATATGGTGTTGGTGAAATGCAGCAGGATGATGAGTGGTGACCATTCAATTCAGCATGAAGATAGTGATGCAATCTGCTGATCACTTGCACTACAATCTTCACCAATTCCTTACCAAAAGATGACTCAAACCTCACACCCACGAGGAACTCTTTCTGATAAGTCTGGTAAGCTCATGAAAAGGTTATGCTTCAAATGTTCCTAACGAAATCGATAAGAATTGGGCACATACTTCCATCGAATCGATCGATCGTGAATTCCTCACTAAATGAGCAAGAAACCACCTCGAGAAGGCTAAAAGAACACTTTAGGATTTGAGGGTCAAAACAAGTCCGTTAAAATCTAGAGTACAAGATACCAGGATTTGAACCAGAAACCATGCCGAGAACAAACCTTTTTTTTTTCTTTTTTTGTACCCTCGGTGTATTGTTCCAGCATGATCCAGTTTACATTAAGAAACAAACAAGTGAAGGAAGGTAAGGATGCAAAAATAGAAGTCACTGTTTACGATTATTTGGTAATCATCACCGTAAGGTTGACTGGTTTCTTAGCCAAGAAGGGATTAGGTATAAGCTCAAGAATAGTAGAGAACTGCTAATAAGATTTAACAAGGCCAAAGACATTTCAAATTTACAATACTTTGTGAAAGCTGCTCCAAAGTTCAAAAATTACACATAGAATCTCTGAATCAACAGAATGACGAAGAAGAAAGATACAAGCAGCCTGCATATGAATGCAGTGACACGATTGGCTACCTTAAAGTGATGCCCTTGAGCAAACCAAAGCTCAATGAGTCCAGAGAAGCTCAGAGCAAAGCTCGATCTTCGTACAATGATGAATATTGTGGAATCTCAAGCCATCACACTGAAAATTACAAGGCTGAACAATTAGTGGACAAGAACACTGGTCAATTTAGTGGACAAAAACACTGGTCAATTAGGCTACAAGCAAGAGGCTAAGTTCACCTATACCGAAAAGTATACGGACCAGGAGCTAGGGTTTACCGCCTAGTACCAGACCCAGGTAAAATTCAAGGAGTCTGTTTATCCAAACAAGTCTGGATCATCATCATCCAATTCCAATACGACAACAACAAGAATCGCAACTCCTTTTTGGAAATTGATGAGAATAACGTCTGTTACCGAGGAGTTTCCCAAGAAAAGCAATTAATGTAAACGAAGTCAACACTCGAAGGATTGGGTGTGAAGCTGACGGTCAAAGGTTAAGGAACTTGACTTCGTAGTTGGAGTAAGCAAAAGGGAAATCGATAGAACAATCACCGAGAATTGTTCTAAAGATCCACACGAATTTCTTCAGTGGTGCTGAGCCCGAGAACATTGATTTGCTCCCACCAACTACCACCTACTAACCGTCGCCACAACTAACACTTACTCGCTTTCGCAACATGCACTTCGAATGTTTCGAGCAATTTCCAAGAGATATGACTCTGCCCGCTATTCCTAAGGAACGCATGTTGCAGAGCGATATCACCGTTTCAAAAATCCAGTTGGTCTTAGCCAATTCGTACCACCAAGATCTTTCCGTTTCCCAAGATTTCGATATAGAGCCGACTCCGCCCGCAATTCCTAGGGAACGCATGTTGCAGAGTGGCTTCGGCATTTAGGATCTACAACTGGTCTTGACCAGACTTCCTCAAACTGATATTTCTAAAACACATTGCTTCCAAGTAACACCGACTCTGCCCGCCATTCCCGGGGAATGCACGTCGCAGAGTATCGTCATATGTTGAAAGTCGTCCAACAAATCCACTTCTCCACTACTGAGGCACAATCCCGACACGAATCCTTGTATTTCAACCAGAAGATGACAATTCAAACCGAGACATATTTGTACAACTACGCTGTATGACACCAAATTCAGAAGTCGTGACATCCAAATGACGTCATGACAGACACAATACTACAGAAATTAAAGATCCTAAGTATGCTCTGAACGAACCATGCTCTGATACCAATCTGACACGCCCCGATCCCGATATTCCACGAATACCAGGATAGACACGTGCTGGCCGACAACCGAAGGGTGACGAAAGCCATTTATTGAATGCAAATGCTGAGAAGAATGATTAAATAAGACTTATAAATATAAAAGAATAAACAATATGCATTTAAGGAACGTGTTCAGAGCACACATCTAATCTAGAACACTAAAAGAATTAATATAAAATTGAATGAATAAAAGAATGGGTCCTACACCGAGAGGACTCGAAGATGCCGATGCGGAAGTGCCTTGACACCAGGATTGTATGCCTCGATTCTAAGTCCTGAAGGGGGCGCAAAACAAACATGAGTGGACCAATTTGATATACATATAGTAAAACAGTTATCAACGTACTAACCCCCAGGTTTTATGAAAACACATATATATCAGGATAAACATAGGTTTTCCGAAACCTAGCATGCTGTGCACTGTCTCAAATCATAACTTGTACATATAATAATCTATAGTGAATGTCCAATATAACTCTCCAAGCCCCGTGCCAGCTCCCCGTCCCTGAGCAGACAGTCAGAGGAAAATACACTACAGGCCCTTTACCGGCTCCCCGTCCCTGGTCTTAAATGCCAGACGAAACACCCTCCAGGCCCTATGCCAACACCAAACCGTTGCCCGGGATGGACCGGAATCTATCCCTTCATCCCGTAGCGGAATCAAGACCACTAGGTAAGTACAAAACCATTGAACATACGTACATTTGAAAGACATCTTCATAGTATAAAGTCATCCATCATCTATACTATAAAGAGGTGTTCGAAACGTATTCTAAATATCATATCGTCATCCATCAGATATTCTATAAGAATACGGGTTATAGGAAAAATAGTAATAATTCAAAATAGCCTCAATAGGCACGATATCTCATAAAGCATTTCATAGAACATACTCATCAAATCATGCTTTTCATGTATGCATTTCTACTATAAAACATGCATTTTAGAAGGGGTCCACTCACAGTACTTCGCCGTCGAAAGCTGCGCAGACTAGCGAAGACAAACAAGCCACAACAATGGCCCCTAAGCACATAAAGAGTACATTTAGTAAAACTCTAATCAAACGACTTAATTTGGGAAAACGGACTTCAGAAACGGGTCCAGAATGTCGAAATTAGCCTAGGAGAGGTCTCGGACGAAAACCCGAAAAGTCAACTCGAAGTCAAAGTCAACGGTCAATGGTCAGACCGGGTCAATCAACGGGTCACGGGTCCGGGTCGGACCCAGTCAAACGGGTCCAGGCTTGGATCCGGGTTGGGCTTGGGTTCTTGGGCTTGGGTTTTGGGTCCAAAGGGTTTAGGTTTGGGCTTTAGGATTTAATAATTAAAAGGGTTTGTGTTTTGGGTTTTAGAGGAAACGGGCCTGAGGCCCTAACCAAGATGGCCCAAGGCCTTAACTTGAAAGGGTTTTGGGTTGGGCTCGGCAGGAAAGGCCCAAAGGCCTTGGGTTTGGTTGCTGCTCGCCGGAGCTAAAGGGAGAAGAAGCCCGGATTCGGCCGGAAAACTACACAACCTTTAAACGGCCATAACTTTGTCAATACTCGACGAAATCAAGTGATTCAAAAATGAAAGCTGTAGTTCTCGAAGAGACGAAGAGAATGGTACCTTACACGACATCTAAGTCACCGTGTTTTGGCCGGAAAATGCCTCGAAATCCGTCGGACTAGCCGGAAACTGGGTAAGATTCAAATGAGTATAACTTCTTCAATACTCAATGAAATTGGGTGAAACAAAAAGGAAAGTTGTAGTACTCAACGAGACGAAGAGATTGATACCTGCTCGCCTGCCAACATGCAGTGGTTTGGCTGAAAATTGCCTCGAAAGTGACGGATTCCTCGCCTGAATCTGAGGAAGTCTCCCCGATGTGTTTCTTCGTGGTTTGACGTCCAAAATACAACCACAGGGTCAGAAATGAGTTATGGGCACGAAAAGATAAACCTTTGGGGTGTTTCTAAGACTTACCAAGTTGGAAGGATGAGGAACCTCACCGGAGTTCCTCTGAGCTCCACATAGACGAAGGAAGAGAGAGAGGGTAGCACAGAGATGAGGTGGTGAAGCTGCTGACATCGGGAATGTGGTGTGGTTCTGGGTGTATGTGGGTGTGAGTGTGCGATGCTGTTCGAGGAGGGAAGGAGAGATTTGCAGAGAAAGGGAGAGAGAGGGCTCACGGGTAGATAAGGAAGAAAAAGAGAGAAAGAAAAGGGAGGGAAAGAGAAGAGAGAGAGTGTCATAAAAATCAGAAAAAAAAGAAAAAAAAGAAAGGAACCGGGGGACAAAACAGGGGGTGGGCCCCTTGGGCACACCATTTAAGACCCAAAAACCAATTTAAAAAAAAAAAGATCTAGCCCAAGGTGAAATTTCATAAAAATACCCCTTCTATCGGGACGGGTTGTTACAGGATCAAATGCAAAGTTGCTGGTGGTCGACACAGATAACTTTTGCACTAAGGTGCAGATAGAGAAGGGCGTGTATGACGGTAGAGTGCTTAAAGCTGTTGAGTTTGAGGATATTTGTAAACTTGCCTAGTGAATATGGTGGCATACTTGTCTATGATGACCATCTGCATTTCATATAAGTTACCCTGTTTTGAAAGTCTATTCTGATATTGCTTATCTCTGGTTGTATGTTTAAGAAATTATGTGTGTTCATGTTGAGTACTGGAGAAGCATGAGTTGAGAGTTTTATGATTGTTTTTGCAATGTTTATCACTAACAGTTCTGGTTTAGCTAAGTTTGTCGACACTCTGTTGCCAATTGTCAATTCGTGCGATTATATACATAACTAGTATAATTACTCATTGGTATAATACGGATATTTACACTGTACATGGCAATCAAATATGCAATTTTTTTACAGTACTTACAAGAAAACAAAGAAAAGTAGGAATTTTAATCACGCTTTGCCTAATTAGATGCTAATTTGTGTTTTTGTATTCTTTTCTGCCTGTGGAAACCCATGGTTCTCTCTGCACCAGTGGTACATGGTTAGTTCTTTCTGTACAATTTTAGTGCACTGTAAGACTCTTCTTCCTAATACATCTTATCTGTGGATAGACGAGCTGGGGATTGACACTTAGAGAAGGAGAACAGATCGCTTATAAATATGGTGAAAGGAGTCGACTCATATTGTTATTAAATTGACCTGGTGTTTGTTTATGTACTAGGGTTCTGAGAAATAGCAGGATGCACAGTGGAAAGATGCACACAAAGGCGGGAAAGTTGGAAACAATGAGATTTTAAGCTGTAGGTCTGACAGATTTATTGTCTGATAGATTTTAAGCTGATCAGTGATAATGATCCGATAAGGTCACGTAGGATGGGCAAACTGGTAAGGAGTTCTCGAGTGTGGCAGCCGTATAGGGCAGCAAACTCGAAAGTGTGAGACCAGCGTGGGGTTGGGTAGGACCAAATACAAGGGATCCCCATATTTTGTGAGGAGGATCAGACTGATGATGTCCGACTGTCGTTGTTCATAAAATATTATTTTTGTAACACAACAAAAGCAATAAGTAAACATTAGTTGAATTAAAACTATCGTTGCAGTATATCACTTTTGATTATGTTGTTTTTGATATATGACCTATAACGCAGTGCTTCTCACCTGTTTTTCTTTCTAGGAATGCATTTTAAATTAGTCATTTATTAGCGATGCAAAGAGGTTAATTGGAAGAAGATTCAATGATGCTACTATCCAAAGAGATTTGAAGCTCTGGCCATTTAAAGTCACTGAAGGTCCTGGCGGCACGCCCTTGATTGTGGTCACCCACAAGGGACAAGAAAAACAGTTTGCTGCCCAAGAAATTTCAGGCATGGTTCTGGTGAAAATGCGGGAGATTGCTGAGGCCTACCTCAACTCCACTGTGAAGAATGCAGTTATCACTGTCCCTGCTTACTTCGATGATTCACAACCTCAGGCTACAAAAAACGCTGGCAACACTGCTGGCCTAAAGGTGATGCGTATCGTCAACGAACCAACTGCTGCCGCAATTGCTTATGGCATTGACAGGAAGGCTGGTTGGTATAGCAAGAGAAATGTGATGATATTTGATTTAGGTGGTGGTACTTTAGATGTTTCACTACTTACCATAGGTGATGGTGTGTTTCAAGTCAAGCCCACTGCTGGAGATACTCACCTTGGAGGAGAAGACTTTGATAACAAAATGGTGGATTTTTGTAATGAGCCATTCAAGAAGAAGCATAATTTGGACGTGAGTGGAAACTCCAGAGCTCTAAGGAGGTTAAGAAACGCATGTGAGAAGACAAAGAGGAGGCTTTCATATACTTCTCCCACTGACATTGAAATTGACTGCTTGGATCAGGGTACTGATTTCTATACAACTATTACCCGTGCTAAATTTGAGCAACTGAATATGGATTTCTTTAACAAGTGTATGGAGCCAGTCGAGAAGTGTTTGAAGGATGCCAATATGGAAGTAAGCAGTGTTCATGATGTTGTTCTTGCCGGTGGATCTTCTAGAATTCCCAAAGTGCAGCAACTATTGCAGGATATGTTCGAGGTGAAGCAGTTGTGCAAGAGTATCAATCCGGATGAGGCAATTGCGTATGGTGCTGCTGTTCAAGCTGCAGGGCTTCTCTCTCTTAGATGTCACACCTCTGTCACTCGGGGTTGGGACTGAGGAAAGTTTTTCGAGATGTGGGTTGTGATCCCAAGAAACAGCAGTATTCCCATCATGAGGAACACAACTCTAGTTACTCTCTATGACAATCAAGTTTCGGTCGAGTTCCCCATTTATGGGGGTGAGAGTACAAACACCAAAAATAATAATTTTCTGGGTCAATTTATGATCAAGGGTATTCCTCCAGCTCCAAGGGGCGCCGCTAAATTCGATGTTTGTTTCAGTATTGATGCCAACGGTATTCTAAGTGTCTTTGCTGAGGATAAGTCTACCGGCCAGAGGAAAGGATTACAATTATGAGTGATAAAGACAAGGAGCTCAGAAGGAATTGAGGCAGTGAGGTAATCAAGAAGCCTAGTCCTAGAACTGAATTACGACATATATTATAAATCAGCTTTAATTAAATTTGAGTAAATTACATAGAAATCCTTCAGGTTTGAGGTCTATTATAACCCCACACAACATCTTTAAAACATTTTACGTTCATACCTCACGTAATATTTTATTTCAAAATAATACATCCGTTAGATTTTTCATCAATTGGTCTATTAAATGCTGACATGGCTGCCACATTTGTGCTAATGTGGCTGCCACGTGGCAAAAATAATAATTTTTTATACATTAAAAATATTATAATATTAACCCTATTAAAATAAAATAAAATAAAATAAATAGAAAAACCCAAATCCAGATATCCTTCCCCGCAACCCCACATCCCACCCCTACCCCTTTACCCATCCTTCCCGTCCGTTCGTCCCCTCCACCCCTCTATCCATCCCTTCCACAAAAGCTGAAACCCGCAACCCCCGCACTTCCCTTCCCTCTCCCTCGAAGAAGAAGCAAAAAAAAATAAAAACCAGAGCCGCACCCCCTCGGGGTGCCTGCACTGCACCCTCCCTCCCTCCCCCCTCCCCGCGCCAAAACCCAACAACCTTATTTCCCCATCCCCCCGCGGCAGACCCACACCCTACTCCCCACGTGACCCACCCTCCCCCCCTCCCCCACCCCCCCCCCCCCCCCCCCCCCCCCCCCCCCCCCCCCACACACACACACACACACACACAACACTCTTTAAATCCACACCCATTCCTCCCATTTTCACCTCACGAACCCAGCGATGGCGGTGTAGACGGGATTTGGGTTTTTTTTATATTTTTTTTTCTGGGTTGCAGGTAAGGGGTTGGGGAAGAAGATGAAGATGGGGGAGAAGAGAGGAGGAGGGGGGGGGGAGGGAGGTGCGCCTGCATTTTTTTTTTTAATTAGAAGATTCAGGTTTTTTTTTTTTAAAGTAAAAAATTATTATTTTTTGCCACGTGACACAAATGTGGCAGCCACGTCAGCACTTAACGGATTAATGGATGGAAAATCTAATGGAGGCAGTATTTTGAAATAAAATAGTACGTGAGGTATGAAAGTGAAATGTTTTAAAGATGTTGTATGAGGTTGTAATAGACTTCAAGCCTGATGAGTTTCTATGTAATTTACCCACGAATTTTTAGAGGAGTCGTTTTATGTGAATTTTTTTTTATGGAAACTAGTCCTAGAACTTTGGGCCTTTCGATATGTTTATGTGAATTTTTTTTTTACCTCCCTTTTGATACCTCTTTTTATGGAAACTAGTTCACATTCTTCATAACAAAACATGAAATGCGAACGATTGCATAACATAAATACAGCTGCAAACGGTGTTGTGAGTTTTCACAGTTTCACTTACCAAATTGGAGTTCTTCTCCCATGGCAGATTATCCGAGTCTGCATCCCATCTCACCCCAGTCACAATGTACAGTCTGCGCCTGGGACTCCTGAATGCCCCACTTTCACTTCCTGAGCAAATGTCCAACCTCCAAACTCCAATGTTCTCCACCACCAAACCACCCCTTTTGGAACACCATCTGTCCACCGGTCAAAAGAAAGGGATTACAATCAACAGTGACAGAAGAACCTTAGGAATTGAGAAGATGAAGTAAGAAATGATAATTTGTGGCATACAAAGGCTGAAAATAGCATATACGTTATGAAATCAATTTGATACTCTACATGTTTAGCTGTAAGTTTGGATGGTTTTGTTTTTGCCAGGTGAGCCGAAGCCTCCAAAGCGCTAGCGCTGGTTGTGTTGCTTTGGGTTTAATCGAAAAATTAGAGGAAGCAAACAGTTTATAGGCACTCCTTTTGCTTGCTTGTCATGCGTCATAACATCATTTTATGTGCTGGTTGTTTTGCTATGAAAGAAATCATGTGTTGAGCTCTGTGATCTTGCTACAGCTCAGTGCGCGAGACGGGTTTAATGAAAAATTTGACATATATAAACAACTGATGTGTCATGTTTGCTCTGTTTCATGAAATTTCTTGAGTCATTACAAGATTAGGATTCTTTTTCTTCTTTAGTATGTTGGAAGTCAGACTCCAAGGTGTTTGTTGCAAGACAACAGAAACGGGTATGTTACTGTTCTATAGGATCGATGATACTACCGGGACAAGATTTAGCAACTGCTGATAGTCTAATCCAAATCTTTGTACAACAAAATGTCACTTTTATAAATTATGTTTCATAAATAATAATTTAATGACTCTATTTTGCATCTACTTTTGAAAATTAAGTTTGTTCAGGCATCCAATCTGCTTTATGTGTGAACATAATTCGTTGAGCTCGATCAAGCTCATTGTAAAAGCTCAAACAAATCAATGAAATAGATTAATTTTTCCGTTTGGCAATTGAATGAAGAAGATTACTTAACTAAATCCAAATCACATTTTTTTTTAATTATCCAGTCTTATTAGATTTGGAACTTAATGAAGAAGGTTACAACTTACTGTTGCTTCTTTAATTTTGGAACTTAATGAGTGTCCAAAAGAAAAAGGCTAGTGAACCAAAAAGTGTCCAAAAGAAAAAGAAAAACCTTTCAGACCTCTCTATGTTCCCCATAATATCTTCTACTTTCAAGCACATATATTCTCTTGATCTTCTTTCTATGCTACCATTCAGTTCTCTTCTTTAGTACTATTATTCTGCCAGTTTCTCAGCTTAGAATGGCGGGAAAAGACGAAGCTGCAGGTCATGCAATTGGGATCGACCTGGGGACAACCTACTCGTGTGTGGCGGTGTGGCAGAATGATCATGTGGAAATCATAGTGAACGATCAGGGCAACAGGACCACTCCATCTTATGTTGCTTTCACAAATACTGAGCGATTGATAGGCGATGGTGCATTCAACCAGATCGTGAAAAACCCAACCAACACCATCTTCGGTACGTTCATCTCTTCCTGTATGTATCCATCTACAAATATGCCATTTTCCCATTAATTTATTTCTCAAATTAGTTTTTCTTTTTCTCTGAATATTTATAACAGTATTTGAAGTTATAAAATGTGGGGTGTTGATGATAAGTTATGATTTTGATGATAATTAAAAAGGAATTTTAACGAAAAGCTCCCGGTACTATTCACTTTAACGAAAAACCACATTTTTACACTAAAAAGTCAATCCTTGTACTATTCACTTTACCTTTTATTTTGTCCTTATCGTTAAAACTCAAAGTTTTCATGCCTTTTTCATTAGTTTTCCTTAATTAAAAAGGTGTAGTACATTTACAATAGAGTGAAAGAATTTGGGATAGTTATGACACCATTTGTTTAACAATATGGTTCCTCAATTTGCAGACGCGAAAAGGATGATCGGTAGGAGGTTCACAGATGAATGTGTTCAAAACGATATAAAGCATTGGCCTTTTAAGGTCATTGGGGGTCCTTCTGACAAGCCAATGATTGTCGTCACACACAAGGGTGTAGAGAAACAATTTGCTGCTGAAGAAATCTCATCTATGATTCTTGTGAAAATGCGGGAGATTGCTGAGGCCTACCTTGGTTCAACTGTGAAAAATTCAGTTATCACAGTCCCTGCTTACTTTACCGACTCGCAGCGACAGTCTACGAAAAAGGCAGGTGGTACTGCTGGCCTAAATGTGATGCGCATCATCAATGAGCCGACTGCTGCAGCCATTGCTTATGGCTTGACAGGAAGGCCGGTTGGTATAGCAAGAGAAATGTGATGATATTTGATTTGGGCGGGGGAACTTTGGATGTTTCGCTACTTACCATAGCTGACAGTGTCTTTGAAGTGAAGGCCACCGCTGGAGACACTCATCTTGGAGGTGAAGACTTTGATAACAGAATGGTCAACCACTGTGCTGAGCAATTCAAGAGGAAGCATAACGTGGACATTGGTGGAAACTTCAAGGCTCTGAGGAGGTTAAAAAACGAATGTGAGAAGGCAAAGAGGAGGATTTCATTTATGTCTGAGACTGACATTGTCATTGATTGTTTGCATCAGGGTGTTGATTTTTGTTTAACTATTACCCGTGCTAAATTTGAGCAACTCAACATGGATTTCTTCAGCAAGTGCATGGAGCCTGTGAAGAAGTGTCTGGAAGATGCTAACATGGACATAAGCAGCGTCCATGATGTTGTTCTTGCTGGTGGCTCTTCTAGAATTCCCAAGGTGCAGCAGCTTTTGCAGGAGGTTTTCAAGGGAAAGGAGCTTTGCAAGGGCATTAATCCGGATGAGGCGGTGGCCTACGGTGCCGCTGTTCAAGCTACTGTCTTGAGTGGTGGCAATATAACTGGAAAGCTTGGGGACTTCGCACTGGTGGATGTCACCCCTCTCTCACTTGGGGACGTTGCTATGACAACCAACGTTACGTTAGGTTTGCCATTTATGAGGGTGAGAGTAAAATGGCAAGAGATAATAACTATTTGGGAGAATTTGAACTCAATGACATTCCTCCGGCTCCCAGGCATGTTCCTAAATTTCATGTTTGCTTTGATATTGATGAAAATGGCATCCTGCATGTCTCTGCTGAGGACACGTCTACCGGCCAAAAGAAAGGGCTCACATTCAACTGTGACAGAAGAACTTGTGAAGGAATTGAGACATTGATTTAAAAGTCAGTTGACTGATGTAAGAAACATTAATTTCTTGCATGCTATAGACCGAAATATCTTGTATTAACCATATTTCCCATCTCACTGGGTTTGCTAAAGTCCTAATCTTGACTCTTGAATCTAAAGTTTGTATTACCGTCTTTAATTAGGACTGGTTTTTACTTGAATTATGGCTTACGCAGACATGAATATGACATGGCCCAACCCCGATATCCCCACATATTAGGGTAGGCACGTGCTGGCCGACACCTGAGGGTGACGAAGCCATTTTAAACATGCATACAAATAAAACAAATATGCAATTAGAACAATTACATCAGAACATGAACGTATTCAGAGCATACATCTATTAAGAATAATGTGGAAAAATTACTAAGAAACTATACCAACCTAGGAATGATACCTAAACTGAGAAGACTCGAGAATAACTACGCCGAAGTGTCTTGTCGCCGAGATCCTGTGCCTCGACTCTAAACCATGAGGGGGCGCAAAACAGAAAAGGTGAGTGGACCATAATGTATATTAATACTAATAATAATAAAATCATTTCCTAGCATGCTGTGCAATCATTGGAAAAACATATATGCGTAAAACGATACTCAAAGATGGTAGTAAAACCGCCCGAAGGCAAATCTGTAAAACCTCTGCTCGAAGGCAAATCCATAACTCTCACTAATACTATACTCTCTAGGGGTATCATAGTCGCCCGAAGGCAGTACGTGTCCATCACCCGAAGGTGAAGCTGTACGACACTGGGTTACGCCACTGAAGAAACATGGTAGGCCCCATCACCCGAGGGTGAAGCTGTACGACTCTGGGGTTACGCCGAAGAAGAAACTATACATCACACACCGACACTAGCATGGCTAATGAAGCTGTCCGACACTTCTTTCAGCAGTGATGTTGAGGGTATAACATATGTCACATCCCGGCCCGGCCTCGACCACTTCCAGGGCACGACTCCACCGTAGCACGTTATTGTCCGCTTTAGGCCCCTACCATGCCCTCACAGTTTTGTTTCTTGGAACTCACACGAGAACTTCCCAATGGGTCACCCATCATGGGAGTGCTCTCGCACGCTACTCGCTTAACTTTAGAGTTCCAATGGAACCCGAAGCCAGTGAGCTCCCAAAAGCCTCGCACTAGGTAGAGATGAGAATATACATATAAGGCTCACATGATCCACTCTCCTGGGCGATGTGGGATCTCACAATCCACCCCCTTAAGGGCCCGATGTCCTCGTCGGCACACACGCGACCAGGGTTAGGCTCTGATACCAAATTGTCACATCCCGGCCCGGGCTCGACCACTTCTCGGGGCGGAATGCCGTAGCACGATATTGTCTGCTTTAGGCCCCTACCATGCCCTCACGGTTTTTTTTTTGGGAACTCACACAAGAACTTCCCAGTGGGTCACCTATCATGAAAGTGCTCTCGCGCGCTACTCGCTTAACTTCGGAGTTCCAATGGAACCCGAAGCCAGTGAGCTCCCAAAAGGTCCCGCGCTAAGTAGAGATGGGAATATACATATAAGGCTCACAGGATCCATTCCCCTGGGCAATGTGAGATCTCACAACATATATCTCACTCCTCCTCATCATCGTGTCCTATGGCCATAGATATCTAATACCCGTGTTGTGTGGATGTGTTGTATGATAACCCACTAGATATATACTCAAAAACATATCTCAAAACCGGTGCTAAAACCTTAGAGCTCACAGGCTCAAAACCACGTCAAGCAAAGCCAAGCTAAATCGTACTCGTAAATCCATTGAGTTTTTTACATGGAAAACTAATAGTCATAATCTTCAATAAATTCTAAATATTTCAAAAGCAATTTAATTAAATCATATATTCTCTAAAATCATAAATATAGAGATTTATAAAGCATAATATAAAACATGCTCAAATCATAAAATATGAAATGCATGCTAGACTAATAGTTATAAAATATTCGATTTGAGAAGGGGTCCACTCACCGAATTGCGAGCACAATCCTTAATAGGTGCCTAATTTTCTTGTTTGTGCCTCATAATAATTGCACCTATAAAAATATGAATTTAAGCATTTCCCATCATCACCAAATTCAATTAAAATCTCATAGATGAAATTAGGAAAATTACCGAGATTTCACCAAGATGGCACCGGTGGTGCTTACCCACTTTCAGCACTTAGGATGTGTCCATTTTAGGACCTTAACCTGCTGCAGGATTTCATGGTTCTAAAGCGAATTTAATCCAGAACTCATCGGATGCTCTGATACCATGAGAGTTCAACAGCAGGTGTTACTGGAACAATTCTGGGGAATCAACGAAAGTTATACATAGGTTAGCACCTCCAAATTTAGGTAAATTCAAACATGCAGAGCATGAAATGTTTTCCTAAGGTTTAATGAGAACCCATTCGAGCTCAGGGGACCTCAACATCACCGAGTTCCTCGCCGGAGCTCCACATCAGAACCTGGGGTGAAGAACAAATAATCACAGAGGTCAGAGACCCAGATTTCGAACCCATATTTAGTCCGAGATGCTAGAAGACATTACCTCAGATGAGAAATTCCATAATTTGGGACGGGTTTGATTTAGAACTCGTCGGAGTTCCGCCGGAGGGGATTGCCAGATGCTTGAGTTGAAGAACAGAAAATTACAGAGGTTTTAGACCATGGATTCCAAGTCGATTCGAACATGCAGGGCTTGAGGATGATACCTGAGACATTATAGGGGAAATCTCGAGCCGAGCTCCTCCCTGAATTCGGCGAGAACTATGAAGCTCCTTGTTCAGCTCCATTCCGTCATCAAACTGGACATGCAGCACCACCATTCGATTTCCCAGGTCGTGTATAAGCTTAATTTGAGGGTTTAGAGATACGATTTAAACGGAGGTTTAGGATGGTATCATGGTGGTGGTCTGTGGCTTTCGGTGCAGAGAAGAGAAAGGGTAGAAGGTGAGTGCAGAAAAATGAAGGAGAAGAGAGAGATCAGGCCAACAAACAGAAATGTTGGGCCGGGTTTTCGAGTCAAGGGTATCACAACCCAAGGATTTGGGCCGAGTGAACAAAACCCACCAATGGCAAAAAGGTAATTTTACTTTATATTTTGGAACGGGCTATTACAGAATAGAACATTGGATTCCAGGGGAAACATAATTTCTTTGAGGATGATCTCTATTTACTCCATATGCGCACTCACGCTGAGCTCTGTTAATGCGTTATTTCTCATGATCATTCATCCTCCTAATTCTTACATATAAAACTGGATGAACCCTCAACAAACAATGAACCAAAAAATCTCGATACTGATTGCATTCCACTGGGGGATATCCAACTGCCAAAAATAAATGAATGTATATACATTTTTAAGCCTGCCTGCATTCCGATCGGTTGTTCTTCTTTGAGTTTTCACCCTGAGAATGTCAAGAAGAAGAAGAATTCTCCCAATTTTCCAAAGCTGCCTTAAAAAGTCATCGAAGCAGAAGAATTCTCGGAGGAGTACTTTACTTCGCTACTGAGATCTGTTGACACACCCCGACCGAGGTTTAGGCGTGCTGGCCGTCACGTGAGCGTGACGTAACCATGTGCGCGTTGCGGAAGCGATAAGATAAGGAGAAATACGAATAAATTAAAACCGAGCAGCTAGCAATCCTAGTTAAGACAGCACGCTAGTGCAAGGATAAGTGTGAATTACACAACCAGAGCTTAACTAGCCTAAATGCAGTCAAGCATAAAAGTATTAATTAAACAACACTCGAAGGTGGTCCTACATGGAAGATGTCTGTCAGAACTTCCGATGTGTCCTCGTAAGTCACCAACAACACTTTCACCTAATACCTAGAGGGGTGCAAAACAAAGTTGAGTGGGTCAGAAACAAAGGTTTTTGAAAATCATACTACATCAAAAGCGCTATCCCCTCACTGGAAAAACCTGTATAATTCCCAGAAAATAGCATACATACGTATATGTCTCAAAACCATGCTCAATATATTCAAAATCACATACGTGTATGCCATGCAAATGTCATGCCCAATATCACAATAAAACAAATGTAAGCCAGGTAAAGTAATCTCAATAAATAACATGTTAACCGGAGCCTCTGTAGTGGCCTGTACGGTTAATTTATATCTATATATAGCTCATCACTCCATCTAGCCGGAGTCACCTAAAGTGACCTGTACGGCAATACATCTGCACACGAGTCGGAACCACCTATAGTGGTCTGTACGACAAGACTAGGTGTAATTAAATACACTTTAGTGCTACGATCACGTGAAGACTGTGCGATAAATCGCGGGTCACCTACGAGTCGGAACCACCTATAGTGGTCTGTACGACAGGACTATGCACCTAACTTGGATCCAAAGTGAGCGTACGGTGCAGGAAGTGAACATCACGTGAAGGACTATGCCCTGGCCCTGGGCGGGAGCACTAACACCGGGGTGCAGGTTGATGAGTTCAATATGCATCTATCTCATAACCATTCACAGCATAATATTCTTACCTGGGGCTTACCTGGGCCTCCGCAGCACCATGCAACAATACACAGAATCATGATAATGCGTATACTAACATATGATGCACGCATGACATGACATTTAAATAACATTTCATTTAAGGTACGTTTTCTAGGAAAAACGTCAAGTATATATATATATATATATACTGAAAACAAAAGCCTACTCACTGGAATGTAGACGGGTCGTAACCCCCGTGCCTAGCCTGGCCACGCTCGTCCTCCGTATAAATCTCGCCTATAAGAGAATTAATTATATAAACGTTAATTTAAAGCACATATACAACACAAGCTAATAACTTTTCATATTTTGCTCAATTTGGGTATATGAATATACCATTGTGATCTACACAACCTCAGAAACATCCCCATATTTTTAAAATAATTTTTTGACTGCTCACGCGCCGCCACGCGCCGGCCAAGGCACTGCCAGACGCACCGGCCACGAGCGGCCACGTGCCTGGCACATGCGACGGAAACTTGACGCCGTTAGGAATATTCCGTGGAATATTCCGTTAAAGTTACCTGACGCCTTTAGTCGCCGTTAGGAATATTCCATTAAAGTTAACGGAATATTCTCCTTCTTCTCCGGTGAGCTTTGCCGGTCGCCGTCGTCAGCGCCGCCACCTGCAACTTGAATCTTCGCCGGAAAACTGGGAAATTTTCAAATCTTCATATCTCACTCGTTTTTCAACCAAATTCCATGAAATTTATACCAAAATGAAGCCTATGAAGAGCAGAACAAAACCTTACCAATTTCAAGCTCCAAAAATCACGAAATCACGTTGGAAAATTCCTCGATAAATCGGCCAAACTTGAAACTCACGATCCCGACGTCCAAAACACGTCAACGAACCACTCCTAGCCTCTGAGGATGATCTAAAGCCTTCTATGACCTCCAAAATCACTAAAACCTTCGCGATCCAAAGTGTATGAACAGTACTCAAATTCGAGCTCTCGGGTTCACTGCGAAAATGAAGGTTTCAAGTTCCAAAAAGGGTATCAATGGACTTGTGGACTCTCAAGGATCACGAATATGGTCTCCAAAGTTTCGATCTGTGACTGGATGGCTTGGTTGAGGGTTGTCCGTACAAATGGTGAGGAGAGAGAGAGAGAGTCTGAGAGAGAAGAGAGAGAAGGGTCAACGGGAGAGAGAATGGGAAAGGTGTGAATATGTGTGTGGTGATATGAATTAGGCACACACACACCTAAAATAATTACTTAAGTATATGGCACACACTACACAATTCAACGTCCAAGGGTAAAATTGTCATTTCACAATATCGATAGAATTATTCCGGGATGGGTTGTCACATCTGTGCTAGGTTTCTATGTGTTGGAAATATTAGTATATTTTGGTTTATTTGAATGTTTGGTTTTCTGGGCTTAGCCCGTTAGCATTAGGGTTTCGGTTTCTTACCTTTTAGGATTAGGGTTAGTTTATTATAAATAGCATGTTTGTTATTCATTTGAGAACAAGTTAATCACAATGTAGCTTATTAGGGTTTTGTAGCCGTTTCGGCATTCTCGTTTATTTAATAATATTCTATTTTGTAATTTTGTTCGTAGCGCACACTAATATTCAACTCTATGTGCAAGTCCACTTCCACTCTCAATACGTGCAACTAATTCGCCGTTTTGTTTTTGTTCATAGCTCAGTACACAGATAAATACTGAACTTAATTTAAATATAAAGTAGTAAAGTTATCTTAGAAAAAAAAATAAAAAAGAAGGTAAAGTTAAAAGGTACTAAATCGTAACTGTTCAAATAGAAGGGAATGTAACTTAATCGTAACTGTTCAAATAGGAGGGAATTGAAGGAAAAAGAAATTTAGAAGGAAGAGAATCCTACTTCAAATTATAAAGTAGTAATGGTACTAAAGAAGGTAAAGTTATAAAGTAGTTATCGTTTATGGGTTTTTATTTTTTATTTATTTTTATGGAAATCGTTATCTTTTGTGCTTTTGGTTGCTGCATAATTTGGCATAAAAACAGGCTAACAGAAATTAAATTTTGGAGACTTACAGGTGTAATCAAATTAGGATTTGTTGGGATTTTAATGGACTCTAAAATTAGGGTGTATTCAATTAAGATTTGAAAGAGGATTTTAAAATAGTTTGAAATCATGGTGTAATCAAATTAAGATTTGAAAATATTTTAAAGAATACATCCCAATCCATGGGTAGTCAATCAATATATTTTAAAATGTCCACCCAAGTCTAGGTTCAGTGACAAATACTAAAGATTTGCAAGATTTCAATAAATGAAAGATTTTGATGGATTTGAAAGAGATGGTACAAATACAAATTGTCATCAAGAATCCTATCCTCCCCCCTCAGATTTCTTTTCACACAGAAGAAAACTTGCCAACCTCTTCGTTTCATTTCTACCTTCCTCATATCTCATCGTTCTCTTCGGCTTCATCTTCATTATATCATGAATTTTTTTTTTTTTTTTCAAGTTCAAATGGTAAACACATATTACGAATTGCAAGTTTGAATTTCTCGGCCTTTCCGTTTTCATAACTTAAAAGAAAAAAAAAATCTCAAATCCCTAATTCAATATTTCATCAAATTCATCATAGATTCTGGAAAACAAAGGTATGAAATTTAAGCGCCCGTGGTTACTGTATAACCGCAATTCAAGCTACAAAAGTTGGAAAATCTCAATGCTCTAAACCCTAGTTGATTAAAACACCTCCACCCAAAAAATGAGAGTACAGAAATTTGATCACTATTTGATAGTGCCGGACTCAAATGTCCCCAATTTTTTTGGTCAAACAATAAATTTTGTTATATTAGATATTAGATGGTGTTTGAACAAATTAATTAATTACAGGACTTAACCCATATATTTATACAAATCTGGTTATAGAAAAAAAATTAGATAAATAAAAATAGGAAGCAGAATAAAAGGATATAAATCACAAACTTTTAATCACATTAATGACATCATTTGTGATTCTTATTTTTAATTTTTATTGAGAAACCCTATTGAAAGTTGGAGAGGTTAATCCCAACCACATAATTTAATTAAAAATGATCGTACAACTTTGCGGATGAATCTCAATATTTCAAAATCTCAAGAAATTTATAAAAAAGAATCTATAGAAATTTATATAAATCTGTCACCTAAGAAAGAATCCATTAAAATATTGCATTCCAACGTTTTTTGCACAAAACTTTAGAAAAGCAAAAGATTAATGATTATTCGCTCCCAAGTCTAGATCTAACTTAATAGACACCACTCTGAACTCTTTCTCTTCTCTGCTAAACTAGCCAGACTCACCATTACTCTCACTGCAATCGTTTTTTTCCTCTTTCTTCTTTGTCGTGTTCCAGTGCAGAGAATGGCAGGAGAAGAAGGCCACGCAATAGGGATTGATTTGGGGACAACGTACTCGTGTGTCGCAATGTGGGAGCACGGCTGTGTGGAAATCATAGTGAATGATCACAGTAACAGGACCACTCCATCTTGTGTTGCCTTCACTGAGACTGAGCAATTTGTTGGTGATTCAGCCATCAACCAAATCATCCGGAACCCCGCCAACTCTATTTTTGGTTAGCTCCTCGTTTTTGTGCTACTAATTTAACAGTATTTTCGGAGTAGGTTCATGGAAAATGCTATATGCTTATTTCTTATGGTCATGTTCATAAAATATTACATTTTTAACACAACAAAAAGCAATAAATGTAAACATTATGAAGTTGATTTAAAACTATCGTTGCAGTACCACACTTTTGATTAAACCAAATAAGTCATTAGTTTGTTTTTGATACATGACCTATTGCTTTTCAGCTGTTTTTCTTTCTAGGAATGATTTTTAAATTATTCACTTATTTGCTGATGCAAAGAGGTTAATTGGTAGGAGATTCAACGATGCCACTGTTCAAAGTGATTTGAAGCTCTGGCTATTTAAAGTCACTGAAGGTCCTGGTGGCAAGCCCTTGATTGTGGTCACCCACGAGGGGCAGGAAAAACAGTTTGCTGCTGAAGAAATTTCAGCCATGGTTTTAGGAAAAATGCGGGAGACTGCTGAGGCCTACCTCAACTCCACTGTGAAGAATGCAATTATCACTGTCGCTGCTTACTTCAACGATTCACAACGTCAGGCTACTAAAAATGCTGGCAACACTGCTGGCCTAAATGTGATGCGCATCATCAACGAACGAACTGCTGCAGCAATTGCTTATGGCATTGACAAGAAGGCTGGTTGGAAAAGCAAGAGAAATGTGATGATATTTGATTTAGGTAGTGGTACTTTAGATGTTTCACTACTTACCATAGGAGATGGTGTGTTTGAAGTGAAAGCCACGGCTGAAGTGTTGGAAATTCAAATAAAAACAGGTTGTAAAAGCTTGCTGCTAGCTGTTAGTTTCTTTCCAGGTTGTATTCACACTTGTTGCAACTACAAAGCTAAAGTTTCCTCCATGTGCTAGCTGAAAGTGTGTTGAAAGACAGCAGAGATGGAGCTGCTGTGCTAGCCGAAAGTTGTGTATTGCAAGCTGGAATGATGCAATACATGTGTGTGCCAACAATCCAAAGTTGCTGCATGTGTGAAAGGGTGTAAAGATGGTAAACACCATCATTCATTGCATGTATTGTTGTATTGTTTATCAATTTCTGTTTTGTATAAATAGGCCTTCTTGCTAGGCTTTAGAATCACCCCATTCCATTCAAATCCCATTCTCATTTTCAGCTTGTAAGCTATTGAGTTTGTAAACTCTCTTTTCATATATCAAAGTGCAAGTGTTTTGCCAAAGCTTGTTGCTTCCTTCATTTCTTTATTTCTTTGTCCAAATTTATTGAGAGTGTAAGTGAGAGGTGTGATAGAGTTTGTAAACTTATCACCCACATATTTTGGTATTGAGTTAGTAAACTCTTTGAATACCAACAATTGGTATCAGAGCCAGAATACCATTCTGGCAAGTGTAGCAGTTATGGCGTCCAACTTAGGGCAGCTCCAGGTTCCCACATTGAAGAAAGAAAATTATGAAAGATGGTGCATCTAATTCAAAGCATTGTTTGGATCACAGGAGCTATGGGAAGTTGTCAGTAGTGGGTATGTTGTACCCACCGCCGAGCAAGAAGCCGCATATACTGCAGATCAAAGGAACATTCTCAAGAACTTACGAAAGAAGGACCAGAAGGCATTGTATCTTCTATATTAAGGATTAGAAAATTCAACGTTCGAGAAGGTTGCAGAAGCAACAACGAGCAAGCAAGTATGGGACATACTCAGTACAATCTACAAAGGAGTAGATCGAGTTAAGAAAGTGAGGTTACAGTCACTTTGAGCAGATTTTGAAACTGCTCACATATTTGAAAGAGAGAGCATCTCCGACTATCACACAAGGCTCAGTGTGATAGTAAACCAGATAAGGAGAAATGGCGAGAGACTCGATGAAGTACGAGTTGTGGAGAAGATACTCCGGTCATTCACATCTAAGTTTGAGCATGTTGTGACTGCCATTAAGGAATCCAAGGATTTGGAGACGATGAGCGCAGAGGAGCTACTAGGATCCCTCTTAGTTCACGAGCAATGCATTCAGAAGAATGCAAGCCCCACAACGCTGGACCAAGCTTTAGAGACAAAGCTCAGTATCAACAAGCCAAGTGGAGGTCGTGGACAATGGAAATCACGTCGTGGGAGTTCATCCAACCACAGTCGAGGACGAGCCCGAGGAAGAGGTCGAGGCTATGCACAAAATCGAGGTCAGTCTCAAGAGTGGAGATCTGCTCGAGGAAAGGTGCATATCCAGTGTCACAGTTGCAAGCAATATGGACATTATGCCAATGAATGTTCATACAAAAACGGTGAGCATGTCAACATGGCAGAATCAAGTGGAAATGCTAGTGAGGAATTTACAGTCTTACTAGCACACCATGATTCCAGTAGTCAACAAGATGTTTGGTATTTAGACTCTGGTGCAAGCAACCATATGTGTGGAAAGAAAGAGTTTTTTGCCGAACTAAAAAATGAGGCCTATGGATCTGTGAGTCTTGGTGACTCCTCAAAGCTGCCAGTTGAAGGCAAAGGGAAGATCAAGATCATCCAGAAGGATGGTAGAGAAGAATACATCTCCGATACCTACTACATATCAGGTATGAAGAACAACATTTTGAGTATTGGTCAACTGCTCCAGAAAGGGTACATTATACATATGGAGAATATGCTTCTCATTCTCAGGAATGCAAGGAGAAAGCTTATTGCACGTGTTCAAATGTCAAAGAACCGAATGTTCCCATTGAATTTGAACATAAAGATTGGAAGCTGCAACATCGGAGTGATGGAAGATGAGTCATGGAAATGGCATCTTCGATTTGGCCATCTTCATTTCAATGGCCTAAAATTGTTGTCAAGTGGAGGAATGGTTCGTGGTCTACCCCAGATTGAAGCCACACACCAAGTATGTGAAGGTTGTGTACTTGGTAAGCAAACACGACTATCGTTCCCTGTTGGTGATACATGGAGAGCAAAGGCACCACTGCAGTTGGTGCACACGGATATATGTGGTCCATTGGATCCCATGTCTTATGGAGGTAATAGATATTTTATTACCTTTATTGATGATTTTAGCAGGAAGACTTGGGCTTATTTTCTCAAGGAGAAGTCGGCTGCCCTAAGAGTCTTCAAGGAGTTCAAGGCACTCACAGAGGCTGAAAGCAACCACAAGTTTGTGGCTGTGAGATCAGATAGAGGTGGAGAGTACACTTTCAATGCTTTCCAAGCATATTGCAAGGAGCAAGGAATTAGGCATCAACTGACTGCTGCCTATACCCCACAACAAAAAGGGATAGCCGAGAGAAAGAATCGTACCATCCTAGACATGACAAGGTCCATGCTTAAAGAGAAGAATTTGCCAAAAGAATTGTGGGCAGAAGCTGTAGCTTGTTCAATTTATTTGTTGAATCGATGTCCAACAAAGAGTGTCAAGAGGATGACACCACAAGAGGCTTGGAGTGGATACAAGCCGAATGTTGCACACCTAAAAGTTTTTGGGTGTGTTGCATATGCTCAGGTTCCAGAAGCTAAGAGGAGAAAGCTCGATGATCGAGGTGAAAAGTGTGTGTTTGTGGGCTATAATGAAGAGTCCAAGGCATACAAGCTCTACAACCCACTGACTGGCAAACTAGTGGCCAGTAGAGATGTCATCTTCAGTGAGGAAGAGACATGGAAGTGGAACAACAAAGAAGTTAGTAAGGAAAAGATTGTGTCCACTGATTTTGAAGAACCAGAAGTTGTACCACCTGTTGAGCAACAACCTGCTCAATCAACCACAACAACTCCAGTGCACAGAATTGCAAGGAGTGGTCCTACATCCAGTGAAGAAAGCAGCTCATCAACTTCAGTGAGGTTGAGGAGTCTTACAGAGATTTATGGACAAGAAGAGGAAGAAGAAACAAATCTATTCTGCCTGTATGCAGACCATGAACCTCTCTCATTCAATGAAGCTGTGGAGGAAGATCGTTGGAAGAAAGCCATGAAAGAGGAGATCCATGCCATCGAGAAGAATGACACTTGTGAGTTGACAAAGCTCCCACCAAATCAGAAGGCTATTGGTGTCAAGTGGGTTTACAAGATCAAACGCACTGCAGATGGAAGTGTGGATCGGTACAAATCAAGGCTTGTAGCGAAGGGCTACAAACAGAAGTATGGAGTGGACTATGATGAAGTTTATGCTCCAGTTGCAAGACTTGACACGGTAAGATTACTAATCTCTCTTGCCGCTCATCATAAATGGAAAATTTATCAATTAGATGTCAAGTCAGCCTTCCTTAATGGAGTTCTTGAGGAAGAAGTGTACGTGGAACAATCGGAAGGCTTCCAAGTACAAGGAAAAGAAGATAAGGTGTATCGTTTGAAGAAGGCTTTGTACGGCCTCAAGCAAGCACCACGAGCTTGGAACTCAAGGATTGATAACTACCTTCACCAAAATGGATTTCAGAAATGTCCATACGAGCATTCAGTTTACATGAAGAATGGTGCAAAAGGGGAGTTCTTAATTATTTGTCTCTATGTAGATGACTTGTTGTTTACAGGAAACAATGAAGCTATGTTCTGTGAGTTCAAGCAATCTATGTTCAGTGAATTCGAGATGACTGACAATGGATTAATGTCATACTTTCTTGGCATAGAGGTGAAGCAAGAAAGTGATGGTATCTACATCTCTCAACAAAAGTACATGAGAGACATATTGGAGAAGTTCAAAATGGACAAGTGCAATACTGTCAACACTCTAGTTGCAACTGGATTGAAGCTATCCAAGGAAGGAGAAGGTGAGTTTGTAAACTTAACCATGTACAAAAGCCTCGTTGGAAGCATGAGGTATCTTTTAATCACAAGACCAGATATAGTTTATGGTGTTGGACTCGTGAGTCGATACATGGAAACACCAAGGGAGTCTCATTGGCTGGCTGCTAAGAGAATTTGAGATACATAAGAGGTACTCTAAACTATGGTCTGTTTTATAATTTTGGTGAAGATGCAAAATTATTTGGTTATTCAGATAGTGATTGGGGAGGTGACCAAGATGAAAGGAAAATCACAACTGGCTATGTGTTTTTTCTAGGATCAACAGCTTTCTCATGGACTTCAAAGAAGCAATCAATCGTTGCTTTGTCATCATGTGAAGCCGAATACGTTGCTGTAGCCTCAACTGTGTGTGAGGTAATTTGGTTAAGAAATCTGTTGAAGTCAGTGTGTCATCCACAAGTGGAATCGACTGTGATTCATGTAGATAACATCTCAGCTATAAAGCTTGCTAATAATCCAGTCCAACATGGAAGGAGCAAGCACATTGATACCAGGTTCCATTTTCTAAGGGACCACGTGAAGCAAAAGACATTTGAGCTTGTCTATTGTCACACAAAGGAACAAGTGGCTGACATCTTCACAAAGCCACTGCCAGTTGAATCATTCCGGCTGCTGCGTGAAATGCTAGGCATGAAGGCGTTTTGATTTGAGGAGGTGTGTTGGAAATTCAAATAAAAATAGGTTGTAAAAGCTTGCTGCTAGCTGTTAGTTTTTTTCCAGGTTGTATTCACACTTGCTGCAACTACAAAGCTAAAGTTTCCTCCATGTGCTAGCTGAAAGTGTGTTGAAAGACAGCAAAGATGGAGCTGTTGTGTGCTAGCTGAAAGTGTGTTGAAAGACAGCAGAGATGGAGCTGCTGTGCTAGCCGAAAGTTGTGTATTGCAAGCTGGAATGATGCAATGCATGTGTGTGCCAACAATCCAAAGTTGCTACATGTGTGAAGGGGTGTAAAGATGGTAAACACCATCATTCATCGCATGTATTGTTGTATTGTTTATCAATTTCTGTTTTGTATAAATAGGCTTTCTTGCTAGGCTTTAGAATCACCCCATTCCATTCAAATCCCATTCTTATTTTCAGCTTGTAAGCTATTAAGTTTGTAAACTCTCTTTTCATATATCAAAGTGCAAGTGTTTTGCCAAAGCTTGTTGCTTCCCTCATTTCTCTATCTCTTTGTCCAAATTTATTGAGAGTGTAAGTGAGAGGTGTGATAGAGTTTGTAAACTTATCACCCACATATTTTGGTATTGAGTTAGTAAACTCTTTGAATACCAACATGGAGACACTCACCTTGGAGGAGAAGACTTCGATAACAAAATGGTCAACTTTTGTGTTGAGCAATTCAAGAAGAAACATAATTTGGACGTGAGTGGAAACTCTAAAGCACTGAGGAGGTTAAGAAATGCATGTGAGAAGACAAAGAGAAGAGGCTTTCATATACTTCTGCCACTGACATTGAAATTGACTGCTTGGATCAAGGTACTGATTTCTATACAACTATTACCTGTGCCAAATTTGAGGAACTGAATATGGATTTCTTTAACAAGTGTATGGAGCCGGTCGAGAAGTGTCTGAAGGATGCCAATATGGAAGTAAGCAGTGTCCACGATGTTGTACTTGCCGGTGGATCTTCTAGAATTCCCAAAGTGCAACAACTATTACAGGATGTGTTCAGGGGGAAGCAGCTGTGCAAGAGCATCAATCCGGATGAGGCTGTGGCGTATGGTGTCGCCATTCAAGCTGCAGTCTTGAGCGGGAATGAGAATGGGAAGCTTCAGGACTATTCTCTCTTGGATGTCACGCCTCTGTCACTGGGTATTGAGACTGAGGAAGAGTATTGTGAGACATTCCTGTGGGTTGTGATCCCAAGAAACAGCAGTATTCCCATCAAGAGGAACACAACTCTAGTTACTTGGTTTGACAATCAAGTGTCCATCGATTTCCCCATTTATGAGGGTGAGAGTACAAACACCAAAAATAATAATTTGCTGGGTCAATTTACGATCAACGGTATTCCTCCAGCTCCAAAGGGCACTACTGAATTCGATGTTTGTTTCAGTATTGATGCCTACGGTATTCTAAGGGCTAGTTTGCTATTGCTGTGCTTTTAAAAAAAAAACTGATTCTGCTGTGCTGTAAAAATAAGTAGCTGTAAAATAAAGCAGTTACGTGTTTAGTAAACTTTTATTGTAAAAGTACTTTTAACAAAAAAAAAAAAAACAATGTTCTAAGTGTTTGGTAAATTTTATATAAAACTGATGTGATTATGTTAAATGACTAAAAGGGTATAATTTTTTAAAATTGGATTTCTGGGATTTGCCGTGTCCTCCCCCCACCCGTGTCCCCCTCAACCTTCCATCACCACCCCACCGCCGCCCTCTCTTCCTCCATCTCCACCTCCCTCCAAAGGTTCTGCTAAACAAAAACAGAAAACGAATTGTGAAATTTATGGGATTTTGACGTGGGCAACCTCGTCCTTGAGGATCTGTCTTCAAATCGGAAAACCCAATTGCAGTCGGATATTTGCCATCGAAACCCGGTCTCGACAATTTGCTGGAGAGCTGCGCGGTGATGATTCTGGGGTATTTGGACCCGCCGGGAAACCCAGTTCCTCCTTCTCCAGCTCCAATCTCCTGAGTCCCTTCTCCTTCGCCTTATCCCTCACCCCATCTCTCTGCCGTCCCATCTCATCCGCCGCCATGACTCCACCACCCTCATGATCGAGACATCCCTCCCCTTCACCTCCCACAACTGCGAGCCGCTGTCGCGCATGCTCGAGACCACTTCCAAGGAGCTTATGACGTTCTTCGACGACATGGCGTTGATGCGCTGGATGGAGATCGCAAGAAGGAGAAAGAGGTTATAATTGGGTTTAAGAAAGCTTCATTAAACTTTACTGTTCATCCGCCTACTTTGAAAAAAAGCTGATTTTGAGAAGCAGCAAAATGCTGCTTCCATTTTTCTGCTTATTTTGGCTGAAACTTTGAAAAAAAATCACTTATTTTTACATTTACCAAACACATTTTACACCCCAACTTTTTTTCATAGCTGTTTTTTTTTATAATTTCAGCTGTGCCAAACTGGTACTAAGTGTCTCTGCTGAGGATAAGTCTAGCGGCCAAAGGAAAGGGATTACAATCATGAGTGACAAAGACGTAAGGAACTTTGAAAGGATTGAGTTAGTAAACTAATTAAGAAGCCTAGTCCTAGAACTGAATTAGGACATATATTATAAAATCAGCTTTACGTTTTAATTTTTGGAGGAGTCGTTTTATCTTTATTGGAATATAAATGTTGGACAAAGTTTCAGTTGAAAAGATGGAGTTGGTACTCAGGAGAAATATACATGAACTAATGAACTTTGGGCCCTTTTGATATCTTTATGTGAATTTTTTGACCTTCCTTTTAATACCTCTTTTTATATAAACTACTTCACATTCTTAGTAAGAAAACATGAAATGCAAACGATTGCATAACATAAACACAGCTGCAAACAGAGTTATTAGTTTTCACAGTTTCACTGACCAAATTGGAGTTATTCTTGTTGAGAGTATCAATCTCACATTTAGGACTACTCTCGCATGCTATGGACTGAAATATCTTGTATTGGCCAAATTTCCTGTCTCACTGGATTTTCCATATTTTTATGTTTGTTTAAGTCCTAATGCTGACTTCAATCTAAGTTTTTATTAGTCTTTTAATAAGACTGGTCTTTACTTGAATTATGGCTCACGCAGACATGAAAAGCACATAGGATTGTTCCCTACTTAAAAACTTTGCTTTATCATTGTATGGTTTATACATGGCCGTTGAATAGTAAAGACGATTGCAAAACATAATTATTAACAGAATATTTACTCTCTACGTTCACTCGTGTTGAGCATCTATGTTAATGCGTTATTTCTTATGATCATGCATCCTCCTGGTTCTTACTTATAAATCTGTTCTTTGTGTAACATACACACTAGTAAATACAAATGATCATGCTTATACATGTCTATGGTATGTGATTGATTCCTCTGCAGACTTTGATTCAAGTTCACTCTCCTGCCGAATGGCTCCTGGAAGAAGTCATCGAGGGGGAAGATTTTTTTCGGGAGTGTAACTACCAAGATCTTTGCCAGACTTCAATGTGCTATTCCATTTCCAAAAGTAGAATCCCACCTATCTAACTAGCCCATCTTTCTACGGATGTCAATATGTGCATCTAATTTGCTTTTTTTCTTTCTGTTTAATATAGTATTGGTGTCCTTTGTATGTTGGGTATTTTCTTTTCTCTTTTTCTTGTACCATTGGACAAGCCAAAGTTGTTAAAATGTCCCACATCGGTGGGTTCAAAGAAACCCAATGGGTTTAAATAGTATTACCCTACTTTAACTAATACTGAGGCATTTTGTGGTAAAACCCCATACCTGACGGATTGAGCAGATGGTAAAAATTGGAGACAGTATCGGTGTCATTAGAGTGGGGCGGGCCCGGCGATCCAAAATTCCAACATGGTATCAGAGCCCACGGTGCGGGCCCGTGCAAGTCAATGAGCTTGCTTGCAAGCCAACGAGCTTGTCACCCATAAGGAAACAAGTCTAAACTCTTAATATAGAGACGACTGCTGAGTTCCATTGAAAACAAGTGGCCCTAACGTGAGCCGATCTCTGAGTTTCAATTATCGATGTGGATCTCCACGTGGGTTCAAAGAAACCCATGCCTTTTGTGTAGTAAAACCCCACACCTGACGGATTTGGCAGATGGTAAAAGTTGGGGACAGTATCAATGTCGTTAGGGTGGGGCGGCCAGGTGATCCAAAATTCCAACAAAAGTCACTCTCCCTATTACTCTCTCTGCAACAGTTTTTCTCCCTTATGCTTACTGTACATTAATTGCTTTTTTAATTGGAACTTAATGAAGAAGATTACAACTTACTGTACATTGTCTTTTTAAATTTGGAACTTAATGAACCAAAATTGTCCAAAAGAAAAAGAATAATGAACCAAAAGTGTCCTATGTTCCCCATAATACTTCTACTTTCAAGCACAAAAATTCTCTTTATCTTCTTTCTCTGCTACCACTCAATTCTCTTCTTTAGTACTACTCTTCTTCCAGTTTCTCAGCTTAGAATGGCGGGAAAAGACAAAGCTGCAGGTCATGCAATCGGGATCGACCTGGGGACAACCTAATCGTGTGTGGCCGTGTGGCAGTATGATCATGTAGAAATTATAGTGAACGATCAGGGTTACAGGACAACTCCATCTCACGTTGCCTTCACTGATGCCGAAATACTGGTTGGTGATGCTGCATTTAACCAGCTCATCAGAAACCTTCCAACTCCATCCTTGGTAAGGTTCTTCCCACTTCTTTTCCAAATTGGTAATCAGCTTTTCTCAATCGTTAATGACACATATTGTGTTGTTCTAATAAAAGAGGCTGAAAGGTTTGTCTTAATTTTGTTATGGTGATCTTAATGGGAGGCTTAAGATTGATGCTTAAGAAGTCATAGTCGGACTACTGTGATAGTATTAATGTTTGCACCAGTTTTCTGATTCAAATTATTGTTATTCTATACAAATTTGTTCACAAAGTTCTTTTCAATTATTTTACTTTGTTAGATTTGTTTTTGAATTGTGGCACCAATTTTTAGATGCAAAGCGGTTAATTGGTAGAAGATTTAGTGAAGCATGTGTTCAAGATGATATGAAGCTATGGCCTTTCAAGGTCATTGAAGGTCCTGATGATAAGAAGCCGAAGATTGTGGTCACTCACAAGGGCCAAGGGAAGCAGTTTGCCGCTGAAGAAATCTCATCAATGGTTTTGGGAAAGATGCGAGGGATTGCTGAGGCCTTCCTTGGGTCAACTGTTAAGAATGCGGTCATCACGGTCCCTGCTTACTTCAGTGACTCACAGCATCAGGCGACAAAAAAATGCAGCTATCAGTGCCGGCCTAAAGGTGTTGCGTGTCATCAATGAACCAACTGCTGCAGCCATTGCTTATGGCCTTGACAAGAAGGTTGGCTGGTACAGCAATAGAAATGTTATGATGTTTGATTTTGGTGGCGGTACTTTAGATGTGTCGCTAGTTACCATTAGTTGCGGCGTGTTTGATGTGAAAGCCACTGCTGGGGATACTCACCTTGGAGGTGAAGACCTAGATAACAGAATGGTGAAGTACTGTGTCGAGCAATTCAAGAGGCAGAATAATTTAGACGTGACTGGAAACTCCAGAGCACTAAGGAGGTTAAAAAATAGTTGTGAGAAAGCAAAGAGGAGACTTTCATTTACGTCTTCAACAGACATTGAAATTGACTGTTTGGATGAAGGTAGTGATTTTTATACAACTATTACTCGGGCAAAATTTGAAGAACTCAATAGGGATTTCTTTATCAAGTATATGGAGCCGGTGAACAAGTGTTTGGAGGATGCTAAATTGGACGTAAGCAGCATCCACGATGTTGTTCTTGTTGGTGGCTCTTCGAGAATTCCTAAGGTGCAAGAACTCTTACAAAATGTCTTCAAGGGTAAGGAGCTGTGCAAAGGCATTAATCCGGATGAGGCAGTGGCTTACGGTGCTGCTGTTCAGGCTGCAGTTCTGAATGGGAAGGGAAATGAAAAGCTTCAGGACCTCACTTTGTTGGATGTCACGACGCTATCACTCGGGGTGGAGACTGGGCGTGAACGGGACATGATTGTTGTGATACCAAGAAACACTAAAATGCCCGTCAAGAGGAATTATACTGTTACCACCCGGCATGACAACCAAGCAATTGTTAGATTTGCCGTTTATGAAGGCGAGAGTACAACAACAGTGAATAATTACTTTCTGGGTGATTTTAGGCTCAAAGACATTCCTCCAGCTCCGAGGGGTGTTCCTAAATTCAATATTGTCTTTGATATTGATTCCAATGGGATTCTGGACGTATCTGCTGAAGACATGTTGACTGGCCAGAAGAAGGGGATTACTCTCACAAATGACACAACTTGTGAAGGAATTGAAGGAATAATGTAAGAAAGAATCTTATGCCATGCTAAAGACTGAAAGAGGATTTGTTTTACTTATGCGTTCCTACTGTGTAATTTAAATGGTTCTAATGTTTCAACTATTATGTTAATTTTGAATTCGTACTTTCACACGTTTACCCTTTATTTATATACCTATAACAATTAGGAATCTTCCAAAAAAAAAAATTTAATAATTAGGATTTTTGAAATAATGATCTAATCCTTCATCTAACAAACATTGCACAAACCAATACAGTTATTTACACACTCTAATAGAGATGCATCCTATCAAGGATGGAACCAGGATCTAAAAGACGGGACAGCCGAAAGCATTAATCTATAAGTAAAACATACTAAATCACTTATTTATGCCTTTGGAAAAGTAGTGGGGGACTATGGCCACTGCAGGCTCAACATCGTTCTACCTATGCATTCTACAATATATGTTAGATTCACTTGTATATGAGCGTGTGTTGATAAGTGTATCGATTTTGTGTATTCAAAGAAAAAAAAGTAATATTTTACCAAATTTTATACAACCAACAAGTTTTGGGACCTAGATGAAGCCAATATGTGATTCATATTCCTATCTCCACTCGGTTTGTTAAGGGACAAGTTAGTCCTTTCTCGCAGTGTGGCATTAGGACCATGCTGGACTTCAATTTGGTTTTATAAGGCCCTTACATTTTTTTTCCTTTTTAAAACTTCCTTTTATCACTTGCACCTTGATCAAAACTTATTTGCTCTTCATTGTAAGTGGTGGATTGCCTAGTGGATATGGCTCCTTTTCAACTCACTACTTTTTGGATGCAAGCTTTCAAATTTCGAAGACGTTTCTGATTTAGCTTAGAGTAATTATATCGCTTGTAATAAATAAAAAAATTTTAAAAAAAAAAAACCTATTTGTTCTTCATTATCTTTTCCTTTTTTGTTTTTCATTTAGTGCCATGAAATTCCAAAGACATATATCTGGTTTGTGGTGAAATATGTACAACTAATAATTTTGTATATAAAATTCACTACAATATGTGCAACTAAGTTGTAAAATTCTCTCAGAAAAAAATAAAAAAGAAGGTAAAGTAATAGAGTAGTTATCGTTTGTGCTTTTGGTAATCGTTATTGTTTGTGCATTGGTTGCTGCACAATTTGGCATAAAACAGCCGACAGAAAATAAATTTTGGAGACTTATTGCATTCCAACCTTGTTTGCACAACACTTTAGAAAAGCAAAAGAAAAATGTTTCTTCGTTACCAAATATAGACCTAACTTACGATAGACACCACTCCGAACTCTTTCTCTTCCCACTAAACTTGCCGGACTCACTCTTCCTAGTCCCTTCCTATTACTCTCACTGCGATCATTTTTCTTCCCTTCTCTTCTTCTTTATCGTGTTCCCGTGCAGAGAATGGCAGGAGAATAAGGCCACGCAATCGGGATTGATCTGGGGACAACGTACTTGTGTGTCGCAGTGTGGGAGCACGAGGTGTGGAAATCATAGTGAATGATCAGGGTAATAGGACCACTCCATCTTGTGTTGCCTTCACTGAGAATGAGCGATTTATTGGTGATTCAGCCATCAACAAATCATCCGGAACCCTGCCAACTCTATTTTTCGTTAGCTCCTCGTTTAAATTATGTACCACTAATTAACAGTATTTTCGGAGTAGGTTCACGGAAAATGCTTATATGCTTATTTCTTATGGTCATGTTCATAAAATATTATTTTTTTAACAGAACAAAAAGCAATAAATATAAACAATATGAAGTTGAATTAAAACTATCCTTGCAGCATCAAACTTTTGATTAAACCAAATAAGTCATTATTTCGTTTTTGATACATGACCTATTGCTTTTCAGCTCTTTTTCTTTCTAGGAATGATTTTTAAATATTCATTTATTTGCAGATGCAAAGAGGTTAATTGTAGGAGATTCAATGATGCCACTGTTCAAAGTGATTTGAAGCTCTGGCCATTTAAAGTCAGTGAAGGTCCTGGCGGCAAGCCCTTGATAGTGGTCACCCACGAGGGACAAGAAAAACAGTTTGCTGCCGAAGAAATTTCAGCCATGGTTCTAGCGGAAATGCGGAAGATTGCTGAGGCCTACCTCAACTCCTCTGTGAAGAATGCAGTTATCACTGTCCCTGCTTATTTCAATGATTCACAGCGTCAGGCTACAAAAAATGCTGGCAACACTGCTGGCCTAAATGTGATGCGTATCATCAACGAACCAACTGCGGCAGCAATTGCTTATGGCATTGACAGGAAGGCTGGTTGGTATAGCAAGAGAAATGTGATGATATTTGATTTAGGTAGTGGTACTTTAGATGTTTCACTACTTACCATAGGTGATGGTGTGTTTGAAGTGAAGGCCACGGTTGGAGACACTCACCTTGGAGGAGAAGACTTCGATAACAAAATGGTGGACTTTAGTGTTGAGCAATTTAAGAAGAAGCATAATTTGGACGTGAGTGGAAACTCTAAAGCACTAAGGAGGTTAAGAAACGCATGTGAGAAATCAAAGAGGAGGCTTTCATATACTTCAGCTACTGACATTGAAATCGACTGCTTGTACGAGGGTACTGATTTTTATACAACTATTACCCGCGCCAAATTTGAGCAACTGAATACGGATTTCTTTAACAAGTGTCTGGAGCCAGTCGAGAGGTGTTTGAAGAATGCCAATATGGAAGTAAGCAGTGTCTATGATGTTGTTCTTGCCGATGGATCTTCTAGAATTCCCAAAGTGCAGAAATTGTTGCAGGATGCGTTCAAGGGGAAGCAGTTATGCAAGAGTTGTTGGTGTGTAACCCTTCAGTCGATTCTTGGAGGCAAAGAAACAATTCAAATGTTTTGTTTAATAGTTGTTTTTAGTTTAAATTTGAGTCATTGGATCACAGTCCATGTGGCAGCTCTCTCTTGTATCTAGCCTCAGTGATAGATTAAAACAAGTGGCATCATCTCATAGGGTGATAGCAATTAAGGGCTGAGATTGAATCTTGAGTTGATGAGTGAAGGATCTCCCTTCCTCTTCCATGTATAACGGTAACAAACCTCACATGTTTGTTGTGAGGAATCCCGAAATCAATTCCATCATCACCTTCTGAAAATTCTCTCTAATTCTCTGGTATTTTCCAGAATTGCATCATACCTCCATTGAAGCATATCGATCACACACCCACACTAACAAGAGTATCAATCCGGATGAGGCAATTGCATATGGTGCCGCTGTTCAAGCTGCAGTCTTGAGTGGGAATGGAAATGAGAAACTTCAAGACTTCAGTCTCTTGGATGTCATGCCTCTGTCACTAGGGGTTGAGACTGTGGAAGACTATTGTGAGACATTCATGACTGTTGTGATTCCAAGAAACAGCAGGATTCCCATCAAGAGGAACACAACTATAGTTTCTCGCTATGACAATCAAGTGTCGGTCAAGTTCCCCATTTATGAGGGTGAGAGCACAAACACCAAAAATAATAATTTTCTGGGTCAATTTAAGCTAGTGGGTATTCCTCCAGCTCCAAAGGGCGCTGCTAAATGGAGGCCGATTCTCTGCTCTCCCACTTCCCATACACTTTCATCCTTCTCCTATTTGTGCGGTCACGGTTAAACCACGTCAACATTTTATATTGATTTTTTTATAGAGATAATAAGACAAAAAATAATAGTAATATAAATTGTTGACGTGGCTTTACTGTGACCGCACAAATAGGAGAGGATGGAAGTGTATGGGAAGTGGGTGAGCAGAGAATCTGCCTCCCTGCTAAATTCGATGTTTGGCTCAGTATTGATGCCAACGGTATTGTAAGTGTCTCTGCTGAGGATAAGTCTATAGGCCAGGGGAAAGGGATTACAATCATGAGTTATAAAGACATAATTAAGGAACTTCGAAGGAATTGAGGCAGTGAACTAATTAAGAAGCCTAGTCCTAGAACTGAATTAGGACATATATTATAAAATCAGCTTTACGTTTTAATTTTTGGAGTTGTTTATCTTTGTTGGAATATAAATGTTGGACAAAGTTTCAGTTGAAAACATGGGAGTTGGTACTCAGGAGAAACATACATGAACTAGTGAACTTTGGGCCCATTTGATATCTTTATGCGAATCTTTGGGCCCTTTTGATATCTTTACGGAAACTAGTTCACATTCTTCATAAGAAAACATGCAATGCAAACGATTGCATAACATAAATACAGCTGCAAACAGTGTTATGAATTTTCACCGTTTCACTAACCAAATTGAAGTTGTTCTCCTATGGGCAGACTATCTGATGGACCAAGTCTGCACCCTGTTTTGTTGAGAATGAATCATACATGTGCTTGTAAGGAGTTGAACTACTTTCTATATTGCTAAGTGGTTTTATGATAGAACCCTAACTTTTTCACGTCTCACCCCAGTGCAACATACAGTTTCCGCCTGGGACGCCTGAAAGCCCACTTCCACTTCCCGAGCAAATGTCCCACCAACAAACTCCAATGTTCTCCACCACCAAACCACCCCTTTCGGAACACCATTTGTCCAAAAGAAGGGATTACAATCAAGAGTGACAGAAGAACTTTAGGAATTGAGAAGATGAGGTAAGAAATGATAATTTGTGGCATACAAAGGCTGAAAATAGCATATACATTATGAAATCAATTTCATACTCTACATGTTTAGCTGTAAGCTCGGATGGTTTTGCTTATGCCTGGTTGTGTTGCTTTGGGCTTAATCGAAAAATCAGAGGAAGCAAACAGTTTATAGGCACTCCTTTTGCTTGCTTGTCATGCATCATAACATCATTTTATGTGCTGGTTGTTTTTGTTATGAAAGAAATCATGTGTTGAGTTCTGTGATCTTGCTATAGCTTAGTGCGCGAGACGGGTTTAATGAAAAATTTGACATAGATAAACAACTGATGTGTCATGTTTGCTCTGTTTCATGAAATTTCTTGAGTCATTACAAGATTAGGATTCTTTTTCTTCTTTAGTACGTTGGAAGTCAGACTCCAAGATGTTTGTTGCAAGACAACAAAAATGGGTATGTTACTGTTCTATAGGATCGATGATACTATTGTGACAAGATTTAGCAACTGCTGATAATCTAATCCAAATCTTTGTAAAACAAAATGTCAATTTTATAAATTATGTTTCATAAATAACAATTTAATGACTTTATTTTGCATCTACTTTTGAAAATTAAGTTTATTCAGGCATCCAATCTGTTTTATGTGTGCGTATGAACATAATTCGTTGAGCTCGATCAAGCTCATTGTAAAAGCTCAAACAAATCAACGAAATAGATTAATTTTTCCGTTTGGCAATTGAATGAAGAAGATTACTTAACTAAATCCAAATCACATTTTTTTTAATTATCTAGTCTTATTAGATTTGGAACTTAATGAAGAAGGTTACAACTTACTGTTGCTTCTTTAATTTTGGAACCAAAAGTGTCCAAAAGAAAAAGAATAATAATATTTTGGATATTATGAAGTTTTTCCTTAACAAAAAGTATCCAAAACATTATTACCACAAACCTCCTAAATTTCGTCGTGCTTTATGGTGCAATCTTTTAAATATTCATTCTAATACTATAGTATTGTGGATGGCAATTGGTGATTTTAATGCTATTATTGGAGCGCATGAGCAAATGGGTGGTCACCTACCTAATCGAACTTCGTGCGAGGACTTTCGTAATACTACTGAGCTCTGTGACTTTACTCATATGGATACTACTGGTGCTTTTTACACCTGGACTAATGGCTGGAGTGTTCATGGTTACATGGAGAGGCGTCTTGACAGCTCTCTTTGTGACACACGCTGGTTACAATCTTGGCCTCATACTAGTTGCTTAGCTTTGTCCAGGGTTGTTTTTGATCATATTTGTCTAGTTCTCTCGGCTTCTGCCATTGGTCTTGAAGGACCGTGACCTTTTCGGTTTCAGTCCATATGGACATTACATTCAAGATTTTATGGTTTGGTTGCTAAGTGTTGGCAGTCAACTGTGGCCTATGGGTGTCCCATGTTTATTATGTTGGAAAAGCTTAAAGCCCTTAAGCATTGTCTTCGAGATTGGAACTCTAATGTCTTTGGCAATGTCCATAGAAATGTCACTCTTGCTAAGGAAAAACTTCATAATATCCAAAATATTATTTCTTCTTATGGGAATTCTGAAGAGAGGTTTAATGAGGAAGTTGTGGCTAAGACGGTTATCCTCGATGCTCTTCGTATGCAAGAAGCTTTTTGGCGTGATCGTGCCCGAGTTAAATGGCTTACTGAGGGTGATCGTAATACTACTTTTTTCCATGCTTATGCTCGAGGTAGGCCCATGCTTATGCTCGAGGTAGGCATTCTTCTTCCAGAATTGTTACTCTTTTGGATGGTGATAATGTACTTTTTTCTCATACTGCTATTGTAGATTATGTGGTAAACTTCCATCGGTCTTTATATAATTCTCTGTTCGCACCAACTGGAATTGAGGAGGTTTGTGGTGTAATTACACCTATGGTTAGTGATGAGAAAAATCTTTCTCTTTCTTGTTTACCATCAGCTGAAGAAATTAGCAGTGCTGTTTTTCTATAGATCCCTCTAGTGCTCCGGGACCTGATGGTTTTCCTGGCTCATTTTATCAGTCATGCTGGGATAATGTTGGTTTGGATGTTATTGCTTTTGTACTAGATTTTTTTAAGCTTGGATGGCTTTATCCAAATGCTAATTGCAAATTTGTGGTGCCTATCCCTAAAGTTGATGGGGCTACCACTATTGCTCAGTATCGGCCCATTGCTCTTACTAACTTTCTATTCAAAATTATTCCAAAGATTCTTGTTGATCGCCTCGCCCCCAATTGCCACTCGCATTATTTCTCCTCAGCAAACGACATTTTTAAAAGGTAGATGTATTTCTGATTGTATCGAGCTAGTCTCAGAAGGGTTCAATTTTATAAATAAAAAGGCTTTTGGTGGTAACGTAGGCATAAAAGTCGACATTGCTAAAGCTTTTGATACTTTGAATTGGAAGTTTCATCTCCATATGCTTTCTAGCTTTGGTTTTTCACACATCTTTGTGGACAGGGAAGTGTTTTATTACAATCAGTTCACCTTTCAATTTTGGTAAATGGCACACCGCAGGGGTTTTTCTCCTGCTCCCAAGGGGGAAGTCAGGGTGATCATTTCTCTCCACTTCTTTTCTGTCTAGTGAAGGAAGCTATAAGCAAAGGTCTATCTTCACTTTTCTCTACTGGACGGATTACTACTATTCAGCCCCACGAGGTTGCTGCCCTCCTACTTATGTGTTATATGCTGATGATCTTTCATTTTTTGTCGTGGAAATGTTCAATCCCTTCGTTGTCTTCGTAATTTCTTGGATAAGTATGGTTGTGCATCAGGGCAACTTGTTAATGCAACTAAGAGTACTTTTTATCTCAGCTCCTCCTCTGTCCATCGTAGAGTGCATGTCTCAAGACACCTTGGCTTTCGGTTGGGTGTTGCTCCTTTCACTTATCTTGGGGTACCCATTTTTCGTGGTAAGCCAAGGGTAATTCATTTTCAAGCTTTGGTTGACAAGGCTAAAGCCCGCCTCTCAGGTTGGAAAGGAAAACTTCTCTCAATGGCTGGACGACTTCAATTAGTGCAGTATGTTTATCAAAGCTTGTTTTTCCATAGTTTCTCAGTTTATCGATTGCCAGCTTACCTTTTAAAGCATCTTTCTGCTTGCGCAAGGAATTTTATTTGGTCAGGGGATTTAGCTTCCCGACAGTTGGTAACTGTTGATTGGAGTATGGTGTGCGAACCTAAAAATGAAGGTGGGCTTGGTCTTCGATGCTTTACAATCCTCTTCTCTGTGAGGTCCTTTTGCTCATCAGCGCTTTCCTCTTTCGTCCTCCAAAAAAACAAAATATCTATTTACGGTCTTCTGTGTGGCATGGTCTGAAGCATGCTTTGCCTATTCTGAATAATAATAGTCGTTGGATTATTAGTAATGGGAGGTCCGTTTCCTTTTGGTTTGACAAATGGTTGGATGAACCTATTATTAGCCCTTGTTTATCTTCGATTATTTCACCTAAGGTTCTTCCTAGGGTTTCAGATGTTATTGAAGCACAAAGTTGGTCTTTTCCAGATTATTTTATAAATTTATTCCCTTCTGTGGTGCAACTAATTTTACGTCGACCTTTACCCTTAAATGTCGAGGAGGATAAATATATTTATGAGCCCTCACCTACTGGGAAGTTTTCCTTTTCTTCTAGTTATTAGCTTATTCGAAGGAAACGTAGTGATTGTGCTTAGGCTAAGGTTATTTGGTGACATTTTATTCCGCCACGGCTATCTATTTTGGCTTGGCAACTTTTTCATGATAAACTTTCTACCAAGGGTGCGCTTCAACAACATGGTATTTCTTTGTCATCCATTTGTTGTTTATGTCGTAATTCTGAAGAGTCTACTGCTCATCTTTTCTTTGGCTGTCGGATATCTAAGCAGATTTGGAGGTGGTTAGCTTGCCATTTTGGTACCTCTTTCAGACTCTTTAGATGTTTTTTGGATATCTATGTGCATAAGCCCTTTTCCCAACAGCTGCACAATCTCTGGATTTTTGCTGGTCTCTCTACTATTGCGGCTATTTGGAAGGCTCGAAATAAGTTTATCTTTGGCCGACCACTTTGCTTTCATCGTCTCTGCATGTCTATCAATTATGCAATTGTTCAAGGTGGAAAGTTTATTCCTGATTACTCTCAAAGTTTTGACACTTGAATCATCTCGTCGATGGAGATCCAACCCATCTCTCGCAAGGTGCCTACTATTCTCCCTGTCCTTTGGTCTCCTCCTTGGTTTCCTTGGATTAAACTTAATACAGATGGTTTATCTAAAAGAAATCCCGGTCCCGCTGCTTGTGGATGAGTTTTCAGGAATTGCCATGGTCATTTTCTTGGTGGTTTTAGCCAATGGATTGGTTATAGCAACTTTTTTTTTTGTAGAATTATCTGCATTAATATTGTTGTAGAGTTTGCATATCAGCTAGGTTGGCATTGTCTCTGGTTGGAAAGTGAGAGCTCTAGTATTATTTCTGCTCTTCAATCGTCTGATTTTGATCTTCCATGGCCTCTTCGTACGCAATGGTTTATTTGTTTGGACTGCATTCGAAAAATGACTCTCTACTCATCTCACATATATCGGGAGGGAAACTTTGTTGCAGACAGTTTTGCTAACATGGGCTTGTCTTCTCCAACTTTAACTTGGCATGATTCTCCTCTACCACCGGCTAGTGCTGCTTTGTTTTCAGACTATGTTGGCTTGCCTGGCTACCGCTTCTCAAATTAATCTGCATCTTGGCATCCAGGTTTGTCTCACTTCTTCTTCTTTTTTCCTAACTTTGTGGTGTTGCCCAACTTGTTTTGCAGGTTTAGACCTTTAGGTTTGGTTTTAGGGGGTTAGGTTTCATGTCCCCCCTCTTTTCTTTGTATATCTCTTGTTCTCATTTCTAGAAGGGTACGGTTTATGTCCCCCCCTTCTTTTTCGTGTATTATTTTTGTTATCTTTGTTCTATGAGGGGTAAGGTTTTTGTCCCCCCCCCCCCCGGACTAGATGTAACTTCTTTTTTCGTTATCAATAAAATTTCCCTCGTACCGTCGAGGTTTCCCAAAAAAAAAAAAAAAAATTATGTTTCATAAATAAGAGTTTTAATGACTTTATTTTGCATCTACTTTTGAAAATTAAGTTTGTTCAGGCATCCAATCTGCTTTATGTGTGCGTATGAACATAATTCGTTGAGCTCGATCAAGCTCATTGTAAAAGCTCAAACAAATCAACAAAATAGATTAATTTTTCCGTTTGGCAATTGAATGAAGAAGATTACTTAACTAAATCCAAATCACATTTTTTTTTTAATTATCTAGTCTTATTGGATTTGGAACTTAATGAAGAAGATTACTTAATGAAGAAGGTTACAACTTACTGTTGCTTCTTTAATTTTGGAACCAAAGGTGTCCAAAAGAAAAAGACTAGTGAACCAAAAAGTGTCCAAAGTTCAGACCGCTCTATGTTCCCCATAACATCTTCTACTTTCAAGCACATATATTCTCTTGATCTTCTTTCTATGCTACCATTCAGTTCTCTTCTTTAGTACTATTCTTCTTCCAGTTTCTCAGCTTAGAATGGCGGGAAAAGACGAAGCTGCAGGTCATGCAATCGGGATCGACCTGGGGACAACCTACTCATGTGTGGCGGTGTGGCAGAATGATCATGTAGAAATCATAGTGAACGATCAGGGCAACAGGACCACTCCATCTTATGTTGCTTTCACAAATACTGAGCGATTGATAGGTGATGGAGCATTCAACCAGGTCATAAAAAACCCAACCAACACCATCTTCGGTATGTTCATCTCTTCCAGTATGTATCCATCTACATATATACCATTTTCCCATTAATTTATTTCTCAAATTAGTTTATCTTTTTCTCTGAATATTTATAATAGTATTTGAAGTTATAAAATGTGGGGTGTTGGTGATAAGTTATAATTTAGTTATGATTTTGATGATAATTAAAAAGGTGTAGTACATTTACAGTAGAGTGAAAGAATTTGGGATAGTTACGACACCGTTTGTTTAACAATATGCTTTTATTTCAATCATATGACCTATTTCTTTGTTAGTTTTGGTTGTTGGGTTGTGTTTTTTTTTTTTTTTTTTTTTTTTGTCAAGCGATAGATTTGTTAGATTAGGTGTTAGGGAACGACGGGGTTTGAACTCACGCCGTGGTGCAAGAACAACACTCCTGTCCACCCTGTGGTAGAGGGCCACTTGCGTTGGGTTGTGTTTCTAATTCTGTCCTCAATTTGCAGAAACGAAAAGGATAATCGGTAGGAGGTTCACAGATGAATGTGTTCAAAACGATATAAAGCATTGGCCTTTTAAAGTCATTAGAGGTCCTTCTGACAAGCCAATGATTGTCGTCACATACAAGGGTGTAGAGAAACAATTTGCTGCTGAAGAAATCTCATCTATGATTCTTGTGAAAATGCCGGAGATTGCTGAGGCTTACCTTGGTTCAACTGTGAAAAATTCAGTTATCACAGTCCCTGCTTACTTTACCGACTCACAGCGACAGGCTACGAAAGAGGCAGGTGCTAGTGCGGGCCTCAATGTGATGCGCATCATCAATGAGCCAACTGCTGCAGCCATTGCTTATGGGCTTGACAGGAAGGCCGGTTGGTATAGCAAGAAAAATGTGATGATATTTGATTTGGGCGGGGCAACCTTGGATGTTTCGATACTTGCCATAGCTGACAATGTCTTTGAAGTGAAGGCCACCGCTGGAGACACTCGTCTTGGAGGTGAAGATTTCGGTAACAGAATGGTCAACCACTGTGCTGAGCAATTCAAGAGGAAGTATAACGTGGACGTTGGTGGAAACTTCAAGGCTCTTAGGAGGTTAAAAAATGCATGTGAGAAGGCAAAGAGGAGGCTTTCATTTATGTCCGAGACAGACATTGACATTGACTGTTTGCATCAGGGTGTAGATTTTTGTTTAACTATTACCCGTGCTAAATTTGAGCAACTCAACATGGATTTCTTCAGCAAGTGCATGGAGCCTGTGAAGAAGTGTCTGGAAGATGCCAACATGGACATAAGCAGCGTCCAAGATGTTGTTCTTGCTGGTGGCTCTTCTAGAATTCCCAAGGTGCAGCAGCTTTTGCAGGAGGTTTTCAGGGGAAAGGAGCTTTGCAAGGGCATCAATCCGGATGAGGCAGTGGCCTATGGTGCCGCTGTTCAAGCTACTGTCTTGAGTGGTGGCAATCTAACTGCAAAGCTTGGGGACTTCGCACTGGTGGATGTCACCCCTCTCTCACTTGGGTTGGAGGCTAATGAAGAACATATCATGTCAGTTGTGATTCCAAGAAACACTAGAATACCGGTCAAAATAATCAAAAGTTTTACTACTGGCTGTGACAACCAACGGAATGTTTGGTTTGCCATTTATGAGGGTGAGAGTAGAATGGCAAGAGATAATAACTATTTGGGAAGATTTAAACTCAATGACATTCCTCCAGCTCCCAGGCGTGTTCCTAAATTTAAAGTTTGTTTTGATATTGATGAAAATGGCATCCTGCATGTGTCTGCCGAGGACAAGTCCACCGGCCATAAGAAGGGGCTCACATTCAACTGTGACAGAAGAACTTGTGAAGGAATTGAGACATTGGTTTAAAAGTCAGTTGACTGATGTAAGAAACATTAATTTCTCGCATGCTATAGACCGTAATATCTTGTATTAACCATATTTCCCATCTCACTGGGTTTGCTCAAGTCCTAATCTTGACTCTTCAATATGACGTTTTTATTACTGTCTTTAATTAGGACTGGTCTTTACTTGAAGTATGGCTCACGCAGACATGAATAGAACATTGGATTCCAGGGGAAACATAATTTCTTTGAGGATGTTCTCTGTTTACTCCATACGCGCACTCACGCTGAGCTTTGTTAACGCGTTATTTCTCATGATCATTCATCCTCCCGATTCTTACATATAAAATTGGATGAACCTTCAACAAACAATGAACCAAAAAATCTCGACACTGACTGCATTCCACTGGGGGATATCCAACTGCTAAAAATAAATGAAGGTATATACATTTTTAAGCCTGACTGCATTCCGATCGATTGTTCTTCTTTGAGTTTTCACCCTGAGAATGTCAAGAAGAAGAAGAATTCTCCCAATTTTCCAAAGCTGCCTTAAAAAGTCATCGAAGCAGAAGAATTCTCGGAGTACTTTACTTAGCTACTGAGATATGTGCTAGGTTTCTATGTGCAAGTCCACTTCCACTCTCAATACGTGCAACTAATTTGCCGTTTTGTTCTCTGTTCATAGTTCAGTACACAGATAAGTACTGAACTTAATTTAAATATAAAGTTGTAAAGTTATCTCAGAAAAAAAAAGAAAAAAAGAAAGAAAGGTAAAGTTAAAAAGTAGTAAACATGACTTAATCGTAACCGTTTAAATAGGAGGTGACTGAATGAGAGAGAAATTTGGAGAAAAGAAAATCATACTCCAAGTTATAAAGTAGTAATGGTATTAAAGAAGGTAAAGTTATAAAGTAGTTATTGTTTATGTTTTTTTTATGGTAATCGTTGTCGTTTGTGCTTTTATTTGTTGCACAATTTGGCATAAAAACAGGCAACAGAAAATAAATTTTGGAGACTTGGAGGGTGTAATCAAATTAGGATTTGTTTGGAATTTTAATGGACTTTAAAATTAGGATGTATTCAATTAAGATTTGAAAGAGGATTTTAAAATTTGAAAAGATTTTAAAGATTTTAAAATCATGGTGTAATCAAATTAAAATTCGAAAAGATTTTAAAAATACATTTAAATCCATGGATAGTCAATCAAATTTTTTTTTAAAGTCCACCGAAGTCTAAATGTAGTGACAAATACTAAAGATTTGCTAGGATTTCCATAAATAGAGGATTTTGATGGATTTGAAAGTGATGGTGCAAATACGAATTGCCATCAAGAATCCTATCCTCCCCCCTCAGATTTATTTTCACACAGAAGAAAACTTGCCAACCTCTTCGTTTCATCTCTACCTTCCTCGTATCTCATCGTTCTCCTCATATTTTTTTTTGCAAGTTCTAATTGTAAACACACATTATGAATTGCAAGTTTGAATTTCTGGGCCTCAACCTTTTCATAACTTGAAAGAAAGAAAGAAAAAATCTCAAATCCCTAATTCAATATTTCATCAAATTCATCATAGATTCTGGAAAATAAAGGTACGAAATTTAAGCTACAAAAGTTGGAAAATCTCAATGATCTAAACCCTAGTTGATTAAAACACCTCCACCCAAAAGATGAGAGTACAGAAATTTGATCGCTATTTGATAGTGCCGGCCTCAAATGTTCCAAATTTTGAACAAATTAATTAATTACAGGGCTTAACCCATATATTTATACAAATCTGGTTATACAAAAAAACTAGCAAAAATGCCCGCACTTTGCTGTGGGATTTGAAAACGTAACCACAATTTAACGCACATCTCTAAATAATTCAGAAATCAATCAAAGCAGCTGAACTCACATGATAGAATAAGTCTTTCAGTTTGTATCCATATTCTATTAAATTTCCATTAAAAGCCTATGATAACCAAAAAAGTTTTAGTAAAAAAGAAACAATTCTAACAAATAGTAAGAATGAAATAAGAAATGTCCTTTCTTGCAGCTGTTGTCCCACAAATTTGCCTCGTATCTTCCAGTCCACCTATTGCCTAATGGAAGCAAAAATTTAGCGTACCCACTTGTAATTTTAGCTAACCAACCCACTGAACCAAACAAATTCAATCAGAAAATTAATGACAAATGCTAAAAAAATGGTTAACTTAAAAAGATGGAGAAAACTTTTGAGCCTACTTGAAACTTTCGAGCGCTTGGTGATTCCTGAAAGCCCAATTCCGTACTTCGTAAATCTGCAAGGCATAATGACTATGAGTAAATATGGAGATTTGGTGTAACATCTCATAAAATAAAATGATTATTTCAAATAAAACGAAATAACATCAAAAGACCCCAGAAGTTCAAATCAAAATTTATCCCAAATCCTAGAAATTTAACGAAGAATTCTACAAAAAAAAATAAAAAATAAAAAAACAACGTAAACCTACAAGTCATGTGATGAAAATACCCAGAGGAGAGGTTTTCTATACAATTAGTAGAAGAACTATTTCTGTAAAAGATTCTAGCGGGAAGCTGATGATTTGGCCAGTTTTGTCAAGGAGACGGGCTCTATTGCTTTCTTTTAGGGGTGCAGCCTTGCTTCATTCACCAGATCTCCAACCTGGGCTACTGGATGCCCTGTAACTAATAATCCAAAAAGAAACATTAGTTATCCACAGCTTGACAATTTCTTTCATGGTGTAAGGATATATTTTCAACAGTTCGTTGTCGTTTGTTTATCTGCAATTGCACCTGCATCTGCATTTGCTGCAGATTATATTACTCAAATGAAATGCATATCAGGGGAGAAAGAGAAAGCTGAGTTGGAAAGATTGACTGACTGAATGTATAAATCATTGTTTCCCATAACAAACAGACCGCTGCATATAAACAATTGCGCAACCATATAACTCCATTTCTAGACAACAAAGAAAGTGATTATAGAGAATAAACCAATATCAATATCATTGATTGTAATATGCATTTAAACAAAACACCATAAAATGGCAAATTAAACCAAAATTACAATTAAAAAACGAAACATCAATTATCTAGATATTTAAAATTATCATATGAATTACTATCTACTAATTGTATTGTTCCATTCAGTAAAGGAACTAATGCAGTTCTAGGCTCATCGTCCCAACTAACGTTAACCAAAAAAAAAAAAAAAAAACCAAACTTCAAATTGAAATTCAAAAAATCTAAAACTTTTGCCCATCCATACACAAAAAAGATTAGATTGGAGACACAGAGAGCTAGCACAGGAAGCAAAGAAGATTTGCAAAAGCAAATTAAGAGATCATCACATTACAGAATTAAAATAATTTTCATTTCCAATTGTATTACAAAAGCCTATGGTTTCATTCCACTCCACAAATTCACAGATTAATTCAAAAATTTCTCCACCCTCAGAACAAACTACGACATGCATTTGAACAACTCCAAACAATGTTTGAAAGAGATTGAGCTACAATTAGTTGATGTGGAGATTGAACCATTCCCGACATTCATTTCCAATTTTCTCAAACATGAAGGACATACAGGAATTAAATGAAACAAATAATACACCTAAGAACCCATAGAGAAAAAAGCTTATATCAAACATACATTACTAGGGTTGCATATGCGTCTCTTCATAACAGTTTTAACGACCCAAGTACCACGCCATTTGACCATTTTCAGATTCACCAAATGAACCCTGCAAGATTAAATGGATTTCTAACAGTCACCTGTACCATGTTGAGGCATGTTAGTAACTACATGACATTGAAACCATTTTGTTTCTCACCAGTTTATCAACTGGTACACATTGTAAGTATTGAACTGGTTCTGACGTCAAAACATTTCTATTCTCCAAATTTGGCATATTCCAACTATGATCTTCATATCGTTTCTAAAAGGCTTCAAGTCACGTATTAGTACAATGCTCATTCTTGTAAACCTGGAGCAAAAGCATACATATTGTTAGAAAGAAAGTGTCCATATATCAAAATGTATGTTTTGCAATATGTAAATGTTTACAAACTTGCAGCGAAAAAATAGCAAATTGACTTGTTTTAATTGGTTAAAAAATAAAAAAATAAAAACATTTTAATATTAGACATTTGAATTAAAAAATTTATAACATGCCAATACAATAACTTGTTTAAGTTTGATCATCTATAACATCTAACTAATATCTGATTTATACTGAAATTCTAGCAATCAAGCAAAGAAGTTCGTATTTGAATAACCAATTATATTGACACATTATATTCCTCTCTTTGGTTCAGCGCTTTGCAGACAATCCAACATTTTTTTTTCTCTTGGTACACCCATTTTTTGAATCATTTATGTGTCTATGCATTAAACAATATCTTGGTATAATTGAGAAAGAAAAAAAGATACAACTGAAAATCAGAAAATTAGAAAGAAAAAAAAAACACATGCAAAGATTTAACCGTAAGAAACCCCAACATTCCCAGCATTCGAATGATTAGAAAAATCGAATTTGATAACATTGTACCTTTTTTTTTTTTTTACGGTAAAAGGGAATTCATTTCATAACAAACCAAAACATAGAAGTTATAGCAGGTGAAGAAGGCTTCTAAAAGGATACGGAGAATCGTCACTTAGCAACTGCTTCCCAATTCTTAGAACAAAAAGCTATCATCTTTTGGAAAAGAAACAGTTGTCATTGAAATCATCAAACCCTTTCATAGCATCAAATTTGTACAGAAATATAAATATTAAAAAGCAGAACTCAGATTTAAAAGCCAAAGTTAAAATTAATAAATAAATTTTTAAAAAAAACCACATGGTACCTACTCTGGGATTAATCTCAAGAAAATACAATTTCCAATATCCAAAAATATAAATATCTAAGTGATTGTGTGTGCGCATATGGGTTAAATTAGATCGAGAGAGAGTACAATAAAAAATAAACAATCATTCGAATAAAAACTCAGCATATTATAAAAGTTACTAACCCGGAAAGTCGTTAGATCCAGGGTCCAACTCCTTGTCCTGTAATTCCAGAATATAAACAACAAAATATAAAATCAGAAACCCCCAAATTTATTCATTTCTTAATTGAAATCCAGAAAAAAAAAATGCAAAATTTAAGCAATGCAGAGAAAACCCAGATCCCACCCCAAACAAACGCAAAAATGAGAGAGGAAACCCAAAAAAAGGAATTCAAGGAATCCAACACACCACAATCGGAGCTAGGACGCTTTCCGACGGCTATATTCATCGCCAACGGCGCGGTTGCCAGCCGTCGCTGTACCTCCAGTACGCATCCGGCGTGTTTGAGGCTTGTGACCGTCACTACATGCTTGGTTTGTGGGCTCCACGGCGAGAGACATGGGAGAGCACCGAGGCGAGGAAGATTATGGTTTCAGTAGAGGAGAGAGGAAGTGTGAGAGAGAGGTGAAGATGTAGTCGATGTAGTCTGAATTCCTTTCACAAAATCAAACGCCCATCCCTCCCCATCCCTTAATCACCGACAGAAGCCTTGATTTGAGGAGAAAAAATCAACCCTAAACCCCTTTTTGGTAGCTTCAGTGCCTCACTCCTCTCTCTCCCTTCCCCTCCCTGCCATCCTACGCCTATGTCCCTCTCTCTGCAACCCATGCTTTTTTGGCAGCATCACTCCACCTAACCCATCCCAATCCGCCCCAAACCCTACAGACAAAATTACCCTTCTAAGTTCTAATAATTACCCTCTCAACCCAGCCCAAATCTGACAGTTTTGTTGTAAATAGTGTGAAATCGAGTGGCAAAGATTTGACTGTAGCTAAGCTACAGTCAAATCCCTCCTCAACTTTAGAATAGATAACTAGCAAAAATTGCCCGATGCTGCGAGTTTCAAATGCAACCAGTTCTTGCAATCAGTAAATATGGTTGAGAAGTTGTCAATAGTCAAAAAACACGTTGGCCAGGATAGTCAAATTTTATCAGTTTACTCCAAATGACTTCAACTTCTCCAAAAGGTTTGCTTCTAGACTCTTACCAATCACTCAATAGAATTGTTAATTGGCCCTGAACTCAGTAAAAAAATTAGCCAACTCTAATTAACAATAGCTAATCAAACTGCAAAAACAACATAGTGAGTTTCAACTGTGTTCAAACATCCAAATCAACCGATTCAAAGGTCTTGATATGCATTATTACCCAAAAGGCATCCATTACATTTTAATAAAAATTTCCCTGCTGGATTGCTGCAATTCACATATAATTTGAAAGATCAAATTCAAACATTGAAGCACTCAAGCAATTTAGATAATGCTTGTAAGATGAAATTAAAACACTAAAATCACTCTACAACTGATTCACATGAGTCGAATTAGATCCTTACCAACCAAAAATTTACCGCAGCCAAACGCTAGGTCCTTTCCATTAGTTAAGTAGATTTTACGTAGCTGCATTCTCATTGAAATAAGGGAAATAAATATCTTAATTTTTTAAGGAACACGAAAATATTTCTCAACTTGCTTGTTTTCCCTGCATAAAAAATTATAAGCACAGAGGGGAATGGATATTTCCCAACAAATAATGCAAAAACCAATAATAAAGATTTGTCAATAAATTTTGTGGTTAATGTGTAGAGCAATTGCATCGGAAAGTCAAACCTTGAATATCATACAACAAACATGGCTCTGCGAGGAGCCCACTTCAAGCACCATGGAACTCTGATGGGACTGTCCCATCATGCCACCTATAGAAAATAGCAATTGATGAGAGTCAATATTCGATAAGTTTATCTCACAGTTATTTGATTTAAACCGATTCTTTTCATATGGTTCATCACATAAGGGGTTTCTGAGAAATCCAAGCAACCAAGATACTGGCAGGATTTGGAGATAAATTGCGAAACGCTATGTAATTCAATGACAACTGAAGGGGAAGTAGTAGTACTGGTGATATTAGGATACAATCAGAAAAGCATTGAAATGCTTAGCTTTTAGTCTAACAATCTTTTCTTCTTTAGAGAAGAGAGGCAGGGGAAGGCAATAGGGACAGTCTGACAGGATTTTTTATAAACCAGATTTGCGAATGAATGTTGGGTTGGGCCACTTCACAACAGTTGCTCACTCTCACTCTAGGTTCTAAGTTCTACACACACACACACACACACACATATATATACATACCAATACTATTACTTCAAATAACTATTAATTAAGAAGAATAAGAAACTATATATGTGTGTGTGCATGTGTGTGTGTACAATGGCAGCAGATATGGATATTAGTAATGATGGAGATCAAACTCCCAACGGATCAGATATGTGAAGAGAGATGAAACAATATGGGTCATATATGAATATGTGCAGTTTTCCTTATTCAACTAAAGCATTTAAATTCCTCTAATCTTCATCTTTTTAAACCATAAAAACAACAATCCCAGATTTTGGGTTGAACAACCAGTCATGGATATCCCACGTCAAATCCAAATAAGAGGAATAAACAACTTAAAAAGCAGCAACATTGCTACTTGCTAGTCTTCCTACATGATCTAAGAATACAATTAATTAAATAGATATAGGATCACATTGACCATAAAGTATTACCTGCAACTCAAAACTAAAAATAAGATAGAGACTTGGCGGAAAACTCGAAATTCCTCACCAAAAAAAAACTCAATATTACGCAATTAGATCATTAGGTTTCATGGCATATTGTTTTTCGTTTAAGAAAACCTTCTTGCAGTTTATCGTACAAAAAATCCTACTCGAAGTAAAAATTAACAGTAGTAAGTCATAGCAGCATAAAGTATAATCAGTAAATTAAATTCAACAGAACATAAAACACAATTTGACTAATAAACATTTAACTCAATAAATTCATTACCACATCAAACTTGAGAGTCCAACAGGTCTAAATGTGTCAAAACCTTCTCCATATTCAACTTCAATTGCCTGAAAATACCAAAAAGCGGAGCAAAAACATAATTTCATCAAAATTGCTTACCCAAGGATAAGTTAAAAATAGAAAATAATCAAACCTCAGAAGCTCTGGATTCTTAATCACCATAAAAATTACAAATTAAACCAAAACTACAACTTCAAAAAAAAAGCAAACATCAATTATCTAGATATATAAAAGAGAAATATTTTTAAAACTATAATTGTAAGTGGCTGGAATTTTCTGTGTTTGTCCCAATGACTTGGGAGAGAGAAAAAAACAATGGGGTGTTTGATTGAAATGCAGAAGTCTTTGAAGAGAGATAAAGGGATTACATGCCTCATCTAGCATGGACAATAGTTTGACCTTCCTTCGTTGATGTTCAATCCTATCAGCGGCTGACAAATGAGGCACATCGAAGTCCGAAGACAGGTAGAATTACGGCTGGCCCGCTCTTGCGTACCTAAAGAAGTTTATGAAAAAAAAACTCATAATTCAGATGATTGATAATACTGGATTTAGGAAAGAAGCAAGCAGAAGAGGTGGCGGTGATACTCGATTATGCCCAAACTCACAGAACACTCATACGGTACTCATAAGAATACATAATTTGTATTGGTAATTAGTAAGACAGCCACCAATGAGTTTCTTTGCCAAAAAAATTAACAGAATCTTAAATTTTAATAAATAAAAAATCAAGCTACAAAAACAGTGGGCTGTTTAATAGCTAATTAGTTCCACCACCTGAGTTCCTTTACAACAAAAATTAACAAAAACTTAAAAAGATATAAAAAAAATTAACAGAAAATTCACACTTCAAAAGATATCAAAAAGCCAACCCCTCCTCTGAAGACGAAAGATGCAAACGAAATATAACAATATAAACATAAATTAATTATAACTAAAAAAATACAAATAAAACCAACAATAATCAGCAAACAAAAGCCCTAAACATTCAGATTTTTCAGATGAAACCCAATTTCCCCAAAATAAATTCAAAATCCCATCAGAGAAAATCAAATGCTAAGTCCAAAACCTGTCAGAAAAAAAAAAAAAAAAAAAAAAAAGGTTAAAAAATCACTAAAAAGAAAAAGCCAGAAAAGTAAAAAGAACTTGAATACCTGAGAATGCGTGGAGCCGGTGGCGGTGGCGGTCGACGTCGGGCGAGTCGTTCTCAGCTGCTATGAGCTGACTCAGAGCGGATTCGTAGGGTTTTTTTTTTTAGCGGCGGTCCACCTCGGGCTCTCATACTCGACCACCCTCGTTTGCAGGCGAGAGAGAAAGCTCTCCAGATTGAACTCGAGGCCTAAAATGGAGGCCGTGGTTGAGAGAAATTGGATGAGAGACAGCTAGGGTTGAGAGAAATTGAGTGGCTAGGGTTTTCTTTTAGAAAATATGAAGAAGAATGGGGGTGAGCGGCGTTGGGGCTAGAGGTTGAGAGAAATGGAGAGAGAGAAAGAGGTCTCCCGAATTTGAGAGAAATGAGAGAGAAACGGCGCATCTGTGTGAAGGGGAAGGATTTGCAAATCCCTGAAATCCCTCTCTGTCCCATCTCTCTCTCCATGCAATCCCTGAAATCCCTCGCAACAAATGCTCCGATATCTCTCTCTCTCTCTATTTCAGAGAATCAGAGGTGGGATAGCCTGCATCCCCGGAACCATCATGGAATGACAACGAAGCCAAACCTACCCCCAATTCGCTCAAAACGTAGAGGACAAAATTGCCCTTCCCAACCCATCATCCCCACCGTCGGATTTTAAGCTATGGTAGGCAGAACTGTCATTAAATTTACTGAGGGTCGGGCTTTTATCGAAAACCAACGAAGCCCATGCAAATACCGGGGGCAGCCCAAACCCCAACCCAGCCATAGATTTGGTGGCAGTAGGGTAAATCAGGCAAAATCAAGGGACAAAAATTTGACTGTAGCTGCTACAGTCAAATCCCTCCTCAATTTTAAAATAGATCATTCGATAAATAAAAATGGGAAGCAGAATAGAAGGATATAAATCTCTAACTTTTAATCACATTAATTGACACACCCGACCCTGATATTCCCCGAACACCAAGGTAGCCACATGCTGGCCAACACCCGAAGGTGACGAAGCCATATTAGAATGCATGAGAACAAGAAATAAATAAGACTTATAAATTTAAATACAATGATTATACAATTGAGGAACGTGTTCAAAACATACAACTAACTAGAATCCTAAAAAAATAATATAAAATTGAATGAGTACAAGAAATGAGTCATACACTGAGAGGACTCGAAGATGCCAATGCGAAGGTGCCTTGACGCCCGGATTATACGCCTCGATTCTAAGTCCTGAGGGGGCGCAAAACAAACATCAGTGGACCAAGTTGATATATATATATATATATATATATAAAATACTAAAATCATATCCTATTATCCAGGTTTCACGCTATTGCATTAGGGTTTTGTTCTTTTTTTTATTTTTTGGACAAATACATTAGGGTTTTGTTCTTATTTTGTACTTTTTCTTCTAGATAATATTCATATCCTTGCTTGGGAATTCCTGGTTGGACTTGGTATAGTTCTCAAATCGAAAATTGATATGAATATCATGCAAAATAAAAAGAACGAAAAAAATAAGTACAAAGATGAATTATAATGATGTTGAGAAAATGCAAACAGTATAAATAAAAGGCGAGGATCTGAACAATGGTGATGGACTGGGGAGTTTTAATTTTGCAATGAAGGGTAAATTTGGAATTATAGAAGAAAATTTTGATTGTGGGGTGTTTTCATCAAATTGTGGGGTGTTAATAAAAAAAACCTTATTAAAATCTCTCAAATTCCCAATTGAATTAAATTCAATTGAGAAACCCTACTGAAAGTTGGAGAGGTTAATCTCAGCCACAGAATTTCATTAAAAATGATCATACGGTTTGCGTGTGAATCTCAAATTTTTCAAAATCCAAGGAAATCCAAGAAAGAATCCATACAAATTCATAGAAATCTATAATAGAAATTCATATAAACCTGTCAAAATCTATATGAAATTGTACCGTCTATTAAAATCCTTTAAAATCTGTCAACTAAAAAAGTCTATTAAGAAGCCTAGTCCTAGAACTGAATTATTATAAATCAGCTTCAATTAATTTTTGGAGGAGTCGTTTTATCTTTATTAGAATATAAATGTTGGACAAAGACAAAGTTTCAGTTGAATAGATGGGAGCTGGTACTCTGGAGAGATATGCATGAAATAGAGAACTTTGGGCCCTCTCGATATGTTTATGTGAATTTTTTTTACCTCCTTATTGATACCTCTTTTTATGGAAACTAGTTCACATTCTTCATAAGAAAACATGCAATGCGAACGATTGCATAGCATAAATACAGCTGCAAACGGTGTCACTTACCAAATAGGAGTTCTTCTCCCATGGCAGATTATCCGAGTCTGCATCCCATCTCACCCCAGTCACAACGTACAGTCTGCGCCTGGGACTCCTGAATGCCCCACTTTCACTTCCTGAGCAAATGTCCAACCTCCAAACTCCAATGTTCTCCACCACCAAACCACCCCTTTTGGAACACCATCTGTCCACTGGTCAAAAGAAAGGGATTACAATCAACAGTGACAGAAGAACTTTAGGAATTGAGAAGATGAGGTAAGAAATGATAATTTGTGGCATACAAAGGCTGAAAATAGCATATACGTTATGAAATCAATTTGATACTCTACATGTTTAGCTGTAAGTTCGGATGGTTTTGCTTATGCCAGGTGAGCCGAAGCCTCCAAAGCGCTAGCCCTGGTTGTGTTGCTTTGGGCTTAATCGAAAAATGAGAGGAAGCAAACAGTTTATAGGCACTCCTTTTGCTTGCTTGTCATGCATCATAACATCATTTTATGTGCTGGTTGTTTTTGTTATGAAATAAATCATGTGTTGAGTTCTGTGATCTTGCCACAGCTTAGTGCGCGAGACGGGTTTAATGAAAAATTTGACATAGATAAACAACTGATGTGTCATGTTTGCTCTGTTTCATGAAATTTCTTGAGTCATTACAAGATTAGGATTCTTTTTCTTCTTTAGTACGTTGGAAGTCAGACTCCAAGATGTTTGTTGAAAGACAACAGAAATGGGTATGTTACTGTTCTATAGGATCGATGATACTTCTGTGACAAGATTTAGCAACTGCTGATAATCTAATCCAAATCTTTGTAAAATAAAATGTCAATTTTATAAATTATGTTTCATAAATAAGAATTTATTGACTTTATTTTGCATCTACTTTTGAAAATTAAGTTTGTTCAAGCATCCAATCTGCTTTATGAGTGCGTATGAACATAATTCGTTGAGCTCGATCAAGCTCATTGTAAAAGCTCAAACAAATCGTCGAAATAGATTAATTTTTCCATTTGGCAATTGAATGAAGAAGATTACTTAACTAAATCCAAATCACATTTTTTTTAATTATCTAGTCTTATTAGATTTGGAACTTAATGAAGAAGATTACTTAATGAAGAAGGTTACGACTTACTGTTGCTTCTTTAATTTTGGAACTTAATGAACCAAAAAGTGTCCAAAAGAAAATGAATAACCTTTCAGACCGCTCTATGTTCCCCATAATATCTTCTACTGTCAAGCACATATATTCTCTTGATCCTCTTACTCTGCTGCCATTCAGTTCTCTTCTTAGTACTATTCTTCTTCCAGTTTCTCAGCTTAGAATGGCGGGAAAAGACGAAGCTGCAGGTCATGCAATCGGGATCGACCTGGGGACAACCTACTCGTGTGTGGCGGTGTGGTGGAATGATCATGTAGAAATCATAGTGAACGATCAGGGCAACAGGACCACTCCATCTTATGTTGCTTTCACAAATACTGAGCGATTTATAGGTGATGGAGCATTCAACCAGGTCATAAAAAACCCAACCAACACCATCTTCGGTATGTTCATCTCTTCCTGTATGTATCCATCTACATATATACCATTTTCCCATTAATTTATTTCTCAAATTAGTTTTTCTTTTTCTCTGAATATTTATAATAGTATTTGAAGTTATAAAATGTGGGGTGCTGATGATAAGTTATAATTTAGATTATGATTTTGATGATAATTAAAAAGGTGTAGTACATTTACAGTAGAGTGAAAGAATTTGGGATGGTTACGACACCGTTTGTTTAACAATATGCTTTTACTTCACTCATATGACCTATTTCTTTGTTACTTTTGGTTGTTTGGTTGTGTTTCTAATTCCGTCCTCAATTTGCAGACGCGAAAAGGATAATCGGTAGGAGGTTCACAGATGAATGTGTTCAAAACGATATAAAGCATTGGCCTTTTAAGGTCATTGGAGGTCCTTCTGGCAAGCCAATGATTGTCGTCACATACAAGGGTGTAGAGAAACAATTTGCTGCTGAAGAAATCTCATCTATGATTCTTGTGAAAATGCGGGAGATTGCTGAGGCCTACCTTGGTTCAACTGTGAAAAATTCAGTTATCACAGTCCCTGCTTACTTTAACGACTCACAGCGACAGGCTACGAAAAAAGCAGGTGCTACTGCTGGGCTAAATGTGATGCGCATCATCAATGAGCCGACTGCTGCAGCCATTGCTTATGGGGTTGACAAGAAGGCCGGTTGGTATAGCAAGAGAAATGTGATGATATTTGATTTGGGTGGGGGCACTTTGGATGTTTCGCTACTTACAATAGCTGACAGTGTCTTTGAAGTGAAGGCCACCGCTGGAGACACTCATCTTGGAGGTGAAGACTTTGATAACAGAATGGTCAACCACTGTGCTGAACAATTTAAGAGGAAGCATAATTTAGACGTTAGTGGGAACTCCAGAGCTCTTAAGAGGTTAAAAAATGCATGTGAAAAGGCAAAGAGGAGACTTTCATTTACGTCTGAGACTGATATTGAAATTGACTGTTTGTATGAGGGTGTTGATTTTAGTTTAACTATTACGCGTGCTAAATTCGAGCAACTCAACATGGATTTCTTCAGCAAGTGCATGGAGCCTGTGAAGAAGTGTCTAGAAGATGCTAAAATTAACATGAGCAGCGTCCATGATGTTGTTCTTGCTGGTGGCTCTTCTAGGATTCCCAAGGTTCAACAGCTATTGCAGGATTTGTTTAAGGAGAAGAAGTTGTTCAAGGGTATTAATCCAGATGAGGCAGTGGCATATGGTGCCGCTGTTCAAGCTACTGTCTTGAGTGGTGACAATCTAACTGGAAAGCTTCGGGACTTCGCACTGGTGGATGTAACCCCTCTCTCACTTGGGGTGGAGGTTCGTGAAGAAGGTATCATGGCAGTTGTGATTCCAAGAAACACTAGAACACCGGTCAAAATAATCGAAGGTTTTACTACACGCTTTGACAACCAAAGTGATGTTAGTTTTGCTATATATGAGGGTGAGAGTAGAATGGCAAGAGATAATAACTATTTGGGAGAATTTGAACTCAATGACATTCCTCCAGCTCCCAGGGGTATTCCTAAATTTGAAGTTTGCTTTGATATTGATGAAAATGGCATCCTGCATGTCTCTGCTCAGGACATTTCCACCGGCCAAAAGAAGGGGCTCTCATTCAACTGTGACAGAAGAACTTGTGAAGGAATTGAGACATTGATTTAAAAGTCAGTTGACTGATGTAAGAAAACATTAATTTCTCGCATGCTGTAGACCAAAATATCTTGTATTAACCATATTTCCTATCTCATTGGGTTTGCTTAAGTCCTAATCTTGACTCTTCAGTCTAAAGTTTGTGGTTAATATGTGTAACTTCTTAGGATGGACGACACGTCTCAAGGGTTATATGGTTTTTCAAAAGATTTTCACAGAACTTAATGAGTCTTGCATGTTCATATTCGATCTGGACACCATGGACGGCTTGCATGTTAGATATACGTTCTATGTTGGAGGTTCCAAGTAGGATATATATTAGGAAAACCTAACTTTCAAATATGCATGTGTGTCATAAGTAATCGGAAGAACTACGTAGGATTGTTAAGGTAACGGCGGAACCCTAGTGCTCAAATTTATTTTCAAAACTATTTTCTTTTGTTTTCTTTACTTTGCCAATTTATTTAATTATTTTTAATTAAATTCGTTTTTAATATTTTAGGTCATAAAATCAACCTCTTCCAAACTTTGTTTTCAAATAATTAATTAAGATTTGGTGTTTACATAAATTATTCATACAATCCTTGTGGAGAACGACTTTGCTTGAGCTGCTATACTTCAATAACCTTGTACTCTTGCAAGTATTTTTAAGTGTTTTTATCCCTACTTTTGCAGGTGGTAAAATCCCTATCAAGAAATTGGCGCCGTTGCGGGGGATTGTTTTAAATAATTTGCGTTTACCAACTCTTAGTTAATTATTTTTGTACATAACTCTTTATTTACTTGATTTAATTTAATTTTTTAGGTTACAACTTGATTTTGAGAGCAGTGCAATGATGGAATTTGTACCTCCTCCTGAATTCAATATACAACCAGGATCGCCTTTATGGGTTTCTGTTGACCCTAAAAACTACCAAACCTACGTGGCGCGCAGGCCGAGTAACTAATAAGTTAACTACGTCATTCGGTTATGTGCGAGGCATGCCAACTCGTTGGCCGAGCTCAGTCAGGGAGTAAAATGTGTTGATGTCGCGTCGAGTGCGCTACTGACTTCTGCGTCTTGCAATTGCAGCAGAGGAAGGAACACGTCTCGACCTTTGGGTTCTAGAGCCTGAAGACAAGGCCGCTAATTCTGCAAAGTTCACAAATCGTCGGCGCCGAGTTCGGTCACGGTGATTATATTCGTGAGAGTATAAGCACGCCGAACTGGCACCAGACTATATAGACAAAAGTACTCAAAAGAGATGTACGTCTTGATTGTAAATGTGGTTCGGCCGTCGGAATGCCGAACTCTAAAAGATACTTGTGAATATCCAATCATAAAACTACTTGGCGCTTAATGTGCCGAGCCCAGTAACCTGTAACACCTCACTTCGCCGAGAAGACTAATGAGATGACCTCTACCAACAAGGACTCGAAAAATCCTTGTTGACCGAGACTTGGATAAATAATCAGTCGGTCTCGAAACAGTGCTGTTTATCCAAACTGAAGGTGCTCCCCGGTCGGCTGATTCTAAGGCGATAGTGTTGTTTATCCAAACTAAAGATACCACCGGTTGCCTTCACAGTGCTGTTTATCCAAACAAAAGATGTGTTGGCGAGAAAGAGGAAAAATGAGAGATTTCTCAAGGTTGTTGAGAAGTTTCGCGTAGAGCGAGTTTGCGCTGGACAGTTTTGTGTTGAATTGGAGGGCCTGAATAATGCACTCCCCTCTCTATTTATAGTAGCAAACCCTCTCATAGCCGAGCTAGAATCGCACTCGGATTAGGACTCCTCAACCTAATCTAACTAGGTCTCGGCCAATCTTAACCCATTTAGGACTTTGAACCAATCTTCTTATCGAGCCAAACTTATTTCCCAAACCTCAGCATCCTCATCCCATTGAGACTCCCTATTGCACTAGAACTCGACTTACCCAATCAATTCGTCTCGCAATAGGACTCGGCCGACCCCTTCTGGATGGCCCATGATTACCTGTATGACCCACGATGATCCTAGAAAAAGATTACTAGGCTGAGAATGACCCCAAACTCGGCCCAAAACAATATTTTGGGCCTAAACAGTTTCATTAGCAGAACAGGGTTCTAATGGATTTCAACCTACAATTTGTGCTCTTTGTTGTTTAAATACGCATGATATTTTGCAGTGTTCTAAGAGGGGATATTTTCCAGCGTATGTTAATATGAGAAAACGAATCACAAAGGCATTGGAATGATCCCAGTTATGATTTCTACACTCCACGATTGAATGAGTATCTTACTTTTATGTGAGCAGGTAATCAACAACTTTTTGAATAGCCTAATGTGCCACAAAAGCTTTCGGTGGAGGATGAACTCTCTGTTCGGGCAAAGATTTGGCCCTTGCACAGCTTCTCTGGGAGGTTTTGGCACTTTGGGTGAATGTGTTGGTGTCTGCTGGCTTCTTACTGCTTGGTGTACTACAAGAAGAATAAAAAGTTAGTTTTGAGAGGTGTCTTTGTAGGGCCTTAGGTGTAGGCCTTAAGGCTTGTAATCAAAACTAACAAGGAGCTTGACGTGCCACTGTTATCTCAGTATAACAGATGTAGAACAGTCTTGGTTTAAGTCGATTACTTACGCCTCAAGTTACTCAAACTTCTTGTCATCAAATGATTGTCGCAGATAGGTTAAGTCTACATTAAGTTCTTTTTCTTGCCTTGTAAACAAGGACTTTTAGTTCATGATCTTGTATGTTCAAACGACAGGAGTCCAGAGCCCTTTAAACCATTTCCTTGATTCCAGATTATTCTTAATGGAAACATGTTTATTAAGTTAATCAGATCCGTATGCAAGTGGGACTCTTAGGTAGAAAATAACTGGAAATAACTTGAATACATGCTAAAAAGTACATTGAGATGACAGATCTACTAATTTAAAGGACAAACAAAAAGATTCGGGCAATATTTCACCTTGTCTGGCAAGGTTGAACTTCTTACAGCCACTTCTCTTTAAGTTCACCAAGGTCGTACGCTAAAAGGGATGGATGGTAAACAGGCTTTACACGAGGGAATCAATACTACAACACTAGGGAAGGTAGCAGAGCTTTTACACTAGACAAAATATGGCTTTTCTAAGGAGACTGTTACTAAAATGACTGAATCTGGGTTGATTTCAGCTTGTCTGGGTACGAACTGGCTTGAGAGCAAAGTTTGTATGTTTGTTTGTTTGATTGGTTGAATGTCATTGTCTCTGGGGCTTGTCTTCCCTTTTATAGGCAATTTGGTCTAGCTGTCTTTAGCTTTGCTCTTGCCCAACAGCTCTTGGAGGGTAGGAGTCATCCTCTTTTTACTTGTAGTGCCACTAGAAAGTGCTTTTTGGCTGATTGTGAGTTGGTCTCCATCACTTGTCATCTCAGTCATAGGCAAGTGGCCTATGCATTAATGGAGATGCGCCATTTTTGCTTCAGGCTTTCTTGCTGGGCTTCGGGCAACTCCCTCTCTGCATTGGTGCCTTTGGGCTCTCCCTTACATAAAGCCCAATGTTTTAAATATCAACCCAAACACTCTCCACATTGGCCAAATCAACTAAGTTGTACATTAAAAAAAGCAATGGAGAATTTCAGATCTTTAATGCTTTGACTGAAAATCCTAAGGAGCAAGATGGGCACTTTGCACAAAAGAATGTTGAACAAGAAAATGAGGAAGCCAATTTTTCTAGTCAAATTGTAGCTAGTCCACAAGCTTCAGAAGAATGCTCCACAATTCAAGAAGTCAACTGTGAGAAAAGCTATGATGATGATGAGGACATTGGTGCAAGAACTGATAAGCATTTGGCCTGTTATTCACACACAAGGAAGGAAACAACATATGCTGATCCTAAAATTCCTACAGAACCTACTCCTACCCATGTTTATAGGCTGCACATACTACACCAAGATGCTGCAAACCAACCTACAAAGTTGCAGGAATTCATTGAAACTGACGAATTGGATGGGGATGTACAAACCAAATCAGAATCTAGGAAATCATGTGGCTAGCTCTTGGACACTATCAATTTGGATACAGGGCAGGTTACTGATACAAACATTTTAGTTGCTGTATAGGGCAGTACACCAGCACAACTAATTGTACTTAAAGAAATTTGGGCCAGGTCCTACAAGCTAGCTAAGACATACAAGGAATGGGAGAAAAAGTTTAATGGCAGCCAGATTCTTCATAGAGACATTCCACCAGTGCAGAAGTTATGGGTATTAAATACAAGGTGGAAGTCAGTTCATCAAAGACGTAATCCTCATTAGAAAGGAATCTATTTCATTGCAAAGATTCATTCAAATATAAGGGTGTATAAGAAGAATTCAACCACTAAAATTGGAAGCACCATTGATAAACATCAATTCAATCTGTACCTACTATTGCTCTATGACGTTATTAAAGACTGGTTGACTTTGAAAGAACAAGTGACATGATCACCAGCTTTCCGCTCTGTCTAGCTATAGACGTTAACTAAAACGTTAATTGGGAGGCAACCCAATTTTTTTTTATAACTCTTTTCTTTTTATTTTTGTTTATTTTATTTTCTTGCTTTTATTTCAATTACAAAAATCTTTATAAAAAAAATCAGAAAATTCAAAAAACAAAAAAAATGCAATGTTTAATTATTGTTGTTTTTCTTTACTTACCTAATTAGTTTTTTGATTTGTGATTGCAGGTTGCATTCGGAACTAATTTGGCCTAATCTCAACTAAGGGTGTGCAATCAACATTCATTAACCCCAGCACATTCATCATCCATTCCTCTACATTCATGAGATTAGGCAGGGCGGAAACATAAACCAATATAGAATCTTACAGAGAAAGCTTAGAGAGGAAGAAAACTCTTTGACTGAAAATACTTGTATTTCTCATTAAACAATAATTAGTTATACACTTGGTATTTATAGTGTTAACAAAACTAACACTTTACACATATACCTTTAGTAATACTAACAATTACATTTGAGACTAACAACTATACAGAGAAGAAAATAACAGGATTAGAGGCCAAAGAGATAGCAGAAATGTTATCACACCATAAATCAGGAACTCTAAGAAGAGGCAGATCAATATCATGAAGAATTTTGCAAATCCAGGTAATTTCTGCAGCAGTGTGAGTGAGTGACCTATTTTCAACCTCAGTTGAACTACGAGCAACGGTGGATTGCTTATTGGCACTCTAACTAATCAAGTTGGATCCTAGAAAAATGCAATAACCACTTGTAGACCGTTGATCAAACGGACAACATGCCCAATCAGCATCGGAAAAAGGCAGAAAAATTAACAAACCCCTTTTTGAACCATAAACCTTGAGTGAGAGAACCTTTAAGAAATCTTAAGATCATTTTGGCTGCCTGCAAGTGTGGCTCTCGTGGAGCATGCATAAATTGACAAACTCGGTTAACTGCAAGAGACACATCAGGTCAAGTCCAGGTCAAATATTGTAAGGCACCAACTATAGACCTATACTTTGTAGGATCTGAGAGAAGAAGTCTAGTGTGATCAAGTTTGATGCTGCTCAGAGGAGTTGAACAAGGTTTGGCACCTTCCATTTTGGCTTTCTGAAGCAATTCCAGTAAATATTTACTTTGATGCAGAAATAAACCTTCAGGAGTTCTTTGAACTTCAAGACCAAGAATGTAGAGAACCAAGGTCTTTAACTGGAAAAATGGAACTGAGCTTCTGTATGAAGAGTTTGCAGACATTTAGATTGGGTCCAGTCACTAAGATATCATCAACATAAACCAAAACAATAACCAACACATGAGCTTTAAGCACAAAAAGATAAGCATCCGAGTTGGAGTGTTGAAAACCAAGAGATTGTAATGTGGTGAACAACTTGTCAAACCAAGCTCGAGGAGCTTATTTAAGACCATAGAGTAACCTGTTGAGCTTGCAAACATGATTTGGAAACTGTGGATCACAGAAACCAGGAAGTTGAGTCATAAAGACATCTTCTTTGAGATCACTATGGAGGAATGCATTACTAGTATCAAGTTGATTCAAAAACCAGTCATTTTGCACAGCAAGGGACAAAAGGATCCTAATAGTAACAGGTTTAGCCACAGGGCTAAAAGCTTTTTTCTAATCCAAACCTTCTTGTTGATGAAAGCCCTTGGCTACAAGCCGAGCTTTATAGCGATCAATACTACTATCTGGATGTGTTTTGATCCTGAAAACCCATTTACAACCTAACATATTTTGGTTAGAATCAGAAGGCACCAGAAACCAAGTACCTGTGGACTGCAATGCATTGAATTCCTCTTGCATAACATGTCTCCAATGTTCAAACTTGGATGCTTGAAGATCAGTAGTTGGGACATGAGCAATGGAAGAGGGTAAGGGATGCTTGGTTGCTGTGTAAGCCTTTGGCTTAAAGATGCTAGCCTTAGATCGAGTGATCATAGGATGTGTATTCGTGACATTTGGAGAAACTGTGGCATTGGAGGAAGCTAGACTGGATGAGGACACATGATCTTCATGTAGGGAAGATGCAGCTGGAAGATGAGGACTTGTAGTAGAAGTAGACAGTGAAGGACTTGGGTTAATAGATGGAGCACAGTGGGGAATGGAAAATTCAAGACTAAAAGGAGAACCTGTAACTGTGGTTGAGGAAATAGATGCTGCAGCTTGAATCTTGTGAAATGGAAATTCTGATTCATTGAATAGTACATGTCTGGAAATATAAATGCGTTGAGTAAGGGGATCCAAGCATCGATACCCTTTATGTTGAACACTATACCCCAAGAAAACACACACTATACCCCAAGAAAACACAATGTTTACTCTTGTTGTCCAATTTAGAAGATATATAGGGTTTTAGCCAAGGAAAACAGCTACAACCAAATATTCTTAATCTTGAATAATCTGGAGAAATATGAAACAGAAGTTCCCATAGAGACTTAGAAATACCAGATATAGAGAGTCTATTAATCAAATAAACAGCAGTTGAGAATGCCTCAACCCAAAACTGATGAGATACCTGAGATTGGACTAACAAAGTCCTTGCAGTTTCAACTAAATGTCTGTGTTTATGTTCAACACAACCATTTTGTTCAAGGGTATGGGGACAACTGAATTGTTGAAGAATACCACGAGACTTAAGTTAAGATTGAAACTGATTTCCAGTAAATTCACCCCCTGAGTCAGATCGAACAACTTTGATTTTATTGCCAAGAATGTTTTCTACATAGCATTGAAAATGTACAAAAGTGGAGTACACATCGGCCTTAGACTTCAAGGGAAAAAACCAATAGTACCTATTGAAATCATCAACAATGAGTAGGTAGTACTTATAACCACTTACATACAACACATGTGAGGGTCCCCACAGATCACAATGCAACAAATCTAAACATGTTGATGAAATAAAACTAGTACTACCAAAAGGAAGTTTATGATTCTTAGCTAAGGCACAATCGGTGCAAAAGAAGTCCATTGCAGATTTGCCTTGAAATGGTATTTGAGTAGTAGAGAGTACCCTTCTGAAAATGGCAGAAATGGCCAAGCCTGCTATGCCACACCTTTGCAGAGGCTTTATTACTTTCAAATGCAGTAGGAGAAGATACTGAAGATTGACAAGAGAAAGATGAGCTTTGAAGAGGGAAGAAACCATCTTTAACTGGTCCCTGCAAAAGCATCATCCCCGTAGTACGATCCTTGACATAGGATTCATCAATATCAAGAGTCAATGAACATTTATTATCTTTAATAAACTAATAGGCAGAAATAAGATTGTGTTGCATTTGAGGCACATGTAAGACATTGTGTAATTTAAAAGTAGAATGTGGAGTATGCAGCAAAGAAAGACCAGTATGATCAATGTACAAACCTTTACCATCTCCGATATACACTTTATCTTCTCTATGATAGGGACTGGGAAATTGAATGTTGGAGATATCATTCGTAATATGAGAGGTGGCACCATAATCAATTAACCATGATGGACTAGAGGGCTTTACAGAATGATGAGCACACATTGAAGCTAGCTTTGCAAAGGGTACTTTACCAACAATCTCAGGATTCATACGATCATAACAATCGATAGCCTCATGACTAGTGGAACCACATATTTGATATTGCACACGATAGCCAGAGAAATTGAAAGAACGAGGACCATAAGAATTGCCACAGTGATTAGAGTGATTACCTCTGGAATTAGAATTGGAGCCACGATTGCCACGATTAGTGTAGGTATGACCTCGATTGTTGTAGTTATTGCCTCGATTACCACGATTGTGCTTCACAAAGGATTATGATTGAGGATACTAAGCATCAAATACTTGTGGTGTAGGAAGAAGAGGAGCCTAAGAGGCCTGAGAATGCACCGAAAAAGGCTTGAAATGGTTCTGTGGCAGTGGAAGAAGCAAGTTTCTTTCGCCGAGACATGGAGAATTCTTTGGTGAGAAGCAAGTCATGCAATTCATCAAGTGTTGTATTAGAGAGGCGAATCATAATAGAGTCAATAAACAACTCGTAGTCATCAGGCAAGCCAACAAGCGTAGCCGCAATTAAATCACGATCAGTGACCGGAGCTCCATCAGTAGTCAAGGAATCATAAATTTCTTTAATTTGCAGCAGATATTCAGAGATGGACAAAAAGCCTTTCTGAAAAGATTGAAGACGAGATCTCAATTGATGAATGTGTGCATCAGAAACACCCCCAAATCGCTGCTCTAACTTGATCCACAGCTCACGAGATGATATAACCCCAACCGTAAACGGAATAACTTCCTCAGATAGCGTGGAATTTAACCAAATAAGAAGGTTCTGATCTTTCTCATACCAAATTTTAAAAGCAGGATTAAGAGAACGATCTGGAAGTAGAGGAGAATGACACGGTTCTGTGCCATCAATGACGCCGAGGAGTTTGTAGCGATGGAGAATCAAAGCGAAAAACGCACGCCATGGGAGATAATTGGAGCGTTTCAGCTTGATCGGCACCATACTGGCAATATTTTGAATCGTAAGAGAAGTGTACGAATTTAAGAAGTTCGGGTTTGAAAAAGATAAAATTGGGGCTAGATTCGGGATCGACTCATGAGAGGAATTCGACGGAGAAGCCATTGATGCAGCTTTACAAGAACACAAATCGAAGAAACAGAGAGAAAATGACGGCAAGAATCAGAGAGTGCGAACGGAAATTGGACGGATCGAAGTCGCCGGGAGGCAGAAGGCGATTGATACCATATAGAATCTTACAGAGAAAGCTTAAAGAGGAAGAAAACTCTTTGACTGAAAATACTTGAATTTCTCATTAAACAATAATTAGTTATACACTTGGTATTTATAGTGTTAACAAAACTAACACTTTGCACATATACCCTTAGTAATACTAACAATTACATTTGAGATTAACAACTATACAGAGAAGAAAATAACAGTACAACTATATTTGATTGCTCTTTAACCAAAATTGAGATTCAGGAATGCTTACAGTGGGGTTTGCTGGGAGGCTTCTACATTACTTGGGTCCACTCACTCACACTCTCTCCCATTGAACTTAATTTACATACCATTCAACAAATTTCTAAGTACATGGCAAACATGCAAACATGCAAAGCACAAACAAAAACCAAGTACATGAGCACAGTGGGGAAATCAAGAGATATATGGATGCATGCATGTAATAGCACAAAGAATAAGACATGATGAATTTATAGAGCTCTGCATGCATGACGAACAAGCCAATTCAACATACTGAAGCACTGAGACCATATACAAAATTTTATTCATAGATTCTTATCAACATAGTTGCAAGGATAAAGAAGCATACCTTTTCAATGCGGATCTGTGAGTCTCGGTTTTTCCATGGTCTGTATTTCTTCCGCATTTGGAATCCGTGCTAGGTGGTTGCATCTCATTCTCTCTATTGTCAACATAGTTTTCGATCAAACTCTACAACCTAGGAAACACACATGCATTGGGCAATTTTCATTCTTTTTTTTTTTTCCAAATCTAAGCATTTGAGACAAAATCGAAGGGAGATGGGGATAAAAACTACCTGTGAGTGTGTCAGAATAGAGCAGGATGCGATTTGTAGTTTCATCTGAGCAAGCTATTGGTCTTGCTGCTCGAGGGTGCTGGATTTCTGAGACATAGTGGCAGCAAGAAGATTAAGGAGGACATCGCAGTGGAATGGTAGCTGAGCTTGGATGCTTTTGGTTTGGTTGGGTTCTGAAATCTCACTACTACAAAATTGGCTATAACTGGCAGTCCAAAAACCGACAAGAAAACATAATTTCTGTCTGATATTTGGTAAAAATTCGATATAAAATCATGCAATGTCAGACACTAGAACCGACACCAATGCTAGCATCACGAAAAGGCTTTTGATGTCGGTTAGTCCCCTTAATCCGCCACGAAGAAGGAAAGCAATATAAAATAAAAAAAGGTAGTAGCGTCAGTTAAAAGTGACATCAAGGCTCACATCGGATACATGCGACATTAAGTACTGACAAAGACTGTCGGATGGAGCAGACTGGTGTCGATCTTAACCGACACCACTTAACAATTCAATAAATAAAATAATCAATATACTGTTGGTCCTAACCGACACCACCTAACACTTCGATAAATAAAATAATAAATATAATGTCGCCCTTAAGCGACACCACAAACCATTAATAATAAAAAAATAAAAAAGTCTGTCTCAGTTTTTAATTAATAATAATTAAAAAATTATATAAAAATAATTCACACCATATTTATTGTATAGGCCAAAACAAACATTAATAATAACTATTAACAATAACAATAGTGTTGTAGGCTTATTTGATTGAACGATCTAGGGTTTAGAGAGAGAGGGGGCCGGCAATATTAAGGGAGACGAGAGAGTGATTTAATTGTGAGGTGTGTTTGATTCACCCCATTGTGCCTTTATTTATAGTAGTATGATAGGCAAAAACCTTTCCCTTTAGGATTACAACATTTAATAGATAATCTACTCCTAATAGGAATATAAGATACATTCTCATATTTACTAGGATTTACACAATCACATTCATATTCTAAATATGACTGCAACACTCCCCCTTGAGTGTATAAATACTCAACAAACCATCGCATCAGATCTTCAGCATATAAGGTAGAATAGTTGATGAAGTCATCGGCACAACGGGTGATCGCGAGTCTCAAATTTAAGTGAAGTATGCATTTGTAGTAAAACTCACAAAACCTCGCTATGGTAAAACCCAAGGGTATGGGGAAAAACCCATAGACTAAGGAGAAAAGTGAGAAGTATGCATAATGTCTAAAACAAACGTCAAATAGGACAAAAGTAGTGAACTCAACGAAGTATGGTCATCCCAGGATAGGTGCCTCGTTAAAACCTCATTAGGTAGCAAAAACCCAATGGGAAAAATGCTCCTAATTGTAGGAAAAATAGTACATTAAGATCATGTGAGTATGCTTCTAGATACTCCCCCTAAGTTAGACATAACTTCTAAATAATAGAATTGCAAGCGATTCAACTCAGATAATTTACGCATACCGATTCCTTGGACGAGCTTCTGAAAAGTAGACTTGGGCAATGACTTGGTGAAGAGATCGACCAGGTTGTCTTAGGAACAGATTTGCTTGACTTCAATGTTCTGATGCTGCTGCTGCTGGTATGAGTAAAAGAACTTCGGCACTATGTGATTGGTGTTGTCTCCTTTGATGTATCCCTTCTTTAACTGCTCGATACATGCTACATTGTCTTCAAAGATCGTCGTAGGAAGGTGAACGACTGATGTAAGACCACTAGTGCTTCGAATATGTTCTATAACTTCTCTTAGCCAAAAGCATTCACGCGATGCTTCATGCAGGGCGAGAATCTCAGCATGGTTCGACGAAGTTGCAATTAGCGTTTGCTTGGTAGACCTCTAAGATATAGCGGTGTCTCCAACGGTAAAGACATAACTCGTTTGAGAATGTGCCCTATGTGGATCAGACAGATATCTAGCATATGCGTAACCAACAAGGCGAGAATCAACCTGATGACCATAAGTAGACCTGGCATTCGTGTCGTGTTTCATGTGCTTGTGTCGTTTTCGTGTCATATTCGATATCTTAACGGGTCGTGTCGTGTAACACCCGTTAAAATAAACGGGTAAAATAACCCGACCCGAAATCGACCTGATAATATTAACGGGTAATATGATCCAACCCGTTACCCGTTAAGGAAAATATATTTTAAACCAATAAATAATCAAATGAAAAACATAATACTAAATAAGTATATACATATCATATTATCACATTCAAAACATAAAAACACATTTGTCTTTCAAGTATTACACATTTACATACCCAAAATAGGAGCATAAAAATAAAAATAAAAATATTAGAACATTACAAAATATCAAATGTTCTAATGATTTGCAAAATTAAGGGAGATATGTTTCAAGGTTTGAACCTTGCACATTTTCTTACAATCAAACTCTTCAATTTTCATCAATCACCATGGGAAACGGTTTTGGAACTTTGGCTTGATATATTGTCTTCAAGAGTTATATTGATGATATTTTCAGTGAGGCTTTCTACATTAGCGCTCTCTTCTCATTTATCCTACGGCTATTGTTTAAGTAAAGTTTTTAATAGTTCTTTAATTAATGTAGAAGTGTGAAAAATATAGAAAAAAATATATATAAACGCTCGTAATGACAAGTTTTACAACTTTCATGAAGGGCTTAACTTTGAAATTCGCCACTATAATCATATAAATCATAGATCAAAATTTAACCGTCAATTGTTGTTTACATTCACGCTTCATTTTTCTCACCAAATTTTATTTTTTTAGATTTTTCTATTTGAAAACATGATCGATTAGAGGATACAAGAAGATGAATGGTTCGTATTGTTGATATTATGTTTAGAGTTTTACCGTTAGTGAAAATATTGCTTGGTGTTTATAAAGTCTCTACAAACTATATAACATCGACTCATATTTCAATTAACCGTAAATATTGGAACGTGATATCAAAGATCCGAACCGTTCATCTTCCTACATCCCCCAAAAGATCATGTTTTCAAAAAAGAAAATTTTAAAAATGAAATTCAATATGAAGAATAAAGCGTAAACGACAATCGACGGTTAAATATAAATTTAAGGTATAGGGATTATAGTGTTGGATTTTGAAGTTGACCCCATTACGAAAGTTGTAAAGCTTGTCACTACGAGTGATTGTATATTTTTTTTAACATTTCTTACACTTCTCAAATAAAAAAACACTATTCATGAAGGTTTGGAGGGTTTTAAAAATCTAAACGATAATGTAAGTGTAACCATTGTCTATTCGTGGAGGAATGATGAATCACGAGTGTTTATATATTCTTTTACATTTTTTATACTTGTAGGCATGTCTTCTTGTCTATACTAATACTATACTTGTTGATTTTAATTTTGGACAACAAAATGTTAAGTAAAATTTATCTTATTAATAATAATAATAAGAAACTCTCATAATAAATATAAATAAATGAATAAAACATAATTTTTTAAACTTATATAGAGTAATAATACAAAAATATATATTTAATATAGACTATATCAATATATACAATATGGCTACTGTATTTTATTATAATTTTTTTAGTAATTAAACTTTAAAATTATAATTTATTTTTCTCAATGGGTCGAAACGGGTTACTCACGTGTTACCCGCGTGTATACCTATTAAGAACCCGTTATTAACGGGTCACCCGATAATGACCCGATTAGTTATCATGTTGACCCGAAACTCGTTATTTTAGTATCGTTTTCGTGTCGTGTAAGAAATTGCCAGTCTAACCATAGTGGGCGACAACACTCAGAGATTCGCGGGTATAGAACAAGCCCAAATCCGTAGTACCCTTGAGGTAGCGGAAAATGTCTTTAACACCATTCCAGTGCCTACATATGGGCGCATTGATGTATCTTGCCAAAAGATTAACAGCGAAGGAGATGTCGGGTCTATTGCACTGAGCCAAGTACAATAAAGCCCCAATTGCACTTAGGTAAGGAACTTTGGGTTCCAAAATCTCTTCCTCATCCTCCTTTGGACGGAAGGGATCTTGTTTAGCATCTAGAGTCCGAATGACCATGAATGTACTCGAAGGCTTCGCTTTATCCTCATTAAAACGACGCAACACCTTTTGGGTGTAGTTCGATTGATGTACTAGGATTCCATCATAACAATGCTCAATCTCCAGGCCAAGGCAGTATCGAGTTTTCCCAAGATCCTTCATCTCAAATTCCGATTTCAAGTGTGCAGCGATTTCCTCAAGCTATGCGGGAGTTTCGATGAGGTTCATGTTGTCGACATAAATTGCAATGATTGCAAACCCGGAATGTGACTTCTTTCTGAATACATATGGGCATAATTCGTTGTTCACATATCCTTGACTTGTCAAATATTCACTCAGACGGTTATACCACATCTGCCCAAATTATTTCAATCCGTAGAGTGACATCCTCAACCTAATTGAGAGAGTGTTCCGTGGTCTAGAACTATTTGAACCAGTCAATGGAAATCCTTCTGGAACTTTCATGTATATTTCCGTATCTAGATCCCCATAGAAATACGCGGTTACCATGTTCATAAGCTGCATATTCAGTTTTTCGAAAACTACCAAACTGATTACGTAGTGGAACGTTATAACGTCCATTACGGGGGAATACGTCTCCTCGTAATCAATCCCAGGGCGCTAAGAAAAGCCTTGCGCTACGAGGCGTGCTTTGTATCGCATTATTTCATTTTTTTCATTACACTTTCTCACGAAAACCCACTTGTAGCCAACAGGCTTCACATGTGGTAGTGTAGGAACGATAGGTCCAAACCCTTTACGTTTCGCGCGACCTGGATTGCTTGTTTCTAGTTTGACCAATCGGTTCTACGTCGGCATTCATCGACGGAACATGTTTCAATGTCATCGCTAAGCATGATGTCAGTAGCTACTGAGTACGTAAATGCATCATCGATGATCATCTTATTCATATTCCAAACCTCATCCAATACTGCATAGTGGACCGAAATCTCTTGATTCTCGGGAGGCCGGCATGTTTCGTCTGAAGCATCACCATAATCTAGAATAACCTCAATCGTTGGAACGGATGAGTGAGCGATGGTCGGATTCAAACTAAGGTCACTAGTTGGTGCCATTTTCCTCTTTCAGGGTTGTGAATCCTTTAAACCAAGGGGTCTACCACTCTTCAGGGTCGGAGCAGATGATTAGCGAGCCGCCAATGTACCTTGCCGCGTGGAAGGTGCGGCATCCCCACCTTAGGGGACGGTCCGGCCTTCCCAGGCGGGTTAATGACATGCGTGGGGTACATTTATCCTTACAGGTGTGTTTGCAACGGGTATATGTGATCTTGTCACCTTTGCTAGATCATTAAAAGCATCCGACATGCTTTGACCAATGCTCTGAAGATCTATAATTTGTCGCACCTCAGTTTCAGACTGGGTAGTGTATGGATCTAAATGAGACATAGTGGGAGCATACCACGACAATTCGCGATGTTCTACGAGAACGTTAGCATGTTTATCTCCCCCTAACGACGGGAAGACTGTCTTATCAAAGTGACAATCCACAAAACGTGCGGTAAAGAGATCTCCTGTCAAGCGTTCTAGGTAGCGAACAATTGATGGCGAATCATAATCGACATAGATTCCCATTTTTCTCTGAGAACCCATTTTGGTAAGTACTGGCGGCACTATTGGCACATAAATAGCGCACCCAAACACCTTTAAATGTGAGGCGTCAGGCTCGTATCCAGTGACCAACTGTAACGATGAATGTGGTTGATTAGCGGTGGACCTCATGTGGACCAACATAGCTGCATGCAATATTGCATAGCCCCAGGCAGATACCGGCAATTTGGTTCTCATAACCAAAGTCCGAGCTATCAATTGAATGCGTTTTATGAAAGCTTTTGCTAGGCCGTTTTGGGTGTGAACATGGGGGTACAAGATGTTCCACATCAATCCCTACTGACATGCAATAATCGTCAAAAGTCTGTGACGTAAACTCTCCAGTATTATCCAGTCGAATTGACTTAATCGGATAATCAGGGTGGTGAGCCCTTAGCTTAATGATTTGAGCTAGAAGTTTAGCAAACACGGCGTTGCATGTGGACAACAGGCAAACATGTGACCATCGTGTTGATGCATCAACCAACACCATAAAGTATCTAAATAGTCCGCAAGTTGGTTGGATAGGTCCACAAATGTCCCCTTGAATCCTCTGAAGAAATTTAGGGGGGTCGTGAATAATCTTTGCATATGAGAGTTGAGTATTCAACTTCCCTAAAGAACATGCTTTGCATGGCGGAACTCCAACATAGGGATGTAACTTATGCCCGTGTGAAGGTTTGAGGATACGGCGCATCATGTCACATCCAGGATGCCCCAAACGGTCATGCCAAAGCAACAAAGTGTCCTGTAACTCAGGCATAAGGCCGGCCACATTGTGGGCTTCTATGCCGCGAATGGTTGTGATGTACAACCCACTCGGCAGACGTTCCAACTTCTCGTGAATACGCTTCAGGCCATATTTATACAAAGTGATACAAAGAAATTCATAACCATTATCTTTAGTGGTTTCAATATGATATTTATTATCTCGAATATCTCTAAAAATTAGCAACGTTCTTCCGGAACGTGGAGAATAGAGTGCCTCTTTAATGGTTAAGATAGTACCATTGGACAACATGATACGTGCCTTTCCGTATCATTCAGTCAGGTTGGATGGGCCTAAGAGAGTTGTCAAATGAGCTTTCTTGGGTATTAACTTAGTAGAATAGTGCCGTTCATGCAATATGATGCGCGTGGTTGCACTATCTGCAAGACAACTAACTTCCCCACTAGACATACCTAGAAATAAATTGATTGAATTGGTCACATGTATAAATATAAGTCCATTCATTCAATTAAGCAATTCGACAAAATAATATCCATTCAAATAACAATCCATAATTCAAAACAAACCAAAACCAAACAAATTATTCCAAATACTTAGAAAAATTGTTCAAAATTAAACCATAAACCTAGAAAATTAGGGTGGTAGGGCCGGCCATTCCTAGTGGGTTCGGCCACTAGGGGTAAACACCCTAAAAACATCCATAGGAGCTGATGCCTCCTGAAAATCCGATATCTCCATTGATGTTGTAGCATCTTCCAGATGATCCACATGTGCAAAGTTAGACTCACGACGGGAATGATACTTGGCAATAGCCTCAAGGGAAGCTCGGCATATGCGTGACCAATGATCCCTTGATCCATATCGGTAGCACATGTCCAGTTTAATAGAAGAAGACTGAACGGGAGCTTTGCCCTTGTTCTTGAAGTTTGGGGCCTTAGGGGCGGGTGGTGGATGCTGCTGGGTCACATTTCTTCCTTTAGGTGCGGCACACTATTGACCTTGGGCTCGTGGTGGGGCTTGACGCCCATTACCACGGCCACGATGATTCTTTCATCGTTTATGGCTGCTAGAATTGGTCGCATGCACTTCAGGCGCGGCGTTCGAGCCAGTGGGTCGAGCTTGATGATTCTTCATTAGAAGCTGGTTTTGTTTTTTAGCGAGAAGTAAAACAGAGATCAAACCTGAAAACTTGGTGAATTTATGTGCCCTATATTGTTGCTGCATGACAATATTGGTGGCATGGAAAGTCGAATAGGTCTTCTCCAAGAGATCTGATTCGGTTAGTTCCACTTTGCAGAATTTCAGTAATGAACAGATTCTACAAACTTCAGAGTTGTATTCATTCACGGATCTAAAGTCCTTGAAGCGAAGATGCTGCTAGTCGTGTCTTGCTTCAGGCAAGTATATGTTTTTCTGGTGATCGAAACAATCGGCCAGAGCAAACCAGAGGGTGCGTGGGTCATCTTCAGCGAGGTACTCGGTCTGCAGTGCATCATGGATATGTCTTCGAATGAAGATCATTGCATTAGCCTTCCGAGCTTCGTCAACAAATTTGTTAGTGTCGGGTGCCTCGATGGTGGCTTTAATACCCTTTGCAGGTAGATGGAGCTTCACGTCTTGAACCCCCTACAGATAATTTCTTCCAGAGACTTCTAGAGTGGAGAAATCGAGCTTGTTCAAGTTCGACATGTCCCTAAAACGGAGGGAGAAAAACGTGATTAGTCATATGGTAAGCCATAGATATATATCGTAGAACATACAGGTTCTATAGACATGTATTGGTTTAATTTATGCATGAAAACTACAGGTTTCATGTGGTATGTTTTGAATGAAAACTTCGGGTTTCAAAGGCACTAAATTTGAAACTACATGTTTAATTTAGTTTTATGAACAATTAGTTCATAATGAGAGGTTCCTGCAAGAAACACAGAATGTAATATACTAATTTAAATATAGTGGATTTGAGGTTCTTCAGGAACTCAAGTGTGAGATCTTCGTTACTACGAAAGTACGTCACGGTTCAAAGTATAAAAATAAAGTATTGAATCGTTAATGTCCAAAAGTGATCTTCAGGTCAATAATTTTGGATTCATTATCAGATTAATGAACTGCAGGTCATTTTTAATTAATTCAATAAATCGGACCATATGGGGTCGATTGTAGAAGCAAAATAATATTATTGGATCGAAAATATAGCCCAAAAATTAATTGGGCTCGGGTTGGGTGCCTTGAGTAAAAAGCAAGGCCCAAAAAAGGGCATGGTAGTAGGTTGCAGGCCACGAGGGTGTGGGAGAAACCCCAGCCACAGATGGGTTTCAATTTTTGGGCCTAAAGGAGGGCGCGAGACAAGGCCTAGCGAAAGCTGGCATGTGGGTTTGGCGCGAAAAGCCAAACAGCAATTGGCTGGTTGTATATGTATAAGCCGGGGCAGCTGCAAAGCCCAGCAACCATAAAGGTTGCGGCGTGCAAGTCGTGGGTCGAGACAAGAGGCAGGGTTGTAGGCCCGTGCGATATGGAACCCAAGCCGAGGTTTGGTACTGTCCGAAATGGAGCAACATGCCCAAAAAGGGCTGCACAGGTGGTCCAACTTGTCAACGCCATCCACGGTGATGCCGTGGTGATGCCAAAGATTACCCAAAATTTTTCAAACCTAGGGTTTAGGAAACCCTAAATATGCTTCTAATTTAAGTTTATACAGTGACTCACATATTCCACATAACAATTTAATTGTGCGATGCATGAAACAAATATATGAACATATACAATAAATAAATAAATAAATATATATATATATATATATATTGTAAGGAAAATATAGACATAGAGGGGTTCATGCATCATGGGGAATGTTTTCATGCTTCGTGGACGTTTCAAATACCTTCTTTTATTTTAAGCGTACATGATTAGCAAAAAACAAAAATAAGCCTTTGAATTTGGTGGATGATAGCTTCCTCCTACGATCTTTCAGTTCCTCAGCTTCTGGCAAGAGCGTGCTGATAACGTGTTGTAGGCTTATTTGATTGAACGATCTAGGGTTTAGAAAGAGAGGGGGCCGACAATATTGAGGGAGAAAAAAGAGTGATTTAATTGTGATGTGTGTTTAATTCACCCCATCGTGCCTTTATTTATAGTAGTAGGATAGGCAAAAACCTTTCCCTTTAGGATTACAACATTTAATAGGTAATATACTCTTAATAGGAATATAAGATACATTCCCATATCTACTAGGATTTACAATCACATTCCTATTCTAAATATGACTGCAACAAATAGTACCAAACACTAACAATTATCCACCATAAGAAACATTTTATATCCGTCATTACACATAATATACAAAAACTCATCCGCAATAACAATAGTGCTCCTCAACTGCTCTATTAGTATAATTGACACACCCTGATCCCGATGTCCTCGGGACATCGGAATGGTCATGTGCTGGCCGACACCCGAATGTGACGAAAGCCATTTATTGTAAACATGAGAACTAAAAAGGGGGAAATTTAAATATAATTAATAAGAAAATAGGAACGTGTTTAGAGCATACAACTAATTAGAACACTAAAAAGAATTAATATAAAATTGAATGAATAAAGGAATGGGTTCTACACCGAGAGGACTCGAAGCTGCCGACGCCGGGATTGTATGCCTCGATTCTAAGTCCTGAAGGGGGCGCAAAACAAACATGAGTGGACCAAGTTGATATATATATATATATATATATATATATAATAAAACAATTATCAACATACTAACCCCCAAGTTTTATGAAAATATCAATAATATGATAAATAATAGGTTTTCCGAAACCCTAACATGCCGTGCAATGTCTCAAAACGTATCTCGTATATATCGTAATCACTAGTGAATGTCCAATATCCCTTCAGGCCCCGTACCAGCTCCCCGTCCCTGTGCCAATGCTAGAGGAAAAATCATCTTCAGGCCCTATGCCAGCTCCGTGTCTCTCAGCCTGTAGCTAGAGATTATTTCTCCCGGCCTTATGCCAACACTGTAACCTCGTCCGTGATGGAATCTATCCTTCGCCCGTAACGAAATAGGGACCACTAGGTAAGTACAAAACCAGTGAACATATATATATTTCAAAATCAACTTCATAGTATAAAGTCATCCATCATCTATACTATAAAGAGGTGTTCGAAACATGTTCTAAATATTTTATCGTCATCCATCAAATATCCTATAAAGAACATGGGTTATAGAAAAAATAGTATAATTCAAACTAGCCTCATTAAGCACTTTATCTCATAAAACGTTTCATAAAACATAATCATTAAATCATGTTTTTCATGTATGCATTTCTACTGTTAAAATATGAATTTTTAGAAGGGGTCCACTCACAGTACTTCGCCGTCGAAAAGCTGCACAGACTAGTGAAGACAGAACACCGCAATATATGCACCTAAGCACATAAAGGGTCCGATTAGTCAAACTCTACTCAAACGATTTAATTTGAGAAAATGGACGTTGAAAATGGGTCCAGGACGTCGAATTACCCTAAGAAGGGTCCCGAGTAAATTTCGTAAAAGTCAACACGGGAATATTCCAAAGAATATTCCAAGAATATTCCATTGGGTCCGAATCTGGGTTGGGCCGATGGTCTTGGATTTAAAGGGTTAAAGGTTTTGGGTTAATGGGGTTATTTGGGCCGCAAGGCCTAGGTTAATAGAAAAGAGGCTTGGGTTAGGCTAGGTTCGGGGATTAGGTTTTGGATTTAAAGGGTTAAGGGTTTTGGGTTTTAAAAGGGGCTGAGCTAATGGGTTAAACGGGCCGAGGGCCCTGGTTTCTAAATAAGGGGCTTGGGCTTGAAAGCCTGGCCCAATGCCTTTGGGTTTTAGAAAAATAAATGAAATAAAAGAATAATTAAATGGGTTTGGGTTGGGTTTAAAGCTTAACTGGCCGAGGCAATGGGTTTGGTCAACTGACCTTGGGCTTGGAAGCCCGCTTCTCGCCTAGGAAGAAGGCCGAATTTCAGCCGGAATTCCCAAGCTCCGATCAAGCTCTAAACTCAACTAAAATATGCATTTTAATATACCAATTTGAAGCCCATGAAGCAAGGAAGAGATCTATACCTTCCCCGTGGCCATTCGTGGCCGGAATAGGATCAAAAAATGTCTGCAAGGCACGGCACCTCGCCAGAAAAACTGGGAAATAAACCTCCGAGTTGTTTCTTACTACAAACCTTCACCAAAGCACCTAAAATGAGTCCTAACTAGAGTTTGATCGATCTAAGAGAAAGATTAGATAGAGTCCCAAAGCTTACCAATTTCAAAAACGGTGAGACTCGCCGAAAAACTCCTTGCATAATGATGGTGCAACAATACAGGGAGAAAGAGAGAGGAGGAGAGACCTCAGGGGATCCGGGGTTGTGATGAGGAGGTCTCGAGGGTGGTATGGTCACCGGAGAGTGACCCACGGTTGTGGTGAGGGTGGTGTTGCCGTGTATGTAGTCTGGGAAAGGTGAGGATAATGAGAGAGAGCTTTGTTCACGGGGGAAAAAGAAGGAAGAATGAGGGAGAAAGAGAGAACCGTGAGAGAGGAGAGACCAGGGAACACAAAAACAAGGTGGGCCCCACGTGGCTCACCAACCAATCCCATAAAACATAAAATAATAAAACAAATATCTCCCTTAAGTGTGATATTACATTTTTTACCCCTAACGTTCCGAAAAGCCGGGACGGGTTGTTACAATAATATTTTTTTAATCTATTTCTATGCTCTTTGTGTGCATGCTCCGTAATCCGAAACGTCATGTGGCGGATCAGAAGCATTTTCACTATACCTTCTTCTTGAAAAATAACACTTCCCTAAATTCATAAAAAAATTCAAGCTAATTAATTATTATTATAGTCATTGACTTATTCTACTATTTTCGAGTAAAAAAAAAAAATATATATATATATACCTTTATTCTATTCCAGAATACTTCCTTGTCTTGTTCCTTAATCAAGTGTTAATCTCTCGTCAACAGAAGATTTATGTGATCTCTAACCTCTAACGCTACATGTTTTGAAAAAGCACATGAATTTTCACTAATGCATTTGCCAGATGAATCAAATGAACAAGGTTGTTCTGTCCATTTGGGAATTGCAGGTCCGCGAGTTCTCCGTTGAGATGTTCCTTATTAATACAGAACAAACAATTAAAAACCAAGAAACAAAAATCAATTTTCAATTTAAGCATAATATTAGTTAAAATACAAAACACAAACTGAAGATGATAATAATAATAATAATTTAAAAATGAACCAGCTTTGAACTTTTCCTCTTCGAATTGGAGTTCCTCAAAATGTTGATGTTCAATATATTGATCCATAGCAAAAGTTACTGGAAGGAGAAGGATAAAGACTGAAATGGGGGAAGAAAGGGACGCACGGGGAAGAAGGAATTAAACGAGAGAGAAGGAAATGAAAGCATGGGTGAAACGGGGAAGAAAGAGGTTTAAATATGGATAATAAGTTGGCATCGGTTAACACCGACAGTGATTTCACTGACGTCAAATTAAATGCACGTGGCGTTGAATTAAATGAAGCTTGCGTCGGTTAAAACTGACACGACATCTGACGCACCTGACTAACTGACTGACATTCATTTTCCCAAGTCACTGTCCCGTCGGCTGCAACCGACACCATCTCTAACTAAAATTCCTCTTGCCAAGTCAATGTCCCGTCGGTTATAACCGACGCCACATCTAACACACCTGACATCCCTCTTCCCAATTCACATTCCCGTCGGCTACAACTGACACTACTCACCTGACATTTTGCAGCGTCGAATTAAATGAAGCTGGCGTCAGTTAAAACCGACACTACATCTGACACATGACTAACTGACTGACATTCCTCTTCCCAATCCATTTTTGCGTGCAAAACAAGCCGGAAAATTCCCGCCTAAATATTTCAAATTATCCGACACAGATAACCAATGTCGTCGACTAAAAGCAACAGGAAACTAGCTGTAAAAAAAAAAAGTTTAACCCAAAGAAAAAAAATAACCAGCTGTTTTTTTATGTGTTATCTCATATAATATTTTAATATTTGAATAAATAAAATTTAACTTATATAAAATACACAATAAAAAAACAAAAATATAATTTTATGAAAAAATATCATCACACACGAATTGAAACATAGTCTAATTAATACTTAAAATTCAAGTTTTGCATATCCTCATAACAATTAGAGTGCAAAAAAAAATTAACATAATATATTCCTATATTACTAAATATGTTATATTTAATATTGTTAATTTAACATAAATGCTTATAAATATTATTTATTTGCATTTACTCATAACAATTCAAGTGACAAAATTAATTAATTAGACTAAATATTAAATCCTAGAAATTTATCTAATTACTTAAATTACATTTTTAAATAAATAAATAAACTTGTGTATTATACAATTTAAAAATTGAGGAATTTAGTGATAGAAACCTGAATTATGGAAGAATTCCGTCGTCGATCAATTCTTTATGTACTCAACCAGCTCAAATAAAATTCCTACAAAATTAAATTGTAAACAAACATTAAACATAAGAGGAGAAAATAAAAATACTAGAAGAAAAACTTACTGTGAAAAAGAAGGAATAAATGAAGTTGCAGAAGAACAAATAAGAAAGATGTGAGAGAGGAAGAAGAAGCACGGGGCAGGGTATATAACGAACACCAATCTGTCGGCTACAACCGACACCGGGTTTCAAAATATTTAAAAAGATTAAAATCTGACACACCCCGACCTGAGAATCAGGGCGTGCTGGCCATCACAAGTGTGACGTAACCATAAATGCATGCAGAAGCGATAAGGTAAGAGAATTATGAATGACTAAAAACCGAATACTAGCAGTACTATCCAAACGACATGCTAGAGAGAATTTAAGTGTGAAATACACACAATCAGAGCATAAGATTCTAAATGCAATCAAGTAGGATAGTTACTAAATTACAACACCCGAAGGTGAGTCCTACATTTGTGAAGTCTGTCAGAACAACCGTGGGAATCCTCGTGAGCCACCAAGCACTTCTAACTATAACCTGGAGGGGCGTAAAACAAAGTTGAGTGGGTCAGTAAAACAAAGTTTTCGAAAACATCTCATATATCAACATATATAACCCCTCACTGTAAAACCTGTATACTTTCCCAGAAAATAGCATATAACATATGTATATCATCATATTCTCAAATCATGGTTCAAAATCGATATTATGAAAGTATGCCATGCTATATGCATCAAATACATAATGAAGATACACAAATATATCAGGTGGAATAATAAATCAGTCGGAGACCCTACAGTGGTCCTGTACGGCTAATCATATAACTCAATACCTATGCCTGCACACGAGTCGGAACCATTAAAATGGTCTGTACGACAGGACTTGGTGTAATAATACGCTCTAGTGCAATTCTCAACAAACAGCTGTGCGAATAATCGCAGGTTACCTATGAGTCGGAACCACAGAAGTGGTCTGTACGACAGGACTTACACCTACTTGGATCCAAGGGAGCATGCGGTGTGGGAGGTGAATATCAACATAAGCACTAACACTGGGGTACAGGTTATGAGCTCTCAACACAATTCATAATTCTACACAATATAACTCACCTGATACTTACCTGTGCGTCCACCGCATCATTTCATACATATGCATCATATACCAATTCATACATTTCATATCAATTCTATGCATGGCATTTTAAATCATACTTTCATTTAAATTCGATTTCTGGGAAAAATCAATAAGTATATAGGTATATAACGAAAACAACTGCCCACTCACTGGTATGTCAAAGGGTCGTAACCCCCGCGTCGCCCTCGATTGCGCTCATCCTCGGGATAGATCTCACCTATATGCGAAACAACTATAATAACATTATTTAGAGTACATAACCAACAATACGAAATAACTTCTCATACGATGCTCAAATGGGGCGTTTGAATATACCAACGAAGTACCCCGAGGCTCGTGAGGACCTCCTTAAGCTCACTGTGAGCTTGAAATTCCCTGAAATACAAGGTTTTACGTGTGCATGAACAGTGCATATTTTCGGGGTTAGGGTTTCATGACGATTCGGAGACGGGTAAGGATCAAGAAACTCACCTTTTTGACGTCGATCTGTGAAGAAATGGACAAGTTCAAGCTTCGTCCGTACCTGTACAATGCACTGGAAGAAGAAAGCCGAGAGGGGAGAGAGAGAAAGTCCACGGGAGGGAGATAGAGATAGTAGGTTTGAGTGTGTGTGGTCCTCCTAAGTCCCTAACCACATAAAAATAAACCAAAGTCTAAGTTCCAAAATAATTTCCAACAACTTAGGAGTATAACTTAATAACCAAATACAAATGTCACACACACCTTAGCAACCTTTAGGGCAATCCCGTCTTTTCACGTCCTCGATAGTAATAATTTCGGAATGAGCTGTGACAATCAACCCTCCTTATAGAATTTCATCCTCGAAATTCATACAACCAATCAAACCACTAATACTCATAGAACAACCTCAGATACATCTCTCTCATTCGATCTTCAGTCTCCCAAGTAGCTTCTTCCATTGAGTGGTTCTTCCACAATACTTTCACCAAGCTCACTGTTTTATTCCTTAGAACCTTGTCTTTCCAATCCAAGATAGTCACCGGTTCCTTATCATACGTCAAATCCGGATTAATCTCCAAAGGTTGAGGAGGAATCACATGTGAAGGATCTGCAACATAATGTCGAAGCATCGAGACACGAAACACATTATGCACCTTGGATAACTCTGGAGGTAACTCTAGTCTGTAGGCAACTTCACCAATCCTTTCAGTGATCACATAAGGTCCTATGTACCTAGGACTTAACTTGCCTTTCTTTCCAAATCGTACCACACCTCTCCAAGGTGATAATTTCAAAAATACCAAATCACCTACATTATAAACCCGATCAGTGGCATGTCTATCCGCCAAACTCTTTTGTCTATCTTGGGCCGCTTTCAAGTTAGATTTAATCACCTGAACATTTTGAGTAGTCTCCTCCACTATCTCAGGGCCCACCAAAGCTCGTTCACCTACCTCTAACCAACACAAAGGTGTACGACAAGCTCTACCATAAAGTGCCTCAAAAGGTGACATACCAATACTCGAATGAAAACTATTATTGTAGGCAAATTCCATCAAATCTAAGCGATCATGCCAAGAGTCACCAAACTGCAACACTAAAGATCTTAACATATCTTCCAACGTCTGAATGGTCCTCTCTGATTGACCATCTGTTTGAGGATGATAAGCAGTGCTGTAAAGCAATCTCGTACCAAGAGCTTCTTGAAAAGCTACCCAAAACTTAGAAGTAAATCTTGGGTTTCGATCAGAAATAATATTCACTGGAACTTCATGATAATTCACAATCTTCTTAATGAACAATTTAGCCAATTTGTTCATAGGATACTTCTCCCTCACTGGAATGAAGTGCGCTAACTTGGTAAGCCGATCTACGACCACCCAAACACCATCAAAACCATTCTGCATACGTGGAAGCTTATACACAAAATCCATAGTGATATTTTCCCACTTCCACTGAGGAATGGGAAGCAGCTGCATCAACCCAAATGGCTTTTTCCTTTCTGCCTTGACCTGTTGACAGACGATACACCTACTTACATATTCTGCAACTTCCCTTTTCATACCTGGCCAATAATAAAATGGTCGAATGGTATGATACATCTTAGTTCCTCCTGGATGCATGGCATAAGCCGAACAATGTGCTTCATCCAAAATTCCTTTCTTTAATTCCTTATTATTTGGCACATACATCCTATTCTCTTGCATAAGCATACTGTCTGATTCCCTGATTCTGAAATCTTTCTTCTTACCTCTCTCAACAGCCTCAATTATATCCTGAGATTCCTCATCATTCACCTGGGCTTCACGCACATGATCAACCAAAATTGGCCTGACTTGGAAACTGGCAAGAAATGCTTCCATTTGATCTTCCATTTCCAACTTTACTCCAGTAGACCTCAAATCTACAAGAAGAGGGACACAACAAGCATACAAAGCATTAAGTCGGCCTTGAGGTTTTCTACTCAGTGCATCAGCTACTACATTTGTACGACCAGGATGATACTCAATCGTGCAGTCATAATCACTTAGTAACTCCAACCATCTTCGCTGACGAAGATTAAGATCATGCTGAGAAAAAGGATACTGAAGACTCTTATGATCTGTGAAGATCTTACATTTCTCACCATAGAGATAATGCCTCCAAATCTTCAAAGCAAAGACAATAGCTGCCAACTCAAGGTCGTGAGTAGGATAATTCATTTCATGGATCCTCAATTGCCGAGAAGCATAGGCAATTGCTCTATTATGCTGCATCAAAACACATCCCAAACCATTCAATGAAGCATCGCTGTAAATCTCAAAGTTACCACTATCATCAGGAAGTACCAATACAGGTGCATGAGTGAGACAATACTTCAACTGCTGGAAACTCTGCTCACAGTTATCATCCCACTCGAACTTAACATCTTTCCTGGTTAACCTCGTTAGTGGTAAAGCAATCATAGAAAAATCTTGGACGAATCTTCGATAGTACCCTGTTAGACCAAGGAAACTCTGTACCTCAGTGACGGTTCGTGGTTGCTCCCAATTCTCCACTGCTGCTATCTTTTAAGGGTCTACTTGAATTCCTTGTGCCGATACCACATGCCCCAAAAATGCTACTTAATTCAACCACAACTAGCATTTACTAAACTTGGCATACAACTGATGTTCCCTCAATTTCTCTAACACCAAATGAAGATGTCGAATATGCTCTGCTTTCAACTTAGAGTATACCAGAATATCATCGATGAAAACAATGACAAAGCTATCAAGATACTGCTGGAATACTTCATTCATCAACCTCATAAAAGCTGCTGGTGCATTAGTCAATCCAAATGGCATCACCAAAAACTCATAATGTCCATAACGGGTCCTAAAAGCCGTTTTAGGGACATCCTCATCCTTGATCTTCAACTGATAGTAGCCCGATCTCAAATCAATCTTAGAGAATACACATGCACCTTTAAGCTGATCAAACAAATCATCAATACGAGGCAATGGATAACGGTTTTTAATCGTTACCCGATTCAGTTGCCTGTAATCAATACATAATCTCAGAGTTCCATATTTCTTTCTCACAAACAATACTGGGGCTCCCCAAGGTGAAGTACTAGGTTGAATAAAACCTTTATCAGTTAATTCCTGTAACTGAATTTTCAACTCTCTTAATTCAGCCGGAGCCATTCTATATGGAGTCAAAGATATAGGGTCCATACCTGGAAGCAAATCAATAGAAAACTCCACATCTCTGTTTGGCGGCAATCCAGGTAGATCGTCCGGAAATACATCAGGATAATGCCTGACTACTCCAACTTCATCCACACTACTAGGAGCAACATCATTTAACACCACATGTGCTAAATATCCCTGACAACCTTTTGATAACAACTTCTTTGCCCTCATGGCAGAAATAACACCATGCCTCACCCCACTTCTCTCACCCACAAACATAACCTTAGGTAGTCCAGGACGATGAAATGTGACTGACTTCCCGTAACAATCTATATGGGCATGATTATAATGCAACCAGTCTGCCCCTAAAATCACATCAAAATCCACAATATCTAATGAGATAAGATTAGCTGGCATAGCTATATCATCTATCATTACTGGACATCCTGGATAAACACTATCAACATAACATCTGTCCCCTCTAGGCATAGCAAACTCTAAATCAAATCCTAGAGGTGTAGGATGAGGTTGTGTCATTTGAGCAAATGTATGAGAAATCACAGAGTGTGTAGCACCACAATCAATCAAAACTCTAGCAAAGTGACCAAAGATGTTTAACGTACCCATAATCAAGTTCGGATGGTTCTGAGCATCTTGCAGTGATATATTGTTAACATGTCCCTGGGTTTGCTGTCGTCCTCCACGACCTGTATTACTTTGATTACCTCGTCCCTGAGAACTACGTCCATGTCCTGTCTGGCTAGACTACCTAGACAGTCGACTGCTAACAACAAACTCTCCCTGCTGGAACTGACCTCCCTGATACCACTGAGATCCGCTAGCTGGCATAGAAGGATAAGAAGTATAACCTCTAGGATTTTGGGAATACCCACTCTGAAAATAAGGATCCTGGGAATACTGATACTGCCCTGAAGCATAGGGAGCAGCATCACCCTGGTAGTGGTAAGCAGCATTACCCTGACTCATCTGACCATAACTGCCTGCTCTGGGATTTTGTTGGATTGGCTCTAGAGGTGGCATAACAAACTGCTGAGGCCTCTGCTGACTCTGGGGACACTATGCAGCTCTATGTCCTATCTGTCCACATGTGTAGCAAGCACTGTTACCTCTCCTGCACTCCCCATAATGCCTGGAATTACAACGGCGGCATAACGGAGGACTTGAACCACCAGAACCACCGAAATCTCTCTGCCTCTGGAACCTGGGTCCACCAGTAAGTCTTCCACCTCTCATCGGGCCTGTGGCACTAAATCCTCCACTAGAAGAACTCGAGCTCGCTCCACTTTTCTTGAAATTCTGGGTCTTACGGGGTCCTGGAGTCAAGATACCTTTACCCCTATCATCTTTTCTCTGATTATCACCATTCTTATCTTCCTCTTCTTCACTTTCACTAGGAAAATTTTTGGAGTCCTCAATCCGAACCAAAATCTCAGAAAACTCATGATAAGTGGTGCAAGGAATAGCACTGGCAAGTGTCCGCCATTTCTTCTTTGTTCCCAACTTAAAGCGACGAAGCATTTCCACCTGATTAACAGCCACTTCTGGATCATAGCGAGATAAATCTGTAAACTTTCTATAGTACTCATTCGCCGACATTTTCCTTTGCTTCAACTGAGTGAACTCTTGCTTCTTACGATCAATATACTATGGAGGAATGAATCTTTTCTTAAATGTCTCTTTAAATGTTTTCCAATCAGCTGCTGCTTCAAGTGTCATAAATTTAGTCTCATTTTCCCACCAACCTGCAGGTTTTCTTCCTAGAAACCAAGTAGTCGTCTCGATCCATCTATTAGCAGGAAGATTCCCCTGACTCTGCATCACCTGGTAGGTCTTCTCAATACGGTCTAACCACTTTTCTGCCCCTTCATGACCCTCATTACCAATGAAATGGTCCAATTTCAGATTATAAACGGTCTCCATGGGTGTTCTTTGAGGAGGACGAAATGAAGTCTGAAAGGCATGGGTTATCGCTTCCCTTAACTGAGCTATATTGGGGAAACTGGGCTCAAAAGAAGAACGTGGATCCCTACAAGGCGGCATAGTTCTGACAGAAGACACCAAAGATAATCTTGTTCTACACTTTGAGCTTCCAAATAGGTATAATCTTGTTCTACACTTTCCTATCTTCATTTTGATATATTATGGGTCGAATTTGGTTAAGAAACGATTGAGTTACGAAGTTTTGAAAATTGCCCAAAGAGTTTTTAACTGAAGGACCAAAATCATGGATGGTGGACAATCTCAGGGATCATTTCTATTGATTTTCAATCTCAAGGACTATTTCTATTGATTATGCAAATCTAATGGACCATTTTGGCTATTTAGCCTACAGAAAATAATGGGATGCAAAGTCACTTTTACATCTCAGGTGTAAATTTTGTTTTGCTCCACTGCATAGATGTAAATGAGGAGATAACCATTTTGATTTGTAAGTATACATTCGTTTTTGTGTAGATTTTTTAATTTTTTGTTAACCTAACTTTTTTCCGCACAATTCGATGAAAAAATTTCAAAATTTGGACAACATTGATTTCATCTCATTTAGACGTTGATTTCATAAAGGTTGAAGCAAAACTGGAAAAAATTTAATGAGGAAATGTTGTGTAAGAATTTATTTATTTATTTATTTTTTTTGTCAAACGATAGATCTGTTAGATTAGGGAACTGACAGGCTTCGAACCTACACCATGGGGCAAGGGCAAGAGCAACACTCCTCTCCATCACTGTGGTAGAAGGCCTGACACGCCCCCATCCCGATGTCCCGAGGACATCAGGATCGAGGCGTGTCAAGGCCACTTGCGTTTTGTGTGAGAATTGAAAGAAAAGAAAATTGGTGGATGGATGAACAAAATGCTATGCCTATGTATTGAGGAAACTATTTTCCTTTTAAATAGTATTTTGCATCCCACGTGAACCTTTCTCTTTGTTTTCCCTTGGGGAGCCTACCTTTTGTGATTTAAAATCAGATGCAATTATGCATCTTTACCTGCCTTTTCCCGGTGAGTTGCTAAATTTGCAACTTATACATCACCAAGACTGGAGCAACTTCCGGCAGCAGCAAACGGGATTGCAGGTTTCTGTGCGGGTTTAGAAGAATTAGAGGGGTGGATTTTCGTTCTTAGGGTCTATTTTCGACGACCACAAGTGCAGCCGCACCTCTTTGAGCTTCTGTGGCTTCGCCACTAGTATTGGTGTTGTTTGTATGTTTGGTATTTTTTTTTTTTGTGAAGAAATTAGATTCTCATCTTTCCTTTTGCTACTTCATTGATTAAAACCTTATTCCTTTTCAATTTTTGATCAAGGTCCTTGTATTAATAACATCATTAATTATTTCAATAATAAAATATTTTTATTTCTAAATATATTCATTTAATGTTAAAAATGTTACAATTAGTATATTTATATTTATGGCTAAATTTTTTATCATATATTTTTATTTTTAGTTTGTACCCATTTTTAATTTGCAACCCTTTTTTAATTTGTATCAATTTTCTTTTCAGTTTTAATTTGTACCCATGTATTAATTTCTTTTTGTGGCCATATTTTATAAAGTTTTATTTGTATTTGTACACATATTTTTTTATTTATATGTACCCATTTTTAATTTTGCTAAATTTACCCATGCTAATTATATGTACCATTCATGTAACTTTTTTCAAATTTTTAATCTTAAAATGTACTCATTCTTAAATATACCAAATTCTTATATATAAAATGTACCCTTTTTTTTTATATAAAATCTATTCAATTTTTTTTTTCTAATCCATTTTTAAACTTATATGGGTATATTCTTTTTTTCTTTGATTTGAGAATGTATCCATGTTAAGTTTAATGGAAGAAATTTACTAATTTTATTAAGCCTAATATCTTTTTCTTTTTTTTTTGTGATTTTGAAGAATGTACCCATGTTTTGATACAATAATTTTTTGGTTAATTTTGATGAATGTACCCATGTTTACACACACACACACATACACACACAGAATAATATATTTATATTTTAATATTTTTAATCCCACAAATTATGGTTTTTTATTTAAAATCTCATTAATATAAACAACTCTAAATTTTAATTTTTAATTTAAAAAATATAGTAACGTACATAGAAATAAATTATCACATTAATTTCAGGGACTTAGATAAAAAATTGAAAACCAACAAGGTTTCAATCAAAGAATATTCATAGCTAGGGACCGTATCCAAAGTCTCTTTTTTTTTTTTCCGGTACTTTTGTGCAATTAATGAAGTTATAAGGTCGCTGAAAAAGTATTGCACGCCAAATTTGTATTAAGCACTTCAAATTCAAAATTTGTGCTTTGGCATTGATGAACCTTAATTTGGCATAAACAACGAACTAAATATAAAGGGTGAAGTGCTGATTTAGTCCCTGAATTATTTTTTAGTAAAATAAGTTCCTAAATTCATTAAAAATTGTTAATTTCATCCATACTATTATATTCAAAGCTATTTAATCCCATTTTTTGTCAACTTAAGTCACTTGACACACTTTAGAGTGTAATACCGTCATTTTCTCGCCTATAAGCCCTTAATATTTCATATAGGTTACGAATTTAACGTCTAATTTACCCTACAAAGTTAACTCCATACACTATTTCTTTATAGATAGATTGGTAATCTATCCTCCAATGTATATCATATGCAAGTAACATGACTTAAATTGATGGAAAATTGATTATGGTAGCTTCGAATCTAATATTAGGGATGTAATTGGCAGATTTTTATAATTCAATGACTGATTTTTTTGAAAAATTAGTTTAGAGACCTAATTTTTACTCGTGTAATAATTCAGGGACTAAATTGGCAGTTTATCCAAATATAAATTGTTGCTCACTGCACAACTATTTAGACAGAAAAAACATAAATGATTCTACATTTCCCAAGTATAAATTAATTCCCCAGCCAAAGTCATTTCCCTATTACTCTCTCTGCAACAGTTTTTCTTCTTCTTTATACTTACTGTACATTTCTTCTTTAAATTTGGAACTTAATGAAGAAGATTACTTCATGAAGAAGATTACTACTTACTGTACATTGCTTCTTTAAATTTGGAAATTAATGAACCAAAAGTGTACCCAAAAGAAAAAGAATAAAGAATCAAAAGTGTCCTATGTTCCCCATAATATCTTCTACTTTCAAGCACATAATATTCTCTTTTATCTTCTTTCTCTGCTACCATTCAATTCTCTTCTTTAGTACTATTCTTCTTCCAGTTTCTTAGCTTAGAATGGCGGGAAAAGACAAAGCTGAAGGTCATGCAATCGGGATCGACCTGGGGACAACCTACTCGTGTGTGGCGGTGTGGCAGTATGATCATGTAGAAATTATAGTGAACGATCAGGGTTGCAGGACAACTCCATCTCACGTTGCCTTCACTGATGCCGAAATACTGGTTGGTGATGCTGCATTTAACCAGCTCATCAGAAACCCTTCCAACTCCATCTTTGGTAAGGTTCTTCCCGCTTGTACTTTCCAAATTGATAATCAGCTTTTCTCAAATCGATAATTACACATATTGTGTTATTTTAATAAAAGAGGCTGAAAGATTTGTCTTAATTTTGTTATGGTGATCTTAATGGGAGGCTTAAGATTGATGCTTAAGAAGTCATAGTCGAACTACAATGATAGTATTAATGTTTGCACCAGTTTTCTGATTCAAATTATTGTTATTCTATACAATTTTTTTTTTACAATTTCTTTTCAATTATTTTAATTTGTTAGATTTGTTTTCTAATTGTGGCACCAATTTTTAGATGCAAAGCGGTTAATTGGTAGAAGATTTAGTGACACATGTGTTCAAGATGATATTAAGTTGTGGCCTTTCAAGGTCATTGAAGGTCCTCATGATAAGCCTACGATTGTGGTCACTCACAAGGGCCAAAAGAAGCAGTTTTCTGCTGAAGAAATCTCATCCATGCTTTTGGGAAAGATGCGAGAGATTGCTGAGGCCTTCCTCGGCTCAACTGTTAAGAATGCGGTCATCACAGTCCCTGCTTACTTCAGTGACTCACAGCGTCAGGCTACAAAAAATGCAGCTATCAGTGCCGGCCTAAAGGTGTCGCGTATCATCAATGAACCAACTGCTGCAGCCATTGCTTATGGCCTTGACAAGAAGGCTGGCTGGTACAGCAAGAGAAATGTTATGATGTTTGATTTCGGTGGCGGTACTTTAGATGTGTCACTAGTTACCATTAGTTGCGGCGTGTTTGATGTGAAAGCCACTGCTGGGGATACTCACCTTGGAGGTGAAGACCTAGATAACAAAATGGTGAAGTACTGTGTCGAGCAATTCAAGAGGAAGAATAATTTAGACGTGACTGGAAACTCCAGAGCACTAAGGAGGTTAAAAAATAGTTGTGAGAAAGCAAAGAGGAGACTTTCATTTACGTCTTCAACAGACATTGAAATTGACTGTTTGCATGAAGGTAGTGATTTTTATACAACTATTACTCGGGCAAAATTTGAAGAACTCAATAGGGATTTCTTTATCAAGTGTATGGAGCCGGTGAACAAGTGTCTGGAGGATGCTAAAATGAATGTAAGCAGCATCCACGATGTTGTTCTTGTTGGTGGCTCTTCGAGAATTCCTAAGGTGCAAGAACTCTTACAAAATGTCTTCAAGGGTAAGGAGCTGTGCAAAGGCATTAATCCGGATGAGGCAGTGGCTTACGGTGCTGCTGTTCAGGCTGCAGTCCTGAATGGGAAGGGAAATGAAAAGCTTCAAGACCTCACTTTGTTGGATGTCACGCCGCTATCACTCGGGGTGGAGACTGGGCGTGAACGGGACATGACTGTTGTGATACCAAGAAACACTAAAATGCCCATCAAGAGGAATTATACTGTTACCACTCGGCATGACAACCAAGCAGTTGTTAGATTTGCCGTTTATGAAGGCGAGAGTACAACAACAGTGAATAATTACTTTCTGGGTGATTTTAGGCTCAAAGACATTCCTCCAGCTCCGAGGGGTGTTCCTAAATTCAATATTGTCTTTGATATTGATTCCAATGGGATTCTGAATGTATCTGCTGAAGACATGTTGACTGGCCAGAAGAAGGGGATTACTCTCACCAATGACACAACTTGTGAGGGAATTGAAAGAATAATGTAATAAGAGAGAATCTTATGCCATGCTAAAGACTGAAACAGGATTTGTTTTATTTATGCGTGCCTACTGTGTAATTTATCTTGATTAAATGGTTCTAATGTTTCAACTATTATGTTAATTTTGAATTCGTGCTTTCACAGGTTTACCCTTTATTTATATACCTATCACAATTCTAAAAATCCCCGCCTAGCGCCGCCTAGGCCCAACCTAAGCGCTAGGCGGCTGACAACCGCCCCGATTAATGCCTAGGCGTTTGAAAACTAAGAAATGGAGCCTAGACCTATTGAAGCACTCGCTTAGACCGCCTAGGCACCCGCCTAGGTTGTGACTCACTTAGATAGAAAATAGATAACTTTCATTTTGGATTTTATTTTTTTTCAATAAATTGTAAGAAACTTATTGAATACTTAAATGAGCACACATTATATGCTTGTTCCTCATGTTTTCATTATGTTCAAATACTTCATAATATATATATATATATATGTCATTCTATTTTGTAGTTTATGATGAAATTATATATATTTTAAGTATATACAAACACTTATTTACACGAAATATAATGGATTTAGTTAACACCACACCCCTATTTTATTTAAAAATGGTTTTTAATTCTTAATTGGTGTGCCCAAAGGGCCCACCTTCTGTTTTTGTGTTCCCCATTCCCATCACTCTTCCATCTTTGTCCCTCTCCTTCTTCCCTTTCTCGTGTACCTCATCTCTTTCAGCTCTCTCTCTTTACACTCTCCCGTATCTCTCAAAACCCTCTCACCCCGCGACCCACAACCGTGTTCACCCATCACCACACCACCCTATCAACGACGACAACATCATCATCATCACCATCACCCTTGTGTTCTAAAAAACGAAGAAAGAATACCCCAAACTCTCCTCTTCCTTTCGGCCGGTACTGTTCATCATCTTCTCCGTCGAGTTTCGTATTATTCCGACATTGGTAAGCTTCTAGAAACCCTTAGGTTGTGTTTTAGGGTTAGATCGAAGCATGTTTTAAGTGGTGTATACGTTCGAATCGCAGAAAATGGCTCGGAGTAGCTTTTCCAAATTTTCCGGCGAGCATCGCCCCTTTCGAGGCAATTTCCGGCCAAACAACAACGAGTTGGCCGGCGTACAAGGTATCAATCTCTTCGTCTCGCCGATTACTACAACTTTCCTTTTTGTTTCACCCAATTTTATGGAGCATTGAAGAAGTTATATCCATTTGAATCTTACCCAGTTTCCGGCGACCTCAGTGGCTTTCGAGGTGTTTTCCAGCCAAACCACGGTGAGTTAGATGTCGTGCGAGGTACCATTCTCTTCGTTTCTTTGAGAACTACAACTTTTGTTTTTGAATCACTTGATTTCGTCAAGTATTGACAAAGTTATGGCCGTTTAAAGGTTGTGTAGTTTTCCGGCCGAATCCGGCCTTCTTCTTCTTGAGGTCCGGCGACCCACCAAACCCAGGCCCTTCGGGCCGTTCCCGCCAAGCCCAGAAACCCAAGGAACTCAGGCCTTTCAGGCCACCTCAAAGATCATCGGGCCTTAGGCCCGTTCCAAACCCAAGCCCAAGCCTCTTTTATTATTTGTTTTGTTTTAAATTATTTGTTAAAGGCATTTGGGCCGTGAGTGGTTGGGGGCCTTGAGCCCAAGCCCTAAACCCAATTTCCCAAAGCCCTTTTTCCCTAACCCAAAACCATAAACCCTTGGGCCTTAGAACCAAGCCCAAGAACCCAAATCCCTAAGGCCCAACCCGGATCCAAGCCCAGACCCATTTGACCTGGTCCGACCCAGACCCTGACCCGGTCTGACCGTTGACCCGATCAACGCTGACTGTTGACTTTGACTGGTCAACGTTAACTGTTGACTGTTGACTTTGACTTTCGAGTTGACTTTTCGAGTTTTCGTCCGAGACCTCTTCTAGGCTAATTTCGACATCCTGAACCCGTTTTCGATATCCGTTTTCCCAAATTAAGTTGTTTGAGCAAAGTTTGACTAAGTGTACCCCTTTATGTGCTTAGGGGCAATTGTTATGGCGTTTCTGTCTTCGCTAGTCTGCGCAGCTTTCGACGGCGAAGTACTGTGAGTGGACTCCTTCTAAAATGCATGTTTTATAGTAGAACTGCACACATGAAAGGCATGATTTTATGATTATGTTCTATGAAATGCTTTATGAGATATCGTGCCTATTGAGGCTATTTTGAATTATTACTATTTTTCCTATAACCCGTATTCTTATAGAATATCTGATGGATGACGATATGATATTTAGAATACGTTTCGAACACTTCTTTATAGTATAGATGATGGATGACTTTATACTATGAAGATGCTTTTCAAATGTACGTATGTTCAATGGTTTTGTACTTACCTAGTGGTCCATTCTGCTACGGGACGTAGGGATAGGTTCCGGTCTGTCCCAGGCGGCGGTTTGGTGTTGGCATAGGGCCTGGACTATGTTTCCTCTGGCTATTTAGCACAGGGATGGGGAGCCGGCAAGGGGCCTGGGGGTAATTTTCCTCTGACTGTCTGCTCAGAGATGGGGAGCCGGCATGGAGCCTGGAGAGTTATATTGGACATTCACTAGTGATTATTATATATACAAGTTATGATTTGAGACAGTGCATGGCATTCTAGGTTTTGGAAAACCTATGTTTATCATGATATATATGTGTTTTCATAAAACCTGGGGGTTAGTACGTTGATAACTATTTTACTATATATATATATATCAAATTGGTTCACTCATGTTTGTTTTGCGCCCCATTCAGGACTTAGAATCGAGGCATACAATCCCGGCATCAAGGCACTTCCGCATCGGCATCTTCGAGTCCTCTCGGTGTAGGATCCATTCTTTTATTCATTCAATTTTATATTATTTCTGTTAGTGCTCTAGTTAGTTGTATGCTCTTAACAAGTTCCTAAATTGCATATTCATTGTTTTTATATTTATAAGTTATCCATCCCTTGTTTTCAGCATTTGCACTTAATAAATGGCTTTCGTCACCCTCGGGTGTTGGCCAACACGTGCCTATCTTGGTATTCGGGGAATATCGGGGTCGGGGCGTGTCACGCCTAGGGGCCCGCCTAGACCTCGCCTAGCCGCCTAGGTGCTAGGCCTCAGCCCGCCGCCCGAGTAGTGCCTAGCGTCTTTTAGAACCTTGATACCTATAACAATTAGGGTTTTAATCATCCAAAAAAAAAATTAAGGTTTTTGAAATAATGACCTAATCCTTCATCTAACAAACAATGCACAAAATCAATACAATCATTTACACACTCTAATAGAGATGCATCCTGTCAGGGATGGAACCAGGATCTAAAATACAGAAGGGCCGAAGCAGAAATCTATAAGTAAAACATTCAAAATTTCAGCAAAATATATATAAGCCTTTGGAAAAGTTGTGGAGGGACATGGCCACTGCAGGCTCAACATCGGTCCACACCTGCATCCTATCAATATATGTGAGATTCACTTGTACACGAGTGTGTGTTGACAAGTGTATCGATTTTGTGTATTCAAAGAAAAAAAAAAGTAACATTTTTACGAAAATTTATACAACCAACATGTTTTGGGACCTAGATGAAGCCAATATGTGATTCATATTCCTATCTCCACTCCGTTTGTTAAGGAACAAGTTAGTCCTTTCTTGCAGTGTGGCATTAGGACCATGCTGGACTTCAATTTGATATTATAAGGCCCTTACATTTTGTTTTTCCTTTTTAAAACTTCCTTTTATCACTTGCACCTTGACCAAAACTTATTTGCTCTTCATTGTAAGTGGTAGATTACCTAGGGGATATGGCTCGTTTTCAACTCACTACTTTCTGGATGCAAGCTATCAAATTCCGAAGACATTTCTGATTTAGCTTAGAGTAATAATATGGCTTGTAATAAATAAAAAGAGGGAGACTTTGGATGCGGTCCCTAACTATGAATATTTTTTTGACTAAAACCTTGTTAGTTTTCAATTTTTGATCCAAGTCCCCGAAATTAATGTGATAATTATTTCTATGTACGTTACTATATTTTTTTAAATTAAAAATTAAAAATTATATTTGTTTATATTAATGAGATTTTAAATAAAAAACCATAATTTGTGGGATTAAAAATATTAAAATATAAATATACTATTGTGTGTGTGTACATTCTTCAAAACATGGGTACATTCTTCAAAATCACAAAAAAAAAAAAAAAAAAGATATTAGGCTTAATAAAATTAGTAAATTTCTTCGATTAAACTTAACATGGATACATTCTCAAATAAATAAATAAAATGTACCCATATAAATTTAAAAATGGATTAGAAAAAAAATTGAATAGATTTTATATAAAAAAAAGGGTACATTTTACATATAACAAATTGGTATATTTAAGAATTAGTACATTTTAAGATTAAAAATTTGAAAAAAATTACATGAATGGTATATATAATTAGCATGGGTACATTTAGCAAAATTAAAAATGGGTACAAATAAAAAAAAAAATATGGGTACAAATACAAATAAAACTTTATAAAATATGGGCACAAAAAGAAATTAATATATGGGTACAAATTAAAACTGAAAAGAAAATTGGTACAAATTAAAAAAGGGTTGCAAATTAAAAATGGGTACAAACTAAAAATAAAAATATATGATAAAAAATTTAGTCATAAATATAAATATACTAATTGTAACTTTTTTAACATTAAATGAATATATTTAGAAATAAAAAATATTTTATTATTGAAATCATTAATGATGTTATTAATACCAAGGACCTTGATCAAAAAATGAAAATGAATAAGGTTTTAATCAAAGAAGTAGCAAAAGGAATGATGAGAACCTAATTTCTCCATAAAAAAATTGAAAACAAAAACCTATTTGTTCTTCATTATCTTTTTATTTTTTCATTTAGTGCCATGAAATTCCGAAGACATATCTGGTTTGTGGTGAAATATGTACAACTAATAATTTTGTATATAAAATTCATTTTCTTAGTGTGGGAAGGGAGAATTGGACTTAAGATATTGGGTGCATTAGTAAAAGCTATTAACCATACATGCCCCTTGCAAGTATTATTTATTTTTTAACTCGGTTGATGCTGCAATTTTATCGAATTTTAGAAAGTGGGACAGCTAGTTGCTTAATTTGATTTGAGTTGTGTAATTAAAGGAGTTGCAATTGATAAGTTTAACCGTAGAAATTTGTTCTTTTTGTTTTCTCGGTTTTGGCATGGATGAACCTTTAACAAGCAATTAACCAAAACTATCGGTTGTTCTTCTTTGAGTTTTAGCGCTGAGGAATGCTGAGAATGTCAGGAGAAGAAGAAGGATTCTCCCAATTTTCCAAAGCTGCCTTAAAAAGTCATCGAAACAGAAGAATTCTCGGAGGAGTATACTTAGCTACTAAGACATGTGCTAGCTTCCTATGTGCAAGTCCACTTCCACTTTCAACACGTGCAACTAAGTTGTAAAGTTCTCTCAGAAAAAAAAAAGAAAAGAAGGTAAAGTTAAAAGGCAGTAAAGGTAAAGGTATAAAGTAGTACTTATCATTTATGCATTTTTTTTTTTGGTAATCGTTATCGTCTGTGCTTTGGTTGCTGCATAATTTGGCAAAAAATAGGCAACAGAAAATAAATTTTGGAGACATTGCATTCCAACGTTTTTTGCACAAAACTTTAGAAAAGCAAAAGATAAATGATTCTTTGTTCCCAAGTTAGATCTAACTTATGAAAGACGCCACTCTGAACACTTTCTCTTCCCCAATAAACTAGCCTGACTCACTCTCTCTAGTCCCTCCCTATTACTCTCACTGAAATAATTTTTCTTCTCTGCTCTTATTCTTTATCGTGCTCCCGTGCAGAGAATGGCAGGAAAAGAAGGCCACGCAATAGGGGTTGATCTGGGGACAACGTACTCATGTGTCGCAGTGTGGGAGCACGACCGTGTGGAAATCATAGTGAATGATCAGGGTAACAGGACCACTCCATCTTGTGTTGCCTTCACTGAGACTGAGCGATTTGTTGGTGATTCAGCCATCAACCAAATCATCCGGAACCCCGCCAACTCTATTTTTGGTTAGCTCCTCGTTTATGTGCTACTAATTTAACAGTATTTTCGGAGTAGGTTCATGGAAATTGCTTATATGCTTATTTCTTATGGTCATGTTCATAAAATATTATTTTTTTAACACAACAAAAAGAAATAAATATAAACATTATGAAGTTGAATTAAAACTACCGTTGCAGTATCACACTTTTGATTAAACCAAATAAGTCATTATTTTGTTTTTGATACATGACCTATTGATTTCAGCTGTTTTTCTTTCTAGGAATGATTTTTAAATTATTCACTTATTTGCAGATGCAAAGAGGTTAATTGGTAGGAGATTCAATGATGCCACTGTTCAAAGTGATTTGAAGCTCTGGCCATTTAAAATCACTGAAGGTCCTGGCGGCAAGCCCTTGATTGTGGTCACCCACAAGGGACAAGAAAAACAGTTTGCTGCCGAAGAAATTTCAGCCATGGTTCTAGCGAAAATGCGGGAGATTGCTGAGGCCTACCTCAACTCAACTGTGAAGAATGCAGTTATCACTGTCCCTGCTTACTTCAATGATTCACAGCGTCAGGCTACAAAAAATGCTGGCAACAGTGCTGGCCTAAATGTGATGCGTATCATCAATGAACCAACTGCTGCAGCAATTGCTTATGGCATTGACAGGAAGGCTGGTTGGTATAGCAAGAGAAATGTGATGATATTTGATTTAGGTGGTGGTACTTTAGATGTTTCACTACTTACCATCGGTGATGGTGTGTTTGAAGTGAAGGCCACGGCTGGAGACACTCACCTTGGAGGAGAAGACTTCGATAACAAAATGGTGGACTTTTGTGTTGAGCAATTCAAGAAGAAGCATAATTTGGACGTGAGTGGAAACTCTAAAGCACTAAGGAGGTTAAGAGACGCATGTGAGAAAGCAAAGAGGAGGCTTTCATTTACTTCAGCCACTGACATTGAAATCGACTGTTTGTATGAGGGTACTGATTTTTATACTACTATTACCCGTGCCAAATTTGAGCAACTGAATGTGGATTTCTTTAACAAGTGTCTGGAGCCAGTCAAGAAGTGTTTGAAGGATGCCAATATGGAAGTTAGCAGTGTCCATGATGTTGTTCTTGCCGGTGGATCTTCTAGAATTCCCAAAGTGCAGGAACTATTGCAGGATGTGTTCAAGGGGAAGCAGTTGTGCAAGAGTATCAATCCGGATGAGGCAATTGCGTATGGTGCCGCTGTTCAAGCTGCAGTCTTGAGTGGGAATGGAAATGGGAAGCTTCAAGACTTCACTCTCTTGGATGTCACCCCTTTATCACTTGGACTTGAGAGTAAAGAACGTGGTAGTTCCAAGTTATACATGAACGTTGTGATCCCAAGAAATTCTAGAATTCCAGTCATGGAGAAAACAAGTGTAACTACCGTTTATGACAATCAAGTTTCGGTGGGGTTCCCTGTTTATGAGGGTGAATGCAGCATAGCTAAAAACAATAACTTTTTGGCTGAATTTACCCTCGATGGTATTCCTCCAGCACCGAAAAATGTTCCTTCATTTGAAGTTTGTTTCAATATTGATGCCAATGGTATCCTGAATGTCTCCGCCGAAGACAAGTCCACGGGCCAAAGGAAAGGGATTACAATCAAGAGTGACAGTGACATTAGGAATTTTGAAGGAATTGAGAAAGTAAACTAAAGAACTATTTGGTATAGGCTGGATCAGATTGGAACATTAGTATTGGTATTAACGATCAATTAGTTGAATGAGGCGTTGTTAGAGTTTTCATTTTGCGTTCCGATGTTAAATCTTGATTATCATGAATTTTGATGAAGTTTTAATAGACTTTCATAAATTCTATATGTGAAATTTGTGTTAATTTCTTCAAAATCTCACAGGAATCAATTCGGAGAGGTATGATTTGTCAAATCTTGATTGATTACACCCAATCAAACTTTGTAGGCTCTATTAAAATTTTGATTGAACAAACCCGAAATTTTCTTTTATAAACTTTATAAATCCTAATTAAATATAAGATAAACTAGGTTTTCATTCTTAATCTTCAAGAGTAATGCTATTCATATCATTTTTTTATTCCACATTTTTCCAATTTGATTTCCAAATCAATTAGATATTAGTTCTCAAATCTTTTTTTTCTCTTTCTGGTACCTCATTCAACTCTTTTTTTTTCTTTTTTTTTTTTTTGGTATTCAACTCTCTCTATCTCCCCTCTCCCTCTCTCCCTCTCTCCATATATTCTTATGTTGTTCTGCTCTAAATCATTTCACAGTTTGGTAGCAGCCAAATAACCTTCACAATTTCATATGGTGGCCATTTAAATGCCGTAAGTTTTTCCTTTTTATTTTCTTTTTGGTAAGAACATACACTAACTAATCTTATTTCTGATCATGGGCACACGACGAATTGTACTCAACTCCTTTGTTGTTGATTCTCTCTCCCATCTTTTGTACCCATGTATATAAGTGGGTACAATATTTTGCGTTTCTATTGTGTACCCATATTATTTGCTCATATATATATGCTTGATTTGTAATTTATATCACTAAAGGGAAGGGGGTGAACTTAGCCTCACAATGGGCTAGCAATAATGTGGTTTACATTCGCATTTGACGAGAATCGAACTTAAGACCTCTTACTTATAAGTAGAGAGGAATACCACTAAACCGTAGTACTAAGTGACCATTAAATTTGGGAATTTAAGTTTTGTAAAATGTCAAACTTAATTGCTAATATGGAAATATATTAATACTAATATGATGAGGTGTATAAAGTCAAAGATTTTGATCAAAAATTGAAAACCACCGCATCCATAGTCTCCTATAGATATTCTTGAAATTTCGTAGATTCATTTAAAATCCTAATTAAAAACTCTTGGACTTTTATAATTTCAGTTGAGTAAACGCTAGAGAATGAGAGTCCTAATCTTGATTGAATACACCGAATTTTATGGACTTTTATTCTAGAGATTGATTGCATTCCAAGGAGGGATATCCCTGCACAACAAGACTAAAAAAAATTGAACAAATGAATGTAAATACATTGATTATTGGGGAGGCACTCGAACTCCTATATATACCACTCAACTTTTTTTTCAGAGATGACAACCTGCAGAGACAATCGGTCAACTCCCAAGAATTCTGTTAATTTGTTCTTCTTTGAGTTATTCCAAGCGGAGAATGGCAGGAGAAGAAAACCATGCAATCGGGATTGATCTCGGGACAACATATTCGTGTGTAGCAGTGTGGCAACATGATCAAGTAGATCTCAAGGATCGCGTAGAAATCATAGTGAATGATCAGGGCAACCGGACCACTCCATCTTATGATGCCTTGACTGATACTGATGAGCGGTTGGTTGGTCAAGCAACATTCAACCAGGCCGTCAGAAAAACCACCAACTTCATCTTTGGTAAGCTCATCTTCCCTGCACATACATGTATTGTCAATTTCACTTCTTATGATCATTTGTATATTTTTTGTGAGGCACGACGTGTGAGTACATATTTGCTTCGTTCAATTTATAGTTAAATCTCCTATTATTGTCTTCAATTTTGGGTTCATTGTATATTAATTGCATTAATTTTGAGAAAATGGAAAATGATTTTCGCACTCCTCTTCTCTCTTTGCACACATCTATTCAATTTTTGTCTATAAATTGTCCACAAAAGTACGCCAGTTACATGTTGAGGGATTCAAGAGGAAGCATAAATTGGACTTTACTGGAAACCGCAGAGTTCTTAGGACATTAAGAAATGCATGGGAGATGGTAAAGAGGAGACTTTCTTTCACGTTTGCTACTAACATTGAAATTGACTGTTTTCATCAGAGTAAAGATTTGTGCCTAATTATTACTCGAGCCAAATTCGAAAGTCTGAACATGGATTTCTTCAACAAATGTATCGAACCCGTGAAGAAGTGTTTGCAGGATGCTGAAATGGACAAAAACAGTGTCCACGATGTTGTTCTTGTTGGTGGCTCGTCTAGAATTCCCAAGGTGCAACAACTATTACAGAATTTCTTCAGCAGGAAGGAGCTGTGCAAAGGTATTAATCTGGATGAGGCAGTGGCGTATGGCGCCGCTGTTCAAGCTGCGGTCTTGAGTGGGAAAGGGAGTGAGAAGCTTGAAGCTTCAAGGCTACACTCTCTTGTATGTAACACCTTTGTCGCTTGGCATGGCGAATGGGATAGAACGTTCCATGGGAGTTTTTATTCCCAGAAACTCAAGAATTTCTGTCTCGATGAATCGTGTTTTGACAACCATCTGCGATGATCAAAGTAGTGGAAGAGTGGCCATTTATGAAGGCGAGAGCACGAAAGATGAAGATAATTACTTTTTGGGCAAACTTATCTTGGATGACATACCTCCGTCTCCCAAGGGTGTTCCTAAAATCAATTTTTTTTTTTATATTGATGATGATGGTATCCTCAGTGTCTCTGCTGAAGACATTTCTACCGGCCTGACGAAGAAGGTTAGAATTGAGAGTCACAGAAGAACTAATTACGAGAGAATTGAGAAGGTGGTGTAACTTGTTGAATTCTGAGGGGTAACGGTTGTGTTCCCGCTTAATTAAGTGGAACTTTTTTTTTCGTATCAATAAAAATACCTTAAGTTTGAAAATGAAAAGAAGTAACAAAACCAATTCGATGGACAAGATCATGACAATTATAACTAACTTGCTCCAATCCTTAGGCCAAATGAGTTTTAACCCAAAATTCATTTTTGGGGCAAATTTAGGTCAGGATTCTTCCTAATTTAGTGGGTTGGTCCAACATATATGCGTACTTTTTTTAATTTTTTATTTATGAATTCATTGATCTAAAGGCTAAGGTCCAATCCAATAGTAAAAAAAATCTAAACGGTCTAAATTTAAATCTAATGGGTAAAATAATTAAAAAAAAATTATTTCATGTGTTTCATATTCTTTCATAGTGTTCCACGAGTTTCATGAAGTCAGTTTAAGGATTTTTCAATATTTATCATAATGTAAATATTTTTAGGTTAAAATGTTAAAATTAAATTATGATACTCCACATAAGAAATTTAAAAAAAAATTACTTTAAGAAAAACAATTATCCTAAATTCATTCTTTAATAATCTCGTGCTAAAAATTTAAGCTTGAAGGATTGGAACGAAAAACTATTTCTGAGTTAAAACTTAAATTTTCTAAGTTAAAAATTTTAATTTTAGCTCTATGGTTATAAATGCTCTAAGCGTTTATATTTAACTATATGGGTTCTGGGTTCCTCGACGTTTCTCTTTTATAAATAAAGGTATTTCTTAGCAAAAAAAAAATATAAGATAAAAAAAAAGAAGGTAAAGTTAAGTCATAAAGTAATCAAGGTAGTGACGAAGGTAAAGTTATGATAGACACCGCTGTGAAAGTTATGATAGACACCGCTATGAACTCTTTCTCTTCCCCACTAAACTAGCCAGACTTACTCTCCTTATTCCTTATTACCCCCACTGCAATCTTTTTTTGTCGTGTTCACGTGCAGAGAATGGCAGGAGAAGAAGGCCACGCAATCGGGATTGATCTGGGGACAACGTACTCGTGTGTAGCAGTGTGGGAGCACAACCGTGTGGAAATCATAGTGAACGATCAGGGTAACAGGACCACTCCATCTTGTGTTGCCTTCACTGAGACTAAGCAATTGGTTGGTGATTCAACCATCAACCAAATCATCAGGAACCCCACCAACTCCATTTTTGGTTAGATCCCCGTTTATGAGCTACTAATTTGACATTAGTTTTGGAGTAGGTTCATGGAAAATGCTTATTTCTTGTGGTCATGTTCATATAATTTTATTTTTTATTTTTTTAACACAACAAAAATATTATGAAGTTAAATTAAAACTATCGTTGCAGTGTATTTCTTCGTTAAGACAAATGCAAAATTTTCTTTGGCGATGTTTACTCCACAAACACATATCACTCTGCAAATCAACCTTTATGTTGTAAATCTTATTCCATTATATGAATTGTATTATTGTAAAGCAAAAATATGAAGAAACTTTTTTTTCAATATTCGAGTAACTTGTCTTACTGACCAACATAGAAATTGCAACTTATTTATATGCTATTTGTGTAACATAGAGTTGGGTAGCAGTCTAACACTGTTGATTAAACCAAGTAAGTCATTGTGTTGTTTTTGATATATGACCTTTTGCTTCGCAACTGTTTTTCTTTCTTGGAATGGTTCTTTAAATTAGTCAATTTATTTGCAGATGCAAAGAGGCTAATTGGTAGGAGATTCAATGATGCCACTGTTCAGAGTGATTTGAAGCTCTGGCCATTTAAAGTCACTAAAGGTCCTGGCCGAAAGCCCTTGATTGTGGTCACCCATGAGGGACAACAAAAACAGTTTGCTGCCGAAGAAATTTCAGCTATTGTTCTAGCGAAAATACGGGAGATTGCTGAGGCCTACCTCAATTCCACTGTGAAGAATGCAGTTATCACTGTCCCTGCTTACTTCAATGATTCACAACGTCAGGCTACAAGAAAAACAAAAACAAAATTAAAAAACGAAAACAAAAAATAAATAAGAATCATTAAAGATCCTGGTTGACACGCCCCGATCCTGATATTCCCCAAATACCAGGATAGGCACGTGCTGGCCGACACCCGAAAGCCATTTATTGAATGCAAATGCTGAAAATAAGGAATAAATAAGACTTATAGATATAAAGGAATAAAGAATATGCAATTTAGGAATGTGTTTAGAGCACGCATCTAATCTAGAATACTAACATAAACAATATAAAATTGAATGAATAAAAGAATGGGTCCTACACCGAGAAGACTCGAAAATGCCGATGCGGAAGTGCCTTGATGCCAGGATTGTATGCCTCGATTCTAAGTCTTGAAGGGGGCGCAAAACAAACATGAGTGGACCAATTTGATATTTATATATAATAAAACAGTTATCAACGTATTAACCCCCAGGTTTTATGAAAACACATATATCATGATAAATATAGGTTTTCCGAAACCTAGCATGTCGTGCAATGTCTCAAGGCCCGTGGGTTTGGGTTCTTAAGGGTTTTGGGCTTGGATCCGGGTTGGGCCTAAAGGCCCGTGGGTTTGGGTTCTTAAGGGTTTTGGGCTGAGTTCAAAGGGGAAAGGGATTGGGCTCGGCAATAAAGGCCCAAAGGCCTGGTTTGGTTGTTGCTCGCCGGACCTAAATGGAAGGGAAGGCCGGAATTCGGCCAAAAAACTATACAAACTTTAAACGGCCATAACTTTGTCAATACTCGACGAAATCAAGTGATTCACAAACGAAAGTTGTAGTTCTCGAAGAGAGGAAGAGAATGGTACCTGGCACGACGTCTAACTCGCCGTGGTTTGGCCGGAAAGTGCCTCGAAAGCCGTCGGACTCGCCGGAAACTGGGTAAGATTCAAATAAGTATAACTTCTTCAATACTCAATGAAATTGGGTGAAACAAAAAGGAAAGTTGTAGTACTCAGCGAGACGAAGAGATTGATACCTTGCACGCCAGCCAACTTGTCGTGGTTTGGCCCGAACTTGCCTCGAAAGGGGCGGTCTGCATCGGAGTTCGACGAGAGAGGGAAAGAACGGTGGTCTCCGCCACTGTGGTGCACCACGGACCTGCCATGGGTTCGAGTTCTTGCTTGGGAGGGTCCTAGGGTGTGCGTGTGTGTGTTAATGGGTGTTGGTCACCGGGGAGGAGAGAGTGCAGAGAGAAAGAGAGCATGGGTAGAGATGAGAGAGTGATGGAAAAGAGAGAACTGAGAGAAAAGAGAGACCGGGGACACAAAAGCAAGGTGGGACCCCCAGGCACACCTATTAAGACCCAAAAACAATTTTAAAAGCAAGATAAACTCAAACTTAGTGAAAATACAATTTAAATTGGGGGTGGGTGTAACAATCTACCCCCCTTGAAAGAATTTCGTCCCGAAATTTAAAATAATTTGCTACACTGAAAAACTCGAAAATAGGGAAAGATATATATCTATAAAGAGAAATCAAGTCAGAGTGGGTGAATCAAAGAGAATATGCCACACCATCGCGAGCGGGTTGCAAAATCCTCTATCATGCCTCCAAGCTCTTACTTTCTTCCCCATCAGTGTAAAAGTAGAAAACATACTTTATAAGGATATACAATCAAAATCATAAAATAGCTTAAGGTTAAAAGTAAATACATAAAATACGAATACGTCAAAAAAATAGATAAGTAATAACATATAGGTCAAAAATTCGAGCTGAACTTAAGAACTGAGAACATAAATACTTTCCCCAAAACATTTGTAACGACAAAAACAAATAACTAGGGTAAAGGAAGTTAAAATACTTATACTAAAAACCAAAACTGATGAATGAGAGTGAGTCTCGCCCAAGAATTTGAAACGTCACGCACTCCGAGAATAGATGTTTCTTTAGGTCGAGCCCCAACAATAGCGAATTTGTAACAACTGTCGTAGACAGATCTTTTTGCTCACTTGCTTAACGAACCAACGAATAAGTTATCGACACCACAGTCGGCCGCTCGTGATATCAACCACACATTTGTTGTCTTGATAAGCAAGTAGTAATTTCCTGAGGATGCACAATTTCTCATAACGTATTTTCGATCTTCCGAATACCAGTTCACAACACTCATCTGACAACTAATGTTTCCCGTAGAAAACTCTCGCACTATGTCGCAAAAGTGCCATACCCAAATCGAACGAAACAAAAACTGTCGTCGTAAAAAGTCTATCCAGCACCAAACATTCCGTCATCCTCAATTCTTCTAAAAGTGACCAACTACTCCAGTGTTTTGCCAACAAAGAACATATTTGAAAACTGTACCTCGGGATTCAAGAGAAGTAGCTACCATGCTAGTAGTATACCCAAAAGTTCAAGCCAAGTAAGCAGAAAACGAGAAGTCATCTTCCTTGACACGCAGTATTTCTTGGGAATTGTTGCAATGCTCAATCCACCTCTCCATTTTTGCTTAGTTGCAGATTTCTAGTCAAACAAGGTTAGTGTTGGTGGGAAGGACAAGGACTCTCAAGTGATCAACCTTAAAACTTCAAGATAGCACACACACATTTCCAGATAAGTGTAAAGATTATCCGATTCTCGCCTTGACCACACTGTGGTGCCATCCCAGAGTACACCAAACAGACCAGCTAGAAACGTTTCGACATCCACATACTCACAACAATGAAGTTCGAAAGTGAAGTAGTGGAAAGATGTGCTGAGACGAGCACATATCGTTGGAAAAGAACCGATGTGATGCCTATAAATTATAGTAAGATGGTGATACAATCCGCTGACCTTCTGTACTAAAACCTTCATCCAACTCTTACCAAAAGATCGCTCATACCTCACGCCCACGTGCTCGCTAATCGAAGGATTCTGGTGCGAGGTAGTGGAAAGCTGCGTTGAGGTGAACACATCACATCATTTAAAAGGTCTACCAGAGTACGATATGGTGTTGGTGAAATGCAGCAGGATGATGAATGGTGACCATTCAATTCAGCATGAAGATAGTGATGCAATCTGCTAATCACTTGCACTACAATCTTCACCAATTCCTTACCAAAAGATGACTCAAACCTCACACCCACGAGGAACTCTTTCCGATAAGTCTGGTAAGCTCGTGAAAAGGTTATGCTTCAAATGTTCCTGACGAAATCGATAAGAATTAGGCACACACTTCCGTCGAATCGATCGATCGTGAATTCCTCACTGAATGCGTAAGAAACCACGTCGAGAAGGCTAAAAGAACACTTAAGAATTTGAGGCTCAAAACAAGTTCACCAAAACTAGAGTACAAGATATGAGGATTTGAACCAGAAACCATGCCAAGAACAAACGTTTTTTTTTTTTTTTTTTTTTCTGTTAAATGTTTCGGCATGATCCAGTTTTGCATTGAGGGAAAAACAACCGAAGGAAGGTGAAGATGCATACATAGAAGTCATTGTTTACGATTATTTGGTAATCATCACCGTAAGGTTGACTGGTTTCTTAGCCAAAAGGAAATAGGGTTACACTCAAGATTAGTAGAGAACTGCTAATAAGATTTAATGAGGCCAAAGACATTTCGAAATTTACAATACATTGTGAGAGCTGCTCCAAAGTTCAAAAATTACACATAGAACCTCTGAATCAATAGAATGATGAAGAAGAAAGATACAACCAGCCTGCATATGCATGCAATGACACGATTGGCTACCTTAAAGATGCTCTTGAGCAAACCAAAGCTCAATGAGTCCAGAGAAGTTCAGAGTAACGTTTGATTTTCATACAATGATGAATATGGTGAAGTCTCAAGCCATCACACTGAAAATTACAAGGCTGAACAATTAGTGGACAAGAACACTGGTCAATTTAGGCCACAAGCAAGAGGCTAAGTTTACCTATACCGAAAAGTATGCGGACCAGGAGCTAGGGTTTACCGCCTAGTACCAGACCCAGGTGAAATTCAAGGAGTCTATTTATCCAAACAAGTCTGGATCATCATCATCCAATTCCACTACGACAACAACAAGAATCGCAACTCCTTTTTGGAAATTGATGAGAATAACGTCTGCTACCGAGGAGTTTCCCAAGAAAAGCAATTAATGTAAACGAAGTCAACACTCGAAGGATTGGGTGTGAAGCTGACGGTCAAAGGTTAAGGAACTTGACTTCGTCGTTGGAGTAAGCAAGAGGGAAATCGATAGAACAGTCACCGAGAATTGTTCTAAAGATCCACACGAATTTCTTAAGTGGTAATGAGCCCGAGAACATTGATTTGCTCCCACTAACAACCACTTACTAACCGTCGTCTCAACTAGCACTTACTCGCTTTCTCTAACATGCACTTCAAAAGTTTTCGAACAATTACCAAGAGATATGACTCTACCCGCCATTCCTAGTGAACGCATGTTGCAAAGCGATATCACCATTTCGGAACTCTAGTTGGTCTTAACCAATTCGTACCACCAAGATCTTTCCGTTTCCCAAGATTTCGATATAGAGCCGACTCCGCCCGCAATTCCTAGGGAACGCATGTTGCAGAGTGGCATCGCCATTTAGGATCTACAACTGGTCTTGACCATGATTCCCCAAACTGAGATTTCTAAAACACGTCGCTTCCAAGTAACACTGACTCTGCCCGCCATTCCCAGGGAATGCACGTCGCAGAGTATCGTCATATGCTGAAAGTCATCCAACAAATCCACTTCACCACTACTGAGGCACAATCCCGACACGAATCCTTGTATTTCAACCAGAAGATGACAATTCAAACCGAGACAGATTTGTACAACTGCGCTGAATGGCACCAAATTCAGAAGTCGTGACATCCAAATGACGTCATGATAGACACAATACAACAGAAATTAAAGATCCTAAGTATGCTCTGAACGAACCACACTCTGATACCAATCTGCCATGCCCCGATCCTGATATTCCCCGAATGCCAGGATAGGCACGTCCTGGCCAACACCCGAAGGGTGACGAAAGCCATTTATTGAATGCAAATGCTGAAAATAAGGAATAAATAAGACTTATAGATATAAAGGAATAAAGAATATGCAATTTAGGAACGTGTTTAGAGCACACATCTAATCTAGAATACTAACATAAACAATATAAAATTGAATGAATAAAAGAATGGGTCCTACATCGAGAAGACTCGAAAATGCCGATGCGGAAGTGCCTTGATGCCAGGATTGTATGCCTCGATTCTAAGTCTTGAAGGGGGTGCAAAACAAACATGAGTGGACCAATTTGATATATATATAATAAAATAGTTATCAACGTACTAACCCCCAGGTTTTATGAAAACACATATATCATGATAAACATAGGTTTTCCGAAACCTAGCATGTCGTGCAATGTCTCAAATCATAACTCATATATAATAATCTCTAGTGAATGTCCAATATAACTTTCTAGGCCCCATGCCGGCTCCCTATCTCTGAGCAGACAGTCAGAGGAAATAACCCCCAGGCCCTATCCCGGCTCCCCATCCCTGGACTTAAATGCCAGAGGAAACACCCTCCAGGCCCTATGCCAACACCAAACCTTCGCTCGGGACGGACCGGAAACTATCCCTACGTCCCGTAGCGGAAAGGACCACTAGGTAAGTACAAAACCATTGAACATACGTACATTTGAAAGGCATCTTCATAGTATAAAGTCATCCATCATCTATACTATAAAGAAGTGTTCGAAATGTATTCTATATGTCATATCGTCATCCATCAGATATTTTATAAGAATACGGGTTATAGGAAAAATAGTAATAATTCAAAATAGCCTCAATAGGCACGATATCTCGTAAAGCATTTCATAGAACATATTCATCAAATCATGCTTTTCATGTATGCATTTCTACTATAAAACATGCATTTTAGAAGGGGTCCACTCACAGTACTTCGCCGTCGAAAGCTGCGCAGACTAGCGAAGACAAACACGTCACAACAATTGCGCCTAAGCACATAAAAGGGTACATTTAGTCAAACTATAATCAAACAACTTAATTTGGGAAAACGAACTTCAGAAACGGGTCCAGAACGTCGAAATTAGCCTAGGAGAAGTCTCGGACGAACACCCGAAAAGTCAACGGTCGAAGTCAATGTTGACCGTTGACCGGTCAAAGTCAAAGTCAACGCTGACCGTTGACTGAGTCAACGGTCAAACCGGGTCAGTCAACGGGTCACGGGTCCAGGTCAGACCCAGTCAAACAAGTCTGGGCTTGGATCCGAGTTGGGCCTTAGGGATTTGGGTTCTTCGGTTTTGGGTTAATGGGTAAAGGGTTTAGGTTGGTTCCGGGTTGGGCCTAAAGGCCCGTGGGTTTGGGTTCTTAAGGGTTTTGGGCTGAGTTCAAAGGGGAAAGGGATTGGGCTAGGCAATAAAGGCCCAAAGGCCTGGTTTGGTTGTTGCTTGCCGGACCTAAATGGAAGGGAAGGCTAGAATTCGGTCGGAAAACTATACAAACTTTAAACGGCCATAACTTTGTCAATACTAGACGAAATCAAGTGATTTAAAAACAAAAGTTGTAGTTCTCAAAGAAAGGAAGAGAATGGTATCTTTCACGACGTCTAACTCGCGTGGTTTGGCCAGAAAGTGCCTCGAAAGCCGTCGGACTCGCTGAAAACTGGGTAAGATTCAAATGAGTATAACTTCTTCAATACTCAATGAAATTGGGTGAAACAAAAAAGAAAGTTGTAGTACTCAGTGAGACGAAGATATTGATACCTTGCACGCCGGTCAACTTGCCGTGGTTTGGCCGAAACTTGCCTCGAAAGGGGCGGTCTGCATCGGAGTTCGACGAGAGAGGGAAAGAACGGTGGTCTCCGCCACTGTGGTGCACCACGGACCTGCCATGGGTTCGAGTTCTTGCTTGGGAGGGTCCTAGGGTGTGCGTGTGTGTGTTAATGGGTGTTGGTCACCGGGGAGGAGAGAGTGCAGAGAGAAAGAGAGCACTGGTAGAGATGAGGGAGTGATGGAAAATAGAGAACTGAGAAAGAAGAGAGACCGGGGACACAAAAGCAAGGTGGGCCCCCCAGGCACACCTATTAAGACCCAAAAACAATTTTAAAAGCAAGATAAACTCAAACTTAGTGAAAATACAATTTAAATTGGGGGTGGGTGTAACACTGGTAGAAAGAAGGATGAAGCTTTCTCGGACTTGCTACAAGAAAAGTACTAGGCAAGGTTCTGTATGTTACAAGAGCCACCCCACCCCCAAATTTATAAAGTTATAAACAAATACCAATTTTTATTCAACTTCCTTATTTTCTTCCCTTTATTTTTCTCTTGATATACAAATGCCATCATGTCCAATTGAACTCCTATCCAAATCCCTTTCCTTTGTTGGTACTTTGGTATATTTCCTCCCCTAGTCCTATGCATTCAGTCCTTCAAAGTGATGAAGATTGAGCTTTAAGCTGTTCGTAATTGCTCTTCGCACGCTGGATCACCTTCTGAAGGTCTACATACGCCTCCACAGACGACTCTGCAAAGTTGTTCAACTTACCGATAAATCCCGCCAAGCTTGTTTGGAAATGGTCGAAACTAGAAACCCTGTCTTGCAAAACTTCATCTCTTAACATATTAGCAGCAGAATCACTACCGTTCTCATGCTTCTAGGATGTTAAATCAGATTGGCCTGCATCCTTCCCCTCTTTCTTTTCTTGCCATGGTAGAAAACGGGAAGTTTCAGATGCTAAAGTCTTGAGTGGGATTGGAAATGGGAAGCTTCAAGACTTCACTCTCTTGGATGTCACACCTCTGTCACTCGGGGTTGGGACTCTGAAAGGGTTTTGCGAGATGCACGTTGTGATCCCAAGAAACAGCAGGATTCTCATCAAGAGCAACACAACTATAGTTACTCTCTATGACAATCAAGTGTCGATAATGTTCCCCATTTATGAGGGTGAGAGCACAAACACAAAAAATAATAATTTTCTGGGTTAGTTTGTGCTCGAGGGTATTCCTCCAGCTCCAAAGGGCGCTGCTAAATTCGATGTTTGTCTCAGTATTGATGCCAACGGTATTCTAAGTGTCTCTGCTGAGGATAAGTCTACCGGCCAGAGGATGTTTGAAGGGATTGAGTTAGTGAACTGATTAAGAAGCCTGGTCCTAGAACTGAATTAATTAGGACATATAATATAAAATAAGCCTGTGGAAAAGTTGTCGGTGGCCATGGCCATTGCAGGCCTCTAAGGCCATCTCCAACCGATGGCTGGCCAGAGGGCTCGTTTTAGCCCTCTGGCCCTCCAAGATTCTCCAAGATATTAATATTTTAATTAACAGTATAGGGTCATATTTGCCTCCGTCTCCAACCGAGGGCCAGAGGGCTCCTTATAGCCCTATCACAAAAAAGGGTCTCCAACCGAGGGCCAAATGGCCATAGGGTCAAACATAATTTATTATTTAAAAACTACAACTTAAATTCAAAGTGGGCGACACTTGTCCAAGCAATTCCAAACCCTAGGAACGTTGTTTCATATTGTTTAATGTTGTTTCATGTTACTTAATTTAATTTAATGTTGTATAATGGCTTAGGCAGTTATAGGAAAAAAAATATAATTTAAAAATATATATGAAACAAATTTTGTGAAATAGAAGTTATAGGGGAAAAAAACGAATTTAAAATAAAATGAAACAAATTTTGTGAAATAGAAGTTATAGGAAGAAAAAAAAAGAATTTAAAATAAAATGAAACAAATTTTGTGAAATAGAATTTATATGAAAAAAAAAAAAGAATTTAAAATAAAATGAAACAAATTTTGTGACATCCCACATCGCCCAGGGGAGTGATCCTTAAATGTATATTCCCATCCCTACCTAGCACGAGGCCTTTTGGGAGCTCACTGGCTTCGGGTTCCGTATGAACTCCGAAGTTAAGCGAGAAGGGGGCCAGAGCACTCCCAGGATGGGTGACCCACTGAGAAGTTACTCGTGAGTTCCCAGAAACAAAACCGTGAGGGAATGGTAAGCCCAAAGCGAACAATATCGTGCTACGGTGGTGGAGCGGGCCCGGGAAATGATCCGCCCCGGGCCGGGTTGTGACAATTGGTATCAGAGCCAATCCCTGGCCAGAAGTGTGCCAACGTGGATGTCGGGCCCCTAAGGAGGGTGGATTGTGACATCCCACATCGCCCAGGGGAGTGATCCTTAAATGTATATTCTCATCCCTATCTAGCACGAGGCCTTTTGAGAGCTCACTGGCTTCGGGTTCCGTAGGAACTCCGAAGTTAAGCGAGAAGGGGGCCAGAGCACTCCTAGGATGGGTGACCTACTGGGAAGTTGCTCGTGAGTTCCCAGAAACAAAACCGTGAGGGAATGGTAAGCCCAAAGCGGATAATATCGTGCTACGGTGGTGGAGCGGGCCCGAGAAGCGATCCGCCCTAGGCCGGGTTGTGATAATTGGTATCAGAGCCAATCCCTAGCCGAAAGTGTGCCGACGTGGACGTCGGGCCCCTAAGGGGGGTGGATTGTGACATCCCACATCGCCTAAGGGAGTGATCCTTAAATGTATATTCTCATCTCTACCTAGTACGAGGACTTTTGGGAGCTCACTGGCTTCGAATTCCATAGGAACTCCGAAGTTAAGCGAGAAGGGGGCCAGAGCACTCCCAGGATGGGTGGATTGTAACATCCCACGTCGCCCAGGGGAGTGATCCTTAAATGTATATTCCTATCCCTACCTAGCACGAGGCATTTTGGGAGCTCACTGGCTTCGAGTTCCGTAGGAACTCCGAAGTTAAGCGAGAAGGGGGCCACCGCACTCCCAGGATGGGTGACCCACTAGGAAGTTGCTCGTGAGTTCCCAGAAACAAAACCGTGAGGGAATGGTAAGCCCAAAGCAGACAATATCGTGCTATGGTGGTGGAGCGGGCCCGGGAAATGGTCCTCGCCAGGATGTGACAAATTGGTATTAGAGCCAATCCCTTGCCGGAAGTGTGCCGACGAGGACGTCGGGCCCCTAAGGGGGTAGATTGTAACATCCCACGTCGCCAAGAGGAGTGATCCTTAAATGTATATTCTTATCCCTACCTAGCACGAGGCCTTTTGGGAGCTCATTGGCTTCGAGTTCCGTAGGAACTTCGAAGTTAAGCGAGAAGGAGGCCAGAGCACTCTCAGGATGGGTGACCTACTGGGAAGTTGCTCGTGAGTTCCCAGAAACAAAACCATTAGGGAATAGTAAGTCCAAAGCGGACAATATCGTGCTACAGTGATGGAGCGGGCCCGGGAAGTGGTCCCGGCCGGGATGTGACAAATTTTGTGAAATAGAAGTTATAGGGAAAAAATGGAATTTTAAGAAAAATATGAAACAAATTTTGTAAAATAAAAGTTATAGGAAAAAATAGAAGTTATACGAAAATTTTTGTAAATAAAAAAATAATTTAAAAAAAAAAATTCAAATGCAACGGCTAGTGTGACATCCCACATCACCCAGGGGAGTGATCCTTAAATGTATATTCTCATCCCTACCTAGCACGAGGCTTTTTGGGAGCTCATTGGCTTCGGGTTCCGTAGGAACTCCGAAGTTAAGCGAGAAGGGGGCCAGAGCACTCCCAGGATGGGTGATCCACTGGGAAGTTGCCCGTGAGTTCCCAGAAACAAAACAGTGAGGGAATGGTAAGCCTAAAGCGGACAATATCGTGCTACGGTGGTGGAGCGGGCCCGGGAAGTGCTCCATCCCTGGCCGGGTTGTGACGGCTAGTCAGCTAGCCGTTGCATTTGAATTTTTTCTTAAGAATTCTTGTCGGTTATAACCGACAGGAATACATCTATATTATTTAGTATACATGTATTATTGTCGGTTATAACCGACAGTAATACATTGATATTAGTAATATAATGTTTTCCTGTCGGTTATAACCGACAAGAATAACAACACTTTAAAAAAAAATGGCCCGCCCTCTCCGATTCTGTGGGGCCCTCCCAGTTTCCAGAGCCTTCTGGCCTAACTCTCGGTTGGAGACGGTTTTCGGGCTATTTTCGGCCATCTGGACCCTTCGGTTGGAGATGGCCTAAGGTCATCTTCAACCGATGGCTAGCCAGAGAGCTCGTTTTAGCCATCTGGCCTTTCAAGATTCTCCAAGATATTAATATTTTAATGAACAGTACGGGGCCATATTTGCCTCCGTCTCCAACCGTGGACCAGAGGGCTCGTTTTAGCCCTGTCACAAAAAACCGTCTCCAACCGATGGTCAAAGGGCCATAGGGCCAAACATAATTTATTATTTAAAAACTACAACTTAAATGTTGTTTAAGTTTCATGTTGTTAAATGTTTTTTTATGTTGTATAATTTTTATGTTGGTTAATGTTATTTAATGTTGTTTCATATTGTTTAATGTTGTGTCATGTTACTTAATTTTATTTAATGTTGTATAATGGCTTAGGAAGTTATAGGAAAAAATAGAATTAAAAAAAAATATGAAACAAATTTTGTGAAATAGAAATTATAGGAAAAAAATAGAATTTAAAATAAAATGAAACAAATTTTGTGAAATAGAAGTTATAGGCAAAAATGGAATTTAAAAAAAAATATGAAACAAATTTTGTAAAATAAAAGTTACAGGAAAAAAATAGAATTTAAAAAAAATATGAAAAATAGAAGTTATAGGAAAAATTTTGTAAATAAAAAATAATAATAAAACTGTAAAAAAAAAAATTCAAAACATTCTTGTCAGTTATAACCGACAGAAATACATTCATATTATTTAGTATTAATGTATTACTGTCGATTATAACCGACAGTAATACATTTATATCAAATAATATGAATGTATTTCTGTTGGTTATAACCGACAACATTTCCATTTTTTCTGGCCACCCCCGGCAGCCAGCCCTCTAGCCCTCTCTGATTCCGTGGGGCCCTCTCAGATTCCACAGCCCTCTGGCCTAGCCTTCGGTTGGAGACGGTTTTCGGGCTATTTTCGGCCCTCTGGACCCTTCGGTTGGAGATGGCCTAAGGCTCTACATCAGTCCGCCCCTGACTTCTATCAATGTATGTTAGACTTACTTGTGTATGGGTGTCTTGGCAACTGTATCGATTTTTTGTATTCAAAGAACAAAAAAAAAATGTAAATTATATTTTACCTCCTCAGATTTCGGTGCAATTACAATCTCATATAACATCTTTAAAATATTTCAATTTCATACATTTACTATTATTTCATTTCAATTTCATACATCCGTTAAAAACTCTGTTACTGTTAAGTAATAACATGGCAAATGTGAAATTCTCACTAATGCTGATGTGGCTGTCAAATTTGTGCCACGTGAACAAATAACTAATAAAAAACTAAAATTTAATTAGGACATTAAAATATTAAAATAATTAAAAGAATTGGAAAAGGAAAAAAAAAAAAAAAGGTTCATCTTCCCCACCGAGCACCCCCTTCTCCCATTACCACCCTATTCCACCATGACTTCTGCAACTCTTTCTGTAACCAGAAATTCCAAATTCCCCATTTTCCGCATCTAATTTTGCGTTTCACCTCTTTCTTTAATTGGGATCGAGCTGGAGTGAAACGCAGCTCAATACTTTTACTTTTCCAACTATAGATGGATCTCGTTGAATTTGAAGCGGTTACAAGCACTGGTGGTTCAGACAATGATTTTTCGATGGATGACGCCAAAATTGGCAACGTCGACGAGGAGCAAAGGGCATGAAGACCTTGAATGCGTTCGATTTGATTTCGTTCTCGGCTGGGCTGGACCTGTCGGGGTTGTTCGAGCCGTTGAGCAGCAGACCGACGGAAGACGGCGAGCGATTTATCAAAAAACTTACAGAGATGGAGAGAGAAGAGATTGGTTATTGGTTCTCGACGGGAGGAAAATGGAGGTGGGCAAATTTTAAGGGTTTATTTTAATTATCACGATAAATCCGAGGATTGACGGAGTTTGCAAAGGCGGAGAAGCTGAAGGTAAGGGGAAGAAGAATAGGGTCTGGATATGGAAGGGCAAAATGAGATTTATCAATCGGGGTGGAGGTTTGCAGATTGACAGATAATTTGGTAGTGATGGAAGAAGGGTGCTCAGGTGGGGAAGATGAACCATTTTGGTTTTTTTTTTTTAATTAATTATTTTAATATTTTAATGTCTTAATTAAATTTAGTTTTTTTATTAATTGTTTGTCCATATGGCCAAATTTGGCAGCCACGTCAGCACTAATGAGGACCCCACATTTGTCATGTCATTACTAAACGGTTTACTTAACTGATTTTTTAACGAATGTATGAAATTGAAATGAAATAATAGTAAATGTATGAGATTGAAATGTTTTAAAGATGCTCTACGAGATCTCAATTGCACAAAAATCTGAGAGGTTAAAATGTAATTTACCAAAAAAAAATAGCATTTTACCAAAATTAATACAACCAACATGTTTAGGGATTGTTACGAGACAAGTTAGTTCTTTCTATCAATGTGGCAGCATGACCATGCCGGACATCAATTGGATATTATAAGGCACTTGCATTTTTTTTTTTTAACAAACGATATTATCTACACGGGAAGGGGTAGGCTTAGCCTCACAATGGGCTAGTAATAATGTGGTTCAAATTCTCCTTTGGCAAGAATCGAACCTAAGACCTCTAACTTACAAGTGAAGAGGAATACTACTAGACCGTAGTACTAAACTAAAGTTATAAAGTAGTAAGCTAGTAAGCTAGTACAGAAGGTCAAGTTATAAAGTAGTTATCGTTTAGTTTTTTTCTTTTTTGTTAAACCTTATCGTTTGTGTTTTCGTTGCTGCACAATTTGGCATAACAAACAGTGGCGGATCTACAGAGGGACCTGGGAGGTCCCAGGACCCTCCAACGATCCTAAAATGCTGCTAGAAATTTTCTGGGGGACCCCTCAAACACGGGATCTGTGCTGTCATGTTCTGCAGCTTGCAACTTGCAATGGAGAAGAAGACAGCGGGGAAGAAGAAAGAACAGGGCCTAAGGGCCCTTTAAAAAATTGGTCCAAAATGCAGTGTTTTGGCCAATTTTTTTTTTTTTTTTTTTGAAAAAAAAAACCCAATGAGACAAACGGTGCCGTTTGTCCATGATTCCCGAGTCCTTTTTAATGCCTAGCCCCACATGGGCGATGGACCATCTTTCTCGAGTCACTTTTCCTTCCGCCCCCCCTGGGCCCGCCCTGGGTTCCTCTGCTTTTCCATTCCCCCTAATTCCCATCTGTCTTATATTCACCCAGAACCCTAAATTTATAATCCCACCCAATCCCATATTATAATTACATTACTCCAATATTATACCTCCACTTGTTTCAATTCTCCAAGCCACCACTATTTGGTTCAAAATTCAAGTAAGTTTTTTGGTATTAATCTAATCTCAATTAAATTATATTAGATATTGGTGGAGATTTTTAGTCTATTATTGATATGATTGTTGATATGTTTTATGTTTGTATACTCACTTTATCATTGAAATTTAGATGGAATTTTTGTTTATTGGTTGATTGGTATATGTTTTGTGTTTTTGGTTAAATGTGTAGTTCAGAAATAAGAAATATGGATTGAGATAGATTGGCACTTCAAGATCAACTTGATATTTACATTCATTATGTGCGTTCTGATAATGATTTTTCTCAATTGCGGGGGATTAATGAGCTTGCTAAGAAAATGGTGGAGAAAGGATTGCATCGAACATTTGCATATGTATATTTGCTTGTTTAGTTGGCTTTGGTTTTACCAGTTGCAACCGCTTCAGTGAAGATGGCATTTTCCGCTATGAATATCATTAAGGGTCCACTTCACAACAAAATGGGAGATCAATGGTTGAGTGACAGCTTAGTTGTTTATATTGAGAAAGATGTTTTTTCATGTATTGGTAATAAAGCTATCATGGAACATTTTCAGACTATGAAACCTCGTCGTGGACGCTTGAATTAGGATTTTATAGCTTGTAATGTTGTTTTGCACATGATTTTTGAATGAAATGTATTATATTTAACTTTTCAATATTATTTTTGTCTATAAATTTTTTGACCTTTATTATTGGGACCCCCCGAGTTTAAAATCTTGTATCCGCCACTAATAACACAACGAGAAGTTTTTAGCGTGCCTAACAGGGGCAACCACATTTTATCATACAATTGGTGGAAAGTTCTTTTTTTTTAAGTCTCTCCTAAAAAAAAAAAATTTAAAAAAAAATTGTGGCTAAATTCTATATGAATGAGTATATATAAAATAACATTTAACATTCCTTGTATAACAAGAACTCTTCCTACAAGTTAGGAGTACAATTACAATTTAAGTCTAACTAATTTCCTATTTGTCTAACACTCCCTCTGAAGTCGAAGAATGGATGTCGAGAACTCCCAACTTGCGTAACATAGTCTAAAACTTTTCTTTTCCAATAGGCTTCGTAAATAGGTACGCCAGCTGTTGTGTCGTACCAACATGCCTGTTAGTAATGGTTCATCGATAATCTTATCATAGGATTGGCAGTTATACGCAATGCCGCTTGATTATCACAAAATAAAATAGATCGACCATTAACGTTCAAATCCTTCAATTAGAAAACACAACCAAATTACCTCACAACAAGACTGGTCATAGCCCTATATTAAGAAAGTGAAACAGTTTTTAGGCGTTTTGTGTGAGATAAATTAATCGGCCTACTATACGTCGGTACTTTTCAGGATCCTTGAGGAGTTCCTCTTTGTCGGATAGTTTTGTACCATCCATAAGAAATGCAATGGGTCGTGCTCCCAGAAAGCCATAATCCTTGAGAATCTCCAATGCATATTTACGCTATGAAATGTAAGAGAGGGACCAGTAGGGTTGGAGGAGAAAGAAGGTGCAATGGCCATTGGGGAGGGGAAGGCACGGCAAGAAAGGTGTGTCAGGGCACGGGTAGGAATTAGGAAAAATTATGTATTGGAAAGACTAGGGTTTTTACCAAGAATAGGAGTGATACCATGACCACATGGTTAAAAGCAATAACAATTTGTTCTGAGCTTGCCCTTCAAAAGTTAAACCTAAGACTTCACTCTAAAACCCTTTGCAGTGAGGTGGACCTTCACCTCTTGAATTCACTTGAGATAGTTTCTTCCAGATATCTCCACAGTGGTGAAATCGATCTTAGGACATTCAACATTTAGTACATGACCAAAACATGAATTATTGCATTGAATAAAATTCACAAGAGCTAGAATCATAAGTTCTTGGGACATAGTTTGGTTTAATAGATTTACATGATGGAGATCAAAAGTTATCAACATGGTTGATGCGCCCCAAAGGCTTTCCGATAGCATGCTCGAAACCTCGATTTCGAGATTGGAATGAAGCCCAGGTTCACTCCACATTATTCATAACAACCATACAGGAACATGTGCATCTACATATGCAACACAAAACAAATATATATATATATATATATATATAACATTGCAATAGTATACGAAAGCATATAAACTAAACAACTTCAAATTCTTATGTGTGAAGAGTCTTTCAGACTCGTCATTGGGTTTGCTTGAGCCTCATGCCCAAGTATCAGAACACAGGTATGTGTGGACTTTAAGACGATTCCAAAACCAAAGGGAGGGGGCACATATCCAAACATGGGTTCGGAAAGTTCACAACTGAAACTAAGGGGCCTGTTCAGTACCCTGATGCTGAAAGTTGGGCGTTTGATTCTTAAGGCTCATGCTAAATCGGGGCAATGTGATTGGTATATCCCTAGCACAGCATGTCCTTCGGTACATCACAGCCGAAGTTGTCAAGGGCCTGCCGAAACAAACTCTTAACCATTCGGTACCTTTCTCTGGACAATCTTTTTCGCTATAATAACCAAGCCCGCCGTTCCAGACAGCGTTTGGGGTTTCTGGAGTCCATTCAGAGGTTCTAGACTTCACCATCAACCTTAATTATCGAGGGACGTGGTTTCCAGGCCAGATTCAAGCTCTGGGCTTTCGATGAAACCCAAAATCCTCTAAGATGGAGTAATCTCGACGTCGGCGGTAACAAGTAATCCATGGTCTATCCTTTTGTGTGCGTTTGTTGTACCGGACTAACTCAGATTGGACTAACTTCAAGGACTAAGCTGAACTGATTTAATGAAGCGTTTGATACAGTGTCGGATTAAAAAGCAAGATAATGAAAAAATAAATAAATAAAAACCCATAATATATAACAAAAAATTCATATTATTTGCTTCAACTTCAATTTCAACAAACATCAAAATTTTCAACCTAATTTTCAAAATCCCATTCCTAAATCCAAAGCAAAAGTGGCATAAACCAACCAAAATTAACTAATATATGCACTGAAATGCTAAATTTCAAAATTCCCAGTTCAACAATCTTTCCTGGTTTAGAAATTCACAAACACAAACAAAAACCCACTAAGAAATTATGGCAAAAAAAATCAAAAATTGGAAAAAAAATTGGAAGAGGACCCAAGTGAGATTTTACCCACTAAGCAAATCCGTCCTCCTCGCTCATCGTTTTCCCAGCCTGCAAATTGGTGATGTCGGATAGCTTCTTCCTCATTATGCCACCCAAAGACAATCTCTTGGCCATTCTCTCACTTCCCATACTGTTTGAAACCCTATTTAAACTTCAAGATTCACAATTGGGCATTCAAGAAATGCAATTCCAACATTAAAAATAATGATCTTTGGGGGGGAAAACACTTCAAGTGCATAGAAGAGAATCCAGAATTCGAATTGGAAAATTTAAGCGAACAAACGACTTCGGAGATGACGAGGTCGCCAGAGTTGAAAACCGAGGTCGAGGAGGATGGAGTCCAAATGGAGGGCGAGATCAATGAGCTTGGTCTGATCGGTGAATCGGACGGCGGGGCTCGTGGTTATCCGATTGAGGTTTGAATCTGAGGGTTCTTCACGATTATGAGTTTGGAGCGATGTGAGAGAGAGAGAGAGGACATCAGCAGAAAGCAGGGAGAGCAAGCGAGCAGCGAGGAGGAGAGGAGCATGATGAAGTGGTCTTAGCTAGTCCCATGCTTATTGGGGGCTCTCGCTAAGACCAGTTAGTGAGGTATTTAGGCGAGGCTAGTCCTCCCTAGTCTCATTAAAACTTATCCCACAATGTAACAAACACAGGTTTCACTAATATTTTAGCCAGTCCAAGCAAATTCTCGAGGAAATTGGGTCGGAGTTTCGAAAAATATTTCGAGGAATCTTCTTGATTCTGTCATCAGGGTGATCCCCATCACAACCTCAACGACTAAATGTGTCGAATATGGGTGCCATCACGATCAACGACGACAAAAGTCACCGGAGGTGGCTTGGGATCGCAGCTCTCGTGACTGCACAAGGCAAGGAAGCGGCGACCAGGTCAGAAAGAAGAAGACATGTCAAACGACATGTCGTCTGGATTTGGGCTGGGGACTGGCGCGTCTCAGTGGCTCGTGCGGCTCGGCTCGAAACGCAGGCGCAACTCCAAGCGCCGCTTCTGCAAATTAGGATTTGGAAATCTTTTCGTTTTTCTTTCTTTCTCGTTACTTGCACACATTCATAACAAAATAACTTGCACATCACGTAGAATAGTAATCATAGTAATCATGGCATAATTTAAATTGAAATAAAATAGATTAGGGTTTAGGATTACTTGGATGTTGATGAAGATGGTGAAAAAGCTTTCGAGGGTTTCCTTCGGGATCCTCTCATTCTCGCAAAGACTTATTGTGCTGAGTGTTAAACTAACTATAAAAGTGGGTAGAGGGAGAAGTGACGACAGAGAGAAAGGCTCAGGCGTATAAGAATTGCGACCTCACACATTGACCTTGTATCTTTATTTATATTAATCATAATGAATTTTCTTTCCTTGCAATTAATACAAACCTATGAAGATTTTTTTTTATTTTTTAGAAACAACCTATGAAGATTTAATCTCCGAATTTTATTAGAATTCTACTTTTAAGTTTACACAATCACACTCTTAATTAATAATTCTATTCACAACCGATACAAGGAGGAACAGCTGGAGCGACAGAAACACATTATCATTAATCAGGACTCTTAAATATATAAATCAAGTCACCTAGCTAGCTAGTTAGCAATGCTGATACACTCAGCTAAACCCATCAGTATCAATGGCGACTGAACTGATGATGATCATGAGATGGAACACGTGCATAATTATGGAAAGAAAGAGACCCTTGATAATTTGATTTCCATGAATAATGAAGGATTCAGATCCACTCTAACAATATTTATCTATCCCTTAATTACGCGTTTACAAAAAACACTAATATTCTCACTATATATATATATATATATATATATATATATATAACATTTAAAGTTACACCAAAAGATAAAACACTTCAAACGCAATAATAGGGTTTTTTTTCATCAATTGAGCTCTTAAAAGTGTTTTTTATAGTCTCATACTCATCATAGTTATCAGAATTTTCTTTTATAATTTAATAAATAAAATAATTTTTGTTCACTTTAATACCCTCAATTAGCTATTAATCATCTAATGATATTTTTCTTCCCTAATCTTAAGGTATCCCAAATTTGTCTTCACCACCAAGTTCTCGGCCTCCTCCAACAGAAATAAGATATTTCGAATTCATTTTATTATTAAATATAATAATTAATAATCCCAACCCTAGCTACCACATCAAAATTAAGTGCAATAAAATTATTCAACATTTATGTGAAAATTTCCATAATAAAATCTCTCTTCTATTTATATATGTACTCGTACTCCTGGCTGATGCAAGATACGTATGGACTAGCTGGGGTATGTGTTCTCATTTAAAAAAAAAAAGGACTTTGGGCATGTGTTAACTTCAAATATATAAAGAAATAGGCACTCTCACTCTCTGACAAACACACATTTTTTGGGAAAAAAAGTTGATTTATTAATTAATTGTTACATTTATGGATACATGTATATCATGATAAGTCTGAAAAGGAGACAATGCTGTCCCAGTTTTATTCATTGACAAAGAAGCTACTTAAGCTCATATGGTCCAAACACCAAGTGCAATAAACATCAACTTGAAGTTGAAGCTGAATATATAGTACACTTTTGACACCAAAGTTGAATATATATATATATATATATATATATATATATATATATATATATATAAAAGGCATATAATAAGTGCATATATATGCTTAATCAAAATTTCAATTATATGTGATATCAAGAAAAGAAAAAGTATTGTCAATAAACCATATTCCTAGTTAGAGTTTATTGTAGTAATTGTCAAGATACTCGAGTCTCACTTTGGTCCTTATCGTCAATTCCACATATAAAATCGTCAATGTCACACATAAAATTAGTATTAATCTCAAATACAGCCAATTGACAATATGAGAAGTAGCTCAATTATTTATAAGCATGTGTAAGGTCTCTCGTTTTCTCGTTGTGGGATTCATACTCTCAACAAGTCTCCTCATACGTGGTAATTTTCAAGCCTAGCATGTGAATAACACAAATCAGGTTACATGGAGAGCGTGTGGCCATTGAACTTCACACGTGGAACAACCTGCTCTGATACCATGAAGAAAGTTAAGGTTCCACCATAAAATCAATTGGCAATATGATGAGTATCTCAATTACTTATAAGCACATACAAGGTCCCTCATTTCCCCGATATGGATTTCATACTCACAACAAATTCCTCGCGTAAAACCGTCAATGTCACACATGAAATTAGTATTAATCTCACATGAATGTGGTGGTTCACCATCTAGCATTATAGCCATTGATATCTATGTTTGATTGGATATCAATTATGTGTGAACTAATTTGCATCCTTAATTACAAAAATTAGCTGGGGTCTTATATATACAAGTTACAGCCCTACTAGTTATAAACCTTAATTAAAATCCATATATACATGTATTCATGGTTTTCCTACATTACATGATTAAGGTGCAGCATCTTATGTTTTCAGGCTGCACAATGGACCCCAGGTTATGTGAAGTCGCTAGGCGCTAGTCGGGCGGCGGGCTGGGGCCTAGCGCCTAGGCGGCTAGACGGGGCCTAAGCGGGCGCCTAGGTGGACTAGGCGGATTTGGCGGATTTAAGTAAATCAATCATATTTCGTGTAAATAAGTGTCTGCTTATACTTGAAATATATATAATTTCGTCATAAACTACAAAATAGAATGCATATATATTATGAAGTATTGGAACATAATGAAAACATGTGGAATAAGGATATAATGTGTGTTCATTTAAGTATGCAACAAGTCTCTTACAATTTATCAGAAGAAAAAAAATGCAAAATGAAAGTTATCTATTTTCTGTCTAAGTGAGTTGCGACCTAGGCGAGTGTTTAGGAGGGTCTAGGCGGTCTAGGCGGGAGCCTAGGCGGTCTAGGCAGTGCCTTAGTAGGTATAGGCGCCCTTAGCATTAATCAGGACGGTGGCCAACCGCCTAGCGCCTAGGCGGGGCCTAGGCGGCGCTAGGTGGGGATTTTTAGAACAATGCCTAATCGGATCAGGGCATGGGGCAGTTTGCTTAGCTTTTTAACAATGTTCATAAGACTCAAACCCATATTTTCAATTCAATCTTAAGACCAAAACTTACTGACTTGTCTCGTTATCATCAGGAGATTGCTGCTATTTCCTGTAAGACTCAAACCCATAGCTTTTTAGCAGCAACCTGCGGATGTTTCTGAGGATGAGTAGGTCTCAGTGGTATATTCATATACCCAAATTGAGCAATATATGAGAAGTTATTAGCTAGTGTTGTTTATGTGCATTAAGGACGTTTATATAGTTGTTTCGCATATAGGTGAGACCTATCCCGAGGACGAGCGTAATCATTCAAGGCAAGGGGGCTACGACCATTCGACATACCAGTGAGTGAGCTTTTGGTTTTCAGTATATATATATATACATACTTGATGTTTTTCCCAAAACCATATTTAAATGAAATGTGATTGAATATATATATATATACACACACACACACACATACTTGATGTTTTTCCCAGAACCATATTTAAATGAAATGTGATTGAAATGCCATGTCATACATGCATGATATTTGAGCATATGCATTAGTATAAATATGCATATTGTCGCATGATGCTGCGGAGGCCCAGGTAAGCCATATGTGAGTACATTATGATGTTAGTGGTTGTAAATAGAATGATGATGTTGAGATATATTGAGCTCATCAACCTGCACCCCGGTGTTAGTGCTCCTGCCCAGTGTAGGGCACAGTCCTTCACGTGATGTTCACCTCCCGCACCATACGCTCACCTTGGATCCAAGTTAGGTGCACAGTCCTGTCGTACAGACCACTATAGGTAGTTCCTGACTCGTAGGTGACCTGCGATTATTCGCACAGTCTTCACGTGATCGTAGCACTAGAGCGTATTTATTACACCCAGTATTGTCGCACAGACCACTAGAGGTGGTTCTCGACTTGTGTGCAGGTATATGGTTAATGGGATGTATACTTGTTGAGATATATGATTGAGTTATAGATTGAGCCGTACAGGTCACAAGAGTCTATAATGATGAGCTCTAGATTCTGCCGTACAGGTCACGTTAGGTGACTCCCAGCTAGATTGGTTATTAGCTTTGAATTATATTACATGGCTTACTTATGTGATATTGTAATAGTAGACATGGCATAAGTACTTAACATGGCATATGCATGGCATTTTTATATGCGGATTTTGATATTTTTGAGCATGATTTGAGATATGTATTTACATATACTATTTTCTGGGAAAACCATACAGGTTTTATGGCGAGGGGTTAGAACTTTTTAGAAAGAAATGAATTTGAAAAGCTTTGTTTTTGCCCACTCACGCTTTCTGTTTTTCGCCTATCCAGGTACTAAGTAGGAATTATCGCTGGTGGCATTGCGAGGGCTTCAGGGCAATTCTGACAGATTTCACCAAATGTAGGATCACATTTGGGTGTTGTTTAATTAGTACTTTGTTGTCCTTGACTGCAATTAGATTACTTATGCTCTGGTTGTGTATTTCACACCTAATCTCACTTTAGCACGTTATCTTACCTAGTACTACTAGTAGCTTGGTTTTATCTATCCCTATTTCTTTATTTTTGTATTGCTTCTGCACTGTGCACATGGCTACGTCACCCTCACATGACGGCCACCATGCCTTGACTTAGGTCGGGGTGTGTCAGTTTGGTATCAGAGCCTAGTTTAGCAGTCCTGCATATTTTGTGAATTCCCTAATTATTTCTGGTGTCTTCTGTCAGAACTATGCCGCATCATAGAGAGCTACGTCGTTCAGCTGAGCCTAGTTTCCCGGATATCGCCCAATTAGGGGAAACTATAGCTAATGCTATGCAATCTGCGTTTCGGCCTCCCCAGATGACTCATTTTGAGACTGTATGTAATTTGAAGTTGAATCATTTTATGGGAAATGAAGGACCTGAAGGAGCAAAGAAATGGTTCAATCATGTGGAGAAGACTTTTCATGTAATGCAAAGTCAGGGGAATCTTCTTCCTGATAAATGGGTCAAGACAACTACCTGGTTCTTAGGTAAGGAACCTGCATCCTAGTGGGAACATGAGGCTCATGAGTTAACTCGAGAGGAAGCTACTGATTGGGAAGTTTTCATGCGATTATTTATGAAAAGATTTATTCCTCCAGCTTATATTAATAGTAAGAAGCAAGAGTTTACTCATTTGAGGCAAGGGAAGATGTCAGCAAATGAGTATTACAGGAAATTTACTGACTTGTCTCGTTATCATCCGGAGGTTGCTACTAATCCGGTTGAGATGCTACGTCACCTTGTTCTGGGTACTAAAAAGAAATGGCGTACTATAACGACTACTACTCACTGTGCTACTTACCAGGAGTTTTATGAGATTTTGTGAGGATTGAGGATTATGAGAATATGCCCAGTGAGAGTGAGGAAGAAGAAAAAGATGGAAATCAGAGGAATAATGATAAGGGTAAAGGTCAATCTTCTCAAGGACCTCGCAAAACTCAGAGCTTTAAGTGAAGTGAAGCTAGATCCAGCTCTTCTAGCGGAGGTTTTAGTTCCACTGGTCAGAGAAGAGGTGGTAGATTTTCTGTGGGTCATAGATTCCAGAGACAAGGAGATTTTGGTAGAGGAAGTGCTCATTTGTGCCGCAGATGTAATAATAAGCATTTTGGAGAGTGTAGGTGGGGCAGCAGTGGATGTTTTACTTGTGGGCAGATGGGACATAGAGCTATAAATTGTCCCCATAATCAGCAGAGGCCTCAGCAGCCTTCTATGCCACCACCAGCACCGATTCAGCAAGTTTCAGGGTCTGGTACTTATGGTCAGATGGGTTGAGGTGGTGCTTACCATTATCAGGGTGATGCCGCTCCTTATGCTTCAGGACCATATCAGTATTCCCAGGATCCTTATTACCAGAGTGGGTATCCTCAGTATTCTAGAGGTTATACGCCGTATCCTCCCATTCCAGCTGGTGGATCTTAGTGGTACCAGAGAGGATAGCCCCAACAAGTAGAGATTGCTTCCAGTAGTGCAGGATCTTCGAGGCAACCTGGTTAGCCAAGTCAGAGCCATGGTGTGCAGGGACGAAATAATCAAGCTAGTAGAGGTCGTGGTGGACAACAACAAGCCCATGGATGTATTCACAACATCACACTGCAGAATGCTCAGAATCATCCTGATTTGATCATGGGTACGTTAAATATTCTTGGTCATTTTGCTAGAGTTTTAATTGATTGTGGTGCTACGCATTATGTGATTTCTCATACATTTGCTTAAGTGACGCAACCTCATCCTACGCCTCTAGGGTATGATTTAGAGTTTGTTATGCCTAGAGGGGAGAAATGTTTTGTTGACTGTGTATATCCAGGATGTCCAGTGATGGTGGAGGATATGGTTATGCTAGCTAACCTTATCCTGTTAGATATTGTTGATTTTGATGTGATTTTGGGCACAGATTGGTTGCATTATAATCGTGCCAATATAGATTGGTACGGGAAATTAGTTACGTTCCATCGTCCTGGATTACCTGAGGTTACTTTTGTGGGCGAACGTAGTGGGGTGAGGCATGGTGTTATTTCTGCTGTGAGAGCAAAAAGGTTATTAACGAAAGGTTGTTAGGGATATTTAGCTCATGTGGTGCTAAATGATGTTTCTCTTAGTAGTGTGGAGGATGTACGAGTAGTCAGGCATTTTCCTGACGTATTCCCTCAGGATTTACCGGGATTGCCGCCAGACCGAGATGTGGAGTTCACTATTGATTTGCTTCCAGGTACGGATCCTATATCTTTGACTCCTTATAGAATGGCTCCTGCTGAATTGAGGGAATTGAAAACCTAGTTGCAGGAATTGGTTGATAAAGGTTTTATTCAGCCTAGTACTTCACCATGGGGAGCTCCAATTTTATTTGTGAAGAAGAAAGATGGGACTTTGAGGCTATGCATTGATTATAGGCAATTGAATCGGGTAACAATTAAAACTCTCTACATGTTTTGTACAGTTTGAAAACCAGCAGCACCGTGCGTGCATTCTTGCTAGTTATCATATATACTAAAACTCAGGTTCCTCTGGCACTGTTCATCAACAGTGAAATGGCGAAACTGCCCTCGGTTTCTTCTTTGCTCTGCGTACTGTTTCCACTTTTCTACTGCGAAAAAGTCTGTTATGCCCTTCCTAGTCACGCGTCTTTCATCATTTATTTCTCTGCTTCGTCCGCATCTTTTTTGCTTTACCCTTCCTCTTCGTTTTTCACTTTCGTGAGTCTGGGATTTTCTCCCACTTCGCCAGCCCGTCTTTTGCTCTCAAATCCTTTCTTTTTCTTTCGCAAAATTGTCTCAAAAGAAATCCAACGTTTGATTTTTTTGGGGATTTAGTTTCCAGTCTCTCCCGGTATTGAATCCTGTGTTGTTCGGCGTTTTGTTCTCACCTTGCGATCTTCGGGGGAAGAAGTTTAAGGTTAGTTTGTTCTCAATGTTTTATCCTCATTTTGCTATCTCTAGGCCAAGAAAATTCAGGTCTTTGTTTTTGTTTTTTTCTGCGAATCTGCAGGTTGGGACAATTTTTTTGTGAAATTGTTGACTAATCGCATGCTGCCTTTTCAAATTATTAACAAATAAATTATATTGAGTTTGGGTATGTTTTACAACAATTACGTGTAATTTTCGATTCTCAGTTTGTAATACCCTGAAAAATTTAAACATATGAATTATGTATTCATAATTATGAAAATGTGGAGAAAATCGAAAAAATAAATCGATTTATGGTTATGGAAATAGAATTGGGAAATTTTAAAGTTTTATTTCAGGAAATTTTTATAGTTTAAGTATTTTTATTATTGAGATTTTTTGTTATTTTTCGAGAAATTATATTAATTCATTTGAGTTTAGTTTTAAATTAAACTGGTTATGAAGTTTGAAGTTTGGGAATTAATTATTTAAAATCCGTAGACCATTCAAGGTCACAATTTAAATTTTTAAATAGAGGTCGATCTCACAAACGCGTAGGCGCAAACCGTTCGTGAAACGGAGTTATAACGAAGAAGTTATTAACGATAGAAGTTGAGGGTAAAATAGTCATTTTGACATTAAGTAGGAAGATTCTAGAAAATCTGAAACAAAAGGAGTGCCACGTGTGGGCTGTGATGGAAAGGAAAGGAGAGAAAAGGGAGAGACTCGGACCAATCAAGAGGGGAAGAAAGGAGGGAAAGGAGAGGAGGAAAAAAAAAAGGGGAAACGGGTGTTCCTCCCGACCCGGCGGAAATGATGGTTTCCCATGATTTTTCCGGCCAAATTCCGGTGGATTAAGCCGTGACACCTCCTGAGAAATACTCCACCACCCTCCCTTTACCTATTTCAACCAAAGAATTGGGTGAAATTATCTTGGTAAACAAGAAATACCGCACAATGGGTGCGGCGGGTTCGTGGTGTCGATACACCCAATTTTGAAGGTAACTCCGACCACCACCACTATCAATGAACTCCTTGTGAATCCAGGAACATTTCCCAAGCCTTGGATGGGGCGGCGGAGCACCGGAAATGATGGATTGAAACAACCCATTCTTAGGGTTTCCGGCGGTTCGAGGCCGATTTGAGGTGTTTCCCGGCCAAATTGGACTTGGCCACAGGTATAAAACTTTCTCTACTCATTGAGATCTTTATTTCTGTGAAATTTGAAAATTTTTGGAATTAGTTGAAATTTTCCGGCGAGTCGCGGCGGCCGACTGCCACCAATGGCGGCGCGTGGACAGAGTGACGATAATTTTTTATTTTTTTTAAGCGAATTACAATGTTCTGAGTCACTTAAATGCCGAATGATAACAAGTTAGAAAGTGGAATGTGAACTACGAAAGGCTTGATCCTGCTAAAGGGTACGTAGGCAGTCTAACAACGTTAGATGCAGCCTTAAATATTCGAGAATTAATCTTTTGTTGAGAAGTTGTGTTGATAGAAGCAATTTGGGAATTTAAATTGATAATTTAATTGAATGTTGTGGTAATTAAAAACATGGATAGTTTTGTAAGAATTAAATTGTTTGAAGTAATGGAAATGAATTAACCATGATTCTAACGGGAATTGATCTATGAAAGATAATGGTGATAAAAAGGGAATAAAATCGTACTGTTGGAATTATTAAAGAAATTATAAGTATTTAGTATAGGCGGAATTAAGGCTTTTAATTAAAGAATTGCGTTTAAAGGTAGTAAATTAAATGAGAATGTTCAATTGGGCCTATCACCTATATTAGACCCCGAAATAAATTTTTCGGGACGGGGCGTTACACAGTTTGTATTTGATTGAAAGGAACCCTCAAAATTGGTTTTCTCTCTCTGTAATTTTTTACTTCCCAATTATATTTGTTTGAAAAAAAAAACTGGCAATTTGGTTCTCTGTTGTGTGTATGCTAGCTGTAACAAATTGGTTTACCGTGTGTCTAATTTTTTGCTACAAAATTGTATTAGTTTGAAAGAAACCCTGATAATTTGGTTGTGTCTTGAGTTAATGCGTTGTGCGTTGAGTTTATACCGTTTTTCGCTATGCTTCTGGTTGGTATGTGTTGTGGTACGTTCTAATCGTTCTTTAAAAAAGACTCAATTTGTTTTCCAATTATTTTTTGTTTTCGTTATTGGTTTAAATCAATGTCCAGAAACCAAAAAGCTTTCAAAAGCAAAGTATTTAACATTACTTAAGGGTTTTACAGAGGTTTAAAACCTTGAATGCTTAATTAAAGTTTTGTTTAGATCAATGTACAGAGACGAAAAAGGTTTGAAGTATTTAAGATTGCTTGAAGCTTTTGCACTAGTTTAAAAGCTTGAGTGACTTATTAAAGCTTAATTATGAATTCAACCATATTTTACATAAGATGATAAATCATGTAACTACTGAATTAAGGTATGTGATTCAGTTACCTTTCTGAAAATTAGTACTTTTTTTTTATTAAGGATCAAGAACATTCATACTATCAATTTTTCTCAATGATGAGGCATTTCATTTTCTTTCGTTGTCAAATAGTGTTCTCTGGTGGTTGCAAAGTAATATATATATATATATATACACACACACATCAATTTTTCTCAATGATGAGGCATTTCATTTTCTTTCGTTGTCAAATAGTGTTCTCTGGTGGTTGCAAAGTAATATATATATATATATATATATATATATATATATATATATATATTACTTTAATGAAATTTGGAACACCCTTTTGACCGTTTGATTGACTTTAATGAAATTGTGTGGTTGAGATTAAAACACAGGCCACACAATCTCAGCCACACAATTTCATTAAAGTCAGATCCAACGGTCAAGAGGGTGTCCCCATTTTTTTAGAAAAATGGGGATCCCTCTTGTGAAAGGTTATATATATATATAGCAGGTCATTAATAAACAATCTGTTTGGTTCTAATTTTTTGATAATTCGGTGTTATTGGAAAGATAATGTGGACAAGGAGCTGTTAACTCTTATTTATATAAACAGATGCATAAAATTTGTTTTGCACGGCAAAGCTTATATGTGTTTGGTTAACGATGCGACTTTTCTGAGTTTTGTTAATTCAGTAAAATGTATTGTAGATCATTAAATTTTGACATCCGTTTCACTAATGCTGCTTTATTCTCAGCAAATATAACATGACCTTACATTTTTTGAACTTTCATCTGATACTGTTTTTTACAGAGAAGATAATCATCGCAGCAAGCTCAATCTAACGATACTTTTCCTGCTACTAAAAGCATGCTCTTAACCTTCAACTTAAGTAAGTGCTCAATTTTTATATATCTACATGGTTTACATAGTTTTTAACCATTACATCACCCATTGTACATAGTTTTTAACCATTACATCACCCATTGTCCATACCTATTTAGCTAAATCTAATCCATCCTCTTAATACGCATGGCGTGCAGTTTCTGATTTTTAATCAAACTTCACACTCTATTATTTTATTTGGTAATAAGTTTTATAAAATTTGCCCCTCCTCTTAATACACATGGTGTGCAGTTTGTGATTTTTTTACATAGTTTTATAATCTTTAAACATCATTTCATCACATTTTGGGAAATGATGTAGCAATTTGTCTCTTCACTGTCTTAAATTGTATAAAATTAACCCTTTATTCTGTTCATGAAAGTACAACGGTGAACTGACATTATGTAAATTCTCAATCCAAGTAAGTCCTCAATTTCATATATTTTAATTTATTTATACTTTTGTTCACATTAATCAATATTATACTGCAGTTTGAAATCTATGATATACATCTTTTTACTTTCAAACCTAAATTCTACATCTATTAGATCAAATTAAAAAACCCCTACAAGCTTGGACATATATTTATTTAACTCTCTGTATTAAGAATTTATGGGTGTTGTTCTTCTCATTTAAAAAAAAAAATTAAATTTAATACCTTTATGTACTCTGTTTGGATACTTTGAAAGTATGATCAACAATAAATATTTAAGTCTGTGACATCAGGCAATTTAGCATGGTTACTTGCTGTTCTCTTCAAGGTGAGACAAAGTTTATCTTTGTAAATGTATCTTACCAAAAACCATAAATGATACTATAGATCTTTTTTTATTTTTCCTCTAATTTTTTATTTTTTATTTTTTATTTTTTGTAAATGCTTCTCAACAATTGAGCCCTTTTTGTCACTATTCATATTCCAGGTGTTGAGATTCCACAAATTTCAGGACGTTCAAACTTTATACTCTTGAATGAAATGGTAATTAAATTTCTTAAAATTATAGTTTATTACTATAAAAGATGACTTATTTTCTCAGCATCATAATCTATCTATGTTTACACATTATCCAACTTGCTTCTACAAAATCAAAATACTTATATCCGCCTACAAAATTCTGTTGAAGAAGAGAGATTTTTAAACTGCAGTTTTTCTTTAATTATTCACAAATGTATGTACAAGTTAACGAAAAAACATGTATGCTTTTTTGGTGAATTTGATTCGAATTGGTAAATTTTGGTAACAAAAAAACCTATGATAAATTAAAACACTGTAATTAAATAAGATTATCTGTTTAGTGTACCTATATATAGTTAACCAACTGTTCAATGAATTTTGTGTATGTAAAACTCTCATCTTCTATCTATTTGAACTCACTTTTTTTTTTTAATTTAAATTTTATTTCTCTGCATAGTCTAGAAAAATTCTGCTTTCCTAATCATTTCTCACAATTTCGTTTGGTTTTAAAAGTTTTGCTATAATTTTCTCTGATGAAAGGACATTCTGTGACAAAAACCAGGATCAATTTGTTTGTAGCTTGAAGATTTCTACTTTCACCAAGTTTATCTCCAACTCTAGGTATTTTCTCCCATTGACAACTTAAAATCAACTGCACCTCTATACTTTGGTTATCATTAGGTAAAATAGGTTGACTATATGCATATTTCATCATACTCTGACAACAATCACAACAAAACTAGCAATCCATACGGTCATAAATAGATTTCTATGTGTATATAAATGCTACTACATACGTGCAACATCGTGCGGGCACCGCTGCTGGTATATACTAAAACTCAGTTTGAAGTTACTATTCATTAACAGTGATTTGATGAAATTGCCCATCATTTGCTACCTAATTCTCAGCCTTTTTCCTCTGTTATACAGTGAAATCATGTATTTGCCCCCATTGTACGCGTGTTGGTTATCATGGAAGGAAATGAGGCTGGATGTACTCGTGTTGAGGATGGTGCAAGCATGTTCTCTCTCTCAGATCTCTCAAGCTCTCTCAAATGTTCCAATAACTTTTTCATTTGCTTCCCCTTAATCTCAACCTCAAACCAACAAATCCCAAACACCCTCAAGCCCTCCAACAAAATCGAAAAAAGCACCATCTTTGCCCAAAATTTTGAATTTTCTCAGGAATTCTTGCCTATTCCTGAGATTTTTTTGGTGGTATCTTTTGTACCTTTTTTCTGTTTAAAATTATATGTTTTTCATCTTTTAGGAGTATGTCATCGAGGATTTGCCACAAATTTCTGAGAATTTCATTTCATCCAAACAGTGGGCGTTGAAATGTTAGTGCCTCTTTATTCAAAATTTTCTTTATTTGAATATTATGTGTTTTGAAGTGTAAATTTGTATAATTGAATCTTAGCTCCAATTTTATATTTCATTTTTTTGTGACTTTCTGCAGAACTTGGAATCAGCTTTTCACATAACATGGATGATGAATATAAGAAACTCATACACAGAATTACTCCACCAAGGTGTATACAAATTAAAATCATAACTTGTGTCAATATAGAATAAATTATTTATTTAGCACACAACTTTGACAATAATTTTTCTCGTAATTTATAAAATATTGTACATATTTATGTTACCTGGCAATCAATGACTAATATTACTTCCAAGAAGGCAAGACCAACATATGGCATGTCATAGCGGTATATTTTTCACAAACAGATGGTAAAATTGTACACATCACATTAGGCAAGTTTCAATCTTTTTTGCTTCCATTGTAACACATTTCTAATTAAAATTTCCAACTAAATTTTGATTAAACTTTATTTAAATGTTTGATTTCAGAATTTCACAAGTCGAATTACCACCTCAATAATAAGAAAAAAAATACATTTGATCTCCGGCTATAAGGTGACTTCACCTCTCTCTCTCTCTCCCAAAACTCAATTTTGAACTTTTTATGCTTTTTTTTTTTTTTTGAATCATTGGCTGTCTTTATTATCCTTTTCAGTTGTATTCACAACTGTCCAAGAGAGTACAACAAAAGGTCAATTTTCCCATGGAAGCACCTCAAGCTAGGAACAAATCTGGTATCCAATTACATTCATGGCATATAACACTTGAAAAAGCTAATGATGTTTTTCAACATTGTTTAGCATGTAGCAAGACTGCATTTGTAATTTTATCATTGGTCCAACTTTTTTAATAAACAATTTATCTTCTTTGCACTTTGAAAAAATAGATTTTTAATTTTTCTTTTGGTATCTAAATTTGTTCCGTTCATGATAAGGTGTAGCAAAATATCTCATATGATTTTCAATCCCGCAACATCGCTCGGTTGCAAATTTCTAGCTTTTCTAATCGTGATGTTGTTTTCTTTGAAGAAATTTTTCCATTTCAGACCACCAATCCTGACCAACTCGTGGCCACCAACACCCAATAGTCCCTATTTTTCCTCCCATGGTCCCAACCACATCAGACCCCATAAATCTTCCACATCTTGTTTCTTCTCATCCATCCATGTCTGACACGCCTCCCTCTTCCTCGAGAGATTTTTCAATGTGACCAGTACACGGGGTAGTACACCACGTGTCACTATACCAATGTATTAAAAGCGTGAGGCGTGGGCGAGGCGTCCGAGGGATAGCCCGGCCTAGGTGTGAGGCGAAGCCTCACATGACCTAAATTTTTTAATATATACACTGAGGGTACACATATATTATATTAAAAAAGAAGAAGATTATTAATCAATAATCACCCTGAGCACACACATATATTATAAATATATACACACACATATATATATACATATATTATATTATATATATATATATATAATAGAGGATGAAAAGCACAATGAGTACACATACAACCATGCATGCAAACAGCACACACATCTATTATATAAAAAAATAAAAATCAGAAAAAAAGGCAGAGAGACGACAGTGCATGGAAGAGGTATGAGGCAGTTAAAACCCTACCCAAAATTTGGGTTTGGGAGTTTGAAAAAAAAAAAAAAAAAAACCCTTGAGGCGCGCCCAGGCGACTCCGGCGAAGCCTTTCGTCCACTCCAGCAAAACAGAGGCATTAGCCTTGGCGCCCTGCCTCAAAGGCGCCCTAGGCGTGCCCCGATGCTAGTTTTTTAAAACATTGCACTATACAAATGGTGGAATACGTGTGCTAAAAAGTTAACAACTTAAAAAATAAAATTTCCCACCACTCCTATTGAAACACGTGGTGTACCACTTGTGTTCCCGTCACAACTAAAAATTTATCCTCTTCCTCAACTCTTCCACCACATGTTATCCTCTCCTCCAATTGCGCCATCTCATTCAGCCTCACCATCTCCTACTTCAGACTCTTCTCCTTCACCAACCAACGTCATCCCCATTTCTTCAGACAATTTTCCTTCTTCTCCTACGCAAACCATTGTTGTCAATTCTCCTTATCCATCCGAACCCCCAGCACCACCACATGCTCCTCCTATTCGCCAATCACAACGCCAAAAACAACCTTTTGTTCTTCTCAAAGACTTCGTCTGTTCGTAGGTGACTCTGCCCCCAGACCCTTCTTCTTCACCATCGCCTAGCCTTTCACCAGCTACTCGTTATCCTCTTTGTCTTCCCCGCTAAACTAAATAAATAAAGGTATTTCTTAGCAAAAAAATATAAGAAAAAAAAAAGGTAAAGTTAAAAGTTATAAAGTAGTCAAGGTAGTGATCTGAACTCTTTCTCTTCCCCGTTAAATTAGCTGCTTTATGTTATAATTTTTCAGTTGTTTTATCTTTTTTGGAATATAAATGAATCTATAAGTAAAACATACAAAGTATCAGCAAATATATAAGCCTGTGGAAAAGTCGTTTTATCTTTAATACTCCCACTGCAATTTTTTTTTTGTCGTGTTCCCTTGCAGAGAATGGCAGGAGAAGAAGGCCACGCAATCGGGATTGATTTGGGGACAACGAACTCGTGTGTAGCAGTGTGGGAGCCCGACCATGTGGAAATCATAGTGAACGATCATGGTAACAAAACCACTCCATCTTGTGTTGTCTTCACTGAGACTGAGCGATTGGTTGGTGATTCTGCCCTCAACCAAATCATCATGAACCCCACAAACTGCATTTTTGGTGAGCTCCTCGTTTATGAGCTACTAATTTAACAGTACTTTCGGAGTAGGTTCATGGAAAAAGCTTATAAGCTTATATATATGCTTATTTTTTGTGGTCATGTTCGTATAATTTATTTTTTTTATATTTGTCACACAGCAAAAATATTATGAAGTTCAATTAAAACTATCGTTGCAGTGATTTCTACGTTAAGACAAATGCAAAATTTTCTTTGGCGATGTTTATCCTACACACGCATATCACTCTGCAAATCAACCTTTCTTTTGTAAATCTTAATCCATTATATGAATTATATTATTGTAAAGCAAAAATATGAAGAAACGTTTTTCAAATATTCGAGTAACTTGTCTTACTAACCAACGTAGAAATTGCAACTTATTTATATGCTGTTTGTGTAACATAGAGTTGGGTAGCAGTCTAACACTGTTGATTAAACGAAGTAAGTCATTGTGTTGTTTTTGATATATGACCCTTTGCTTCTTAGCTGTTTTTCTTTCTTGGAATGGTTCTTTAAATTAGTCAATTTATTTGCAGATGCAAAGAGGTTAATTGGTAGGAGATTCAATGATGCCACTGTTCAAAGTGATTTGAAGCTCTGGCCATTTAAAGTCACTGAAGGTCCTGGCGGCAAGCCCTTGATTGTGGTCACCCATGAGGGACAAGAAAAACAGTTTGCTGCCGAAGAAATTTCAGCCATGGTTCTTGCAAAAATGCGGGAGATTGCTGAGGCCTACCTGAATTCCACTGTGAAGAATGCAGTTATCACTGTCCCTGCTTACTTCAATGATTCACAATGTCAGGCTACAAAAAGAGCTGGCAGCATTGCTGGCCTAAATGTGATGCGTATCATAAACGAGCCAACAGCTGCAGCAATTGCTTATGGCATTGATAGGAAGGCTGGTTGGTATGGCAAGAGAAATGTGATGATATTTGATTTAGGTGGTGGTACTTTAGATGCTTCACTACTTACCATAGGTGCTGGTGTGTTTCAAGTGAAGGCCACGGCTCACCTTGGAGGAGAAGACTTTGAGAACAAAATGGTGGATTTTTGTGTTCAGCTATTCAAGAAAACGCATAATTTGGACGTGAGTGGAAACTCTAGAGCACTTAGGAGGTTAAGAACCGCATGTGAGAAAGTAAAGACGAGACTTTTATTTACTTCAAACACTGACATTGAAGTCGAATGTTTGTATGGGGGTTCTGATTTCTATACAACTATTACCCGTTCCAAATTTGAGCAACTGAATATGGATTTCTTTAACAAGTGTCTGGAGGCAGTCGAGAAGTGTTTAAAGGATGCCAATATGGAAGTGAGCAGTGTCCATGATGTTGTTCTTGTCGGTGGATCTTCTAGCATTCCCAAAGTGCATCAACTATTGCAGGATGTGTTCAAGGGGAAGGAGTTGTGCATGAGTATCAATCCGGATGAGACAATTGCGTATGGTGCCGCTGTTCAAGCTGCAGTCTTGAGTGGGAATGGAAATGGGAAGCTACATAACTTCGATCTCTCAGATGTCACACCTCTGTCACTAGGGGTTGAGATTGTGGAAGACTATTGCGAGACATTCATGACTGTTGTGATTCAAAGAAACAGCAGAATTCCCATCAAGAGGAACACAACTATGGTTACTCACTATGACAATCAAGTGTCGATCAAGTTCCCCATTTATGAGGGTGAGAGCACAAACACAAAAAATAATAATTTTCTAGGTCAGTTTGTGCTCAAGGGTATTCCTCCAGCTCCAAAGGGCGCTGCTAAATTCGATGTTTGTTTCAGTATTGATGCCAACGGTATTCTAAGTGTCTCTGCTGAGGATAAGTCTACCGGCCAGAGGAAAGGGATTACAATCATGAGTGATAAAGACGTAAGGAACTTTGAAAGGATTGAGTTAGTAAACTAATTAAGAAGCCTAGTCCTAGAACTGGATTAATTAGGACATATAATATAAAATTAGCTGCTTTATGTTATAATTTTTGAGTCGTTTTATCTTTTTTTGGAATATAAATGAATCTATAAGTAAAACATACAAAGTATCAGCAAATGTATAAGCCTGTGGAAAAGTCGTTTTATCTTTAACACTCCCACTGCAATCTTTTTTTGTCGTGTTCCCGTGCAGAGAATGGCAGGGGAAGAAGGCCACTCAATCGGGATTGATCTGGGGACAAAGTACTCATGTGTAGCAGTGTGGGATCACGACCGTGTGGAAATCATAATGGACGATCTGGGTAACAGGACCACTCCATCTTGTGTTGCCTTCACTGAGACTGAGCGATTGGTTGGTGATTCTGCCCTCAACCAAATCATCAGGAACCCCACAAACTGCATTTTTGGTGAGCTCCTCGTTTATGAGCTACTAATTTAACAGTACTTTCGGAGTAGGTTCATGGAAAAAGCTTATATATATGCTTATTTTTTGTGGTCATGTTCGTATAATTTTTTTTTTTTATATTTGTCACACAGCAAAAATATTATGAAGTTCAATTAAAACTATCGTTGCAGTTTATTTCTTCGTTAAGACAAATGCAAAATTTTCTTTGGCGATGTTTATTCCATACACGCATATCACTCTGCAAATCAAGCTTTCCGTTGTAAATCTTAATCCATTATATGAATTATATTATTGTAAATAAAAAATATGAAGAAACTTTTTTCAAATATTCGAGTAACTTGTCTTACTGACCAACATAGAAATTGCAACTTATTTATATGCTGTTTGTGTAACATAGAGTTGGGTAGCAGTCTAACGCTGTTGATTAAACCAAGTAAGTCATTGTGTTGTTTTTGATATATGACCGTTCGCTTCTCAGCTGTTTTTCTTTCTTGGAATGGTTCTTTAAATTAGTCAATTTATTTGCAGATGCAAAGAGGTTAATTGGTAGGAGATTCAATGATGCCACTGTTCAAAGTGATTTGAAGCTCTGGCCATTTAAAGTCACTGAAGGTCCTAGCGGTAAGCCCTTGATTGTGGTCACCCATGAAGGACAAGTAAAACAGTTTGCTGCCGAAGAAATTTCAGCCATGGTTCTAGCAAAAATGCGGGAGATTGCTGAGGCCTACCTGAAATCCACTGTGAAGAATGCAGTTATCACTGTCCCTGCTTACTTCAGTGATTCACAACGTCAGGCTACAAAAAGAGCTGGCAGCATTGCTGGCCTGAATGTAATGCGTATCATCAACGAGCCAACTGCTGCAGCAATTGCTTATGGCATTGACAGGCAGGCTGGTTGGTATGGCAAGAGAAATGTGATGATATTTGATTTAGGTGGTGGTACTTTAGATGTTTCACTGCTTACCATAAGTGATGGTGTGTTTCAAGTGAAGGCCACAGCTGAAGACACTCACCTTGGAGGAGACGACTTTGATAACAAAATGGTAGATTTTTGTGTTGAGCAATTCAAGGAGGAGCATAATTTGGACGTGAGTGGATATCCTAAGGCACTAAGGAGGTTAAGAACCGCATGTGAGAAAGCAAAGAGGAGGTTTTCATGTACTTCAGACACAGTCATTGAAATCAAATGTTTGTATGGGGGTACTGATTTCGAAACAACTATTACCCGTACCAAATTTGAGCAACTGAATAAGGATTTCTTTAACAAGTGTCTGGAGCCAGTCAAGAAGTGTTTGAAGGATGCCAATATGGAAGCAATCAGTGTCCACGATGTTGTTCTTGCCGGTGGATCTTCTAGAATTCCGAAAGTGCAGCAACTATTGCTGGATGTGTTCAAGGGGAAGCAGTTATGCATGAGTATCAACCCTGATGAGGCAATTGCATATGGTGTTGCTGTTCAAGCTGCAGTCTTGAGCGGGAATGGAAATGGGAAGCTACACAACTTCGATCTCTCGGATGCCACACCTCTGTTGTTAGTGTATAATTGTATTAGCAAAAAATAAGTTAATCATGTTACTTGCTGCAATCAGAGCCCTTGGATCATATTCCAAATGGATTCTCTAGATTAAGTTAGGGTGAGTGATATTTTGTGACACATGTAACTATCTCATAGGATAGATGACATGGATGGCTGTGATCATTCCTTCTATTAGAAGAGAGAGAGAGCATTATTCGATTCTTGTTGTAACGGTCATATTCCATTTTTCGATATGGAATAGAAGCTGAGAGAATGAAGAAATCAATTTGCTCCTCTCACTGGAATTCTCTCTAGAAATTTCACTTTCACTTTTCTTCTAGAAATTCATACAATCTCCATTGATTCACTGCATAAACCTATAATCTAACATGGCCTCAGAGCCAAGTTGCATCATTTGCAACTGGGCGTGAATCTGTGACTCCGGCAGTTAAGAACTCGAACTAATCGTCGAGCTTTGTTGCTAAAGGAAATTCAGAGAAGAAAGTTTCAAAGATCTTGAATCGAGTCTCATATAGCTGGATCAAATGGTGTTGAGCTTTGAGCACCAGTGTTCAATGGAGACAACTTCGATTCCTTGCAAATTAGAATGAAGACGATATTCCAATCTCACGAACTCTGGGATATTATTGAGAAGGGCTTCGCTACTCTGACAAAGAAGGAGGAAGAACTCACCAGAGCAGAGAGCAAGCTGCTGAATGAGAACATTGTCAAAGATGCGAAGGCACTTGGAATCATCTAAGTGGTGGTTTCCAATCAGATTTTTCCAAGAATCACCATCCAAAAGACTGCAAATGCTGCTTGGAATGTCTTGAAACAAGATTTTTTGGGAGATAAACAAGTAAGAGTCGTGAAACTCCAAGGCTTACGCCGTGATTTTGAATAGACTAGAATGGGTGAGAATGAAGCTTTCTCTGCATATCTAGTTAGACTGTTTGATTTGATCAGTCAAATGATGAGCTATGGTGAAGATATTAGTAATCAAAGAATTGTTCAAAAATTGCGGATAAGCTTGCTTAGATCTTATGATAGTATTGCATATGTGATTGAAAATACTAAGGATCTAGAGATTGTTGATGCTCAATATGTTGTGGCTATACTAAAGGGATATGAACAAAGGATTGATAGGCATGCTGAGATTCAAACTGAGAAGGCATTTGCTAGCCTTAATATTGCCCCAAAACAAAATATGTACAATGGGAATAAAGGGTTCAAGCCACAGAAGAATTGGAACTCAAAAGGGAAGAAATGAGACAATAGACCTGCAAATCAAGTTGGAAAAGCTACAGGTGCCTCTGAGGGAGCCAAGAACCCTTGCATACATTGTGATAAGTTACATTTTGGTGAGTGTTGGTTCGAGGATAAGCTTAGATGCCATAACTGCAATAAGTTGGGACACATTGCAAAAGACTGTCGTGGCAAGAAGGAGATGGCAAACCAACATGTAAACTTTGTTAACCAAGTCAATGACATTCCCACAATGTTTTATGCTTGTAACAATGCCTTTGTGAAGAAATGTGAAGATATATGGTATGTAGATAGTGGGTGGAGCAACCACATGACTGGAATGGAGCATTTATTGGTTGACATTGACTGCTAAAGTTGAAATGGGGACTGGTCAACTCATTGATGTCACATGCAAGGGAAATTTGGTAATTGAAACCAAAATGGGAAGAAGATACATCAAGAAGGTAATGCTGGTTCCAGGGTTGAAAGAAAACTTGCTCAGTGTAGGGCAGATGATGGAACATGTTTACTTTCTGGTTTTTGGAGGTACAAATGTTGCAATATATTATGATTGCTCTATGTCAAACTTGGTAGCCAAGATACCAATGAAAGGAAGTAGGAGTTTTCCCTTGAAACTTCAACCTAAGATGCAGATTGCTCTAAAAGCTGGTGTGTGTCAGTCATCTATGATTTGATATATGAGGCTAAGACACCTAAATATGAGCAGTCTGAGACAACTCAAAGAACAAGATATGGTGCTGGGATTGCCTGAACTCAAAGTGATAGATGAATATATGATGGATGTGCACTTAGAAAACATTGCAGAGATGAATTTCCAAAAGAAGCATCATAGATGGCATCTCTCCCTCTAGAACTTGTTCACTCAGACATCTGTGGACCTATGCAAACATCTACAAAGGCTGGGAATAGGTACTTTCTTACCTTTATAAATGATTGCACCAGAATGTGTTGGGTGTATTTCTTGAGATACAAGTCTGAAGTGTTTGGTGTATTCAAGAAGTTTAAGGCCACAGTTGAGTTACAAAGTGGATATAAGCTGAAAAAAATTGAGGAGTGACAGAGGAAGGGAGTACACATCTGGTGAATTCAGTGAGTTCTATGAAGAGATGAGCTTGGAAAGACAACTTACAGGTGCTTATACACCACAACAAAATGGTGTAACTGAGAGGAATAACAGAACCATAGTAGAAATGGAAAAATGTATGATGATTGAGAAGGGTGTTCCATTTGAATTTTGGGCTGAAGCTGTTATCACAACAGTGTATATCTTGAATAGGTGTCCCATTAAGTCTCTTGACAAAAAGACTCATTTTGAGGCTTATAGTGGAAGGAAGCCTAGAATTAAGCACTTGAAGGTCTTTGGTTCTATATGTTATGCTCACATTCCAAGTCAACTTAGACAGAAACTAGATGAAACCATTGTCAAGTGCATTTTCATGAGGTATGGCACATGTGAGAAAGGTTATAGACTTTATGACCTTAATTCAAAGAAGATGATTGTATCAAGGGATGTGATATTTGATGAGAATGCTTGCTGGGATTGGAAGTGTCAATCTGAAAAAAGTATCAGTGTACCAATAGCTGATGTAAAAGCATGTGAACAAGGGGAATAATGAAGTTTAAGTGACAGATATGATGAAATTGATGAGTCTCTGATACCAGCATCTGAAACTTGTGAATCAATTGAAAATGGTTCAAGAGTGGTTCCAATGCAGAATAGCACAGGTCCCCAAGACTATGTTCACACACCCATTGAAATTTAAGAACTTAACAGAAGTATATGCAAAATGTAATATATGCATAGTTGAGCCTAAAAGCTTTGAGGAGACAGCTAAAGATGGGTCATAGCAGAAAGCAATGGAGGCAGAAATTGTTATGATAGAGAAGAACAGCACTTAGGAACTTATTGATAGACCATTTGATAAACCAGTAGTTGGTGTCAAGTGGATCTACAAAACAAAATTGAACCTAGATTTATATATACAAAAGAATAAGGCTAGATTAGTTGCAAATGGGTACTCTCAAAAGCTTGGGGTTGATTTTAATGAGACATTTGCTCCTGTTGCAAGGCCTGACACTATTAGAACTCTAATTGGACTAGCTGCACATAAAGGGTGAAAGTTATTTCAACTTGATGTGAAGTCTGCATTCCTAAATGGGGTTTTAAATGAAGAAGTGTATGTAGATCAACCACTTGGGTTTGTGATTGCAGGTAAGGAGGACATGGTTTACAAGCTCAAGAATGCCTTGTATGGTTTGAAACAGGCACCAAGGGTCTGGTATAAAGAGATTGACTCATATTTTTACAATGCTGGCTTTCATAGAAGTCTAAGTGAGGCAACTCTTTACATCAAGGCAACTGAGGCAGGAGTTCTCATTGTTTCATTGTATGTGGATGATATTATATACACAGGTAGCTCTAGTGTATTGATGGATGAGTTTAAAGCAGACATGATGAAAAAGTATGAGATGTTAGATTTGGGATTATTGCACCACTTCTTGGGGCTTGGAGTAGTTCAAACAGAAGGTTGCATTTTTCTGCATCAAAAGAAATATGCAATGAGTTTGCTAGAGAAATTTGGATTGAAGGTTGCAAGTCTGTTGCAACTCCACTTGCAGCAAATGAAAAGTTAAGCAAGGTTGATGAGAGTGAGATGGCTGATGAAAGTCTTTATGAAAGATGGTTGGTATTCTGTTGTATCTAACAGCTACAAGACCTGATATTATGTTTGGTGTAAGTTTGCTAGCTCGATTTATGCACAATCCAACCAGAAAACACATAGGAACTGCAAGGAGGGTGCTGAGGTACATCCAAAGAACACTAGACTATGGAATTGCATATGAGAAAGGCAAAGATGTTGTGCTTATTGGCTACTGTGATAGTGATTGGGCAGGAAGTGAAGATGATATGAAGAGTACTTCTGGCTATGCTTTCAGTTTTGGTCCTGGTGCATTTTCTTGGGCCTCAATCAAGCAAAGTAGTGTAGCACTGTCCACTGTGGAAGCTGAGTATGTGAGTGCAGCAGAAGCAACTACACAAGCTATTTGGTTGAGATTTGTTCTCTTAGACTTTGGTGAGGAACAAGTGTAGCCAACGCAGATTCTGTGTGATAACACATTGTTATTGCAATTTCAAAGAATCCAGTGGCACATCACAAGACAAGGCATATCAATCGAAGGTTCCATTTCATTAGAGATGCATTGTAGAATGGTGAGATTGATCTGGTGTATTGCAACACTAAGAAGCAAGTTGCAGATATATTTACAAAGGCCTTGGCAAGAGATCAATTTGAGTATCTGATAAAGGCTTTGGGGGTGATTTCTGCTAAACACTTAGAAGTGAATGTTAGTGTATAAGTTTATTAGTTCAAAATAAGTTAGTCATTTTACTTGTTGTAATCAGAGCCCTTAGATCATATTCCAAATGGATGCTCTAGATTAAGTTAGAGTGAGTGATATTTTGTGACACATGTAACTATCTCATAGAATAGATGACATAGATGGCTATGATCATTCCTTCTGTTAGAAGAGAGAGATGGCATTATTTGATTCTTATTGTAACGGTCATATTCCATTTTTCGATAGTGAAATAGAAGCTGAGAGAATGAAGAAATCAGTTTGCTCCTCTCACTGGAATTCTTTCTAGAAATTTCACTTTCACTTTTCTTCCAGAAATTCATACAATCTCCATTGATTCACTGCATAAACCTATAATCTAACATCTGTAACTAGGGGTTGAGACTGTGGTAGACTACTGTGAGACATTCATGATTGTTGTGTTTCAAAGAAACAGCAGGATTCCCATCAAGAGGAACACAACTATAGTTACTCGCTATGACAATCAAATGTCAATCAAGTTCCCCATTTATGAGGGTGAGAGCACAAACACAAAAAATAATAATTTTCTAGGTCAATTTGTGCTCGATGATATTCCTCCAGCTCCAGAGGGCGCTGCTAAATTCGATGTTTGTTTCAATATTGATGCCAATGGTATTCTAAGGGCTTGTTTGGTATTGCTGTGCTTTGAAAAAAACTGTTTCTCATGTGCTGTGAAAATAAGCTCATTTTTTATGTTTCACGTTTTCAGTTTATTTTCACATAAAACTGTGAAAATAAGCTGTTTTTAAGTGTTTACCAAACACCTTGTTGAGCTCAACTTTTTTTTATACCCACTTTTTATAAAAGCACATCAGTACCAAACCAGTATTAAGGGCTGGTTTGGTATTGCTGTGCTTTGAAAAAAAACTGCTTCTGTTGTACTGTGAGAATAAGCAGCAGAGTGTTTAGTAAACTTTTTTGTAAAATTGCTTTTGAAAAAAAAAAGCAGTATTATAGTGTTTGATAAACTTTTATGTAAAACAGATGTGAAAAGAAACTGGTTTTTCAAAGCTGGGTTTTGCAGCTTTGTGTTTTTGGCTTTTTTTTCACCCAAAACTGTGAAAAAAAACTAAAGTTGAATGTTTACCAAACAAAAAAAAAGCTCCCATACCCATTTTTTTTCAGAATCACCTCAGTACCAAACCAGGGCTAAGTGTCTCTTCTGAGGATAAGTTTACTAGCCAGAGGAAAGGGATTAAAATCATGAGTGATAAAGACGTAAGGAACTTTGAAGGGATTGAGTGCTGGTTTGGTATTGCTGTGCTTTAAAAAAAAAGCTGCTTCTGCTGTGCTGTGAGAATAAGCGGCTATGAAATAAAGCAGCAGAGTGTTTGGTAAACTTTTTTGCAAAAGTGCTTTTGAAAAGAAAAAAAGCAGTATGATAGTGTTTGGTAAACTTTTATGTACAACAGCTGTGACTGTGTGAAATGACCAAAAAGGGTATAATACTAGATGTGCTATTAATTTAATTTTCTTAACAAATATAGGTTAATTTTCTTTACAATTTTTAATCCACTATTGCCATTTTTTTTAATTTCATTCCAGCATTATCTAGTCATTATTCTTATGATATTTTAATCCACTTTTGCCATTTTTATTCCATTTCATTATCCTCTGGTCTTCTTCTTCAATGATACAACTGCAAGCACTCCATCCAACATCCTCTCTCTGAAAAGCTCAAATCACCTTCTTTTTTTTTGTAAACCCAGATGAAAATTTGTTGGTTTTCTGGGATTTTTGAGGTCCTTTGGTCGGTTAAAGAATTTCAGATGCTGCTTCGCCGCCACTGGGGTGCCCCGGTCCCGATCGACCGAAACCGGCACAATGCAGCACAGCGAGTTCATCTTCAACCCCAATCAGACCATCCAATCAGACAAAAAGTGAATCTGATCGTTGAAATTCGAATCCCTTCCAGCGCTGATCAAACGGCTCTGATTTATACAAATGCAAGACCCGATCCGAAGCCAAAACGAACCTTTCGAAAATGACTTAAAGACTCGGAGCTTCTAGTTCTAGGGAGAGAAGGAATAGAGAGGTAGAGACTCAGGAAGAGCTCTGCGCAGCAAGAAGGAGAAATGGATGAGGGTATTTCTGAGATTGTGAAAGTTTCATTAAATTCTACTGTTCACCCGCCTCTTGGAAAAAAAAAGCTGGTTTTGAGAAGCTGCATTTTGCTACTTCAGCTTTTTGCCACTTTTCAGCGTAAAATGACAGTGACTTTGAAAATAAGCTGAGTTACCAAACACAAATTTTACTCCAGCTTTTTTTCATCATAGCTTTTTTTTAAATCACCTCAACTCCAAACCATACCTTAGTGAACTGATTAAGAAGCCTGGTCCTAGAACTGAATTAGGACATATAATATAAAATCAACTACTTTACGTTTTAATTTTTTGAGTCGTTTTAGCTTTATTGGAATATAAATGAATCTATAAGTAAAACATACAAAGTTTCAGCAAATATATAAGTCTGTGGAAAAGTTGTTAGTGGCCATGGCCATTGCAGGCCTCTACATTAGTCCGCCCCTGACTTGTATCAATGTATGCTTGTATATGGGTGTCTTGGCAACTGTATCGATTTTGTGTATTCAAGGGCAAAAAAAATGATTTTGTGTATTCAAAGGCATAAAAAAAATGATAAATTACATTTTACCTTCTCAGGTTTCGATGCAATTGCAACCTCATACAATATCTTTAAAACATTTTAATTTTATATATTTACTATTATTTCATTTCAATTTCATACATCGTTAAAAAATCTATCAAGTAAATCGTTAAATAATGACATGGCAAATGTGGAGTTCTCATTAGTGCTAACGTGACTGTCAAACTTGTGTCACGTAGACAAATAACTAATAAAAAACTAAAATTTAATTAGGACATTAAAATATTAAAAGAATTGGAAAAGTAAAAAAAAAATAGAACTTTAACGAAAAGCTCCCAGTACTGTTCATTTTAACGGAAAACCATATTTTTACATTAAAAAGTCAATCATGATATTATTCATTTTACCCTTTATTTTATCCTTATTATTAAAACTCAAAGATTTCAAGCCGTTTTCATTAGTTTCATAAAAAAAAATGGTTCATCTTCCCCACCGAGCACCCCCTTCTCCCATTACTACCCCCTTCAACCATGACTTCTGCAACTTTTTCTCTAACCAGAAATTTCAAATTCCCCATTTTCCGCATCTAATTTTGCATTTCACCTCTTTCTTTAATTGGGATCGAGCTAGAGTGAAACGCAGCTCAATACTTTTACTTTTCCAGCTGCAGCTGGATCTCGTCGAATTTGAAGCAATTACAAGGATCGGTGGTTCAGACAATGATTTTTCGATGGACTACGCCAAAATTGGCAATAGCGACGAAGAGCAAAGGGCGTGACGACCTTGAACGCGTTCGATTTGATTTTGTTCTCGACTGGGCTGGACCCGTTGGGATAGTTCTAGTCGTTGAGCAGCAGACCGGCGGAAGATGGCAAGCGATTTATCAGAAAACTTATAGAGATAAAGAGAGAAGAGATTGGTTATTGGTTCTCGATAGAGAGGAAAATGGAGGTGGGCAGATTTTTAGGGTTTATCTTTAATTATCACGATAAATCCGAGGATTGACGAAGTTTGCAAAGGCGGATAAGCTAAAGGTAAGGGGAAGAATAATAGGGTCTGGATATGGAAGGGCAGAATGAGATTTATCAATCGGGGTGGAGGTTTGCAGATTGACAAATAATTTGGTAGTGATGGAAGAAGGGCGCTCGGGTGGGGAAGATGAACCATATTTGTTTTTTTTTTTAATTAATTATTTTAATATTTTAATGTCTTAATTAAATTTAGTTTTTTTATTAATTGTTTGTCTACGTGGCACAAGTTTGGCAGACACATCAGCACTAATGAGGATCCCACATTTATCATGTCATTACTAAACGGTTTACTTAACAGATTTTTTAACGAATGTATGAAATTGAAATGAAATAATAGTAAATATATGAGATTGAAATGTTTTAAAGATGTTGTATGAGGTCGCAATTGCACAGAAATCTAAGGGGTTAAAATGTAATTTAACAAAAAAATATAGCATTTACCAAAATTATTACAACCAACATGTTTAGGGATTGTTACGGGACAAGTTAGTCATTTCTTGTAGTGTGGTAGCATAACCGTGCCGGACTTCAATTGGATATTATATGGCATTTGCAATTTTTTTTTTTTGAACAAACGATATTATCTACACGGAGAAGGGTAAGCTTAATCTGACAATGGGTTAGCAATAATGTGGTTCAAATTCGTCTTTAGCAAGAATCGAACCTAAGAATTCTCACTTACAAGTGAAGATGAATACTACTAGATCGTAGTACTAAGCTAAAGGTATAAAGTAGTAAGCTAGTACATAAGAACACTTCCACATGAGCCAAAAGAGGCTGGCACCCAGTGGAACAAACAGGCTGAGACTCAGCCAATCCACTCCAGCCCAGCAGATTGGCTGGCACCCAGCCCAAGTTGGTCTCTAGGCCAGCCCAGAATTGACGGACCTTGGGACCAGCCTATCTGACGTGAGCGTGACATCAACCACCTTTTATTTATTTTTATTTTTTCGCGCCAGGTCGGGTCAAGGAGGTTCTGAAGAAGGCCAATTTGCAGGATTCGGAGCAAATGGTGGCGGGATGGGGGTTTGGGGCTTTCGACGCCCTCTCCGACGCCAAGTTGAAAATCCCTTCTTGTGCTTAAAGCTCAAAGAGAGAGAGAAAGATATATCCATTCCACTGTGTTCTTCCATATCCCTTTATCCAAGCTAAGCCCACCTCGTTTACCAAAAAAAAAAAAAAAGCTAAGCCCACCTTAGGAATCTCTCTTCCTCTTTTCTCTGTTTCTTCTTTCTCCTGAACAGAGAGATTTTCACCCAGAAAATTAAAAACCCATTTAATTTTCAACCTCCATTTGGGGTTTGTGGGATTCAATTCATGAAACAACTATTGATTGCAGAGATATTGTAGAGAGAGATACTCACTGTACACAGAGAGATACTCATTGTACGCAGAGAGAGAAACAGATAAAGGTACTAGTTATCCATCTGCTGTGTTAGTGGGTTTCTTTGTGTAATTTCGTCGAACACATTAAGATCATCTTGTTAATGGGTTTCTTTCTTCTGCACAATGGAGGGGAGCGGTGGGGGAGCTTCTGAGGCAGAGACAGGGGAGGGGAGCGGAGATGCATTTAGGGAGCGAAGACGCATTTGTTAAAAATTAAATTATTATTTTATAATAAAAATTAATAAGATTTTAATAAAATTGACTAGGCTATTTAGTTTTAGGGGTGGAGATGCTTTGGCCTATTACTGTTTACTGGGGTCTATTATTGTTCACTTGAGTGGATAAATGGGTTGGGTGCTGGCGCAAAGTCTTTAGGGGGTGGAATTGCTCTAAGGTCAAGTTATAAAGTAGTTATCGTACGAGAATTTTTTAGTGTGCCTAACAGGGGTAGCCATATTTTATCATACAATTGGTGGACAGTTCTTTTTTTTTAAGTGTCCCTCCTAAAAAAAAAAAATTAAAATTGCGGCTAAATGATTAATTTTCATTTATATATGAATGAGTATATATAAAATAACATTTAACGTTCATTTATAACAGGAACTCCTCCTACAAGTTAGGAGTACAATTACAATTTAAGTCTAACTAATTTTCTATTTGTCTAACACTCCCCCTCAAGTCGAAGAATGGATGTCGAGAACTCCCAACTTACGTAGCATAGTCGAAAACTTTTCTTTTCCAATAGGCTTCGTAAATACGTCTGCTAGCTGTTGTGTCGTACCAACATGCATGTTAGTAATGGTTCCATCGATAATCTTATCATAGGATTGGCAGTTATACGCAATGCCACTTGATTATCACAGAATAAAATAGATCGACCATTAACGTTCAAATCCTTCAATTAGAAAACGCAACCAAATTACCTCACAACAAGACCAGTCATAGCCTTATATTATGAAAGTGAAACAGTTTTTAGACGCTTTGTGTGCCATGAAATCAAAGAATTTTCCAAAAATACACAGTAGCCAGTAGTCAAGCGACGAATAATAGGACAACCTGCTCAATCAGAATCACAAAAAGCTATAAACTTTATTGGATTGTCAAAACAGAATAATAAGCCTTGACTGGGAGTAGACTTCAAATAACCCACAACATGAAGTGCAACATCCATATGAGGAATCCATGGCTCGTGCATGAACCGACTTAGAACATGTAATATCTAGTCGAGTTATTGTGAGATAAATTAATCGGCCTACTAGACGTCGGTACTTTTCAGGATCCTTGATGAGTTCCACTTTGTCGGATAGTTTTGTATCATCCATAGGAAATGCAATGGACTATGCTCCCAGAAAGCCATAATCCTTGTGTGAAATCCCGTACTCGGAATTTCAGTAATTAATTACGTATTTCATTATTCAAATACATGTTTTGTTTTCGTGTTTTTCTTAACTTTATTTTGAATTCGATCAAAGCAGTATGTATTAAAAAAAAATTTTGAATTCGTTAATTTTAGAATTTTAGCATTACAAAGTGTGAAATTAAGTAAGGGATTTAGAAGAAGAAAAAAAAGGATTGGATGCTGCAATATGGCAGCAAGAGATAGGGAAATGGTGAGATGTGGGAGAGAAAATGAGAGAAGGGGGAGCCAATCAGAAGAGAGAGCAATGAGGGGAAATGAAAGAGACCCGAGTTGGGTCATTTTTGACCCTGCCATATCTCAGTCATTCGATTTCCATTTTGGGTGATCTTGGTGTCTATGGAAAGCTCTTAACGAGTCTTACATCCCTGTAGTGTTAGATTTCCATTTTTCTAGGTCAAAGCCACAAAGTGCTAATGATTTTCCAGCGAGTTTTCTCATGTTACGGTGATTTCGACAACGATTACTATCGTTCACCACCACCAATAAACTCCCCTCAACCCCTGGAGCAAGGCCCAAGCATTGGATGAGGCGTCGGAGTTCGTTTTGGCGATGAATCGAGGAACACCCATTTCTTGGTTTTTTGGCAGGTTCGAGGGAAATTGGAGCTTTCCCCGGCCAAATTGGACTTGGCCATAGGTATGAAACTTGCTCCACTCACTGAGATCTACTTTTCTGTAAAATTTGGTAATTTTTTAAAATATTAGAATTTTTTGGCGAGTAGGGGGGCCGACAGCCACCCGCGGCGGTGCGTGGCCAGTGGGCCGACGATGTCTTTCTAAGTCCAATTAGATGCCCTGAATTCATAATTGATATCTGTATGAAGTGGTTTGATTGTTTGAACTTAGTTTCATTATGATACATCACTTGCTCAAAATTTGAATCGACGATTCGACCGTTGGATCGTCACCAAACTTTAATACGTTATAGAACGTAATATTTGAGGATAGCTGGAACTGAAGGATCAGGAATCTTATGTACGGATCTTCCCGAACTAGATTTCTAAGTTAGTAAAATTAATTGCTGACCGGCTCTTGATTTGGCAATTGGCTGAGATCCGACCGTTGGATCATAATGAAATTTTAATATGTTGTTTTAGAAGCATAATGTGGGTCTTTGGACATTACGGATCTGAAATCTAATGCGCAGATCTTTTGGATCAAATTACATAAGGTTATGGGCACCACCGTTGATCAACCGTTGACTTCTAGTCAACATGTCCCGAATCATTTATAAAATTAAAATTAGTATTAATAGAAGCATAGTGAGGATAGGCGGGCTTATCTCGGTGAGTGACTTTAATATATGTGATATGGTGATTATCTGATTCTTTATATTAATATCATTTGTGGATAGCACTTGGTTTTATAAATGTGTTTTCTGTTAAAATGTGATTCTTTTATAATTGGCCATCGATCTATTTTTATTAAATGTGAATTGATTCATGGATTGGTAATATTAGTGAAAAGGTGATTTGAATTGCATGTTGAAATGCTTGTTAAATTGAGGGCTAGCAGGGGACCATGACCCTGCTTGGTTAATCCGCAATAGGGGGTCACAAGTGGTCCTGCTTGGTTAATCTGCGATAGGGGACCATATTATCTATGTTAATCCCCGATAGAGGGTCACTAGTGGTCCTGCTTGGTTAATCCGCGATAGGGGACCATATTATCTATGGATTGTGCTTGGTTAATCCGCGATAGGCGATCCTTATGGCCATACATACTTAGGAGTGATCATGCTTGGTTAATCCGTGATAGGTGATCACTGCCTAACAGTTCCGTAGGTGTGACTCTGCTTGGTTAATCCACGATAAAAGGTCACTACCTACTTAGTTATCTTGGTCCTACTTGGTTAATCCGCGATAGGGGACCATGGTCCTACTTGGTTAATCCGCGATAAGGGACCATATTATCTATGGATCGTGCTTGGTTAATCTGCGATAGGCCATCCTTATATCTTTGGTATGGCCATACACACACACACACACACACACACACACACACTTAGGGGTGATCATGCTTGGTTAATCTGCAATAGGTGATCACTGCCTAACAAATGTGTAGGAGTGACTCTGCTTGGTTAATCCGCAATAGAGGGTCATTGCCTACTTGGTTACTGCAGGGGTGGTTCTACTTGGTTAATCCGCGATAGGGGGCCACTTCCTATTTGGTTACTTATGTAGGCTTCGGCCAAACTGGCGTCCCTTTAGCCCTAGTTTTTAACTTTTAAGTGTATTTATGAACGATGGTTTTGAAAATCTTGTGGTTTGAATTAGAAAAACCGTTGGATGTCTGGGTGACTCCTTTGGAGTTTTTAGTGACTTAACTATGATTTCATAAAAATATGATTCTATATTTGAGGTTTATAAACCGTGATCGATGGTCTGTTTTTATTTATTATCACATATAGTGCATTATTGTCACTCACATGAGCTTCGCAGCCTATCCGAGTTCTTGATGCCGATGCATCATTCCCATGGTGTAGGCACTGATTGTACAGATGTTAGGTCTGAAGAGATTACAAGAGGTCGCTTGGTATTTTGGTTGGATTCCGTTGAGTGGTCTGGAATCCCTACTCTTGCTCATTTCCATAAAGGTAGTCTGACCGTAGAATCGAGTGAATATGAATTGCTCATAGTAGACATTGTGTATAAATTAGACTTATAATGTTAGTGTGACATCCCACATCGCTCATGGGAGTGATCCTTAAATGTATATTCTTATCCTTAACTAGCACGAGGCCTTTTGGGAGCTCACTGGCTTCGGGTTCCATCGAAACTCCGAAGTTAAGTGAGTAGCGCGCGAGAGCACTCCCATGATGGGTGACCCACTGGGAAGTTCTAGTGTGAGTTCCCAGAAACAAAACCGTGAGGTCGTGGTCAGGGCCCAAAGCGGACAATATCGTGCTACGGCGGAGGTCGGGCCCTGGAAGTGGTCCCGCCTGGGCCGGGATGTGACAGTTAGTACTTGGAATCCAGGTGGGGAATTATGTAGGGTTCCTTTATTAAAATTTGTGAATTGATATGAGACCTTGTTGCTTGAATAACATAGTAAATGTTGATATCATGCATCTTTGATTTTTAGGATTGATTAATTAGAATGATTGTGGAATGATGTGGGATATGATTGTTATTATTGCTCAAAGTGGCTTGAGAATAATATTGTGCTTTGTTGGTTCTTGGATATGTTACATGTTGTCGATTAAGGTTTCATGTTGAAAACATAGAGATTTATATGATGGATGAAGTGGAAATGTTGATTGTCGTATTGGATTGTTATGTAGCCCTGAATATAGTACTTCCATACTTGTCAAGTTCTAATGATTGATTGAGGAATTTTATATCTTTCGGCTTGAACGTATTATGGTAAATGTAGATGGGTAGTGAATGATGAACTACGAATGGCTTGATCCCTATTTAGGGTACATAGGCAGTCTAACGAGGAGGTTAGATGCAGCCATGAAATGGAAGAAAATTATTACACACTTAGACCTTGAATGGTGCTTTATACATAGCCAGAGGCGAGGTACATTGGATATACGGGTATTTGGTGACGTCACGTGTCGATCCTAGATGTATGTCGGGATCAGGGTGTGACACCTTGAGAATCTCCAATGCATATTTACACTATGAAATGTAAGAGAGACCAGTAAGGTTGGAGGAGAAAGAATGTGCAATGGTCATTGTGGAGGGGAAGGCACGGCAAGAAATGGGTGTTAGGGGACGGGTAGGAATTAGGAAAAATTATATATTGGAAAGACTAGGGTTTTTACCAGGAATAAGAGTGATACCATGACCACGTGGTTAAAAGCAATAACAATTTGGTCTGAGCTTGCCCTTCAAAAGTTAAACCTAAGACTTCACTCTAAAACCCTTTGCAGTGAGGTGGAGTTTCACCTCTTGAATTCACTTGAGATAGTTTCTTCCAGATATCTCCACAACGGTGAAATCGATCTTAGGACGTTCGACATTTAATACATGACCAAAACATGAATTATTGCTTTAAATAAAATTCACAAGCATCTTAGCTAGAACCATAAGTTCTTGGGACATTTTGGTTTAATAGATTTACACGATGGAGATCAAAAGTTCTTAACATGGTTGATTCGCCCCAAAGGCTTTCCGATGGCACGCTCGAAACCTCGATTTCGAGATTGGAATGAAGCCCAGGTTCACTCCACATTATTCATAACAACCATACAGGAACATGTGCATCTACATATGCAACACAAAACATATATATATCTTTAATATATAAAGCGAGCAGTGCAATGAACAGTGGCTTTGGTGTCATTGGCTTCGACAAAAAGTTTTGGACCAAAATGCCCCTAGGCCAAAAAAATTCAAAACAGCCAAAATGTTGCATAAAATAATCCAAGGGTAATTTTGTAAATTTATTTTTTAATAAACTAATGCCCTGCCTCTTGTACAGTCTTCCAAACCGTTCATTTCCTCAGTTTCATTTATACCTCTTCGACCCATTTTGGGATTAGGTTTCTCTCAAACCCTAATTTTTCTCTCTTTCTGATCTCATCTCTCTGCTCGCGCCGATCAATCGAACACCGTCCAGGAATGCGTCTCCGAATTCATTAGCTTCGTCACCAGCTAGTAATTTTCACCTCTCTCTCTATCTCTCTTTCGGTCTCTACTGTTATTTACTTTGCTTTTCAATCGGAATTTTTTGTGTTGATTTTGAATTGGGGTTTTTTGGTGTGTCTAGGGCCAGCGATAAGTGCCAGAAGGAGAAGCGAAAGAGCATCAACGGCGACGATTTGTTGTGGGCGATGGCAACGTTAGGGCTTGAGGACTATATCGAGCCCCTCAGGATTTACTTGGCTAGGTACAGGGAGGTATTGTTCTTTAGCTTTTGCCTTTTATTCCTCCTTTTCCTTTTACTTTCAATTCAGTTTACATTTTAGCATTTTTCAAATGGAAATTTACAGTTTGGTTGTACCATTTTCTGGGTTTTTTTTTTTACTTTCCGTTTTTAATTTATTCAGTTTTCCTTATCAGTTCAATCTAACACTTTCGTCAAATCTCTTTCTGAACGCTGCTACAGATGCTTGATTTCTTCAAGTCGGCAACGATTGCAGAGGTAAGCTCTCTGATGAAATCATCTACTTCACAATTTATTTCTTTTTACATATGGCTAAATTTTTTTCATGGATTTATGTATTTGTTTCCTGTGAATTCGAATTCAAATCGGAATTATCGATTAGTAGAAACAAATTTCATGAATTTTTATTTGCGTGTTTGTGTTGGTTCTGTTCTTGAGCTACAAGCAAATTATCTGCATATAATAAGTATTTAGGATCTAATTTTTTTGGCTTTTCAAGAGCAGCGGCAGGAGGTACCTTTTTTTTTTTCTAATTTTTATCCAAGATATGAAAATATTGTATGAATGTCATGTACAATTATCACCAAATGTATATATCTTTCGTGGAATTCTTGAGAAAATCCAAGCTGAATTCACCTGTTGTGATCACAGTTTGTGATTTTGCACTCCCTGATGGTAGGTCACTACTCGAAGCTAGAGAGACTTCTTTAGCCCTTGGTTAATTAAAGCCTACATTAGAGTCAATATCATGGATTCTCTTATTTAGTAATAACTTGATTTATGCAACCCTCAAGTTTATTTAGCCAATGTAAATTGAAGTTTTTCCTGCTTTAATGCAGGGGCAGTTGCATTCGCTGACGAGTCAGCATTAGCAAAGGTTGGTTCAATTGTAATTACTTATCTCTATTTATAGTTGCCAATTTTTTTTTAACAATTCTGAAAGGGACTCAATTTTCAGAGTCTTCAGTTATTGTTAACTTTTTTTTTTAGCGAAAGTTTGTTTTTCATCTTTTGGTTTAGGCTTCTCTAAGATGTCGAACTATATTTAATGATTTCATGTTTTTTTAATTGTGTTGCATCTTAATTTGATGGTGTTTACAGAAGGATACATGTAGATGTAGCAACTGTTTTGTAAGAGCCAAAGAAACCGTACATGGGCTTGGGTTAGCAGTTGCTATTTCAACCCACAGATGGAGACGCTATTGATATTGAGTAATGTTCGAAGAAAGTCACCTCTTCAGAGAAGTAATCTGGTAGCATTTGTTAAGCACTTTCCAAGGTACGGACTTCACCAATCCCAGGTTTTAATCTGTTTCTAATTTATTGAGTTTTTAGGGGCATATTCTGTAATTAAAGGGGAATGAGGGGTCCAATTTGGTTTCTAAATCTTGAATCTGCTAAATCTTGAATCTAATCAAATGAAAGAATCAAAATTCAAAGATAATATGCCACCAATCATAGGACTCTGACTTCCAACTCTGCTGCTGCACTGAAGCATCATACTTTTCTTCATACGTTGGAAACATATGTTTTTTTTGTTTGGTTTTTTTTACTGATATTAGTAGCTTTTTAGGGTTTAACTATTTGATTTCACAGATTCATTATAGACACATTAAATAGTTACATTTTTAATTCGTATTTCGTAACTTGGTTGCTTGATTCTAATGTCGACTCGTTATAACAAAAGTGAACTTATTCTACTTTAAGCATGGAATTTTTGCTTTTGTTTTTATTGTTGTTGCCTTGATTAATTGTGGTTATCTGGCTAATTAATACTCCATGATATATTAAGCAATATCGTGCGGCTCAAGAATTTCGTATGTGTTTAATCGTATTTTTGTACTCAGAATAATTCTAATCAAATTCCATTGCTCCTAAGCTAAGGTCAGAATTTGTAGCATATAAGGGAAGGTTAGCAGATACTTACCAATTATCCAAAGCTGGATATTAAGGTCTTTAAGATTAATCTCTTTTTGTATGTGTAGCATCTGCTTGGAAAAGGTTTCAACTTTATTTTTTATTTGTTAGATGATCAATTGATGTATTTTATGAAAGTTGATCTACAACATGTAAAGATGATTTCTTTGTTTATGTATACTGTTTAATTATATCAATGGAAATTGGTGATGCCATTGTGGCAGTAGATGAGTTTCTGGCTTTTGAGATGAAGTACTAAAAGTTTTTGATTTCTTTTTTCTTTACATGCTTTTCTTTTAATTTTGCAGGAATTCTCACGTTGCTTTCATTAAGTTATACATGGCCATGATAAGGTATTGCTCATCCCCACAAACATTTTGTACATGTGTGGCATTAATATATTTTGTTTTTTGATTGAATTTGTTTTCATTCAATGGGGTTAGTGAGCTAAATAGCAAGTTGCTTTTTAATCGTGTTTAAATTGAAGTCCTAATTTCGTTGGTTTGTTCATAATTAGTGTGTTATGTTGTTTTCCTATGTGTTTTATGTGTTTGTTAATTTATGGGAGTCTTCACAAGAAATGTTGTGTACAAAAATATTTTGCTTCCATCAAAATGTAAGATAAGGTTACATTCATTCTTTTAATGTTTAATTCACTTTTCAAATCCACGTAGATAAATACATTTAAATTGTATAAGTCGAGCGTAGAACGTTGTAATTATAAAAGGGCCTTCTGCACGTGCATGAGCGCGTGCAGGGACGCTAGTGTGTGTGTGTGTGTGTGTGTATATATTTAACATTGCAATAGTATACGAAAGCTTTGTAAACAACTTCAAATTCTTATGTGTGAAGTCTTTCAGACTCGTCATTGGGTATGCTTGAGCCTCGTGCCCAAGTATCAGAACACAGGTATGTGTGGACTTTAAGACCATTCCAATACCTAAACATGGGTTCGGAAAGTTCACAGCTGAAACTAGGGGGCATGTTCAGTACCCTCATGCTGAAAGTTGGGCGTGTGATTCTTAAGGCTCATGCTAAATCGGGGCAATCTGATTGGTATATCCCTAGCACAGCATGTCCTTCGGTACATCATAGCTGAAGTTGTTTAGGGTCCTTCAGTAAACTCCTGCCGACACCGTTCGGTATCTCTCTCTGGACAATCTTTATCTCGCTATAATAACCAAGCCCGCCATTCCAGGCAGCGTTTGGGGTTTCTGGAGTCCAGTCAGAGGTTCTAGACTTCACCATCAACCTTAATTATCGAGGGACGTGGTTTCCAGGCCAGATTCAAGCTTTGGGCTTTTGATGAAACCCAAAATCCTCTAAGATGGAGAAATCTTAACGTCGGCGGTAACAAGTAGTCCATGGTCTATCATTTTGTGTGCGTTTGTTGCACCGGACTAATTCAAATTGGACTAACTTCAAGGACTAAGTTGGACTGATTTAATGAAACGTTTGATGCAGTGTCGGACTAAAAAGTAGGATAATGAAAAATAAAAAAAAATAAAAAAACCCATAATATATAACAAAAAAATTCATATTATTTGTTCAACTTCAATTTCAACCAACATCAAAATTTTCAACCTAATTTTCAACATCCCATTCCTAAATCCAAAACTAAAGTGGCATAAACCAACCAAAATTAACTAATATATGCACTAAAATGCTAAATTACAAAATTCCCAGTTCAACAATCTTTCCTGGTTTAGAAATTCACAAACACAAACAAAACCCACCAAGAAATTATGGCAAAAAAAATCAAAAATTGGAAAAAAAATTGGAAGGGGACCCAAGTGAGATTTTACCCACTAAGCAAATCCGTCCTCGCTCGTCGTTTTCCCAGCCTGCAAATTGGTGATGTCGGATAGCTTCTTCCTCATTATGCCACCCAAAGACAATCTCTTGGCCATTCTCTCACTTCCCATACTGTTCGAAACCCTATTTAAACTTCAAGATTCACAATTGGGCATTCAAGAAATGCAATTCCAACATTAAAAATAATGATATTTGGGGGGAAAAACACTTTCGAGTGTAGAGAAGAGAATCCAAAATCTGAATTGGAAAATTTAAACGAACAAGCGACTTCGGAGATGACGAGGTCGCCAGAGATGAAGCCCGTGCCGTTGAAAATCGAGGTCGAGGACAACGGAGTCCAAGTGGAGGGTGAGATCAATGAGCTTCGTCTGATCGGTGAATCGGACGACGGAGCTCGTGGTTATCCGATTGAGGTTTGAATCTGAGGGTTCTTCACGATTATGAGTTTGGGGCGATGAGAGAGACAGAGGACATCAGCAGAAAGCAGGGAACAATCACAAGTTTCACATTAAACTTAATCCCACAAGGTAACAAACACAGGTTTCACTAATATTTTAGCTAGTCCAAGCAAATTCTCGAGGAATCTTCTTGATTCCGTCATCAGGGTGATCCCCATCACAACCTCAACGACTAAATGTGTCGAATATGGGTACCATCACGACCAACGACGACAAAAGTGCAGCTCTCATGACTGCACAAGGCAAGTAGGCGGCGACCAGGTCAGAAAGAAAAAGACATGTCAAACGTGCGGCTCGGCTCGAAACGCAGGCGCAACTCCAAGCGCCGCTTCTGCAAATTAGGATTTGGAAATCTTTTCGTTTTTCTTTCTTTCTCGTTAATTGCACACATTCATAAGTTAACAAAATAACTTGCACATCACGTAGAACAGTAACCAAGTTCTCGGCCTCCTCCAACAGAAATAAGATATTTCGAATTCATTTATTATTAAATATAATAATTAATAATCCCAACCCTAGCTACCACATCAAAATTAAGTGCAATAAAATTATTAAACATATATGTGAAATTTTCCATAATAAAATCTCTCTTCTATTTATATATGTACTCGTACTCCTGGCTGAGATGCAAGATACGTGTTTAGGTTGATGGACTAGCTGGGGTATGTGTTCTCATTTAAAAAAAAAAAAAAAAACGACTTTGGGCATGTGTTAACTTCAAATATAGAAAGAAATAGGCGCACTCACTCTCTCACAAACACACATTTTTGGGAAAAAAAAGTTGATTTATTAATTAAGTGTTACATTTATGGATACATGTATATCATGATAAGTCTGAAAAGAAGACAATGCTGTCCCAGTTTTATTCATGGACAAAGAAGCTACTTAGCTCATATGGTCCAAACATCAACTGCAATAAACATCAACTTGAAGTTGAAGCTGAATATATAGTACACTTTTGACTCCAAAGTTGAATATATATACGTATATATATATGTATGTATGTATGTGTGTATATATATACAAGGCATATAAGTGCATATATATGGTTAATCAAAATTTCAATTATATGTGATACCAAGAAAAAAAAAGTTTTGTCAATAAACCATATTCCTAGTTAGAGTTTACTGTAGTAATTGTCAAGATACTCGAGTCTCACTTTAGTCCTTATCGTCAATTCCACACATAAAATCGTCAATGTCACACATGAAATTAGTATTAATCTCAGATAAAGCCAATTGACAATATGAGAAGTAGCTCAATTACTTATAAGCATGTGTAAGGTCTCTTGTTTTCCCGTTGTGGGATTCATACTCTCAACAAGTCTCCTCATGTGTGGTAATTTTCAAGCCTAACATGTGAATAACACAAATCAGGTTACGTGGAGCGCGTGTGGCCAATGGACTTCACACGTGGAACAACATGCTCTGATACCATGAAAAGAGTTGAGGTTCCACCATAAAATCAATTGGCAATGTGATGAGTAACTCAATTACTTATAAGCACATACAAGGTCCCTCATTTCCCCGATATGGATTTCATACTCACAACAAATTCCTCGCGTAAAACCGTCAATGTCACACGTGAAATTAGTATTAATCTCACATGAATGTTGTGGTTCACCATCTCGGTCTCACATGAATGTGGTGGTTCACCATCTAGCATTATAGCCATTGATATCTGTGTGATTGGATATGAATTATGTGTGAACTAATTTGCATCCTTAAGTACAAAAATTAGCTGGGGTCTTATATATACAAGTTACAGCCCTACTGGTTATATACCTTAATTAAAATCCATATATACATGTATTCATGGTTTTCCTACATTACATGATTAAGGTGCAGCATCTTATGTTTTCAGGATGCACAATGGACCCCAAGTTATGTGCTCTATTGAAAAGGATCAGGGCATGGGGCAGTTTGCTTTCTTAGCTTTTTAGCAATGTTCATAAGACTCAAACCCATATTTTCAATTCAATCTTAAGAAATTAAACTTACTGATTTTGGGACCTCCATAAATTTCAGTAGTGGTCAGATAGTGTGTGTGAACATGAAAATATTATTAAGCACTTTAATTAATATAATTTGGTTCCTCACCCTAGCCAGACTCGGACTTATTGTTTGTGAAATTAAGGCATGATATTGACACATGTTATCTCTCTATTCTCTCCGGGATTTCCATTTTTTTTTTAATGATATTATCCGGTAGCTAGGGCAAGGAGGGCAGAAAGTGCCCACCACCTCTGTGATTACTATAGCGATCGATCTTGACATTCGCGTATACATATTCTTAATTTTTCAGTCATATAATATTTGACATTAGGGCAACAAGTTTATAGAGTACTCATCATTGTTCTCATTCACTCTCATTACTATTCTTACCTAGGGCTTTCAAGGCTAGCTATATTCTTGCACAACCCTCACTCCATAGTTCCATATGGCGGTACCTTGGTTCATTTGTAATATGGGCACCCTTTCCCCTAGGGTTTGGAGAAATGTAAGCCAATTTTGCAAGAATAAGTTATTCTCACGAACTTAACATAGTATCAGAACAAGTGTATTAAGATGAGCGAGAGATGAATGTTGTAAGTTTGAAACATGTAGAGTGTATTATGTATGTATGAGAACATGAGCATCCTTTTCTTGCACCCACAGGCTTAACAACCTAGTCCCTAGCTAGTCATTAGGGCCTTGCTAATTGGAGCTCCATATAAAGTGATTACTTTTGCTAAAGGTTAAGGGGACATGTATGCCAAGTACTAATTACTCTTAAGTTTTGGTCTAAATGGAATGTTGTGGAAAATGGGGTATCCTAGAATAAGAGAGTAACATGGAAAGAACACTTCAGATATAACAGCTTCTTTTTCTTTGTTTACACGGCTACAAAAATTGACCCCTGAAAGATGCCTTTCAAACCAACGTTCATTGTCTAAGCTCTGTCACAAATTCATCCACATATGTAATTGTCATATTCATTAAGTCAGAAATTAGGTTTTCTACTTTAATTGCACTATTAACCAAAAAAAGGCTGAACTCAATGCATAGATAAATACGTTTAACCACTTGAACTGCAATTTCTAGCCTTAGCTAGTCAATATTCAAGCTTAACTGTTAAACTTTGGTAGATGTTTGAATGCATACATAGGTTAATATTTTTAAGGGATTTTGAACTTTAATCCTTGAAGAAATTAAAATTTAATAAAAATCTGGTGTTAGATTGGATATTGATTTTAGTCATTTAATGTGTACTTAATTCAAATTTATATTATATTTTTGTTTTAATATTTAATAGATATCTTATTTAATGTTATTACATCAAATTTTAAATTTATTATTATACACATTTTAATTCATTAATTTTATTTAACTTCCTCTAATTGGTTCGAATCATAATATATTTTACTAAATTAGTGTACCGAAATATCCGTACCTAAATATATTGTAGTGAATTAGTGACACATAAGAAAATATGCAAAAACATAACTGTACCGAAAATTCCGTTCCTAAATATATGATACTAAACTAGTGTACCGAAATGTCAGTACCTAAATATATTATACTGAACTAATGTACCGGAATGTCTGTACCTAAACATATTATATTAACCTAGTGTACCGAAATGTTCATACCTAAATATATTGTAATGAATTAGTGGCACATAAGAAAATATGCAAAAACATAAGTGTACCGAAAAATCTCTACAAAAATATTTTCTTATATAAGATATTTACCATTATGAGAATTAAAATTTATAATATTTTAATAAATTTAATTTATGAACACCATAAAATTATAAATAAATAAAAAGGCATTGAATACATATGTTGGCATTAGGGGTGGTATTGGTATGATTACTGTACCAAAACCCATGTACCAATTACCATACCAAATTTTTGGTATGACAAAATCTATTACCATTACCGTGCCAAACTTTCGGTATACCAAATTTCGGCATGCCAAATAGTTCGGTTGGCATGGTATGGTAATGGTAATTATCACTTTGTTTTGGGCCATTCTTTTGGGCCAAAATTTGATTTTTTTTTCAACCTAATTCAAGGCCCAAACGTGTTTTGGTCTCTCTTTAGGTTTCTAAAACTTTTTTATTTAATTATGAGAATTTTATAGAGATTCATTTAAGAAACAATAAGTAAACAGATGGAAGAATTGCTGAAAGAACCCAACATCCCTAAAAAAAAGTACAAAGATTCCTAAATTTCATCTCTACATTCTTTAAAATTGTTCAAAAATTAACTTGATAAACGAAGCCAAGGAGAAAGACATCCCAATTTGATGAAGAAGAAGATGAGATGGACTGCAAAGAGAAAGAGAGTTGTCGGAACGGGAGCAACATAGATGAAGCCGATGGCTAGATGAGTGAAAAGATGAAGAGCCGCAGCGTAAGAAGGTTTTTTTATTGGGAAAGTAGAGATTAGAGGGTGAGATGATTGGATAAATGACTAGGAAAAAAATATTAAGTGCATATATAATGATAATAATACCTAAATGAATAAATAAATGATATAATATTAATAGTAGTGGTACGGTACGGCATACCATTGGTAATGGTTTTGAATACCATTACCATACCAAAAATGTATGGTACGGTACAAATACCGTACCATTACCAATGGTACAAATTTTTTGGCACAACTTTGGTATGGTACAGTTGATAATTCGGTTGGTATGGTAATTTGACAAAAAATTCCATCCCTAGCTGGCATTAAATAGAGTAAAGATTGTATTTTAGTTTATCCTTTCATTCAATAAAATTCAAAAAACGATAGTTTCTTTCAATATTTCTAGTATTCCAAATTTCTACAAGGATGACCATTCGAAATTCCTTTACCCATAACTTCTGTTGTGTCAAAAGTGAATGTGGAGTGGTACCAATGCATGTCTTTGTATAGTTTTAGTGCCACAAATTTGGGTCACCATCTGGTCTAACAAGAGCTAATTGAGGAGCTAGGGGTTTTTCAACAAGCCTAGCAGATAACTGCTCTGTTCATAGGCTCATACCTTGAAACGGCCCATTAGCTTTAAAGTCCAATAAGAAACTTTGGTTGGTCCAGGATGTGCTGAAACATAATATTGTGTGTATAGAAATAATAAGGAGGCTTTTTCAAAAGTGAGATTCTATGTGAACTCTCTGGCATCCTATGTTTTTGACATAACAATTTACGTTAAACTGTGAGGGGGCAGAAAGTTCATAGAGAGTTTCACTTTTGAGAGTATATTTAGCATTTCTCTGGTGTGTAAGGTAATACCATACACTAAACAACACGAATAACAACAAACAATGTCATAACCATGACTTATCAACAGAGTTGAACAATGATACGACTACAATCTAACGATCTAAATCTCAACAGTTCAACAGTGGGAGGAAAGATGAAAAGGAAACGGGTTTGGTATGTTATTAGTCATTAACAAACTCGGCCAAGGATTCAATTCCCTCCATCTACTTTAACAAAAAGGGAAGGAAAAAATCATTTTGGGGTTGATTGCCTTTTTGGAATGTATGTGCATTCCCCTCTCAATCATTTATTCTGCAAGTAATGCATGATCAATTAATGTGAGAGTCAAATATTTTACGACCATCACATATAAGGCAACTCTTAGTGAAAGGAGAGAAATATTTAAATTAACAAGACTAGTAATTAATCACCTAACATGTTTGGAATTGCTTCTAGAATCAATAAAAGTGTTTTCTTCTAAACAAAAGCACTTTGACAAAAACTTGAAAGTGTTTTGGGTTCATAGAAGCAATTTATGCTTATTACACTTTCAAGTGAATTTCTAGAAATAGTTGAATTTTTTATATTCCTTTATTAAAAGCACTTCTAAGAACGCTCATGAGTAGAATTACAAGTGTGTTTGGAAGTCCTTTTAAAATAACTGAAAGTGTTTTTGATAAAAGTATTTTTGGAACCAATACTTAGTAAAAATGTAAGTGAATTTCAGAACAACATTTGAAGTGCTCTCTAGAAGAAAGAAGCACATAACCGGTGCTTTCTTCAAAATGCACTAATGCTTTTGGTACCCAAAAACACTTTCACCAAAAACGCTTCCATTCAATTTATATGCATGTAGCCAATTCTAAACCAACCGATTATATATTTGCACAAACCTTTTGTATCTGTTTGGGCCCGAAATAACACTTTGGGCCGAGCTCAGCATTGTTTTCGGTCCAATAAGAAGCATCGAGAATACTGTCATGGGCCGAGCCTAGTGGAGTTTGGCTCAATCCTGTCAGGAGAAGGTTCGCCCTGGATAAAGGTAAAGCGGTTGAATCCTAGTGCAATGAAGATTCTTCAGAAGCCAATGATGCTTAGAATCGAAGGATGAATCTGAATGATCAAAGAGCTTAGTTTAGAGTCCTATAGGGGTTAGGATTGGTCGAGACCTAATCAGATTGGGTTGGGGAGTTCTAGTCTGAGTGAAATTCTAATTCGGTCATGAGGGAAATCACTACTATAAATAGAGAGAATAGTGCATTATTCTAAGCCCTTCCAAATCCACACACAAATTGCCCTGTCCAAAACCTCTCAACAACCTTGAGATTTTTATTTTCTTTTTTTCCGCCAACACATCTTCAGTTTGGATAAACAACACTGTGAAGGCAACCGGCAACATCTTCAGTTTGGATAAACATCACTGGAGCTGTAGAATCATCTGACCGATGAGCACCTTCAGTTTGGATAAACAGCACTGCTTCGAGACCGACTGGTTATTATCCAAGTCTCGGTCAACAAGGATTTCCTAGTTCTTGTTGGAAGAGGTCATCTCATCAGCCTTCTCGGTGAAGTGAGATGTTACGAGGTTACTACATTCGGCACATTGAAAGCCAAATTTGATATTGAACTTCGCAGAACTAGCAGCCTTGTCTTCAGGCTCTAGAATCCGAAGATCGAGACGTGTTCCTTCCTCGGCCGCAATCTCAAGATCAAGAAGTCAGCAGCGCGCCCAACGCCACATCAACATATTTTACTCCCTGACCGAACTCGGCCGACAAGTTGGCACGTCCCGTATTTAACCGAAGGACATTATTAGCTTATTAATTACTCGATATGCGCGTTACTTAGGTTAAATAGCTTTCAGGGTCAACAGTATCCAAAAACGCTTTCACCAAAAACGCTATCATTCAATTTATATGCATGTAACCAGTTCTAGACCAACCCATATGTGAACTGCAATCTGTGTTTGAATTAAAAACCTTTTCAGAAGCCCAAAGTTGAAGTCAAAGCCCAATAGCACCAATCGTCACCGTCTTGGGGACGAAATTCACAATGAAAAGGACGAAGGAGAAATTTCCAACGACCAAGGAGTACCAAACGACCACCATCACCACCGTCCACCATACTCAAATCCAACGTTCCTAATTAAACCGAACATTCTGGAGACCTTCCCTCCAAAAGTCGTTGGAGAAATTTCCAACGACCAAGGAGTAAACCAAAGTCTCCTTCCGTCCTACGCTATAAAAGCCCCCATTCGCCACTCTAGCTTCACCACTTGTTACTCCAAAAACCTTATCACCTCAAAAATATCTCTAAAGCTCTTCAATTTTCTCTGCGTTTCTTTGCTTGTTTGATTGATTCTCTGCGGTCGCAATGGCGGGAAAGGGAGAAGGTCCGGCAATCGGGATCGATCTCGGAACGACTTACTCATGCGTCGGTGTTTGGCAGCACAATCGCGTGGAGATCATTGCCAACGATCAGGGCAACAGGACGACGCCGTCTTATGTGGCTTTTACTGACACCGTGAGGTTGATTGGCGATGCGGCCAAGAACCAGGTCGCGATGAACCCCGTCAACACCGTCTTCGGTAAGAATCGAAGTCTTTTCTTTACTTGCGAATTTTTAAATGTTAGTGTTTTTACTTCAATTTTTCTGTGCACTGCTTGATCTCTGATTCAATGGCTGATTTTACTAATTTCACCGTCAAAAGTTGCTGCTTGTTTAAATTTTGCTGTTTTTAGACTTCTAATACTTGAATTTATGAGAAGGAAAGTTCATTTTTCCTGTAGAAGAATTATCTTTTTGTACTCGGTGCGATGACTATTTAGTGTGCTCGAAACATTGGTACATATGAAAATACATTTTAAATTCTTGTATAATATACAATTGTGTACCGTCCTGTGTTTTGGCACATTGAAAAATCTCTCCATGCTACTAATGTTTTACTTGTGTGCCTTAAATCTTTTATATAGCGAATTAAAGAAAAGATGGATTTTTTATGTAAAAAGAATCATTTTTATTGTTATTTTCAGGATTTGTGTAGTATACTAATAGACTATGAAATATTGTAATTGGTGGTCAAGGCTTTGTATTTTAGTTACTGTGTTCAAAACTATATTTGGGTTTGTTTAAAATTTTATTGTGATTAGCCTTAATAATTTTAGCTTGATATTATACTTTGTTTCGTGTTGTTCATTTTTAATGAATTAATGTTACTAAGCGGGGTTTGTTAATTTTTCAGATGCCAAGCGGTTGATTGGTAGGAGATTCTCTGACCCTTCTGTCCAGAGTGACATGAAGCTCTGGCCTTTCAAGGTCATTCCCGGATCCAGTGACAAGCCCATGATTGTTGTCACATATAAGGGCGAAGAAAAGCAGTTCGCTGCTGAATAAATTTCTTCCATGGTTCTCATTAAGATGCGTGAGATTGCCGAGGCCTATCTGGGTTCATCTGTGAAGAATGCTGTTGTTACTGTTCCAGCTTACTTCAATGACTCTCAGCGTCAGGCTACCAAGGATGCCGGGGTCATTGCCGGCCTTAACGTGATGCGTGTTATCAATGAGCCCACTGCTGCCGCTGTTGCATATGGTCTTGACAAGAAGGCAACCCGTGTTGGTGAAAAGAATGTGTTGATTTTCGATCTTGGTGGAGGCACTTTCGATGTCTCTCTTCTCACCATTGAGGAGGGTATCTTTGAAGTGAAGGCAACTGCCGGAGACACCCACTTGGGAGGAGAAGATTTCGACAACAGAATGGTGAACCATTTTGTTCAAGAGTTCAAGAGGAAGCACAAGAAGGACATCACTGGCAACCCAAAAGCTCTCAGGAGGTTGAGAACTGCTTGTGAGAGGGCAAAGAGGACTCTCTCATCCACTGTTCAGACCACCATAGAGATCGATTATTTGTATGAGGGTGTCGACTTCTTCTCGACCATTACCCGTGCTAGGTTCGAAGAGCTTAACGTGGATCTCTTCAGGAAATGTATGGAGCCAGTTGAGAAGTGTTTAAGAGATGCAAAGATGGACAAGAGCTCTGTCCATGATGTTGTGCTTGTGGGTGGTTCTACTAGGATTCCGAAGGTGCAGCAGTTGTTGAAAAACTTCTTCAATGGAAAGGAGCTCTGCAGGAGTATCAACCCAGATGAGGCCGTTGCTTATGGCGCCTCTGTGCAGGCTGCGATCCTGAGCGGTAAGGGTAATGAGAAGGTTCAGGATTTATTGCTTCTTGATGTCACTCCTCTGTCTCTCGGTTTGGAGACTGCTGAAGGTGTGATGACTGTGTTGATTCCGAGGAACACGATCATTCCAAACAAGAGGGAGAAAATCTTCTCTACCTACTCAGACAACCAGTCTGGTGTCTTGATCCAAGTATATGAGGGTGAAAAGACAAGGACCCGCGATAACAACTTGTTGGGCAAATTTAACCTTTCTGGTTTTCCTCCTGCTCCAAGGGGTGTTCCACAAATCACCGTCTGCTTTGACATTGATGTCAACGGTATCTTGAATGTCTCTACCGAGGACAAGACTACAGGCCAGAAGAACAAGATTACCATCACCAATGACAAAGGAAGATTGTCCAAGGAGGAAATAGAGAAGATGGTTCAAGATGCTGAGAAGTACAAGTCGGAAGATGAGGAGCATAAGAAGAAAGTGGAGGCCGAGAATGCTCTGGAGAATGACGCAAAGGTATTTCTTAGCAAAAAAATATAAGATAAGAAAAAAGAAGGTAAAGTTAAAAGTTATATAGTAGTCAAGGTAGTGACGAAGGTGAAGTTATGATAGACACCGTTCTGAACTCTTTCTCTTCCCCGCTAAACTAGCCAGACTTACTCTCCCTATTCCCTATTACTCCCACTGCAATCTTTTTTTGTCGTGTTCCCGTGCAGAGAATGGCAGGAGAAGAAGGCCATGCAATCGGGATTGATCTGGGGACAACGAACTCGTGCGTAGCAGTGTGGGAGCACGACCATGTGGAAATCATAGTGAACGATCAGGGTAAAAAGACCACTCCATCTTGTGTTGTGTTCACTGAGACTGAGCAATTGGTTGGTGATTCAGCCATCAACCAAGTCATCAGGAACCCCACAAACTTCATTTTTGGTGAGCTCCTTGTTTATGAGCTACTAATTTAATTGTATTTTCAGAGTAGGTTCATGGAAAAAGCTTATATATATGCTTATTTTTTATGGTCATGTTCATATAATTTATTTTTTTTATATTTGTAACACAACAAAAATATTATGAAGTTCAATTAAAACTATCGTTGCAGTGTATTTCTACGTTAAGACAAATGCAAAATTTTCTTTGGTGATGTTTATCCTACACACACATATCACTCTGCAAATCAACCTTTCTGTTGTAAATCTTAATCCACTATATGAATTATATTATTGTAAAGCAAAAATATGAAGAAACGTTTTTCAAATATTCGGGTAACTTGTCTTACTAACCAACGTAGAAATTGCAACTTATTGAGTTTTCAAAAAAAGAAAAGAAATTGCAACTTATTTATATGCTGTTTGTGTAACATAGAGTTGGGTAGCAGTCTAACACTGTTGATTAAACCAACTAAGTCATTGTGTTGTTTTTGATATATGACCCTTTGCTTCTCAGCTGTTTTTCTTTCTTGGAATGGTTCTTTAAATTAGTCAATTTATTTGCAGATGCAAAGAGGTTAATTGGTAGGAGATTCAATGATGCCACTGTTCAAAGTGATTTGAAGCTCTGGCCATTTAAAGTCACCAAAGGTCCTGGCGGCAAGCCCTTTATTGTGGTCACCCATGAGGGACAAGAAAAACAGTTTGCTGCCAAAGAAATTTCAGCCATGGTTCTAGCAAAAATACGGGAGATTGCTGAGGCCTACCTGAATTCCACTGTGAAGAATGCAGTTATCACTGTCCCTGCTTACTTCAATGATTCACAACGTCAGGCCACAAAAAATGCTGGCAGCATTACTGGCCTAAATGTGATGCGTATCATCAACGAGCCAACTGCTGCAACAATTGCTTATGGCATTGACAGGAAGGCTGGTTGGTATGGCAAGAGATATGTGATGATATTTGATTTAGGTGGTGGTACTTTAGATTCTTCACTACTTACCATAGGTGATGGTGTGTTTGAAGTGAAGACCACAGCTGGAGACACTCACCTTGGAGAAGAAGACTTCACTAAGCAAATGGTGGACTTTTGTGTTGAGCAATTCATGAAGAAGCATAATTTGGACTTGAGTGGAAACTCTAGAGCACTAAGGAGGTTAAGAAACGCATGTGAGAATGCAAAGAAGAGGCTTTCATTTACTTCAGCCATTGACATTGAAATCGACTGTTTGTATGAGGGTACTGATTTCTATACAACTATTACCCGTACCAAATTTGAGGAACTGAATATGGATTTCTTTAACAAGTGTATGGAGCCAGTGGAGAAGTGTTTGAAGGATGCCAATATGGAAGTAAGCAGTGTCCATGATGTTGTTCTTGCCGGTGGATCTTCTAGAATTCCCAAAGTGCAGCAACTATTGCAGGATGTGTTCAAGGGGAAGCAGTTGTGCAAGCGTATCAATCCGGATGAGGCAATTGCGTATGGTGCCGCTGTTCAAGCTGCAGTCTTGAGTGGGAATGGAAATGGGAAGCTACATAACTTCGATCTCTCGGATGTCACGCCTCTGTCACTAGGGGTTTTGACTAAGCAAGACTATTGTGATACATTCATGTCTGTTGTGATCCCAAGAAATAGCAGTATTCCTATCAAGAGCAACAAAACTCTACAAACTCGTTATGACAATCAAGTGGTCGTCAACTTTGCCATTTATGAGGGTGAGAGTACTAACACAAAAAATAATAATTTTTTGGGTCAGTTTAAGCTTGAGGGTATTCCTCCAGCTCCAAAGGGCGCTGCTAAATTCGATGTTTGTTTCAGTATTGATGCCAACGGTATTCTAAGTGTCTCTGCTGAGGATAAGTCTACCGGCCAGAGGAAAGGGATTACAATCATGAGTGATAAAGACGTAAGGAACTTTGAAGGGATTGAGTTAGTGAACTGAATTTGGACATATAATAGAAAATCAGCTGCTTTACGTTTTAATTTTTTGAGTCGTTTGATCTATAAGTAAAACATACAAAGTTTCAGCAAATATATAAGCCTGTGGAAAAGTTGTCGGTGGCCATGGCCGTTGTGGGCCTCTACATCAGTTCGCCCTGACTTCTATCAATGTATGTTAGACATACTTGTGTATGGATGTCTTGGTAACTGTATCAATTTTGTGTATTCAAATACAAAAAATAAAAAAAAGGGTATATTACATTTTACCTTCTTAGATTTCGATGCAATTACAATTTCATACACCATCTTTAAAACATTTTAATTTCAAACATTTACTATTATTTCGATTTCATACCACCATTAAAAAATCTGTTAAGTAAATCGTTAAATAATGACATGACAAATGTATAGTTCTCATTAGTGCTGAAGTGACTGTCGAACTTGTGCCACGTGAACAAATAACTAATAAAAAACTCAAATTTAATTAGGACATTAAAATAATTAAAAGAATTGGAAAAGTTCAAAAAAAAAAAAAAAAAAAAAGTTCATCTTCCCCACCGAGCACCCCCTTCTCCCATTACCACTCTCTTCCACCATGACTTCTGAAACTCTTTCTCTAACCAGAAATTTCAAATTCCCCATTTTCCGCATGTAATTTTTCGTTTCACCTCTTTCTTTAATTGGGATCGAGCTGGAGTGAAACGCAGCTCAATACTTTTACTTTTCCAGCTGCAGATGGATCTCGTCGAATTTGAAGCGGTTACAAGGACCGGTGGTTCAGACAATGATTTTTCGATGGACGACGCCAAAATTGGCAACGTTGACGAGGAGCAAAGGGTGTGACGACCTTGAATGCGTTCGATTTGATTTCGCTCTCGTCTGGGCTGGACCTGTTGGGGTTGTTCGAGCCATTGAGCAGCAGACCGGCGAAAGACGGCGAGCGATTTATCAGAAAACTTACAGAGATAGAGAGAGAAGAGATTGGTTATTGGTTCTCGACGGAGAGGAAAATGGAGGTGGGCAGATTTTTAGGGTTTATTTTAATTATCACGATAAATCCGAGGATTGACAGAGTTTGCAAAGGCGGAGAAGCTGAAGGTAAGGGGAAGAAGAATATGGTCTGGATATGGAAGGGCAGAATGAGATTTATCAATCGGGGTGGAGGTTTGCAGATTGACAGATAATTTGGTAGTGATGGAAGAAGGGTGCTCGGGTGGGGAAGATGAACCATTTTTGTTTTTGTTTTTTCTTTAAATTAATTATTTTAATATTTTAATGTCTTAATTAAATTTAGTTTTTTTATTAATTGTTTGTCCACGTGTCACAAGTTTGTCAGCCACGTCAGCATTAATGAGGACTCCACATTTGTCATGTCATTACTAAACGGTTTACTTAACAGATTTTTTAACGGATGTATGAAATTAAAATAAAATAATAGTAAATATATGAAATTGAAATATTTTAAAGATGTTGTATGATGTTGCTATTGCATGGAAATTTAAAGAGTTAAAATGTAATTTAACCAAGAAAAAAAAGGGAGTTTTAACAAAACACTTCCGGTATTGTTCACTTTTAACGAAAAACCACATTTTTACTTTTCCCTGGTACTATTTACTATACCTTTAAAAATGACTTTTCATTAAACGGGAAGTTTTTTTGGACTTTTTCGTTAGTTTTCCTTATAAAAAAAGATAGCATTTTACCAAAATTAATACAACCAACATGTTTAGGGATTGTTACAGGACAAGTTAGTCCTTTCTTGCAGTGTGGCAGCATGACCATGCCGGACTTCAATTGGATATTATAAGGCACTTGCATTTTTTTTTTAAACAAATGATATTATCTACACGGGGAAGGGTAGGCTTAGCCTGACAATGGGTTAGCAATAATGTAATTCAAATTCGCCTTTGGCAAGAATCGAACCTAAGACCTCGATCACTTACAAGTGAAGAGGAATACTACTAGACCGTAGTACTAAACTAAAGTTATAAAGTAGTAAGCTAGTAAAGAAGGTCAAGTTATAAACTAGTTATCGTTTAGTGTTTTTTTTTTTTTCCGTTAAACCTTGTTGTTTGTGTTTTCGTTGCTGCACAATTTGGCATAACACAACGAGAACTTTTCATTGTGCCTAACACGGGGCAGGCACATTTTATCAAACAATTGGTGGAGATTCTTTTTTTAAGTGTCTTTCCTAAAAAAAAAAAATTAAAAACAAACTGTGGTTGAATGATTAATTTTCATTGATATATGAATGAGTATATTTAAAATAACATTTAACATTCCTTATATAACAAGAACTCCTCCTACAAGTTAGGAGTACAATTACAATTTAAGTCAAACTAATTTCCTATTTGTCTAACACTCCCCCTCAAGTTGAAGAATGAATGTTGAGAACACCCAACTTGCGTAACATAGTCGAAAACTTTTCTTTTCCAATAGGCTTCGTAAATAGGTCTGCTAGCTGCTGTGTTGTACCAACATGCCTGGTAGTAATGATTCCATCGATAATGCCTAGTAGTAATGGTTCCATCGATAATCTTATCATAGGATTGGCAGCTATACGCAATGCCGCTTGATTATCACAGAATAAAGTAGACCGACCATTAATTTTCAAATCCTTCAATTGAAAACGTAACCAAATTACCTCACAACAAGACCAGTCATAGTCCTATATTAAGAAAGTGAAACAGTTTTCTGACGCTTTGTGTGCCATGAAATCAAAGAATTTCTCAAAAACACATAGTAGCCAGTAGTCAAGTGACGAATAATAAGACAACCTGCCCAATCAGAATCACAAAAAGCTATAAACTTTACTGGATTGTCAAAACATAATAATAAGCCTTGACCGAGAGTAGACTTCAGATAACCCACAACATGAAGCGCAACATCCATATGAGGAATCCATGGCTCGTGCATGAAATGACTTAGAACATGTAATATCCGATCGATTTATTGTGAGATAAATTAATCGGCCTACTAGACGTCGATAATTTTTTAGGATCCTTGAGGAGTTCCTCTTTGTCGGATAGTTTTGTATCATCCATAGGAAATTCAATGGGCCGTGCTCCTAGGAAGCCATAATCCTTGAGAATCCAATGCATATTTACGCTATGAAATGTACGAGAGAGAGGGACCAGTAGGGTTGGAGGAAAAAGAAGGTGCAATGGCCATTGGGGAGGGGACGGCACGGCAAGAAAGGGATGTCAAGGGACAGGTAGGAATTAGGAAAAATTATATATTGGAAAGACTAGGGTTTTTACCAGGAGTAGGAGTGAAACTTGGTAGAATAATATGTTAATTTTATTAATCTCATAAAGGTACATATATATATATATATATATATACAAGTGAAGTGACTTGAGGTACAAGTATTCTAGGACCACGGGTAATTACAAAACCTAGACTATGAGAATTCTAAGTGGATTCTCCAACACTAACAAGGAGTTCTCATTATGAATCCTTGTACAACAAGAACTCCTCCTACAAGTTAGGAGTACAATTACAATTCAAGTCTAACTAATTTCCTATTTATCTAACATCTCCAATTATATAATTATATTTCGGGTACACAGATAAATCCCTCTAATACAGCCATCAGAAAATAAATTGGACACTTATTGACCAAATTTTTAAACCAAATTTCTAAACCTTTGGAGAGCAAAAGATAAATGATTCTTTGTTCCCAAGTATAGATCTAAGTTATGATAGACACCACTCTGAACTCTTTCTCTTCTCCGCTAAACTAGTCGGACTCACTCTTCCTAGTCCCTCCCTATTACTCTCACTGTAATCGTTTTTTTTCTTTCTCTTTCTTCTTTGTCGTGTTCCCGTGCAGAGAATGGCAGGAGCAGAAGGCCAGGCAATCGGGATTGATCTGGGGACAACGTACTCGTGTGTCGCAGTGTGGGAGAACGACCATGTGGAAATCATAGTGAATGATAACTCCATCTTGTGTTGCCTTCACAGAGACTGAGTGATTGCTTGGTGATTCAGCCATCAACCAAATCATCAGGAACCCCACCAACTCCATTTCTGGTTAGATCCTCGTTTATCTGCTACTAATTTAACAGTTTTTTGATGGAAAATTGTTATATGCTTATTTCTTATGGTGATGTTCATAAAATATATTTTTAACAAAAAAAACTACAAGTATAAACAGTATGAAGTTGGATTAAAACTATCGGTGCAGGATAACACTTTTGATTAAACCAAATAAGTCATTGTGTTGGTTTTGATATATGACCTATTGCTTCTTAGCCGTTTTTCTTTCTTGGAATGGTTTTTAATTTTAGTCATTTATTTGCAGATGCAAAGAGGTTAATTGGTAGGAGATTCAATGATGCCACTGTTCAAAGTGATTTGAAGCTCTGGCCATTTAAAGTCAGTGAAGGTCCTAGCGGCAAGCCCTTGATTATGGTCACCCACGAGGGACAAGAAAAACAGTTTGCTGCCGAAGAAATTTCAGCCATGGTTCTAGCGAAAATGCGGGAGATTGCTGAGGCCTACCTCAACTTCACTGTGAAGAATGCAGTTATCACTGTCCCTGCTTACTTCAATGATTCACAGCATCAGGCTACAAAAAATGCTGGCAACACTGCTGGTCTAAATGTGATGCGTATCATCAACGAACCAACTGCTGCAGCAATTGCTTATGGCATTGATAGGAAGGCTGGTTGGTATAGCAAGAGAAATGTGATGATATTTGATTTAGGTGTTGGTACTTTAGATGTTTCACTACTTACCATAGGTGATGGTGTGTTTGAAGTGAGGGCCACGGCTGGAGACACTCACCTTAGAGGATAAGACTTCGGTAACAAAATGGTGGACTTTTGTGTTGAGCAATTCAGGAAGAAGCATAATTTGGACGTGAGTGGAAACTCTAAAGCACTAAGGAGGTTAAGAAACGCATGTGAGAAAGCAAAGAGGAGGCTTTCATTTACTTCAGCCACTGACATTGAAATCGACTGTTTGTGTGAGGGTACTGATTTTTATACTACTATTACCCGTGAAAAATTTGAGCAACTGAATATGGATTTCTTTAACAAGTGTATGGAGCCAGTCGAGAAGTGTTTGAAGGATGCCAATATGGATGTAAGCAGTGTCCATGATGTTGTTCTTGCTGGTGGATCTTCTAGAATTCCCAAAGTGCAGCAACTATTGCAGGATGTGTTCATGGGGATACAGTTATGCAAGAGTATCAATCCGGATGAGGCAATCGCGTATGGTGCCGCTGTTCAAGCTGCAGTCTTGAGTGGGAATGGAAATGGGAAGCTTCAGGACTTCACTCTCTTGGATGTCACCCCTTTATCACTTGGAATTGAGAGTCAAGAACGTGGTAGCAGCATAGCTAAAAACAATAACTTTTTGGCTGAATTTACCCTCGATGGTATTCCTCCAGCACCGAAAAATGTTCCTTCATTTGAAGTTTGTTTCAATATTGATGCCAATGGTATCTTGAATGTCTCTGCTGAAGACAAGTCCACCGGCCAAACGAAAGGGATTACAATCAAGAGTGACAGTGACATTAGAAATTTTGAGGGAATTGAGAAAGTGAACTAAAGATCTATTTGGTAGGCTGGATCAGATTGGAACATTAGTATTGGTATTAACGATCAATTAGTTGAATGAGGCGTTGTTAGAGTTTTCAGTTTGCATTCCCATGTGAAATCTTGATTATGATGAATTTTGATGAAGTTTTAATAGATTTTCATAAATTCTATATGTGAATTTTGTGTGAATTTATTCAAAATCTCACAGGGATCAATTCGGAGAGGTATGATTTGTCAAATCTTGATTGATTACACCTAATCAAACTTTGTAGGCTCTATCAAAATTTTGATTGAACAAACCCTAATTTTTCTTTTATAAACTGTATAAATTCTAATTAAATATAGGATAAATTAGGTTTTTATTCTTAAGCTTCAATGTTTTTTTTACTGAAATCTTTTGTAGGCGTCATATATTCCACATTTATTTAATTCCACGTCAGCCTTTTACTTATTTCTTTCAATAATTATTGTTTTGTATTTTGAGGCAGGCTGCGAAAATTTAGTGATTTATTCCAATTTGATTTCCAAATCAATTAGATATTAGTTCTCAAATCCTTTTTTTCCCCTTTCTGGTACCTCATTCAACTCTTTTTTTTTATTTTTTATTTATTTTAGTTTTTTGGTATTCAACTCTCTCTGTCTCCCCTCTCCCTCTCTCCATATATTCTTATGTCGTTCTGCTCTAAATCATTTCACAGTTTGGTAGCAGCCAAATAACCTTCACAATTTGGCCATTTAAATGCCGTAAGTTTTTCCTTTTTATTTTCTTTTTGGTAAGAACATACACTAACTAATCTTATTTCTGATCATGGGCACATGACCAATTGTACTCAACTCCTTTGTTGTTGATTCTCTTTCTCCCATCTTTTGTACCCATGTATATAAGTGGACACAATATTTTTGTGTTCATATTATGTACCATGTATATAAGTGGGTACAATATTTTGCGTTTCTATTATGTACCCATATTATTTGCTCATGTATATATGCTTGATTTGTAATTTATATCCCATTAAATGTGGGATTTTTGTTTTTGAACAAACGATATTATATACACTAAGGGGAATGGGGTGTGTTTAGGCTCACAATGGGCTAGCAATAATGTGGTTCAAATTCGCATTTAGCGAGAATCAAACATAAGACCTCTTACTTATAAGTAAAGAGGAATACCACTAGACCGTAGTATTAAGTGACCATTAAATTTGGGATTTTAAATTTGATAAAATGTCAAACTTAATTGCTGATATGGAAATATATTAATACTAATATGATGAGGTGTATAAAGTCAAAGACTTTGATCAAAAATTGAAAATCACCGCATCCATAGTCTCCTATAGATATTCTTGAAATTTCATAGATTCATACTTTTATTCCAGAGACTGATTGCATTCCAAGGAGGGATATCCCTGCACAACAAGACTAAAAAAAATTGAACAAATGAATGTAAATACATTGATTATTGGGGAGGCGATACATCCTCAAACTCCTATACCACTCAACTTTTTTTTCAGAGCTGACAACCTGCAGAGACACTCGGTCAACTCCCAAGCATTCTGTTAATTTGTTCTTCTTTGAGTTATTCCAAGCGGAGAATGGCAGGAGAAGAAAACAATGCAATCGGGATTGATCTCGGGACAACATATTCGTGTGTAGCAGTGTGGCAACATGATCAAGTAGATCTCAAGGATCGCGTAGAAATCATAGTGAATGAACAGGGCAACCGGACCACTCCATCTTATGTTGCCTTGACTGATACTGATGAGCGGGTTGGTTGGTGCAGCAGCATTCAACCAGGCCGTCAGAAAAACCACCAACTTCATCTTTGGTAAGCTCATCTTCCCTGCATACACATGTATTGTCAACTTCACTTCTTATGCTCATTTGTATATTTTTTGTGAGGCACGTTGTGTGAGTACATATTTGCTTCGTTCAATTTATAGTTAATCTCCTATTATTGTCTTCAATTTTGGGTTCATTGTATATTATTTGCATTAATTTTGAGAAAATGGAAAATGATTTTCGCACTCCTCCTCTCTCTTTGCACACATCTGTTCAATTTTTGTCTATAAATTGAATGAACCAAATGAGAATCAAGGGACAAAAATACGCTAGTTACATGTTGAGGGATTCAAGACGAAGCATAAATTGGACTTTACTGGAAACCGCAGAGTTCTTAGGACGTTAAGAAATGCATGGGAGATGGCAAAGAGGAGACTTTCTTTCACGTTTGCTACAAACATTGAAATTGACTGTTTTCATCAGAGTAAAGATTTGTGCCTAATTATTACTCGAGCCAAATTCGAAAGTGTGAACATGGATTTCTTCAACAAATGTATTGAACCCGTGAAGAAGTGTTTGCAGGATGCTGAAATGGACAAAAACAGTGTCCACGATGTTGTTCTTGTTGGTGGCTCATCTAGAATTCCCAAGGTGCAACAACTATTACAGAATTTCTTCAGCGGGAAGGAGCTGTGCAAAGGCATTAATCTGGATGAGGCAGTGGCGTATGGCACCGCTGGTCAAGCTGCGGCCTTGAGTGGGAAAGGGAGTGAGAAGCTTGAAGCTTCAAGGCTACACTTTCTTGTATGTCACACCTTTGTCGCTTGGCATGGCGAATGGGATAGAACGTTCCATGGGAGTTTTTATTCCCAGAAACTCAAGAATTCCTGTCTCGATGAATCGTGTTTCGACAACCATCTGCGATGATCAAAGTAGTGGAAGAGTGGCCATTTATGAAGGCGAGAGCACGTAAGCTGAAGATAATTACTTTTTGGGCAATCTTATCTTGGATGACATACCTCCATCTCCCAAGGGTGTTCCTAAAATCAATTTTTTTTTTATATTGATGATGATGGTATCCTCAGTGTCTCTGCTGAAGACATTTCTACCGGCCTGACGAAGAAGGTTAGAATTGAGAGTCACAGAAGAACTAATTACGAGAGAATTGAGAAGGTGGTGTAACTTGTTGAATTCTGAGGGGTAACGGTTGTGTTCCCGCTTGATTAAGTGTAACTATTTTTTCCTATCAATAAAAATACCTTAAGTTTGAAAATGAAAAGAAGTAACAAAACCAATTCGATGGACAAGATCACGACAATTATAACTAACTTGCTCCAATCCTTAGGCCAAATGAGTTTTAACCCAAAATTCATTTTTGGGGCAAATTTAGGTCAGGATTCTTCCTACGTTAGTGGGCTGGTCCAACATATATGCGTATGTTTTTTAGTTTTTTATTTATAAATTCATTGATCCAATGGCTAAGATCTAATCCAACAGTAAACAAAATCTAAACGGTCCAAATTTAAATCCAATGGGTAAAATAATTAAAAAAATTTTTATTTCATGTGTTTCATATTCTTTCATAGTGTTCCACGAGTTTCATGGGGTTAGTTTAGGGATTTTTCAATATTTATTAAAATGTAAATATTTTTAGGTTAAAATGTTCATAAAATTAAATTATGATACTCTACATAAATTTTTTTAAAAAAAATTACTTTAAGAAAAAAAATTATCCTAGATTCATTCTTTAATAATCTCGTGCTAAAAATTTAAACTTGAAGGATTGGAACGAAAAAACTATTTCTGAGTTAAAATTTTTAATTTTAGCGCTATGGTTATAAATGCTTTAAGCGTTTATATTTAACTATATGGGTTCTGGGTTCTCGACGTTTCTCTTTTATAAATAAAGGTATTTAATTTCTTACCAAAAAAAATATAAGATAAAATCGTTCAAAAACAATATAAGATAAAAAAAAGAAGGTAAAGTTAAAAGTTATAAATTAGTCAAGGTAGTGACAAAGGTAAAGTTATGATAGACACCGCTCTGAACTCTTTCTTTTTCACGCTAAATTAGCCAGACTTACTCTCCCTATTCCCTATTACTCCCACTGCAATCTTTTTTTGTCGTGTTCCCGTGCAGAGAATGGCAGGAGAAGAAGGCCCCGCAATCGGGATTGATCTGGGGACAACGTACTCGTGAGTAGCAGTGTGGGAGCACGACCGTGTGGAAATCATAGTGAACAATCAGGGTAACAGGACCACTCCATCTTGTGTTGCCTTCACTGAGACTGAGTGATTGGTTGGTGATTTCGCCATCAACCAAGTCATCAGGAACCCCACCAACTCCATTTTTGGTTATATCCTCGTTTATGAGCTACTAATTTGACAGTATTTTCGAAGTAGGTTCATGGAAAATGCTTATATATATGCTTATTTCTTGTGGTCATGTTCATATAATTTTATTTTTTATTTTTTTAACACAACAAAAATAATATGAAGTGGAATTAAAACTATCGTTGCAGTGTATTTCTTCGTTAAGACAAATGCAAAATTTTCTTTGGCGATGTTTATTCCACACACGCATATCAGTATGCAAATCAACCTTTCTGTTGTAAATCTTAATCCATTATATGAATTATATTATTGTAAAGCAAAAAATATGAAGAAACTTTTTTCAAATATTCGAGTAACTTGTCTTACTGACCAACATAGAAATTTTAACTTATTTATATGCTGTTTGTGTAACATAGAGTTGGGTAACAGTCTAACACTGTTGATTAAACCAAGTAAGTCATTGTGTTGTTTTTGATATATGACCTTTTACTTTTCAGCTGTTTTTCTTTCTTGGAATGGTTCTTTAAATTAGTCAATTTATTTGTAGATGCAAAGAGGTTAATTGGTAGGAGATTCAATGATGCCATTGTTCAAAGTGATTTGAAGCTCTGGCCATTTAAAGTCACTAAAGGTCCTGGCGGCAAGCCCTTGATTGTGGTCACCCATGAGGGACAAGAAAAACAGTTTGCTGCCAAAGAAATTTCAGCCATGGTTCTAGTGAAAATGCGGGAGATTGCTGAGGCCTACCTGAATTCCACTGTGAAGAATGCAGTTATCACTGTCCCTGCTTACTTCAATGATTCACAACGTCAGGCTACAAAAAATGCTGGCAACATTGCTAGCCTAAATGTGATGCGTATCATCAACGAGCCAACTGCTGCAGCAATTGCATATGGCATTGACAGGAAGCCTGGTTGGTATAACAAGAGAAATGTGATGATATTTGATTTAGGTGGTGGTACTTTAGATGTTTCACTACTTACCATAGGTGATGGTGTGTTTCAAGTGAAGGCCACGACTGGGGACACACACCTTGGAGGAGAAGACTTTGATAACAAAATGGTAGATTTTTGTGTTGAGCAATTCAAGAAGAAGCATAATTTGGACGTGAGTGGATACCTTAAAGCACTAAGGAGGTTAAGAAACACATGTGAGAAAGCAAAGATGAGGCTTTCATTTACTTCAGCCACTGACATTGAAATCGACTGTTTGTATGAGGGTACTGACTTCTATACAACTTTTACCCGTGCCAAATTTGAGCAACTGAATATGGAATTCTTTAACAAGTGTCTGGAGCCTGTCGTGAAGGGTTTGAAGGATGTCAATGTGGAAGTAAGCAGTGTCCATGATGTTGTTATTGCCTGTGGATCTTCTAGAATTCCCAAAGTGCAGCAATTATTGCAGGATGTGTTCAAGGGGAAGCAATTATGCAAGAGTATCAATCTGGATGAGGCAATTGCATATGGTGCCGCTGTTGAAGCGGCAATCTTGAGTGGGATTGGAAATGGGAAGCTTTAAGACTTCACTCTCTTGGATGTCACACCTCTGTCACTCGGGGTTGGGACTCTGAAAGGGTTTTGCGAGATGCACGTTGTGATCCCAAGAACCAGCAGGATTCCCATTAAGAGCAACACAACTCTAGTTACTCTCTATGACAATCAAGTGTCGATCATGTTCCCCATTTATAAGGGTGAGAGCACAAACACAAAAAATAATAATTTTCTGGGTCAGTTTGTGCTCGAGGGTATTCCTCCACCTCCAAAGGGCGCTGCTAAATTCGATGTTTGTTTCAGTATTGATGCCAACGGTATTCTAAGTGTCTCTGCTGAGGATAAGTCTACCGGCCAGAGGAAAGGGATTTCAATCATGAGTGATGAAGACGTAAGGAACTTTGAAGGGATTGAGTTAGTGAACTGATTAATTAGGACATATAATATAAAATCAGCTGCTTTACGTTTTGATTAGGACATATAATATAAGTTACTTATAAATGAATTTATAAGTCAAACATACAAAGTTTCAGTAAATATATAAGCTTGTGGAAAAGTTGTCGGTGGCCATGGCCATTGCAGGCCTTTACATCAGTCCGCCCCTGACTTCTATCAATGTATGTTAGACTTACTTGTATATGGGTGTCTTGGCAACTATATCAATTTTGTGTATTCAAAGACAAAAAAAAAAAAAAAAAAAGGTGTGATATCCACACACCTTATTTTACTTCTCACACACCCTTCTAATTTTCAACCGTCGGATCGGATGAATTGAAGAAGATTAACGGGCATAAATTAACAAGGGGTGTGAGAGAAGTAATTTAGGGTGTGTGGATAGCACACCCCAAAAAAAAAGGTAAGTACATTTTCCACATGTATGTAAGTATTACGGCATATCATGCATATATTTAAAACTTTCTACATGTTTTGTACAGTTTGAAAAGCAGCAGCACTGTGCGTGCACTCTTGCTAGTTGTCATATACACTAAAACTCAGTTTCCTCCGCACTATTCATCAACAGTGAAAGGGCGAAACTGCCCTCGGTTTCTTCTTTGCTCTGCATACTGTTTCCATTTTCCTACAGTGAAAAGTTGGTTATGCCCTTCCCAGCCACGTGTCTTTCATCGTTTGTTTCTCTGCTTCGTCTGCATCTTTTTTGCTTTACCATTCCTCTTCGTTTTTCACTTTCATGAGTCTGCGATTTTCAAATCCAGATATCTTGTACTTTAGATTTTATGGACTTGTTTTGATCCTCAAATCCTAGAGTGTTCTTCTAACCTTTTCGCGAGCCTACCAAACTTATCAAGAAGAGTTTATGTGGCCTTGAGGTTTGAGCCATTTTTTAGTAAGGGATTGGTGAAGGTGGTAGTACAGGTGGTCAACGGATTGCATCACCAATCACTATCTTCACGTGGAAATGAATAATCACATCTCATTATCTTACTACAAGTCATAGGCATCACATCGTACTTTAGTAGTTCTTTTCCAACGATATGTGTTCGTCTCAACGCATATTTGTACTGTTTCACTTCAGGACCTTATTATTCGTTAGTACGGGGATGTCGAAACACTTCTAGTAAACCTGATTGGTGCGCTATAGAACAGTACGATAAAGCGGACAAGGCGAGAATCGGACGATCTTTGTACACTCTCATGTTGCGGGGCAAAATGGTATTCGAAAGATCAAATTTAAGATATGGGAAATCGTGCATCTTTGAGAAATTACTGCTTGCTTATCGAGACAACAATGTATGGTCGATATCGCGGGTGGCCGACTATTGTATCGATAACTTATTCGTTGGGTTCTATAAGCAAGTGGGCAGGAAGACTCGTTTACGGCAGTTATTACGGTTTTGCTTGTTAGAACTCGACCCAAAGACACGCATCTGCTTCTCAAAGTACGTGACGTTACGTATGCTTGGACGAGACCCACTTTCATTTCGGTTTTGGTTTTCAGCACAAGTATTTTAACTTAACTTATTAGAATTTTATCGGTATTTTCAAAGTTATGAATGTTTGGTCGAGTCATTTCAACTTTCACTGTTGAGTTCAGTACAAAGTTTTTGACCTATATGTTATTACATATATATTTTGATGTTATTGTATTTTGCATACTTACTTATGACCCTACGTCAATATATGTTTTCAACTTTATATCTTTATAAAGTATGTTTTTCTACTTTATACTGATGCAGAAAGAAGGTGTGAGCTTGGAGGCATAAAAAGATGGAATCATTGCAACCCGATCGCGACGGTGTGGCGTGGCATTTTCCCTTTCATGCAACCGCTCTGACTGGATTTCTTCGTTACACACACACACACACACACACCTTCTTTTTCCTATTTTCGAGTTTTTCAGTGTAGCAAATTATTTCAAATTTCCAAGGATCGGGAGTATAAGGTTGATGACTTTGTTTTCTTGAAGTTGTCTCTCTAGAAGGGTGTAGTTCGTTTTGGTAAGCGAGGAAAGCTGAGTCCTCGATATGTCGGTCCCTACCAGATTTTGGAGAGAAGTGGTGCAGTTGCCTATAGGTTGGAGCTACCACCAGAGTTGGCATAGGTCCACAACGTTTTTTATGTTTCAATGCTTCGGAAGTATGTGTCGGACCCCTCTCATATCATTCAGCCGGAACTGCTGAAAGTGAATCAAGATGCTAGTTATGTTAAGGAACCGATGGCTATCGTTAACCGGTAGGAGAAAACTCTGAGGAACAAAGTTATCCTGTTGGTTAAAGTGTTGTGGAGAAACCATGCCGTCGAGGAAGCAACATGGGAAACAGAGGAATTGATGAGGAACCAGTACCCCTATCTTTTTCTTTGAGTTTGTAATTTCGAGGACGAAATTTCTTTTAAGGGGGTAGATTGTTAAACCCCACCCCCTAAACTATAGTAATTTCAATTATTTACCCCTAAAGTTTATTAAAAGTTGCACTTTGGTCCTCCAAACCTCACCCAATTCGGATCTCAGTTTTGGATTCTCTCTCCAATCACTGGCTGCCTTGAGGCAGCCCATTAACTTCTCTCTCTTCTTCTTCTTCTTTTTTCCTTCCCCGAGCTCACTCAGCTCACTATCTCTCAAACTCTCGGATCTCTCACTCTCCCTCAACTCTCCATTTCATTTCGGCAAGCACACCCACCCCCACAAACACAAAAGCACACCACCCTCTAGACCTCCCTACCCTCATTCTCCTTCATCTCTGTGAAGCACAGAGAACACAAGAAAACTCTCCAGATAGTTCAACAACTTTAAGCCAAGGTCCGGCTGTTTTCTGGCCACCTCACGACGTGAGAAAGGTACAAAACCCTCCCCCTCGTCTCTATCTTTCATTTGGTACCTAGATCGTGTCCTAGGGTGCTAGATCGCCATCAACCGGAGCACGGAAGGTTTCGGCCTTCTTCCCCGGCGAGAAACCCAAGCCCAAACCTATTTCAGGCTTTGGGGTCGAGTGCCACGGGCCCTTGGCCCAATCCGTGGGTTGGGCCTTAAGCCCAAAGCCCTAAACCCTTTTCTTTTATGTTTAAAGTTTTGTAATTTAAGGCCTTTGGGCCATTGAGAACTCAGGCCTTAGGCCCGTGGACCCCCCAAAGCCCAACCCATTTAGTTAAACCCCAAACCCTTTGTATCTGGCCTTCGGGCCGTATGGAACGTGGGCCTTTAGCCTGCTAAACTCTAAACCCAAAACCCATTAGACTTAGGCCCAGGCCCAGATACCCAAACCCAATACTCTTGGACCTAAGCCCAAAACCCAACCAACCCAGACCCTAGGCTGCACGTGAAGGCTTGTGGGCCTGCGCGTGAAGGGTAACTGACACCACCGAGTGGAGCACACGCGCCACCGTCCACGGCGACGCTAGCAACTTTTTCGGTCAACTTTCCGACGACCCAACTTGAAGCATGGTGGCGTATGGCCGCCGGAGCCGCCACCTTGCGGCGGCGCGTGGGGGTACCCGAGGTCCCCCTATATGTTTTTCAACGTCCCGAATCCGTTTTTGACGTCCGTTTCCTGAAATTCAATCGTTTGAGTATAGTTTTGTTAATGTACCCTTTATGTGCTTAGGTGCAATTATTAGCGGCGTTTCCGTCATTCCTATTTCGTACTGCTCTTCGACGACGGAGTATCTGTGAGTGGACCCCTTCTAAAATGCATGTTTTAATAGTAAAAATGCGTACATAAAAAGCATGATTTAATGATCACGTTTTAGATAACATTTTATGAGTAAATTGGATTTACCTTATATTGATTATCGTGCTTACTTAGAATATTTTGGAATACCATATTTTCTATCGAACCCATGTTCTTTATAGTATATCTGATGGATGACGATATACTATTTAGAACATGTTTTTACACACTTCTTTATAGTATAGATGATGGATGACTTTATACTATGAAGATGACTTTGAGATTTACGTACCTATGTTTGGAAAGACTATGTTCAATGGTTTTGTGTTTATCTAGTGGTCACTATTCCGCCAACAGGCGAGGTATATGTTGTTGGCATAGGGTCGGAAGAAATAATCTCTAGTTTCGGGCTGAGAGACATGAAGCTGGCATAGGGCCTGAAGAAATATCCTCTGGCTACGGTGCAGAGACGGGAAGCGGACATAGGGCCTGGAGTTGAGACTGGATACCACTATTTAGTACGCTATATACGAGATACATTTTGGAAAGGTTTTTATGGCATGCTAGGGTTTTTGGAAAACCTATTATATACTATGCTATTGAGTTTTCATAAAACCTTGGGGGTTAGTGTAAAACCCTGAAAATTTAAATATATGAATATGTGGAGAAAAATAAAAAATAAATTGATTTATGGTTATGTAAAATTGAATTGATAACTTTTAAAAGTTTTGTTTCCGTGTGTGGTGGCGAGTGGGCTGAGGCACCCCCTGACCACCGTAAGCTAAATTTTGATGCCCTGAATCCATATTTGACATCCGATTAACGAAATTCTATTGTTTGAGTATAATTTCGTTAAGGTCCGACACTTAAATATTAGAGTAATCGACGATCTGACCGTTGGATTGTCACCAAACTTTGATACGTTATAGTACATAATATTTGAGGACTATAGAAACTTACGGATTTGGAATCTGCCATTTGTAAGTTCGTAAAATAAAACATTGACTTGCACTGAAAATTGTGATTGGAGGAGATCCGACCGTCGGATCGTGGTAAGATTTTAGTAAAATGTTCTATGAGCATAGTGAGGACCTTAGGAAGTTACGGATCCAAAATCTAATGTGCGGATCTTCCGGATTGATTTACGGAGAGTTGTGGACCCTACCATTGCACCGAGAGTTGACTTTTGGTCAATATGTCTCAAAACGTTCTAAATACTAAAATTAGTACTACAGGAGACTAAGTGAAGTCTAGTGGGCCTACATTGGTTAGAGAATGACTTGAATATTTTTGGAAATGAATTAAAAATGAATTGTGAACTACGATTGGCTTGATCCTTTAAAAAATGGTACGTAGGCAGTCTAACGAGAAGTTAGGTGTAGCCATAAAATAAACGAGATTAAATTTTAGTGGAAAATCATCAAAGAAAGAAATGTTAGAATGGTTGTTAACCTAAATGGTAACAATGACATTTTTTGGCCTACCATTAAATGTATTTCCGAAATAAATTGGCGGGGCGGGGCGTTACAGTTAGTATATTGATAACTGTTTCAGTAATATATATATATCAACTTGGTCATCTCATGTTTGTTTTGCGCCTCCTTCAGGACCCGTTCCTTTGTTCCTTCAATTTTATATTATATCTTTTTAGCTTCAATTTTATATTATATCTTTTTAGTGTCTCGGATTAGTTGTATGCTTTGAACACGTTTCTCAAGTGCATATTCATTATAGTTAAATTTACAAGTTTTATTTATGTTCGTCTGACACGCCCCGACCCCGATATTCCCCGAATACAAAGATAGGCACGTGCTGGCCGACACCCGAGGGTGACGAAAGCCATTTATTGAGTGCAAATGCTGAGAATAAGGAATAAATAAGACTTATAAATATAAAAGAATAAACAATATGCATTTAAGGAACGTGTTCAGAGCACACATCTAATCTAGAACACTAAAAGAATTAATATAAAATTGAATGAATAAAAGAATGGGTCCTACACCGAGAGGACTCGAAGATGCCGATGTGGAAATGCCTTGACGCCATGATTGTATGCCTCGATTCTAAGTCCTGAAGGGGGCGCAAAACAAACATGAGTGGACCAATTTGATATACATATAGTAAAACAGTTATCAACGTACTAACCCCCAGATTTTATGAAAACACATATATATCGTGATAAACATAGGTTTTCCGAAACCTAGCATGTCGTGCACTGTCTCAAATCATAACTTGTATATATAATAATCTCTAGTGAATGTCCAATATAACTCTCCAGGCCCCGTGCCAGCTCCCCGTCCCTTAGCAGACAGTCAGAGGAAAATACACTACAGGCCCCTTGCCGGCTCCCCGTCCCTGGTCTTAAATGCCAGAGGAAACACCCTCCAGGCCCTATGCCAACACCAAACCGTCGCCCGGGATGGACCGGAATCTATCCCTTCATCCCGTAGCGGAATCAGGACCACTAGGTAAGTACAAAACCATTGAACATACGTACATTTGAAAGGCATCTTCATAGTATAAAGTCATCCATCATCTATACTATAAAGAGGTGTTCGAAACGTATTCTAAATATCATATCGTCATCCATCAGATATTTTATAAGAATACGGGTTATAGGAAAAATAGTAATAATTCAAAATAGCCTCAATAGGCACGATATCTCATAAAGCATTTCATAGAACATACTCATCAAATCATGCTTTTTATGTATGCATTTCTACTATAAAACATGCGTTTTAGAAGGGGTCCACTCACAGTACTTCGCCGTCGAAAGCTGCGCAGATTAGCGAAGAAAGTAACGCCACAATAATTGCCCCTAAGCACATAAAGAGTACATTTAGTAAAACTCTATTCAAACGACTTAATTTGGGAAAACGGACTTCAGAAACGGGTCCAGAACGTCGAAATTAGCCTAGGAGGGGTCTCGAACGAAAACCCAAAAAGTCAACCCGAAGTCAAAGTCAATGGTCAACGGTCAAACCGGGTCAGTCAACGGGTCAGGGTTCGGGTCGGACCAGGTCAAACGGGTCACGGGTCCAGGTCGGACCCAGTCAAACGGGTCTGGGCTTGGATCCGGGTTGGGCCTTAGGGATTTGGGTTTAGATTTAGGGCTTTAGGGTTTGGGCTTAAAGCCCTCAACAGAAACGGCCTAAAGGCCCTTATTTTAAAAACAACAATTAAATAAAACTTAAAAGGGTTTTGGGTTGGGCTCGGCAGGAAAGGCCCAAAGGCCTGGGTTTTCTGGATTGTGGGTCGCCGGACCCATTGAAGAAGAAGGCCGGAATTCGGCCGGAAAGTTCCTTAACTTTAAACGGCCATAACTTTGTCAATACTCGACGAAATCAAGTGATTCAAAAAGAAAAGTTATAGTTCTCGAAGAGATGAAGAGAATGGTACCTCGCACGATGTGTAACTCACCGTGGTTTTTCCGAAAAACGCCTCGAAAGCCTCAGAGGTCGCCTAAAACTGGGTAAGATTCAAATGGATATAACTTCTTCAATACGAATTGAAATTGGGTGAAACAAAAAGGAAAGTTGTAGTACTCAGCAAGAAGAAGATATTGATACCTTGCTCGCCGGCCAACTCGCAGTGGTTTGGCCGGAAATTACCTCGAAAATGACGGATTCCTCGTCAGAATCTGAGGAAGTCTCCCCGATGTGTTTCTTCGTGGTTTGACGTCCAAAATACAACCACGGGGTCAGAAATGAGTTATGGGCACGAAAAGATAAACCTTTGGGGTGTTTCTAAGACTTACCAAGTTAGAAGGATGAGGAACTTCACCGAAGTTCCTCTGAGCTCCACATAGACGAAGGAAGAGAGAAGGTAGCACAGAGATGAGGTGGTGAAGCCGCTGACATCAGGAAGGTGGTGTGGTTCTGGGTGTATGCGGGTGTGAGTATGCGATGCTGCTCGAGGAGCGAATGAGAGAGTTGTAGAGAAAGGGAGAGATAGGGCTCACGGGTAGAGAAGGAAGAAAAAGAGAGAAAGAAGAGGAAGAGAAAGAGAAGAGAGAGAGTGTCATAAAAATTAGAAAAGAAAGAAAAAAAAGGAAAGGAACCGGGGGACAAAACAGGGGGTGGGCCCCTTGGGCACACCATTTAAGACCCAAAAACCAATTTTAAAAGAAGAAGATCTAGCCCCAGGTGAAATTTCACGAAAATACCCCCTCTGTTCCGATAAAATCAGGACGGGTTGTTACATTGTCACTTCTCATGCATGTTAGTATGGCTTCGTCACCTTCGGGTGTCGGCCAGCACGTGACCATTCCGATGTCCCACGGACATCGGGATTGGGGCGTGTCACAATGGGTTAGCAATAATGTGGTTCAAATTCGTCTTTGGCAAGAATCGAAGCTAAGACCTCTCACTTTCAAGTGAAGATGAATACTACTAGACCATAGTACTAAGCTAAAGTTATAAAGTACTAAGCTAGTAAAGAAGGTCAAGTTATAAAGTAGTTATCGTTTAGTGTTTTTTTTTTTCCGTTAAACCTTGTCGTTTGTGTTTTCGTTGCTCCACAATTTGGCATAACACAACGAGAATTTTTCAGTGTGCCTAACACGGGGCAGCCACATTTTATCATACAATTGGTGGAAAGTTCTTTTTTAAAGTGTCTCCTAAAAAAAATTCAAAACAAAAAAAAATTTGTGGCTGAATGATTAATTTTCATCGATATATGAATGAGTATATTTAAAATAACATTTAACATTCCTTGTATAACAAGAACTCCTCCTACAAGTTAGGAGTACAATTACAACTTAACTCAAACTAATTTCCTATTTGTCTAACACTACCCCTCAAGTCGAAGAATGGATGTCGAGAACACCCAACTTGCGTAACATAGTCGAAAAAATTTCTTTTCCAATAGGCTTCGTAAATAGGTCCGCTAGCTGTTGTGTTGTACCAACATGCCTGGTAGTAATGGTTCCATCGATAATGCATGGTATTAATGGTTTCATCGATAATCTTATCATAGGATTGGCAGCTATAAGCAATGCCGCTTGATTATCACAGAATTATATAGACCAAGCATTAACGTTCAAATCCTTCAATTAAAAACGCAACCAAATTACCTCACAACAAGACCAGTCATAGCCCTATATTAAGAAAGTGAAACAATTTTCTGATGCTTTGTGTTCCATGAAATCAAAGAATTTCTCAAAAACACATAGTAGCCAGTAGTCAAGCGACGAATAATAGGACAACCCGCCTAATCAGAATCACAAAAAGCTATAAACTTTACTGGATTGCCAAAACGGAATAATAAGCCTTGACCGGGAGTAGACTTTAAATAACCCACAACATGAAGCGCAACATCCATTTGAGGAATCCATGGCTCGTGCATGAAACGACTTAGAACATGTAATATCCGGTCGATTTATTGTGAGATAAATTAATCAGCCTACTAGATGTCGATACTTTTCAGGATCCTTAAGGAGTTTCTCTTTGTCGGATAGTTTTGTATCATCCATAGGAAATGCAATGGCCCGTGGTCTTAGAAAGTCATAATCCTTGAGAATCTCCAATGCATATTTACGCTATGAAATGTACGAGAGAGAGGGACCAGTAGGGTTAGAGGAAAAAGAAGGTGCAATGGCCATTGGGGAGGCACGGCAAGAAATGGGTGTCAGGGGACGGGTAGGAATTAGGAAAAATTATATATTGGAAAGACTAGGGTTTTTACCAGGAATAGGAGTGATACCGTGTAAAATTATAAATCATGAGCAGACATTTCCTAATGTGGTAAAATGGTTTTCCCAAGTCTTCTTCCTTATAGGTAATAGATCATCTATTATATATATTTTGAACTGAATTCGTTTCCTTCATAAATTAATTTCTCAAATTCTTTTTCTCTCTCTTGATTTCAGTCAATGATGCTAATCAAAATGAGAACAAGCCCATTAGATTAAGGAAGTCCAATACTACTCATTGTTCCTTATTGTAGATAGTGTTATAAGTACATTTTCCACATGTATGTAAGTAGTATGGCATATCATACATACATTTAAAACTTTCTATATGTTTTGTACAGTTTGAAAACCCGTAGCACCGCACGTGCACTCTTGCTAGTTATCATATATACTAAAACTCAGTTTCCTCCGGCACTGTTCATCAATAGTGAATGGGCGAAACTGCCCTCGGTTTCTTCTTTGATCTGCATACTGTTTCCGTTTTCTACAGTGAAAAGTCAGTTATGCCCTTCCCAGCCACACGTCTTTCGTCATTTGTTTCTCTGCTTCGTCTGCATCTTTTTTGCTTTACCCTTCCTCTTCGTTTTTCACTTTCATGAGTCTGCGATTTTCTCCCACTTCGTCAGCCCGTCTTTTGCTCTCAAATCCTTTCTTTTTCTTTCGCAAAATTGTCTCACAAGAGATCCAGCGTTTGATTTTTTTTGGGGATTTAGTTTCCAGTCTCTCCCGGTATTGAATCCTTTGTTGTTCGGCGTTTTGTTCTCATCTTGCGATCTTCGGGGAAGAACTTTAAGGTTAGTTTGTTCTCAATGTTTTATCCTCATTTTGCTATCTCTAGGCCAAGAAATTTAAGGTCTTTGTTTTTGTGTTTTCTGCGGATCTGCAGGTTAGGACAAAGAATGGCATGCTGCCTCTTCAGATTATTGACAAAGAAATTATATTGAGATTGTGTATGTTTTACAAACTGTGGCAATTTGGTTCTCTGTTGTGTTTATGCTGGCTGTAACAAATTGGTTTACCGTGTGTATAATTTTTTGCTACAAAATTGTATTTGTTTGAAAGAAACTCCGATAATTTGGATGTGTCTTGAGTTAATGCGTTGTGCGTTGAGTTGATACCGTTTTTCGGTATGCTTCTGATTGGTATGTGTTGTGGTACATTGTAATCGTTCTTTAAAAAAAGACTCAATATGTTTTCCAATTATTTTTTAGATTTGTTTTCGTTATTGGTTTAAATCAATGTCTAGAAACCAAAAAGCTTTCAAAAGCAAAGTATTTAACATTACTTAAGGGTTTTACAGAGGTTTAAAAGCTTGATTGCTTAATTAAAGTTTTGTTTAGATTAATGTACAGAGACGAAAAAGGTTTGAAAAGGAAAGTATTTAAGATTGCTTGAAGCTTTTACACAAGTTTAAAAGCTTGAGTGACTAATTAAAGTTTAATTATGAATTCAACCATATTTTACTTAAGTTAATAAATCATGTAACTACTGAATTAAGGTATCTGATTCAGTTACCTTTCTGAAAATTAGTACTTTTTTTTATATTAAGGATCAAGAACATTCATGCTATCAATTTTTCTCAATGATAAGGTATCAATTTTTCTCTGGTGGTTGCAAAGTAATACATATATATATAGCAGGTCATTAATAAACAATCTGTTTGGTTCTAATTTTTTGATAATTCGGTATTATTGGAAAGATAATGTGGACAAGGAGCTGTTAACTCTTATTTATAGAATCAGCATAAAATTTGTTTTGCACGGCAAAGCTTATATGTGTTTGGTTAACGATGCGAGTATTCCAAGTTTTGTTCATTCAGTAAAATGTATTGTAGGTCATTAAATTTTGACATCCGTTTCACTAATACTGTTTTTATTCTCAGCAAATATAACATGACCTTACATTTTTTGAACTTTCATCTGATACTCTCTCAGATCTCTCGAGCTCTCTCAAATGTTCCAATAACTTTTCCATCTGCTTCCCCTTAATCTCAACCTCAAACCAACAAATCCCAAACACCCTCAAGCCCTCCAACAAAATCGAAAAAACACCATCTTTGCCCAAAATTTTGAATTTTCTCAGGAATTCTCGCCTATTCCTGATATTTTTTTGGTGGTATTTTTTGTACCTTTTTTCTGTTGAAAATTATATGTTTTTCATCTTTTAGGAGTATGTCATCGAGGATTTGCCACGAATTTCTGAGAATTTCATTTCATCCAAACAATGGGCGTTGAAATGTTAGTGTCTCTTTATTCAAAATTTTCTTTATATGAATATTATGTGTTTAGAAGTGTATATTTGTATAATTGAATCTTCGCTCCAATTTTATATTTCATTTTTTTTGTGACTTTCTGCAGAACTTGGAATAAGCTTTTCACATAACATGGATGATGAATATAAGAAACTCATACACAGAATTACTCCACCAAGGTATATACAAATTAAAATCATAACTTGCGTCAATATAGAATAAATTATTTTTTAGCACACAACTTTGACAATAATGTTTCTCGTAATTTATAAAATATTGTACAGATTTAAGCTACCTAGCAATCAACGACTAATATTACTTCCAAGAAGGCAAGACCAACATATGGCATGTCACAGCAGTATATTTTTCACAAATAGATTGTAAAATTGTACACATCACATTAGGCAAGTTTCAATCTTTTTTGCTTCCATTGTACCAGATTTCTAATTAACATTTCGTACTAAATTTTGATTAAACTTTATTTAAATGTTTGATTTCAGAATTTCACAAGTCAAATTACCACCTCAATAATAGGAAAAAAATACATTTGATCTCCGGTTATAAGGTGACTTCACCTCTTTCTCTCTCTCTCTCTCTCCCAAAACTTAATTTTGAACTTTTTATGCATATTTTTTTTTGAATCATTGGCTGTCTTTATTTTCTTTTGCAGTTGTATTCACAACTGTCCAAGAGAGTACAACAAAAGGTCAATTTTCCCTTGGAAGCACCTCAAGCTTGGAACAAGTCTGGTATCCAATTACATTCACACTTGAAAAAGCTAATGATGTTTTTCAACATTGTTTAGCATGTAGCAAGCTTTGTTTGACTGATATACTCTCAATACTGCATTGTAATTTTATCATTGGTCCAACTTTTTGAATAAACAATTTCTATTCTTTACACTTTGAAAAAATAGATTTTTAATTTTTCTTTTGGTATCTAAATTTGTTCTGTTCATGATAAGGTTTAGCAATATGATTTTCAATCCAGCAGCATCGCACGGGTGCAAATTTCTAATTTTTTCTAATCGTGATGTTGTTTTCTTTGAAGAATTTTTTCCATTTCAGACCACCAATCCTGACCAACCCGTGGCCACCAACACCCATGCTCTAGGCCCAACCCCAATAGTCCCTCTTTTTCCTCCCATGGTCCCAACCACATCAGATCCCATAAATCTTGGGGTGTGATATCCACACACCCCATTTTACTTCTCACACACCTTTTTGATTTTCGGCCGTCGGATCAGATGAATTGAAGAAGATCAACGGACAGAAATTATCAAGGAGTGTAACACACCCCACCTAAAACTTCCATATCTTGTTTCTTCTCATCCATTCATGTCTGACTCCCTCTTCCTCAACTCTTCCACCACATGTTTCTTTAGCCTCATCCTCTCCTCCAATTGCGCCATCTCCTTCAGCCTCACCTTCTCATACTTCAGACTCTTCTTCACCAACCAACGTCATCCCCATTCCTTCAGACAATTTTCCTTCTTCTCCTATGCCAACCATTGTTGTCAATTCTCCTGCTCCATCCGAACCCCTAGCACCACCACATACTCCTCCTCTTCACCAATCACAACGCCAAAAACAACCTTCTGTTCTTCTTAAAGACTTCGTCTGTTCCCAGGTGACTCTGCCCCCAGACCCTTCTTCTTCATCGTCGCCTAGCCTTTCACCAGCTACTCGTTATCCTCTTTGTCTTCCCCACCAAACTAAATAAATAAAGGTATTTCTTAGCAAAAAAATATAAGATTAAAAAAAAAAGGTAAAGTTAAAAGTTATAAAGTAGTCAAGGTAGTGACGAAGGTGAAGTTCTGATAGACGCCGCTCTGAACTCTCTCTCTTCCCTGCTAAACTAGCCAGACTTACTCTCCCTATTCCCTATTACTCCCACTGCAATCATTTTCTGTCGTGTTCCCGTGCAGAGAATGGCAGGAGAAGAAGGCCACGCAATCGGGATTGATCTGGGGACAACATACTCGTGTGTAGCAGTGTGGGAGCACGACCGTGTGGAAATCATAGTGAACGATCAGGGTCACAGGACCACTCCATCTTGTGTTGCCTTCACTGAGACTGAGCGATTGGTTGGTGATTCAGCCCTCAACCAAATCATTAGGAACCCCACAAACTCCATTTTTGCTGAGCTCCTTGTTTATGAGCTACTAATTTAACAGTATTTTCGGAGTGGGTTCGTGGAAAAAGCTTATATATATGCTTATTTTTTATGGTCATGTTCATATAATTTATTTTTTTATATTTGTAACACAACAAAAATATTATGAAGTTGAATTAAAACTATCGTTGCAGTGTATTTCTACGTTAAGACAAATGCAAAATTTTCTTTGGCGAAGTTTATTCCACACACGCATATCACTCTGCAAATCAACCTTTCTGTTGTAAATCTTAATCCATTATATGAATTATATTATTTTAAAGCAAAAATATGAAGAAACGTTTCTCAAATATTCGAGTAACTTGTCTTACTGACCAACATAGAAATTGCAACTTATTTATATGCTGTTTGTGTAACATAGAGTTGGGTAGCAGTATAACACTGTTGATTAAACCAAGTAAGTCATTGGGTTGTTTTTGATATATGACCTTTTGCTTCTCAGCTGTTTTTCTTTCTTGGAATGGTTCTTTAAATTAGTCATTTATTTGCAGATGCAAAGAGGTTTATTGGTAGGAGATTCAATGATGCCACTGTTCAAAGTGATTTGAAGCTCTGGCCGTTTAAAGTCACTGAAGGTCCTGGCGGCAAGCCCTTTATTGTGGTCACCCATGAGGGACAAGAAAAACAGTTTGCTGCTGAAGAAATTTCAGCCATGGTTCTAACAAAAATGCGGGAGATTGCTGAGGCCTACCTGAATTCCACTGTGAAGAATGCAATTATCACTGACCCTGCTTACTTCAATGATTCACAACGTCAGGCTACAAAAAGCGCTGGCAGCATCGTTGGCCTAAATGTGATCCGTATCATCAACGAGCCAACTGCTGCAGCAATTGCTTATGGCATTGACAGGCAGACTGGTTGGTGTGGCAAGAGAAATGTGATGGTATTTGATTTAGGTGGTGGTACTTTAGATGTTTCACTGCTTACCATAGGTGATGGTGTATTTCAAGTGAAGGCCACAGCTGGAGACACTCACCTTGGAGGAGACGACTTTGATAACAAAGTGGTAGAATTTTGTGTTGAGCAATTCAAGAAGAAGCATAATTTGGACGTGAGTGGATACACTAAAGCACTAAGGAGGTTAAGAACCGCATGTGAGAAAGCAAAGATGAGGCTTTCATGTACTTCAGCCACTGACATTGAAATTGACTGTTTGTATGGGGGTACTGATTTCTATACAACTATTACCCGTGCAAAACTGAATATGGATTTCTTTAACAAGTGTCTGGAGCCAGTTGAGAAGTGTTTGAAGGATGCTAATATGGAAGTAAGCAGTGTCCATGATGTTGTTCTTGCCGGTGGATCTTCTAGAATTCCCAAAGTGCAGCAACTATTGCAGGATGTGTTCAAGGGGAAGCAGTTGTGCAAGAGTATCAATCCGGATGAGGCAATTGCGTATGGTGCCGCTATTCAAGCTGCAGTCTTAAGTGGGAATGGAAATGGGAAGCTACATAACTTCGATCTCTCGGATGTCACGCCTCTGTCACTAGGGGTTCTGACTGAGCAAGACTATTGTGATACATTCATGTCTGTTGTGATCCCAAGAAACAGCAGTATTCCTATCAAGAGCAACAAAACTCTACAAACTCGCTATGACAATCAAGTGGTCGTCAACTTTGCCATTTATGACGGTGAGAGTACTAACACAAAAAATAATAATTTTCTGGATTAGTTTAAGCTCGAGGGTATTCCTCCAGCTCCAAAGGGCGCTGCTAAATTCGATGTTTGTTTCAGTATTGATGCCAACGGTATTCTAAGTGTCTCTGCTGAGGATAAGTCTACCGGCCAGAGGAAAGGGATTACAATCATGAGTGATGAAGACGTAAGGAACTTTGAAGGGATTGAGTTAGTGAACTGATTAAGAAGCCTGGTCCTAAAACTGAATTAGGACATATAATATAAAATCAGCTGCTTTGCGTTTTAATTTTTTGAGTCGTTTTATCCTTATTGGAATATAAATGAATCTATAAGTAAAACATACGAAGTTTCAGCAAATATATTGCAGACCTTTACATCAGTCCGCCCCTGACTTCTATCAATGTATGTTAGACTTACTTGTATATGGGTGTCTTGGCAACTGTATCGATTTTGCGTATTCAAAGACACCAAAAAAAAAAAAAAAAAGTAAATTACATTTTATATCCTCAGGTTTTGGTGTAATTGCAACCCCATACAATATATTTAAAACATTTTAATTTCATACATTTACTATTATTTTATTTCAATTTCATACATCCGTTAAAAAATCTCTTAAATAAATCGTTAAGTAATAACATGGCAAATGTGGAGTTCTCATTAGTGCTGACGTGTCTGTCAAACTTGTGTCACGTGGACAAATAACTAATAAAAAACTAAAATTTAATTAGGACATTAAAATAATTAAAAGAATTGGAAAAGTAAAAAAATAAAAAATAAAAGGTTCATCTTCCCCACCAAGCACCCCTTCTCCCATTACCACCATCTTCCACCATGACTTCTGCAACTCTTTCTCTAACCAGAAATTTCAAATTCCCTATTTTCCGCATCTAATTTTGCGTTCACCTCTTTCTTTAATTGGGATCGAGCTGGAGTAAAACGCAGCTCAATACTTTTACTTTTGTAGCTGCAGATGGATCTCGTCGAATTTGAAGTGGTTACAAGGACCGGTGGTTCAGACAATGATTTTTTGATGGACGACGCCAAAATTGGCAACGGCGACGAGGAGCAAAGGGCGTGACGACCTTGAACGCGTTCGATTTGATTTCGTTCTCGGCTGTGCTGGACCTGTCGGGGTTGTTCGAGCCGTTGAGCAGCAGACTGGCGGAAGACGGCGAGCGATTTATCAGAAAACTTACAAAGATAGAGAGAAGAGATTGGTTATTGGTTCTCGACGGAGAGGAAAATAGAGGTGGGCAGATTTTTAGGGTTTATCTTTAATTATCACGATAAATCAGAGGATTGACGGAGTTTGCAAAGGCGGAGAAGCTGAAGGTAAGGGGAAGAAGATTAGGGTCTGGATATGGAAGGGCAGAATGAGATTTATCAATCGGGGTGGAGGTTTGCAGATTGACAGATAATTTGGTAGTGATGGAAGAAGGGTGCTCGGGTGGGGAAGATGAACCATTTTTGTTTTTTTTTTAAATTAATTATTTTAATATTTTAATGTCTTAATTAAATTTAGTTTTTTTATTAATTGTTTGTCCACGTGGCACAAGTTTGGCAGCCACGTCAGCACTAAAGAGGACTCCACATTTGTTATGTCATTACTAAACGGTTTACTTAACAGATTTTTTAACGGATGTATGAAATTGAAATGAAATAATAGTAAATGTATGAGATTGAAATGTTTTAAAGATGTTGTATAAGGTTGCAATTGCACATAAATCTGATGGGGTAAAATGTAATTTACCAAAAAAAAATGATAGCATTTTACCAAAATTAATACAACCAACATGTTTAGGGATTGTTGCGGGACAAGTTAGTCCTTTCTTGCAGTGTGGCAGGATGACCATGCCGGACTTCAATTGGATATTATAAGGCACTTGCATTTTGTTTTTTTGTTTTTAACAAACAACATTATTTACACGGAGAAGGGTAGGCTTAGCCTGACAATGGGTTAGCAATAATGTGATTCAAATTCGCCTTTCGCAAGAATCGAACCTAAGACCTCTCACTTACAAGCGAAAATGAATACTACTAGACCGTAGTACTAAGCTAAAGTTATAAAGTAGTAAGCTAGTACAGAAGGTCAAGTTATAAAGTAGTTATCGTTTAGTGTTTTTTTTTTTTCTCGTTAAACCTTATATTTTGTGCTTTCGTTGCTGCACAATTTGACATAACACAACGAGAATTTTTTAGTGTGCCTAACAGGGGCAGCCACATTTTATCATACAATTGGTGGAAAGTTTTTTTTTTTTTTAAGTGTCTCTCCTAAAAAATAAAAGTTAAAAAAAAATTGTGGTTGAATGATTAATTTTCATTTATATATGAATGAGTATATATAAAATAACATTTAACATTCCTTGTATAACAAAAACTCCTCCTACAAGTCAGGAGTACAATTACAATTTAAGTCTAACTAATTTTCTATTTGTCTAACACTCTCCCTCAAGTCGAAGAATGGATGTCAAGAACTCCCAACTTGCGTAACTGTTTGGACCCGATTTTACACCATCGGCCCGAGTAATCGAGTGAAGGAAAAATTTTGTCCTAGCTAAGAACATGTGAGAACATTTGAACACATATGCAAACTAATAACACTTTAAAGTAGGCATGCATTCAAAAACAATTCTAAAACCCATGACTTTCAAAGCCTAATGAATGGTGAACCACAAGACTCTTTAACAACATTAAAGAGAAGAAAGGATTTTGAGATTCATTACCCTTGAAGCTCATCCTTGTTTACACAAGGGATTCACCCAAGTGGAGGGCCTTCAAGTCACCTCCTAGCTCCTTGGATCTTCCTTGTGATTTTCTTCCTTTTGATACTCCTTTGCTCCTTGAGGATGTGAGGAAAGGATCTCCAAAAACACCAAAGGTTTGGTGTCTCTAAGTCTCCACACCAAGGATGAGGTGTGAAGATGAAATGGATGACTTAGAGAAGAAAAGATTGCTAGCTATTTCTTCCCTAAGTGGCCGGCCTCTTTTAGAGAAAAAGAGAGAAAATGTTTCTCATCTTTGCCTCAAGAAAACCCTAATGAGGTAAAAGCTATAAAGATGCTTTTATACCACCTCACATGTGAGTGGCAAACTTGCAATTAACCCAAGTTTGATACCCCTCACCCTAGGCCGGTTTTGACTTTGTTTTTGGGTTAATTTCCATTTAGTTTTAGTTGTCACACAACCTAAACTCACTGGGCCTTGTGGACCAAAAACCCTTTTGGGCCCCGAAACCCAAAACCAACTTAAAAGCCCAATACGAACCTTTTGTAAGATTAATTAACTAATTAATTAATCTTGACCATTCTTAATTAAACTATTTAATTGCTTATCCATCTCATTTATATTTCTTCACTTTCATCCTTACTCGGTGTATGATCCATTAGGTTCCAATTAGCGAGGCAGTGGGCGATTGTTGCTCTTAACGATCGATTGTGAATTGAAACTACATTTCAATTCTCCCTTTGATGAAGATTAGTGTTTGCTAATCCTCAGGGCTTCCACAAACCATGAGTGACACCTAGCAGTATGTCATGGCTACCCAAGCTAAGTAGAAGTGGTTGGAGAACCTATCCAGTTACAATTACAATGCAATACAGTCATTCTCTAATACAATACTCTTGATCACATTGTTTGAGTGATAGTTTGTTTCATGTCTACTATCCAATGTGATACTTCTCTATATGAATCAATTGAATATGATTTGGAACATGCTTCCTAAATCATATTCGTATGCTTTGGCCAAAGACTCTCGAATCATATCTTAGAGTATTCTCCTTCCACCATGGAAGGTTAGAGATCCCTTGTTGTGCATTCACATACCTACATGACTAGATAGCTTGACCCCAACAATGCTGTGGACACTCTCAATGGAATGCCTTTGACATAATCAAAGATCAAGGACCTAACCATTAGACATCAATGATGCCTCAGGTCAAATGACTACTTTGCATATTGCAACTTATGAGTTCTTACATGACATGTATGTTCGAACTCTCTTTTGATCGTTGTTCAGTGTACTCGATTACCTTTTGAGCACCTATGTGTTTGTCTCAGTGTCCAACACTAAATGACTTGAGACTAGTCATACTCACGCTTGAGTTAACATAACACATACTAACTGTAGTGGATTGTCAATGCCCAATTGGCAATCCTATGGCTAGGAACGTTTTAGGAATGTTCATAAGAGAAAGGTCTCGTTAATCTAACTTACTTAGATCACTTCTATCTTAGATTAAATACATTCCTTGGATTCCCTTATTGCTTAAACACATGATACAATAATTAGTGATTAACAATAAGCTTTGCCCTTCATTAAACATATAATAGTTTAATACAATAAGTATTCCAAAAGCTATTACATCAAATGAGTGGCTTTGTGGGCATACTTCCAACATCGAGGTCGTTGAGTGAGCATGGTTCTAGACCGTCGGATGGAATAGTAAAGATAATTTTGTTGTTAAAGGATAATATTATGATTTTTATCATAATAATTATAATTTAATATTAATTACTCTTGGCATATTCTTAAAGATGCAAATTATATTTCCAAGCAAGCAGTACAGATCAAGTGGACTTGGGATTCTTGTTATCAGATTAGAGCAGCATGGTACGATAAGATGAGGTATTGAGGTTTGAATAGTCAAGATGCATGATTTTGGGATAAAGATGAAGTCAAGGTAATAATGCAAATTGGAATTGGTGCATGGAAATGGATGATAGAGATCCACGTAAGGCATTTAAATACTAAAACCAATATTTGGATTAGATTGGTGCTATGCAGAAGATAAGGAAGAAGGACAATAGGCTAATGAGATTTTACCGAAACCGATGGATAAGTCCTCTAATAAAGCACGTGGCATTGAGGGAAGGTGTTGACCCTAAAAACTACCAAGCCTACGTGGTGCGCAGGCCGAGTAATCTATGAGCTAACTACGTCCTTCGGTTGTGTGCAGGGCATGCCAACTCGTCGGCCGAGCTTGGCCGAGGAGTAAAATTTGTTGATGTTGCGTTAAGCGCGCGGCTGACTTCTGCGTCTTGCGATTGCGGCCGAGGAAGGAACTCGACTCGGCTCTTGGATTCTAAAGCCTGAAGACAAGGCTACTAATTATGCAAAGTTCACAGATCGTTGTCGTCAGATTCGGTCACAGTAATGGTATTCGTCAGAGTAAACTCACGCCGAATTGACACCAAAGTGTAAGGGCAAAAATACTCAAAGCGGATGTACGTCTTGATGGTGAATGTGGTTCGACCGTCAGAATGCCGAACTCTAAAGCCCACTTGTGAGTATCCAATCATAAAACAACTCAGCGTTCAATGTGCCGAGCCCTAGTAAATTGTAACACCTCACTTCGCCGAGAAGGCTGATGAGATGACCTCTGCCAATAAGGATTCAGAAATCCTTCTCGACCGAAACTTGGATAGATAACCAGTCGGCCATTTCGCAGTGCTGTTTATCCAAACTGAAGGTGCTCCGCGGTCGGCTGATTCTACGGCGATAGTGCTGTTTATCCAAACTGAAGATACCACCGGTTGCCTTCACAGTGCTGTTTATCCAAACTGAAGATGTGTTGGCGAAAAGGAAAATAAAAATCTCAAGGTTGTTAAGAGGTTTCACGTAGAGCGAGGGTTTGCGCAGGGCAGATTTGTGTGTTGAGTTGGAGGGGTTTACAATGATGCACAACCTCCTCTATTTATAGTAGCAGATCCCTCTTCAATCGAGTTCAAGTCATACTCGGATTAGGACTCCTTATTCTGATCCAATCCTATCTCGACTAGTCATTCTTCAATCAGGACTTTGAACCTAGCCCTTTATCATGCCGCACTCATCTCCATATCTCGTCGACCTCATCTTCGCCGAGACCCCTTACTGCATCAGGATTCATGCTAGCCGTAGGATTTTGCCTACTTCGTCTCTATCCGAACAACTCTTCTCCCTGACAGGATCTGGCCGATCTCGGCCCACGAACTAAATAATCTACAAGCCTTCAAGTAAAACCTTCTGGGCCGATGATGATTCCCAATTCGGCCCAAACCAATATTTTGGGCCCAAACAGAAGGATATGCATGGTACGATACCATTGAAAATAAGAATTGTTTCCTGGCGCCATTATCACAAATACATGTGGTCTACATCATGGAGTTGGGATTTTGATGCGGAGACGGTGGTAGAATCTCGGTTGAACTCTACAAGGTTACCAGGCCGTGCCAAGCAAGAATTGAAACCTATAAATACAGAGGCATGGTAAGAAAAGTCTCCAACTCAACACACAAATATGCCCTGCGCAAACCCTCGCTCAACGCGAAACCTCTCAACAACCTTGAGAACTCTATTCTTACCCCCTTTCTCGCCAACACACCTTCAATTTGGATAAACAGCATTGTGAAGGCAACCGGCGACATCTTCATTTTGGATAAACAACACTGAAGTTGTAGAATCAGGCGATCAAGGAGCACCTTCAGTTTGGATAAACAGCACTGCTTCTCGGCCGATTGATTACCTATCCAAGTCTCGGTCAACAAGGATTTTCAAGTCCTTATTGGCAGAGGTCATCTCATCAGCCTTCTCGGCAAAGTGAGGTGTTACCAGGTTACTACATTCGGCACATTGAAAGTTGAATTTGATATTGAACTTCGCAAATTAGCAGCCTTGTCTTTAGGCTCTAGAACCTAAAGGTCAAGACGTGTTCCTTCCTCGGCTACAATCGCAAGACGCAGAAGTTGGCATTGCACTCGACGCAACATCAACACATTTTACTCCCCTGCCGAGCTCGGCCGCCGAGTTGGCACGCCCCGCACACAACCGAATGACGTAGTTAGCTTATTAATTACTCGGCCTGTGCGCCATGTAGGCTTGGTAGTTTTTAGGATCAACATTTTGGCACGCCCGGTGTGACACAGTGCTAAAACTACGAAGTTCACATGATATATCAAGATGTCAATCCGGCTCCGTTCGGCCGATTGGATGCATTACTACTTGATGCGGAACAGATCCTTAAAGCATATGAAGAAAGGAAAAAATCTTTCTCTCAAATGATAAAGGTGAAGGTTCATCACAGCTTACAAGATCAATGGTTAAATGAAGATAGAGCTCGATTTTATGACTGGCTCGATAAGAAAACGCCTTTTTGTCTTAGGTTCAAATCAATTCCATTTGAAGAATGGTTGGATCAAAAGACCGGGAGGCAATTTTTCGCTCCGGCCACAATCAAAATTCGACCTAAGGAAATTGCCAAGACGGCTGAAGAAACACCTACGCCACCTGTTGTTTCGGTTGAGACTGAAAGTGTGGTAGGCCAAGAAGAGAGAGTTTAAGTTTCTGAGCCAAAAATCGACTCAGAAAATGATTCATCAGAGAAGTATTCCAATGACGAACAAGACCGATACGCGGCTTCAGACCATAAAACCACATCAATTGATATGGTAATTGGAGACATGGTCTTAGACGCCGAAACTACGCCAATCGATATGATTATTGGCGATAAAGCCAATATGGAGAAATCCCATTCGGCTAGGTTATTTGAATTAAAAGCTGAAATTATGTCTGGGGGGCATAATAATTGTTCAACACATTTGGCGGCGGATGATAAAAACTCCTTCGTCAAGCCGAACATATTTGGAGATGATCTTTTATTTGGCTTTGGAAAATCTCAAAATGAAAATTTTGATGTAAAAAGATCTCGGCTTGGAATAAAACATCGTTGGCCTCCTCCACTTTATAGTTCGGCCACTTTTGTGTTCATTTGCTAAATATATATATATATGAATAAATTATTTTCTTGACCATTTGGCCGTGCAGGCTGATACATAAGAAAATAGGGGGGCAACAAGTATCTATCCGTATTTCGTACCTCGTACAAAAACTAAAAAAAAAAATGTCATTTAACTTTTGGCCGAAGGAATGGTAGTCTTTGGCCGAGGAAAGACTTTTGGCCGAAGGAGTGGAATACTTTTGGCCGAAGGATAAAAAAAAAAAAAAAAGTCATTTGGTGGAAGTTTTTGAAAAAGGAATCTCTTGGCCGAGGCCCTTGTCGTCGAACTGTGGCATGCAAAGTCTTCAAGAAAGCAGGGTGCTTATTAAAGGAATCGCTATTTGGGGGTATTGCCGAGAGATTTTTGTTGAGAAGCATGAAATTTCTCAGTCTTGAGGGAGCTCGGCGAAGTCTTTGTGTCCGTTAAGGTTGCTTTGGTGGTGATAATCCAATTTCTTTAGTCACATTCGGTTGCCTGCATGCATGTGGATATTTTCTGTAACTAGTTGGTCCTATGACCAATGAATTATATTTCTTGGCATTGCTGTACTCATGATCAACTAGAAAAACTTAATTTCCTTAACCATTCGGCTTACGAGCCGAGTTCAAGGAAACTGGGGGGCAATGTTTGGACCCGATTTTACACCATCGGCCCGAGTAATCAAGGCCGTTGAGTGAGCATGGTTCTAGACCGTCGGATGGAATAGTAAAGATAGTTTTGTTGTTAAAGGATAATATTATGATTTTTATCATAATAATTATCTTTTAATATTAATTACTCTTGGCATATTCTTAAAGATGCAAATTATATTTCCAAGCAAGCAGTACAAATCAAGTGGACTTGGGATTCTTGTTATCAGATTAGAGCAGCATGGTACGATAAGATGAAGTATTGAGGTTTGAATAGTCAAGATGCATGGTTTTGGGATAAAGATGAAGTCAAGGTAATAATGCAAATTGGAATTGGTGCATGGAAATGGATGATAGAGATCCACGTAAGGCATTTAAATATTAAGACCAACCTTTGGATTAGATTGGTGCTATGCAGAAGATAAGGAAGAAGGACAATAGGCTAATGAGATTTTACCGAAACTGATGGATAAGTCCTCTAATAAAGCACGTGGCATTGAGGGAAGGATATGCGTGGTACGATACCATTGAAAATAAGAATTGTTTCCCGGCGCCATTATCACAAATACATGTGGTCTACATCATGGAGTTAGGATTTTGATGTGGAGACGGTGGTAGAATCCCGGTTGAACTCTACAAGGTTACCAGGCCGTGCTAAGCAAGAATTGAAACCTATAAATACAGAGGCATGGTAACGGGAAAAGTCTCCAACTTAACACACAAATCTGCCCTACGCAAACCCTTTCTCTACACAAAACCTCTCAACAACCTTGAGAACTCTATTCTTACCCCCTTTCTCGCCAACACACTTTCAGTTTGGATAAACAGCATTGTGAAGGCAACCGGCGGCATCTTCAGTTTGGATAAACAGCACTGCTTCTCGGCCGACTGATTACCTATCCAAGTCTCGATCGACAAGGATTTTCAAGTCCTTATTGGCAGAGGTCATCTCATCAGCCTTCTCGGCGAAGTGAGGTGTTACCAGGTTACTACATTCGGCACATTGAAAGTCGAATTTGATATTGAACTTCGCAAATTAGCAGCTTTGTCTTCAGGCTCTAGAACCCAAAGGCTGAGATGTGTTCCTTCCTCGGCCGCAATCGCAAGACGCAGAAGTCGGCAGTGTACTCGACGCAACATCAACACATTTTACTTCCCGGCCGAGCTCGGCCGCCGAGTTGGCACGCCCCGCACACAACCGAAGGACGTAGTTAGCTTATTAATTACTTGGCATGTGCGCCACGTAGGCTTGGTAGTTTTTAGGATCAACAGTAACATAGTCGAAAACTTTTCTTTCCCAATAGGCTTCATAAATAGGTCCGCTAGCTGCTGTGTCGTACCAACATGCTTGTTAGTAATGGTTCCATCGACAATCTTATCATAGGATTGGCAGCGATACGCAATGCCGCTTGATTATCACAGAATAAAATAGATTGACCATTAACGTTCAAATCCTTCAATTAAAAAACGCAACCAAATCACAACAAGACCAGTCATAGCCCTATATTAAGAAAGTGAAACAGTTTTTAGGCGCTTTGTGTGCCATGAAATCAAAGAATTTCCCAAAAACACACATTAGCCAGTAGTCAAGCGACGAATAATAGGACAACCCACTCAATCAGAATCACAAAAAGCTATAAACTTTATTGGATTGTCAAAACGGAATAATAAGCCTTGACCGGGAACATTTGTACTCATACTATTCCATGTTTATCTTAAACCCTTCAATGCATAGATAAAAAATTGGCCATACATTTAGGATAGATCAAAATAATAAAGTCTGTATATAAATTGCTAATAGCTAATTCCTCTGAGGAGAAAAGATGAAAATGATGATTTTTCCTCCGAATAATGGAGCATAAAAAAACATCTCTATATTGCAGAGAGCAACATATTTAGCTAAATCTATTCCATCATCTTAATACGCATGGTGTGAGTTTCTGATTTTTAATCAAACTTCACACTCTATTATTTTCATTTGGTAATAGGTTTTATAAATTTTGTCCATCCTCTTAATACACATGGTGTGCAGTTTGTGATTTTTTTACATAGTTTTATAATCTTTAAACATCATTTCATCACATTTTGGGAAGGAGGAGGATTTTCTCCTCCTTTTTTCCTCATACACTTCCATCCTCCTTTTGTTTGTGTGATCACGGTTAAGCCACGTCTTTTTGTCTTATTATCTCTATAAAAAAATTAATATAAAATATTAACGTGGTTTAACCGTAACCACATAAACAGAAGAATGATGGAGGTGTATGGGAAAAAATGAGGAGAGAATCCTCCTCCTTTTGGGAAATGATGTACCAATTTGTCTCTTCATTGTCATAAATTGTATAAAATTAACCCTTTATTCTGTTCATGAAAGTACAACGGTGAACTGACATTATGTAAATTCTCAATCCATGTAACTCCTCAATTTCATATATTTTAATTTATTTATACTTTTGTTCACATTAATCAATATTATACTGCGGTTTGAAATCTATGATATACATCTTTTTACTTTCAAACCTAAATTCTACATCTATTAGATCAAATTTAAAAACCCCTACAAGCTTAGACATCTATTTATTTAGCTCTCTGTATTAAGAATTTATGGGTGTTGTTCTTCTCATTTTAAAAAAATTTAAATTTAATATCTTCATGTACTCTGTTTGGATACTTTGAAAGTATGATCAACAATAAATATTTAAGTCCGTGACATCAGGCAATTTAGCATGGTTACTTGCCGTTCTCTTCAAGGTGAGACAAAGTTTATCTTTGTAAATGTATGTATCTTACCAAAAACCATAAATGATACTACAGATCTTTTTTTTTTTCCTCTAATTTTTTTTTTTTTTTTTTTTTAACAAATGCTTCTCAACAATTGAGCCCTTTTTGTCACTATTCATATTGCAGGTGTTGAGCTTCCACAAATTTCAGGACGTTCGAACTTTATACTCTCAAATGAAATGGTAATTAAATTTCTTAAAATTATAGTTTATTACTATAAAAGATGACTTATTTTCTCAGCATCATAATCTATGTATGTTTACACATTATCCAACTTGCTTCTACAAAATCAAAATACTTATATCCGCCTACAAAATTCTGTTGAAGAAGAGAGATTTTTAAATTGCAGTTTTTCTTTAATTATTCACAAATGTATGTACAAGTTAACGAAAAAACATGTATGCTTTTGTGGTGAATTTGATTCGAATTGGTAAATTTTGTTAACAAAAAAACTATGATAAATTAAAACACTGTCATTAAATACGATTATCTGTTCAGTGTACCTATATATAGTTAACAAATTGTTCAATGAATTTTGTGTATGTAAAACTCTCATCTTTTATCTATTTGAACTCACCTTTTTTTTTTAATTTAAATTTTATTTCTCTGCATAGTCTAGAAAAATTCTGCTTTCCTAATCATTTCTCACAATTTCATTTGGTTTTAAAGGTTTTGCTATAATTTTCTCTGATGAAAGGACATTCTGTGACAAAAACCAGGATCAATTTGTTTGCAGCTTGAAGATTTCTACTTTCACCAAGTTTATCTCCAACTCCAGGTATTTTCTCCCATTGACAACTTAAAATGAACTGCACCTCTATACTTTGGTTATCATTAGGTAAAATAGGCTAACTATATGCATATTTCATCATACTCTGACAACAATCACAACAAAACTAGCAATCCATATGGTCATAAATAGATTTCTATGTGTATATAAATGCTACTCCATACCCGCAGCATCGCGCGGGCACCGCTGCTAGTATATACTACAACTCAGTTTGAAGTCACTGTTCATTAACAGTGATTTGACAAAATTGCCCCTCATTTGCTACCTAATTCTAAGCCTTTTTCCTCTGTTATACAATGAAATCACGTATTTGCCCCCATTGTACGCGTGTTGGTTTTGGTTATCGTGGAAGGAAATGAGGCTAGATGTACCCGTGTTGGCCATCTGGGAGGGGAAGCAAGTGTTGGGGATGGTGCAAGCATGTTCTCTCTCTCAAATCTCTCGAGCACTCTCAAATGTTCGAATAACTTTTCCATTTGCTTCCCCTTAATCTCAACCTCAAACCAACAAATCCCAAACCCCCTCAAGCCCTCCAACAAAATCGAAGAAAACACCATCTTTGCCCAAAATTTTGAATTTTCTCAAGAATTCTCGCCTATTCCTGAGATTTTTTTGTGGCATTTTTTGTACCCTTTTTTTGTTTAAAATTATATGTTTTTCATCTTTTAGGAGTATGTCATCGAGGATTTGCCACGAATTTCTGAGAATTTCACTTCATCTAAACAATGGGCGTTGAAATGTTAGTGCCTCTTTATTCAAATTTTTCTTTATTTGAATATTATGTGTTTAGAAGTGTAAATTTGTATAATTGAATCTTCGCTCCAATTTTATATTTCATTTTTTTGTGACTTTCTGCAAAACTTGGAATCTGCTTTTCACATAACATAGATGATGAATATAAGAAACTCATACACAGAATTACTCCACCAAGTTATATACAAATTAAAATCATAACTTGCGTCAATATAGAATAAATTATTTTTTAGCACACAATTTTGACAATAATTTTTCTCGTAATTTATAAAATATTGTACATATTTATGCTACCTGGCAATCAACGACTAATATTACTTCCAAGAAGGCAAGACCAACATATGGCATGTCACAGCAGTATATTTTTCACAAACAGATGGTAAAATTGTACACATCACATTAGGCAAGTTTCAATCTTTTTTGCTTCCATTGTAACACATTTCTAATTAACATTTCGTACTAAATTTTGATTAAACTTTATTTAAATGTTTGATTTCAGAATTTCACAAGTCGAATTACCACCTCAATAATAAGAAAAAAATACATTTGATCTCCAGTTATAAGGTGACTTCACCTCTCTCTCTCTCTCTCTCTCTCTCTCTCTCTCTCTCTCTCTCTCCACACTCTCCCAAAACTCAATTTTGAAATTTTTATGCATATTTATTTTTGAATCATTGGTTGTCTTTATTATCTTTTGCAGTTGTATTCACAAACGTCCAAGAGAGTGCAACAAAAGGTCAATTTTCCCTTGGAAGCACCTCAAGCTAGGAACAAGTCTGGTATCCAATTACATTCATGGCATATAACACTTGAAAAAGCTAATGATGTTTTTCAACATTGTTTAGCATGTAGCAAGCTTTGTTTGACTGATATACTCTCAATACTGCATTGTAATTTTATCATTGGTCCAACTTTTTGAATAAACAATTTCTCTTCTTTGCACTTTGAAAAAATAGATTTTTAATTTTTCTTTTGGTATCTAAATTTGTTCCGTTCATGATAAGGTTTAGCAAAATATCTCATATGATTTTCAATCCCGCAGTATCGCAGGTGCAAATTTCTAGTTTTTACTAATCGTGATGTTGTTTTCTTTGAAGAAATTTTTCCATTTCAGACCATCAATCCTGACCAACCCGTGGCCACCAACACCCATGCTCCAGGCCAAACCCTAAAAGTCCCTCTTTTTCCTCTCGTGGTCCCAACCACATAAATCTTCCATATCTTGTTTCTTCTCATCCATCCATGTCTGACTTCCTATTCCTCAACTCTTCCACCACATGTTCCTTTAGCCTCATCATCTCTTCCAATTGCGCCATCTCCTTCAGCCTCACCATCTCCTACTCCAGACTCTTCTCCTTCACCAACCAACGTCATCCACATTCCTTCAAACAATTTTCCTTCTTCTCGTACGCCAACCATTGTTGTCAATTCTCCTGCTCCATCCGAACCCCCAATACCACCACATGCTCCTCCTCTTCGCCAATCACAACGCCAAAAACAACCTTCTGTTCTGCTCAAAGACTTCGTCTGTTTGCAGGTGACTCTACCCCCAGACCCTTCTTCTTCATCGTCGCCTAGCCCTTCACCAGCTACTCGTTATCCTCTTTGTCTTCCTCGCTAAACTAAATAAATACAGGAAAACTAATGAAAATGGCTTGAAAACTTTGAGTTTTAACGATAAGGACAAAATAAAGGGTCAAGTGAATAGTACCAGGATTGACTTTTTAGTGTAAAAATGTGGTTTTTCGTTAAACTGAACAGTACCGGGAGCTTTTCGTTAAAGTTCCCAATAAATAAAGGTATTTCTTAACAAAAAAATATAAGATAAAAAAAAGAAGGTAAAATTAAAAGTTATAAAGTAGTCAAGGTAGTGACGAAGGTGAAGTTATGATAGACACCGCTCTGAACTCTTTTTCTCGCGCCTATACAGCGTGCCTTTTCTGTCTTCCATTTTTATTGTTCCATGTCATCAATCCTATCCATGGGTAATGACCAAAGCTCGGTTAGAGGCAAACCAAAAACATCTAATCCATTTTTCATTCACATCCTTGTTTCCAATGCAGAAGAATATGCAACATGGTGCAGATTGCTCTCGGAGACCCAGTTTCAACAAATGTTTTCCATCATGAATAATAAAGCGACTAAGCTGTCAACCGTTCCTCAAGCTTATACCACAGGCAGTGAACTAATTCTGTCTAGATTTCCAGTGCACTCTCGTCAATGGTTAATCGATAGTGGAGTGACGAACCACATCACATCTTCCCCACACTTGCTCGACTCCACCACCAAAGCTTCACTGCCACCGGTTGTATTACCTAGTGGAGAAAAGGCTCCCATCACTTCTATTGGCAATTTGTCTTTGAATTCATACATAAAATTGAGAGATGTTTTGGGTGTACCTAGTTTCAAAGTTGATCTGTCGGTTAGCAAAATTACAAATGGTTTGAGTTGCTCGGTGACATTTTTTCCATATTGGTGTATTTTACAAGACTTGGCTACGAAGAAGACGATTGGTCTGGGAAAACAGCGTGGAGGACTTTACTACCTTGTGGTGTTGGCTACTCAACAATCCGTCTCCAACAATAAACCCTTTTGTAATCTTGTCACTATTTCTTCTGATTTGTGGCATAGGCGTTTGGGTCACATTTCTTCTAATCGCTTGGAATTTCTATCCAAGGCTTTATTAAAATTCCCTTATTCTCAAACTAGAGTATGCGATATTTGCCCTTTAGCCAAACAAACACGACTTTCATTTGGTACAAGTTCTATCTCTACTTATAGTCCTTTCTCTCTTATACACTGTAACATTTGGGGACCTCATAAAACCACTTCCCTCACTGGCTTACACTATTTTTTAACTAGTGTTTACGACTTTCCCCGATATACATGGGTGTTCCTCATGCGCCATAAATCCGAAACACAAGGAATTCTCAAGTCTTTTTTGCCTTCGTCCAAACACAATTCAATTCCAAAATACAACAAATCCGAGTGGATAATGAGGGTGAATTTTATTCTTTGCGTCATTTTTTCCAAGATAATGGGGTCATTTACCAACATTCATGCGTCTACATGCCTCAACAAAACGGGATTGTCGAACGCAAACATAGGCATCTTCTTGAAACCGCTAGGCATCATCATTCTAAGTGTTCTCACTGCTGCCTACATTATTAATCGACTTCCCACTCAAATCCTTGCCAAAAAAACACCCTTTGAGAAACTATATCACAAACCTCCCACTTACACTCACATGCATGTTTTTGGGTGGTGCCTTGCATATGAACTTTTTGGGTACCTTGCATACGGGGCTGAATTTTATCTTTTGCAGTTGTATTCACAATTGTCCAAGAGAGTACAACAAAAGGTCAATTTTCCCTTGGAAGCACCTCAAGCTAGGAACAAGTCTAGTATCCAATTACATTCATGGCATATAACACTTGAAAAAGCTAATGATGTTTTTCAACATTGTTTAGCTACTTTGTTTGACTGATATACTCTCAATACTGCATTTGTAATTTTATAATTGGTCCAACTTTTTGAATAAACAATTTCTCTTTTTTATCATGATAAGGTTTAGCAAAATATCTCATATGATTTTCAATCCCGCAGCATCGCGCGGGTGCAAATTTCTAGTTTTTACTAATCGTGATGTTGTTTTCTTTGAAGAAATTTTACCATTTCAGACCACAGATTTTATATTTCATTTTTTTGTATAATTGAATCTTCGCTCCAATTTTATATTTCATTTTTTTGTGACTTTCTACAGAACTTGGAATCAGCTTTTCACATAATATGGATGATGAATATAAGAAACTCATACACATAATTACTCCACCAAGTTATATACAAATTAAAATCATAACTTGAGTTAATATAGAATAAATTATTTTTTAGCACACAACTTTGACAATAATTTTTCTCGTAATTTATAAAACATTGTACAAATTCATGCTACCTGGCAATCAACGACTAATATTACTTCCAAGAAGGCAAGACCAACATATGGCATGTCACAGCGGTATATTTTTCACAAACAGATGGTAAAATTGTACACATCACATTAGGCAAGTTTCAATCTTTTTTGCTTCCATTGTAACACATTTCTAATTAACATTTCGTACTAAATTTTGATTAAACTTTATTTAAATGTTTGATTTTAGAATTTCACAAGTCGAATTACCACCTCAATAATAGGAAAAAAATACATTTGATCTCCGGTTATAAGGTGACTTCACCCCTCTCTCTCTCTCTCTCAAAACTCAATTTTGAACTTTTTATGCATATTTTTTTTTTTTTGAATCATTGGCTGTCATTATTTTCTTTTGTAGTTGTATTCACAAATGTCCAAGAGAGTACAACAAAAGGTCAATTTTCCCATGGAAGCACCTCAAGCTAGGAACAAGTCTGGTATCCAATTACATTCATGGCATATAACACTTGAAAAAGCTAATGATGTTTTTCAACATTGTTTAGCTACTTTGTTTGACTGATATACTCTCAATACTGCATTTGTAATTTTATGATTGGTCCAACTTTTTGAATAAACAATTTCAATTTTTTATCATGATAAGGTTTAGCAAAATATCTCATATGATTTTCAATCCCGCAGCATCACGCGGGATCAAATTTTTAGTTTTTACTAATCGTGATGTTGTTTTCTTTGAAGAAATCAGCTTTTCACATAATATGGATGATGAATATAAGAAACTCATACACAAAATTACTCCACCAAGGTATATACAAATTAAAATCATAACTTGCGTTAATATAGAATAAATTATTTTTTAGCACACAACTTTGACAATAATTTTTCTCATAATTTATAAAACATTGTACAGATTTATGCTACCTGGCAATCAACGACTAATATTACTTCCAAGAAGGCAAGACCAACATATGGCATGTCACAGCGGTATATTTTTCACAAACAGATGGTAAAATTGTACACATCACATTAGGCAAGTTTCAATCTTTTTTGCTTCCATTGTAACACATTTCTAATTAACATTTCGTACTAAATTTTGATTAAACTTTATTTAAATGTTTGATTTTAGAATTTCACAAGTCGAATTACCACCTCAATAATAGGAAAAAATATACATTTGATCTCTGGTTATAAGGTGACTTCACCTCTGTCTCTCTCTCTCTCTCTTTCACCTCTCTCTCTCTCTCCCCCCTCTCTCTCTCCCAACACTCAATTTTGAACTTTTTATGCATTTTTTTTTTGAATCATTGGCTGTCTTTATTTTCTTTTGCAGTTGTATTCACAACTGTCCAAGAGAGTACAACAAAAGGTCAATTTTCCCTTGGAAGCACCTCAAGCTAGGAACAAGTCTGGTATCCAATTACATTCATGGCATATAACACTTGAAAAAGCTAATGATGTTTTTCAACATTGTTTAGCTACTTTGTTTGACTGATATACTCCCAATACTGCATTTGTAATTTTATCATTGGTCCAACTTTTTGAATATACAATTTCTCTTTTTTATCATGATAAGGTTTAGCAAAATATCTCATATGATTTTCAATCCTGCAACATCGCGCGGGTGCAAATTTCTAGTTTTTACTAATCGTGATGTTGTTTTCTTTGAAGAAATTTTTCCATTTCAGACCACATATTTTATATTTCATTTTCTTGTATAATTGAATCTTCGCTCCAATTTTATATTTCATTTTTTTGTGACTTTCTGCAGAACTTGGAATTAGCTTTTCACATAATATGGATGATGAATATGAGAAACTCATACACAGAATTACTCCACCAAGGTATATACAAATTAAAATCATAACTTGCGTTAATAGAGAATAAATTATTTTTTAGCACACAACTTTGACAATAATTTTCCTCGTAATTTGTAAAACATTGTACAGATTTATGCTACCTGGCAATCAACGACTAATATTACTTCCAAGAAGGCAAGACCAACTTATGGCATGTCACAGCAGTATATTTTTCACAAACAGATGGTAAAATTGTACACATCACATTAGGCAAGTTTCAATCTTTTTTGCTTCCATTGTAACACATTTCTTATTAACATTTCGTACAAAATTTTGATTAAACTTTATTTAAATGTTTGATTTTAGAATTTCACAAGTCGAATTACCACCTCAATAATAGGAAAAAAATACATTTGATCTCCGGTTATAAGGTGACTTCACCTCTCTCTCTCTCTCCCAAAACTCAATTTTGAACTTTTTATGCATATTTTTTTTTGAATCATTGGCTATCTTTATTTTCTTTTGCAGTTGTATTCATAACTGTCCAAGAGAGTACAACAAAAGGTAAATTTTCCCTTGGAAGCACCTCAAGCTAGGAACAAGTCTGGTATCCAATTACATTCATGGCATATAACACTTGAAAAAGCTAATGATGTTTTTCAACATTGTTTAGCTACTTTGTTTGACTGATATACTCTCAATACTGCATTTGTAATTTTATCATTGGTCCAACTTTTTGAATAAACAATTTCTCTTTTTTATCATGATAAGGTTTAGCAAAATATCTCATATGATTTTCAATCCCGCAGCATCACGCGGGTGCAAATTTCTAGTTTTTACTAATCGTGATGTTGTTTTCTTTGAAGAAATTTTTCCACTTCAGACCACATATTTTATATTTCATTTTTTTGTATAATTGAATCTTCGCTCCAATTTTATATTTCATTTTTTTGTGACTTTTTGCAGAACTTGGAATCAGCTTTTCACATAATATGCATGATGAATATAAGAAACTCATACACAGAATTACTCCACCAAGGTATATACAAATTAAAATAATAACTTGCGTTAATATCAGTGTTCTAAAAATCGGCCTAGGCGCTCGCTAGGCGCCTGAGGCGGGCTAGGCAGCATTCTTGGCGGTTTGAATCTCGCTACAAATCCCAAACTTGCTGCAATTTTTGCAAAAGATCTACAACTTCCGATCTCGTACGTAGCAACAGAGACCCGAAAAATTTTCTGTAGCTCGTCTCTGTGAAGATGAGGGAAGAGAGAGTGCGAAGAGTGAGAGAGAGACTGCCGGTGAAGAAAAAGTGCTGCCAGATAATTTCTGCAGCTCGTCTGTGAAGATGAGAGCAGAGAAGAGAGTGCGAAGAGAGAGAGAGATAGAGACTTAAACATTTCAATATGTGTTGGTGGTGCAAGTTGAGGACTCAAAAGCTTGGGTGATGTGAAAGAGCATGGACGGTTTGTGATTTTAAAATTGAAAACCATGGACTCTGATGGTTTTGTGGATGGGTGATGTGAAAACCACCTTGGGTAGGGTGATGGACGGTTTGATGGTTTTAACAATGAAAACCACCCACTATGTGGGCTTTTTATATTTTTAAAAGTTTGGGATGTATATTTTGTGTGTGTGTGTGTGTGTATATATATATCTTATATAAATTATAAATTATTTAGATAATATTTTTTTTAAGCATATCCTAAATGTACATAAAACATTCACATATGTATGTTCTTCTATAAGAAATAGCATATTAGTCAATAATTATTTACATTTTATATAGTAAATTTAATTAATTAATATAATATATAAGAAATTTACCTAAATCCGCCTAGGCCGCCTAGGCGTCCGCCTAGACCCCGCCTAGCCGCCTAGGTGCTAGGCGCTAGCCTGCCGCCCGACTAGCGCCTAGTGTTTTTTAGAACATTGGTTAATATAGAATACATTATTTTTTAGCACACAACTTTGACAATAATTTTTCTCGTAATTTATAAAACATTGTGTAGATTTATGCTACCTGGCAATCAACGACTAATATTACTTCCAAGAAGGCAAGACCAACATATGGCATGTCACAGCAGTATACTTTTCACAAACAGATGGTAAAATTGTACACATCACATTAGGCAAGTTTCAATCTTTTTTGCTTCCATTGTAACACATTTCTAATTAACATTTCGTACTAAATTTTGATTAAACTTTATTTAAATGTTTGATTTTAGAATTTCACAAGTCGAATTACCACCTCAATAATAGGAAAAAAATACATTTGATCTCCGGTTATAAGGTGACTTCACCTCTCTCTCTCTCTCCCAAAACTCAATTTTGAACTTTTTATGCATATTTTTTTTTTGAATCATTGGCTGTCTTTATTTTCTTTTGCGGTTGTATTCACAACTGTCCAAGAAAGTACAACAAAAGGTCAATTTTCCCTTGGAAGCACCTCAAGCTAGGAACAAGTCTGGTATCTAATTACATTCATGGCATATAACACTTGAAAAACTAATGATGTTTTTCAACATTGTTTAGCATGTAGCAAGCTTTGTTTGACTGATATACTCTCAATACTGCATTGTAATTTTATCATTGGTCCAACTTTTTGAATAAACAATTTCTCTTCTTTGCACTTTGAAAAAATAGATTTTTAATTTTTCTTTTGGTATCTAAATTTGTTCCGTTCATGATAAGGTTTAGCAATATATATGATTTTCAGTCCATCGCACGGGTGCAAATTTCTAATTTTTTCTAATCGTGATGTTGTTTTCTTTAAAGAAATTTTTTCATTTTAAACCACCAATCCTAACCAACCCGTGGCCACCAACACCCATGCTACAGGCCCAACCCCAATAGTCCCTCTTTTTCCTCCCGTGGTCCCAACCACATCAAACCCCATAAATCTTGGGGTGTGATATCCACACACCCCATTTTACTTCTCACACACCTTTTTGATATTCGGACGTCGGATCGGATGAATTGAAGAAGATCAACGGACATAAATTATCAAGGGGTGTGACACACCCTCCCTAAATCTTCCATATCTTGTTTCTTCTCATCCATCCATGTCTGACTCCCTCTTCCTCAACTCTTCCACCACATGTTCCTTTAGCCTCATCCTCTCCTCCAATTGCGCCATCTCCTTCAGCCTCACCCTTTCCTACTTTAGACTCTTCTTCACCAACCAACGTCATCCCCATTCCTTCAGACAATTTTCCTTCTTCTCTTATGCCAACCATTGTTGTCAATTCTCTTGCTCCATCTGAACCCCCAGCACCACCACATGCTCCTCCTCTTCGCCAATCACAACGCCAAAAAAAACCTTATGTTCTTCTCAAAGACTTCGTCTGTTCGCAGGTGACTCTGCCCCCATACCCTTCTTCTTCACCGTTGCCTAGCCTTTCACCAGCTACTCGTTATCCTCGTTGTCTTCCCCGCTAAACTAAATAAATAAAGGTATTTCTTAGCAAAAAAATATAAGATAAAAAAAAAAGGTAAAGTTAAAAGTTATAAAGTAGTCAAGGTAGTGACGAAGGTGAAGTTATGATAGACACCGCTCTGAACTCTCTTTCTTCCCCGCTAAACTAGCCAGACTTACTCTCCCTATTCCCTATTACTCCCACTGCAATCTTTTTTTGTCGTGTTCCAGTGCAGAGAATGGCAGGAGAAGAAGGCCACGCAATCGGGATTGATCTTGGGACAACATACTCGTGTGTAGCAGTGTGGGAGCACGATCGTGTGGAAATCATAGTGAACGATCAGGGTAACATGACCACTCCATCTTGTGTTGCCTTCACTGAGACTGAGCGATTGGTTGGTGATTCAGCCCTCAACCAAATCATCAGGAACCCCACAAACTCCATTTTTGGTGAGCTCCTCATTTATGGGCTACTAATTTAATAGTATTTTCGGAGTGGGTTCGTGGAAAAAGCTTATATATATATGCTTATTTTTTATGGTCATGTTCATATAATTTATTTTTTTATATTTGTAACACAACAAAAATATTATGAAGTTCAATTAAAACTATAGTTGCAGTGTATTTCTACGTTAAGACAAATGAAAATTTTTCTTTGGTGATGTTTATTCCACACACGCATATCACTCTGCAAATCAACCTTTCTGTTGTAAATCTTAATCCATTATATGAATTATATTATTTTAAAGCAAAAATACGAAGAAACGTTTTTCAAATATTCGAGTAACTTGCCTTACTGACCAACATACAAATTGCAACTTATTTATGTGCTTTTTGTGTAACACAGAGTTGGGTAGCAGTATAACACTGTTGATTAAACCAAGTAAGTCATTGTGTTGTTTTTGATATATGACCCTTTGCTTCTCAGCTGTTTTTCTTTCTTGGAATGGTTCTTTAAATTAGTCATTTATTTGCAGATGCAAAGAGGTTTATTGGTAGGAGATTCAATGATGCCACTGTTCAAAATGATTTGAAGCTCTGGCCGTTTAAAGTCACTGAAGGTCCTGGTGGCAAGCCCTTGATTGTGGTCACCCATGAAGGACAAGAAAAACAGTTTACTGCTGAAGAAATTTCAGCCATGGTTCTAGCAAAAATGCGGGAGATTGCTGAGGCCTACCTGAATTCCACTGTGAAGAATGCAGTTATCACTGTCCCTGCTTACTTTAATGATTCACAACGTCAGGCTACAAAAAGAGCTGGCAACATCGCTGGCCTAAATGTGATGCGTATCCTCAACGAGCCAACTGCTGCAGCAATTGCTTATGGCATTGACAGGCAGGTTGGTTGGTATGGCAAGAGAAATGTGATGATATTTGATATAGGTGGTGGTACTTTAGATGTTTCACTACTTACCATAGGTGATGGTTTTTTTTCAAGTGAAGGCCACAACTGGTGACACTCACCTTGGAGGAGAAGACTTTGATAACAAAATGGTAGATTTTTGTGTTGAGCAATTCAAGAAGAAGCATAATTTGGACGTGAGTGGATACTCTAAAGCACTAAGGAGGTTAAGAACCAAATGTGAGAAAGCAAAGAGGAGGCTTTCATGTACTTCAGCCACTGACATTGAAATTGACTGTTTGTATGAGGGTACTGAAATATTTCTATACAACTATTACCCGTGCAAAATTTGAGCAACTGAATATGGAATTCTTTAACAAGTGTATGAAGCCAGTGGAGAAGTGTTTAAAGGATGCCAATATGGAAGTAAGCAGTGTCCATGATCTTGTTCTTGCCGGTGGATCTTCTAGAATTCCCAAAGTGCAGCAACTATTGCAGGATGTGTTCAAGGGGAAGCAGTTGTGCAAGAGTATCAATCCGGATGAGGCAATTGCGTATGGTGCCGCAGTAGAAGCAGCAGTCTTAAGTGGGATTGGAAATGGGAAGCTTCAAGACTTCACTCTCTTGGATGTCAACCCTTTATCACTTGGACTTGAGAGTGCTAAACGTGCAGATAGTTCCAAGTTATTCATGAATGTTGTGATTCCAAGAAACTCTAGAATTCCTGTCACAAAGAAAACGAATGTTACTACTTCTATTGACAATCAAGTTTCGGTGCCTTTCCCTGTTTATGAGGGTGAAAGTAGCATTGCAAAAAACAATAACTTTTTGGGTAGATTTACCCTTGATGATATTCCTCCAGCTCCGCAAGGTGTTCCTTCATTTGAAGTTTGTTTCAATATTGATGCCAATGGTATTCTGAGTGTCTCCGCCGAAGATAAGTCCACCGGCCAAAGGAAGGGGATTACAATCAAGAGTGACAGTGACATTAGAAATTCTGAAGGAATTGAGAAAGTGAACTGAAGACCTATTTGGTAGGCTGGATCAGATTGGAACATTAGTATTGGTATTAACGAATAATGGCGTTGTTTTTTTTCCTTTTTGATGGATGGATGGGACGTTGTTTGAGTTTACATTTTGCATTCCAATGGTAACTGATCAAATTTTTTGTGCTACTTGAATATTGAATAGACGTAGATTATGTTTAGTTGTTTCGAGATCATTCAATCTTATTTGGATGCGTTTCCACCTATTTTTTCTTCTAAATTTCACATTTTTTATTTCATTTGAAATAATGTAAATGAATTTATAGCACAAACGATGTTCACTTGATAATGTGAGGGTATTGAGGTCATGTTGGAAATAATCTAAAGGCAAAACAAGGCTGAAAGCCTGAAATAGCAGATTGACAATCAACGTGTTTAGCCATGTTTTAAATTTGTAGGGTTAGTATGCTGCTCCACTTAAGAGTTGTTGGTAAAGTTGAAGTAAAAATGAACATGCTAACCCATCATCATCTCTCTCTCTCTCTCTCTCTCTCTCTCTCTCTCTCTCTCTCTCTCGAACTATCCCTAAACCCTAAACTGTAACCACTATCCTCCTACAGCTATGCTTGTCTTTTAAAGTTTTTTAGGGGCTATATTCAATTGAGATTCTGATGGATTTTGACGAAGTTTTAATGAACTTCCATATAGACTGAATTTCTTCAAAAACACATGGGCTGCGGAGAGGTATAATTTGTCAAAATCTTGATTGAAACGCCCAATTAACTTTGTAAGCTCCATTAAAATATTGATTAAATACACCCGAATTTCTATATAAAACCTTATAAAATCCTAATTAATTAAATAATCTTGAAATTCCATAGATTCATTTAAAATCCTAATTAAAACTCATTTGACTTATAATTTTTCTCAAGATCTCAATTGAATAAACCCTAGAGAATGGGGAGTTCTAATCTACCGAACTTCTATAGACTACTTTTATTCTAGAAACTGATTGCATTCCAAGGAGGGACATCCATGCACAACAAGACTACAAAAACTAAATAAATGAATGTATATACATTGATTCCTAGGGATAATAGATCCTCAAACTCCTGTACCACTCAACTTCACTTTTTTTTCAGAGCAGACAGCCTACAGAGGGTCTCACAGAGTACACTCGGCCAACTCCCAAGCATTCTGTTAATTTGTTCTTCTTTGAGTATTCCAAGCGGAGAATGGCAGGAAAAGAAAACCATGCTATAGGGAATGATCTCGGGACAACATATTCGTGTATAGCAGTGTGGCAAAAGGATCACGTAGATCACAAGGATCGCTTAGAAATCATTGTGAATGATCAAGGCAACCGCACCACTCCACCTTATGTTGCCTTGACTCATACTGATGAGTGGTTGGTTGGTGAAGCAGCATTCAACCAGGCCGTCAGAAACACCACCAACTCCATCTTTGGTAAGCTCATTTTCCCTGCACATACATGTATTGCTTCACTTCTTTTGATCATTTGTATATTTTCTGGGAGGTACGTTGTGTGAGTACATATTTGCCTTGTTCAATTTATAGTTAATCTCCTATTATTGTCTTGACTTTTGGGTTCTTTGTATATTAATAGCATTAATTTTGAGAAAATGGAAAATGCTTTTCGCACTCCTCTCCTCTCTTTGCAGACATCTGTCTATTTTTGGTCTTTGAATTGAATAAATCAAAAAAGAATCAAGGGACAAAAATAAGCGAGGATAATTACTCGCGATTAGGCCGATAATGATGAATTTATAAGTGGTACAGTAGTCATGCTGTAAACTAGGTGTCGGAAAACATTTCTTGTGACATTAGGCTGGCCTTTAGTCCAAACTATTTTTCAGTCAAGCAATTTGATACAAGCCAATAATAGCAGTTCATTAGCCACGGCAATGCTGTAAAATGCCTGATTGATATGCTGATGAGAGAACTTCGAATTTCATACCATACCAATACAGCTATTACTTTCCAATTTTATCTAACCATATATAATTGCGATTTGTGGCAAATGTATATGCTTAGCAAAATCTTAGCCTGCCATTTTGTTTGTTTCAATCATATACTTCGCCTTGTCAGAATTGCTGGTATGTCCTCGCTGTTGTACTTTGTTAAAATTTTTTGTTTCTTTTTAAGAAAATGAAAAAATTGACATAAATTTGCAGATGCAAAGCGGTTAATTGGTAGGAGATTCAGTGATGCCTCTGTTCAAAGTGATATGAAACTGTGGCCATTTAAGGTAATTCAAGGTTCTGGAGATAAGCCTATGGTTGTGGTTACTCAAAAAGGCAAAGAGAAGCAGTTTTCTGCCGAAGAGATCTCATCCATGGTTCTCGCAAAGATGCGAGAGATCGCTGAATCCTACCTCAGATCACCTGTGAACAGTGCTGTCATTACAGTGCCTGCTTACTTCAGTAACTCGCAACTTGAGGCTACAAAAAATGCTGGTATTAGAGCTGGTCTAAATGTGATGCGTATCATCAACGAATCAACTGCTGCTGCAATTGCTTATGGCCTTGAAAAGAATACTGGTTGGTATAGCAAGAGAAATTTGCTGATATTTGATTTGGGCGGTGGTACTTTAGATGTGTCGTTACTTAGCATTGGGGATGGTGTGTTTGAAGTGAAGGCTACAGCCGGAGACACTCACCTTGGAGGTGAAGACTTCAGCAACAGAACGGTGACTTACTGTGTTGAGGAATTCAAGAGGAAGCATAAACTGGACTTTAGTGGAAACCGCAGAGTTCTTGGGACGTTAAGAAATGCGTGTAAGGGGGCAAAGAGGAGACTTTCTTTTACCTTTGCTACTGACATTGAAATTGACTGTTTTGATCAAAGTAACGATTTGTACCTGACTATTACTCGTGCCAAATTCGAAAGTCTGCACATGGATTTCTTCAACAAATGTATCGAACCTGTGAAGAAGTGTTTGCAGGATGCTAAAATGGACAAAAACAGTGTCCACGATGTTGTTCTTGTTGGTGGCTCATCTAGAATTCCCAAAGTGCAAGAACTATTACAGAATTTCTTCAACGTGAAGGAGCTTTGCAAAGGCATTAATCCCGACGAGGTAGTGGCGTATGGCGCCGCTGTTCAAGGTGCGGCCTCGAGTGGGAAAGGGAGTGAGAAGCTTCAAAACTACACTCTCTTGGATGTCACACCTTTGCCGCTTGGCATGGCGAACGGGATAGAACGTTCCATGGGAGTTTTTATTCCCAAAAACTTGAGAATTCCTGTCTCGATGAATCGTATTTCGACAACCATCTGTGATGATCAAAGTGGTGGAAGGGTGGCCATTTATGAAGGTGAGAGCACGAGCTGAAGATAATTACTTTTTGGGTAAACTTATCTTGGATGACATTCCTCCGTCTCCCAAGGGTGTTCCTAAAATCAAAATTTGCTTTGATATTGATGATAATGGTATCCTCAGCGTCTCTGCTGAAGACATTTCTACCGGCCTGAAGAAGAAGGTTAGAATTGACAGTGACAGAAGAACTAATTACAAGGGAATTGTGAAGGAGGTGTAACTTCTTGTATTATGAGGGGTAACGGTTATGTCCAGTTTGACTCAGTGTAATTTCTTTTTCGTATCAATAAAGACGTAACGAAACTAATTCGATGGACAAGATCATGACAATTATAACCAAATTGAGCGAAAAGATCGTTGCATATTGCCTTTAGATTGAATAAATTCATAGAGAATCAAGCGATACAAGCTAATAAAATGTGACCAGGAGTGTAAAAATCACTACTAATATTTGTTTTTTAAACAATCACTATCTATTTAGAAATGAGAAAACGAGAGTGTGAAAATCGTTACGCATCTTAAAAACAGCCTTAATGGTGTTTTGGTAAGTAAGTATTATTACATCAACAATTAACAATTCACTAAACAATTAACCTAATAAAATGTGTAAATTGATCGCGTAACAAATTGTTGGATTTCAAGAAAATTGAAACTTTAGGTGCTTAATAGCCGCCAATTTTCCTATTATTTTCTTTGTTAAAAATAAAAATAAATGAAGAATTATTTCTTTTTCCTTATTAAGAAAGGAAAAGGATTTTGCCTTTGTTATTTTGATCTATCGTTTAGATGTTAGATTAAGAACCGAGAATTTTGTCTTTGAATAATATAAAACGAGAGCGTCGCGGACGTGCGTATTTGCTCTGGTTCCTAGGGTATTATATTCCCAAATTCCCCAAATCACAATCCCAATTCAAATCCCATCCAATTCTCTGCCCTAAAATCGTCATGGGAAAGAACGATTTCCTCACACCGAAGGCAATCGCCAATCGAATCAAGGGCAAGGGACTCCAGAAGCTCCGATGGTACTGCCAGATGTGCCAGAAGCAATGCCGAGACGAGAACGGATTCAAGTGCCACTGCATGAGAGAGAGCCACTAGCGCCAGATGCATATTTTCGGCGAGAACTCCAATCGCATTGTCGACAGTTACTCCGAGGAGTTCGAGCGGAGTTTTCTTGATTTGATGAAGCGGAGCCACCAGTTCAGCCGTATCGTCGCCACCGTCGTGTACAACGAGTACATCAACGACCGCCACCAAGTGCATATGAATTCCATCGAGTGGGTAACGCTGACCGAGTTCGTGAAGCTTTTGGGGAGGACTGGGAAGTGTAAGGTTGACGAGACGCCGAAGGGTTGGTTCATTACGCCCAAGGGCCTGGTTCCGAAAGGGTTTGGGGTTCGGGGGTTTAGCGGGTTGGGCTAGGTTACAACGGGCCGAAGCCCTTTGGTCTTGGGCTAAGGGTTTGGCCGGCCAATAGCTCGAGTTGGCACGGCCCCAAGGGCCTGTCTCATTGGGTTTGGGCTTGTAGGCCCTTTCCTCGCCGGGAAAGAAGACCGGAGCTCTCACACCTAGGCTACAAACTAGGTACCAAAATGAAGCTAGAGACAAGAGTGAGTGATTAGGTACCTTTGATTCGTCGTGGAATGGCCGGAGATGGTCGGAATCTTGCTCGAAACCCATGGGGGTTCACCGGAGTCTCCAAACCTTTGCACCAGTTCCTTTGGTGCTGCACAGAGACGAGGGAGAGAAAGAGGTGGTCCTCTCGAGTTGGTGGTGGTGTCGTGGTGTTTTGGGTGTGTGTGTAGATCGGGGAGAGGGAGATCTGAGAGAGAGCGAGAAAGTATGAAAGTTGACTCGAGGGAGGGGGAGGGGAAAGAGAGAAGAAGATAGAATGAGGGCCTGCCACGTGGCACAGAGAGAGAGAGAGAGAATCTGGAAAAGGGATCCGGATTGAGTATAATTTGGGGGTACAAATGTAATTTCATATATGTTAAAATAAATGTAAAATTACACTTAGTTTTGGGGGTGGGATTTAACAGGTATCCCGAGGCCATCTCCAAACGAATGATCCAGAGGGCCGAAAATAGTCCGAAAATCATCTCCAACCAAGGTATAGGCCAAAGGGCTCGTGGGCCCCACAGGATAAAAAAGGGTCAAAGGGCCAATCGGTTGGCCCAACCCAACCAGCCCTGGGCCAGGCTAGATTTTTCATTATTAATACATTTTTTGTCAGATATATCCAACAGTATTGTCCTTTTTTCTTTTTTTTTTTGGGCCAAATTTTTAAATTTTTATTTTTAAAATTCCTTTTTTTTCCCTATAAATACCTAAGCCATTCCTACACCATTTCTCACATAATTTTCACTCTTTTTAAATTTAAGTTGTTGTAATTTTTTTTTTTTAGCCACTCAGTACTACGGTCTGGTTGACACACCCCGATCCGAAAGGGGGGCGTGCTGGCCGTCATGTGAGGGTGACGTAGCCTTGTGCACAGTGCAGAAGAAAGAATAATAAAGAGGAATACGAATAACCCTAACTCTGACAGTGTGCTAGTGCGAGAATAAGTGTGGAAATACACAACCAGAGCATAAATTAGTCCAAATGCAATCTGAAACGACAGATGCTAAATAAAGAACACCCAACGGTGATCCTACATTTGTGGTGATCTATCAAAATCTCCGGATATCCTCGTAAGCCACCAAAAACTACTGCCAACTAGTACCTGGAGGGGCGAAAAACAGAAAGCATGAGTGGGCAAAAACAAAGCTTTTCAAAATCATTTCATTTCTCAAAAGTTCTAACCCTTCGCCGTAAAACTTGTATAAGTTCCCAGAAAATATAATATATAACCATATATCTCACAACCATGCTCACCAATAGTGATAACCAAATGTATGCCATGCCAAAGTATCTTAACCATATGCCAATCACAATTCAGTGCACATATAAGAATGCCAGATATCACATCAGCCCACGGCTGCATATATAGCTCATAATCATCCTCAAACATAACAAATATCCTGCACACAAATCAGCACCACCTCTTGTGGTCTGCACAACATAACTGGATATATAATAAATATGCTCTAGTGTTACGATCACGTGAAGATTGTGCGAATAATCGCGGGTCACCTACGAGTCGAAGCCACCTATAGTGGTCTATACGACAAGACTGTGCACCTAACTTGGATCCAAGGCGAGCATACGGTGCGGGAGGTGAACATCACGTGAAGGACTGTGCCCTAACTCTGGGCGGGAGCACTAATATCAGGTGCAAGTTTATGAGCTATCAATATATCACATCATTTCTCACATATCTCAACCCGTCTCATACTTTAATATAAACTTACCTGGCACTTACCTGTGCGTCCACAGCACCAATTCACATATGCAACTACTAATGCATGAATAAAATAAATAGATACTTTGCATGGCATATCACAACATATAATCATTCATTTTTGTTTTCTGGGAAAAACTCAATATATAGGTATATACGGAAAACCAAAAGCCCACTCACTGATATGTCGAAGGGTCGTAGCCCCCGAGCCTCGACTGATTGCGCTCGTCCTGAGGATAGGTCTCACCTATATGTGAAACAACTATATAAGCATCATTTATAAGCACAAAACCAACACTAGCTAATAACTTCTCATAAAATGCTCAAATGGGGTATATAAATATACCAACACGATCTACTCAACCTCAGGAACATCCCAAAATTTTTAGAATATTTTTCTGAGGTCTCACGCGCTGCCACGCGCCGGCCAAGGCATGGTCAAACGCGCCCCCATGCGAGGCCACGTGCCTGGCACACTGACGGCGTCAGTTAACACCGTCAGGAATATTCCGTCAAATCCAAGCATATTCCGTCTAAAAACTAATGGCATCACTTAACGCCGTTAGCATATTCCGTCAAAACTGACGGACTATACCTCTTCTTCTCCGACGAGTCACCGGACGCCGGCGACTGTTCGCCGGTTTCTGGAAAATTTTCAAAGCTTGATATCTTCTTCATTTCTCAACCAAAATTCACGAATTTTTTACCAAAATGAAGTCCTCGACTAGAAGAACAAGATCTTACCACAATTTGAAGTTCCAAAAACCACGGGATCTTGTCGGAAAATTCCTCGATATTCCGGCCAAATTTCAAACTCGCCTTACTTGACTTCCCGACATCCAATCTTCCAACGAACCACTCCGAGCCTCCTTAGGACCTCCTAAAGCTCCTTGTGAGCTTGAAATCCCCAAAAACACAAGATTTTACGTGAGCGTGAATAGTGACAAAATCGGAGGTTATAGTTCTCGGGGTTTTCGAAGGTTTTCTTACCTGAAAATGGTATGGATGAGTTCGTAGGAACCTCAGGAACACAATGGTGTCCTCAACACCCTCAATCTGTAAGGTTTAGAATGGTTTTGATGTTGTCCGTACGAAAGAGAATGAGAGAGAGAAAGAGAGATAAAGAGAGTACGGGAGTGGAGAGAGAGAAAGAGAAAGGGTGATGTATGTGGTCCAAATGCAAGCAACCAATCACAACACAATTAAACGTCTAAGGGCAATTTCGACATCTCACACTGTCGATAAAAATAATTCAGGACGGGCTGTGACACTAGTGGTATTCCTCTTCACTAGGAAGTGAGAGGTCTTATGTTCGAATCTCGTGGATGGCGAATTCAATACCAAATTAGGTTGCTCATTGTGTGGCTTAGCCGAACTCCCCTTCCCGTTAGTGTAAAAATATCGATGTACTCAAAACAAAACAAAAAGTTGTTGTAGTTTTTAAATTTAAATAATAAATTATGTTTGGCCCTATAACCCTTTGGCCATCGGTTGGAGATGGTTTTTTGTCACAAGGCTATATTTGGCGTATGGCCCTCTGGCCCCTTGGTTGGAGATGGTAAAAAATATGGTCCTGCATTGTTCATTAAAATATTAATTTCTTGGAGGGCCAGAGGGCTAAAACGAGCCCTTTGGCCAACCTTCGGTTGGAGATGGCTTGAGTAAAGGTGATTCCATTCAACTGCGACAGAAGAACTTGTGAGGGAATTGAGACTGATTTAAATGTCAGCAGACTGTTGTAAGACAAGTTAATTTCTAATTTTTTCCAGTATGCTTCAGACTGAAATTTGAAAGATCTTGTACTTATCTGGGTTTGCTATATTTTTATGTTTTGCTCAGGTCCTCGTGCCATCGTCTTGACTTCAATCTGAAGCTTTTATTATTGTTTTTTAGTAAGACTTGAATATTAAGACTTGAAAACTTTAGCTACTCTTTACCCGAATCATGGGTTACACAGACATGATGAATAGAACATTGGATTTCAGGGGAAGCGTATTTTCTATGATTGAGCTTCCCGTTATGATAGAGCGTCTCCTCCATCCTCCTGATTTCAGCTTAGAAATTGCAACTTAATGCTATGTTTGTTCGCATAACATATGAACTAGTAAATATATATGTGACTGGGCATAAAACCACAGTTGTTCTATCATTTCTCAGCTTGTATGTGAGATAATGTTCCACTGCACGCTTCGATAAAGCTTAATTTCTGTCTACCAATTTTTCAAACCTGCCTTAAAAAGTCATCGAAGCGTGCAGAATTCTCAGAGGAGTTGATCAGTGCTAGGTTTCTATGTGCAAATCCACTTCCACGGTTCCACTTTCAATATGTGCAACTAATTTGCCGTTTAGTTTTCTGTTCATAGTTCAGTACACAGATAAGTATTGAACTTTGTATACTAGCTATCGTTTGTCACAGTTTTGTAGAAACTAAATAAAGTTGATATAAAAGAAGGTAAAGTTTATAAGGTTGTAAAGGTATTGCACGCCAAAAGGTTGAGTTGCCTATATGTATTAACTTTTAAGCAGTTCAAAATTTGTGCTTTGTTTGATGCACCTCATAAAACAGCGAACAGAAAATAAATTTTGGAGACTTTTTGCATTCCAAGGCTTTTTGCGCAACAGTTTAGTAAAGCAAAACATAAATGACTCTTCGTTCCCAAGCATAGATCTAACTTATATAGACACCACTCTGAACTCTTTCCCTTCCCCACTAAACTAGCCTTACTCACTCTTCCTAGTCCTTACTACTCTCACCGCAAACTTTTTTGTTCTCTTCTCTTCTTCCCGTGCAGAGAATGGCAGGAGAAGAAGGCCACGCAATCAGGATTGATCTGGGGACAACATACTCGTGTGTCGCAGAGTGGAAGAACGACCATGTGGAAGTCATAGTGAATGATCAGGGTAACAGGACCACTCCATGTTATGTTGCTTTCACAAATACTGAGCGATTGATAGGTGATGGAGCATTCAACCAGGTCATAAAAAACCCAACCAACACCATCTTCGGTATGTTCATCTCTTCCTGTATGTATCCATCTACATATATACCATTTTCCCATTAATTTATTTCTCAAATTAGTTTTTCTTTTTCTCTGAATATTTATAATAGTATTTGAAGTTATAAAATGTGGGGTGATGATGATAAGTTATAATTTAGATTATGATTTTGATGATAATTAAAAAGGTGTAGTACATTTACAGTAGAGTGAAAGAATTTGGGATAGTTACGACACCATTTGGGTGTTGATGATAAGTTATTATTTAGATTATGATTTTGATGATAATTAAAAAGGTGTAGTACATTTACAGTAGAGTGAAAGAATTTAGGATAGTTACGACACCGTTTGTTTAACAATATGCTTTTATTTCAATTATATGACCCATTTCTTTGTTAGTTTTGGTTGTTGGGTTGTGTTTCTAATTCTGTCCTCAATTTGCAGACGCGAAAAGGATAATCGGTAGGAGGTTCACAGATGAATGTGTTCAAAACGATATAAAGCATTGGCCTTTTAAGGTCATTGGAGGTCCTTCTGACAAGCCAATGATTGTTGTCACATACGAGGGTGTAGAGAAACAATTTGCTGCTGAAGAAATCTCATCTATGATTCTTGTGAAAATGCGGGAGATTGCTGAGGCCTACCTTGGTTCAACTGTGAAAATTTCAGTCATCACAGTCCCTGCTTACTTTAACGACTCACAGAGACAGGCTACGAAAAAGGCAGGTGCTACTGCTGGCCTAAATGTGATGCGCATCATCAATGAGCCGACTGCTGCAGCCATTGCTTATGGACTTGGCAAGAAGGCCGGTTGGTATAGCAAGAGAAATGTGATGATATTTGATTTGGGCGGGGGAACTTTGGATGTTTCGCTACTTACCATAGGTGACAGTGTCTTTGAAGTGAAGGCCACCGCTGGAGACACTCATCTTGGAGGTGAAGACTTTGATAACAGAATGGTCAACCACTGTGCTGAGCAATTCAAGAGGAAGTATAACGTGGACGTTGGTGGAAAATTCAAGGCTCTTAGGAGGTTAAAAAATGCATGTGAGAAGGCAAAGCGGAGGCTTTCATTTATGACGACTACAGACATTGAAATTGATTGTTTGCATCTAGGTATCGATTTCCATATAACCATTACCCGTGCCAAATTTGAACAGCTCAACAGTGATTTATTCGACAAGTGCATGGAACCTGTGCATAAGTATTTGATGGATGCTAAAATGGATGTAGGCAGAGTCCATGATGTTGTACTCGCTGGTGGCTCATCTAGAATCCCCAAGGTGCAGCAACTATTACAGAATGTGTTCAAGGGAAGAAACTATGCAAGACCATTAATCCGGATGAGGCTATAGCATATGGTGCAGCCGTTAAAGCAGCCGTCTTGAGTGGTGGGGATCTAATTGGGAAGATTCAAGACTTTGCTCTCTTGGATGTCACCCCTCTGTCACTTGGTGTGGCGGTTGGCATTGATAATCTCATGTCAGTTATTATTCCGAGAAATACAAGAATTCCTGTCAGGATCAAGAAAGATTCTTACACTACTATCAATGATTTCCAAACTCAAGGAGCAGTAGCCATTTTTGAGGGTGAGAGCACAGCAGTCGTAGATAATAACTTGTTAGGTAAATTTATTTTGGATGGCATACCTCCAGCTCCTGCTGGTGTTCCTAAAATCAGTATTTGCTTTGCTATTGATGACAATGGTATCCTAACTGTCTCTGCAGAGGACAAGTCTACCGGTCGAGAGAAAAGGATTTCGATCAACTGTGACAGAAAAAATTGCGACGGAATTGAGATCATGTAGGAAATGATAAAACTACAGCAAAACGAGGCTAACGTTAAGGTTTATCCATGTTTCAAATTTGTACGGGGATGTTTTATATGCACTTATGTTTACATTCATTGGTGAATCGTAGTTTAAAATCTTTGCAAAAAGCTGAAGTTAACCCTATACATTGCTGATCTAACATGGCGTGTCAGTATCCAAAAACAAAAAATAGAGCATTTTCTGTGCATGAAGTAAACTAATTGCCATTAACTCTTTATGCAGGTGAACTTGCTAACATATCATCTTAAGTTCCAAAAGAAAAAATAATATAGGATGTTTAGTACTAAAATCCAAACAAAAATAATATATATATATGTATAGATGGCAACATAGATCAGCTTGTTTTATATGCACGCGTCATGTGTTGTCTCCTATGGACAATAAAACTCAAGTGAAAAGGGATATGATGTGTTTTTCAAAGTATACGGACGAATTATCAGCAAGAGAAAGATAATACAGAAAATAATGGGATGCAACCGGTAACACCATGTATATGTGGGATGCAAAATCACTTTTACATCTCCAGAGGTTCAAATTTTGTTTTGCTCCACTGCATAGATGTAAATGAGGAGATGACAATTTTGATTTGTAAGTGTTTATTCGTTTTTGTGTAGATTTTTTAATTTTTTTTAATTTTTTGTTAACATAACTTTTTTCCGCACAATTTGATGAAAAAATTTCAAAATTTGGAGAACATTGATTTCATCTCATTTAGACGTTGATTTCATAAAGGTTGAAGCAAAACTAGAAAAAATTTAATGAGGAAATGTTTTGTGTGAGATTTTTTTTTTTTTTTTTGGTTAAACGATAGATTTGTTAGATTAGATTTTAGATTAAAGAACTGATAGGGTTCGAACCCATACTGTGGTGCAAGAGCAACACTCTTCTTCACCACTGTGGTAGAGGGCCACTTGCGTTTTGTGTGAGAATTGAAAGAAAATAAAATTGGTGGATGGATGAACAAAATGCTATGCCTATGTATAAAGGAAACTATTTTCTTTTTAAATAGTATTTTGCATCCCACGTGAACCTCTCTCTTCTTTTCCCCTTGCGGATCCTACCTTTTGTGATGCAAAATCAGATGCAATTATGCATCTTTACCTGCCTTTTCCGGTGAGTTGCAAAATTTGCAACTTATACATCACGAAGACTGGAGCAACTTCCGGCAGCAGCAAACGGGATTGCAGGTTTCTGTGCAGGTTTAGAAGAATTAGAGGAGCGGATTTTCGTTCTTAGGGTCTATTTTCGACGACCACAAGTGCGGCCGCACCTCTTTGAGCTTCTGTGGCTTCGCCACTAGTATTGGTGTCGTTTGTATGTTTGGTATATTTTGTTTTTTAGGTACTTTTATACAATTAATGAATTTATAAGGTAGCTGAAAAAGTATTGCACGCCAAATTTGTATTGAGCACTTCAAATTCAAAATTTGTGCTTTGGCATTGATGAACCTTAATTTGGCATAAAATGAACCCGCTGCTGATGTGGAAGTCAGACTTGTGGCCAGGTGGAGGTTGAAATGCCTTTGTGAGTCTTCTCGGCCCCCAGAAGGAATGGATAACTGTGGTTTGCTACCAGTTGTCCCCTTTAAAAAAAAAAAAAAACTAAATATAAAGGGTGAAGTGTTTATTTAGTCCCTGATTTATCACCTTAGTGAAAATTAGGTCCCTGAATTATTTTTTCAATAAAATAAGTCCCTAAATTCTTTAAAAATTGCTAATTCCAACCCTACTATTATATTCAGAGCTATTTTATCCAATTTTTCGTCAACTTAAGTCACTTGACACACTTTAGAGTGTAATACCATCATTTTATCACCTATAAGCCCTTAACATTTCATATAGGTTACGAATTTAACGTCTAATTTACCCTACAAAGCTAACTCCATACACTATTTTTTTTATAGATAGATTGGTAATCTATCCTCCAATGTGTATCATATACAAGTAACATGATTTAAATTGACAAAAAATTAATATCTAATATTAGGGATATAATTGACATATTTTGATAATTCAATGACTTATTTTTTTGAAAAATCAGTTTAGAGACCTAATTTTTACTCAGGTAATAATTTAAAGACTAAATTAGCAGTTCCCCAAAATATAAATTGTTGCCCACTGCACAACTATTTAGACAGAAAAAACATAAATGATTCTACATTTCCCAAGTATAAATTAATTCCCCAGCCAAAGTCATCTCCCTATTACTCTCTGCAACAGTTTTTCTTCTTCTTTATACTTACTGTACATTGCTTCTTTAAATTTGGAACTTAATGAAGAAGATTACTTCATGAAGAACTGTGTCGAGCAATTCCAGAGGAAGAATAATTTAGAAGTTACTGGAAACTCCAGAGCACTAAGGAGGTTAAAAAATAGTTGTGAGAAAGCAAAGAGGAGACTTTCATTTTCGTCTTCAACAGACATTGAAATTGACTGTGTGCATGAAGTTAGTGATTTTTATACAACTATTACTCGGGCAAAATTTGAAGAACTCATTAGGGATTTCTTTATCAAGTGTATGGAGCCGGTGGATAAATGTTTGAAGGATGCTAAAATGGACGTAAGCAGCATCCACGATGTTGTTCTTGTTGGTGGCTCTTCGAGAATTCCTAAGGTGCAAGAACTCTTACAAAATGTCTTCAAGGGTAAGGAGCTGTGCAAAGGAATTAATCCGGATGAGGGAGTGGCTTACGGTGCTGCTGTTCAGGCTGCAGTCCTGAATGGGAAGGGAAATGAAAAGCTTCAAGACCTCACTTTGTTGGATTTCACGCCGCTATCACTCGGGGTGGAGACTGGGCGTGAACGGGACATGACTGTTGTGATACCAAGAAACACTAAAATGCCCGTCAAGAGGAATTATACTGTTACCACTCGGCATGACAACCAAGCTGTTAGATTTGCCGTTTATGAGGGCGAGAGTACAACAACAGTGAATAATTACTTTCTGGGTGATTTTAGGCTCAAAGACATTCCTCCAGCTCCAAGGGGTGTTCCTAAATTCAATATTGTCTTTGATATTGATTCCAATGGGATTCTGAATGTATCTGCTGAAAACATGTTGACTGGCCAGAAGAAGGGGATTACTCTACAAATGACACAACTTCTGAGGGAATTGAAAGAATAATGTAAGAAAGAATCTTATGCCATGCTAAAGACTGAAACATGATTTGTTTTACGTATGCGTTCCTACTGTGTAATTTATCTTGATAAAATGGTTCTAATGTTTCAACTATTATGTTAATTTTGAATTCGTGCTTTCACACGTTTACCCTTTATTTATATACCTATAACAATTAGGGTTTTAATCATCCAAAAAAAAAAAAAAAAGGGTTTTTGAAATAATGACCTAATCCTTCATCTAACAAACAATGCACAAAATCAATACAATCATTTACACACTCTAATAGAAATGCATCCTATCAGGGATGGAACCAGGATCTAAAATACAGGAGGGCCGAAGCTTAAATCTATAAGTAAAACATACAAAATTTCAGCAAATATATAAACCTTTGGAAAAGTTGTGGAGGGACATGGCCACTGCAGGCTCAACATCGGTCCACCCCTGCATCCTATGAATATATGTCAGATTCACTTGTGTACGAGTGTGTGTTGACAAGTGTATCGATTTTGTGTATTCAAAGAAAAAAAATAACATTTTGCGAAAATTTATACAACCAACATGTTTGGGACCTAGATGAAGCCAATATGTGATTCATATTCCTATCTCCACTCGGTTTGTTAAGGAACTAGTTAGTCCTTTCTTGCAGTGTGGCATTAGGACCATGCTGGACTTCAATTTGATATTATAAGGCCCTTATACACTTTTTTTTTCCTTTTTAAAACTTCCTTTTATCACTTGCACCTTGACCAAAACTTATTTGCTCTTCATTGTAAGTGGTGGATATGGCTCGTTTTCAACTCACCACTTTCTGGATGCAAGCTATCAAATTCTGAAAACATTTCTGATTTAGCTTAGAGTAATAATATGGCTTGTAATAAATAAAAAAATTGAAAACAAAAACCTATTTGTTCTTCATTATCTTTTTTTTTTTTTTTTTTTTTTCATTTAGTGCCATGAAAATCAGAAGACATATATGGTTTGTGGTGAGATATGTACAACTAATAATTTTGTATATAAAATTCATTTTCTTAGTGTGGGAAGGGAGAATTGAACTTAAGATATTGGGTGCATGACTAAAAGCTCTTAGCCAAACATGCCCCTTGCAAGTATTATTTATTTTTTAACTCGGTTGATGTTGCAATTTTATCGAATTTTAGAAAGTGAGACGGCCAGTAGCTTAATTTGATTGGAGTTGTGTAATTAAAGGAGTTTCAATTGATAAGTTTAACCGTAGAAATTTGTTCTTTTTGCTTTCTCGGTTTCGCGCTTTGGCATGGATGAACCTTTAACAAACAATTAACCAAAATATCGGTTGTTCTTCTTTGAGTTTTAGCGCTGAGAATGCTGAGAATGTCAGGAGAAGAAGAAGAATTCTCCCAATTTTCCAAAGCTGCCTTAAAAAGTCATCGAAACAGAAGAATTATCGGAGGAGAACTTTACTTAGCTACTAAGACATGTGCCGGCTTCGTATGTGCAAGTCCACTTCCACTTTAAATATGTGCAACTAAGTTGTAAAGTTCTCTCAGAAAAAAATAAAAAAGAAGGTAAAGTTAAAAGGTAGTAAAGGTGAAGGTATAAAGTAGTACTTATCATTTATGATATTTTTTTTTTTTGGTAATCGTTATCGTCTGTGCTTTGGTTGCTGCATAATTTGGCATAAAACAGGCAACAGAAAATAAATTTTGGAGACATTGCATTCCAACGTTTTTTGCACAAAACTTTAGGGCTTTTTAGCTAAATGGTCATGAGATTTTCATAACACATAACTTTAGTCCCTGAGATTTAAAATCAATATAAGTGGTCCTTGAGATTGTCCACTATCCATTATTTTGGTCATTCCATTTAAAAATTCGGTTAAGTGGTCCCTGAGCTTTTTAACGGAAGGACCAAAATGATGGATAATGGACAATCTCAGGGACCAAAGTTATGTGTTATGAAAATCTCAGGAACCAAAATTATGTGTTATGCAAATCTCAGGGACCAAAGTTGTGTGTTGTACCCTCAACTTAACAGAGTTTTTTAATGAAAAGACCAAAATAATGGATGGTAGACAATTTCAGGGACCACTTCTATTGATTTTAAATCTCAAGAACCAAAGTTATGTGTTATGCAAATATCAGGGACCATTTTGACTAAAAAGCCAAACTTTAGAAAAGCCAAAAATAAATGATCCTTCGTTCCCAAGTTAGATCTAACTTATGAAAGACACCACTCTGAATTCTTTATCTTCCCCATTAAACTAGCCTGACTCACTCTCTCTAGTCCCTTCGTATTACTCTCACTGAAATAATTTTTCTTCTCTGGTCTTCTTCTTTATCGTGCTCCTGTGCAGAGAATGGCAGGAAAAGAAGGCCATGCAATCGGGGTTGATCTGGGGACAACGTACTCGTGTGTCGCAGTGTGGGAGCACGACCGTGTGGAAATCATAGTGAATGATCAGGGTAACAGGACCACTCCATCTTGTGTTGCCTTCACTGAGACTGAGCGATTTGTTGGTGATTCAGCCATCAACCAAATCATCCGGAACCCCGCCAACTCTATTTTTGGTTAGCTCCTCGTTTACGTGCTACTAATTTAACAGTATTTTCGAAGTAGGTTCATGGAAATTGCTTATATGCTTATTTCTTATGGTCATGTTCATAAAATATTATTTTTTTTAACACAACAAAAAGAAATAAATATAAACATTATGAAGTTGAATTAAAACCATCGTTGCAGTATCACACTTTAAATTAAACCAAATAAGTCAGTATTTTGTTTTTGATACATGACCTATTGATTTTCTGCTGTTTTTCTTTATAGGAATGATTTTTAAATTATACATTTATCTGCATATGCAAAGAGGTTAATTGGTAGGAGATTCAATGATGCCACTGTTCAAAGTGATTTAAAGCTTTGGCCATTTAAAGTCACTGAAGGGCCTGGCGGCAAGCCCTTGATTGTGGTCACCCACGAGGGACAAGAAAAACAATTTGCTGCCGAAGAAATTTCAGCCATGGTTCTAGCGAAAATGCGGGAGATTGCTGAGGCCTACCTCAACTCAACTGTGAAGAATGCAGTTATCACTGTCCCTGCTTACTTCAGTGATTCACAGCGTCAAGCTACAAAAAATGCTGGCAACACTGCTGGCCTAAATGTGATGCGTATCATCAACGAACCAACTGCTACAGCAATTGCCTATGGCATTGACAGGAAGGCTGGTTGGTATAGCAAGAGAAATGTGATGATATTTGATTTAGGTGGTGGTACTTTAGATGTTTCACTACTTACCATAGGTGATGGTGTGTTTCAAGTGAAGGCCACGGCTGGAGACACTCACCTTGGAGGAGAAGACTTCGATAACAAAATGGTGGACTTTTGTGTTGAGCAATTCAAGAAGAAGCATAATTTGGACGTGAGTGGAAACTCTAAAGCACTAAAGAGGTTAAGAAACGCATGTGAGAAAGCAAATAGGAGGCTTTCATTTACTTCAGCCACTGACATTGAAATCCACTATTTGTATGGGGGTACTGATTTCTATACTAGTATTACCCGTGCCAAATTTGAGCAACTGAATGTGGATTTCTTTAAAAAGTGTCTGGAGCCAGTCGAGAAGTGTTTTAAGGATGCCAATATGGAAGTTAGCAGCGTCCATGATGTTGTTCTTGCCGGTGGATCTTCTAGAATTCCCAAAGTGCAGCAATTATTACAGGATGTGTTCAAGGGGAAACAGTTGTGCAAGAGTATCAATCCGGATGAGGCAATTGCGTATGGTGCCGCTGTTCAAGCTGCAGTCTTGAGTTGGAATGGAAGTGGGAAGCTACATAACTTCAATCTATTGGAAGTCACGCCTCCGTCACTAGGGGTTCAGACTAATGAAGACTATTGTGAGACATTCATGAGTGTTGTGATTCAAAGAAACAGTAGTATTCCCATCAAGAGGAACACAACTCTACAAACTCGCTATGACAATCAAGTGTCCATCAAGTTCCCCATTTATGAGGGTGAGAGTAAAAAAAACCAAAAATAATAATTTTCTGGGTCAATTTAGGCTTGAGGGTATTCCTCCAGCTCCAAGGGGCGCTGCTAAATTCGACGTTTGTTTCAGTATTGATGCCAACGGTATTCTAAGTGTTTCTGCTGAGGATAAGTCTACCGGCCAGAGGAAAGGGATTACAATCATGAGTGATAAAGACATAAGGAACTTTGAAGGGATTGAGGTAGTGAACTAATTAAGAAGCCTAGTCCTAGAACTGAATTAATTAGGACATATAATATAAAATCAGCTGCTTTACGTTTTAATTTTTTGAGTCGTTTTATCTTTATTGGAATATAAATGAATCTATAAGTAAAACATACGAAGTTTCAGCAAATATATAAGCCTGTGGAAAAGTTGTCGATGGCCATGGCCATTGCAGGCCTCTACATCAGTCCGCCCCTGACTTCTATCAAAGACAAAAATAAAAAATAAAAAATAAAAGATAGCATTTTACCAAAATTAATACAACCAACACGTTTAGGGTTTGTTACGGGACACGTTAGTCCTTTCTTGCAATGTGGCCGCATGACCATGCCAGACTTCAATTGGATATTATAAGGCACTTGCATTTTTTTTTTTTTTTTTGAATCAACGATATTATCTACACGAGGGATAGGCTTAGCCTCACAATGGTTTAGTAATAATGTGGTTTAAATTCTCCTTTAGCAAGAATCGAACCTAAGACCTCTCACTTACAAGTGAAGAGGAATACTACTAGTGTGAAATCCCGTTCCTGGATTTCACTGTTATAATCTACGTATTTGTATTATTGAGATTTTATATTATTTTGGAGAATTTATATGAATTTATTTGAATTTAGATTTTAATTAAATTAGTTATGAAGTTTGAAGTTTGAAAATTAATTATTTAAAATCCGTAGACCTTCGGGTGTCACTCTTAATGTTTTCGATTTGAGCTCGACACTACGAGTGCGTAGGCGGTCGTTCATGAATCGAGATGAGGAAGGAGAAGTTATGGACGTTATAAGTTTCTTAAATAAAATAGGAATTTAATATTTTAGGGGTTGCCATTACTTTGGGAAGTAACCAATTAGAAAAGAAGAAAATGAAAAAAGAAAAAAAGAAAAAAAGAAGATTAGAGCTGCCAGATGGCAGCATGGGAGAGGAAGGAAATGAGAGTGCGGGAGAGAAAAGGATGAGGAATTGGGCCAATCAGAAGGGGAAGCAAGGTGGGGAAATGAGGGAGAGAAAACCCCCCAAACTGGACCCCTTAACGACCCGCGACCCGACTCGGTGGTACCTATGTTTTTCGATGCCTAGCACGGTGGTTTTCCTGCAAGTTGAAGCCACTCACCACCTGGAAAACATTCCTCATCGTTCCCTCTACCAATTCTACCCCAAAATGGAAGAAATTTGGCCCCATTTCACAAAGAACCGAACTGGTGGGTGCGGAGGTTCTATGGTGGCGATCCTTCAATCCTGAAGCTAACTCCGTCAACCACCACCACCAATAGACTCCCTTCAACCTCAGGAACAAAGCCCATGCATTGGTTGGGGCATCATAGCTGTTTTGGAGTTGAATCAAGAACACCCAAATTCAAGGGTTTCCGACGGGTTTGAGTGAAATTATGGCTTTTTCTGGCCAAATTGGCTTTGGTCACAGGTATGAAACTTGCTCCATTCATTGAAATCTACATTTCTATGAAATTTGGTAATTTTTGAAAATAGTTGAATTTTCCGACGAGTCGGGGCGACGACGTGTGCGGCGGCGCATCGCCAGTGGGCCGACGATGTCTTTCTAAGGTCAATTAGATGCCCTTATTTTGTATTTGATATTCGTATGACGTGGTTGATCGTTTGTACCTAATTTCATTACGATACATTATTTGATCAATATATGAATCGACGATCCGACCGTTGGATCGTCACCAAACTCTAATACATTATAGAATGTAATATTTGTAAAACTAATTGTTGACCGCCTCTTGATTTGGTGATTGGCGGAGATCCGACTGTTGGATCATAATGAAATTTTAATGTGTTGTTTTAGAAGCATAATGTGGATCTTTGGAAGTTATGGATCCAAAATTCGATGTGCAGATCTTTCGGATCAAATTATGTAGGGTTGTGGGCACCACCGTTGATCGAGAGTTGACTTTTGGTCAACATGTCTCGAATCGTTTATAAAACTAAAATTAGTATTAATAGAGGCATAGTGAGGCTATGCAAGCTTATCCTAGTGAGTCACTTTAATATATGTGATATGGTGATTACCCGATTCTTTATATTAATATCCTTTGGTGGATATGACTTGGTTTTATAAATGTGTTTTCTGTTAAAATGTGATTTTTTTTATAATTGGCCATCGATCTATTTTTTTTATTTATTAAATGTGAATTGATTCATGGATTGGTAATATTTGTGAAAAAGTGATTCGAATTGCATATTGAAATGTTTGTTATATTAAGGGCTAGTAGGGGACCATGACCCTGCTTGGTTAATCCGCGATAGGGGGTCACTAGTGGTCCTACTTGGTTAATCCGCAATGGGGGACCATATTATTTATGGATCGTGCTTGGTTAATCCACGATGGGCGATCCTTATGGCCATACATACTTAGGAGTGATCATGCTTGGTTAATCCGCGATGGGTGATCACTGGCTAACAGTTCCATATGTGTGACTCTGCTTGGTTAATCCACGATAGGGGGTCACTACCTACGTGGTTATCTTGGTCCTGCTTGGTTAATCCGCGATAAGGGATCATATTTTCTATAGATCGTGCTTGGTTAATCTGCGATAGGCTATCCTTATATATTTGGTATGGCCATAAACACACACTTAGGGGTAATCATGCTTGGTTAATTCGTGATAGGTGATCACTGCCTAACAAATGCGTAGAAGTGACTCTGCTTGGTTAATCCGCAATAGGGGGTCACTGCCTACTAGGTTATTGCAGGGGTGGTTCTGCTTGGTTAATCCACGATAGGGGGCCACTTCCTATTTGGTTACTTATGTAGGCTTCGGCTGAACTACGTCCCTCTAGCCCTAGTTTTTAGTGTTTTCGTGAACTATAGTTTTGAGAACTTTGTGTTTTGAATTAGAAAAGTCGTTGGATGTTTGGATGACTCCTTCGGAGTTGTTAGAGACTTGACTATGTTTTCATAATTACGAACTTATATTTGAGGTTTATAAACTGTGATCGATGGTCTTTCTTTTTATTGAATATCACATACTTGTATCATTGTCACACACTCGAGCTTCGTAGTTTATCCGAGTTCTGGTTGGCCAGTGCACAATTTCCATGATGTAGGCACTGATTATACATGTGACATGTCTGGGTAGATTACAGACACACACAAATAAAACACTCGCCAGCCGGTGGCCGAACGCGCTGCCAAGGCACGGCCACACGCGCACGCGCCTAACATATACCTAGACAGAATATTCTGTCAGAGTTAACGAAATATTCCAGTGAAGTTAACACCGTTACCTTTAACGCCGTAAGTTAACAATGTCAGAATATTCTGTCAACTTTGATGGAATATTCTCCTTCTTCTCCGGTAGACCTCCGCCGCCGTCTGGTTCGCCAGAAACTGGGAAAATTTTCAAAACTTCATAACTTCTTCATTTCTCAACCATTTTTATGCACTTTATATGGAAATGAAGCTTATGACGAGTAGAACAAGATTGTACCTTTTAGAAGGCCCAAAAGTGGACAGAAATGGCTTGAAAATGGCTCGATAAGTTTGGACCTAACTCCAACCTCCCAAAACCGTGTGTTTTCACATTGGTTCCACTTCAAAACTAGCCTAGGGACCTCGGGGAGTTGTGTAGTTGCTTCCCCAACCTTGAAAACCTTGTAACTTGGCTGAGATCACGTAGATGTAAAACTCACAGAGTCGGAGCTTCCGAGTTGACAAGTCAAAACTCGTCCATTCGAGGATCGGTTTGTATGGTTGGGTTCGTGAGGATGAGAAGAGTGTGATGGTGGTATTTTGAGGTTCGATCTGTGAACTTTGATGATGTTTCTTGAGGTTGCTGAGAGAAAGAGAGATACGGCTAGAGACAGAGAACGAGATGAGGAGAGAGAGAGAGAAAAAAAAAATTGTGTTTTGATTGGCTGAGAAGAAAATGAAATCTGATTAGGTGCAAGAAATGAGAAAACAATTGATTGGTGAGGGATTAAGGGCACGGGTCACCTTTAAAAACAGAAAGGGATAGGGTTTTCAGATTGTGCACAGTGAAAGTGTGCTAGAAAATCCGTCTTCCTATCAAAAATAGTGTTTCTAATACTGATAGATTAGTATACACGCGTGTACAATTTTACCCGCTATTAATGCACTTTAACGAAGCGTAACTTCTTCGTTACAAACCCGATTTGGGTCTAGTTCACGCTCACGTGTTCATAACAACGAGTTCTATTTAACTACGATAATGAGAAAAATAATTTAAAAGCTGAATAACAATGTCCACGTCGGATTCCACTTTGCCATCAAGGGCATAAACATTATTTTACACACTCAGGGAGAAAAATACATAGAAAATTAAGGACGGGTCGTCACAACCTAACCCCCTTAAGAAAATTTCGTCCCTGAAATTTTAAAACTATTGAAAACCATAATTAAAGAACAGACGTGGATAAAGATCTCGCATACTCTCCTCTGTCTCCCAAGTAGCTTCCTCAACAGAGTGGTTCCTCCATAAGACCTTCACCAAACGAACGGTCTTGTTCCTGAGAACTTTGTCTTTCCAGTCGAGAATCGTCATCGGAACCTCATCATAAGTCAAATCTGGGTTAATCTCCAACGGTTGAGGAGGAATCATGCGTGATGGATCAAAAACGTATCTCCGTAGCATAAACGCGTGGAACACATTATGCACCCTTGACAACTCTGGAGGTAGATCCAATCGGTAAGCAACTTCACCAACTTGCTCAATGATCTGGTATGGCCCGATGTAACGAGGGCTTAGGTTTCTTTTCTTACCGAACCGTACAACAGTTTTCCATGGCGACAGCTTTAAGAATACCCAATCTCCAACTTTATATACTCAGTCAGTCGAATGTCTGTTTGCTATACTCTTTTGCCAATCCTGCGCTGCTTTCAGGGTAGCCTTTATCACCTGAATGTTTTGTGTCGTCTCATTTACGATTTCAGGACCAACCAAAACTCTTTCGTCGACCTCGGACCAACACAACGGCGTACGACAAGGTTTTCTATACAACGCTTCAAATGGTGACATGCCAATGCTGGAATGAAAGCTGTTGTTGTAGGCGAATTCTATCAAAGGTAAGCGCTTGTGCCATTCATCTCCAAACTGAAGGACTGAAGATCTCAACATGTCTTTCAGTGTCTGAATAATCCTCTCTGATTGCCCGTCAGTTTGAGGATGATAGGCGGTGCTGTAAAGTAACCTCATCCCTAGAGCTTCTTGAAAAGCTACCCAAAATTTTGAAGTAAAATTGGGATCCCGGTCAGAAATGGTACTAAATGGAACACCATGATACTTGACGATTTCAGAGACGAAGAGTTCAGCCAACCGACTTAATGAGTAATTCTCATGAACAGGTAGGAAATGTGCTGACTTGGTAAGCCGATCTACTATCACCCAGACACCATCATAGCCATTTCGCGTACGAGGCAGCTTGTACTTGAAATCCATTGTGATATCTTCCTATTTCCACTGAGGTATGCAAAGTGGCTGTAGCAAACCAAAAGGCTTCTTTCTTTCTGCTTTGACCTGCTGACAGATTGAACAACGACTCACGTACTCCGTAATTTCTCTCTTCATTCTTGGCCAATAGTAGAAAGGTCGGATAGTATGATACATCTTAGTATTCCAGGATGCATCGCATAAGCTGAGATATGTGCCTCATCAAGGATTTCTTTCTTCAGTTCTTCCACATTTGGTACATACATCTGATCACCTTGCATAAGCATACCATTAGGCATTCGAATCCTGAGATCTCCTCTATTTCTGTTCAACACTGCTTGCTTTAACTCCTGGGATTCGGAGTCATTCATCTGGGCCTCAAGAACACGATCCAAAAAACTGGTCTGACTTCGAAACTGGCAAGTAGAGCTCCCTGGTGATCCACTCCCAAAGTGGTTCCCGTAGATCTTAGGTCGGTGAGAAGAGGAACACGACATGCATAAAGAGCATTAAGTCGATTGTGAGATTTCCTGCTGAGCACATCTGTTATAGTATTCGCTCAACCAGAGTGATATTGTATCGTGCAGTCATAATCACTGATAAACTTCATCCATCTACGCTGTTGGAGATTGAGTTCTTTTTTAGTGAAGATATATTTGGGGCTTTTATAATCAGTGAAGATTCGACACATTTCCCCATAAAGATAGTGTTACCAAATTTTCAAAGTGAAAATAATGGCTGCCAATTCGAGATTATGAGTAGGGTAGTTCATTTTATGGGGCTTTAATTGTCGTGAAGCATACGCGATCACCTTTCCATGCTGCATCAACAGGCAGCCTAGACCATTCAGAGAGGCGTCACTATAGATCTCGAAATTCCCACTGTCATCGGAAAATGGTAAAAAAAAGCATGAGTGAGACAATACTTCAACTGCTGAAAACTTCATTCACAGTCATCACTCCATTCAAAATTAACTCCCTTCCTGGTCAAACTTGTCAGAGGCCGGGCTATGATTGAGAAATCTTTCACAAAACGTCGGTAGTAGCCCGCAAGACTAAGAAAACTTCGTATTTCAGTGACAGTCTGAGGCTGCTCCCAGTTTTCCACTTCTGCTACTTTCTAAGGATCTACTAGAACGCCTTGAGCTGATATCATGTGCCCCAAGAATGACACCTGATCCAGCCAGAACTGGCACTTACTAAATTTGGCGTACAATTGATTCTCCCTTAGCTTCTTCAAAACTAGACGTAAAAGTCTAGCATGGTCAGCCTCAATCTTAGAATATACCAGAATGTCATCGATGAAAACAATTACAAACCTGTCAAGGTACGGACAAAATACTCGATTCATCAGGTCCATAAAAGCTGCTGGAGCATTAGTCAACCCAAATGGCATCATAAGAAACTCATAATGACCATATCGAGTTTGGAAAGCTATTTTCGGAACATCATCACTTCTGATCTTCAACTGATAATAGCCAGACCTTAGATCGATTTTTGAGAAAACATAAGCACCACGAAGCTGATAAAAAAGATCATTGATACAAGGCAACGGATAACAATTTTTAATTGTCACCCGATTTAGCTGTCTGTAATTGATACATAGCCTCAAGGTTTCATCTTTCTTCCTCACAAACAAGACTGGAGCTCCCCAAGGGAAAGTGCTCAGCTGAATAAATCCTTTTTCAATAAGTTCTTGCAATTGGGTTTTTAATTCCCTTAATTCCGCATGAGCCATACGATAAAGAGTTAGAGAAATAGGGTTGGTACCTGGAATTAGGTCAATAGTGAACTCCACTTCACGATCCGGTGGTAAGCTAGGTAAATCATCAAGAAAGACATTAGGAAAATGTCTGACTACCCGGACGTCTTCCACACAAGCAGGAGTCTCCTCAGTAAACACGACATGAGCTAAGTAGCCTTGACAACCTTTTCCCAACAATCGTTTCGCCCTCATGGCAGAAATAATTCCATGCTTCAGACCGCTACGTTCGTCTACGAAAGCTACCATTAGCATGCCCGGTCGATGGAAGGTAACAATCTTCTGGTGATAATTCAACATGGCACGATTGTAATCTAACCAATCCATGCCCAAGATAACATCAAAATCAACGATGTCCAAGGGAACAAGATTAGCTGGCATTACGATATCCTCAATGAGAACGGGACATCCTTGATACTCCCAACTAACATAGTAAACTTCACCCTCTAGGCATCGAGAATTCCAACTCATAACCGAGGGGAGTGGGATGAGGTTGAGTCTTTTAAGCAAACGTATGGGAAATAACCGAATGAGTAGCACCCGAGTCAATTAATATTCTAGCAAAATGGTCAAGAACATTCAATGTACCCATAATCAAGTCGGGGTTACCCTGAGCATCCTGCAAGGTGATGTGATTAACACAACCCTGTGCCTGGTGCAGGCCTTCATGACCCTTGTTTCCCTGGTTGCCGCATCCCTGATTGCCTCGACCCTGATTGGTCTGATTAGTTTGCCTAATCGACCGCCACTGCTAAAGGTTACTTCAAGATTCTGGGACTGTCCCCCAGCATACCACTGTGATCCGCCGCCATGATACAGTGTATAATTTGTTTGGTATTGCGGATAGCCGCCCTAGTAATAAGGAACCTCAGGCGTAAACTGATATGCTTCTCCCTAGTACTGGGGTATGTCACCCTGATAATGAAAAACACCTTCATATCGTGTATGATGATAGGTACCGGGTCCTGGAATCTGCTGGAGATGGACTGCAGGTGGCAGAGTAGGAGGTTGAGGTTTCTGAGTCATAGGACATTGAGCAGCTCTGTGTCCTGTCTGACCATAAGTATAGCATCCAGTACTTCCCCTTTAACACTCACCAAAATGACGAGTATTGCATCTACGACAGAGCTGAGCACTAGAATTGTTAGGGTTCCTCAGATTCTGAAAGCGGGAACTACGTGTGGACTTGCCGCCCTTTCACGACGTATTGGAATTTGAACCACCGCTCAACAATCCATAACTATTACCACTCCTTTTGAAATTCTGAGTCTTTCGAGGGCCGAAAGATGACTGCCCCCTGTTATTATTCCTGGGAGCATTATTATCCTCTTCATCATCGTCATCATCAGGAGCATTCTCAGAATCCTTGACACGAAGCAGAACCTCAAAGAATTCCTGGTAGGTAGAACATGGAGTAGAAGTTGCCAAAGAATGCATTCGCTTACAAGTCCCCTTCTTAAAATAACGAAGCATCTCCTTGGGATTCTCAACGATCTCGGGACAATAACGGGACAAGTCCATGAACTTTCTGTGGTACTCAGTGGCTGACATCTTACCTTGCTTCAACTCTGTGAATTCGTTCCTCTTCCGATCCTTATACTCCGGAGGTGTGAATCTCCCCTCAAATAAACGCCTGAAAACATCCTAATTCATGGCATCTTGAGCAGACAACGGGCGTGACTCCTGAGACCACCATGATCCAGCTCCCAAATAGAAGAACCAAGTCGATGTCTCAACCCATCTCTCATCTGGAAGATTCCCTTGTCACTGCATAACTCGGAAAGTCTTCTTAACATTGTCGATCCAAACCTCGGATTTCTCAGGTCCCTCATTGCCAAAGAAATTATTTATCTAAAGATGGGACACTGTCTCAAGAGTAGTCTTCTGAGGAGGACGAAGTGTAGACTGAATGGCGTTGGCGATAGCATCACCGAGTTGCCCAAAATCGAGAAAATTAGTCTTAGAAGGGCCAGGTGGCGCTCTACGAGGTGGCATGATTCTGACATAAGAGATTAATAATTATTAGGACCTATAGCACATATGAGGAATGCATGACTGCCAAAACCTATGCTTTGATACCAAACTGACACACCCCAACCAGAGTTGAGGCATGCTGGCCGTCACCCAAAGGTGACATAACCAAAAGTGCAAGTGAAAAATGTGAATAAATTAAAACTGAAGCTAGAACTTAATGAAGACTGATACAGTGAGTGCGCAGTAGTAGGTAGAATGCATAAGATACAATATTCAAAGCATAAATGACAAAAGTGCAGTCTAAACTAGTTAAGTGCTTAATACACAACCAGAACAAGTCCCTACCTTTAAACAGAGATATGTCAGAATCGCCGGCTAAACCTCGTATGCCACAGAGTAACTCAGCTATCTAGGACCTAGAGGGGCGAAAAACAGAAGGGTGAGTAGGTAAAAACAAAAGTTTATAAAACACACTTATTTTCTGAACATACTAACCCCTCGCTGTAAAACATGTATAGTTTCCTATTAATCATACTACGTATAAGTATGAAAACCAAAGATAAATCAACAATAATGCGAGACATGCAATGAATCATAATATCTCAACAGTGACATAAGTAAATCAAAAGCAATCCAACAGTAATACCAGAAATATGCCACATCACGAAAGCTCAACAATCCATTCTAACACGCAAGTCGTAGTCACCTAAAGCGACCTGTACGACTGAGCTGATACTCATCAATCTATGCTAGCACACTAGTCGGAGTTGCCTAACGCAACCTGTATGACAAGACTGGGTGTAATCATAATATACGCTCTAGTGCTACAATCACGTGAAGACTAGCGCTATTCATGGTCACCTACGAGTCGGAGTTGCCTAATGCAACCTGTACGACAAGACTGGCACCTACTTCAATCCAAGGTGAGCGTGCGGTGAGGAGGTGAACATACACGTGAAAGACTAGCCCTGGCCCTGGGCAAGCACTAACACCAGGGTGCAGCAATGATGAGCAACTATATAAACATAAGCAATGCCATAATGATTCAATCATGCTAATCAACAATATAAACTTACATGCGCATCCCGTAAGATCATTTCAGCATTTCACAACATTAACACATTTCTTATAACGATATTTAATCATGGCATGAAATGCATAACTCAATTTAAAAGCATTTGTGGAAACTATAAAGTATATAGATATATACTGAAAACAAATGCCCACTCACTGATATGTTGATGAATCGTAGCCCCTAGCCTTGTTTGTCCTTGTACATCCTCAGGGTAAGTCTCCCCTTTATGCGAAACAACTAATAACAATTAATTAATTAACACATACATTACAAGGCTAAGAAAAACCCCCATAGTTTGCTTAAACTGAGGGTTTAAATATACCAAAACATTCTACTGGACGTCACGGACACACACAAATAAAGCACTCATCGGTCGATGGCCGAACTTGCCCTCACGCGCCGCCACACGCCACCAAGGCATGACCACATGAGCGGCCACGCGCGTACGCGCCTAACAGATACCCAGACGGAATATTCCATCAGAGTTAACAGAATATTCCAATAAAGTTAACGTCGTTACCTTTAACGCCGTCAGAATATTCTGTCAACTTTGACATAATATTCTGCTTCTTCTCCTGTGGACCTCTACCGCCGCCGTCTGGTTAGCCGGAAACTAGGAAAATTTTCAAAACTTCAAAACTTCTTCATGTCTCAATCATTTTTATGCACTTTCTATGGAAATGAAGCTTATGACGAGTAGAACAAGATTGCACCTTTTAGAAGTCCAAAAAGTGGACATAAATGGCTTGAAAATGGCTCAATAGGTTCAGACCTAACTCCAACCTCCTAAAACCGTGTGTTTTCACGTTGGTTCCACTTCAAAACTAGCCTAGGGACCTTGGGGAGTTGTGTAGTTGCTTCCCCAACCTTCAAAACCTTGTAACTCGGCTGAGATCACGTTGGTGCAAAATTCACCAAGTCGGAGCTTGCAAGTTGACGAGTCAAAACTCGTCCATTCGAGGATTGGTTTGTATGGTTGGGTTCGTGAGGATGAGAGGAGTGTGATGGTGGTATTTTGAGGTTTGATCTGTGACTTTGATGATGTTTCTTGAGGTTGCAGAGAGGAAGAGAGATACGGCTAGAGAGGGATAACGAGATGAGGAGAGAGAAAGAGATAGAGAGAAAAAAAAAACTGTGTTTTGATTGGTTGAGAAGAAAACGAAATCTGATTGGGTGCAAGAAATGAGGAAAACAATTGATTGGTGAGGGATTGAGGGTTCAAGTCACCTTTAAAAAAAAGAAAGAGATAGGGTTTTCAGATTGTGCACAGTGAAAGTGTGCTAGAAAATCCGTCTCCCGATCAAAAACAGTGTTTCTAACATTGATAGATTAGTATACACGCGTATAGAATTTTACCCGCTATTAACGCAATTTAACGAAGCGTAACTTCTTCGTTACAAACTCGATTCGGGTCTAGTTCGCGCTTACGCGTTCGTAATGACGAGTACTATTTAACTACGATAACAAGAAAAATAATTTAAAAACCGAATAACAACGTCCACGTCGGATTCCATTTTGCCAACAAGGGCATAAACGTCATTTTACATACTCGGGGAGAAAAATACATAGAAAATTAGGGACGGGTTGTCACATTTGAAGTGGTGCTTTTGTGCACTTGTCTACTGAAACTACCTTCTTATTTGAACTTTCTACTAAAAAAATTTCAACAACAGTATAACAAGTACCTCGCCTTCCTGTAATTCAAATCAACCAATCCGCATTTCTTAACTGGACTGTTAATTTCTATTATGTGTGTATTTGTGTACATTTTCATTTTTCTTTTGGAAAGAAAGCTATATTTCGTGAATATAAGGCAGGCTGAACTGATTTAAATAATTTTGGGCCTTTCTATCCATGAATTAGTTTTGGGGTGAACCTCAACTTCCATAAATTTCTTCGAACTCTCTCCCAAACTTAATGAAATTCTCATTTGATCTCTTCCCATGTTGTTTTGCCACTTTTTTTTTAGGAAACTAGATTATAATCCCTAAATAAGATATATTTTTCAATAAAGTTGGGTGTAAGATTAAATACTGATTTTGGTCCTTTGACTTCATATATCACCTAAAATCTAGCTAATAATTATTAACTTTTGTTTTGTTATATTTTTAGTATTATAAATAAAAGATTTTTACTTAATTTGTATTCAATACGGGTAAAAAATTACTTAAGTGGTAACAATTCATATATGTTTACATGCATGTATATAAATACATAATTTGTGTACCTATGCATATGTACATCAATATATATTTATGTACTGATATATATATATATATATATATACATATATATATGTATGTATGTATGTATATATGTATGTATGTATATATATATGTATGTAACATCCCACATCGCCCAGGGGAGTGATCCTTAAATGTATATTCCCATCCCTACCTAGCACGAGGCCTTTTGGGAGCTCACTGGCTTCGGGTTCCATAGGAACTCCAAAGTTAAGCGAGAATGGGGCTAGAGCACTCCCATGATGGGTGACCCACTGGGAAGTTGCTCGTGAGTTCCCAGAAACAAAACCGTGAGGGAATGGTAAGCCCAAAGCGGACAATATCGTGCTACGGTGGTGGAGCGAGCCCGGGAAGTGATCTGCCCCGGGCCGGGGTGTGACAATTGGTATCAGAGCCAATCCCTGGTCGGAAGTGTGCCGACGAGGACGTCGGGCCCCTAAGGGGGGTGGATTGTAACATCCCACATCGCCCAGGGAAGTGATCCTTAAATGTATATTCCCATCCCTACCTAGCACGAGGCCTTTTGGGAGCTCACTGGCTTCGGGTTCCGTAGGAACTCCGAAGTTAAGCGAGAAGGGGGCTAGAGCACTCCCATGATGGGTGACCCAATGGGAAGTTGCTCGTGAATTCCCATAAACAAAACCGTGAGGGAATGGTAAGCCCAAAGCGGACAATATCGTGCTACGGTGGTGAAGCAGGCCCGGGAAATGATCCACCCCGGGCCGGGATGTGACATGTATATATATATATATGCATCTATATATACATTTGTGTATCTATACATATGAACTTATGTATATATGTGTACCTATATATACATTTCTACACCTAGACATATGAATGCACACATACACACACACACACACACACACACACACACACACACACATATATATATATATATATATATATATATATATATATATATATATTCATGTGTTGTAAACATTCCTAGTTTAAGTGTGATTGTGTAAATCCTAGATTTGATTTGATTCTAGTTATCCTTTCCTATTGCAACTTGTATTCCTTGGGGATGAAGGAATATATTCTCTCTTTTTACCACTATAAATAAAGGCACAATGTAGGACGGATAACACACATATTCCACTACAATTCTACAAACACATCTCTCTCATTCTCTCTACTCTTGCCCTCGGCCCTCTCTCTCCCTGTCAGATAAAATAGACCACAACATGTTATCAACACGCTCCTACCGCTGCACTTAGGAATCTGGCGTTGAATAATTTTTCTACATCAAACCAGTTCATCCATATCGTCACGCAATCAGGTTCTTTCAAAACAACGGTTTTTATCTCGATATTTTTGCAACCCTGATAGCATGAACATTCACCATAATGCATGATCCTACTTTACGTTTTTCAAATTTTAGATTCTACATAAATTGTGTATGCATTATATTCATAATTATTGGATTATGTGAATTTGATATTTGCCATGAATTGCATCAAATATATGTACATGCATTAAAATTATTGAATTGCATATGCATCAAATTGAATATGTTTTTAATTGAATTATATATGAATTGAATTGAAAAAAAATTTAAAAAAAAATTAGCGATTGGGAACCTAGGGTTCTTCGAACCCCCGACATCACCCAGGCTTGCAGCCTGCAGACTGATGTTGCGCGAAGCCGAGAACCACAGAGCCAGAAGCTCCGAGCTTCACAACCCAGAAACCCAACACCATTGATGGTGTCCCTGTCCATGATCACCACGGGTATGGCCTGCAACCACCACCCTGACCCTTTTTGGTTATCAACACCGACGACCCGAAGTCGTCCCTAACGGAATTAGACCGAGATTCATTTGAATCTCGTCGAAATTTTTCGAAAATCTGATTTAAATTTTCTAGGGTTTGGATGTTATAATGTTAAGATTACATCATCTCCGTTCACCACCGTGGTCGTCAACGACCACCATGACTCAACCCGGGTCCTAACACACCCCAGACCACCGCCAGAAGCGATAGGTCCAACGTTCTTCTCCGGCAAAACTCACCCAGCACACACTGGGGTGCTTAGCTCCAAAACCCGAGCCTTTCTTAGGCTTGGCCCATTCTCGGTGACAGCTCCAACCCATTGGGCGTTGAAGCTCCCTTCAGCCCAATTTTTTTTCCGGCCTACAAACGAAAAAAAAAAAACAAATATTTTTGGGCTCGCCTGAAGCGGCCCGTATGAAAGTTGTTTTTAGCCTTTGGGCTTGCCTGCAACAGCCCATTCCTCCAGCCCGTGAAAAAAAAGAAAAAAAGAAAAAAAAATTTGGACCCGCCTGAAGCGGGCCGTGTGCATATTTGGGGGCTCGCTTTCAGCGGCCCGTTTTCCCCTCTCCTTGTGGGCCTGCAGTCCCACCCGAGACCAAACCCAGCCCACCCTAGGGCCTAGGATGCACGACACCAATTTTTAAAAGCCACCCGTGGGCTTATTTTTTCTTTTGGGCCCCAAGTTTTGTTTGCCTAATTATTTTAGGCCCAATGGGTTTTATATTTTTTCACCCACACTTTAATTTGGCCCCGAAGTTCAAATATCTAATTCAATTATAATTGTGTACCTAAAAGTTCTATTTCTTGCATATTCTTGTTGCATATTTCTGTGTATATATTTGTGTTTGCCTGCAGAAATATATGAACCTGAAGTTCATAATTATTTTGAAACCTGAAGTTTCTTATAGATATGCCTTGTTTGAAAACTTGAAGTTTTCTTTAAAAACATCAACCATGAAAACCCGAAGTTTTTTTCATGCAAAATTAAACCAATACATGTTTATTAGAACCTGTATGTTCTACTCCTAGGTGAATGGATTGATTTTTTCTCCATTACACTAACCACATATTGTCCATCTATTTTGTGATAGGAACATGTCGAATTTGAACAAACTCGACTTCACTGCTTTAGAGGTCTCTGGAAGGAACTACCTCAAGTGGGTCTAAGATGTGAAGCTCTACCTCACTGCAAAGAACTTGTGTCTTGCTATTGAAGAAGAGACGGACAACCCTGTTGGCGAAGCTGAAAAAGCCACCGCTATGATCTTCATCCGAAGACATAACCACGACGCCTTGCAAACTGAGTATCTTGCTAAGGAGGATCCACGTGCAATTTGGGTCGCTTTAGCTGATCGTTTTCAAAAGGACATATTCTTGCCTGAAGCAAGACATGATTGGCAACATTTGCGCTTCCAAGACTTTAAGTCTGTGAATGAATATAATTATGAAGTTTGTTGAATCCGATCACTTTTCAAGTTTTGTAACGAAACTTTGACCGAAGAGGATCTCCTGGAGAAGACCTATTCGACCTTCTCTGCTTCTAAGATTGTCATGCAGCAACTGCATAGAGCTAAGAAGTTCACTAAGTTCTCGAATTTGATCTCTGTTTTACTTCTTGCTGAAAAGCCGAACCAGTTGTTGATGAAGAATCATCAAACTCAACCTACTGGGGCGACTGCTGTGCCTGAAGCACATTATAGCACAAATCAACACCAACGACAAAAGAGGCGTGGTAGGGGCAGCCAGAAGCCATCCCACCAAGGTCAACAGAGTCCAGGACAATCCAAGGGAGGAAATAAAGCCCAGAAGCGCTCAAACCTCGCTCACAAGGCCCCGAACTTCAAGAATAAAGGCAAAGCACCTGAAACCATGGATGCAGATATGTGCTATCGCTATGGTTCAAATGACCATTGGTCTCGTGTTTGCCGAGCTCCTAACAAGGCTGTAGATGAATATCATTCTCGTCGTAAGAAGTTTGAATCAAACTTTGTGCAAGTGGACGAACCAGAGACTACAAAGATGGAGGTTTCTGATTTCAAGAGGATACCACCCCTATGGAAGATTAGAATCTTAGACATAGACTTATTTTTTAGTTGAAATAAGACAATGGGGCCGAATTCCACCTAGTGGCCGAACCCCCCTTGTTTTTGGTTGATTTTTGAACAATTTTCTTTTATGTTTGGATTATTTGTTGGTGATTTTTTTTTTTTTTGGATATTAAGTTTTAATTAATTACCATCCTTGAATAAATGAAATTATTTTGAATTGATATTTGTTCTTAGAGCTTTTATGCATGTGACCGATTCAAATTAATTTTTCATTCTAAGTATGACTAGTGGGAAAGTTAGTTGTCTGGCAGATAGTGCAACCACGCACAAAGTTTTGCATGAACGTATCTATTTCACTAACTTCATACCTAAGAATGCACATCCAACCTAATAGAAAGATACGGTAAGGCACGTATATTGTTGTCCAATGGTACAATTTTGACCATTGTTGAGGCATTATATTCTCCACGTTCCGGAAAAACGTTGTTAAGTTTCAAGGACATTAGAGATAACAATTACCACGTTGAAACCCATGTAGAAAATGAAGTTGAATTTATGTGCATAACTTCCTACGAATATGGCCAGAAGCGTATTTTAGAGAAGATGGAGCGTATCCCGAGTGGTCTGTATACTACGACCATACACCTCATAGAATGCCACTATGTGGTTGGCCCTACTACTGGGATCACGCACGAAATTACACTTTGGCATGATCATTTGGGACATCCTGGACGAATAACGATGTGTCGTATCCTCAAATCATCACACGGGCATCCACTAACCCGAAGCTTAGGTTCGATCCAAGGAATCGCATGTCAAACATGTTCAATGGGAAAGATTATTACTAAGCCTTTTTATGACAAGATCTGTTCGAATCCTCCCATTTTTCTACAATGGATTCAGGGGGACATTTATGGACCGATTCACCCTCCATGCGGACCATTTAGATACTTTATGGTTTTGGTTGACGCTTCCACACGTTGGTCACACGTGTGCTTGTTGTCCACAAGGAACGCTGCATTCTCCAAACTGTTAGCTCAGGTTATCAAGCTCAGGGCTCACCACCCTGATTATCCGATCAAATCTATTCGATTGGATAATGCTGGAGAATTCACATCTAAAACTTTTGATGACTATTGCATGTCCATTGGGGTTGAAGTTGAGCATCCCATACCCCATGTTCACACCCAGAATAGCCTGGCAGAGGCTTTCATTAAGCGCTTACAAATGATTGCTCGATCGTTGGTCATACGTACCAAGCTCTCGATCCCTGCTTGAGGCCATGCAATATTGCACGCATCAAAGTTGGTCCGCCTGAGGCCTGTTACGACACAACCATTTAGTGCCCTTCAGTTGGTTACCGAATATGAACCCGACATATCGCATCTGCGTATTTTTGGTTGTGCGGTATATGTGCCGATCTCGCTGCCCTTACGTAAAAAAATGGGGCCTCAGCAAAGGATGGGAATCTATGTCGGATATGATTCTCCTTCAATTATTCGTTACTTTAGAACCTTTGACAGGCGATCTGTTTACCGCTCGTTTTACGGATTGTCACTTTTATGAGACAATCTTCCCATCGTTAGGGGAGATAGGAACGTCAACATTCCTGAAGAACGATGCGAATTATCGTGGACGACTCCCACTTTGTCTCATTTAGATCCCAGCACCGCTCAGTCTGAAACTGAAGTGCAGCGCATATTAGATCTCCAGAGCGTAGCTCAAAGCATGCCATATGCGTTCACCGATCTAGCGCGCGTGACAAGATCACATATTCCAACTGCGAATACGCCTGCAAAGATGGATGTACCAAATGTACGACGGACTTCCCTCTTGGAGGCCTGAGACACCAATCTTGGTGTTCCACGTACATTAGCGGCTAGCCAATCATATGTCCCTACACAAAAGCGTGGTAAACCTCTTGGTTCAAAGGATTCACACCCCTGGAAGAGGAAACTCACGGCACAAGGTCTTGAAGAGCCTTTATTATGTATATTGTTTATTGTGTCTGCATATTAGTTTATTTGTTTGGTTTTGTGATTGTCTGTATAAATTTTTATATAGTTTAATTCTCATTAGCAAAATATTTTAAAAAGTCTTCCATTTTTTTTTTTTTTAACAAACAAAAAAAAGTCTTCCATTTTAAATTGCTAAATTTGATTTGTAGAAATAAAATTTCCTATTTTTAAGGCCTAATTGATGATTAAGTTAGGAATTTTAGAAAGAAAATTTGAAATAATAAAAGTGGGCATGGGTATTTAGTATGACTGATAATGAGTTTTAAAGTTAGGGACTAAAATTAGATTTATAAAAGTATCCCGGTTATAATGAAAAAAAATAATCTTCTTTAGGTCCTTAAGTCTAAATACCCTCTTTTTTTTTCTTGTATTTTGTTTCCTATGATGTATGAAAAAAATATCATTTCTAATCTTCTTAAGAGCATCTTTTATGGGCTCCCTACAAGAGCTCCTAACTAAATTTAGGTAGGATTTAAAAAAAAAAAAAAATCAACTCCAATCATGCTCCCTATCCACCTCTGAAGATAGGGATTCATCTAGGAGCTCCTAAATATAGGGAGGGAGAAAAGAGCTCCTAGTGACTCTATAATTAATGCTAACTGTTTTAAATAAATAATTAATTCATATTGGCTAATTATTGACTCGTAGTCACTACGACTCTCTAAAGTACTCTTGTTGGAGTACACCTTTTATAGAGAACTTCAAACAAGCCACTGATCTGTATGGGCCTTGGATCTTCCTCAGTCCCTAAATCAATAGTCTCCAAGGGGTCTTGTGCCTCTGGTGGTGGCTTGTCAGGTTCTGCACACAAAAATTCAACCAACTCTGGACTCTCGGGCAAGTCCTCTGGTCCATCCAAGTCATATATACATTCAGCCATTTATATGGCTGTATCTAACTCTCTCCCAAAAAACTCTTTTTCCTCTCTGTTCTAGCTGCTTAAAGTTTCTCGCTGCCATTCATCATCTTTTCTTGCCGAGCTCTCCTTTTCTTGCTTCCTCTCTCTTCCATACACCAATAGTCTTTTGATTAAGGACCTAACTGCAATTACTTGGTCTTTCCTCCTTTGTTCTGACATTACTGGTGTTGGGGTGTTGGGACAATGTGGGGTCTATCCCACTCCTCTCTCGTGAGGAACAATCCTTATTCCAAGAGCTTTTGGGCCGTCACCTTGGTCGGGCGACAGTTCTCATCAGCTCCCAAGCACTAGAGAATCCCCACACTGGGATTGTAAAAATTGGCTTCTACCACATTGGCAGTGAGAAGGAACGGCCGTGACCCGGCCTCCACCATTTCCCAAAATCCTGGTCCCATTGCTCCTTCCTTATGGTAAACTGCTACATGTTCATATAGGGTGGAAGGTATAGAGAGACTCTGATGAATCCAATCTCAGCCAAACAAAGCTCCATAGGTGGAAATACAATCCACAACGAAGAAAGCCAACATGATTTGTTTGGACCCCAAGTCAACCTCTAGTGGCAACATACCATGAGTTCTAGTGATGGCTCCAAAGAAACTGGAAAATGTTAGATCTGTGGGGATGAGATCATCTTCACCTCTACACACCATCTTCATTTTCTTGTATGGCAACACATTGATTGTAGCCCTTCCATCAATCAAAACCCTCTTGAAGAGTACTCCCTCCAGATTAGCAGTTAAATAAATAGGCTTGAGATGGTTGGCTAGGGTTAAGTTTGGACGACTGAAAACCATCTTGTCTGAGTAGACTCTCTCAGGCTTACTTTTAGAGGTCTCGGGCAACTCCATCTTGCCCGACTCTTATTTCCCCACTTCTTCAACACTAACATATGCCATTATTGGTTCTGTTGCCAAATAATCACCCTCCATTATTGTGGGTTGATCAGGTTTGGCACAGAACATGGCTGATAAAACATATGCCATGTTTACGTGGAAGTTGCTAAGTCCAGGTAGATCCTCCTTCTTGCCCCCAATATGGCCCATAAATTCATCTAACCAGGCCTGTGCTTCTTCTGGTAGCATCAGCTCGGGCAACCTTTCCTCCTGAGCCATACCAAAGTTTGGTATTTGTTCTGGAACTTCACAAAGAGTATCAACCAACAAAGGTGAGGGCATTCTTCTTTCAGGTGAGATAGTTCCAAAACAAATTGGCTCCGGGCTCCATATTGGTGTCGGCATCATTACTATATCCTCTTGAGCTCGCCTCAGGATTTTGTACTTCCCAAGATGAGGGTTTTGTGAGACATGATCTCATTTCCCTTCTGTCTTGCTATTGGCTTTCTCCACTTCCTTTCTACTTCTCCAATGAAGTTGATTTCTTCCACCGTAAGGTACTTTTTCAAACTTCACGTTTTCAAAGGTTTCCGAGGTGGTGGGGACTTTTAATGAGTTCATATGGGCTTTGTTCTGCCTCTGAACCCTCCTGATCATAGAGGCTCTCATTTCTTTGACAGGCCTCCCATCATTTCCAACCACGTACCATTTTCGCCCGAGTTGGGCAGGATTCTTCTTTGTGACTGGATTCGATGTTCTCTCATTTCTTCTGACATCTCCACCGCTATAACTTGGCTAGGGATGTCTACCCACTTTGGTGTCTTGGCCTCCTTGTCTTCTACTTCTTCAGAGGCTTCGTGATTTCTGAACACCTCTGACAATCCCTTTGGTTGAGAATCTATTCTTAACCTTTGGAAAACGTTCTTGGATGTTTATCTTTCTGCTGACCGCATGATGCTTCTTCTGGCTTCTTGTTCTTTCCTCTCTCTTCTCCTGATCAACTCCTAATCAATGATGGCTCCAGGTGCTGGTACCTCGAGTTCACACTCACACTGGCATTTGCTACATAAAACCACCCATTTGACTATAACTGTTTTTTGTCTCTCGGGTAACTTGATAGTCCCCTCAGTGGGTCTGCCAATTAGCCGTCTTTCAGCCTTTACTTCCCACGTAGCTTTTCTTTTCCCTTTCTCCGCCCAAGTCAGATTAATCATGTTGATTGGGGCCTCTGGGAAATGATATGTGTAAACAATCATATTAGCCTGCCTGGGGTTTCTCTAGTAGCAACTTTCCCTTGACTATGAGATCTTGTATCCAATCTCTAAACTGGACATAATTGGCTATGAAGTAGTTGAATGTGTAATGCAGCTTGCAATACTTTTTTCCTCTCAATTCCTCAAGCTTGGGCATCTTTTTGGTGCTGTCGGGCACGATCACTCTTACCCGTACCAACTCCTTGTAGATCTTAGGGGCCTTGGTCAAATCGAATGAGTAACTCTGGTATTTGGGAGGCTTCATATGGACAAATCCCCCATCGTTCATCACCACCTTCTGATCCTTGACAAGTTGAACTAACCCCTTCACCATTAAAGGTTTGAAGGGAGTAGTCATCTCCGCAGCACACATCTTCATTCCTTCTCTTCCATGGCCATCAATTTGTTCTAGCTCAGCTTCCTCAAACTCCACCTGGTGAATTGCAACTTTATTTTTGTAAAAATGAGGAGTCTTAGATGAGTGCTTCACTTGCTGTTCTTCCAACAACAGTTTCTCGTACTTCGTGGTAGCAATCACTAACTCTTGCAATTCATTGAACTGCACATCGTAAAACTTTTTTTCTCAAAGGTAACCTCAACGCCTTTTGAGCAATGGATATAAGATGGGCATGATTGATGGGGAACTGGCACCTCATCCTTGTATTTTGAAACCTCATCATGAAGTCCTCCGTGGACTCATGCTCGTATAGCTTTACTTCCACCAGGTCATTAATGGACATCTCGGGCTCAACCTTGTAGAACTGCTCGTGAAAAGCCATCTTCATTTGCCCCCAGTTAGCAATAGAGTTAGGGGGCAAAAAAGAGTACCACTGAGATGCTAGATCAATCAACAAGTTCCCAAACAATCTCAGTTTTTAATTGGGATTGTCTTCGAATGCCACACAATGGTTGGAGAACTTGAAAATGTGATCCCTCGAGGACACACTGCCATCTTCTCCACTAAATGTTGGGAATGCGGGCATCTTGAAGTTAAGGGGAAACGGGTTCTGTTCATCAATGTACTCAGGGTAAGGCTTCTGGTAGGTAATCCTGAACAACGGGTGAACCTGCGGTTGGGCATTCTGGACCACCATCCTCCTTAACTCAACCAACTCCTCCCTGAGTTGCTGGTTAACAGCATTGTCATGTGGGGTGTGAGGAGGTTCCTACTTTGGGCTACGATCGTTGCCCGCAAAGGTTTCCATCCTTGGTTCGGGCTTTCTCCATTTGGGCCTTCCTCCCTTATTAACCAATGGTGGTGGGCTATAAGGGGGAGGTTTGTTCGTAGTTGTGAGCTCGCATTTCCCGCTGGGCTCTCCAATTATCTGGGGCATCCCATACTTCTTCCTGTCTTGCCTGCCTTGCCCCTACTATCTAGTGAGAATAGTAGGGGGTCCGGCAACTCTGCTTCCAAGATTTCCTCTAACACTGGCTGGTTAATCTCAAGTCCTTCTATTTTCTTTCCCCTATCTTTTTCTTGCTCCAGTAAAGGAAATAAGGGAACAACTGGTTCTTCCACTGGGCTCGGTTGTCTCATCACCTCATTATGACCACCTCTCAGGGTAGAAAACTCTAAATCCAGTCTTTTTTGCAAACTTCTTGTTAATGAACAAAGTCTGCTGACTTCCCCCTGGTCTCTAGCGAGATTTTCTCCATACTTCTCAATACTTGCACCATGGTGGCTTGTAAGTCCTCATTGGTTATTTTTCCTCCTGACTTTTCAGATGAAGTCGGGCTTTCCAAAATGGTTGATCCTTGTAGGGAAGGGAGATCTTCGGGTCGATCTGTCATTTTTGACCTTAGTAAGTTGTAGGGTGGCCTGCACTCTGTAGTCCACCTGGAAGTTTGTTCCTTTCTCTTCTTTCTTGGCATACAAGACTTCTTCTTTGGTCCTACTGGGGATGCCAAAACTATGTTCGGGCAAGGATTTCTCTTGGAGAATGACCTCTGGACCTCAGCACAGCTCCCAAAGGGATTGGCGCATTGGTTGATTGAGTTTGAGGGTCGGGCTCTTACTTGCTTATGTGCTGCAAGAAAAGGACAAAGTTAGTTCTGAAATATGCCTGTATGGGGCCTTAAGTGTAGGCCTTGAGGCTAGCAATCAAAACTAACTAAGTGCGAGGCGTGCTACTACTATCTCAGTATAGGATATGTAGAACAAGTGTGTTTAAGTCAATTCATTGCGCCCCAAGTACTCGGACTTCTTGTTATCAAATGATTGTCATGGATAGGTTAAGTCCATATTAGGTTCTTTTTTTTGCCTTGTGATCAAGGACTTTTAGTTCATGGTCTTGTATGCTTAAAGGAATGGTGTTCAGAACCCCTTAAGTCATTTGCTTAGTTCCAGATTGGTTTTAAATGAATGAGGATCCATACAGATAATCAGATCTAGATACAAATGGGATTCTCAAAGTAGAAAACAAGTGGAAATGAACTGAATACATGCTGGAAAATGCAATAAGTAACAGATCTACTAATTTAGAAAATAAACAAAGAGCTTCAGGCAAGATTTCACCTTGTCCAGCAAGGTTGAACTTCTTGCAAACGCTTCTCTTTGAGTTTACAAGGGTTGTATGCTTTGGAAAGTGATGGGTGGTAAACAAGTTTACACGAGGGGATCGATACTACAAAAGTAGCAGAGCTTTAAACTAGAGAAATATAGGCTTTGTGGGGAGACTATTACTAAAAGATCTAAGATCTGGGCTGATTACAGTTTTTGATTGCAAATCTGGCTTGGGAGCAGATTTTTTAAGTTTGTTTGTTTGATTGGTTGAGTGTCTTTGTCTCTGTTGTCTCTTTTCCCTTTTATAGGCGCCTTAGCCCGACTGCAGTTGCATGGTTCTTGCCCGAAAGCATTTGGAGGGTAGTGAGTCATCAGCCATTTTACTTAACTGCCACTAGAAAGTGCTTTTTGGCTGATAGTAGGTTAGTCTCCATCACTTGTCACTTCAGTGGACAGGTGGCTGGTTACTTGGCTGAGAATGCTTCAATTCTGCTATTGGGCTTCGTGTTGGGCTTTAGGCAATTCTCTTTTAATTGTCATCTTTGGGCTTCTCTTCTTTAAACCCATTGTTCAAATATTAACCCAAACAGGGTGCATGGTTGGAAAGCAAATAAACAAATAAACATACAATGTGAGAAAGTTTTATAAATAGGCAAAAGTTAGAGAGATAACCTTTCTAAGGACAGGAGCGAAGCAAGTGCAAAACATCACACTATAACTTTAGTAGCTATAACACAAAAGGATGGTAGATAAAGAAAGGAATGGATACTAATATTATTTCTCTTGCTTTCTTTCGCAGTGTATTTGATAACGGACGGAGTGCTCTATTTATAGAAAGACTCCCGTAACTACATCCACCTACTATACAATGATGATACTTTTGAAAGTATCAAACATTATTACTAAGTCTTTGGGCATCCATTTGAGTAGGCAATCACCCACTTATTCTATAACACTCCCCCTTGGATGCCCACATATCAACATCAATTGCCTCGTTAAAACTTTGCTCGGAAAAACCCAATGGGAAAAAACCATAGCGAAGGAAAAAGAGTACAACTTTACCTGAATTGTTGATATAGTGTTAAGTATGCTTATGTTGGCTCGTTAAAACCTTGATAGGAAAAACCCAGTGGGAAAAATCCTAGTCGAAGGAAAAAGAGTACAACAAGCATGTATCATGGATGCTCCCCCTGATATTTATCTCCCTCTGATTCCGCATTCTTCAAATTTAGCTGATTGGTAAGTCGACGTAATCCGATACTCTGCAGTAACTTCTGAAACGTGCACTTGGGTAGAGACTTGGTGAACAGGTCTACCAGATTTTCATTGGAACAGATTTGTCTGACTTCAATAACTTTAGCCTTCTAAAGCTCATGTGCATTGAAAAACTTTGGAGATATGTGTTTAGTTTTTTCGCCCTTAATGAATCATTCCTTCATTTGGGTAACACAGGCTGCATTATCTTCATGGATGACAGTTGGATTGTCTTTCTTCGAAGGTATACCACATGAATTCCGGATATGATGGATCATTGAACTTAACCAAGAACATTCACGACTTGCTTCATGTAAAGCAAGTATTTCCGAGTGATTTGAAGATGTAGCAACTAGTGTTTGCTTTATTGAGCGCCATAAGATTGCTGTATCTCCATTAGTGAACACATATCCAGTTTGTGAGTGGGCTTTATGCGGATCAGAGAGAAAACCAGCATCTGCATATCCAGCAAGGATCTGGTCATTTGTGGATTTCTCTGAGTAGAAGAGACCCATGTCTGTTGTCCCACGAAGGTATCGCAAAACATCTTTGACTCCTTTCCAATGATGAATTGTTGGAGTAGAGCTATACCTTGCTAACAAGTTAACTGAAAAAGTTATATCTGGTCTAGTACATTGTGCTAAATACAATAAAGCACCTATTGCACTCAAATATGGTACTTCTGGACCAATAACCATTTCATCATCTTCTTTTGGACGGAAAGGATCTTTCTTAATGTCCAAAGAACGAACGACCATTGGCATGCTAAGTGGATAAGCCTTATCCATGCCAAATCACTTCAGGATTTTTTCAATGTAAGCTGATTGGTGGACCAAAATTCCATTAACACAATGATCGATCTGCAGGGCGAGACAATATTTTGTTTTCCCAAGGTCTTTCATTTCAAATTCGTTTTTCATATATTCAGCAGTTTTATTGAGCTCTTCAGGAGTTCCAACTAGGTTCATATTATCGACATAAACTGCCACTATAGCAAATCCAGAATTAGATTTCTTAATGAACACACAAGGGCAAATGACATTGTTGATATACCCTTCTTTGATCAAATATTCACTGAGACGATTATACCACATTCATCCAGATTGTTTCAGCCCATACAATGATCGCCTTAATTTAATCGAGAGCATACCTCATGGTTTGTTAGTTGTTTCAGGAAACTTAAGTCCTTTTGGGACCTTCATGTATATGTCAGTATCTAATTCTCCATATAGATACGAAGTGATGACATCCATAAGTCGCATGTCAAGCTTTTCTGAAACCACTAAACTTATTAAGTAACGGAACGTAATTACGTTCATTACAGGAGAGTATGTCTCATCATAATCAATTCCAGGTCTTTGTGAAAAGCCTTATGCAACGAGTCGTGCTTTGTATCTTGCAATCTCGTTTTTCTCATTGCGTTTTCTTGTGAATACCCATTTGTAACCCACGGGATTTACATCAGGCGGAGTTTGGACTACTGGTCCAAAAACACTTCGCCTTTCCAAGGAATTTAATTCTGCCTGGATTGCATCTTTCCACTTAGGCCAATCTTGTCTCTGTTGGCATTCATCAACAGAGCGGGGCTCAATATCATTACTTAATATGATTTCAGTGGCTACTGCGAATACGAACATATCATCGATGATTATTTCATTCTGATCCCACAATTCATTAGTACATGCATAATTTATGGAGATTTCTTTGCTTTCATGTACTGCTGTCTCTTCAGGGACATGTGTCTCATCAAGGACATTTTCTTTTTCTAGAAGTACAGACTCATGAATTGTGGATTTGTCATTCATTTTCTCTTCCTGAATGATTTCATTTGGATTCAGCTGTGCCCTTGTCTTTCTCTTTCGAGGGGCTGAATCTTTTGAACCTGGGGGTCTACCACGCTTCAGGCGTGCACCAGATGAATCATTCGCTGCCACTTTATTTTGTCCAATATGGACATCAATTCTTGCAGGTGCATTTGCAGCTGGTATATGTGATTTTGTCACTTTCATAGCATCATTAAATGCATTTGGCATTTGATTGGCAATACTTTGAAGATGAACGAACATTTTCACTTCATTTTCACATTGAGTGCTACGTGGATCAAAATGAGACAAGGTGGGGTACAACCCATGTTAGCTATTGCCGTTCTTTTAGAACGGTTTTTTCTCCCCCTAACAACAGGAAGACTGTCTCATAAAAGTGACAATCAGCAAAATGAGCTGTAAACATATCACCTGTTAGGGGTTCCAAATATCTAATGATAGATGGTGAATCAAAACCCACATAAATTCCCAGTCTACGCTAAGGTCCCATTTTAGTGCGTTGCGGTGGTGCAATAGGCACATAAATAGCACAACCAAAAACTTGTAAATGTGAAATGTTTGGCTGATGCCCAAACACGAGTTGTACTGATGAGTATTGGTGGTTGGATATAGGTCTCAATCGAACCAATGATGCAACATGTAAGATGGCATGTGCCCATGCAGAAACTGGCAATTTTGTTTTCATGAGCAGAGTGCAAGCTATTAACTGAAGCAGCTTGATCAATGCTTCTGCTAAACCATTTTGAGTATGGACATGAGGAACAGGGTGTTCAACATCAATGCCCAATGTCATGCAGTAATAATTAAAGGTTTGAGATGTAAATTCACCAGCGTTATCAAGTCGGATTGACTTAATGGGGTAATCTGGGAACTGTACTCGCAACTTAATTATCTGAGCAAGAAGTCTCGCAAAAGCTACATTTCGAGTAGACAAGATACAAACATGTGACCATCTGGTAGATGCATCAACCAAAACCATAAAATATCGAAATGGTCCACAAGATGGTTGAATAGGTCCACAAATATCCCTTTGAATTCTTTGCAAAAATGATGGGGATTCAACATCAACCTGTAGTTGTGATGGTCTAATTACCAACTTCCCTTGAAAACAAGTCTTGCAAGGGTTATCATTTGAGATAACAATGTCTCTACTCAATAATGGATGTCTATTAGAGTTGGTAATGATCATATGCATCATGGTGGATCCTGGGTGACCCAAACGGTCGTGCCAAAGCATGTAAACTTTTGAAGCAATGAACTTCTGGTTCATGACAGTATGTGATTCAATTGTCCTTATGTATGTATAATACAATCCACTCGACAAATCACGTTCTGGGTATCATTTGAGGTAATGCATAGATACTCCACATTTTCTACATTTTTCGTTTCAATGTGGTATCCATTTAAACGTATGTCTTTGAAACTCAACAAATTTTGAGTAGATCGAGTAGCATACAACGCATTTTGTATGGAGAATATTGTTCCATTTGGTAACATAATATGGGCTTTCCCTGATCCTTCAATTACATCTGATTGGCCTGATATTGTTGTTACCCTTACTCTTGTAAGCATCAAGCTTAAGAAATACTTTCGATCACGAAGTATTGTATGTGTAGTTGCGTTGTCTGCAAGACAAATATCTCCACCATTTCTTATGTTTTGAGAATAACCATAGTTTTTATCCATGCTTTCTGAGTAAACGGGATCACGGTTAAAAACAACTTATAACAGGAAATTTAAATGCCACTTTTATTGAATTGAAATGCTAGTTTTAAACTACAAGTTCAGAATAATAAAAGTACATCAAACATAAATGATTTAGTCGGACCGATACACTTCATTACCTCTTTCCACAATGAAGTCCGAGACATTTAGGTGGGTTGTGTTCAACTATCCTGATAAGTCGCACACTGGATCAGGTATATCCATTGGTCGAGCCTGGTCGAGGAAATTAGTCTCGACACCCTTCTCCTTGAGGGAGGCTTGATATAGATACACCAGATGTTTTGGGGTACAACAGGTACGCGCCCAGTGCCCATCACCACCACACCTATGGCAGGCTCCATCAAAGTTTCTAGGAGCATTGTTCATACGAGCTTTGCCTTGGTGGAGATTTCCATTTTTAAAGCTCGGACCTGAATTTTGCCTTTGAACCTGGTTGTGAAACTGACCACCATGATTCTTGTCTTTCCTGTTCCATCGGCCTCGCTTGTGGCCACGTCCTCATTTATGATTATCGCCACCAGAGGATGTGGCGTTCACTTCGAGGGAAGTAGTATTCACTTCTGCGAATGGTGCAGATCCAGTAGGTCAGGACTGATGATTTTTCATCAGGAGCTCATTGTTTTGTTCAGCTACCAGGAGCACAGATATCAGCTAGTTGTATACAGTGAAGCCTCGCTCTTTATACTGCTGTTGCAGTAGCACGTTAGAGGAATGAAATGTGCTGAAAGTCTTTTCTAGCATAGCTTCCTCAGTAATGATATCCCCACAGAGCTTCATTTGAGAGGTAATTTTGAACATCGCAGAATTGTATTCAGCCACTGACTTGAAATCCTGGATCCTTAGGTGAGTTCACTCATAGCGAGCCCTTGGAAGAATCACCGTTGTCTGGTGATTGTATCTGTTTCTCAATGCCTTCCAGAGAGCTAACGGATCTTCAACCGTTAGGTACTCGCTCATTAGTCCCTCATCAAGATGGCGACGAATAAAGATCATGGCCTTCGCCCGATCTTGAGAGGATGAGCTATTTTCTTCCATAATGGTATCTCCAAGATTTCCTGCTTCCAGATGGATCTTGGTATCCAGTACCCAGGTAAGGTAATTCTTCCCAGTAATGTCCAGGGCAGCAAAATCAAGCTTTGTCAAGTTCGTCATTTTCTTTTCTGAAAGAAAAATGAGATGTGTAAGAACTTACAATAATATGTATTCCTGGAGGAATATAGTGTTAGAACTTCTAGTTCTTACAAATTTTTTCATTTTTGATCTTCAGGCCAAAAATGATAATCACTCGAAACTTCAGGCTCGAGATTTTCATGATTAATGAGAAAGGCGATTGTACCGCACCATTCTCATCGAAACAAGCATAGGATGGGCGATTATTTCACACCACTTAAACAGCAGGAAAATTTAAATATGTAGAGCAGTTTAAATATGCAGGGCAGGGTAGGCGATTATACCGCACCACCTAAAATTGCAATAAAATTTAAATATGCAAAGCAAGGTGGACGATTATACCGCACCACCTAAAATTGCAGTAAAATTAAATCTGCAGCTCAAGATGGGCGATTATACCGCACCATCTTTGATTGCAGTGAAAATTAAATTTGCAGTTCAAGATGGCGATTGTACCGCACCATCTTTGATTACAGTAAAATTAACATAAATAAACACTAGGTTAGAAATCAGGAACTGCACCAAACAAGAAATCAAAGATATAAGTAGTTGTTAAATTTAGAATGAGAAGCAGGCATGATGCTAGCAGTTCATCGTGAGGGTGCATCATGCAGATGAAGCAGAGGAAGAAGAAAAACAGGAAAAACCTTAAAGGAAGCTTCTTTTTTTTTTTTTTCTTCTTTCTTTCGATGAAGGGAGATGGGAACTATTTAAGGTTAGAGAGTCGTGCTGATAATGTGTTATAAATAGACAAAAGTTAGAGAGATAACATTTCTAAGGACAAGAGCGAAGCAGGTGCAAAATATCACACTATAATTTTAGTAGCTATAACACAAAATGATGGCAGATAAAGAGAGGGATGAATACTGATATTATTTCTCTTGCTTTCTTTCGCAGTGTATTTGATAACAGACGGAGTGCTCTATTTATAGAGACTCTCGTAACTACATCCATCCAATATACAATGATGATACTTTTGAAAGTATTAAACACTATTACTCACTATTACTAAGTCTTTGGACATTCATTTGAATGGGTAATCACCCACTTATTCTATAACAGAAAGGAATTTCACGCAAGTGATGAATTTGTTTGACGTTTTGAATAGACAAGTTAGCCGTTATCACACCGACCAAGGCGGGTTGAGGATTTTGTCTGTGTGTTTACACGATCCTTTCCTGCCCCATTAAAATAATAAAGAACCTGGCCCCATTAGCAGGGGAGGGAACTTCAAGGAAGTCTGCAAGGGCCCAAAAGTGATAATGGGCTAAATGATAATCCCATTACATAGATTAGAGGAACGCTCGCGATGGCAACTTTCCGACCCATCGCCTCATGAAATAGAGGACCCACTCGATTGTCCGCTACTCACCACGTGTTGATCATCGATATGGAGGAGAGATCGTGGTGAGACTTTTACTTTGGGTGGATTTTTACTCGACAACTTTTAAGTGGTAGTAATGCTCACAATCATACTTATTATCATTAAATTTTGTAATTTGTGTCTATTTATTACATGGATTTCAAAATTTAAATTTATTCAATTGTAATAAATAGAATGGTGAACAGTGGCGAAGCCACGTGAGGGCGAGGAGTGGCGGCCTCCACTCCCCTCGTCGGAAAAACAAGGCTGGAGCGCTGACCAGCCCCTCCCCTCCTGCTGCTGCTGCTCTTCGTCTCCTTTGGTGCAGCGCCAGTGCTGCGGTTCTGCTCTGTGTTGAATTTTTTTTCAAAACACCCAGGTGCCGTTTCGTATAAGTGGGGAAAAGAAACTGGTTAAAAAATTTGAAAAAAGTGGAACGAAACGGTGCCGTTTCGTATAAGTGGGGAAAAGAAAAAAAATATATATAGGGGGACCACTGTCTCCAAACCCTCCGGCTGCTGGTCCTGTTTCAAGTCATCGAACGCTCCACTATGCTCAGCGCACAGTGGTATCTGCAGTGTGACTTCCACATTCTGTCTTTTGGAAGCAAAAGCTTTGCCTGACTTGGTGAGGCTGTTATCGGGAGAAGTGTATGAAACTGCCATCAAAGCAATTCAAACTCTTTCGACATTGGTTGTCAAAGCCTCTCCTCAAAGAGGAGCCAGCGTCTTGCATGAGGCTGATGCCATAAAGCCGATGTTGGAGATCTTGTCTTGGGGAACAGATTCTCTACAAGAAGATGCATTGAGTCTCCTCGAAAAGGTTTTCATGTCGAAGGAAATGGTTGATGTGTATGGATCAGCAGCTAGATTAAATATTGCTGGTCTAACTAGCACGAACATCCATGAGGATGGTCGCCATTGTCACTCCTTGAACGTTATTCGAAATCATCAACTTCTTTTACTCCGGGACTGATGTAAGGCTAACAAGTTTTGGTTATCAGATCAGAAGAACAAATGTACTTCAACTCTGTGAGTATACAAGGATTGAGTTGGAAAATTTAGTGCAGCAATTGTCACTAGCAAACATATTTATCATACTATTCAGTGATTAGATTTTCTCTTGGATTTGACCCTTTTTTTTATAATTGTTTTGCTCTCATCAAACTTAAGGCCTCTCACTTAGACCGTGGTACCAAGTCTAAGTGGCTTTTTAATCTTGCTTTGGATGAGTAAAAATTTTGGACAACGTCGAAGTTTTAGCTTTCTGCAAAAGATCTCCAACTTCCGTGAATTATTCTTAGGTTAGGCTAGCCAAACGAAAATAATCTTATCAAACGTGGAGCTAGTGTGTCCAAGTTACAGGAATAAGGCTACGATGGAGCTAGTAATATGAAATGTGAGCTAAATGGCCTTAAAACAAAGATTTTGAACAAGTATCCTCAAGCATTTTATGTTCATTGTTTTGCACACCAACTTCAACTAGCTCTTGTAGCCGTTGCAAAGGGAATTGAGGGTGTCGCCATTTTGTGCTATGAAGAGAGCTTTTTCTGCTATGAAGATTGTGAAAACACCATTGCGTAACAAAATGGGAGATCAATGGTTGAGTGATAGCATGCTTGTTTACATTGAGAGAGATGTATTTACTTTTATTGATAATGAGCCGATTATGCGACGTTTTCATGACATAAAACCTCGCCGGCAATAATTGTAATTTGTTTGTATTGATTAATTATGAAAGACATTACTATATAAAAAGATTTAGTTGTTGCCATTTTTCTTTAACCTTGCACTCTTTTAAGTTCGCTCCTCTTCTCGGGAAATCCTGGCTTCGCCACTAATGGTGAACATCACCATCACTTAAGAGGTGAACAAATATATTCCCCCGCACACTTGGCCAACAAATGACACGAAAAACGGGGCAAAGATATTTTGTCCCGAAGAAGAAGACATACGAAAAGCAAGGAAGACAGATAACATGGTAGGGATAGTTGGTGTAGATTCCCACGCCAAAGTGCTAAATAATTGCCACGAAAATTAAGTTATCATTTAAGATTGAAGTCAACTAATACAGCCATTTCTTACCAACCAAATACCAGACTTAAGTGGTCACTTTTAGTTTTTTTTTTAATTGCATTTCTCTATCGTGCCGCGTTATCTCTCTCTGCATTATTCATCTTCTTCTGCTAAGAGAGTTCTTCCCATTGCCCTTCTCATTACTTACTCCATCTTCTAATTACACACACTTGTCTGGTTTTGGTTTCTTCATCACAGCAACCTTCTTTTGCTTAATCTATTTTCCCTTACTTCTAAAAAGTGAAAAATCGACTCAGAATACCAAAAGGACAAAAGAAAACTGTGTTTTGCCAATTTCGTTGTTTTCCTGTGTCTCTTGATTTTATTTTCTGACAATTTCAATTTTCTGTCGATCGGTTTTACTTGGAAAGGGAAAAAAAAGCATACAGACCAATTGTGCTCCGGCATTCTGTAGGCAAAGGAATCTGGAGAGATAGGTAAGGTACTTCTTTTGATTTTTCCTTGTTTCTCTTTCATTCCTCTGCTCTTTATGAGTTTTTTTAGTTGTTTATGCAGATTTGTCCGTTTTGATTAACCCAAATTATTGCTTTACATGTTGAGATTAAATCTGACAATTGTCAAATCTGAGTTTACACGTTAGCTATGACATATTAGGACGCTATGATGAACGATGATAGGGAAATCAACCTTTTGGTCAAAGTGCGCCCCTAGGGTCCTAAACTCTAAAATCTTTGATCTAAAGTCTACGAATGCCATCTCGATCAGAAATGTCTACTTGGATTCCGAATCGAGTTGTGTTAGCCAATATCAGGAATGTGACAAAGCCCTAAAGTGTAGTGATGTGGATAAATATGAATAAATTAAAACCTAAAAGTGACTAAATACAAGAGTGCGCATGTGAGCATAATTGAACTCATTTTACACGTGATGTTAGAGTATAAGTAAAATAAGAATTATACTATCGGAAGTAATCTCCTATATCAACATTAGCTAGGGATCCTTGTCGACACAAAAGTTATGCCACTAAATCCTGAAGGGGCGAAAAACAAGAGTCAGTGGACCTAACCTTTTCAAAAAAACGTATAACCCCTCATCGTAAAACAAGTATAGTTTCAAAAAATATATATATATATATATATATGTATGTATATATCATACTACATATAATATGAGAAAAACTACTATAAACAGCAATATTTCCGAAATACGGTAAATCACAATATTTCACATGCATAACATATAACATCTTTTAATCACACTATCTCACATAAATGAACATATAATATCAGGTGTTCATCGACATATGCTAACACAGGAGCTCATGTAGAGATATTCTGACATGAACATGACTGAGTGTAACAATGATTTACGCTATAGTACTACAATCACGTGAAGATTGGCGCCATTTGTGTCACATACAAGGATCCAAAGTGAGCATATTGGTGCGATGTGAACATACATGTGAAGATTGGCCCTAGCCCGGGCAAGTACTAATGCTAGTGTAGCATGCACGATGAGCAGTTAGCATAAATATGACTATGCCGCGGTAATTCGATAATTCTAGTCAATATAATTATTATTTATTGCCGCAAATATAAATAAGGCATCCCATAATAATATGGTTAATAAATGAACTATATTAAAACAATCGAATTTCAAAAAACGGAAGGCTGATTCGGATTCGACACGTCAATAAACCTAAAGAGGGACCCTAGGTTCCTCCACGCGCCGACCATCCATGCACATCCACTCGCGCTCATGCGCCCATGAGTACAAGCGTACTTGCCTTCCTCGCGAAGCACAAGTTTGGCCTAGTTTCTAGGCTGATTTCTAGAGCTAATTTCTAGCTCGATTCACCACCACTTTTCACGTTTTAAAAACCAAAATGAAGCTTGTAACTAGGTGAATAGATCCATACGAAATTAAGGTCGAGTCATAGTCGGTGTTGGCCGAAAAAAATGGCATGAGGATGGCCTGACGACTACGGTTTTACTATTCCAAAAAGCTGGGAAATCTTCCTCCAGGTGTTTCTGTACTTAAACGCTACCAAAACATGCATGTAGCTTCAGAGATAAACTTAAGACAACGAGAAGGGAATGATTAAAGAAGTCCTGAGGCTTACCTTGGTCAGAAACTCGAGAAACTCGCTAGGAAATATGGCGCCCGTGGTGGTTCAATTTACTTTGTAGACGAGAGAGACAAGAGAGAGACAAACAAGCTCAAAGCTCTGCACCTCGATTCTGGTTGTAAAAATGGGTGGTGATGGCAACGATGTGGAGGTGGTCTGGGTTGTGAGGCTCGTCGGAGTTGGCGAGTGGTGGTGGCTCAATGTCTTTGTTTACATAGAGCAAGGAGAGAGTTTGAGATGAGAGAGTTAGGAAGAGAAAGTGAAAGGAGAGTGTTAAAGAGAGAGAGAGACTGAGAATTCTAGAGGAAGGGGACACAAAGACAAGGCAGGAGTGGGGTATGGGCCCCACGTGGCTCATAAAGCAAAACACAAAATCTCCCCAACATGAAATTACTAATTTGCCCTCGATATTCGATGTTTCGTAAAATCTTCATGGCAGCTCCGAATTTGGTTCCAATTGAGCCTACGCATTTGTATCGTCGAATACTACAAGAATGTGTGTGTATCTTTGGGTCAAGCCCAAATAATATTAATTAGGCATGAGGCCTAATTAATAAAATACTAACGTGGACAAGCCTACTTGCCCACTTGCTTAACGAACCCAACGAATAAGCCATCGATATTATAGTCTGTAGCTCGCAATACCGATAGCTCACTGTTGTCTCAGTAAACAAGTAATAAATTCCCGAGAGTGCAAAACTACCATTTTACCCCTCATTGGGAAACATGCATAAATCGTTTGATTACGCCTCGTTCGTGCTCATGTGTTTGTAAGAACATGTGCTACTGCTACCTAGGAAGATGTGCAAAGAACCAAAGAGTGACAAGGACCCGAATGCCCACGAAAGATTTCCACTCATCAAGGGCATTTTCGTAATTTTTCAAGGTTAAAGAATAAAATAATATTAAGTTCATGACAAGATGTCAGGAAGAACTTTAGGTTCACAAACGTAAGTTTCTGCAAGTCACACATAGCACCATCAATAACATTTTTAAAATCGAAAACTGCATTTTAATCCATAAAAATATCTTTTAGACTAAAACCTTGCGTGAGATTAAAATCTAATTTAGTCCCTTGATACATTTAATAACCTCATAAATATATTTTGAAAAATATATTTTGATGTAGAGCAGCTAGTGGAAAGGATAGAAAATCAAGCAGCAATTTAAGTTTTTTTTAGCACCACTTTGATAGTTTTTAATTGAGAGATTATATTCACACACCCAAATTTACTTCTCCCACACTCCTTTAATCTTTTAATATTTTCTACACACCACTAACACTTGATAGAAAAATATTAAAAAATTAAAAGAGTGTGGGAGAAGTAATTTGGATGTGTGAATATAATGTCCCCAATTGAGACATATATATATATATATATGACACACCCCGACTCGGAAGTGTAGTGATGTGGAAGAGTGAGTAAATTTAAACCTAAAGGTGCCTAAATATAAGAGTGCGCTTGTGAGCGGGAGTGAACCCAATTCACACGTGATGTCAGAGTATAAGTAAAGTACAGTAGAGGGAATTGAGAATTATACCATTGTAGGTAATCTCCCGTACTAAGATTTGCCAAGAACTCTCGTTGATACAAAAGCTCGGCTACTAGAACCTGGATGGGCGAAAAACAAGGGTGAGTGGGCCTGAAATAAAGTTTAATAAAACCTTTTGAAAACATAATAACCCATTGTTGTAAAAACAAGTATAGTTTCCAAAATATACATACTACGCACAGTGAGAAATTACTTACCATAGCCTGCAATATCTCAAGAATTTAATACGGCACAATATCTCGTAACTAAGCGCATGACGTCCAAAATCACATAATCTCTCGCGTAAGCAATCAGAACATATCGATTGCTCAACAATCTAATCTAGCACACAAGTCGGAGTCGCCTAATGCGATCTGTACGACTAAACTGATGTTCATCAACCTATGCTAGCACACAAGTCGGAGTTGTCTAATACAACATGTACGACAGGACTGGGTGTAATCATAATATACGCTATAGTGCTACAATCATGTGAAGATTGGCGCTATTCGCGGTCACATATGAGTCAGAGTTACCTAATGCAACCTGTACGACAGGACTGGCACCTACTTGGATCCAAGGATAGTGTGCGGTGCGGATGTGAACATACACGTGAAAGACTGGCCCTGGCCCTGGGCGAGCACTAACACCAAAGTGCATCAATGATGAGCAGACTACATAAATATAAGCATGCCATAATGATTCGATAATTCTAATCAACATAATAATATTCACGTCCAATAACATAGTTAAACCATCAATAATAACACACATACCCGTGCATTCTATAGGATGTAGCATAACGTCATAATTTCTATCAACGCGCTAAATCTTATAAACGTCATGCTAATCTAGACGTATTGTAGAAAACTCTTTATGAAATGTATAAATGGAAACTAACAAGTATATGTATATACTATATAAAAGAAAAGACTCATTCACAGATACGTCGATGGATCGTAGCCTCCAAGCCTTGCTTGACCACGTACGTCCTCAGGATAATTTTCTCCTATATGTGAAATAACTAAAATACTTAGTTAATTAACACATACACTAAAAGGCTAGGAAAAAAAACCCCATAGTTTGCTCAAACGAAGGGTTTAAATATACAAAAATGTTACACATGAAGTCACGGACCCGTACACGTCAAGCACACGCCGGCCGAAGGCCGGACGCGCCCTCACGCGCACCCAGCTTGCAGCAACACGCGCGGCCACGCGCTTGCACACGCCTGACAGACTCTAGACGGAATATTCCGTTAAATCTGACAGAGTCAGTTAATACCTTAATGACATCAGAATATTCTGTTAACTTAATGGAATATTCCTCCTTCTTCTCCAATAAAGCTCCGCCACCGTCCGCCGTCATCTGGTTCGCCAGATTCTAGAAAATTTGGTCAAGATTTTGCAAAAACTTTAAAATTTCGTAACTTCCTCATTTCTCAACCATTTTCGACGTACTTTACATGGAAATGAAGCTTGGGAAGAGAAGAACAAGATTGTACCTTTTGAAAGTCCAAAAAGTGGACGGAAATGGACTAACAAAGCCTCGAAAGGTTCGGACCTAAACTCGTCGTCTCGAAACCGTGCGTTCTCGCGTTAACTCCACTCCAAACTTAGATTAGGGTCTCCAAGGAGTTGTGTGGAAGCTTCCACAACCTTCAAAATTTTGCAACACGGCCGAAAAAAACCCATCTAGTCGGAGTTTTCGAGTTGAAGGGAAAAAAATCGTCCATTTGAGAATCGGTTTGTAAGGTTGGGTTCGTGGTTCGAGAGGAATAGGATGGTGGGGTTTTTAAGTTCAATCTGTGAAGTATGGTGGTGTGTAATTGTGTTGCTGAGAAAAGAAGGCTTCGGCGAGGGAGAGAGAAAGAAAAGATGAGAGTTAGAGAGAGTGTGTCCAGAAATGAGGGGGACATGGGACAGGGAAAGGATACCCCAGCAATGGGGGAAAATCTGCCAAGTGTCAACCAATGGGTGGTCCAAGATGGAGAAATATCTCCTAACGTGAAATTACCAAAGTGCCCTTAACGTTTCGTAGTTTTGTAAAATCTTCGTCGTAACTCCAAATTCGATTCCGCTTGCGCCTACGCATTCATATCGTCGAGTACTTCGAGAATATGATAAAATAGTAACTCATACACGTCACAAAGAGATGGTCAACGAAAGTCAACGATCTCGCCTCTAAGGGCATTTTCGTCAATTCACCTATTTAAAATTTCTAAAACGAAAAATTAATGAGGACAGGGAAGTCCATCAATGGAAAAGATGTGAGCTAGAGCAAATGGGGATCTGGTTATCCAGATTTCCAGACATATCCCTCTTCTACAATGTGAGGCGACCCACTCGGCCGCCGAGTTCGCTTGGCGAGGAGCCCAACCCCATTTAGAAAAATGGAAATGGTGCCGAAGATTCCAAATCTGGCGGAGTAACGGGAAGATAGACCACAAAACCTTCTTCTTATCCCTGTTAATGCATTGGATTAGTTAGGCAGAATCCGACTCGAAAATAACTTTGTCCAAGTTCTGATGGATGGCCTTTTTCATAACAAGTATATCTGCTGTAGCCTTAGCCTCGAGTGCGGAAGTCGCCAAGCCCCTATCACAGCTACCAGCAACCAAAGAGCCGTGGGCATCACGAATAACCACGCCCAAACCAGAGCACTTAGACTCCTTTGACCAAGAAGCATCGTAGTTGACCTTCAAAAATATTGGGGGAGGAGGCTGCCAAGGAGCTATGGTAGACAAAAAGACAGAAGGGGAGGGGTCTAAAATACCGAGGGTTTGACTGCAATGAAATCCATCACGGTCGACATAGCCCTGCTGAAAATGAGGATAGGTGAAGATTGCAAGCCATTGAAGCAAGCGTGACATCTAGATTTCCAGATTTCCCAACAAATAAAGGCCACAGAAGAAAGGATGCGGCTTCCATCAAGATTACTTCCATCCCTTAAAGATGCCATAGCAAAAAACAATTGGTTAAAAGGAGGTAATAGCTTGAATATCAATTCGGTAGTTTAGGGGAAAGGCAAACCAAACAGCCGTAGTCCAAGTGCATAGAACAATAGAATGTTCAGCACTTTTGGGATACTCGGAACACAAAGGACAGAGAGGAGAGGCACACGAGCATCTTTAGAAGATGCCAGACATTGTGGGTAGACAATTATTTGCAATTTGCCATAAGAAAAATTTGATCTTAGGTAAACCGTAAGGTGTGTAGGCCCCAAATAAGCTTCCAAAAATTAGGGTCCACATAGTGAGATTGGTGAGCCCTTGAGCAAGAGTTGGACGAGATTTCATTTGCCAAGTGCCCAAAAGCATAACCTGATTTCACCGTTAAGGGTCTAAGGCCAAATAAGGCGGTCAGAGGATGAAAGATCCCCTAGAGCAATACTCTTGATAGCTGAAGACTCCTCAAGAGGGAGGAGGGACGGGACCAAGTTGAGGTTCCACGAGCCGTCAATATGATTAATAATATCCTTGACCAAGGAGAGGGAATTATGTGGAACCGGGGAGGAAGGATGGGTAATCCCATCCGGAATAGAAGTAATTCACTTATCTCGCCAAATATTATCCAGTTTCCCATCACCAACCTGCCAATAGGCGCCTTGAAAAATCAGGTCTCTACCACAAAGCAAACTGCTCCAGGGCCACGAAGCCCTGGAACCTTTTGAGGCATTGAGAGTATCCACATCAAGAAAATATCTATCGCGAATAATATGAGCTCAAAAGACCTTGGGATCCGCTAAAATGCGCCAGAATTGCTTGGCCAGCAAAGCAACAGTAAAATCATGCAGGTTCCTGAAACCCAAGCCACCAGACTTTTTGGGGGCACTCATGGAACTCCTGTTGCGCCAGTGAATTATATTCTCCGAATCTTTCTGACCCCATCAGAAACGGGCAATAAGAGAGTCGATTTCCCTACAGAAGGTAATAGGGAAGAGAAAGCAGTTCATAGGGTAGGTGGGGATAGCCATTGCAACAGCTTTTATCAATATCTCTCGGCCAGTAACTGACAAAGAAGCATGCTTCCAGCTTTGAAGTTTCTGCGATACTCAATCTCTGACAAAAGTAAGAGCTTCTTTTTTTATCTGTCCCACATAGTAGGAAGACCCGCATATTTCCCTGGATCTAATGATTGCGGCATATTAAAAATGTTGCAGACTTTTGTAATGATATCAGGATGAGAATTAGCCGAAAAAATCAGAGAGGATTTTTGCTGGTTTAAAGCTTGACCTAGTGCTCGACAGTGGATGTTGAGGTTGTTCCTCAGAGAACGACAATTTTCCTGATCCACATTGATAAAGAATAGAGAATCAACAACGAAGAACATGTGTGATAATCAGGGACAGGTGGGGCCCAAAAGGATACCAGATAGCATGCCCTCATCACAGTGATTCGAAATAAGGCCAGATAGAGCCTCCATGATAAAAAGGAAAAGATATGGAGAAAGAGGGTCACATTGACGAAGATCTTGAGATGGTTTAAAGATATCTCTCGTTTTCCCATTGAAAGAGATAAAGTTCAAACACAAGACATCACCAGTGAGATCCATTGGGAGTGGATCCGAGACGAGAAAGCATATCTTCGAGAAAATCCCATTCAACACTATCGTAAGCTTTGTTCATATCCACTTTCATCCCTAGCTCAAAACCATACTTGGTCTTCTTATTTTTGAGATAATGGAAGGCTTCATGGGCCATAAAAATGTTATCTTGAATTTGACGCCAGGGGACAAAGGCGCTTTGATGGTGGGAGATGAACTTTGGTAGAAAAATTTAAGCTTGTTTGCCAAGAGCTTAGATAGGACCTTGTAAGAAAAGTTGCATAAACTAATAGGTCTGAACTGAGAAACCTCATCTGGGTTTGGGATTTTAGGGATATGTACCAGGTTTGTTACTTTCAAAGATGGCGAGGGAATGCCATGATCAGAAAAATCTGAAGCATTCCCATATAAGATACCATTGATAATCTCCCAATAGTTCTGGTCAAAAACTCCATGAAAGTTGTCAGGACCTGCTGCCTTAAGACCTCTTATTTGAAACACAGCCTCCTTAATATCTTCTATTTCGAACGGTTTCATCAGGTCCTCATTGATCTCTTTAGTCACAATGGGATTTAAACCCTCTAATGCCCCGTGAAGATGACGTGGACCCTCCGATCTGAACATGCTCTTAAAATAATTCTCGATATGTGCTCTAACCTCCACATCGCCATCAAGCCACAGACCACCCCCCGATTTGATTTGAGGATCCGGTTTCTCTGTCTTCGCTGGATAGTGGTGGAAAAAAGAAGTGTTCCTATCCCCATCCTTTAACCAAGAGAGATGCGCAATCGTTGGAGCCAATATAATTCCTCGTTCCTCCAAGCCTCAACAAGTTGGTTTGTTGTGACTGTTGAATCCCACATCGGCCGTAGTAAAAGACAAGTAATAGTTTAAATATCCTAACCCCACTCTAACTAATACCAAGACCTTTCGTGATAAAACCCCACACCTGACAGATTGTGCAGGTGGTAATTACCAAGTTGGGGATAATATCGGTGTTGTTGGAAGTGGGTCGTATGGCCCGTCTCTCTGATAATTCTACATTGAATCCCACATCGGCCATACAAAAAGATAAGTAATAGTTTAAATATCTTAACCTCACTCTAACTAATACCGAGGACTTTTGTGATAAAACCCCACAACACCTGACAGATTGTGCAGATGGTAATTACCAAGTTGGAGACGGCCATACAAAAAGATATCGGTGTTATTGGAAGTGGGCCGTATGGCCCGTCTCTCTGATAATTCTACAGTGACATAGATCACCTCCCTCTTCACGACCGGGTTAAGTTGGTGATCATTTTGTTGTATTACACTAAGGAGATTATTAATCGGACGGACGGTTATTCGAGAACTTTTTGCTCCACGACACAATCCGAGTACGACAGTTATCAAGATTGGAAGACCAAGACGAAAAGAAAGTGCCATCATTACTTTCATTCCAAGCTTCTTTTACAATACTAGGGAAATCTGGGTCTCTTACCCGAAGGAGTTCCAAACAGAAAGGCCTCGGACTATTACATGAGAGGCATGGAGAATAATGGGACGATGGTTAGATCCGATAAAAGGACCATGAGAGAGCACGGTAGCAGGCCATTTTTCCAGCCAGATATCGTTGGCCAAAGCTCTATCTAAGCGTCCTTCAATACGGCCCCATTGGTCCCAGTCACGTTCCTAGGTGAATTTCCGACCAGAAAATCCAAGATCCGCCAAGCCTTGGATTGGATGAACTCCTCGAGAAACTGCTGCCGTCCGGTTCCCAGAGTCTCGTGCCCTGTTTTTCATGAGGCCAAATAAGTTCATTGAAATCACCTATACATATCCAAGGCCAACCCCCCGCAGATAGAGACAAGTAATAGGTTTCCCAAAAATGCCGCTTCTAAGGCTATGAGTAGGGTCATAAAACCAAGAAACATGGTTGGTGACTTCAACCAAAGAGTCCTGCACAATGGTAGCCACTTTTTATATTGGATTCAATAAAAGCGAGATCAATTCTCTCAATCTTTTGGTATTCCAGATTCAATTCATTTTAATATATTTTCGGTACACTTATGTATTTACATATTTTTTATGTGTAACTAAATTTTTGAATGTTTTAGGTACACTTATAAAGATATGATTGAGGAAGTTAAATAAAATTAATAAATTAAAATGAGTATATTAATAAATTCAATATTTAATGGGAGACATTGAATATTGTATACATTAAATATTAAAACAAAATATGAATTGGAATTTGATTATAAGTACACATCAAAAGACTATAATAAATATGTAATTTAACACCAGATTTTAATTTGGATAATGTTAGAGAGATCAAATTTTTTAAACTAAATTTGCAAATCAAATAACTCGATGGTTGATGATTGAATTATTACTAAATCATTAATTAACATACTTATTTCCTATTGTACTTAAACTTCCACTAGAAAAGGCTCCTATTTATACTAGGAGAACAAGATAATAAAGGATTGCATGCAATACACCTCCTGCTTCTAAGTTGATAAGTATTGCATGTAGCTATAGTTTGCCATCGGCTACAGAGTGCCGATGAAGCATGCACCTGGGTACAATGCCACCTTAACCCAAATTAGATTGGAAGCTATGAAGATATCTAATAACATAATACTATGTTTGGTCCTGTCCTATGGAACAAAGTATCACGTGGTGCAAACAATGGAAGACAAACACACACACACACATAAATATATATATAATATATATATATATATGTAATATAAAAAAATTCAAAAGGCTCTTGTAAATATACATATTTTAAAACACAGATCTCACAATTATAATGAAGTTGTTTTATAATATTCAATACTATAAAATTGATTTTTAAGGTACAACTATAACAGCCAATACTACCATCACCACTACAAGTCTGCAACCATCACCGCCGCCGCTATCTCCACGCCATCACCTCCATCACCATGGCTACCACAACCTTCACCATCTTTGGCATCATCACCATCCCCACCTCTCAATCAATGTTGCCAATACCAACACTCTCCATCATTGCTACCACAACCACATTCTGCCACTATCGTCGTCACCACCACTCCTACCCCTTTCCCACCCTACTATTGCCACCACCCAATCAGCATGTCCCCACCAGTACCACCATCAATCAAACCACCATTGCTTCCAACACAACTCTTGCCGCAACTACTATCTCCACCAGCACTGCGTGCCTCTATCTTATACATTACAAAAATATTACTACCAAACGCAAAATTATTAATTTTTGACATTATATAATATATATATATATATATATATATATATATATATATAATATATGAATAATAGTCACATTTCAGTATTTTCTTTAATAAAAAATCATAATTAAATTAAACTAATAAACACATTATCTATTAAAAATTGTATTTGTCTTTTGAACATCTTTGTCTTTTTGTTTCGTTTTACAAATGTTACTGATACTAAATTTGCAAACTAAATGATATGTCATTAGTAAAAAAAATAAACATATTAATCAATACTTACATAATCCAATCATTAACTTTTATATCATTTAATTTACAAAATTTGGTCTACAAATTTATTATTCTTGTTGCCTCCATTCAGTTTCCAAATATTGTTTGAAGAATGTTACGAGTAGGGATGGAAATTTTTACCAAATTACCATACCAACCGCCCTACCAACCATACCATACCAAATTATTACCAAAAATTTGTACCAATTGGTAATGGTACGGTATTTGTATTGTACCATACTATTTCGGTACGGTACTGGTATCCAAAACCAGTACCAATATTATTAATATTATATTATGTATTTATTCATATAATTATTTAAGGGCAAAATTAATAATAATTATTGTAGAAGTGTAAAAAATGTAAACAAAAATATACAATCACTCATAGTGACAAGCTTTACAACTTTCATGAAGGGGTCAGCTTCAAAATCCAACACTATAATCCATAAACCTTAAATTTATGTTTAACCGTCGATTGTCATTTACACTTTATTCTTCTTACTGAATTTCATTTTTTTCTTTTTTGAAAACATGATCATCTGGCGGATGTAAGAAGATGAAAGGTTTAGATCTTTGATATCACGTTTCGATATTTACGGTTAACTGAAATATGAGTCGATGTCATATAGTTTGTAGAAACTTTATAAATATCAAGCAATATTTTCACTAACCGTAAAACTTTGAACATAATATCAACGATCCAAACCGTTCATCTTCATGCATGCTTTAATAAATCATGTTTTCAGAAAAGAAAATCCGAAAAAAACAAAATTTGATGAGAAAAATGAAGCGTAAATGTAAACAACAATCAACGATTAAATTTTGATCTATGATTTATATGATTATAATGACGAATTTCAAAGTTAAGCTCTTCACGAAAGTTGTAAAGTTTGTCATTATGAGCGTTTATATATTTTTTATATATTTTTTACACTTCTACATTAATTAAAAAATATTAGATTTTTGGCAAACTAAGTGGCGTAAAATAAAGTAGCAATTACCATTGGCATACCATACCAACCAAACTATTTGGTATACCGAAAGTTTGATACGGTAATAGTAATAAATTTTGTCGTACCAAATATTTAGTACGGTAATTAGTACAGAGGTTTTGGTACAGTAATGTACCAAAACCACCCCTAGTTACGAGGCAGGCAGCCCTTTCTTTCTTTCACGTTTGGCTGCCTCCCTTGCTCTGCCCGAACTTTCAGAGCTAGGTTGTCTCTGTTCCTGACCTCGTGTTGCTCGAGCTCATGACTGCCTGCATTTTGCGGTTGATGGCCTCAGATATCTTTCGTAAACTAGAGCTCGTCATGAGCCTCTGGAACTTGTCGAGCCTGGACAGTGTTAACTTGGTCAGCTCGCCAATATCTGGGGTCGACCCCATCGACCAATCTAGCTAGGCAGCTCTGTGGTACAATGTTCAACGAGCCTCGGTGGTCTTCAACGACCAAATCGTTCTACATTTTTTCTGTCTCATGCACCGGCTTAAAGTGTGCAGATATGGTGTTTGTTAAAATGTCTCAGTGAAATTCAAAGCAGATTATATATGTTTTCATTGTTTTAAGATATGAAAACAGTTGCCTAAGTTCCGTACCAAGCAAGTTTTTTTTAGTATAAAAATTGTATATGAAAACTTGTTCATCATCTCTAAAGTGTTTGTTGTTTGATGATCAAGAAATATCAGTTTTATAGCAGGCAGCCAAATGTTGCTGTTATTTTTTACTTCTCTTAACTTCTACTTTGCAAGCGTGATATAACCTTCTTCTTGCCTTTTGCTATGCAGTTTTCTCCTAAAGAAGCAAAAGAAAACGAAATTTTTTTCATACTGCTATGTTTTTCTTCAAGTGTAGTCTCGATCACAAGCTAAGGTATGACCTATTGTTTCATTCTTTAATTTCATCCGCTTTGAAAAATAGGATTCCTTTCTTGTATTCTGAACTTTTTGTTTGGAATCTTGGATTCGTATATATTAACAGATAGAAGAAGCAGATGAATTGGTAAGCTGATGGTGCCATGGTGATGGGGATACTCACTGCGATTATTCCTAAAATAATTGACCACACAATTATACCAGTTGGACGCCAAGTGGGTTATATCATTTCCTACAAAAGCAACCTTGAAGATCTGAGGAGTACATTGAAGAACTTTGATGCTGTCAAAGTCAGGATGAAGCATGCAGTTGATGAAGTCGAAAGAAAAGTTAATAAAAAAGTGGAAGCTGATGTCCAGAACTGGCATACAGAAGCGGATGAGATCACTCGAGAGGCAGAAGCATTATTGGATGATGAAGGGCGTGCAAAGACAAAGTGTCTCATTATTTGTCCTAATCTGATGTCCTATCATCAGCGTAGCAGGAAGTCGACAAAACTGATGAAAAAGATTAAACTACATGAAAATAAAAAAGACTTTTCCAGTGTTTCTTACAATGCTCCCGTAGAAGACATATCTGCCATAGCCTCCGATGAGTACATGGCCTTTGAATCAAGGATTTCAATGGTGAAGGATATCATTGCAGAACTGAAAAAACCTGATATCAACAGGATTGGGGTGTACGGATTAGGGGGCGTTGGGAAAACAACACTCGCCAAAGAGGTTTACAGAGAAGCTATGAAAGAGAAGTTATTTGATGATGTTGTTATAATACTAAATGTCAAAGAGAAAAAAGATGATGAACAAATTCAAAAAGAAATTGCTGAAAAGTTTGATATGGACGTTGATGAATCTCAGAAAATGGGAACAAGGGCGAATCTCCTACGGGCCAGGATAAAAGACAGGAAGAGTACTCTTATCATTTTAGATGATGTTTTGGGAATAATTGACTTCGGGGCTGTGGGACTCGTCGGCGTGCCGACTTGTAATTTATTGTTGACCTCTAGAGATCAAACAGTTCTCTCTGAGATGCGCATGCAAAAGTTTTTCCAACTTGGCCTTTTAAGTGAAGAAGAAACTTGGAGTTTGTTTGAGAAGATGGCAGGTGACGTGGTTAAAGATGACCGTATACGGAAAATAGCAACCCAACTAGCAAGAAGATGTGGTGGTTTGCCGGTTTCAGTTGTTGCAGTTGCAAGGGCTTCAAGAGAAGATGGTCGTTTAGAGGTATGGAAAGATGCCTTGAGGCGCTTCAAAAGTTTTGACAAGGAAGGACCAGCAGAAATAGCAAAACTTGCTATAGAGTGGAGTTACAATCGGTTGAAGGGTGATGAGCTTAGGCCATTATTCTTGCTATGTGGAGTTATTGCTGGGGGAAGCTGTAGTATTTTTCTCAGTGACTTGTTCAAGTATAGTATGGGTTTGGGTTTGATTAAAAATGTTGATACAGTGGAAGATGCACGGAATTCATTGCATGCACTGGCTGCAAAACTAAAAAATTCTTGCCTATTGCAGGACAGTTACGACGATGGGACTGTTAGAATGCACGAGCTTGTTCGAGATGCTGCTATCTGGATTGCATCTGATGAGCAAATGGCATTTTCAAAAGCATATGGAGATGAGGTGAAAGAATGGCCCATTGAGGATTTATATAAAAAGTACACTACAATCTCGTTAAAATCTTGCAAAATCCCCAGACTTCCTGATGTACCTTGGGCATGCCCAGAATTAAAATTGTTGATCTTGGAGAATGATAATATTGGCGACTCCCAGGAAATCCCAAGCAAATATTTTGAAGGGATGAAAGAACTCAAAGTGTTGGATGTAACGAAATTCTGTATTCCGTCACTACCTCCATCTCTTCAATCCCTAAAGCATCTGCACACATTGTGTTTAGATCAGTGCGAGTTGGTAGACATAACTCTTGTTGGACAGCTAACAAACTTGAAAATTCTTAGCCTGATAGACTCCAAGGTTAAAGAGTTGCCCAAAGAAATCGGGCAATTGACCCGTTTACAATTATTGGATTTGACCGGTTGCTCTGAACTTATTCTGATCTCACCTGATGTTATATCAAGCTTGACAAGACTAGAAGACTTGAGGATGGGAATAAAAAGCTTCAAGCAGTGGGAGGGTAAAGGTTTGGTCGATGGCAGAAGAAGTAATGCCAGCCTTTCAGAGCTGAAGCACTTGTCTCAACTAACTGCATTAGACATACATGTTCCAGATGCTAACATTCTTCCAACCAACTTGTTCTCCGATAAGTTAGAAAGATACACCATACTTATCGGTGATTGTTGGGAATATCCTGACATCTATGGAACCTCCTCTAACATGCTAAAACTGAAGCTCACCAGGAGAAATCAATTCGACAGAGGTATGAAGTTCCTGGTAAAGAGATGTGAGCAGTTGTACTTGGATGGGATGGAGAGTGTGAATATTATTTCCTATCTATTTGACAGTGAAGCTGTTAAACAAGTGAAGCATCTCCATGTCCAAAACAACGACGAAGTTACATATGTCATTAACTCCATCAGTTGGAGTTATTCTCCTAATGCCTTCTCCAACCTGGAATCTTTATCTCTTCACGACCTTGTTAGTTTGGAAAGTGTATGTTATGGGCAACTCATAGGCGAGCCTTTCCAAAAGTTAAAATCTTTGACACTGTGGAATCTACCAAAACTTATTGGTTTCTCTTCCAAGGGCAAGCAATTAACGATTGATACAGAAACCGACGAAATCATTTTGGAGGATGATGTTGGTGGAGCCCCGAAACTGTTCAATATTGGTGAGGTATGTACTTTCTAAATTGTTTCTATAGCAAAATGGTTGAATGTTTCTTTCTCACTATAATTTTCTTTCTCGAATTTCGCCCTTACACTTATTTTGTTTTTCAATACACATGTTAAATAACACTTAAATAATAATCTAATTATCAATAACTATGACATATAGTTTACAAAATTTGATTTAAAAATTTAGTATTCCTAGTATTACTCCGAAAAAACACACATGTCCAAACTTAATTCTAAAAGCACAAATGTTTAATTTAAATTAAGTTGCTGGTGATGGTTATTTTGATGGTGACGGCCTTTTTCTGATTTGAGTTCAACACTACTCTTTTTTAGTGTGAAATATCGTTTTTGTTGGAAAAGAAAAATAAATTAGTACTATTTAATGTAATTAATATCAAATTAAAACATAAAATTAGGTTGTATAGTAGTAATGGCCTTTTTTTTTACTTTTAAGTGAAAATGTTTCAAATTCGAATCAAGTGACCAATAGTAACGTGAGAAATTGTTTTGGGTCCGGGCCATGTACTTACAGTACCGCAGTGAGAAATTGAAAAAAAACAAACGTAATAAATAGTGGAAAAATAATAAGAAACCAAGGCACAAATAATAAATATTGAAAAGAAAAAAAAAACCTGAACCGTTGGACTCCTGCATTTTCCATTATTTTCAACCGTTTCGATCACATTTTCTACTTTTGTACTTCACCCCATACGGTATATATCCTTTAAATTTCAGATATGTGTAACAATGCAATTGTTTCCATGAAACAAGCAAAAATAAATAAATAAATAATGCAATCTAAATATGAAAATAAAAAATTTTCCAAAAAAAAAGAAAATTAAAGGAATTATTGAATGGGATGTACAGTTTACACCTGGGAAAAGAAAAATATTTATGTGGTCGAATTTCGAATTTCAACCATATAATTCTTTTGTTTTCGTAAGCCAAAACCATTCAATTATAGACATATTAAGATTTTTTTTTTCCGATAATCAAATGAATCAATAATGTGGAAGGAGTACGATAGAAGGGAGAAATACACAATGAAAACAAACAACTACAAATGTAAACCTCTTTAAATTGTTCCCATGTTATGTATCATTTCATCCTCAGTTCTTCTTCTAATTTCTTCCTTTTTTAACCAAAAAGTGAAGGTAAAAAAAAAATGATTATCACACCGCTAATCTCGAAGTGAATTATCTTGTACTAGCTAGTATCTAATTTTATATTGTTTTCCACCAAAGATCTTTCATAAAAGTTTCACTTTGTTAATTTACACTAAAGGGAGGGGGAAGGGTTTGAACCCAGGACACAGTGGGTTGAAGAGAAATATGCCCTAAGGCCCCTAACCACCAGGGCAGTTCCACCGCCACCAAAGATATTTCACAATAATGTGTTTTTCTCCATCAATTTAATTAAATAGTTTAAATTTGGAATTAAATTGACATAAGTTTTGGCCCTATATTTCTTTTTTCAGATAGTTTTTTACTCCAATTTGTTCTATGCTAGTTAATGAGAGTACAATGAGGTAGCAGCTGTCTAGTACCCTATTGTTTTCATATATGACCTACTTTATATCTACACATTTGGAACATATACGGCTAACAACAATGTAAATTACAATTTTCTAAAATATGGATGAATTTTGTTCTATACCATGCAGGTTTTGATGCCCAACTTAACAACCTTGATTGTGCATCAATGTGATAGTTTAAGATTCTTGTTTTCAAGTTCCATGGCTAGATGTCTCGGACAAGTCAAACATCTCACGGTATCCAAATGCCAAATCATGGAAGAGATAGTAGGGAAAAATGAGGAAAATACAGATGGCATGTTTTGTAAGCTAAAACATCTTTGGCTACAACATCTTCCGAACCTCACTAAATTCAGCTCAGGAAATTACATTGAATTTCCGTCATTGGAGTTGTTGGATCTAGACGATTGTCCTAAATTGGAGACATTCATCTTTGATGCTAAGAGTGAAAATATTACAATCAACAAAGAGAAAAGAGAGATTGACTCGAAGGAGAATTTTGAACTCTTTGATGAAAAGGTGAATTGTACCTTCACTTCTTTTCTTTTATTTCCACTTATATGAAAAAAGGTTGTTCAGAAGTTCTAAAATGAATATGTGACAGGGAGGATTTCCTAGCTTGGACAAATTGATCATCTATGATCTACCTCAGTTGAAGACAATATTCCACAACCAACTTCATCCAGACTCTTTCCGCAGGCTTAGAAAAATAGATGTTTGTAGATGCCACAGTCTGATTAATATCTTTGGGCCGAGTATCATGGGAAGATTGAATGCTCTAGACACCTTAAAAATAAAGCAGTGCCAGTCACTTCAAGTGGTATATGACACATCATCCACCACTCAGTTGAACGGTTTTGAGTGCCCAAATCTAAATTCAGTTCACATACACTCATGTGAGAGTTTGAAAAATATCTTTCCAACCTCAGTGGCCAAAGGTCTTAAGCAGCTGCTATGTTTGACAATTGAGAATTGTGGTTTGATGAAGGAAATTGTCGCGAAGGAAGAAGGATCAGAAAGGACGCATGAATTTGGGTTCCCTAAAGTAGAAACTGTGGTATTTCATAATCTGCCCCAACTTCGGAATTTCTATCCAGGGTTGCATGTTTCTAGTTGGCCATCACTCAACAAATTGGGCTTCGTTAAATGTGCTAATGTGGAGATTTTTGCTTCTGAATTTTCAACGTATCACAACAAACTTGAGTTGGGCCACCCAACACCAATGAAACAACCTTTCTTTTTAATTGAGAAGGTAAATATACTTGTGCACAATTTTTTTGATAGTTGAAATTTTATGTGCTTTTTACATACTGGTTTTGTTTAGAAAAGTAAATACCTTTATTATGTGTTTAATATTAAAGTTATTATGTGGTGTGCACTTTTTCAAAATATTTTAAAGCATGACCGTTGATAATATTTCAGGGTAAGTCATTTCTCAACTTGGAATTCTTGAGGTTGGATAAGAACACGGAGATTTGGTGTGAATCGTATGGTCCACTCCCGGCAGAGATGTTGAGCAAACTTAAATCACTTTATTTTGCCACTTCACTTCCCAAGTCATATGTTATCCTTGAGAATTTACAGAATCTTGAAATGCTGCATGTGATCTCTGCTCCTTGGAAAGAATTATTTGTCCACGGCCACCAAGGAAGTAGTAGCGGGGAAATACATGAGGTTGAGACCCTCCAACATGTAAAGGATTTGTGGCTCATTGATATGCCGGAGCTAATACATCTAGGAAAGGAAAACCCCCAACCAGGGGGCCCTGTTTTTCCAAACTTGGAAGTTCTATACCTGAACAAATGTGGTAGATTAGAGAATCTAAATTCAGCTTTAATATCCTTTCGGAATCTAACCACTTTGGACATATGGGGTTGTCACAGACTGCAATACTTAATACCTTATTCTGTGGCTAAGAATTTGCAGCAACTCAAGAAGTTGAAAGTTAAGTCATGTGAACGAATGGTAGAAATAGTGGCAAACAACGAAGATGATTCAGAAAATGAGATTACTTTCAGTTGCTTGCAACATCTTGAGCTTTCTGGTCTACCAAGTCTGCAAGGATTTTGCGCTGGAAATTGCATTGTCAAAGTCCCATCCTTACACACTTCGATTGTCGAGGACTGCCAGCTGATTGAGTTAGAGATTTCTCCTGATGGTTTACTAGTGATCCAAGACCAATAAAGACTATAAATAGCAGATATTGGGGAAAGAAGAAGAAGAAGAAGAAGAAGAGCATGATGACGACGATGATACATGATTAAGATGGCAGCGATGATGAAACAGTAAGCTTCCATATGCTAAATATCAAGTAAATATGAACTTTGATAATTCATAGTTTCTATTACTACTTGTTAGTATTCACTTACCAACACAAAATTTGCAATACTCCGTACATATATGGTGAGTACCATCAAATAAATAGTACTTCTTTCTAATTTCTCTTGTTACATGCTCTGACTATTCTCTGTTCACCCCTCAACGGTGTGTGCCTAGCCTTGCTTCCGTGGCCGATCTCATCTTGTTTGATACAAGCCTGCAAGCTGCGGCCTCAATGGAAAAGCTATCCCAGAAGCTTATGTGATTTGGGTAGGCAGTGATGCATATTCTAAGTCATGTTATGTTTGTGTTGGCTTGTTAGTGTTTTGTTGTAAAAGTGTGACTTGTAATTGGAGCTTTGTTCACTACATTTTCTGTTTTGGTGTTTGGGAAATAATGCTTGTGTGATTTCTGTAACTGTAAACCTTGATGCATTTTGAAGTGGTGCTTGTGTGCACTTGTCTACTGAAACTTCTTTGTACTAGAGTGTTGCTCCTTACTTGAGCTCTCTACTAAAATCGAATCAATCGAATCCGCATCTTTTAACTGGATTGTTAAATTTCTCGATGTGTGTATATGTGCATATTTTTCTTTTTCTTTGGAAAGAAAGCTAGATTTCATTCATAAAATGCAGGCTGAATTGGTTTAATTGATTTTGGACCTCTTTATCCCTAAATTGGTTTTGGGACAAGCCTCAACTTTCATAATTTTCTTCTAACTCTACTAAACTTAATGAAATACTCATTTTATTTCTTCCTGTGTTTTGCCTCTCTTTTATTTTTCCTTGTATTTTGTTTCCTGTGATAAATAAAAACCAACACTTTCCAATGATCTTCTTATAAGCATCTCTAATAGGCTTCCTAAATGAGCTCCTAACTAACCACTTTCTTGCATCCTCATATCAAATCCTCGTCATCCACACCTTAATTAATTTGTATGACCATACGATCTCCATTACCTCCCTAAAGAAAAATTATTTCAATAAAGAATCCAAAATTCACGGGCGCAACTTCTCATTGTTAAATCTCGACCATTGCCATCTTTCTACAATGGCAGGAAAGAGTAATTTTGAGAGCCTGAAGAAAAAGATTCTTATGCAAGTTATCTGACGTTGGACTTGGGGAACAGAAATGAGATGGATATTGAGCATCAATAAACAATGGGATTTTTCAAATTGAATCCTTATAAATGCCTAAATGGGAAAACATTCGGAAAAGAAATAGTGACAGATGAAATTAGTTTTAGGGTTTCAGTCTGTTTTTCCATATATTCTTCTACCTCTTGGAGGTAAAATATATACTAGCATATCTCTTGTAATACAAGCAATAATAGACTCCTAACTAAACTACGAAATACAATTAATTATATTCCTCATCTATTAGGGCTCACGCCGACAGTGACAACATATGATAATAAATTAGTGTACTTAAACAAGAAAACATTGTTCCTACTCAAACTTAAAATTAAATAGTGTACCTACACGTTTGTATCCTAATATTATATTTTCTAAAGTTCAAGAGGAATTGGCTACAGTCAATGAATTGTCATCCAATTTCACCTTATTTACAACAAAGCCGTCAGATTTGGGCTAGGTTGGGAGGGTAATTTTGTCCGTAGGGTTTGGGTGCCCTCCTATACATGTGTTGGACCGACCATCAAATGGGGTTGCATTGAGTGGGATCAACGGCTGTGTGGGATTTGGTGAGGGTTTAGGGGATGGGAGCTATGCTGCCTTTGAGAAACAGAGACAGGGGGAAGGGAGGAGTGGGGGAGAGAAAGAGTTGATTGAGGAATTGACGCAGAGAGAGAGAGAGGGAGGATTTGTTGCGAGGGATTTTAGGGATTGCATAGAGAGGGAGATGGGACAAGGGTGTTCGTTGCAGACAGGGATTTCAAAAGTTGAATGTGGAGAAGGTTTTGACACATTTAGAACTGCTGGACTCTCAAGTTTGATGTAATGAATTTATTGAGTTATATGTATATTAGTCAAATTACGCTTTTTGTGTAACATCCCACATCAACCAACAGAGAGGGGGTGATGTGCCTTATATGTACATGCCCACCTCCATATAGTACGAGGCCTTTTGGGAACTCACTGGCTTCAGATTTCATCGGAACTCCGAAATTAAGCGAGTTCGGGCGAAAGCAATCCCAAGATGGATGACCCACTGGGAAGTTCTCGTGTGAGTTCCCAGAAACAAAACAGTGTGGGCCAGGCCCAAAGCGGACAATATCGTGCTACGGCGGAGCCAGTCTGGGATGTGACAATTTGGTATCAGAGTCACTCCCTGGCCGGAAGTGTGCTGACGAGAACATCGGGATCGGGACGTGTCATTTTAGTTGTGACGGGAACACAAGTAGTACACCATGTGTTTTAATAAAAATGGTAGGAAATTTTATTTTTTAAGTTATTAACTTTTTAGCACACATATCTCACTATTTGTTTAGTGACACGTGATGTACCATCCTGTGTACCGATCACACTGAAAAATCTCTCCTCAAACTCCTATACCATACTACTTTTTTTTCAGAGTTGACAACCTGCAGAGACACTCGGCCAACTCCCAAGCATTCTGTTAATTTGTTCTTCTTTGAGTTATTCCAAGCGGAGAATGGCAGGAAAAGAAAACCATGCAATCGGGATTGATCTCGGGACAACATATTCGTGAGGAGACTTTCTTTCACGTTTGCTACTAACATTGAAATTGACTGTTTTCATCAGAGTAAAGATTTGTGCCTAACTATTACTCGAGCCAAATTCGAAAGTCTAAACATGGATTTCTTCAACAAATGTATCGAACCCGTGAAGAAGTGTTTGCAGGATGCTGAAATGGACAAAAACAGTGTCCACAATGTTGTTCTTCTTGGTGGCTCATCTAGAATTGCCAAGGTGCAACAACTATTACAGAATTTCTTCAGCGGGAAGGAGCTGTGCAAAGGCATTAATCTGGATGAGGCAGTGGCGTATGGCGCCGCTGTTCAAGCTACAGCCTTGAGTGGGAAAGGGAGTGAGAAGCTTGAAGCTTCAAGGCTACACTCTCTTGTATGTCACACCTTTGTCGCTTGGTGTAAGATCTCACATCGTCCAGGGGTGAGGATCCTGTAAGCCTTATATATACATACCCACCTCTAATTAGCACGAGGCTTTTTGGGGACTCACTGGCTTCGGATTCCATCAGAACTCTTAAGTTAAGCGAGTTTGCGCGAGGTCATTCCCAAGATGGATGACCTATTGGGAAGTTCTCGTCTGAGTTCCCAGAAACAAAACCGTGAGGGTGTGGTAAGGGCCCAAAGCAAACAATATCGTGCTATGGCGGAGTCGAGCCCGGGCCAGGATGTGACACTTGGCATGGCGAATGGGATAGAACGTTCCATGGGAGTTTTTATTCCCAGAAACTCAAGAATTCCTGTCTCGATGAATCGTGTTTCGACAACCATCTGCGATGATCAAAGTAGTGGAAGAGTGGCCATTTATGAAGGCGAGAGCACGAAAGCTGAAGATAATTACTTTTTGGGCAAACTTATCTTGGATGACATACCTCCGTCTCCCAATGGTGATCCTAAAATCAAATTTTTTTTTTATACAGATGATGATGGTATCCTCAGTGTCTCTGCTAAAGACATTTCTAACGACCTAACGAAGAAGGTTAGAATTGAGAGTCACATAAGAACTAATTACGAGAGAATTGAGAAGGTGGTGTAACTTGTTGAATTCTGAGGGGTAACGGTTGTGTTCCTGCTTGATTAAGTGTAACTTTTTTTTCGTATCAATAAAAATACCTTAAGTTTGAAAATGAAAAGAAGTAACAAAACCAATTCGATGGACAAGATCACGACAATTATAACTAACTTGCTCCAATCCTTAGGCCAAATGAGTTTTAACCCAAAATTCATTTTTGGGGCAAATTTAGGTCATGATTCTTCCTAAGTTAGTGGGCTGGTCCAACATATATGCGTATTTTTTTTAGTTTTTTATTTATAAATTCATTTATTCAACGGTTAAAATCTAATCCAACAGTAAAAAAAATCTAAATGGTCCAAATTTAAATCCAATGGGTAAAATAATTAAAAAAAACTATTTCATGTGTTTCATATTCTTTCATAGTGTTCCACGAGTTTCATAGTGTCAGTTTAGGTATTTTTCAATATTTATCCGAATGTAAATATTTTTAGGTTAAAATGTTCATAAAATTAAATTATGATACTCTACATAATTTTTTTTTAAATTACTTTAAGAAAAAAAATATCCTAAATTCATTTTTTAATAATCTCGTGCTAAAAATTTAAGCTTAAAGAATTGGAACGGAAAAACTATTTCTAAGTTAAAACCTAAATTTTCTGGGTTAAAAATTTTAATTGTAGCCCTATGGTTAGAAATGCCCTAAGCTTTTATATTTAACTATATGGGTTCTGGGTTTCTCAACGTTTCTCTTTTATAAATAAAGGTATTTCTTAGCAAAAAAATATAAGATGAAAAAAAGAAGGTAAAGTTAAAAGTTATAAAGTAATAAAGGTATTTCTTAGGGAAAAAATATAAGATGAAAAAAAGAAGGTAAAGTTAAAAGTTATAAAGTAGTCAAGGTAGTAACGAAGGTAAAGTTATGATAAACACCGCTCTGAACTCTCTCTCTTCCCAGCTAAACTAGCCAGACTTACTCTCCCTATTCCCTATTACTCCCACTGCAATCTTTTTTTGTCATGTTCCCGTGCAAGGAATGGCAGGAGAAGAAGGCCACGCAATCGGGATTGATCTGGGGACAACGTACTCGTGTGTAGCAGTGTGGGATCACGACCGTGTGGAAATCATAGTGAACGATCAGGGTAACAGGACCACTCCATCTTGTGTTGCCTTCACTGAGACTAAGCAATTGGTTGGTGATTCCGTCATCAACCAAATCATCAGGAACCCCACCAACTCCATTTTTGGTTAGATACTCGTTTATGAGCTACTAATTTGACAGTATTTTTGGAGTAGATTCATGGAAAATGCTTATATATATATATATGCTTATTTCTTGTGGTCATGTTCATATATTTTTATTTTTTATTTTTTTAACACAACAAAAATATTATGAAGTTGAATTAAAACTATCGTTGCAGTGTATTTCTTTGTTAAGACAAATGCAAAATTTTCTTTGGCGACGTTTATTCCAGACACGCATATCACTCTGCAAATCAACCTTTCTGTTGTAAATCTTAATCCATTTATGAATTATATTATTGTAAAGCAAAAAATATGAAGAAATTTTTTTCAAATATTCGAGTAACTTGTCTTACTGACCAACATAGAAATTTTAACTTATTTATATGTTGTTTGTGTAACATAGAGTTGGGTAGCAGTCTAACACTGTTGATTAAACCAAGTAAGTCATTGTGTTGTTTTTGGTATATGACCTTTTGCTTCTCAGCTGTTTTTCTTTCTTGGAATGGTACTTTAAAGTAGTCAATTTATTTGCAGATGCAAAGAGGTTAATTGGTAGGAGATTCAATGATGCCACTGTTCAAAGTGATTTGAAGCTCTGGCCATTTAAAGTCACTGAAGGTCCTCCTGGCGGCAAGCCCTTGATTGTGGTCACCCATGAGGGACAAAAAAAAACAGTTTGCTGCCGAAGAAATTTCAGCCATGGTTCTACCAAAAATGCGAGAGATTGCTGAGGCCTACCTGAATTCCACTGTGAAGAATGCAGTTATCACTGTCCCTGCTTGCTTCAATGATTCACAGCGTCAGGCTACAAAAAATGCTGGCAGCATTGCTGGCCTAAATGTGATGCGTATCATCAACGAGCCAACTGCTGCAGCGATTGCTTATGGCATTGACAGGAAGGCTGGTTGGTATAGCAAGAGAAATGTGATGATATTTGATTTAGGTGGTGGTACTTCAGATGTTTCACTACTTACCATAGGTGATGGTGTGTTTCAAGTGAAGGCCAAGGCTGGAGACACTCACCTTGGAGGAGAAGACTTTGATAACAAAATGGTGCATTTTTGTGCTGAGCAATTCAAGAAGAAGCATAATGTGGACGTGAGTGGAAACTCTAGAGCACTCAGGAGGTTAAGAAACGCATGTGAGAAAGCAAAGAGGAGGCTTTCATTTACTTCAGCCACTGACATTGAAGTCGACTGTTTGAATGAGGGTACTGATTTCTATACAACTATTACCCGTGCCAAATTTGAGCAACTGAATATGGATTTCTTTAACAAGTGTCTGGAGCCAGTGGAGAAGTGTTTGAAGGATGCCAAATGGAAGTGAGCAGTGCCCATGATGTTGTTCTTGCTGGTGGATCTTTTAGAATTCCCAAAATGCAGCAACTATTGCAGGATGTGTTCAAGGGGAAGCAGTTGTGCAAGAGTATCAATCCGGATGAGGCAATTGCGTATGGTGCCGCTGTTCAAGCTGCAGTCTTGAGTGGGAATGTGAATGGGAAGCTTCAGGACTTTTCTCTCTTAGATGTCACACCTCTATCACTTGGGGTTGGGACTGGGGAAAAGTTTTTCAAGATGTCGGTTGTGATTCCAAGAAACAGCAGTATTCCCATCAAGAGGAACACAGCCCTAGTTACTCGCCATGACAATCAAGTGTTGGTCAAGTTCCCCATTTATGAGGGTGAGAGTACAAACACCAAAAATAATAATTTGCTGGGTCAATTTATGATCAAGGGTATTCCCCCAGCTCCAAAGGGCGCTGCTGAATTCGATGTTTGTTTCAGTATTGATGCCAACGGTATTCTAAGTGTCTCTGCTGAGGATAAGTCTATTGGCTAGAGGAAAGGGATTACAATTATGAGTGATAAAGACATAAGGAGCTCAGAAGGAATTGAGGCAGTGAACTAATTAAGAAGCCTAGTCCTAGAACTGAATTAGGACATATATTATAAATCAGCTTTAATAATTTTAGGAGTCGTTTTATCTTTATTGGAATATAAATGTTGAATAGATGGGAGCTGGTACTCTGGAGAAATATATGTGAAATAGAGAACTTTGGGCCCTTTCGATATGTTTATGTGAATTTTTTTTTTACCTCCCTTTTGATACCTCTTTTTATGGAAGCTAGTTCACATTCTTCATAAGAAAACATGCAATGCGAACGATTGCATAACATAAATACAGCTCCAAACGGTGTTATGAGTTTTCACAGTTTCACTTACCAAATAGGAGTTCTTCTCCCATGGCAGATTATCCGAGTCTGCATCCCATCTCACCCCAGTCACAACGTAGTCTGCGCCTGGGACTCCTGAATGCCCCACTTTCACTTCCTGAGCAAATGTCCAACCTCCAAACTCCAATGTTCTCCACCACCAAACCACCCCTTTTGGAACACCATCTGTCCGCTGGTCAAAAGAAAGGGATTACAATCAACAGTGACAGAAGAACTTTAGGAATTGAGAAGATGAGGTAATAAATGATAATTTGTGGCAAACAAAGGCTCAAAATAGCATATACGGTATGAAATCAATTTGATACTCTACATGTTTAGCTGTAAGTTCGGATGGTTTTGCTTATGCCAGGTGAGCCGAAGCCTCCAAAGCGCTAGCCCTGGTTGTGTTGCTTTGGGCTTAATCGAAAAATTAGAGGAAGCAAACAGTTTATAGGCACTCCTTTTGCTTCCTTGTTGTGCATCATAACATCATTTTATGTGCTGGTTGTTTTTGTTATGAAAGAACTCATGCGTTGAGTTCTGTGATCTTGCTATAGCTCAGTGCGCGAGACGGGTTTAATGAAAAATTTGCCATAGATAAACAACTAATGTGTCATGTTTGCTCTGTTTTATGAAATTTCTTGAGTCATTACAAGATTAGGATTCTTTTTCTTCTTTAGTACGTTGGAATTCAGACTCCAAGATGTTTGTCGCAAGACAACAGAAATGGGTATGTTACTGTTCTATAGGATCGATGATACTTCTGTGACAAGATTTAGCAACTGCTGATAATCTAATCCAAATCTTTGTAAAACAAAATTCAATTTTATAAATTACTAGGAAATAAGCCCGCGCGTTGCGGTGGGAACCAACTGTTTCAAGCGTAGCTGCATGAAGAAGACACATTTCAAGTGTAACTGCATAAATAAGACACAAAGTTAGTAAGTAAAGCTCATATTTTTACGGCATATCAGAATCAGACAAGCTTCATCCAATTTATAAAGGACGACCAAAGAAGTAAAAAACGTGGTAATATGTTGTTATAATTGAATCACAATTCAAGTATTAATCTAAAGATGGACGGTGTGGCAAGTTTAATTCATGAAATTAGGAATATATAGAAGTAAAATAAAGTTGGATAAACCAAAATTCTTGATATATCAACTATGAGGACTATATAGTCATATCAAAGTTTGGATTTATATGTAGAGCAGTGAGAACCAAAATTTATGAGGACACAAAGACTTCATATACGAAGAGAATAAGAAAACAAAACAACTCGACGCTATTTCTTTCTTGTATTGTGAAGCAGTAGACAGCCACATGCTAAAATGTTAAATATGCTTGGATATGGAATGTGCAAACACAAAAACATGGACTGGCCTACCAAAAACTCTTTGTGGATGCTTACCCCAGAATTGTCTGCATGAATTTTTTTTCTTTCTTTCAAACCATGCTTTATCGATAGCCTATCATATTTCATATTCTTGATGTGTCTTTAGATTGTGAAAGATACCCATCTTATCCCTTTTGGCCTACATCTGATACCTAAGAGTTACAAAAGCATTAGAAACTGTGTATTACATCATAAACTATAATTCTTATTGCACTTTGGCAATACCTCATACTTTCAAATGCTGCTTTATAGCTTCATCACTCATTTTTCAATGGATTTTCTTCGGGCCTCCCTAGCCTATAAAATACAGAATAAGAATGTGAAATATAAAATTACAACCACTGAAAAAGCATATTATACTTTTAGACAATATGTTCAAACACCCAAATATAATTGATATCTTCCAAAAAAAGAAAATACCACTTGAAAAAACCATCGAGTTTGGCAATCTGTGAAAACAATGCTTGGCAAGCGTAGAAATTTCATTTAATTTGGCATGAACATGACAAGAAGATCTATATGCAAAATTAAAAACAAAATACAGTATACGTTCATAAAAATGATCCCTTACTTTTTTTCCGAGGAACTGTCCCATTTGAGCTTCCCATCTAACCATATTTGTGCAGTGTAACCCCTCTATATCTGGAGTTGGCCCGCGAGAAGCCAGTGCTCTACCGACGTAGTATGTGCATGAATTCTTCCTTGGTCAAATTCTTCATCTGTTCATTCATTAGGAAAAAAAAAAGAAGATTAAAACACAAACCCGCCCCCCATTTGAAATTAATCAAAATTAGGTCAACCAAGAAACATATGCAGCATCCAACCTGTCTCAAGTGATCCTCATAATCACTGAGGTTGTAGTTGATATCATCCAACCTGTTTCATTCATTAGAAGAAGAAGAAAAAAGAAAATGGAAGAAACATTAAAACCCAAATCCACCCCGCATTTGACTCCTCTGAATCTAATCGCAGCTCGATTGTAGGCTCTAATTCAGCAAACCCAATTTAAGAACAATAATACGTAAAAGCGAAACCATAATATAGGTTTCTTTGTGAAGAGAACTTGTATAAAGAAAGGTAATCACTTCAAAACTTATTTCCATTGATGAACATCAACGTAAATTTTGCATGAGACATATTTCCATGGCTAAAAAGTTAAAAGCCAAGCTCCGATCCATTCTCTTCTAAGAGAACTTCTCAACCAATACAAAGAACCGAGTAGGTGTTGATGGATGAAATAATTCAGAATTTTTTTTACATTTTCATTATTTTCCAAGTTTTCATGAAGCCAAATTAAACCGACTTGCTTAAAATAATAGTTGATACCTGTAAGGCTGGAGACTGCTTTCAAGGCCTCTTGCTTTTCTTTGTCGTCATGTAAATCCAATTTCAGTACCACCTTCTACAGAAAGAATACAATTTTCAATTAACAAACTGTTTTGGGAGAGAAAATGGAAATTCATTAATACAAATGCCAATGTTAGAAATCTGAGCCACTGAGATTTGTTAATGTAGTGATATCGTAATATAGCAAAGTCTAGCTGCATGAGAGTATGACTGCTCTCTATTACTTACCAGTTTTAGTGAGACGTAAACAAAACAATTCTCTTCTCTATGCAGAAATCCCTACGAAATAAAGACAAAGTTAAAAATTCGAACATTGAGATATAATAGCTTGTATAAACGATGTTCAAAACATGAAAACTGACAACTAATTAAAGATATTTTACTTGTAGTTTTCCGAAAACAAATTCAATAAAAACACATAAAATTAATAACCACCCAGAAATTAATCGACCATTTATACAAAACTAAGAAAAATTACTAAAATTCATATAAAATTACATAAAAAATCTCATAAATTAAATGATGATTCAGATAAAATGGAATCACATCAAAAGAAAATTTAAATGAACAATACTCCAAAGCATACCTAAACTAATTAATGGTTACATATATATGGATTTCAGACTCTTAAGAAGGTGAAAAGGCAGAAAACAAAAGAATAATGACTTCAATAAAGAATTTAGTAGTGTACAAACTATGGCAAACGAAAGGAGCAACATTTGATTTCAAAAAGATTTCAGGGAAACTAAAACCCATCGAGGGAACAGATATACAGGTTCAAAGGGCATTAGCGATGGCGCAACATGAGTCCGTAACATCATTCAGAAGTCAATCATCTGTCAAACTACAAACCTAAGTAAATCCAAAAACAACAATCCACAATGAAAGTGAAAAACTTGGGGAGCTGAAATACCAAAAACCCACCTAATTCAAAACCTAAGTAAAATCCTCAATTAAACCCCAACTACAAACCTGAATTAAACCTTCAATTAAAAGCCAAATTAAACTATTAATAAAACCCAAATTAAATCATCAATCAGGAAGGATAAAAATACAAAAGGGGGTTTAAGAGGTGTACGTGAGTGAGTGGAACCCAGAAGCATAAAGTTGTATGAATGCAAAACTCAGAAGTCCAAATTCCAGACAATAATTAAAGAAAAACAGAAATATACAAAAATCCAAAAGAAATCCAAAAGAAATCAAAACATAAATGTAATCAATAAATAGTTAATTAATTAATCAAATAAATACAATACCTGAATGCCCCGTTTGAACGACCCCACGCAAGAACCCGATAACCTGTCACGGCAAGACCGGACATTTTAGAATTAACTGCACAGTGAAAGGCCTTCCCTGTGTGTCCTGAGCAGAACGGAGTGAGTGGTGGTGGTTTTGTGGTGATGCTTCGCCGGAAAATGGGGGCGTTGGTGCGCTCGGTGTTTACAGAGAAGAGAAAGAGGGAGCTCCAGCCAGAGTTCATCTAGAAACATGGGAACCTGCATGAACTTTTCGAAAATCGACATTTCTATTCGGAAAGATACATTTCAACTGAAACAAATATAGAAAATACCTGATACGGATCGAAGCTCTCATTGTCAGATACCTTCAGAAAAGTTGCCAAACAAACCAGCTGCAGAACACAGATTGAATAAACAAAAACCATCAGCGGCCATTTCTGTTGAAATTACATCAAATTAATATGATTTAACATAAAAATGCGATTTTTCTTAAAAATGCGATTTTTCTAATCATATCAGTGGATTTAACTACGAATTAATACTAACGAACCTTCACCAACGCTGTTCCGAGATAAACCAGAGCTGCCTTGACGGAAGTACCAAGCGTATCGTACTCCGATCTGCACAATTAAATCGCACAATCGAGTTAGGGTTTTGATTTGGGGAAGAAGACGAAGTGAATTGGGTGTGAATTGTGAGAGCGTAAAAGATCCGAACGAAAAAAAGAAGAGTAGGAGGGGTGTACAGCGGCGTGGCGGAGAAGTAGACGGCGTGAGGGCCGAACGTCAGAATGGCGCAGTTGAAGAAGTGAAACACCGTCATTTCGCTCCGTCTTCTTCTTCCTCCTCTCTTTCAGAAGGTGAAGATGGTGAGGGTTGAGAGAGAGATGGAGAGTCTGAAAGAGAGTGAAAGAGAAAGGTTTAGAGAGAGGTTGAGTGTGGCAGAAATGATCGAAGAAAAAGGCGCCCCCGGATGATAGAGACGTGTGTGCTTATTTCAGAATGGCAAGCCCGTAAATAACCCAATGACAGATTTGTAAATAAAGTGAAATTCAGTCTAAAACACTGTTCATTTGAACAGTGCCAATTGCAATGCTTTCTTTAGACCACTGTTCTAAAAATCGGCCTAGGCATTGGGCGGTGGCCAACCGCCTGGATTAATGGAAAATCGGGAGCAAAATCGGGACAGGGATTAGGCAGGCGCCGAGGCGGCCTGAGCGGCCTAGGCGGACGACCGTGTGGCCTAGGCGGTCTAGGAATTTCAATTTTTTCTGTGTTCGAACTTGAGAAAGGATGAATGCTTCTGGCCTGTGTTCTGGTTTATCAGTTTCTGGACTTCAACTTCTGTTCTGTGTTCTTGCGAAGAGGAAGAAGATGAGAGAAAATTACTCTCTCTTTTCTTTACGCATCCACGTGATCACTTTTTAACTATTTATTTTTTATTTTCTGTTTTTGTTTATGTCCATTCAAGTTTGGACAGCTGGCATCTTACTTTTTTTAAAGTAAAATGGCTGTCAATTCATACATCACCAAGTGCTATTAATAATTTTTTTCTCATTTAAAAAAGCATAGCTTATCAGCCTATCAATTCATAGCATCTAAGTGCTATTGATTTTTTGAACTTGTTAGATACACATTTTATTATTCTTTTACTATTTTAATTAGAAATTTCATACAAGTATATTTTTTTTTAAGTGTCAATATACACTTATTTACAAGATATACAAAAAATTTATCTCAATCCACCTAGACCCCTCCTAGACCTAGGCGCTAGTCCGTCACCCGACTAGCGCCTAACGTTTTTTAGAACCTTGCTTTAGACTAAAGCAATGTTTCATAAATAAGAATTTAATGACTTTATTTTGCATCTACTTTTGAAAATTAAAGGCTGGTTTGGTATTGTTATGCTTTGAAAAAAAACTGCTTCTATTGTGATGTGAGAATAAGCAGCTGTGAAATAAAGCAGCAGAGTGTTTAGTAAATTTTTTTGTAAAAATGCTTTTGGAAAAAGAAAAAAAAAAAAGTATTATAGTGTTATGAATTGGGGTGGCTCTCTGCTCTTCTACTTCATCCAACATTTCCTCTCTACCAGTGTCAGACGCTTCTATAAATTTAATCCCACCGTTCACTCCCTGCTATGCCCTTCTTCCTCACGCCACTCCCTCCTCTCTTCCCCACTCTAATTCCAAAAACCCAAATTTCAGAATTCAAGAATTCAGGTCCAAAGCAAGAAACAGACATGGGTTCCTGCTTACTCGAGCACCTCAAGGCTCAGCCTTTCTGGGTTCTTGTGCTCTTCACTCTCGGCTCTTTCTCTCTCCCCAAACTCTCTCTTTCCTCCAATGGGTCTACGTCAATTTCCTCAGACCTGCCAAGAATCTCAAAAAGTACGGATCTTGGGCACTCGTCACCGGACCCATCGATGGCATTGGCAAGGCCTTCGCCTTCCAACTGGCTCGGAAAGGGGCTCAATCTGATCTTGGTAGGTCGGAATCCGGACAAACTCAAGGACGTCTCGGACGCTGTCCTGGCCAAGTACGGCAAAACCCAGATCAAGACCGTCGTGGTCGACTTCACCGGCGACCTCGACGACGGCGTCAGGCGCATTCGGGAGACGATTGAAGGGTTGGATGTGGGGCTTTTTATTAACAACGTTGGGATTTCGTACCTGTATGCTTGGTTCTTTCATGAGGTGGATTCGGAGCTGCTGAGGAACTTGATTAAAAACCGATTTTTCAGAGCTTGAGTTTTGCATCTTCTTGTTTTTTTTTTTTTCACCTAAAACTGTGAAAAAAAAAGCCGAATGAAGTTAACACAAAAAACTCCCAACTTTTTTTTATACCAACTTTTTTTCAGAATCACCTCAGTACCTAATCATGGCTAAGTTTGTTCAAGCATTCAATCTGCTTTATGTGTGCGTATGAACATAATTCGTTGCGCTCGATCAAGTGCATTGTAAAGCTCAAACAAATCGTCGAAATAGATCAATTTTTCCGTTTGGCAATTGAATGAAGAAGATTACTTAACTAAATCCAAATCACATTTTTTTTAATTATCTAATAGATTTGGAACTTAATAAAGAAGGTTACGACTTACTGTTGCTTCTTTAATTTTGGAACCAAAAGTGTCCAAAAGAAAAAGACTAGTGAACCAAAAAGTGTCCAAAAGAAAAAGAATAACCTTTCAGACCTCTCTATGTTCCCCATAACATCTTCTACTTTCAAGCACATATATTCTCTTGATCTTCTTTCTATGCTACCATTCAGTTCTCTTCTTTAGTATTATTATTCTGCCAGTTTCTCAGCTTAGAATGGCGGGAAAAGACGAAGCTGCAGGTCATGCAATCGGGATCGACCTGGGAACAACCAACTCGTGTGTGGCGGTGTGGCAGAATGATCATGTAGAAATCATAGTGAACGATCAGGGCAACATGACCACTCCATCTTATGTTGCTTTCACAAATACTGAGCGATTGATAGGCGATGGTGCATTCAACCAGGTCGTAAAAAACCCAACCAATCACCATCTTCGGTACGTTCATCTCTTCGTGTATGTATCCATCTACAAATATACCATTTTCCCATTAATTTATTTCTCAAATTAGTTTTTCTTTTTCTCCGAATATTTATAACAGTATTTGAAGTTATAAAATGTGGGGTGTTGATGATAAGTTATGATTTTGATGATAATTAAAAAGGTGTAGTACATTTACAGTAGAGTGAAAGAATTTGGGATAGCTACGACACCGTTTGTTTAACAATATGCTTTTATTTCAATCATATGACCTATTTCTTTGTTCGTAAAGATTTGTGCCTAACTATTACTCAAGCCAAATTCGAAAGTCTGAACATGGATTTCTTCAACAAATGCATCGAACCATGAAGAAGTGTTTGCAGGATGCTGAAATGGGCAAAAACAGTGTCCACGATGTTGTTCTTGTTGGTGGCTCATCTAGAATTCCCAAGGTGCACCAACTATTACAAAATTCCTTCAGCGGGAAGGAGCTGTGCCAAGGCAGTAATCTGGACGAGGCGCGCCGCTGTTCAAGCTGTGGCCTTGAGTGGGAAAGGGAGTGAGAAGTGTGGAGCCAAAAATAATCACAAGACGACACGTGGATTTTTGGGTGAAAATGACAAATTTACCCTTGAGACACAACGAGATTTCTACACGCGAGCAGTGGGCAATCATCCCTCAGCCAAGTCAAAAGTGCCCAAAATAGGTAATAATTCAAAACATATTTCATCCATCCTCATCAAATCCTCTCCACAAGGTAACCCCAAATCATTTCTTTTTAGTTATATTAATTAGCTAATTAATTGATTTATTATTCAATTATTCCTAATTAGCTACAAATCATGAACCTCACCCAAAATACCAACCAAGTGGCCGGTCCTCCTCCTACTAAAGGGGCCGGCCACACCCTATAAATACTACCTTATTTTCTCCAAAACTCAATTCCCATTCTCTTGTTAAGTTCTCTAAAATTCTCCAAACACTTTTCCCTCAAAATTCTAACTTTGGCATCAGAGGTTCTTCGCCCAAGTCCCCCCCCCCCCAAAATTCATCGTGGGCGCATGAGGCTCTTGGCCTTGACTAAAGGTATTTGTTTTGTAGGTGCAATTTTGTCCAAGAACAAGGAGGAATAAATTTGCATCCACAAATTGGTGCTTTCATTGAGAGTCTTGATCAAATGCTAGTAGAAGACTCTCGCATTCAAGGTTTTTCATTTTCTTGTTCATTTGTAGATTTTTCGTACGTTCTTACTCTTAGAATTTTTTATTTACAAAAATTCTTTGATAAAAAGTAAAGGATAAGTACAATGGCTAGAAATTTGGAAACTTCAACAAACAAAAATTCCAATATTCAAGAGATGGGACTACGACGATCCACGAGGCTAAACGTGACAATAAGTGGAGCGGCACCACCACGACGAGGTTCCACCATGGCAACCACCGCGGTGGCCACCACGGTAGCCACCCACAGCGAGGTCGATGGCCCCACCACCATGGCCCAAGCTGTGTCATCCAAGCTTGCTGTGTCATCCAAGGTCCATGGCACCAAAGCTACGACCCAAGCCGTGTCACTCCAAGCCCAAGGTGAACCGGCACGAGTCACTCAAGCCCGACGTATGATTTTATGATTAGTTCTATGAAATGCTTTATGAGATATCGTGCCTATTGAGGTTATTTTGAATTACTACTATTTTTCCTATAACCCGTATTCTTATAGAATATCTGATGGATGACGATATGATATTTAGAATACATTTCGAACACTTCTTTATAGTATAGATGATGGATGACTTTATACTATGAAGATGTCTTTCAAATGTACGTATGTTCAATGGTTTTGTACTTACCTAGTGGTCCTTTCTGCTATGGGACGTAGGGATAGATTTCGGTCCGTCCCGGGCGAAGGTTTGGTGTTGGCATAGGGCTTGGAAGGTGTTTCATTTGGCATTTAAGACCAGGGATGGGGAGCCGGCATGGAGCCTGGGGGTTATTTCCTCTGATTGTCTGCTCAGAGATGGGAAGCCGGCATGAGGCCTGGTGGTTATTGGACATTCACTAGCGATTATTATATATACAAGTTATGATTTGAGACAGTGCACAGCATGCTAGGTTTTAGAAAACCTATGTTTATCATGATATATATGTGTTTTCATAAAACCTGGGGGTTAGTACTTTGATAACTGTTTTTCTATATATGTATATATCAAATTGGTCCACTCATGTTTGTTTTACGCCCCCTTCAGGACCACAGAACGAGGATTACGATCTGAGCTACGAGGTTTTCCCCTACCAGTGATTCCATGCTATATCTTCTCTGCTTGGCACCTATTGTAATAGCACTTTCCTATCTTAATTTCTGTTTGTTCTCTGTATTAGAAGTATGCTATAAACATATTGTGCACTTTCCCCTACCAGTGATTCCCTCGGGTGTTGGCCAGCACGTGACCATCCTTACGTCCCGAAGACATCGGGGTCGGGGCGTGTCAGGATTGGTGAAGGTGGTAGTACGGGTGGTCAACGGATTCCATCACCAATCACTATCTTCACGTGGAAATGAATAATCATATCTCATTATCTTACTACAAGTCATAGGCATCACATCGTACTCTAGTAGTTATTTTCCAACGATATGTGTTCGTCTCAACGCATCTTTCTACTGCTTCACTTCAGGACCTTATTATTCGTTAGTACGGGGATGTCGAAACACTTACAGTAAACCTGATTGGTGCGCTTTAGAACAGTACAATAAAGCGGACGAGGAAAGAATCAGACGATCTTTGTACACTCTCACGTTGCGGGGCAAAATGGTATTCGAAAGATCGAATTTAAGATATGGGAAATCATGCATCTTTGAGAAATTACTGCTTGCTTATCGAGACAATAATGTATAGTCGATATCGCGGGCGGCCGACTATTGTATCGATAACTTATTCGTTGGGTTCGTTAAGCAAGTGGGCATGAAGACTCGTCTACGGCAATTATTACGGTTTTGCTTGTTAAAACTCGACCCAAAGACACGCATGTGTTTCTCGAAGTACGTGACGTTACGTATGCTCGGACGAGACCCACTTTCATTTTGGTTTTGGTTTTCAGCACAAGTATTTTAACTTACCTTATTAGAATTTTACTGGTATTTTTAAAGTTATGAATGTTTGGTCGAGTCATTTCAACTTTCACTATTGAGTTCAGTACAAAGTTTTCGATCTATATGTTATTACATATATATTTTGATGTTATTGTATTTTGCATACTTACTTTTGACCCTACGTCAATTTATGTTTTCAACTTTATATCTTTATAAAGTATGTTTTTCTACTTTTATACTGATGGAGAAAGAAGGTGTGAGCTTGGAGGCATAAAAAGATGGAATCATTGCAACCCGATCGCGACGTTGTGGCATTTTCCCTTTCATGCAACCACTCTGATTGGATTTCTTCGTTACACACACACACACACACACACACACACACACACCTTCTTTTTCCTATTTTCGAGTTTTTCAGTGTAGCAAATTATTTCAAATTTCCAAGGATCGGGAGTATAAGATTGGTGACTTTGTTTTCTTGAAGTTGTCTCTATGGAAGGGTGTAGTTCGTTTTGGTAAACGAGGAAAGCTGAGTCCTCGATATGTCGCTCACTACCAGATTTCGGAGATGAATGGTGCAGTTGCCTATAGGTTGGAGCTACCACCAGAGTTGGCATAGGTCCACAACGTTTTTTATGTTTCAATGCTTCGGAAGTATGTGTCGGACCCCTTTCATATCATTTAGTCGGAACCGCTGAAAGTGAATCAAGATGCTAGTTATGTTGAGGAACCGATGGCTATCGTCGACCGATAGGAGAAAACTCTGAGGAACAAAGTTATCCCGTTGGTTAAAGTGTTGTGGAGAAACCATGCCATCGAGGAAGCAACATGGGAAACAGAGGAATTGATGAGGAACTAGTACCCCTATCTTTTTCTTTGAGTTTGTAATTTCGAGGACGAAATTTCTTTTAAGGGGGGTAGATTGTTAAACCCCACCCACTAAACTATAGTAATTTCAATTATTTACCCCTAAAGTTTATTAAAAGTTGCACTTTAGTCCTTTAAACCTCACCCAATTCGGATCTCAGTTTTGGATTCTCTTTCCATTCACTGGCTGCCACGTGGTAACCCATTAACTTCTCTATTCTTCTTCTTCTTCTTTTTTCCTTCCCAGAGCTCACTCAGCTTACTCTCTCTCAAACTCTCAGATCTTTCACTCTCCCTCAACTCTCCCTTTCATTTCGGCAAGCACACCCACCCCCACAAACACAAAAGCACACCACCCTCTAGACCTCCCTACCCTCATTCTCCTTTATCTCTGTGAAGCACAGAGAACACAAGAAAACTCTCCGGCAAGTTCAACAACTTTAAGCCAAGGTCCGGCTGTTTTCTGGCCACCTCACGACGTGAGAAAGGTGCAAAACCCTCCCCCTCGTCTCTACCTTTCATTTGGTACCTAGATCGTGTCCTAGGGTGCTAGATCGCCATCAACCGGAGCACGGGAGGCTCTGGCCTTCTTCCCCGACGAGAAACCCAAGCCCAAACCTATTTCAGCATTTGGGGTCGAGTACCACAGGCCCTTGGCCCAATCCGTGGGTCGGGCCTTAAGCCCAAAGCCCTAAACCCTTTTCTTTTCTGTTTAAAGTTTTGTAATTTAAGGCCTTTGGGCTATTGAGAACTCGGGCCTTAGGCCCGTTGACCCCCCAAAGCCCAACCCATTTAGTTAAACCCCAAACCCTTTGTATCAGGCCTCTGGGCCGTATGGAACGTGGGCCTTTAGCCTGCTAAACTCTAAACCCAAAACCCATTAGACTTAGGCCCAGGCCCAGATACCCAAACCCAATACTCTTAGACCCAAGCCCAAAACCCAACCAACCCGGACCCTAGGCTGCACGTGAAGGCGTGTGGGCCTGCGCGTGAAGGGTCACTAGCACCGCCGAGTGGAGCACACGCGTCATCGTTCGCGGCGACGCCAGCGACTTTTTCGGTCAACTTTCCGACGACCCAACTTGAAGCGTGGCGGCGTGTGGCCGTCGGAGCCACCACCTTGCGGCGACGCGTGGGGGTACCCGAGGTCCCTCTATATGTTTTTCAACGTCCCAAATCCGTTTATGACGTCCGTTTCCTGAAATTCAATCGTTTGAGTATAATTTTGTTAATTGTACCCTTTATGTGCTTAGGTGCAATTACTAGCGGTGTTTCCATCATTCATATTTTGTACTGCTCTTCGACGACGGAGTATCTATGAGTAGACCCCTTCTAAAATGTATGTTTTAATAGTAGAAATGCATACATAAAAAGCATGATTTAATGATCACGTTTTAGATAACATTTTATGAGTAAATTGGATTTACCTTATATTGATTATCGTGCTTACTTAGAATATTTTGGAATACCATATTTTCTATCGAACCCATGTTCTTTATAATATATCTGATCGATGATGATATACTATTTAGAACATGTTTTTACACACTTCTTTAGAGTATAGATGATGGATGACTTTATACTATGAAGATGACTTTGAGATTTATGTACCTATGTTTGGAAAGACTATGTTCAATGGTTTTGTGTTTATCTAGTGGTCACTATTCCGCCTATAGGCGAGGTATATGTTGTTGGCATAGGGTCGGGAGAAATAATCTCTAGCTTCGGGCTGAGAGACATGAAGCTGGCATAGGGCCTGAAGAAATATCCTTTGGCTACGGTGCAAAGACGGGAAGCAGACATAGGGCCTGGAGTTGAGACTGGATACCACTATTTAGTACGCTATATACGAGATACGTTTTGGAAAGGTTTTATGGCATGCTAGGGTTTTTGGAAAACCTATCATATACTATGCTATTGAGTTTTCATAAAACCTTGGGGGTTAGTGTAAAACCCTGAAAATTTAAACATATGAATATGTGGAGAAAAATAAAAAATAAATCGATTTATGGTTATGTAAAATTGAATTGATAACTTTTAAAAGTTTTGTTTCCATGTGTGGCGGCAAGTGGGCTAAGGCACCCCTTGACCACCCTAAGCTAAATTTTGATGCCCTGAATCCATATTTGACATCCGATTAACGAAATTCTATTGTTTGAGTATAATTTCGTTAAGGTCCGACACTTAAATATTAGAGTAATCGACGATCTGACCGTTGGATTGTCACCAAACTTTGATACGTTATAGTACATAATATTTGATGACTATAGAAACTTACGGATCTGGAATCTGCCATTTCTAAGTTCGTAAAATAAAACGTTGACTTGCATTGAAAATTGTGATTGGAGGAGATCCAACCGTCGGATCGTGGTAAGATTTTAGTAAAATGTTCTATGAGCATAGTGAGGACCTTAGGAAGTTACGGATCCAAAATCTAATGTGCGGATCTTCCGGATCGATTTACGGAGAGTTATGGACCCTACCATTGCACTGAGAGTTGACTTTTGGTCAATATGTCTCAAAACGTTCTAAATACTAAAATTAGTACTACAGGAGACTAAGTGAAGTCTAGTGGGCCTACATTGGTTAGAGAATGACTTGAATTTTTTTTGGAAATGAATTAAAAATGAATTGTGAACTACGGTTGACTTGATCCCTTAAAAAAGGGTATGTAGGCAATCTAACGAGAAGTTAGATGTAGCCATAAAATAAACGAGATTAAATTTTAGTGGAAAATCATCAAAGAAAGAAATGTTAGAATGGTTGTTAACCTAAATGGTAACAATGACATTTTTTGGCCTACCATTAAATGTATTTCCGAAATAAATTGGCGGGGCGGGGCGTTACAGTTAGTATATTGATAACTGTTTCAGTAATATCTTTTTATAGTATATCTTTTTAGCTTCAAGACCCATTCCTTTGTTCCTTCAATTTTATATTATATATTTTTAGCTTTAATTTTATATTATATATTTTTAGTGTCTCGGATTAGTTGTATGCTTTGAACACGTTTCTCAAGTGCATATTCATTATAGTTAAATTTACAAGTTTTATTTATGTTCGTCACTTCTCATGCATGTTAGTATGGCTTCGTCACCTTCGGGTGTCGGCCAGCACGTGACCATTCCGATGTCCCACGGACATCGGGATCGGGGCGTGTCACAATGGGTTAGCAATAATGTGGTTCAAATTCGTCTTTGGCAAGAATCGAAGCTAAGACCTCTCACTTTCAAGTGAAGATGAATACTACTAGACCATAGTACTAAGCTAAAGTTATAAAGTACTAAGCTAGTAAAGAAGGTCAAGTTATAAAGTAGTTATCGTTTAGTGTTTTTTTTCCGTTAAACCTTGTCGTTTGTGTTTTCGTTGCTGCACAATTTGGCATAACACAACGAGAATTTTTCAGTGTGCCTAACACGGGGCAGCCACATTTTATCATACAATTGGTGGAAAGTTCTTTTTTAAAGTGTCTCCTAAAAAAAATTCAAAAAAAAAAAATTGTGGCTGAATGATTAATTTTCATCGATATATGAATGAGTATATTTAAAATAACATTTAACATTCCTTGTATAACAAGAACTCCTCCTACAAGTTAGGAGTACAATTACAATTTAACTCAAACTAATTTCCTATTTGTCTAACACTCCCCCTCAAGTCGAAGAATGGATGTCGAGAACACCCAACTTGCGTAACATAGTCGAAAAAATTTCTTTTCCAATAGGCTTCGTAAATAGGTCCGCTAGCTGCTGTGTTGTACCAACATGCCTGGTAGTAATGGTTCCATCGATAATGCCTGGTATTAATGGTTTCATCGATAATTTTATCATAGGATTGGCAGCTATAAGCAATGCCGCTTGATTATCACAGAATAAATTAGACCGATCATTAACGTTCAAATCCTTCAATTAAAAACGCAACCAAATTACCTCACAACAAGACCAGTCATAGCCCTATATTAAGAAAGTGAAACAATTTTATGATGCTTTGTGTGCCATGAAATCAAAGAATTTCTCAAAAACACATAGTAGCCAGTAGTCAAGCGATGAATAATAGGACAACCCGCCTAATCAGAATCACAAAAAGCTATAAACTTTACTAGATTGCCAAAACGGAATAATAAGCCTTGACCGGGAATAGACTTTAAATAACCCACAACATGAAGCGCAACATCCATATGAGGAATCCATCGCTCGTGCATGAAACGACTTAGAACATGTAATATCCGGTCGATTTATTGTGAGATAAATTAATCAGCCTACTAAACGTCAATACTTTTCAGGATCCTTAAAGAGTTTCTCTTTGTCAGATAGTTTTGTATCATCCATAGGAAATGCAATGGCCCGTGGTCCTAGAAAGTCATAATCCTTGAGAATCTCCAATGCATATTTACGCTATGAAATGTACGAGAGAGAGGGACCAGTAGGGTTAGAGGAAAAAGAAGGTGCAATGGCCATTGGGGAGGCACGGCAAGAAACGGGTGTCAGGGGACGGGTAGGAATTAGGAAAAATTATATATTGGAAAGACTAGGGTTTTTACCAGGAATAGGAATGATACCGTGTAGAATTATAAATCATGAGCAGACATTTCCTAATGTGGTAAAATGGTTTTCCCAAGTCTTCTTCCTTATAGGTAATAGATCATCTATTATATATATTTTGAACTGAATTCATTTCCTTCATAAATTAATTTCTCAAATTCTTTTTCTCTCTCCTGATTTCAGTCAATGATGCTAATCAAAATGAAAACAAGCCCATTAGATTAAGGAAGTCCAATGCTACTCATTGTTCCTTATTGTAGATAGTGTTATAAGTACATTTTCCACATGTATGTAAGTAGTATGGCATATCGTACATACATTTAAAACTTTCTATATGTTTTGTACAGTTTGAAAACCCGCAACACCGCGCGTGCACTCTTACTAGTTATCATTACTTTAGTCTAAAGAAAGCATGGAGATGGCCTTGTAGAAATGAACAGTAATTTCACTTTATTTACGAGGTTGCCACTGACTCTCTTTGCCATTGATCATGGTGCCCGCGTGTTGATGATCGTGGAACGGTAGGGTGCGATCGTCACTTTACCGTTCTCTTCCTCCCCTATTTTTCTCTCCCTCAAATGCCATTCTCTTCATCACTCTCTTTCTCTCCCCCTCAGTTTCAATCTGCTCACCTAAAAAAAACCTTTCTCTCTCCCCCAGATCGAACATCCTCCATCTCAAATAAAAAAACCTTCCCCCTTCAGAACCCATAGAATCAGCACTCATGGAATAATCATGGATTTTCGTTGAGGTAAGTTGATTGTTTCCTCTTCTATGATTTGTTTCTGTTAGTTGATTGTTCTTGAATTTTAATTTTTCTGTTTTCCAACTTGGAAGAGTCGACCTTCAGGTGATTAAATCGTGATGTGACCATCGTATTCTCTCTCACAACTCACAACAATGAAATCGCACAGGGCTTCGTTGATTTCTGTCAACTCCAACGAGATCCAAGGGCTAATATCAGGATGAGAAGAAGATATTGAGAGATTTCCAAACTCTCCAGCTTCACTGAAACATTGTGGCTCTCTGTTTTCTCTGGAGAAGAACGGCAGCAAGTGCGATTCTTCTGTCGGGACGATGCGGTGGTAGAAACTACTGCCGATGATGAACATGTGAGTGTTGCTGGTGAAAGCTGATGACTCTACCAGGCATATCATAGTTGTGCTTCTCAGGAATGTAGCTACAAAGGTTAGTGGGTTTTGCTTTAATTTTCTTAAAGTTTTCGATTTTGGAAATTTTGTAGGGTATTTTGTTGAATAAAGATTTGGGTTTTTGTTTAATTTGCTTAAAATTTTGGTTTTGATGAATTTAGTTTAGTTTTAATTGAAGTTCTAGAGTTACTGGATTCAAAATTAAGAAATAGTAATTGATTATAGTTAATCATACAAAATATTGTGTGTGATTTTCATGTTGTACGTGAGATGTTAAAATACAGCAATTTTAGTCTTAATCTTACTGATAAAAGTTGTTTCATTGGTGTATTTACACCCTTTTTGTACTGTGAATCAGGCGAAATTGAACCGCCACCACATGTGCCGCAGCCCCATCAAAGGCTGGTTCTCCAATGGCGTCGTTTTCTAAAGCTCCCTCTACTCAAGGTACGCAATTTAGAGTTTTGGCCTCGAAATGGTAGTGTTTACCGCTGAGTTCTTCAGCTGATTTGGGGTGGGTATTTTTGTGGTTTAAATATTATGTGTGTAGATGTGTAAATTTCCTTTCTAAATGGGTTTTCTGTTGAAATTTCATTTTTGTGATTTTGGGGATTTATGTTGAAATTATTGAAAAGGATACAATTCTTAAAAGAATTCAGTTTACTGCATACTCCTTTTCAAATTCAAAAGGATAAAATCAAAGGCAATAGATGTGCATATTAGGTACATTGATTGGCCTGAATTACATAGAAAGGGTGTTCGACAAGGATAATACTATCTTTGCACCTTATTCCTTGATGCTTTGGGGCCCTGTTGGATCTTTGTTGGAATAGTGGAAATTAGTTTCCGGACCTGATATCGCTGTCTTCAGTAACTCGGCTGGTAATTTTTGGCAGTGCCCATTTGGAAATTTTAGTTGTTGGTTATGTTTATTTGTCAAGGTAGTAATTTTGGTTTCATGGTTAGGGCTTTATGAATATAAGCATGATGGTTCAAAAGCTAGGGAGCTTGAAGGGGCAATTGGAATTAAAGTCATAAGACATAGTAAGCGTTTGTTTTTTCTTTATTTTTGCTGCAAAACGGGTTTTTGAAAGTAATTTGTTTTGTGAAAAGGTATGGGTTGCTGCCAGATGGTGAAACCATCAATTCTTCTCTCTCTTCCACCATGCTTTCCAGTGGATTCATCATGTGTTGCTAACGCTTTTTTTTTATTTTTTATTTTTTTTATTTTTAATTTGATAGCTATATTGGGAGTTTGATTTATTGTAAATTGTAGTGATAAATCTTGGACAGTAGAGTTATATCTAATACAATTATTTAATCTTGCATTACTCTCTTTCCCGTCCTTATGTTGTTCTTTTAATTTCAATGATTACCCATTATTAGTTGGTTGTTAATTAGGATTTGTTTTATAGAATTTGGACTTTGAACAATAAAATCTTTATTCAGTTTCTTCTGTATCGTGCAATTGGCCTATCATATTGGTTGACGAGTTTGCAATTGGCCTATCATATTGGTTGTTAACCATGCTTTCCGGTGGATTCATCAATATGTATCGTCTGGTCCTCTGAAGGGAGTGCCTAATGATTTCGAAAATTTGTAAGTGAAATCATTGTAGTTGAAATTGCATTAATTTTCCTCAAGTTCAATCACTGAAACATTCTCCCATAACAATGTATTATGCATTTATCTAATGCGTTTAATTTTGATCTCCACATTAGTCAATGTTCACTAATGCCTTTATTTGTCCTCCGTTTTACATCTGTGTGATGCCACAACTCCCACTGCAAAGGCTCCATAGAAAAGGGTATTAGCTTCTGACTCGGTTTCCGACAATGCCCCGATGATTTCTCTGAAAACCAAAGCAACCCCGAGCAATTCCGGAAACACTTACGGGTCCGAAAATATAAAATGTATATCTTCTTCTCAAGTTCATTCATCTCACAAACATTTGTATCAAATTCATTTATATGTTTTCTATTTTATATTTATACAGGTGATGTTGCAGCAAAGGAAATATGAGACAACTTTTACTCCAAATGCTCCAACCAAAAATATAACAGATTCCCCAAGCATCTAAAACCATATTGCCTCGCTGCAAAACAGTTAATATATACCCATTCATTGCTCTAAATTTTCTTTATTACTAATATATATTAAACATGATCTCTTTATCATATTTGCTCAAAACTCAAATGGTTCACTAGATTTCTTTATCATAGTCAATCGGAAATGACCAGTACTTCATTTTATATTTTGGCTTTTTATACAAGCTATGCCGCTCTGATGAGATAGAGATAGAGATAGAGATAGAGGGAAAGAGGGTTAGGAGATAGAGCGACAGAGAGAGGGAAGGAGGGTGAGGAGTAGGGATCACTGATGACTCAGTCACTAACTCAGATCTCCTCCGCAACGCCAACGCCCACCGAGTCCAGTGTCTCACTCTCCAAGCCCAAAGGTTCCAATTTTTTGCATTCTTTTCGGTTTATTTATTTATGAAATTTGATGACTAATTTTTAAATAATGAGATCGCTGTGAAATGTTCATCTTTCAGTGTTTCTGTTAAAACAACAAATTCTTTCTATCAAATGGGTTGTAATTTCATATGTTTTAATGTAAACAGTTCACTGATTATAGATGTGGTGGGTTGGTCTGAATTGCAGGATTATTCTGGAAAAGTTGCAGGCTGAGATGGACCAACTATTTGAGACCAGACTTGAAGAGAGGTCTTTTATCAGAATATGAAGAGAAGATATGTGGGATGACGAGGTGAGCGAGAGAAACGGTGAGGTTTTATTTTCTAATTTGGATTTTTAAATTGAGTAATTTTCTGCTTTGTGTCTTTTGAGTAGGCGTGGGATTTAGTTTCATGCCAGGGGTTGGGCCTTTATACATCTCTCTCTGTTCATATTTCCTTTTCATTCTTGCTAAATTATTGGGTTATTTTATTTGTGTACAGATATTAGTGTATTTGTTAGTTGGATTTCGATAATTGGAGTTCAAATATTACATTGTTGTAGAGATACCAATTTCTCATATGATTGCAATTTGCGTGTAGATATGTGATGTCTGATTCAATCACAAAATTTATATCCCTTTAGCTAATAGTATATTCATTTGCTGAACTGGGTTGGCTTTAGTTTTAGGTTTTATTATGCGGTATGCAGTTGGTCAGTTCTTTAACATATTCTCAATTTAGAATTAGAGAAACTAATGATTCTTCTGAATGAAAATGTTTCAGATGGGTTTCTGTAATGCGAATTTCGTGACGTTTATAACGCTGATTTTGTTTATAATTCAACAAAGTGGGTAATTCCCTGCTTTGAATATTATGTATTTAGCTGCTGCATCTGCATGATCGATCTTTCAAACATAAAAGCATGTTACTTATATCCCATTCTTAAACATATGTGTGTGTGTGTGTGTATATATATATATATATATATATATATGAATCCTTTTGAATTTGATTGGTGGATCGCATCGGAGTTAGAAGTTCTCTTCTTTGAACAAGTCTAACAATGCAAGTGCCTGCAAAAGTCAATATTCCAAACCACAAGTTTCAGAAGCAAGCGAAGCAACCCAAAAAAATATCAACTAACTTTCACTATAAAACTAGCATACATACATGTATATGTATTCTGGCATATATAGAATTGTAAAGAAAAAGAAGTTAATTGTGATTAAAAATGACCTCAGGCACAGAGAGCTGTAAACGGAACTTGGGGCCATCATAATGGTAGAGTATGCACTGCGGGAAGCTGTGCACTTACTTCAACAGGAGGTTGAAAGAGCTCAAGCCGAGAATTCCAATCTCAAGAAAGGTAAATTTTTTAGAATCCTTCAGACATTAAAAATTTAGTATTGTTAAGTAAGCTGTTGAAATGTTAAATACTTTCTTAACATGGGTGGTTTATATTTCACTTGGCTGTGAATTTAACTGCAGCTACTTTCATTCAAATGAATGGCTATTTGCTATCGATTTTGAAGTCACGCAAGAGTTCAGAAAAAAATCGAGTAGTAATGCCGATCCATCAGTTTGGAACGAATCATGTTCTATAAACGACTTGACAATAACAAAATTTCAAGCTAGATAATGCTGCAGGTTCTTTTGCTTGCATAGTTATCAAACTTATATTCTTTATATTCCCCTTATAATTGAGTCTGTTTCTATACTCTTGGCATGTTGCGATTTAGTTAATTGTTATATATACTGCAGCATTTGTTGGCCTCTGTATGACATATCGGCAATGCATTAGAAAGCAATGTGTGATTTCAATGCATGCGTAAGCTGCTAGAACACCAACTTTTAAGCAATAATGAGAATATGGATCCGGTCTCAAATGAAATACTATCAACTGCAGGTTTGGCAGCTGTGGAGAGAAGACACAGCCTTAGAAATTGTGAAGCATGTCCTCCAGGTCCTAAGCAGCCTGCATTTGTATTCAGAAACAAACCCTGCAGTGATGCTGATCCATCAGTTTCGAAGGAATCATGTTCTATAAACGACTTGACAATAACTAAATTTCAAGCTCGATAATGATGCAGGCTCTTTTGCTTGCATAGTTATCAAACTTCTATTTATTTTTTTCTCTTATGATTGAGTCTGTTTTTGTACTCTTGCGTGACTAAATCAGCTGCTCTCGAACGGGTTGGCGATTCAGATCTTCTCGCCCCCTCATTCTGCACCCAATTTCTCTAGCCTTCAAGAGGTAATTAAATCTCACTTCTTTCTCTGATTGTGCCTTATTCTCACTGTTTTTCTCGAATTGTTTGTTTTTCTTCGATATTGTGGTGTTTTGATCCCAAATTTTTTCATATTTTAAGGGATCTTATTTCTGGTATCTGATTTGTGAAGGGTTTTTTATCCTTTTAAACGTGGGGCTGTCGGTGTTTTGTCCAGCTTCATAAAACTGGTCTCTATTTCTAGAGTTGTGATCCGGGGGGTCGAGTGTTATAAGAGTAACAAAATTGTTTCTCATTCTGCGTTGTGAAGAAGTGTTTCTGCATTGTGGGTCAATTGTGTTTTTGTTTCTGCAAGGGTTGTGCCTCTCTGCTCTGCTACTTCATCGCTGGCCGTCTCTTCATCTCTGGTTAGTCATAATCGGGTACGTGGTAACCTTAACATCTGCATCACCAATTCATAGAAACCCATGTTCCATTTGGTAGATTTTTTACTTGGACCATTCGTTAATGGTAACCTTAGCTTCTGTATCACTTTGCAGAACAAAACCTAATCCAATTGCACGAATTCACGGTTCACCATCATCTCGCATCTGATTTGAGGCTCCGGCTCTGCGCACTGCAATTTCGTTCAGTCTCCTCTCCTCTCCAATTTCATATCCTCTGACTTTCTTACTCTATCTGTAAGTCTCTCCCCTTCTCTGTCAAAAAAGAGAGATCACATGGATGAAGGATGATGGATCATGTGAGGTTCTCCAATTATTTGAGATCACATGGAAATATTTAAGTTGTCATAACTAAAATGATCTGAAAACTTATTAGAATTGTTGTAATTTTCTTTTCATTGTAGCGTTACTTTGTTAAACTGATTAGAGCTAAAGATTGTTAATTCCTTAGCATTCAGTGCATATGCTTATTAATGTCTGTTTGTTATCTTAGTGGCATATGGTGGTTTAGTTGCACCCTGCACGCATGCAGCTTAAGGCTGACCCCAAATTGTTCCTCCTGAAATGATGTCGTGCTTATTTGTAAATTATGTTGCTCATCTGCATTTCACCTTTTGTCTCTTCATATCTTTACAGGTCCAAAACGCCATAGAGTATTTAAACATCATCGGGGCCTTAGATGAGAACAAGAATCTGACTGTTCTAGGTGGGGAGAGATTTATTATTCTTTTAATATTTCAATTATGCATTGTGATGGTCGCAACTCTTTGTAATGGTTGAGAGTTTAAATTTGAAAATCATTAGCTTAATGCAGTTTAAATCACTTGACAGTTTAAATGCAGGTTGTTATATAGAGCAGCGGTGCTGTATGTATGCACTGTTTTTAGTTTCATCAAGATTTTATTGTTTGTTGCTCATATATAGATATCGGGATTGTTGAGTGACCAAAACATTCTGACGTTCTTATATTATTATGTCTTGATCTATTTTGCAACAGAGATGGAATGTATGTTCGTGTTAATTTCCTTATCAAGAAAATTCTCAAATTCATTCCCGTTAATTCAAGTCATGGCCTTTTGCATTGACTATTTTGTTATTTTTTGGCTGTTTGCGTGTGGTTGGTTGATCCGATTGTTTTTTTATTTCAGGTATGGTTGGTCTTCCAATTTTAGGGTTTTTGTATAGAAGTTTGCAGGCCCTTTTCCATTAAGGTATGTGATTCATGTTCCTCCCGTTGAATTTTTTGTTGAACAAAATTTTAAATTTTTTTGGGTTGTTTTTCGTTTAGAGATCTATTTTATGTTAAAAAAAAAATTGTGATGCTTCATTTTTGCTGTTGTGTTTGTGTATTTGGGTTTTGGGTGTAGATGTAGGATTTTGTTCATTTTTATATGCGGTTCCAGGTGCTTGAGATGTGCATTTCAGAGTTGTTTGCCTTTTTTTTCCGTTGGTTTTAATTCCGCTTTGCAGACTCCGAAAATTAATTGTTTTGTTGGAGTCCGATTGATTTCGGAGGATCAGCGGTCGTTTTTAAATTTGTATTTGTATTTGGTGCTTAATTTAAAAAATTGGAGTGAGTTTGGTGTGGAACTGAGCTAAATTAAGTAATTAATTGACTCTGCAATTTTTTTTTTAATTTTTCATTTGAATTTTGTTTCAGCAATTTCAGCTCAATTTCTATGTTTTATGAATTTTAATTTTAATTAATGCTTTTGTGGAAAGAAATTTGAATTTATTTTTATTTTTATGTTGTTTAATAGAAAGATAGGTGCTTGGATGGGAGTGGACGCAGGAGCAGGGAGTGTTGCCAGGAGGGGAAGTAGTAGCATAATCTGCTGTGTTGCAGTAGTGAAGTAATGAGACGGTACTTTTTGTGGAATCACAAGGAATTTCAGTGCCTTTAATTTTTCTGACACTTTTACTTTCCAAAATTGAATATATTACATGAATATCTAATAGTCTTCTTGAAATTACCATGCTTCATACCTATTATTTATCACTTGATTTATGGATCAGGAGACTGCAAAATAACAAATAGCAGTAGCAATGATGTTGAATGGGGAAAGAAGAAGTGCGAGATTGGTGGAACTTGAATCAAGGGCGGAAAGTAAGGGCACAGTAATATGTTATGCAGAAGAGGATGTGTCTTCTGAAGAAGATGATTGAACAAGAGGTGGAAATGTTGAATTGTGTTAACGAGTATTTTCAGCAGCATATTAGACAACTAACAAATGTTGATCGTTTGAAATATGAGATTACGAACCGGACATGGCAGAATCTGTTTCAGCAACATTTAACGAGTGGTGTAACTCAAGCCTAACAGCAGGTATACATAGGTTTCATTTTCTATTTTGTCGATTGTCTGCAGAAACTTCTCCTTATGTTCACATATGCTTGGATGTAAATTTTGAATGTTTCTTCTGACCTAATTTGTCTGATTCAGACGTGCCATTCTTCTTGGTTCATATTGATTCAAATTCACCCGCTACTATTAAGCATCTAAAGGATTGGGAAACCTCCCAAAGTGCTGATGATGGTCACAAGGTCTGTTCATTTAACTTTTAATTCAAACTATAGCTAATCATTTAGGTGTCCGGGAAACTGGAATAATTTTTTAGATATTTCTGGGTTCAACTTTCTTAAAGTTACTTTTTGTAACATTCCAGTTACTCTTTGGTTTTTACGATCCATGCCATCTTCCAAACCATCCCGATTGGCCTCTTCGCAACCTCCTTGCTCTTATCATTTGATCAGGTTTTCAGTTTACGATTTCAATTTGGTGGCATTAAGCTATCACCCTCAGACCTCAAAATTCAGGTAACCCCATGATTTTAATATTGCTTCTCCTGTTTTATCTAATTATTGTTCTATGAATTGTATTCTTCGGTTAAATAATGATTAATTAGAATGTCTAGCAAAAAAACTCAGGCATTGCAGTGTTTGAAATGATAATATAAATCTAATTTGGCCATTTGCCAGTTAGAGAACCTAATTTGGGAAGTAGGTTTTAAAGTTTCAGTAGTTTCATTGTGTGTGATTTTTTGTGCTTTGCCTACCGGGAATCTAATAACCAAATGCTTACTTATGTTTCTCAAATGGTTTATAACTGTATGTTTCATTTCTTTACTATTTTCAGGTGATATAAATGATCAGTTCTATGATGCTGTTAAGAAACGAATTTTGTGATGCTGTTAAGAATAAAGGATCTATATTTGATTTGTTTTCTACAGAAAACCAAGGAACTTGATAGCACAGATTTACTAAGTCAGTTACCTGCGATGGCTTCTTTCTCCCTTCTTGACTGCCAGGTGCAGATCCATGCATTGTACTTATATTTTTGTAATTTAATTATCCTCTTTGAAATTTCTGTCAAGATATTCATTTTCCTGCATTTTAAAGTTGAAAAGTGTAGTTTTTGGAGTGAACACAATTGAACAATCGAATTAACTTTCGTTTTCCAAAGACCGGCTCCAACTTTATTGATCAATTCGTTCTCAATTTTAATCGGTTATCTACTTGAATCCATTTTTCTAATCCTAATTAGTTCATGCAATTAGCGCTCTTTCATGTTTAAATATGCTAAATACTTTAGATTTGAGAATTTGGAAATTCAGTTTGGAAATGAGAATTTGGAGTTGTTTTCTATGTCAGTTATGGGATTCACAATTTTCGGCTTAGTTTTGGCTAAGAAAGAATTAGACTGTTACTTATTAAGTTGAGTTAGGAGGATTGCGATGTCGAAAATTAAGAAGGGTTAGTGCTGTTGTAATGGCACTTGCATTTGTTTTGAACCTATAAAATATTTGGCCCTTTGATTCATGATCTGATTACTCGAGAAGGTCCATTTCTTGAAATAGCTTGCATCCTTATTGCTGGTTTGACAATTATAATGTCGCTAATTGTGGTTGTTTCAAGTATCGTGTTGGCAGTTTTCATGAACATTTTAATTGGATTGTATGCATCAGTTGTAGTATATCAGGTTTGCTTATACCAGACTATAATCATTGTAATCTCCTTGGCCTTTTAGGACACATTATATGTGTCAACTACATGTTTCTTCTGTTTCTCAAGGAAACTGAACTTTTTTGGAAACCATCTCTTTCTAATCAAAGACGTTCAGTTTCTTCCCACTCATTGTACAATGTGTTTATATGCCAGTTTACTTAAATGTATACAAAAGCAAAGCTGCTTATCTTATTGACCTCATTCACTCATGTATCCATGTTTGTTCATAATTGTGTTGAATTTATTCAACTTAAATGTGTTTTATTCATCCGATTACGCTTGAAACAGTTGGTTCCCGCAGCAACGCGCGGGCCTAATTTCTAGTATATACTAAAACTCACTTTCCTCTGACACTGTTCATCAACAGTGAATGGGCGAAACTGCCCTCGGTTTCTTCTTTGCTCTGCGTACTGTTGGCCTACCATTAAATGTATTTCTGAAATAAATTGGCGGGGCGGGGCGTTACAGTTAGTATATTGATAACTGTTTCAGTAATATATATATATATATATATATATATATATATATATATATATATATATATATATATCAACTTGGTCATCTCATGTTTGTTTTGCGTCTCCTTCAGGACCCATTCCTTTGTTCCTTCAATTTTATATTATATCTTTTTAGTGTCTTGGATTAGTTGTATGCTTTGAACACGTTTCTCAAGTGCATATTCATTATAGTTAAATTTACAAGTTTTATTTATGTTCGTCACTTCTCATGCATGTTAGTATGGCTTCGTCACCATCGGGTGTCGGCCAGCACGTGACCATTCCGATGTCCCACGGACATCGGGATCGGGGCGTGTCACAATGGGTTAGCAATAATGTGGTTTAAATTCGTCTTTGGCAAGAATCGAAGCTAAGACCTCTCACTTTCAAGTGAAGATGAATACTACTAGACCATAGTACTAAGCTAAAGTTATAAAGTACTAAGCTAGTAAAGAAGGTCAAGTTATAAAGTAGTTATCGTTTAGTGTTTTTTTTTTCCATTAAACCTTGTCGTTTGTGTTTTCGTTGCTCCACAATTTGGCATAACACAACGAGAATTTTTCAGTGTGCCTAACACGGGGCAGCCACATTTTATCATACAATTGGTGGAAAGTTCTTTTTTAAAGTGTCTCCTAAAAAAAATTCAAAACAAAAAAAAATTTGTGGCTGAATGATTAATTTTCATCGATATATGAATGAGTATATTTAAAATAACATTTAACATTCCTTGTATAACAAGAACTCCTCCTACAAGTTAGGAGTACAATTACAACTTAACTCAAACTAATTTCCTATTTGTCTAACACTACCCCTCAAGTCGAAGAATGGATGTCGAGAACACCCAACTTGCGTAACATAGTCGAAAAAATTTCTTTTCCAATAGGCTTCGTAAATAGGTCCGCTAGCTGTTGTGTTGTACCAACATGCCTGGTAGTAATGGTTCCATCGATAATGCATGGTATTAATGGTTTCATCGATAATCTTATCATAGGATTGGCAGCTATAAGCAATGCCGCTTGATTATCACAGAATTATATAGACCAAGCATTAACGTTCAAATCCTTCAATTAAAAACGCAACCAAATTACCTCACAACAAGACCAGTCATAGCCCTATATTAAGAAAGTGAAACAATTTTCTGATGCTTTGTGTTCCATGAAATCAAAGAATTTCTCAAAAACACATAGTAGCCAGTAGTCAAGCGACGAATAATAGGACAACCCGCCTAATCAGAATCACAAAAAGCTATAAACTTTACTGGATTGCCAAAACGGAATAATAAGCCTTGACCGGGAGTAGACTTTAAATAACCCACAACATGAAGCGCAACATCCATTTGAGGAATCCATGGCTCGTGCATGAAACGACTTAGAACATGTAATATCCGGTCGATTTATTGTGAGATAAATTAATCAGCCTACTAGATGTCGATACTTTTCAGGATCCTTAAGGAGTTTCTCTTTGTCGGATAGTTTTGTATCATCCATAGGAAATGCAATGGCCCGTGGTCTTAGAAAGTCATAATCCTTGAGAATCTCCAATGCATATTTACGCTATGAAATGTACGAGAGAGAGGGACCAGTAGGGTTAGAGGAAAAAGAAGGTGCAATGGCCATTGGGGAGGCACGGCAAGAAATGGGTGTCAGGGGACGGGTAGGAATTAGGAAAAATTATATATTGGAAAGACTAGGGTTTTTACCAGGAATAGGAGTGATACCGTGTAAAATTATAAATCATGAGCAGACATTTCCTAATGTGGTAAAATGGTTTTCCCAAGTCTTCTTCCTTATAGGTAATAGATCATCTATTATATATATTTTGAACTGAATTCGTTTCCTTCATAAATTAATTTCTCAAATTCTTTTTCTCTCTCTTGATTTCAGTCAATGATGCTAATCAAAATGAGAACAAGCCCATTAGATTAAGGAAGTCCAATACTACTCATTGTTCCTTATTGTAGATAGTGTTATAAGTACATTTTCCACATGTATGTAAGTAGTATGGCATATCATACATACATTTAAAACTTTCTATATGTTTTGTACAGTTTGAAAACCCGTAGCACCGCACGTGCACTCTTGCTAGTTATCATATATACTAAAACTCAGTTTCCTCCGGCACTGTTCATCAATAGTGAATGGGCGAAACTGCCCTCGGTTTCTTCTTTGATCTGCATACTGTTTCCGTTTTCTACAGTGAAAAGTCAGTTATGCCCTTCCCAGCCACACGTCTTTCGTCATTTGTTTCTCTGCTTCGTCTGCATCTTTTTTGCTTTACCCTTCCTCTTCGTTTTTCACTTTCATGAGTCTGCGATTTTCTCCCACTTCGTCAGCCCGTCTTTTGCTCTCAAATCCTTTCTTTTTCTTTCGCAAAATTGTCTCACAAGAGATCCAGCGTTTGATTTTTTTTGGGGATTTAGTTTCCAGTCTCTCCCGGTATTGAATCCTTTGTTGTTCGGCGTTTTGTTCTCATCTTGCGATCTTCGGGGAAGAACTTTAAGGTTAGTTTGTTCTCAATGTTTTATCCTCATTTTGCTATCTCTAGGCCAAGAAATTTAAGGTCTTTGTTTTTGTGTTTTCTGCGGATCTGCAGGTTAGGACAAAGAATGGCATGCTGCCTCTTCAGATTATTGACAAAGAAATTATATTGAGATTGTGTATGTTTTACAAACTGTGGCAATTTGGTTCTCTGTTGTGTTTATGCTGGCTGTAACAAATTGGTTTACCGTGTGTATAATTTTTTGCTACAAAATTGTATTTGTTTGAAAGAAACTCCGATAATTTGGATGTGTCTTGAGTTAATGCGTTGTGCGTTGAGTTGATACCGTTTTTCGGTATGCTTCTGATTGGTATGTGTTGTGGTACATTGTAATCGTTCTTTAAAAAAAGACTCAATATGTTTTCCAATTATTTTTTAGATTTGTTTTCGTTATTGGTTTAAATCAATGTCTAGAAACCAAAAAGCTTTCAAAAGCAAAGTATTTAACATTACTTAAGGGTTTTACAGAGGTTTAAAAGCTTGATTGCTTAATTAAAGTTTTGTTTAGATTAATGTACAGAGACGAAAAAGGTTTGAAAAGGAAAGTATTTAAGATTGCTTGAAGCTTTTACACAAGTTTAAAAGCTTGAGTGACTAATTAAAGTTTAATTATGAATTCAACCATATTTTACTTAAGTTAATAAATCATGTAACTACTGAATTAAGGTATCTGATTCAGTTACCTTTCTGAAAATTAGTACTTTTTTTTATATTAAGGATCAAGAACATTCATGCTATCAATTTTTCTCAATGATAAGGTATCAATTTTTCTCTGGTGGTTGCAAAGTAATACATATATATATAGCAGGTCATTAATAAACAATCTGTTTGGTTCTAATTTTTTGATAATTCGGTATTATTGGAAAGATAATGTGGACAAGGAGCTGTTAACTCTTATTTATAGAATCAGCATAAAATTTGTTTTGCACGGCAAAGCTTATATGTGTTTGGTTAACGATGCGAGTATTCCAAGTTTTGTTCATTCAGTAAAATGTATTGTAGGTCATTAAATTTTGACATCCGTTTCACTAATACTGTTTTTATTCTCAGCAAATATAACATGACCTTACATTTTTTGAACTTTCATCTGATACTCTCTCAGATCTCTCGAGCTCTCTCAAATGTTCCAATAACTTTTCCATCTGCTTCCCCTTAATCTCAACCTCAAACCAACAAATCCCAAACACCCTCAAGCCCTCCAACAAAATCGAAAAAACACCATCTTTGCCCAAAATTTTGAATTTTCTCAGGAATTCTCGCCTATTCCTGATATTTTTTTGGTGGTATTTTTTGTACCTTTTTTCTGTTGAAAATTATATGTTTTTCATCTTTTAGGAGTATGTCATCGAGGATTTGCCACGAATTTCTGAGAATTTCATTTCATCCAAACAATGGGCGTTGAAATGTTAGTGTCTCTTTATTCAAAATTTTCTTTATATGAATATTATGTGTTTAGAAGTGTATATTTGTATAATTGAATCTTCGCTCCAATTTTATATTTCATTTTTTTTGTGACTTTCTGCAGAACTTGGAATAAGCTTTTCACATAACATGGATGATGAATATAAGAAACTCATACACAGAATTACTCCACCAAGGTATATACAAATTAAAATCATAACTTGCGTCAATATAGAATAAATTATTTTTTAGCACACAACTTTGACAATAATGTTTCTCGTAATTTATAAAATATTGTACAGATTTAAGCTACCTAGCAATCAACGACTAATATTACTTCCAAGAAGGCAAGACCAACATATGGCATGTCACAGCAGTATATTTTTCACAAATAGATTGTAAAATTGTACACATCACATTAGGCAAGTTTCAATCTTTTTTGCTTCCATTGTACCAGATTTCTAATTAACATTTCGTACTAAATTTTGATTAAACTTTATTTAAATGTTTGATTTCAGAATTTCACAAGTCAAATTACCACCTCAATAATAGGAAAAAAATACATTTGATCTCCGGTTATAAGGTGACTTCACCTCTTTCTCTCTCTCTCTCTCTCCCAAAACTTAATTTTGAACTTTTTATGCATATTTTTTTTTTGAATCATTGGCTGTCTTTATTTTCTTTTGCAGTTGTATTCACAACTGTCCAAGAGAGTACAACAAAAGGTCAATTTTCCCTTGGAAGCACCTCAAGCTTGGAACAAGTCTGGTATCCAATTACATTCACACTTGAAAAAGCTAATGATGTTTTTCAACATTGTTTAGCATGTAGCAAGCTTTGTTTGACTGATATACTCTCAATACTACATTGTAATTTTATCATTGGTCCAACTTTTTGAATAAACAATTTCTCTTCTTTGCACTTTGAAAAAATAGATTTTTAATTTTTCTTTTGGTATTTAAATTTGTTCCATTCATGATAAGGTTTAGCAATATGATTTTCAATCCCGCAACATCGCACGGGTGCAAATTTCTAATTTTTTCTAATCGTGATGTTGTTTTCTTTGAAGAATTTTTTCCATTTCAGACCGCCAATCCTGACCAACCCGTGGCCACCAACACCCATGCTCCAGGCCCAACCCCAATAGTCCCTCTTTTTCCTCCCGTGGTCCCAACCACATCAGATCCCATAAATCTTGGGGTGTGATATCCACACACCCCATTTTACTTCTCACACACCTTTTTGATTTTCGGCCGTCGGATCAAATGAATTGAAGAAGATCAACGGACAGAAATTATCAAGGAGTGTGACACACCCCACCTAAATCTTCCATATCTTGGTTCTTCTCATCCATCCATGTCTGACTCCCTCTTCCTCAACTTTTCCACCACATGTTCCTTTAACCTCATCCTCTCATCCAATTGCGCCATCTCCTTCAGCCTCACCCTCTCATACTTCAGACTCTTCTTCACCAACCAAGGTCATCCCCATTCCTTCAAATAATTTTCCTTCTTCTCTTACGCCAACCATTGTTGTCAATTCTCCTGCTCCATCCGAACCCCCAGCACCACCACATGCTCCTCATCTTCGCCAAAAACAACCTTCTGTTCTTCTCAAAGACTTCGTCTATTCGCAGGTGACTCTGCCCCCAGACCCTTCTTCTTCATCGTCGCCTAGCCTTTCACCAGCTACTCGTTATCCTCTTTGTCTTCCCCACTAAACTAAATAAATAAAGGTATTTCTTAGCAAAAAAATATAAGATTAAAAAAAAAAGGTAAAGTTAAAAGTTATAAAGTAGTCAAGGTAGTGACGAAGGTGAAGTTCTGATAGACGCCGCTCTGAACTCTCTCTCTTCCCTGCTAAACTAGCCAGACTTACTCTCCCTTTTCCCTATTACTCCCACTGCAATCATTTTTTGTCGTGTTCCCGTGCAGAGAATGGCAGGAAAAGAAGGCCACGCAATCTGGATTGATCTGGGGACAACATACTCGTGTGTAGCAGTGTGGGAGCACGACCATGTGGAAATCATAGTGAACGATCAGGGTCAAAGGACCACTCCATCTTGTGTTGCCTTCACTGAGACTGAGCGATTGGTTGGTGATTCAGCCCTCAACCAAATCATTAGAAACCCCATAAACTCCATTTTTGGTGAGCTCCTCGTTTATGAGCTACTAATTTAACAGTATTTTCGAAGTGGGTTCGTGGAAAAAGCTTATATATATATGCTTATTTTTTTATGGTCATGTTCATATAATTTATTTTTTTTTATATTTGTAACACAACAAAAATATTATGAAGTTGAATTAAGACTATCGTTGCAGTGTATTTCTACGTTAAGACAAATGCAAAATTTTCTTTGGCGATGTTTATTCCACACACGCATATCACTCTGCAAATCAACCTTTATGTTGTAAATCTTAATCCATTATATGAATTATATTATTTTAAAGCAAAAATATGAAGAAACGTTTCTCTAATATTCGAGTAACTTGTCTTACTGACCAACATAGAAATTGCAACTTATTTATATGCTGTTTGTGTAACATAGAGTTGGGTAGCAGTATAACATTGTTGATTAAACCAAGTAAGTCATTGTGTTGTTTTTGATATATGACCTTTTGCTTCTCAGCTGTTTTTCTTTCTTGGAATGGTTCTTTAAATTAGTCATTTATTTGCAGATGCAAAGAGGTTTATTGGTAGGAGATTCAATGATGCCACTGTTCAAAGTGATTTGAAGCTCTGGCCGTTTAAAGTCACTGAAGGTCCTGGCGGCAAGCCCTTGATTGTGGTCACCCATGAGGGACAAGAAAAACAGTTTGCTGCCGAAGAAATTTCAGCCATGGTTCTAGCAAAAATGCGGGAGATTGCTGAGGCCTACCTGAATTCCACTGTGAAGAATGTAGTTATCACTGTCCCTGCTTACTTCAATGATTCACAACGTCAGGCTACAAAAAGAGCTGGCAGCATCGCTGGCCTAAATGTGATGCGTATCATCAACGAGCCAACTGCTGCAGCAATTGCTTATGGCATTGACAGGCAGGCTGGTTGGTATGGCAAGAGAAATGTGATGATATTTGATTTAGGTGGTGGTACTTTAGATGTTTCACTACTTACCATAGGTGACGGTGTATTTCAAGTGAAGGCCACAGCTGGAGACACTCACCTTGGAGGAGACGACTTTGATAACAAAATGGTAGAATTTTGTGTTGAGCAATTCAAGAAGAAGCATAATTTGGACGTGAGTGGATACTCTAAAGCACTAAGGAGGTTAAGAACCGCATGTGAGAAAGCAAAAAGGAGGCTTTCAAGTACTTCAGCCATTGACATTGAAATTGACTGTTTGTATGAGGGTACTGATTTCTATACAACTATTACCCGTGCAAAATTTGAGCAACTGAATATGGGTTTCTTTAACAAATGTCTGGAGCCAGTCGAGAAGTGTTTGAAGGATGCTAATATGGAAGTAAGCAGTGTCCATGATGTTGTTCTTGCCGGTGGATCTTCTAGAATTCCCAAAGTGCAACAACTATTGCAAGATGTGTTCAAGGGGAAGCAGTTGTGCAAGGGTATCAATCCGGATGAGGCAATTGCGTATGGTGCCGCTATTCAAGCTGCAGTCTTGAGTGGGAATGAAAATGGGAAGCTACATAACTTCGATCTCTCGGATGTCACGCCTCTGTCACTAGGGGTTGAGACTGTGGTAGACTATTGTGAGACATTCATGACTGTTGTGATTCAAAGAAACAGCAGAATTCCCATCAAGAGGAACACAACTATAGTTACTGTCTATGACAATCAAGTGTCGATCAAGTTCCCCATTTATGAGGGTGAGAGCACAAACACAAAAAATAATAATTTTCTGGGTCAGTTTGTGCTCGAGGGTATTCCTCCAGCTCCAAAGGGCACTGCTAAATTCGATGTTTGTTTCAGTATTGATGCCAACGGTATTCTAAGTGTCTCTGCTGAGGATAAGTCTACAGGCCAGAGGAAAGGGATTACAATCATGAACGATGAAGACGTAAGGAACTTTGAAGGGATTGAGTTAGTGAACTGATTAAGAAGCCTGGTCCTAGAACTGAATTAGTACATATAATATAAAATCAGCTGCTTTGCGTTTTATTTTTTTGAGTCGTTTTATCCTTATTGGAATATAAATGAATCTATAAGCAAAACATATGAAGTTTCAGCAAATATATAAGCCTGTGGAAAAGTTGTCGGTGGCCATGGCCATTGCAGGCCTCTACATCAGTCCGCCCTTGACTTCTATCAATGTATGTTAGACTTACTTGTATATGGGTGTCTTGGCAACTGTATCGATTTTGCGTATTCAAAGACAAAAAAAAAAAAAAAAAGTAAATTACATTTTATATCCTCAGGTTTTGGTGTAATTGCAACCTCATACAATATATTTAAAACATTTTAATTTCATACATTTACTATTATTTTATTTCAATTTCATACATCCGTTAAAAAATCTGTTAAATAAATCGTTAAGTAATAACATGGCAAATGTGGAGTTCTCAATAGTGCTGACGTGTCTGTCAAACTTGTGTCACGTGAACAAATAACTAATAAAAAACTAAAATTTAATTAGGACATTAAAATAATTAAAAGAATTGGAAAAGTATAAAAAAAAAAAAAAAAAAAAAAAAAAAAGGTTCATCTTCCCCACCAAACACCCCTTTTCCCATCACCACCCTCTTCCACCATGACTTCTGCAACTCTTTCTCTAACCAGAAATTTCAAATTCCTCATTTTCTGCATCTAATTTTGTGTTTCACCTCTTTCTTTAATTGGGATCAAGCTGGAGTGAAACGCAGCTCAATACTTTTACTTTTGCAGTTGCAGATGGATCTCGTCGAATTTGAAGTGGTTACAAGGACCGGTGGTTCAAACAATGATTTTTCGATGGACGACCCCAAAATTGGCAACGGCGACGAGGAGCAAAGGGCGTGACGACCTTGAACGCGTTCGATTTGATTTCGTTCTCGGCTGTGCTGGACCTGTCGGGGTTGTTCGAGCCGTTAAGCAGCAGACCGGCGGAAGACGGCGAGCGATTTATCAGAATACTTACAGAGATAGAGAGAGAAGAGATTTGTTATTGGTTCTCGACGGAGAGGAAAATGGAGGTGGGCAGATTTTTAGGGTTTATCTTTAATTATCACTATAAATCTGAGGATTGACGGAGTTTGCAAAGGCGGAGAAGCTGAAGGTAAGGGGAAGAAGATTAGGGTTTGGATATGGAAGGGCAGAATGAGATTTATCAATCGGGGTGGAGGTTTGCAGAATGACAGATAATTTGGTAGTGATGGAAGAAGGGTGCTCAGGTGGGGAAGATGAACCATTTTTGTTTTTTTTTTAATTAATTATTTTAATATTTTAATGTCTTAATTAAATTTGGTTTTTTTATTAATTGTTTGTCCACATGGCACAAGTTTGGCAGCCACGTCAGCATTAATGAGGACTCCACATTTGTCATGTCATTACTAAATGGTTTACTTAACAGATTTTTTAACGGATGTATGAAATTGAAATGAAATAATAGTAAATGTATGAGATTGAAATGTTTTAAAGATGTTCTATGAAGTTGCAATTGCACAGAAATATGAGGGGTTAAAATTTAATTTACCAAAAAAAATGATAGCATTTTACCAAAATTAATACAATCAACATGTTTAGGGATTGTTACGGGACAAGTTAGTCCTTTCTTGCAATGTGGGAGCATGACCATGCTGGACTTCAATTGGATATTATAAGGCATTTGCATTTCTTTTTTTGAACAAACGATATTATCTGCACGGGGAGGGGTAGGCTTAGCCTCACGATGGGTTAGCAATAATGTGGTTCAAATTCGTCTTTGGCAAGAATCGACCTAAGACCTCTTACTTATAAATGAAGAGGAATACTATTAGACCGTAGTACTAAACTAAAGTTATAAAGTAGTAAGCTAGTACAGAAGGTCAAGTTATAAAGTAGTTTTCGTTTAGTTTTTTTTCTTTTTCGTTAAACCTTATAGTTTGTGCTTTCGTTGCTGCACAATTTAGCATAACACGACGAGAATTTTTTAGTGTGCCTAACAGGAGCAGCCACATTTTATCATAAAATTAGTGGAAAGTTCTTTTTTTTTTTAAGTGTCTCTATTAAAAAAAAAAAAATTTAAAAACAATTGTGGCTGAATGATTAATTTTCATTGATATATGAATGAGTATATATAAAATAACATTTAACATTCCTTGTATAACAAGAACTCCTCCTACAAGTTAGGAGTACAATTACAATTTAAGTCTAACTAATTTCCTATTTGTCTAATACTCCCCCTCAAGTCGAATAATGGATGTTGAGAACTCCCAACTTGCGTAACATAGTCGAAAACTTTTCTTTTGCAATAGGCTTCGTAAATAGGTCCACTAGCTGTTGTGTCGTACCAACATGCCTATTAGTAATGGTTCCATCGATAATCTTATCATAGGATTGGTAGCTATACGCAATGCCGCTTTATTATAACAGAATAAAATAGATCGACCATTAACGTTCAAATCCTTCAATTAGAAAACGCAACCAAATTACCTCACAACAAGACTAGTCATAGCCCTATATTAAGAAAGTGAAACAGTTTTCAAGCGCTTTGTGTGCCATGAAATCAAAGAATTTCCCAAAAACACACAGTAGTCAGTAGTCAAGGGACGAATAATAGGACAACCAGCTCAATCAGAATCACAAAAAGCTATAAACTTTATTGGATTGTCAAAACGAAATAATAAGCCTTGATCGGGAGTAGACTTCAAATAACCCACAACATGAAGGGCAACATCCATATGAGGAATCCATGGCTCGTGCATGAAACGACTTAGAACATGTAATATCCGATCGAGTTATTTTGGGATAAATTAATTGGCCTACTATACGTCGGTACTTTTCAGAATCCTTGAGGAGTTCCTCTTTGTCGAATAGTTTTGTATCATCCATAGGAAATGCAATGGGCCGTGCTCCCAGAAAGCCATAATCCTTGAGAATTTCCAATGCATATTTACGCTATGAAATGTAAGAGAGGGACCAGTAGGGTTGGAGGAGAAAGAAGATGCAATGGCCATTGGGGAGGGGAAGACACGGCAAGAAAAGGGTGTCAGGGGACGTGTAGGAGTGACGAAAAATTATATATTGTAAAGACCACAGTCTAAAATATCGAAATTATCGGCGAAATATCGCCAATAATTTCGTTTTTTTCACATCGCGATATTTTCGATATTATCCACAAAATCGCCGAGGCTCCGTCGTCGGAAAACTGCAGCCGAGGCTCCGTCGTCCCAACTGCCAAGATCTGCGCCTCTCTCTGCAATCAGCGCTTAGACCCATCAAAATCCGCAATCCTTTCTCTCCGGATCCCAAAATCCGCTCAGGTTTGATGGATCATCTGCCTCATACGGCCTAAACAAGGCCTCCCCTTGCCTGATGGTGCTCGTCGAAAGGTGAGAAATGGAAGAGGAACGGTCCACAGGTGGTGATGGTGCTCACCAGAGTGTGCGCCACTATGGTGAAGGTCACGGTGGGGTGTGGGTGTGGTCTGTTTGTGCTCCGGGAATGAGAGTTGCAGAGATGGAGGGAGAAGAAACAATGAGAGGAATGAGGGAGAAGGTTCGAGGGATTGGGGAAGGGGGAAACACGGGGAAGTGGGGTGTGTGTGTGTCTGTCTGCTTTGGGAAGGAGAGATGCAGAGAAGAGATGAGGGGGGAGAACCAGAGAAGAAACAAGGAGATGGAGGGTGTGTGTGTGTGTGTGGAATGAGGGAGAAGGATCGAGAGATTGTGTGTGCGTGTGCGTGTGCGTGTGTGCGTGTGGCACACGGTTTTGTATGAAACCACGGTTTTGTGTGTGTGTGTGTTATCCGAGAGAAAAAAAAAACATTGAGGGTGTGTGTGTGTGTGTGTGTGGCACACGATTTTGTATGAAATCACGGTTTTGTATGAAAGAATTGGAGGTGACTTTGCTCAGAAGAACCAAAAATTCTGTCAGAGAAGAACCAAAAAATATGCTTACTTTATCTTCTTCCTCACGTGAAGACCAAAAATTCTGTCAGAGAAGAACCAGAAAATATGCTTACTTCCAATTCTTTCACATTCCCAAAGGTCATCACACCTTTTTTGACCCTTCGAAAATTGAAAAACCTCTATTACACCTTTTCGTTTCTTCTTCTTCCCTTAGCCTTTTCAGAGCCATTTCAGAGTTTCAAACTGAATAAATGGATTTGCAACTCACGCCACTTCAAATTAAATGTTAAATACCTTCTTTCTCTCTCATTTATTCACAGACAGCAAGCTGTAGAGGATTGTCGAGGTTTTGCCGCTACGTAAGACATCGAAAGTTCCAGATTTGTTACATTTGTGTAATTATTATTTTATTGTTGGTCCACGCAGATTCTATTTGGCCTTTACACAAAGGGTTCCATATTTAAGGTAAGTTTACAAACTTATATTTATATTATTGTAATTTATACAACAACAAAAAAATTTGTGTGGACCCGTGCATGTGATCTAAGAACCAAATAATACTTACATGTTAATTTTTTGAAGTAATTAAGTAATGTTGTATAATTATTCCCTAGGATAATTTTAATATGTTTAATGTTATTTATTATTTTATTATCAAATTGGATTATTATTCATTAATATTAGGTTTTATTATTCCATATTATTTTTATAATTACTTAAATTTTTACAATCATTTTCTTTACTTCCTATTTAATTATTCTGTAGAATAACTTTATTATTTAGGTTCTCTTATATAACCGTCACTACTATATTTTTTGGCCAAAAAATAATTGCCTAATTTCCATGAAAAATAAATATAGGTACGTTTAAGATGTCTAGTGGAGTTACTAAACGTGATCCAGCTTGGGAACATGGAGACCTAATAGACGGAAACAAAAATGGCACAATTTGCAAATATTATGGTCAGGTAATGAAGAGTGGCGGAGTGACACGACTTAAGTACCATCTTAATGGATTAGATCTGGGAAATAATGTCCAACGATGCGATAATGTCCCCCCCCCCCCAAGAAGTGAAGACATTCATCACCACATTATTAAAAAATAAAAAACAGCAGAAGGAAAAGAAAACACATGGAATGGAAAATATTCGAGCTGGGCTACGAGGAGAAGTCATTGGCCAAGCGGTTGACAGTGATGATGATGATGATGAGCACGAATGTGATGATGACATGGGACCTGAAGAACGACGCAGTTTGAAACAAACATTACGTGCCTCCAAACAGTCAGCATGGGAAAGAGAACATCTTCATAAAATTCCTAATAGAGCACAAGGTTCCTGGACAAGTGGTGGTGCACAAATGAGACGGGAAGCAAGTGTTAGAGAATCACAACCAACACCACCAATAGCCCCAAGTTTATATAAGTCATCCAAAGCATGTCAAAAGAGTGTTTGGAGTTATTTCACTGGAGGTAATGTGAAGGAGGGATTGGGGCATCTAATTAGCAAGTTCTTTATCTATGAAAATGTCCCTGCTGAGAATGCATCATCACATAATTTCAAAAATATGGTATTGGGATGTCAACAGGCCGGTGTTGGAGTACAACCTCCCACTCCCTATGAGGTAAGAAACAAATATTTGGAAATGGAGTATAAGGACATTAGCGAGTATGTTAACAAGTTGAGGTCAAAGTGGGAAACTAATGGTTGCATAATCATGTGTGACGGATGGACTGGCCCCGACCAGATTGTCTATCATAAACTTCATGGTATACTCCAAGGGAAAGACAATTTTTTTGAAATCCGTTGATGCTTCAGACCATATAAAGAACTACAAGTATATTTACAAATTATTAAAGGATGTAATCATGGAGGTAGGAGAGCATAATGTTGTCCAAGTTGTGATCAACAACGGTTCTGCATTTGTCAAAGCTGGAAAAAAGTTAATGAAGCATCATAATGTGTTTTGGACATCATGTGCAGCACATTGTATTGATCTCATGTTTAAGGCAATGGGGAAGAGAGAGAATATTGCTAATGTCATAAAAAGAGCTAGAACGATCACAAATTATATTTACAATCACGGTTGGTTGTTGGCAAAGATGCGTGAATTTTGCAAAGGAGAAATTATTCGTCCAGCGAACACTTGATTCGCCACCAACTATATTGCATTAGACAGCCTACTTAAGAAGAAAGCAGGTTTGAAGCAACTATTCACTAGTGACGATTGGGCCAACCACAATTTCAGCCGCTCAAATGTAGGTCATATGGTGGAAAGTATAGTGCTTGATCATGCTTTTTGGACTCAATCAGAACATGTGTGCCAAGTGTTTGAACCTCTTTACAAAGTTTTACAGATCGTTGACACAGAAGTGTATCATACTATGGGGGCAATATATGAGTTGATGCGTGTAGTGAAGGAGGACTTGGAAAGAAAACATAGTGCAAGGTGGGTCATAAAGATAATTGATGACCGATGGTATAAAACATTATACCACGATTTGCATGCAGCAGATATAAATTATGTCATAATTTGCAATTCATTTCTTTAGTTGCATGAGTATTATTTCTCTTATTAGAGTATTTGTTTCTTTGAACAGCATATTATTTGAATCCTCGATACCAATACAGACCTGGTGTTAGAGATGATGGTACCCTTATACGTGCTGTACATAATGTATACTCTAAATTAGACCCTGGATCACCAACAGTTGGCCAATTTGGAAATGAGGTACACAATTACTTAAATTATAATAATTACATTGTTGGATTAAACTAACACGATTTATTGTATTCAGCTAACATGGTTTAAAGATGCAAGAAGAACTTTTGGAGAACCAACATCAGTTGCTGCTCGAACAAAAATGTCTCCTAGTGAGTGTAAACATATTTCACTATCAGTTTATAATAGAATTTGTTGGAGTTATTAGGCTATCAACATTGTTTTTCATTATAGATGAATGGTGGATCATGTATGAGACTAATGCACCAACTGTGAGAAAGTTAGCAATCAAAGTATTATCACAAACAGCTTCCTCATCTGCTTGTGAAAGAAATTGGAGTACATTTGCACTCATACACATAAAGCAAAGAAATAGGTTGGCTCATAGTAGGTTGGAAAAATTAGTTTATTGCTACTACAACATGAAGCTTCAAATTCGAGATAAGGAAGCAGAAATAGATCATGTCGACCGTGGTGACCCACTAGATATGTTTGATATTGTTGGTGAAGATGATGATACAGATGATAACCAACTTTATCAATGGATTAGACCTCTTCATTTAGATGATAATGAAGGCAACCCAGCTCAAAGAGTTGCTGAAGAAGCACGTAATGAAGGGATAAATGTAGAAAGAGTATTAGAGGAGGAGGTACGATGTAGCAGCGTTGACTCTTTGGAAGAACTTTTGCGTCCAAGACCAAGAAACACTGGAATTCCACCTTTTTCCAATCCTATACAACCACAAGATCCTGCTGATACTAATGATAGCTCTACTACAAGATCAGGAGACTCACCTACCACCGGAGGTGGGAATAATGAAGGATATAGTGGAGCTGGAGGTAGTGGTGGATATGGAAACTATGTTGGACCACCTTTCGGATTTATGAGCCCATTCACTGGTGAGGCAAACTTCACGCATGCAACACAGGATGAGGACCATGGCAGTAGGCGGGCAAGACCAGGAATTGGTGCCATAGGGAAGGACTATACTCGTAGAGAAAGAGGCAAGGAAACTTTGTCAAGTCAAGAAGATGACTCGTTATCTATAACTTCGGACTCTGTTGGAGTGGGAAGTAGTAACCATAGTTATACTCATAACCAACCATTTCCCTACCCTTTATATCCCATTCCTGTTGGGATGGAATCGAGCGACTCATGGAAAGAATCTGAGACTCAATCTTCAAATGATTTTACTTATGGACAACGTCAACCAATCTCGGATCCATATGGGTGGCATGTTAACAATTACATGCAAAATTATTTTGGGGATTTATCATTTGATGACTACTCTTCACAATACACTTACTCTACACATAGAGATTATGAAGATAGTGAAAATTTTGAACCTCATAGGAACTCTATGTGGTACTAAGTCACTCATGTATCTTACCATGCAATGTATAAAGTGTAAAATATTGTACTAATTCATTATATATAAATGATTATGGTGTGTTTAAACTTCTTTAATTAATTACTACATATTTTCTACACTCACAATGTTTGCCAACTCCTTATATAATCAACTTAAATCAGTTAAATCCATCATGCAATGCATTTCCTTCCAATTTTTTTGTGATAAACTAATAGATAATTGACTAAATACACATCCTGCAAAGTTTCAATAAAAATTTCCAAGTTTTTCTTACAATTTTTGTGGTTTTTATTCAATTTTTATCAATATCGATAATATCCCGATATTTCCATCGAAATTTCCGTGTTTTTGGACGACCGATATTTCCGATATCATCGATATTTTGTTCCTTGGTAAAGACTAAGGTTTTTACTAGGAATATGAGTGATACAGTGTAAAATTATAAATCATAAGCAGACATTTCCTGATGTGGTAAAATGATTTTACCAAGTCTTCTTCCTTATAGGCAATAGATCATCTATTATATATAATTTGGACTGAATTTGTTTCCTTCATAAAACAATTTCTCAAATTTTTTTTCTCTCTCCTGATTTCAGTCAATGATGCTAATCAAAATGAAAACAAGTCCATTAGATTAAGGAAGTCCAATACTACTCATTGTTCCCTATTGTAGATAGTGTTGTAAATACATTTTCATGTGTATGTAAGTAGTATGGCATATCATACATACATTTAAAACTCTCTACATGTTTTGTACAGTTTGAAAACCAGCAGCATCGCGCGTGCATTCTTGCTATTTATCATATATACTAAAACTCAGATTCCTCTAGCATTGTTCATCAACAGTGAAATAGCGAAACTGCCCTCGGTTTCTTCTTTGCTCTGCGTACTGTTTCCACTTTTCTACAGCGAAAAGTCTGTTATGCCCTTTCTAGTCACGCGTCTTTCATCATTTGTTTCTTTGCTTCGTCCGCATCTTTTTTGCTTTACCCTTCCTCTTCGTTTTTCACTTTCGTGAGTCTGGGATTTTCTCCCACTTCGCCAGCCCGTCTTTTGCTCTCAAATCCTTTCTTTTTCTTTGGCAAAATTGTCTCAAAAGAAATCCAACGTTTGATTTTTTTGGGGATTTAGTTTCCAGTCTCTCCCGGTATTGAATCCTGTGTTGTTCGGCGTTTGGTTCTCACCTTGCGATCGTCGGGGGAAGAACTTTAAGGTTAGTTTGTTCTCAATGTTTTATCCTTATTTTACTATCTCCAGGCCAAGAAAATTAAGGTCTTTGTTTTTGTTTTTTTTCTGCGAATCTGCAGGTTGGGACAATTTTTTTGTGAAATTGGTGACTAATCGCATGCTGCCTCTTCAGATTATTAACAAATAAATTATATTGAGTTTGGGTATGTTTTACAACAATTACGTGTAATTTTCGATTCTCAGTTTGTAATACCCTGAAAAATTTAACATATGAATTATATATTCATAATTATGAAAAGGTGGAGAAAATCGAAAAATAAATTGATTTATGGTTATGGAAATAGAATTGGAAAATTTTAAAGTTTTGTTTTAGGAAATTTTTATAATTTAAGTATTTTTATTATCGAGATTTTTTGTTATTTTTCGAGAAATTATATTAATTCATTTGAGTTTAGTTTTAAATTAAACTGGTTATAAAGTTTGAAGTTTGGAAATTAATTATTTAAAGCCTGTAGACCATTCAAGGTCACATTTTAAATTTTTAAATAGAGATCGATCTCACGAATGCCTAGGTTCAAACCGTTCGTGAAACAGAGTTATAACGAATAAGTTATTAATGATAGAAGTTGAGGGTAAAATAGTCATTTTGATATTAAGTGGGAAGATTCCAGAAAATCTGAAACAAAAGGAAGTGCCACGTGTGTGGCTGTGATGGAAAGGAAAGGAGAGAAAAGGGAGAGACTCGGACCAATCAAGAGGGGAAGGAGAGGAGGAAAAAAAAAAGGGGAAACGGGTGTTCCTCCCGACCCGGCGGAAACGATGGTTTCCCATGATTTTTCCGGCCAAATTTTGGTGGATTAAGCCGTGACACCTCCTGAGAAATACTCCCCCACCCTCCCTTTACCTATTTCAACCCAAGAATTGGGTGAAATTAGCTTTGGAAACAAGAAATACCGCACAATGGGTGCGGCGGGTTCGTGGTGTCGATACACCCAATTTTGAAGGTAACTCCGACCACCACCACTATCAATGAACTCCTTGTGAATCCAGGAACATTTCCCAAGCCTTGGATGGGGCGGCGGAGCACCGGAAATGATGGATTGAAACAACCCATTCTTAGGGTTTTCGGCGGTTCGAGGCCGATTTGGGTGTTTCCCGGCCAAATTGGACTTGGCCACAGGTATAAAACTTTCTCTACTAATTGAGATCTTTATTTCTGTAAAATTTGAAAATTTTTGGAATTAGTTGAAATTTTCCGACGAGTCGCGGCAGCCGACTGCCAGCGATGGCGGCGCATGGACAGAGTGCCGATAATTTTTTTAAGCGAATTACAATGTTCTGAGTCACTTAAATGTCGAATGATAACCAGTTAGAAAGTGGAATGTGAACTACGAAAGGCTTGATCCCGCTAAAGGGTACGTAGGCAGTCTAACAACGTTAGATGCAGCCTTAAATATTCGAGAATTAATTTTTTGTTGAGAAGTTGTTTGGATAGAAGCAATTTGGGAATTTAAATTGATAATTTAATTGAATATTGTGGTAATTAAAAACATGGATAGTTTTGTAAGAATTAAATTGTTTGAAGTAAAGAAATGTGATTCATGGAAATGAATTAACCATGATTCTAACGGGAATTGATCTATGAAAGATAATGGTGATAAAAAGGGAATAAAATCGTACTTTTGGAATTATTAAAGAAATTATAAGTATTTAGTATAGGCTTTTAATTAAAGAATTGCGTTTAAAGGTAGTAAATTAAATGAGAATGTTCAATTGGGCCTATCACCTATATTAGACCCCAAAATAAATTTTTCGGGACAGGGCGTTACACAGTTTGTATTTGATTGAAAGGAACCCTCAAAATTGGTTCTCTCTCTCTAATTTTTTTACTTCCCAATTATATTTGTTTGAAAAAAAAAAAAAACTGTGGCAATTTGGGTCTCTGTTGTGTGTATGCTAGCTGTAACAAATTGGTTTACCGTGTGTCTAATTTTTTGCTACAAAATTGTATTAGTTTGAAAGAAACCCTGATAATTTGGCTGTGTCTTGAGTTAATGCGTTGTGCGTTGAGTTGATACCGTTTTTCGCTATGCTTCTGGTTGGTATGTGTTGTGGTACATTCTAATCGTTCTTTAAAAAAGACTCAATTTGTTTTCCAATTATTTTTTGTTTTCGTTATTGGTTTAAATCAATGTCCAGAAACCAAAAAGCTTTCAAAAGCAAAGTATTTAACATTACTTAAGGGTTTTACAGAGGTTTAAAACCTTGAATGCTTAATTAAAGTTTTGTTTAGATCAATGTACAGAGACGAAAAAGGTTTGAAAAGGAAAGTATTTAAGATTGCTTGAAGCTTTTGCACTAGTTTAAAAGCTTGAGTGACTTATTAAAGCTTAATTATGAATTCAACCATATTTTACATAAGATGATAAATCATGTAACTACTGAATTAAGGTATGTGATTCAGTTACCTTTCTGAAAATTAGTACTTTTTTTTTATTAAGGATCAAGAACATTCATACTATCAATTTTTCTCAATGATGAGGCATTTCATTTTCTTTCGTTGTCAAATAGTGTTCTCTGGTGGTTGCAATATATATATATATTACTTTAATGAAATTTGGAACACCCTTTTCACCGTTTGATTGACTTTAATGAAATTGTGTGGTTGAGATTAAAACACAGGCCACACAATCTCAGCCACACAATTTCATTAAAGTCAGATCCAACGGTCAAGAGGGTGTTCCCATTTTTTTAGAAAAATGGGGATCCCTCTTGTGAAAGGTTTTATATATATATATATATATATATATATATATAGCAGGTCATTAATAAACAATCTGTTTGGTTCTAATTTTTTGATAATTCGGTGTTATTGGAAAGATAATGTGGACAAGGAGCTGTTAACTCTTATTTATATAAACAGGTGCATAAAATTTGTTTTGCACGGCAAAGCTTATATGTGTTTGGTTAACGATGCGAGTATTCCGAGTTTTGTTCATTCAGTAAAATGTATTGTAGGTCATTAAATTTTGACATCCGTTTCACTAATACTGTTTTTATTCTCAGCAAATATAACATGACCTTACATTTTTTGAACTTTCATCTGATACTGTTTTTTACAGAGAAGATAATCATCGCAGCAAGCTCAATCTAACGATACTTTTCCTGCTACTAAAAGCATGCTCTTAACCTTCAACTTAAGTAAGTGCTCAATTTTTATATATCTACATGGTTTACATAGTTTTTAACCATTACATCACCCATTGTCCATACCTATTTAGCTAAATCTAATCCATCCTCTTAATACGCATGGTGTGCAGTTTCTGATTTTTAATCAAACTTCACACTCTATTATTTTATTTGGTAATAAGTTTTATAAAATTTGCCCATCCTCTTAATACACATGGTGTGCAGTTTGTGATTTTTTTACATAGTTTTATAATCTTTAAACATCATTTCGTCACATTTTGGGAAATGATGTACCAATTTGTCTCTTCACTGTCTTAAATTGTATAAAATTAACCCTTTATTCTGTTCACGAAAGTACAACGGTGAACTGACATTATGTAAATTCTCAATCCATGTAAGTCCTCAATTTCATATATTTTAATTTATTTATACTTTTGTTCACATTAATCAATATTATACTGCAGTTTGAAATCTATGATATACATCTTTTTACTTTCAAACCTAAATTCTACATCTATTAGATCAAATTTAAAAACCCCTACAAGCATAGACATATATATATTTAACTCTCTGTATTAAGAATTTATGGGTGTTGTTCTTCTCATTTAAAAAAAAAAAATAAATTTAATACCTTTATGTACTCTGTTTGGATACTTTGAAAGTATGATCAACAATAAATATTTAAGTCTGTGACATCAGGCAATTTAGCATGGTTACTTGCTGTTCTCTTCAAGGTGAGACAAAGTTTATCTTTGTAAATGTATGTATCTTACCAAAAACCATAAATGATACTATAGATCTTTTTTTATTTTTTCCTCTAATTTTTTATTTTTTATTTTTTATTTTTTATTTTTTGTAAATGCTTCTCAACAATTGAGCCCTTTTTGTCACTATTCATATTCCAGGTGTTGAGATTCCACAAATTTCAGGACGTTCAAACTTTATACTCTTGAATGAAATGGTAATTAAATTTCTTAAAATTATAGTTTATTACTATAAAAGATGACTTATTTTCTCAGCACCATAATCTATCTATGTTTACACATTATCCAACTTGCTTCTACAAAATCAAAATACTTATATCCGCCTACAAAATTCTGTTGAAGAAGAGAGATTTTTAAACTGCAGTTTTTCTTTAATTATTCACAAATGTATGTACAAGTTAACGAAAAAACATGTATGCTTTTTTGGTGAATTTGATTCGAATTGGTAAATTTTGCTAACAAAAAAACCTATGATAAATTAAAACACTGTAATTAAATAAGATTATCTGTTCAGTGTACCTATATATAGTTAACCAACTGTTCAATGAATTTTGTGTATGTAAAACTCTCATCTTCTATCTATTTGAACTCACTTTTTTTTTTTAATTTAAATTTTATTTCTCTGCATAGTCTAGAAAAATTCTGCTTTCCTAATCATTTCTCACAATTTCGTTTGGTTTTAAAAGTTTTGCTATAATTTTCTCTGATGAAAGGACATTCTGTGACAAAAACCAGGATCAATTTGTTTGTAGCTTGAAGATTTCTACTTTCACCAAGTTTATCTCCAACTCTAGGTATTTTCTCCCATTGACAACTTAAAATCAACTGCACCTCTATACTTTGGTTATCATTAGGTAAAATAGGTTGACTATATGCATATTTCATCATACTCTGACAACAATCACAACAAAACTAGCGATCCATACGGTCATAAATAGATTTCTATGTGTATATAAATGCTACTACATACGTGCAACATCGCGCGGGCACCGCTGCTGGTATATACTAAAACTCAGTTTGAAGTTACTATTCATTAACAGTGATTTGATGAAATTGCCCATCATTTGCTACCTAATTCTCAGCCTTTTTCCTCTGTTATACAGTGAAATCATGTATTTGCCCCCATTGTACGCGTGTTGGTTATCATGGAAGGAAATGAGGCTGGATGTACTCGTGTTGGGGATGGTGCAAGCATGTTCTCTCTCTCAGATCTCTCAAGCTCTCTCAAATGTTCCAATAACTTTTTCATTTGCTTCCCCTTAATCTCAACCTCAAACCAACAAATCCCAAACACCCTCAAGCCCTCCAACAAAATCGAAAAAAACACCATCTTTGCCCAAAATTTTGAATTTTCTCAGGAATTCTTGCCTATTCCTGAGATTTTTTTGGTGGTATCTTTTGTACCTTTTTTCTGTTTAAAATTATATGTTTTTCATCTTTTAGGAGTATGTCATCGAGGATTTGCCACAAATTTCTGAGAATTTCATTTCATCCAAACAGTGGGCGTTGAAATGTTAGTGCCTCTTTATTCAAAATTTTCTTTATTTGAATATTATGTGTTTTGAAGTGTAAATTTGTATAATTGAATCTTAGCTCCAATTTTATATTTCATTTTTTTGTGACTTTCTGCAGAACTTGGAATCAGCTTTTCACATAACATGGATGATGAATATAAGAAACTCATACACAGAATTACTCCACCAAGGTATATACAAATTAAAATCATAACTTGTGTCAATATAGAATAAATTATTTTTTTAGCACACAACTTTGACAATAATTTTTCTCGTAATTTATAAAATATTGTACAGATTTATGTTACCTGGCAATCAACGACTAATATTACTTCCAAGAAGGCAAGACCAACATATGGCATGTCATAGCGGTATATTTTTCACAAACAGATGGTAAAATTGTACACATCACATTAGGCAAGTTTCAATCTTTTTTGCTTCCATTGTAACACATTTCTAATTAAAATTTCCAACTAAATTTTGATTAAACTTTATTTAAATGTTTGATTTCAGAATTTCACAAGTCGAATTACCACCTCAATAATAAGAAAAAAAATACATTTGATCTCCGGCTATAAGGTGACTTCACCTCTCTCTCTCTCTCTCCCAAAACTCAATTTTGAACTTTTTATGCTTTTTTTTTTTTTTTTGAATCATTGGCTGTCTTTATTATCCTTTTCAGTTGTATTCACAACTGTCCAAGAGAGTACAACAAAAGGTCAATTTTCCCTTGGAAGCACCTCAAGCTAGGAACAAATCTGGTATCCAATTACATTCATGGCATATAACACTTGAAAAAGCTAATGATGTTTTTCAACATTGTTTAGCATGTAGCAAGACTGCATTTGTAATTTTATCATTGGTCCAACTTTTTTAATAAACAATTTATCTTCTTTGCACTTTGAAAAAATAGATTTTTAATTTTTCTTTTGGTATCTAAATTTGTTCCGTTCATGATAAGGTGTAGCAAAATATCTCATATGATTTTCAATCCCGCAACATCGCTCGGTTGCAAATTTCTAGCTTTTCTAATCGTGATGTTGTTTTCTTTGAAGAAATTTTTCCATTTCAGACCACCAATCCTGACCAACTCGTGGCCACCAACACCCAATAGTCCCTATTTTTCCTCCTATGGTCCCAACCACATCAGACCCCATAAATCTTCCACATCTTGTTTCTTCTCATCCATCCATGTCTGACACGCCTCCCTCTTCCTCGAGAGATTTTTCAATGTGACCAGTACACGGGGTAGTACACCACGTGTCACTATACCAATGTATTAAAAGCGTGAGGCGTGGGCGAGGCATCCGAGGGATAGCCCGGCCTAGGTGTGAGGCGAAGCCTCACAGGACCTAAATTTTTTAATATATACACTGAGGGTACACATATATTATATTAAAAAAGAAGAAGATTATTAATCAATAATCATCCTGAGCACACACATATATTATAAATATATACACACACATATATATATACATATATTATATTATATATATATATATATATATATATATATATATATATATATATAATAGAGGATGAAAAGCACAATGAGTACACATACAACCATGCATGCAAACAGCACACACATCTATTATATAAAAAAATAAAAATCAGAAAAAAAAGGCAGAGAGACGACAGTGCATGGAAGAGGTATGAGGCAGTTAAAACCCTACCCAAAATTTGGGTTTGGGAGTTTGAAAAAAAAAAAAAAAAAAAACCCTTAAGGCGCGCCCAGGCGACTCCGGCGAAGCCTTTCGTCCACTCCAGCAAAACAGAGGCATTAGCCTTGGCGCCCTGCCTCAAAGGCGCCCTAGGCGTGCCCCGATGCTAGTTTTTTAAAACATTGCACTATACAAATGGTGGAATACGTGTGCTAAAAAGTTAACAACTTAAAAAATAAAATTTCCCACCACTCCTATTGAAACACGTGGTGTACCACTTGTGTTCCCGTCACAACTAAAAATTTATCCTCTTCCTCAACTCTTCCACCACATGTTATCCTCTCCTCCAATTTCGCCATCTCATTCAGCCTCACCATCTCCTACTTCAGACTCTTCTCCTTCACCAACCAACGTCATCCCCATTTCTTCAGACAATTTTCCTTCTTCTCCTACGCAAACCATTGTTGTCAATTCTCCTTATCCATCCGAACCCCCAGCACCACCACATGCTCCTCCTCTTCGCCAATCACAACGCCAAAAACAACCTTTTGTTCTTCTCAAAGACTTCGTCTGTTCGTAGGTGACTCTGCCCCCAGACCCTTCTTCTTCACCATCGCCTAGCCTTTCACCAGCTACTCGTTATCCTCTTTGTCTTCCCCGCTAAACTAAATAAATAAAGGTATTTCTTAGCAAAAAAATATAAGGAAAAAAAAAGGTAAAGTTAAAAGTTATAAAGTAGTCAAGGTAGTGATCTGAACTCTTTCTCTTCCCCGCTAAATTAGCTGCTTTATGTTATAATTTTTCAGTTGTTTTATCTTTTTTGGAATATAAATGAATCTATAAGTAAAACATACAAAGTATCAGCAACTATATAAGCCTGTGGAAAAGTCGTTTTATCTTTAATACTCCCACTGCAATTTTTTTTTGTCGTGTTCCCTTGCAGAGAATGGCAGGAGAAGAAGGCCACGCAATCGCGATTGATTTGGGGACAACGAACTCGTGTGTAGCAGTGTGGGAGCCCGACCATGTGGAAATCATAGTGAACGATCATGGTAACAAGACCACTCCATCTTGTGTTGTCTTCACTGAGACTAAGCGATTGGTTGGTGATTCTGCCCTCAACCAAATCATCATGAACCCCACAAACTGCATTTTTGGTGAGCTCCTCGTTTATGAGCTACTAATTTAACAGTACTTTCGGAGTAGGTTCATGGAAAAAGCTTATATATATGCTTATTTTTTGTGGTCATGTTCGTATAATTTATTTTTTTATATTTGTCACACAGCAAAAATATTATGAAGTTCAATTAAAACTATCGTTGCAGTGATTTCTACGTTAAGACAAATGCAAAATTTTCTTTGGCGATGTTTATCCTACACACGCATATCACTCTGCAAATCAACCTTTCTTTTGTAAATCTTAATCCATTATATGAATTATATTATTGTAAAGCAAAAATATGAAGAAACGTTTTTCAAATATTCGAGTAACTTGTCTTACTAACCAACGTAGAAATTGCAACTTATTTATATGCTGTTTGTGTAACAGAGAGTTGGGTAGCAGTCTAACACTGTTGATTAAACGAAGTAAGTCATTGTGTTGTTTTTGATATATGACCCTTTGCTTCTTAGCTGTTTTTCTTTCTTGGAATGGTTCTTTAAATTAGTCAATTTATTTGCAGATGCAAAGAGGTTAATTGGTAGGAGATTCAATGATGCCACTGTTCAAAGTGATTTGAAGCTCTGGCCATTTAAAGTCACTGAAGGTCCTGGCGGCAAGCCCTTGATTGTGGTCACCCATGAGGGACAAGAAAAACAGTTTGCTGCCGAAGAAATTTCAGCCATGGTTCTTGCAAAAATGCGGGAGATTGCTGAGGCCTACCTGAATTCCACTGTGAAGAATGCAGTTATCACTGTCCCTGCTTACTTCAATGATTCACAATGTCAGGCTACAAAAAGAGCTGGCAGCATTGCTGGCCTAAATGTGATGCGTATCATAAACGAGCCAACAGCTGCAGCAATTGCTTATGGCATTGACAGGAAGGCTGGTTGGTATGGCAAGAGAAATGTGATGATATTTGATTTAGGTGGTGGTACTTTAGATGCTTCACTACTTACCATAGGTGCTGGTGTGTTTCAAGTGAAGGCCACGGCTCACCTTGGAGGAGAAGACTTTGAGAACAAAATGGTGGATTTTTGTGTTCAGCGATTCAAGAAAACGCATAATTTGGACGTGAGTGGAAACTCTAGAGCACTCAGGAGGTTAAGAACCGCATGTGAGAAAGCAAAGACGAGACTTTTATTTACTTCAAACACTGACATTGAAGTCGAATGTTTGTATGGGGGTTCTGATTTCTATACAACTATTACCCGTTCCAAATTTGAGCAACTGAATATGGATTTCTTTAATAAGTGTCTGGAGGCAGTCGAGAAGTGTTTAAAGGATGCCAATATGGAAGTGAGCAGTGTCCATGATGTTGTTCTTGTCGGTGGATCTTCTAGCATTCCCAAAGTGCATCAACTATTGCAGGATGTGTTCAAGGGGAAGGAATTGTGCATGAGTATCAATCCGGATGAGACAATTGCGTATGGTGCCGCTGTTCAAGCTGCAGTCTTGAGTGGGAATGGAAATGGGAAGCTACATAAGTTCGATCTCTCAGATGTCACACCTCTGTCACTAGGGGTTGAGATTGTGGAAGACTATTGCGAGACATTCATGACTGTTGTGATTCAAAGAAACAGCAGAATTCCCATCAAGAGGAACACAACTATGGTTACTCACTATGACAATCAAGTGTCGATCAAGTTCCCCATTTATGAGGGTGAGAGCACAAACACAAAAAATAATAATTTTCTAGGTCAGTTTGTGCTCGAGGGTATTCCTCCAGCTCCAAAGGGCGCTGCTAAATTCGATGTTTGTTTCAGTATTGATGCCAACGGTATTCTAAGCGTCTCTGCTGAGGATAAGTCTACCGGCCAGAGGAAAGGGATTACAATCATGAGTGATAAAGACGTAAGGAACTTTGAAAGGATTGAGTTAGTAAACTAATTAAGAAGCCTAGTCCTAGAACTGGATTAATTAGGACATATAATATAAAATTAGCTGCTTTATGTTATAATTTTTGAGTCGTTTTATCTTTTTTGGAATATAAATGAATCTATAAGTAAAACATACAAAGTATCAGCAAATGTATAAGCCTGTGGAAAAGTCGTTTTATCTTTAACACTCCCACTGCAATCTTTTTTTGTCGTGTTCCCGTGCAGAGAATGGCAGGGGAAGAAGGCCACGCAATCGGGATTGATCTGGGGACAAAGTACTCATGTGTAGCAGTGTGGGATCACGACCGTGTGGAAATCATAATGGACGATCTGGGTAACAGGACCACTCCATCTTGTGTTGCCTTCACTGAGATTGAGCGATTGGTTGGTGATTCTGCCCTCAACCAAATCATCAGGAACCCCACAAACTGCATTTTTGGTGAGCTCCTCGTTTATGAGCTACTAATTTAACAGTACTTTCGGAGTAGGTTCATGGAAAAATCTTATATATATGCTTATTTTTTGTGGTCATGTTCGTATAATTTTTTTTGTGGTCACACAGCAAAAATATTATGAAGTTCAATTAAAACTATCGTTGCAGTTTATTTCTTCGTTAAGACAAATGCAAAATTTTCTTTGGGGATGTTTATTCCATACACGCATATCACTCTGCAAATCAAGCTTTCCGTTGTAAATCTTAATCCATTATATGAATTATATTATTGTAAATAAAAAATATGAAGAAACTTTTTTCAAATATTCGAGTAACTTGTCTTACTGACCAACATAGAAATTGCAACTTATTTATATGCTGTTTGTGTAACATAGAGTTGGGTAGCAGTCTAACGTTGTTGATTAAACCAAGTAAGTCATTGTGTTGTTTTTGATATATGACCGTTCGCTTCTCAGCTGTTTTTCTTTCTTGGAATGGTTCTTTAAATTAGTCAATTTATTTGCAGATGCAAAGAGGTTAATTGGTAGGAGATTCAATGATGCCACTGTTCAAAGTGATTTGAAGCTCTGGCCATTTAAAGTCACTGAAGGTCCTAGCGGTAAGCCCTTGATTGTGGTCACCCATGAAGGACAAGTAAAACAGTTTGCTGCCGAAGAAATTTCAGCCATGGTTCTAGCAAAAATGCGGGAGATTGCTGAGGCCTACCTGAAATCCACTGTGAAGAATGCAGTTATCACTGTCCCTGCTTACTTCAGTGATTCACAACGTCAGGCTACAAAAAGAGCTGGCAGCATTGCTGGCCTGAATGTAATGCGTATCATCAACGAGCCAACTGCTGCAGCAATTGCTTATGGCATTGACAGGCAGGCTGGTTGGTATGGCAAGAGAAATGTGATGATATTTGATTTAGGTGGTGGTACTTTAGATGTTTCACTGCTTACCATAGGTGATGGTGTGTTTCAAGTGAAGGCCACAGCTGAAGACACTCACCTTGGAGGAGACGACTTTGATAACAAAATGGTAGATTTTTGTGTTGAGCAATTCAAGGAGGAGCATAATTTGGACGTGAGTGGATATCCTAAGGCACTAAGGAGGTTAAGAACCGCATGTGAGAAAGCAAAGAGGAGGTTTTCATGTACTTCAGACACAGTCATTGAAATCAAATGTTTGTATGGGGGTACTGATTTCGAAACAACTATTACCCGTACCAAATTTGAGCAACTGAATAAGGATTTCTTTAACAAGTGTCTGGAGCCAGTCGAGAAGTGTTTGAAGGATGCCAATATGGAAGCAATCAGTGTCCACGATGTTGTTCTTGCCGGTGGATCTTCTAGAATTCCAAAAGTGCAGCAACTATTGCTGGATGTGTTCAAGGGGAAGCAGTTATGCATGAGTATCAACCCTGATGAGGCAATTGCATATGGTGCTGCTGTTCAAGCTGCAGTCTTGAGCGGGAATGGAAATGGGAAGCTACACAACTTCGATCTCTCGGATGCCACACCTCTGTTGTTAGTGTATAATTGTATTAGCAAAAAATAAGTTAATCATGTTACTTGCTGCAATCAGAGCCCTTGGATCATATTCCAAATGAATTCTCTAGATTAAGTTAGGGTGAGTGATATTTTGTGACACATGTAACTATCTCATAGGATAGATGACATGGATGGCTGTGATCATTCCTTCTATTAGAAGAGAGAGAGAGATCATTATTCGATTCTTGTTGTAACGGTCATATTCCATTTTTCGATATGGAATAGAAGCTGAGAGAATGAAGAAATCAGTTTGCTCCTCTCACTGGAATTCTCTCTAGAAATTTCACTTTCACTTTTCTTCTAGAAATTCATACAATCTCCATTGATTCACTGCATAAACCTATAATCTAACATGGCCTCAGAGCCAAGTTGCATCATTTGCAACTGGGCGTGAATCTGTGACTCCGGCAGTGAAGAACTCGAACTAATCGTCGAGCTTTGTTGCTAAAGGAAATTCAGAGAAGAAAGTTTCAAAGATCTTGAATCGAGTCTCATATAGCTGGATCAAATGGTGTTGAGCTTTGAGCACCAGTGTTCAATGGAGACAACTTCGATTCCTTGCAAATTAGAATGAAGACGATATTCCAATCTCACGAACTCTGGGATATTGTTGAGAAGGGCTTCGCTATTCTGACAAAGAAGGAGGAAGAACTCACCAGAGCAGAGAGCAAGCTGCTGAATGAGAACATTGTCAAAGATGCGAAGGCACTTGGAATCATCTAAGTGGTGGTTTCCAATCAGATTTTTCCAAGAATCACCATCCAAAAGACTGCAAATGCTGCTTGGAATGTCTTGAAACAAGATTTTTTGGGAGATAAACAAGTAAGAGTCGTGAAACTCCAAGGCTTACGCCGTGATTTTGAATAGACTAGAATGGGAGAGAATGAAGCTTTCTCTGCATATCTAGTTAGACTGTTTGATTTGATCAGTCAAATGATGAGCTATGGTGAAGATATTAGTAATCAAAGAATTGTTCAAAAATTACGGATAAGCTTGCTTAGATCTTATGATAGTATTGCATATGTGATTGAAAATACTAAGGATCTAGAGATTGTTGATGCTCAATATGTTGTGGCTATACTAAAGGGATATGAACAAAGGATTGATAGGCATGCTGAGATTCAAACTGAGAAGGCATTTGCTAGCCTTAATATTGCCCCAAAACAAAATATGTACAATGGGAATAAAGGGTTCAAGCCACAGAATAATTGGAACTCAAAAGGGAAGAAATGAGACAATAGACCTGCAAATCAAGTTGGAAAAGCTACAGGTGCCTCTGAGGGAGGCAAGAACCCTTGCATACATTGTGATAAGTTACATTTTGGTGAGTGTTGGTTCGAGGATAAGCTTAGATGCCATAACTGCAATAAGTTGGGACACATTGCAAAAGACTGTCGTGGCAAGAAGGAGATGGCAAACCAACATGTAAACTTTGTTAACCAAGTCAATGACATTCCCACAATGTTTTATGCTTGTAACAATGCCTTTGTGAAGAAATATGAAGATATATGGTATGTGGATAGTGGGTGGAGCAACCACATGACTGGAATGGAGGATTTATTGGTTGACATTGACTGCTAAAGTTGAAATGGGGACTGGTCAACTCATTGATGTCACATGCAAGGGAAATTTGGTAATTGAAACCAAAATGGGAAGAAGATACATCAAGGAGGTAATGCTGGTTCCAGGGTTGAAAGAAAACTTGCTCAGTGTAGGGCAGATGATGGAACATGTTTACTTTCTGGTTTTTGGAAGTACAAATGTTGCAATATATTATGATTGCTCTATGTCAAACTTGGTAGCCAAGATACCAATGAAAGGAAGTAGGAGTTTTCCCTTGAAACTTCAACCTAAGATGCAGATTGCTCTAAAAGCTGGTGTGTGTCAGTCATCTATGATTTGATATATGAGGCTAAGACACCTAAATATGAGCAGTCTGAGACAACTCAAAGAACAAGATATGGTGCTGGGATTGCCTGAACTCAAAGTGATAGATGAATATATGAAGGATGTGCACTTAGAAAACATTGCAGAGATGAATTTCCAAAAGAAGCATCATAGATGGCATCTCTCCCTCTAGAACTTGTTCACTCAGACATCTGTGGACCTATGCAAACATCTACAAAGGCTGGGAATAGGTACTTTCTTACCTTTATAAATGATTGCACCAGAATGTGTTGGGTGTATTTCTTGAGATACAAGTCTGAAGTGTTTGGTGTATTCAAGAAGTTTAAGGCCACAGTTGAGTTACAAAGTGGATATAAGCTGAAAAAAATTGAGGAGTGACAGAGGAAGGGAGTACACATCTGGTGAATTCAGTGAGTTCTATGAAGAGATGAGCTTGGAAAGACAACTTACAGGTGCTTATACACCACAACAAAATGGTGTAACTTAGAGGAATAACAGAACCATAGTAGAAATGGAAAAATGTATGATGATTGAGAAGGGTGTTCCATTTGAATTTTGGGCTGAAGCTGTTATCACAGCAGTGTATATCTTGAATAGGTGTCCCATTAAGTCTCTTGACAAAAAGACTCATTTTGAGGCTTATAGTGGAAGGAAGCCTAGAATTAAGCACTTGAAGGTCTTTGGTTCTATATGTTATGCTCACATTCCAAGTCAACTTAGACAGAAACTAGATGAAACCAGTGTCAAGTGCATTTTCATGAGGTATGGCACATGTGAGAAAGGTTATAGACTTTATGACCTTAATTCAAAGAAGATGATTGTATCAAGGGATGTGATATTTGATGAGAATGCTTGCTGGGATTGGAAGTGTCAATCTGAAAAAAGTATCAGTGTACCAATAGCTGATGTAAAAGCATGTGAACAAGGGGAATAATGAAGTTTAAGTGACAGATATGATGAAATTGATGAGTCTCTGATACCAGCATCTGAAACTTGTGAATCAATTGAAAATGGTTCAAGAGTGGTTCCAATGCAGAATAGCACAGGTCCCCAAGACTATGTTCACACACCCATTGAAATTTAAGAACTTAACAGAAGTATATGCAAAATGTAATATATGCATAGTTAGGCCTAAAAGCTTTGAGGAGACAGCTAAAGATGGGTCATGGCAGAAAGCAATGGAGGCAGAAATTGTTATGATAGAGAAGAACAGCACTTAGGAACTTGTTGACAGACCATTTGATAAACCAGTAGTTGGTGTCAAGTGGATCTACAAAACAAAATTGAACCTAGATTTATATATACAAAAGAATAAGGCTAGATTAGTTGCAAATGGGTACTCTCAAAAGCTTGGGGTTGATTTTAATGAGACATTTGCTCCTGTTGCAAGGCCTGACACTATTAGAACTCTAATTGGACTAGCTGCACATAAAGGGTGAAAGTTATTTCAACTTGATGTGAAGTCTGCATTCCTAAATGGGGTTTTAAATGAAGAAGTGTATGTGGATCAACCACTTGGGTTTGTGATTGCAGGTAAGGAGGACATGGTTTTGCAAGCTGAAGAATGCCTTGTATGGTTTGAAACAGGCACCAAGGGTCTGGTATAAAGAGATTGACTCATATTTTTACAATGCTGGCTTTCATAGAAGTCTAAGTGAGGCAACTCTTTACATCAAGGCAACTGAGGCAGGAGTTCTCATTGTTTCATTGTATGTGGATGATATTATATACACAGGTAGCTCTAGTGTATTGATGGATGAGTTTAAAGCAGACATGATGAAAAAGTATGAGATGTTAGATTTGGGATTATTGCACCACTTCTTGGGGCTTGGAGTAGTTCAAACAGAAGGTTGCATTTTTCTGCATCAAAAGAAATATGCAATGAGTTTGCTAAAGAAATTTGGATTGAAGGTTGCAAGTCTGTTGCAACTCCACTTGCAGCAAATGAAAAGTTAAGCAAGGTTGATGAGAGTGAGATGGCTGATGAAAGTCTTTATGAAAGATGGTTGGTATTCTGTTGTATCTAATAGCTACAAGACCTGATATTATGTTTGGTGTAAGTTTGCTAGCTCGATTTATGCACAATCCAACCAGAAAACACATAGGAACTGCAAGGAGGGTGCTGAGGTACATCCAAAGAACACTAGATTATGGAATTGCATATGAGAAAGGCAAAGATGTTGTGCTTATTGGCTACTGTGATAGTGATTGGGCAGGAAGTGAAGATGATATGAAGAGTACTTCTGGCTATGCTTTCAGTTTTGGTCCTGGTGCATTTTCTTGGGCCTCAATCAAGCAAAGTAGTGTAGCACTGTCCACTGTGGAAGTTGAGTATGTGAGTGCAGCAGAAGCAACTACACAAGCTATTTGGTTGAGATTTGTTCTCTTAGACTTTGGTGAGGAACAAGTGTAGCCAACGCAGATTCTGTGTGATAACACATTGTTATTGCAATTTCAAAGAATCCAGTGGCACATCACAAGACAAGGCATATCAATCGAAGGTTCCATTTCATTAGAGATGCATTGTAGAATGGTGAGATTGATCTGGTGTATTGCAACACTAAGAAGCAAGTTACAGATATATTTACAAAGGCCTTGGCAAGAGATCGATTTAAGTATCTGATAAAGGCTTTGGGGGTGATTTCTGCTAAACACTTAGAAGTGAATGTTAGTGTATAAGTTTATTAGTTCAAAATAAGTTAGTCATTTTACTTGTTGTAATCAGAGCCCTTAGATCATATTCCAAATGGATGCTCTAGATTAAGTTAGAGTGAGTGATATTTTGTGACACATGTAACTATCTCATAGAATAGATGACATAGATGGCTATGATCATTCCTTCTGTTAGAAGAGAGAGATGGCATTATTTGATTCTTATTGTAACGGTCATATTCCATTTTTCGATAGTGAAATAGAAGCTGAGAGAATGAAGAAATCAGTTTGCTCCTCTCACTGGAATTCTTTCTAGAAATTTCACTTTCACTTTTCTTCCAGAAATTCATACAATCTCCATTGATTCACTGCATAAACCTATAATCTAACATCTGTAACTAGGGGTTGAGACTGTGGTAGACTACTGTGAGACATTCATGATTGTTGTGTTTCAAAGAAACAGCAGGATTCCCATCAAGAGGAACACAACTATAGTTACTCGCTATGACAATCAAATGTCGATCAAGTTCCCCATTTATGAGGGTGAGAGCACAAACACAAAAAATAATAATTTTCTAGTTCAATTTGTGCTCGATGATATTCCTCCAGCTCCAGAGGGCGCTGCTAAATTCGATGTTTGTTGCAATATTGATGCCAATGGTATTCTAAGGGCTTGTTTGGTATTGCTGTGCTTTGAAAAAAACTGTTTCTCATGTGCTGTGAAAATAAGCTCATTTTTTATGTTTCACGTTTTCAGTTTATTTTCACATAAAACTGTGAAAATAAGCTGTTTTTAAGTGTTTACCAAACACCTTGTTGAGCTCAACTTTTTTTTATACCCACTTTTTATAAAAGCACATCAGTACCAAACCAGTATTAAGGGCTGGTTTGGTATTGCTGTGCTTTGAAAAAAAAACTGCTTCTGTTGTACTGTGAGAATAAGCAGCTGTGAAATAAAGCAGCAGAGTGTTTAGTAAACTTTTTTGTAAAATTGCTTTTGAAAAAAAAAAAGCAGTATTATAGTGTTTGATAAACTTTTATGTAAAACAGATGTGAAAAGAAACTGGTTTTTCAAAGCTGGGTTTTGCAGCTTTGTGTTTTTGGCTTTTTTTTTCACCCAAAACTGTGAAAAAAAACTAAAGTTGAATGTTTACCAAACAAAAAAAAAGCTCCCATACCCATTTTTTTTCAGAATCACCTCAGTACCAAACCAGGGCTAAGTGTCTCTTCTGAGGATAAGTTTACTAGCCAGAGGAAAGGGATTAAAATCATGAGTGATAAAGACGTAAGGAACTTTGAAGGGATTGAGTGCTGGTTTGGTATTGCTGTGCTTTAAAAAAAAAGCTGCTTCTGCTGTGCTGTGAGAATAAGCGGCTATGAAATAAAGCAGCAGAGTGTTTGGTAAACTTTTTTGCAAAAGTGATTTTGAAAAGAAAAAAAGCAGTATGATAGTGTTTGGTAAACTTTTATGTAAAACAGCTGTGACTGTGTGAAATGACCAAAAAGGGTATAATACTAGATGTGCTATTAATTTAATTTTCTTAACAAATATAGGTTAATTTTCTTTACAATTTTTAATCCACTATTGCCATTTTTTTTAATTTCATTCCAGCATTATCTAGTCATTATTCTTATGATATTTTAATCCACTTTTGCCATTTTTATTCCATTTCATTATCCTCTGGTCTTCTTCTTCAATGATACAACTGCAAGCACTCCATCCAACATCCTCTCTCTGAAAAGCTCAAATCACCTTCTTTTTTTTTGTAAACCCAGATGAAAATTTGTTGGTTTTCTGGGATTTTTGAGGTCCTTTGGTCGGTTAAAGAATTTCAGATGCTGCTTCGCCGCCACTGGGGTGCCCCGGTCCCGATCGACCGAAACCGGCGCAATGCAGCACAGCGAGTTCATCTTCAACCCCAATCAGACCATCCAATCAGACAAAAAGCGAATCTGATCGTTGAAATTCGAATCCCTTCCAGCGCTGATCAAACGGCTCTGATTTATACAAATGCAGGACCCGATCCGAAGCCAAAACGAACCTTTCGAAAATGACTTAAAGACTCGGAGCTTCTGGTTCTAGGGAGAGAAGGAATAGAGAGGTAGAGACTCAGGAAGAGCTCTGCGTAGCAAGAAGGAGAAATGGAGGAGGGTATTTCTGAGATTGTGAAAGTTTCATTAAATTCTACTGTTCACCCGCCTCTTGGAAAAAAAAAGCTGGTTTTGAGAAGCTGCATTTTGCTACTTCAGCTTTTTGCCACTTTTCAGCGTAAAATGACAGTGACTTTGAAAATAAGCTGAGTTACCAAACACAAATTTTACTCCAGCTTTTTTTCATCATAGCTTTTTTTTAAATCACCTCAACTCCAAACCATACCTTAGTGAACTGATTAAGAAGCCTGGTCCTAGAACTGAATTAGGACATATAATATAAAATCAACTACTTTACGTTTTAATTTTTTGAGTCGTTTTAGCTTTATTGGAATATAAATGAATCTATAAGTAAAACATACAAAGTTTCAGCAAATATATAAGTCTGTGGAAAAGTTGTCAGTGGCCATGGCCATTGCAGGCCTTTACATTAGTCCGCCCCTGACTTGTATCAATGTATGCTTGTATATGGGTGTCTTGGCAACTGTATCGATTTTGTGTATTCAAAGGCAAAAAAAATGATTTTGTGTATTCAAAGGCATAAAAAAAATGATAAATTACATTTTACCTTCTCAGGTTTCGATGCAATTGCAACCTCATACAATATCTTTAAAACATTTTAATTTTATATATTTACTATTATTTCATTTCAATTTCATACATCGTTAAAAAATCTATCAAGTAAATCGTTAAATAATGACATGGCAAATGTGGAGTTCTCATTAGTGCTAACGTGACTGTCAAACTTGTGTCACGTAGACAAATAACTAATAAAAAACTAAAATTTAATTAGGACATTAAAATATTAAAAGAATTGGAAAAGTAAAAAAAAAATAGAACTTTAACGAAAAGCTCCCAGTACTGTTCATTTTAACGGAAAACCATATTTTTACATTAAAAAGTCAATCATGATATTATTCATTTTACCCTTTATTTTATCCTTATTATTAAAACTCAAAGATTTCAAGCCGTTTTCATTAGTTTCATAAAAAAAAATGGTTCATCTTCCCCACCGAGCACCCCATTCTCCCATTACTACCCCGTTCAACCATGACTTCTGCAACTTTTTCTCTAACCAGAAATTTCAAATTCCCCATTTTCCGCATCTAATTTTGCATTTCACCTCTTTCTTTAATTGGGATCGAGCTAGAGTGAAACGCAGCTCAATACTTTTACTTTTCCAGCTGCAGCTGGATCTCGTCGAATTTGAAGCAATGACAAGGACTGGTGGTTCAGACAATGATTTTTCGATGGACTACGCCAAAATTGGCAATAGCGACGAAGAGCAAAGGGCGTGACGACCTTGAACGCGTTCGATTTGATTTTGTTCTCGACTGGGCTGGACCCGTTGGGATAGTTCTAGTCGTTGAGCAGCAGACCGGCGGGAGATGGCAAGCGATTCATCAGAAAACTTATAGAGATAAAGAGAGAAGAGATTGGTTATTGGTTCTCGATAGAGAGGAAAATGGAGGTGGGCAGATTTTTAGGGTTTATCTTTAATTATCACGATAAATCCGAGGATTGACGAAGTTTGCAAAGGCGGATAAGCTAAAGCTAAGGGGAAGAATAATAGGGTCTGGATATGGAAGGGCAGAATGAGATTTATCAATCAGGGTGGAGGTTTGCAGATTGACAAATAATTTGGTAGTGATGGAAGAAGGGCGCTCGGGTGGGGAAGATGAACCATATTTGTTTTTTTTTTTAATTAATTATTTTAATATTTTAATGTCTTAATTAAATTTAGTTTTTTTATTAATTGTTTGTCTACGTGGCACAAGTTTGGCAGACACATCAGCACTAATGAGGATCCCACATTTATCATGTCATTACTAAACGGTTTACTTAACAGATTTTTTAACGGATGTATGAAATTGAAATGAAATAATAGTAAATATATGAGATTGAAATGTTTTAAAGATGTTGTATGAGGTCGCAATTGCACAGAAATCTAAGGGGTTAAAATGTAATTTAACAAAAAAATATAGCATTTACCAAAATTATTACAACCAACATGTTTAGGGATTGTTACGGGACAAGTTAGTCATTTCTTGTAGTGTGGTAGCATAACCGTGCCGGACTTCAATTGGATATTATATGGCATTTGCAATTTTTTTTTTTTTGAACAAACGATATTATCTACACGGAGAAGGGTAAGCTTAATCTGACAATGGGTTAGCAATAATGTGGTTCAAATTCGTCTTTAGCAAGAATCGAACCTAAGAATTCTCACTTACAAGTGAAGATGAATACTACTAGATCGTAGTACTAAGCTAAAGGTATAAAGTAGTAAGCTAGTACATAAGAACACTTCCACAGGAGCCAAAAGAGGCTGGCACCCAGTGGAACAAACAGGCTAAGACTCAGCCAATCCACTCCAGCCCAGCAGATTGGCTGGCACCCAGCCCAAGTTGGTCTCCAGGCCAGCCCAGAATTGACGGACCTTGGGACCAGCCTATCTGACGCGAGCGTGACATCAACCACCTTTTATTTATTTTTATTTTTTCGCGCCAGGTCGGGTCAAAGAGGTTCTGAAGAAGGCCAATTTGCAGGATTCGGAGCAAATGGTGGCGGGATGGGGGTTTGGGGCTTTCGACGCCCTCTCCGACGCCAAGTTGAAAATCCCTTCTTGTGCTTAAAGCTCAAAGAGAGAGAGAAAGATATATCCATTCCACTGTGTTCTTCCATATCCCTTTATCCAAGCTAAGCCCACCTCGTTTACCAAAAAAAAAAAAAAAAGCTAAGCCCACCTTAGGAATCTCTCTTCCTCTTTTCTCTGTTTCTTCTTTCTCCTGAACAGAGAGATTTTCACCCAGAAAATTAAAAACCCATTTAATTTTCAACCTCCATTTGGGGTTTGTGGGATTCAATTCATGAAACAACTATTGATTGCAGAGATATTGTAGAGAGAGATACTCACTGTACACAGAGAGATACTCATTGTACGCAGAGAGAGAAACAGATAAAGGTACTAGTTATCCATCTGCTGTGTTAGTGGGTTTCTTTGTGTAATTTCGTCGAACACATTAAGATCATCTTGTTAATGGGTTTCTTTCTTCTGCACAATGGAGGGGAGCGGTGGGGGAGCTTCTGAGGCAGAGACAGGGGAGGGGAGCGGAGATGCATTTAGGGAGCGAAGACGCATTTGTTAAAAATTAAATTATTATTTTATAATAAAAATTAATAAGATTTTAATAAAATTGACTAGGCTATTTAGTTTTAGGGGTGGAGATGCTTTGGCCTATTACTGTTTACTGGGGTCTATTATTGTTCACTTGAGTGGATAAATGGGTTGGGTGCTGGCGCAAAGTCTTTAGGGGGTGGAATTGCTCTAAGGTCAAGTTATAAAGTAGTTATCGTACGAGAATTTTTTAGTGTGCCTAACAGGGGTAGCCACATTTTATCATACAATTGGTGGACAGTTCTTTTTTTTTAAGTGTCCCTCCTAAAAAAAAAAAAATTAAAATTGCGGCTAAATGATTAATTTTCATTTATATATGAATGAGTATATATAAAATAACATTTAACGTTCATTTATAACAGGAACTCCTCCTACAAGTTAGGAGTACAATTACAATTTAAGTCTAACTAATTTTCTATTTGTCTAACACTCCCCCTCAAGTCGAAGAATGGATGTCGAGAACTCCCAACTTACGTAGCATAGTCGAAAACTTTTCTTTTCCAATAGGCTTCGTAAATACGTCTGCTAGCTGTTGTGTCGTACCAACATGCATGTTAGTAATGGTTCCATCGATAATCTTATCATAGGATTGGCAGTTATACGCAATGCCACTTGATTATCACAGAATAAAATAGATCGACCATTAACGTTCAAATCCTTCAATTAGAAAACGCAACCAAATTACCTCACAACAAGACCAGTCATAGCCTTATATTATGAAAGTGAAACAGTTTTTAGACGCTTTGTGTGCCATGAAATCAAAGAATTTTCCAAAAATACACAGTAGCCAGTAGTCAAGCGACGAATAATAGGACAACCCGCTCAATCAGAATCACAAAAAGCTATAAACTTTATTGGATTGTCAAAACAGAATAATAAGCCTTGACTGGGAGTAGACTTCAAATAACCCATAACATGAAGTGCAACATCCATATGAGGAATCCATGGCTCGTGCATGAACCGACTTAGAACATGTAATATCTAGTCGAGTTATTGTGAGATAAATTAATCGGCCTACTAGACGTCGGTACTTTTCAGGATCCTTGAGGAGTTCCACTTTGTCAGATAGTTTTGTATCATCCATAGGAAATGCAATGGACTATGCTCCCAGAAAGCCATAATCCTTGTGTGAAATCCCGTACTCGGAATTTCAGTAATTAATTACGTATTTCATTATTCAAATACATGTTTTGTTTTCGTGTTTTTCTTAACTTTATTTTGAATTCGATCAAAGCAGTATGTATTAAAAAAAAAATTTTGAATTCGTTAATTTTAGAATTTTAGCATTACAAAGTGTGAAATTAAGTAAGGGATTTAGAAGAAGAAAAAAAAGGATTGGATGCTGCAATATGGCAGCAAGAGATAGGGAAATGGTGAGATGTGGGAGAGAAAATGAGAGAAGGGGGAGCCAATCAGAAGGGAGAGCAATGAGGGGAAATGAAAGAGACCCGAGTTGGGTCATTTTTGACCCTGCCATATCTCCGTCATTCGATTTCCATTTTGGGTGATCTTGGTGTCTATGGAAAGCTCTTAACGAGTCCTACATCCCTGTAGTGTTAGATTTCCATTTTTCTAGGTCAAAGCCACAAAGTGCCAATGATTTTCCAGCGAGTTTTCTCATGTTACGGTGATTTCGACAACGATTACTATCGTTCACCACCACCAATAAACTCCCCTCAACCCCTGGAGCAAGGCCCAAGCATTGGATGAGGCGTCGGAGTTCGTTTTGGCGATGAATCGAGGAACACCCATTTCTTGGTTTTTTGGCAGGTTCGAGGGAAATTGGAGCTTTCCCCGGCCAAATTGGACTTGGCCACAGGTATGAAACTTGCTCCACTCACTGAGATCTACTTTTCTGTAAAATTTGGTAATTTTTTAAAATATTAGAATTTTTTGGCGAGTAGGGGGGCCGACAGCCACCCGCGGCGGTGCGTGGCCAGTGGGCCGACGATGTCTTTCTAAGTCCAATTAGATGCCCTGAATTCATAATTGATATCTGTATGAAGTGGTTTGATTGTTTGAACTTAGTTTCATTATGATACATCACTTGCTCAAAATTTGAATCGACGATTCGACCGTTGGATCGTCACCAAACTTTAATACGTTATAGAACGTAATATTTGAGGATAGCTGGAACTGAAGGATCAGGAATCTTATGTACGGATCTTCCCGAACTAGATTTCTAAGTTAGTAAAATTAATTGCTGACCGGCTCTTGATTTGGCAATTGGCTGAGATCCGACCGTTGGATCATAATGAAATTTTAATATGTTGTTTTAGAAGCATAATGTGGGTCTTTGGACATTACGGATCTGAAATCTAATGCGCAGATCTTTTGGATCAAATTACATAGGGTTATGGGCACCACCGTTGATCAACCGTTGACTTCTAGTCAACATGTCCCGAATCATTTATAAAATTAAAATTAGTATTAATAGAAGCATAGTGAGGATAGGCGGGCTTATCTCGGTGAGTGACTTTAATATATGTGATATGGTGATTATCTGATTCTTTATATTAATATCATTTGTGGATAGCACTTGGTTTTATAAATGTATTTTCTGTTAAAATGTGATTCTTTTATAATTGGCCATCGATCTATTTTTATTAAATGTGAATTGATTCATGGATTGGTAATATTAGTGAAAAGGTGATTTGAATTGCATATTGAAATGCTTGTTAAATTGAGGGCTAGTAGGGGACCATGACCCTGCTTGGTTAATCCGCAATAGGGGGTCACAAGTGGTCCTGCTTGGTTAATCTGCGATAGGGGACCATATTATCTATGTTAATCCCCGATAGAGGGTCACTAGTGGTCCTGCTTGGTTAATCCGCGATAGGGGACCATATTATCTATGGATTGTGCTTGGTTAATCCGCGATAGGCGATCCTTATGGCCATACATACTTAGGAGTGATCATGCTTGGTTAATCCGTGATAGGTGATCACTGCCTAACAGTTCCGTAGGTGTGACTCTGCTTGGTTAATCCACGATAAAAGGTCACTACCTACTTAGTTATCTTGGTCCTACTTGGTTAATCCGCGATAGGGGACCATGGTCCTACTTGATTAATCCGCGATAAGGGACCATATTATCTATGGATCGTGCTTGGTTAATCTGCGATAGGCCATCCTTATATCTTTGGTATGGCCATACACACACACACACACACACACTTAGGGGTGATCATGCTTGGTTAATCTGCAATAGGTGATCACTGCCTAACAAATGTGTAGGAGTGACTCTGCTTGGTTAATCCGCAATAGAGGGTCATTGCCTACTTGGTTACTGCAGGGGTGGTTCTACTTGGTTAATCCGCGATAGGGGGCCACTTCCTATTTGGTTACTTATGTAGGCTTCGGCCAAACTGGCGTCCCTTTAGCCCTAGTTTTTAACTTTTAAGTGTATTTATGAACGATGGTTTTGAAAATCTTGTGGTTTGAATTAGAAAAACCGTTGGATGTTTGGGTGACTCCTTTGGAGTTTTTAGTGACTTAACTATGATTTCATAAAAATATGATTTTATATTTGAGGTTTATAAACCGTGATTGATGGTCTGTTTTTATTTATTATCACATATATTGCATTATTGTCACTCACATGAGCTTCGCAGCCTATCCGAGTTCTTGATGCCGATGCATCATTCCCATGGTGTAGGCACTGATTGTACAGATGTTAGGTCTGAAGAGATTACAAGAGGTCGCTTGGTATTTTGGTTGGATTCCGTTGAGTGGTCTGGAATCCCTACTCTTGCTCATTTCCATAAAGGTAGTCTGACCGTAGAATCGAGTGAATATGAATTGCTCACAGTAGACATTGTGTATAAATTAGACTTATAATGTTAGTGTGACATCCCACATCGCTCATGGGAGTGATCCTTAAATGTATATTCTCATCCTTAACTAGCACGAGGCCTTTTGGGAGCTCACTGGCTTCGGGTTCCATCGAAACTCCGAAGTTAAGTGAGTAGCGCGCGAGAGCACTCCCATGATGGGTGACCCACTGGGAAGTTCTAGTGTGAGTTCCCAGAAACAAAACCGTGAGGTCGTGGTCAGGGCCCAAAGCGGACAATATCGTGCTACGGCGGAGGTCGGGCCCTGGAAGTGGTCCCGCCTGGGCCGGGATGTGACAGTTAGTACTTGGAATCCAGGTGGGGAATTATGTAGGGTTCCTTTATTAAAATTTGTGAATTGATATGAGACCTTGTTGCTTGAATAACATAGTAAATGTTGATATCATGCATCTTTGATTTTTAGGATTGATTAATTAGAATGATTGTGGAATGATGTGGGATATGATTGTTATTATTGCTCAAAGTGGCTTGAGAATAATATTGTGCTTTGTTGGTTCTTGGATATGTTACATGTTGTCGATTAAGGTTTCATGTTGAAAACATAGAGATTTATATGATGGATGAAGTGGAAATGTTGATTGTCATATTGGATTGTTATGTAGCCCTGAATATAGTACTTCCATACTTGTCAAGTTCTAATGATTGATTGAGGAATTTTATATCTTTCGGCTTGAACGTATTATGGTAAATGTAGATGGGTAGTGAATGATGAACTACGAATGGCTTGATCCCTATTTAGGGTACATAGGCAGTCTAACGAGGAGGTTAGATGCAGCCATGAAATGGAAGAAAATTATTACACACTTAGACCTTGAATGGTGCTTTATACATAGCCAGAGGCGAGGTACATTGGATATACGGGTATTTGGTGACGTCACGTGTCGATCCTAGATGTATGTCGGGATCAGGGTGTGACACCTTGAGAATCTCCAATGCATATTTACACTATGAAATGTAAGAGAGACCAGTAGGGTTGGAGGAGAAAGAATGTGCAATGGTCATTGTGGAGGGGAAGGCACGGCAAGAAATGGGTGTTAGGGGACGGGTAGGAATTAGGAAAAATTATATATTGGAAAGACTAGGGTTTTTACCAGGAATAAGAGTGATACCATGACCACGTGGTTAAAAGCAATAACAATTTGGTCTGAGCTTGCCCTTCAAAAGTTAAACCTAAGACTTCACTCTAAAACCCTTTGCAGTGAGGTGGAGTTTCACCTCTTGAATTCACTTGAGATAGTTTCTTCCAGATATCTCCACAACGGTGAAATCGATCTTAGGACGTTCGACATTTAATACATGACCAAAACATGAATTATTGCTTTAAATAAAATTCACAAGCATCTTAGCTAGAACCATAAGTTCTTGGGACATTTTGGTTTAATAGATTTACACGATGGAGATCAAAAGTTCTTAACATGGTTGATTCGCCACAAAGGCTTTCCGATGGCACGCTCGAAACCTCGATTTCGAGATTGGAATGAAGCCCAGGTTCACTCCACATTATTCATAACAACCATACAGGAACATGTGCATCTACATATGCAACACAAAACATATATATATCTTTAATATATAAAGCGAGCAGTGCAATGAACAGTGGCTTTGGTGTCATTGGCTTCGACAAAAAGTTTTGGACCAAAATGCCCCTAGGCCAAAAAAAATTCAAAACAGCCAAAATGTTGCATAAAATAATCCAAGGGTAATTTTGTAAATTTATTTTTTAATAAACTAATGCCCTGCCTCTTGTACAGTCTTCCAAACCGTTCATTTCCTCAGTTTCATTTATACCTCTTCGACCCATTTTGGGATTAGGTTTCTCTCAAACCCTAATTTTTCTCTCTTTCTGATCTCATCTCTCTGCTCGCGCCGATCAATCGAACACCGTCCAGGAATGCGTCTCCGAATTCATTAGCTTCGTCACCAGCTAGTAATTTTCACCTCTCTCTCTATCTCTCTTTCGGTCTCTACTGTTATTTACTTTGCTTTTCAATCGGAATTTTTTGTGTTGATTTTGAATTGGGGTTTTTTGGGGTGTCTAGGGCCAGCGATAAGTGCCAGAAGGAGAAGCGAAAGAGCATCAACGGCGACGATTTGTTGTGGGCGATGGCAACGTTAGGGCTTGAGGACTATATCGAGCCCCTCAGGATTTACTTGGCTAGGTACAGGGAGGTATTATTCTTTAGCTTTTGCCTTTTATTCCTCCTTTTCCTTTTACTTTCAATTCAGTTTACATTTTAGCATTTTTCAAATGGAAATTTACAGTTTGGTTGTACCATTTTCTGGGTTTTTTTTTTTACTTTCCGTTTTTAATTTATTCAGTTTTCCTTATCAGTTCAATCTAACACTTTCGTCAAATCTCTTTCTGAACGCTGCTACAGATGCTTGATTTCTTCAAGTCGGCAACGATTGCAGAGGTAAGCTCTCTGATGAAATCATCTACTTCACAATTTATTTCTTTTTACAGATGGCTAAATTTTTTTCATGGATTTATGTATTTGTTTCCTGTGAATTCGAATTCAAATAGGAATTATCGATTAGTAGAAACAAATTTCATGAATTTTTATTTGCGTGTTTGTGTTGGTTCTGTTCTTTAGCTACAAGCAAATTATCTGCATATAATTAGTATTTAGGATCTAATTTTTTTGGCTTTTCAAGAGCAGCGGCAGGAGGTACCTTTTTTTTTTTTCTAATTTTTATCCAAGATATGAAAATATTGTATGAATGTCATGTACAATTATCACCAAATGTATATATCTTTCGTGGAATTCTTGAGAAAATCCAAGCTGAATTCACCTGTTGTGATCACAGTTTGTGATTTTGCACTCCCTGATGGTAGGTCACTACTCGAAGCTAGAGAGACTTCTTTAGCCCTTGGTTAATTAAAGCCTACATTAGAGTCAATATCATGGATTCTCTTATTTAGTAATAACTTGATTTATGCAACCCTCAAGTTTATTTAGCCAATGTAAATTGAAGTTTTTCCTGCTTTAATGTAGGGGCAGTTGCATTCGCTGACGAGTCAGCATTAGCAAAGGTTGGTTCAATTGTAATTACTTATCTCTATTTATAGTTGCCAATTTTTTTTTTTTTTATTACAACAATTCTGAAAGGGACTCAATTTTCAGAGTCTTCAGTTATTGCTAACTTTTTTTTTTAGCGAAAGTTTGTTTTTCATCTTTTGGTTTAGGCTTCTCTAACATGTTGAACTATATTTAATGATTTCATGTTTTTTTAATTGTGTTGCATCTTAATTTGATGGTGTTTACAGAAGGATACATGTAGATGTAGCAACTGTTTTGTAAGAGCCAAAGAAACCGTACATGGGCTTGGGTTAGCAGTTGCTATTTCAACCCACAGATGGAGACGCTATTGATATTGAGTAATGTTCGAAGAAAGTCACCTCTTCAGAGAAGTAATCTGGTAGCATTTGTTAAGCACTTTCCAAGGTACGGACTTCACCAATCCCAGGTTTTAATTTGTTTCTAATTTATTGAGTTTTTAGGGGCATATTCTGTAATTAAAGGGGAATGAGGGGTCCAATTTGGTTTCTAAATCTTGAATCTGATCAAATGAAAGAATCAAAATTCAAAGATAATATGCCACCAATCATAGGACTCTGACTTCCAACTCTGCTGCTGCACTGAAGCATCATACTTTTCTTCATACGTTGGAAACATATGTTTTTTTTGTTTGGTTGTTTTTACTGATATTAGTAGCTTTTTAGGGTTTAACTATTTGATCTCACAGATTCATTATAGACACATTAAATAGTTACATTTTTAATTCGTATTTCATAACTTGGTTGCTTGATTCTAATGTCGACTCGTTACAACAAAAGTGAACTTATTCTACTTTAAGCATGGAATTTTTGCTTTTGTTTTTATTGTTGTTGCCTTGATTAATTGTGGTTATCTGGCTAATTAATACTCCATGATATATTAAGCAATATCGTGCGGCTCAAGAATTTCGTATGTGTTTAATCGTATTTTTGTACTCAGAATAATTCTAATCAAATTCCATTGCTCCTAAGCTAAGGTCAGAATTTGTAGCATATAAGGGAAGGTTAGCAGATACTTACCAATTATCCAAAGCTGGATATTAAGGTCTTTAAGATTAATCTCTTTTTGTATGTGTAGCATCTGCTTGGAAAAGGTTTCAACTTTATTTTTTATTTGTTAGATGATCAATTGATGTATTTTATGAAAGTTGATCTACAACATGTAAAGATGATTTCTTTGTCTATGTATACTGTTTAATTATATCAATGGAAATTGGTGATGCCATTGTGGCAATAGATGAGTTTCTGGCTTTTGAGATGAAGTACTAAAAGTTTTTGATTTCTTTTTTCTTTACATGCTTTTCTTTTAATTTTGCAGGAATTCTCACGTTGCTTTCATTAAGTTATACATGGCCATGATAAGGTATTGCTCATCCCCACAAACATTTTGTACATGTGTGGCATTAATATATTTTGTTTTTTGATTGAATTTGTTTTCATTCAATGGGGTTAGTGAGCTAAACAGCAAGTTGCTTTTTAATCGTGTTTAAATTGAAGTCCTAATTTCGTTGGTTTGTTCATAATTAGTGTGTTATGTTGTTTTCCTGTGTTTTATGTGTTTGTTAATTTATGGGAGTCTTCACAAGAAATGTTGTGTACAAAAATATTTTGCTTCCATCAAAATGTAAGATAAGGTTACATTCATTCTTTTAATGTTTAATTCACTTTTCAAATCCACGTAGATAAATACATTTAAATTGTTTAAGTCGAGCGTAGAACGTTGTAATTATAAAAGGGCCTTCCGCACGTGCATGAGCGCGTGCAGGGACGCTAGTGTGTGTGTGTGTGTGTGTATTTAACATTGCAATAGTATACGAAAGCTTTGTAAACAACTTCAAATTCTTATGTGTGAAGTCTTTCAGACTCGTCATTGGGTATGCTTGAGCCTCGTGCCCAAGTATCAGAACACAGGTATGTGTGGACTTTAAGACCATTCCAATACCTAAACATGGGTTCGGAAAGTTCACAGCTGAAACTAGGGGGCATGTTCAGTACCCTCATGCTGAAAGTTAGGCGTGTGATTCTTAAGGCTCATGCTAAATCGGGGCAATCTGATTGGTATATCCCTAGCACAGCATGTCCTTCGGTACATCATAGCTGAAGTTGTCAAGGGTCCTTCAGTAAACTCCTGCCGACACCGTTCGGTATCTCTCTCTGGACAATCTTTATCTCGCTATAATAACCAAGCCCGCCATTCCAGGCAGCGTTTGGGGTTTCTGGAGTCCAGTCAGAGGTTCTAGACTTCACCATCAACCTTAATTATCGAGGGACGTGGTTTCCAGGCCAGATTCAAGCTTTGGGCTTTTGATGAAACCCAAAATCCTCTAAGATGGAGAAATCTTAACGTCGGCGGTAACAAGTAGTCCATGGTCTATCATTTTGTGTGCGTTTGTTGCACCGGACTAATTCAAATTGGACTAACTTCAAGGACTAAGTTGGACTGATTTAATGAAACGTTTGATGCAGTGTCGGACTAAAAAGTAGGATAATGAAAAATAAAAAAAAATAAAAAAACCCATAATATATAACAAAAAAATTCATATTATTTGTTCAACTTCAATTTCAACCAACATCAAAATTTTCAACCTAATTTTCAACATCCCATTCCTAAATCCAAAACTAAAGTGGCATAAACCAACCAAAATTAACTAATATATGCACTAAAATGCTAAATTACAAAATTCCCAGTTCAACAATCTTTCCTGGTTTAGAAATTCACAAACACAAACAAAACCCACCAAGAAATTATGGCAAAAAAAATCAAAAATTGGAAAAAAAATTGGAAGGGGACCCAAGTGAGATTTTACCCACTAAGCAAATCCGTCCTCGCTCGTCGTTTTCCCAGCCTGCAAATTGGTGATGTCGGATAGCTTCTTCCTCATTATGCCACCCAAAGACAATCTCTTGGCCATTCTCTCACTTCCCATACTGTTCGAAACCCTATTTAAACTTCAAGATTCACAATTGGGCATTCAAGAAATGCAATTCCAACATTAAAAATAATGATCTTTGGGGGGAAAAACACTTTCGAGTGTAGAGAAGAGAATCCAAAATCTGAATTGGAAAATTTAAACGAACAAGCGACTTCGGAGATGACGAGGTCGCCAGAGATGAAGCCCGTGCCGTTGAAAATCGAGGTCGAGGACAACGGAGTCCAAGTGGAGGGCGAGATCAATGAGCTTCGTCTGATCGGTGAATCGGACGACGGAGCTCGTGGTTATCCGATTGAGGTTTGAATCTGAGGGTTCTTCACGATTATGAGTTTGGGGCGATGAGAGAGACAGAGGACATCAGCAGAAAGCAGGGAACAATCACAAGTTTCACATTAAACTTAATCCCACAAGGTAACAAACACAGGTTTCACTAATATTTTAGCTAGTCCAAGCAAATTCTCGAGGAATCTTCTTGATTCCGTCATCAGGGTGATCCCCATCACAACCTCAACGACTAAATGTGTCGAATATGGGTACCATCACGACCAACGACGACAAAAGTGCAGCTCTCATGACTGCACAAGGCAAGTAGGCGGCGACCAGGTCAGAAAGAAAAAGACATGTCAAACGTGCGGCTCGGCTCGAAACGCAGGCGCAACTCCAAGCGCCGCTTCTGCAAATTAGGATTTGGAAATCTTTTCGTTTTTCTTTCTTTCTCGTTAATTGCACACATTCATAAGTTAACAAAATAACTTGCACATCACGTAGAACAGTAACCAAGTTCTCGGCCTCCTCCAACAGAAATAAGATATTTCGAATTCATTTTATTATTAAATATAATAATTAATAATCCCAACCCTAGCTACCACATCAAAATTAAGTGCAATAAAATTATTAAACATATATGTGAAATTTTCCATAATAAAATCTCTCTTCTATTTATATATGTACTCGTACTCCTGGCTGAGATGCAAGATACATGTTTAGGTTGATGGACTAGCTGGGGTATGTGTTCTCATTTAAAAAAATAAAAAAAACGACTTTGGGCATGTGTTAACTTCAAATATAGAAAGAAATAGGCACTCTCACTCTCTCACAAACACACATTTTTGGGAAAAAAAAGTTGATTTATTAATTAAGTGTTACATTTATGGATACATGTATATCATGATAAGTCTGAAAAGAAGACAATGCTGTCCCAGTTTTATTCATGGACAAAGAAGCTACTTAGCTCATATGGTCCAAACATCAACTGCAATAAACATCAACTTGAAGTTGAAGCTGAATATATAGTACACTTTTGACTCCAAAGTTGAATATATATACGTATATATATATATATATGTATGTATGTATGTGTATATATATATACAAGGCATATAAGTGCATATATATGGTTAATCAAAATTTCAATTATATGTGATACCAAGAAAAAAAAAGTTTTGTCAATAAACCATATTCCTAGTTAGAGTTTATTGTAGTAATTGTCAAGATACTCGAGTCTCACTTTAGTCCTTATCGTCAATTCCACACATAAAATCGTCAATGTCACACATGAAATTAGTATTAATCTCAGATAAAGCCAATTGACAATATGAGAAGTAGCTCAATTACTTATAAGCATGTGTAAGGTCTCTTGTTTTCCCGTTGTGGGATTCATACTCTCAACAAGTCTCCTCATGTGTGGTAATTTTCAAGCCTAACATGTGAATAACACAAATCAGGTTACGTGGAGCGCGTGTGGCCATTGGACTTCACACGTGGAACAACATGCTCTGATACCATGAAAAGAGTTGAGGTTCCACCATAAAATCAATTGGCAATGTGATGAGTAACTCAATTACTTATAAGCACATACAAGGTCCCTCATTTCCCCGATATGGATTTCATACTCACAACAAATTCCTCGCGTAAAACCGTCAATGTCACACGTGAAATTAGTATTAATCTCACATGAATGTTGTGGTTCACCATCTCGGTCTCACATGAATGTGGTGGTTCACCATCTAGCATTATAGCCATTGATATCTGTGTGATTGGATATAAATTATGTGTGAACTAATTTGCATCCTTAAGTACAAAAATTAGCTGGGGTCTTATATATACAAGTTACAGCCCTACTGGTTATATACCTTAATTAAAATCCATATATACATGTATTCATGGTTTTCCTACATTACATGATTAAGGTGCAGCATCTTATGTTTTCAGGATGCACAATGGACCCCAAGTTATGTGCTCTATTGAAAAGGATCAGGGCATGGGGCAGTTTGCTTTCTTAGCTTTTTAGCAATGTTCATAAGACTCAAACCCATATTTTCAATTCAATCTTAAGAAATTAAACTTACTGATTTTGGGACCTCCATAAATTTCAGTAGTGGTCAGATAGTGTGTGTGAACATGAAAATATTATTAAGCACTTTAATTAATATAATTTGGTTCCTCACCCTAGCCAGACTCGGACTTATTGTTTGTGAAATTAAGGCATGATATTGACACATGTTATCTCTCTATTCTCTCCGGGATTTCCATTTTTTTTTTAATGATATTATCCGGTAGCTAGGGCAAGGAGGGCAGAAAGTGCCCACCACCTCTGTGATTACTATAGCGATCGATCTTGACATTCGCGTATACATATTCTTAATTTTTCAGTCATATAATATTTGACATTAGGGCAACAAGTTTATAGAGTACTCATCATTGTTCTCATTCACTCTCATTACTATTCTTACCTAGGGCTTTCAAGGCTAGCTATATTCTTGCACAACCCTCACTCCATAGTTCCATATGGCGGTACCTTGGTTCATTTGTAATATGGGCACCCTTTCCCCTAGGGTTTGGAGAAATGTAAGCCAATTTTGCAAGAATAAGTTATTCTCACGAACTTAACATAGTATCAGAACAAGTGTATTAAGATGAGCGAGAGATGAATGTTGTAAGTTTGAAACATGTAGAGTGTATTATGTATGTATGAGAACATGAGCATCCTTTTCTTGCACCCACAGGCTTAACAACCTAGTCCCTAGCTAGTCATTAGGGCCTTGCTAATTGGAGCTCCATATAAAGTGATTACTTTTGCTAAAGGTTAAGGGGACATGTATGCCAAGTACTAATTACTCTTAAGTTTTGGTCTAAATGGAATGTTGTGGAAAATGGGGTATCCTAGAATAAGAGAGTAACATGGAAAGAACACTTCAGATATAACAGCTTCTTTTTCTTTGTTTACACGGCTACAAAAATTGACCCCTGAAAGATGCCTTTCAAACCAACGTTCATTGTCTAAGCTCTGTCACAAATTCATCCACATATGTAATTGTCATATTCATTAAGTCAGAAATTAGGTTTTCTACTTTAATTGCACTATTAACCAAAAAAAGGCTGAACTCAATGCATAGATAAATACGTTTAACCACTTGAACTGCAATTTCTAGCCTTAGCTAGTCAATATTCAAGCTTAACTGTTAAACTTTGGTAGATGTTTGAATGCATACATAGGTTAATATTTTTAAGGGATTTTGAACTTTAATCCTTGAAGAAATTAAAATTTAATAAAAATCTGGTGTTAGATTGGATATTGATTTTAGTCATTTAATGTGTACTTAATTCAAATTTATATTATATTTTTGTTTTAATATTTAATAGATATCTTATTTAATGTTATTACATCAAATTTTAAATTTATTATTATACACATTTTAATTCATTAATTTTATTTAACTTCCTCTAATTGGTTCGAATCATAATATATTTTACTAAATTAGTGTACCGAAATATCCGTACCTAAATATATTGTAGTGAATTAGTGACACATAAGAAAATATGCAAAAACATAACTGTACCGAAAATTCCGTTCCTAAATATATGATACTAAACTAGTGTACCGAAATGTCAGTACCTAAATATATTATACTGAACTAATGTACCGGAATGTCTGTACCTAAACATATTATATTAACCTAGTGTACCGAAATGTTCATACCTAAATATATTGTAATGAATTAGTGGCACATAAGAAAATATGCAAAAACATAAGTGTACCGAAAAATCTCTACAAAAATATTTTCTTATATAAGATATTTACCATTATGAGAATTAAAATTTATAATATTTTAATAAATTTAATTTATGAACACCATAAAATTATAAATAAATAAAAAGGCATTGAATACATATGTTGGCATTAGGGGTGGTATTGGTACGATTACTGTACCAAAACCCATGTACCAATTACCATACCAAATTTTTGGTATGACAAAATCTATTACCATTACCGTGCCAAACTTTCGGTATACCAAATTTCGGCATGCCAAATAGTTCGGTTGGCATGGTATGGTAATGGTAATTATCACTTTGTTTTGGGCCATTCTTTTGGGCCAAAATTTGATTTTTTTTTCAACCTAATTCAAGGCCCAAACGTGTTTTGGTCTCTCTCTTTAGGTTTCTAAAACTTTTTTATTTAATTATGAGAATTTTATAGAGATTCATTTAAGAAACAATAAGTAAACAGATGGAAGAATTGCTGAAAGAACCCAACATCCCTAAAAAAAAAGTACAAAGATTCCTAAATTTCATCTCTACATTCTTTAAAATTGTTCAAAAATTAACTTGATAAACGAAGCCAAGGAGAAAGACATCCCAATTTGATGATGAAGAAGATGAGATGGACTGCAAAGAGAGAGAGAGTTGTCGGAACGGGAGCAACATAGATGAAGCCGATGGCTAGATGAGTGAAAAGATGAAGAGCCGCAGCGTAAGAAGGTTTTTTTATTGGGAAAGTAGAGATTAGAGGGTGAGATGATTGGATAAATGACTAGGAAAAAAATATAAAGTGCATATATAATGATAATAATACCTAAATGAATAAATAAATGAATAAATAAATGATATAATATTAATAGTAGTGGTACGGTACGGCATACCATTGGTAATGGTTTTGAATACCATTACCATACCAAAAATGTATGGTACAGTACAAATACCGTACCATTACTAATGGTACAAATTTTTTGGCACAACTTTGGTATGGTACAGTTGATAATTCGGTTGGTATGGTAATTTGACAAAAAATTCCATCCCTAGCTGGCATTAAATAGAGTAAAGATTGTATTTTAGTTTATCCTTTCATTCAATAAAATTCAAAAAACGATAGTTTCTTTCAATATTTCTAGTATTCCAAATTTCTACAAGGATGACCATTCGAAATTCCTTTACCCATGACTTCTGTTGTGTCAAAAGTGAATGTGGAGTGGTACCAATGCATGTCTTTGTATAGTTTTAGTGCCACAAATTTGGGTCACCATCTGGTCTAACAAGAGCTAATTGAGGAGATAGGGGTTTTTCAACAAGCCTAGCAGATAACTGCTCTGTTCATAGGCTCATACCTTGAAACGGCCCATTAGCTTTAAAGTCCAATAAGAAACTTTGGTTGGTCCAGGATGTGCTGAAACATAATATTGTGTGTATAGAAATAATAAGGAGGCTTTTTCAAAAGTGAGATTCTATGTGAACTCTCTGGCATCCTATGTTTTTGACATAACAATTTACGTTAAACTGTGAGGGGGCAGAAAGTTCATAGAGAGTTTCACTTTTGAGAGTATATTTAGCATTTCTCTGGTGTGTAAGGTAATACCATACACTAAACAACACGAATAACAACAAACAATGTCATAACCATGACTTATCAACAGAGTTGAACAATGACACGACTACAATCTAACGATCTAAATCTCAACAGTTCAACAGTGGGAGGAAAGATGAAAAGGAAACGGGTTTGGTATGTTATTAGTCATTAACAGACTAGGCCAAGGATTCAATTCCCTCCATCTACTTTAACAAAAAGGGAAGGAAAAAATCATTTTGGGGTTGATTGCCTATTTGGAATGTATGTGCATTCCCCTCTCAATCATTTATTCTGCAAGTAATGCATGATCAATTAATGTGAGAGACAAATATTTTACGACCATCACATATAAGGCAACTCTTAGTGAAAGGAGAGAAATATTTAAATTAACAAGACTAGTAATTAATCACCTAACATGTTTGGAATTGCTTCTAGAATCAATAAAAGTGTTTTCTTCTAAACAAAAGCACTTTGACAAAAACTTGAAAGTGTTTAGGGTTCATAGAAGCAATTTATGCTTATTACACTTTCAAGTGAATTTCTAGAAATAGTTGAATTTTTTATATTCCTTTATTAAAAGCACTTCTAAGAACGCTCATGAGTAGAATTACAAGTGTGTTTGGAAGTCCTTTTAAAATAACTGAAAGTGTTTTTGATAAAAGTATTTTTGGAACCAATACTTAGTAAAAATGTAAGTGAATCTCAGAACAACATTTGAAGTGCTCTCTAGAAGAAAGAAGCACATAACCGGTGCTTTCTTCAAAATGCACTAATGCTTTTGGTACCCAAAAACACTTTCACCAAAAACGCTTCCATTCAATTTATATGCATGTAGCCAATTCTAAACCAACCGATTATATATTTGCACAAACCTTTTGTATCTGTTTGGGCCCGAAATAACACTTTGGGCCGAGCTCAGCATTGTTTTCGGTCCAATAAGAAGCATCGAGAATACTGTCATGGGTCGAGCCTAGTGGAGTTTGGCTCAATCCTGTCAGGAGAAGGTTCGCCCTGGATAAAGGTAAAGCGGTTGAATCCTAGTGCAATGAAGATTCTTCAGAAGCCAATGATGCTTAGAATCGAAGGATGAATCTGAATGATCAAAGAGCTTAGTTTAGAGTCCTATAGGGGTTAGGATTGGTCGAGACCTAATCAGATTGGGTTGGGGAGTTCTAGTCTGAGTGAAATTCTAATTCGGTCATGAGGGAAATCACTACTATAAATAGAGAGAATAGTGCATTATTCTAAGCCCTTCCAAATCAACACACAAATTGCCCTGTCCAAAACCTCTCAACAACCTTGAGATTTTTATTTTCTTTTTTTCCGCCAACACATCTTCAGTTTGGATAAACAACACTGTGAAGGCAACCGGCAACATCTTCAGTTTGGATAAACATCACTGGAGCTGTAGAATCATCTGACCGATGAGCACCTTCAGTTTGGATAAACAGCACTGCTTCGAGACCGACTGGTTATTATCCAAGTCTCGGTCAACAAGGATTTCCTAGTTCTTGTTGGAAGAGGTCATCTCATCAGCCTTCTCGGTGAAGTGAGATGTTACGAGGTTACTACATTCGGCACATATATATCATGATAAACATAGGTTTTCCGAAACCTAGCATGTCGTGCACTGTCTCAAATCATAACTCATATATAATAATCTCTAGTGAATGTCCAATATAACTCTCCAGGCCCCATGCTGGTTCCCCATCTCTGAGCAGACAGCTAGAGGAAATAACCCCCAAGCCCCATGCCGGCTCCCCATCCCTGGTCTTAAATGCCAGAGGAAACACCCTCCAGGCCCTATGCCAACACCAAACCTTCGCCCGGGACGGACCGGAAACTATCCTTACGTCCCGTAGCAGAAATGACCACTAGGTAAGTACAAAACCATTGAACATACGTACATTTGAAAGGCATCTTCATAGTATAAAGTCATCCATCATCTATACTATAAAGAAGTGTTCGAAACGTATTCTATATGTCATATCGTCATCCATAAGATATTCTATAAGAATACGGGTTATAGGAAAAATAGTAATAATTCAAAATAGCCTCAATAGGCACGATATCTCGTAAAGCATTTCATAGAACATATTCATCAAATCATGTTTTTCATGTATGCATTTCTACTATAAAACATGCATTTTAGAAGGGGTCCACTCACAGTACTTCGCCGTCGAAACAAACATGAGTGGACCAAGTTGATATATATATAATAAAACAGTTATCAACGTACTAACCCCCAAGTTTTATGAAAACACATATATATCATGATAAACATAGGTTTTCCGAAACCTAGCATGTCGTGCACTGTCTCAAATCATAACTCATATATAATAATCTCTAGTGAATGTCCAATATAACTCTCCAGGCCCCATGCTGGCTCCCTATCTCTGAGCAGACAGTCAGAGGAAATAACCCTCAGGCCCCATGCCGGCTCCCCATCCCTGGTCTTAAATGCCAGAGGAAACACCCTCCAGGCCCTATGCCAACACCAAACCTTCGCCCGGGACAGACCGGAAACTATCCCTACGTCCCGTAGCGGAAATGACCACTACGTAAGTACAAAACCATTGAACATACGTACATTTGAAAGGCATCTTCATAGTATAAAGTCATCCATCATCTATACTATAAAGAAGTGTTCGAAACGTATTCTATATGTCATATCGTCATCCATAAGATATTCTATAAGAATACGGGTTATAGGAAAAATAGTAATAATTCAAAATAGCCTCAATAGGCACGATATCTCGTAAAGCATTTCATAGAACATATTCATCAAATCATGCTTTTCATGTATGCATTTCTACTATAAAACATGCATTTTAGAAGGGGTCCACTCACAGTACTTCGCCGTCGAAAGCTGCGCAGACTAACGAAGACAAACACGCCACATCAATTGCCCCTAAGCACATAAAAGTGTACATTTAGTCAAACTCTAATCAAACAACTTAATTTGGCAAAACGGACTTCAGAAACGGGTCCAGAACGTCGAAATTAGCCTAGGAGAGGTCTCGGACGAAAACCCAAAAAGTCAACGGTCAAAGTCAACATTGATCATTGACCGGTCAAAGTCAAAGTCAACGCTGACTGTTGACTGAGTCAACGGTCAGACTGGGTCAGTCAACGGGTCACGGGTCCGGGTCAGACCCAGTCAAACGGGTCTGGGCTTGGATCCGAGCTGGGCCTTAGGGATTTGGGTTCTTGGGCTTGGGTTTAAGGGTTTGGGCTTAGAGGGTAAAGGGTTTAGGTTGGTTCCGGGTTGGGCCTTAGGGATTTGGGTTCTTAAGGGTTTTGGGATGAGATCAAAGGGGAAAGGGGTTGGGCTCGGCAATAAAGGCCCAAAGGCCTGGTCTGGTTGCTGCTCGCCGGACCTAAATGGGAGGGAAGGCCGGATTCGGCCGGAAAATTACACAAACTTTAAACGGCCATAACTTTGTCAATACTCGACGAAATCAAGTGATTCAAAAATGAAAGTTGTAGTTCTCGAAGAGACGAAGAGAATGGTACCTCGTACGACGTCTAACTCGCCGAGGTTTGGCCGAAAAACGCCTCGAAAGCCTCGGAGGTCGCCGGAAACTGGGTAAGATTCAAATAGATATAACTTCTTCAATACTCGATGAAATTGGGTGAAACAAAAAGGAAAGTTGTAGTACTCAGCGAGACGAAGAGAGATACCTTGCACGCCGGCCAACTCGTCGTGGTTTGGCCGGAACTTGCCTCGAAAGGGGCGGTCTGCATCGGAGTTCGACAAGAGAGGGAAAGAACAGTGGTCTCCGCCACTGTGGTGCACCACAGACCTGTCCTGGGTTCCAGTTCTCGCCAGGGAGGATCCTAGGGTGTGCGTATGTGTGTTTGTGGGTGTTGGTCACGGGGGAGGAGAGAGCACAGAGAGTTGAGGGAGAAAGTTGAGAGTTGAGAGGAGAGAGAGACTTTTCAGAAAAAATAAAAAGAAAGGGAAAGAGAACCGGGGACAAAACAGGGGGTGGGCCCCTTGGGCACATCATTTAAGACCCAAAAACCAATTTTAAAAGAAGAAGATCTCGCCAAAGGTGAAATTTCACAAAAATACCCCTTCAATCGGGGCGGGTTGTTATACATTTTGTGTATGAAAAGTCCGTAACGGATCAAATCCTTTTCTTTATTTACCCTTATGTCATTATTTCATTATTGTAGCGGGATCTACAATGATGTTGACATTTTTGTCTGAATATACATTATTCTACATGATACTATTCAACATATATCCCGATGATTAAAATGAAACTTTTTTGGGTGTTTCCATTAGTTTTCCCTAACTATTATGTGCAAATTGATCGCATTATTTTCTTTGTTTAAAAAAAAAATTGAAACCTAGGTGCTAGATAGCCACCAATTTTCTTATTATTTTCTTTGTTAAAAATAAAAACAAATAAAGGATTATTTCTTTTTCCTTATTAAGAAAGTAAAAAGATTTTGTCTTTGGATATAGAAAAGGGGAGCGTCGCGAAATCGCGTGTTTGCTCCGGTTCCTACTTCCTAGGGTTTTATATTCCCAAATTCCCCAAATCACAATCCCAATTCAAATCCCATCCAATTCTCTGCCCTAAAATCCTCATGGGAAAGAACGATTTCCTCACACCGAAGGCAATCGCCAATCGAATCAAGGCCAAGGGACTCCAGAAGCTCCGATGGTACTGCCAGATGTGCCAGAAGCAATGCCGAGACGAGAACGGATTCAAGTGCCACTGCATGAGCGAGAGCCACCAGCGGCAGATGCAGATCTTCGGCGAGAACTCCAATCGCATCGTCGACGGCTACTCCGAGGAGTTCGAGCGGAGTTTTCTTGATTTGATGAAGCGGAGCCACCGGTTCAGCCGTATCGCCGCCACCGTCGTGTACAACGAGTACATCAACGACCGCCATCACGTGCATATGAATTCCACCGAGTGGGCGACGCTGACTGAGTTCGTGAAGCATTTGGGGAGGACTGGGAAATGTAAGGTTGACGAGACGCCGAAGGGTTGGTTCATTACGTATATTGATCGGGATTCCGAGACGCTTTTTAAGGAGAGGTTGAAGAACAAGCGTCTTCGGGCGGATATGGCGGATGAGGAGAAGCAGGAGAGGGAGATTAAGAAGCAGATTGAGAGGGTTTGTCAGTCTATGCCGGTGGGTAATGGGTCTGATCAGGGTTCGGAGGCTGAGGCCAATCAGGAAGTGAAATTGGAGCCTGGTGTTAAGATTGGATTTGCGCTTGGGTCCTCGAAACTGGGACCGAAAGAGAAAGGGGGGAGTGCGAAATTGGTGTTCGATGAGGTGGAGGATGAGACGAATGAGAGAAAGGTTAAGAATGCGAAAGATGGAAGTGGCAGTGACGCCAGAAGCTTGGCTTTGGAGGAGTTGATGAGGGAGGAGGAGAAGAAGAAGGAGAGGACTAATAGGAAGGATTATTGGTTATGTGAGGGAATCGTTGTTAAAGTGATGAGTAAAGCCTTGGCTGACAAGGGTTACTATAAGGGAAAAGGGGTTGTGAGGAAAGTGATTGATAACTATGTTGGGGAGATTGAAATGCTTGAAAGCAAGCATGTCTTGAGAGTTGACCAGGCTGAGCTTGAGACCGTGATTCCGAATCTTGGGTGCCTTGTGAAGATAGTCAATGGGGCTTACAGAGGATCAAATGCAAAGTTGCTGGCGGTCGACACAGATAACTTTTGCGCTAAGGTGCAGATAGAGAAGGGCGTGTATGACGGTAGAGTGCTTAAAGCTGTTGAGTATGAGGATATTTGTAAACTTGCCTAGTGATTTGGTAAAATACTTGTCTATGATGATCGTCTGCATTTCAGATACGTTACCCTGTTTTGAAAGTCTATTCTGATATTGCTTCTCTCTGGTTGTATGTTTAAAAAATTATCAGTGTTCATATTGAGTACTGGATAAGCATGACTTGAGAGTTTTATGATTGTTTTTGCAATGTTTATCACTAACAGTAATGGTTTATCTAAGTTTGTAGACAATGTGTTGCCAATTGTCAATTCTTGTAGTTATATACATAAATAGTATAATTACTTATTGATATAATATGGATATTTACACTGCATATAGCAATCAAATATGCAATTCTTTTACAGTACTTAGAAGAAAACAAAGAAAAGTAGGAATTTTAATCACGCTTTGCCTAATTAGATGCTGATTTGTGTTTTTGTATTCCTTTATTGTCCGTGATGATGTTGCCCAATTTTTTGTGCTCTTACTCTCGACCTATCCATATGACCAAACATTGCAGTGTTTCCGTGTGACCTGTTTTCTTACGGTTTAATATCAAGAGTTGAACATGTAGGTGTGACTGAGCTCTCACTTTTGCACTTAAGCATAAAGTACTAAGTAACTTTAACCTTCTCAGATTTTGCTACCATTTATGAGGTTTTCATGTCGTCATAGTATTCATTACTGGGAGTCTGGGATAACAAATTGTACTTATATGCTCTGTTTGGTAGTTATGGTGGGGATTTTGACCCTACTTCAATGATTTATAGTATAACTTCCATTTTGGTAGTATGAGACTTCCTTTGACTCGCCACTACCTGCCTGCATTCTAGTTTGGTTGGTTATGGAATTGAGCCTTCATTCTTCAACTAGTTTTGGTTGGTTATGGAATAGCGTCTTCAACTAGTTGATGTCTGAAAATTAGGCATTTTGTGACGGAAAAGTTGAAAATACGAGTTGTAGTATGAGATGCTAGGTACAGTAGCGGAGCTTCACTGACTCAGGAAATGTGTTTTGTGCCACCTTGAAGTCTTCGTTACAATTGCTGCCACACATGACTGATTGCACAATTCTCACCTTACCAGTTCTTTTCAACCGGAATTCGTTTTGTTATTCGTTCAAGATGGTATGGAAAAATTGTACTCGTTTTCATTCTGCCTATGATGCACGTCCTGATTCTTTTTGGCACTTATCTAGAGTCCAGAACCTGCGTGTGTTTTTCTGCTTGTGGGAAACTCATGGTTCTCTCTGCACCAGTGGTACATGGTTTGTTCTTTCTGTATGATTTCGGTGCACTGTTAGACTGTTGTTTCTAATACATCTTACCTGTGGATAGACGAGCTGAGGATTGACACTTAGAGAAGGAGAACAGACCGCTTTTAAATATGGTGCAAGGAGTTGACTGATATTGTTATTAAATTGACCTGGTGTTTGTTTATGTACTAGGGTTGAGGGAAATAGCAGCCTTCACAGTGGAAAGATGCACACAAAGGCTGGAAAGTTGGAAACAATGAGATATTAAGCTGCAGGTCTGATAGATTTACAGTGTGAATTATGGTATGCTGTTTAGTTTGATCGGTAGATAGCAACTCCAATGGAACCTTGGAGCTGATTGATTATAAATGAGCCGATAAGGTCACATAGGATGGGCAAACTGGGGAGGAGCTCTCGAGTGCGGCCGTCGTATAGGGCAGCAAACTCAAAGGTGTGAGACCAATGTGGGGTTGGGTGGGACCAAATACGGAGAATCCCCATCTTTTGTAAGGAGGATCATACTGATGACGTCCGACCGTTGGACTCAAGAATTTTTCATTGGTAAGGCTTTCCAGAGTAGTTGAGGTAAGTGTGATACTTATATAAAGGAATTAGGCATCTGAGTTTGATTTTTATAGCATTACTGTTATACTAGTGTAAGTTTAATATATTAGTACCACACTTATTAGTTTGATATATTGGACTCGTGAGTAATATATTGAGCACTTGACTTCAATAAATTTGTATCAATAAGGGGGCGGGCTTACAGGTGTCTCTCAGACCGGATAACTAGTATTGCATCCCCGTCCAGCTCTATCAGCGGGCTCTTTTCACTTAAATTCTTCGGCCCACTGTAAAATTGTGATTCTTACATTAATTTAATATATTAGTATCACACTTATTTTTTCCGGCCTACTGGGAAGACCAATGGCAATAACCTCACAGCAGATCCGCAGAGGTGAATGAGCTCCTTTTTTCAAATGTCTAGTCGAAAAGGATAATGGTCCTGCACCTTACTAGTTGCTACTCCTGCCATGCCGTTACTGGTAGGTATGGTAGTAGCTTAATTAATGTCTCTGTCATTTACATTTAGTGTTAATTAAAAGCAATAAATCTATAAATTTTAGTTAGATCATTGAATACTTGCAATAACGGCTTAACTAATTTGATTAATTTGGTATGGGAAATTTTATTTGAACCCATACAACCTCTTTCTACACCTAACTTACTATTTACATCCATATTATTTTTAATTAAAGAATCAATCTCTCTTTAAACTCAAATTTACTATCTAAACTACCCTTACAAACTCAATTCAATATATAAAAATTCATCTTTACACCCATTTAGAAAATAAAATCCCAAATGAGTGAATGAAGAATTAAGATTTTGTCATGGCAACCAATTGTTATAGATGAATTGATCAGCAGCATCAATTTGTTTTTTAAACTTTTTTTACGTCAGTTTGGAGTGCAAGGTTGTTAGGAAATGATCTTCGCCAAGCTCTTAATAGAGTAGTCCAAGTAGCTAGCCTGAATGTGATTCGTGGAATTGAGTGATGAATTTGTAATTCAAGATTAAACAGTTCAGTAGCTGCTAGTTAAACAGTTGAACTAGTACTTTTGGAATTTGAATCTTGTAAAATTATGTGGACACCTTAGTGAGAGTAAATTTCAGTAGAACTTCTCATCACATTTTCTTGAAGGATCATGGCAATAATTTTCATTTGAGCGATATATGCTGCTTTTACAGGCATACATAGTTGAATGAAGCAGAACTGAACAAATAACGAGAAGAGAACTCACGCTTTAAACATGCATTTGTAATGACATGGAAAACATTTTGATGTGTTGAAAGCTTTCTGACTCTTTTGTTTCTTGTGGTGATATTGCTTGTAATTATTGTTCTTCCTGAATGAGTTAACATGAAGCTAGAGAGGAAACGAAAAGCAACCGGATTTGATTATTAGGTGATCGTAGGGTTTTATGGCAGCTCTTAGGAATTTAGTCATAATGAACGTAGGATAAAGATTGTGTGATGGTAGAACTTGATTATTGAGTATGGGTTTATTGATAAATTTTAGTTTTATTCTTAATTTCATCTTGTACTTGATGTGTGACATCTCACATCGCCCAGGGGAGTGATCATTAAATGTATATTCTCATCCTTACCTAGCACGAGGCCTTTTGGGAGCTCACTGGCTTCAGGTTCCATCGGAACTTCGAAGTTAAGTGATAAGGGGGCTAGAGCACTCCCATGATGGGTGACCCACTGGGAAGTTGCTTGTGAGTTCCCAGAAACAAAACCGTGAGGGAATGGTAAGCCCAAAGCGGACAATATCGTGCTACGGTGGTGGAGCGGGCCCGGGAAGTGGTCCGCCCCGGGCCGGGATGTGACAATTGGTATCAAAGCCAATCCCTAGTCGGAAGTGTGCCGACGAGGACGTTGGGCCCCTAAGGGGGGTGGATTGTGACATCCCACATCGCCCAAGTGAGTGATCCTTAAATGTATATTCTCATCCCTACCTAGCACGAAGCTTTTTGGGAGCTCATTGGCTTCGGGTTCCGTAGGAACTCCAAAGTCAAGCGAGAATGGGGCTAGAGCACTCCCATGATGGATGACCCACTAGGAAGTTGCTCGCGAGTTCCTAGAAACAAAAACGTGAGGGAATAGTAAGCCCAAAACGGACAATATTGTGCTAGGTAGTGGAGCGGGCCGGGGAAGTGATCCGTCTCGGGCCGGGATGTGACATGATGGTAATTATGCAATAGGATAAAATCGACAATTCACATTTATAATTTAAGTTGGGTGTAAAAAGAGATTAGATGGATTCAAGTAAAATTTCCCATTTGGTATTAGTATTGACATCCAGGGGCCAAATAATTAATTACATAATCATCATTCAACCGTATATTGAACTTTTTTTTTTTACACAAATAAGCTCCTCGACATCTCATTTCATAGTGGAGAACACTTAAAATCATCATTTTGTGTAAGGAAAAAAAATCATTGGACCCAACAATTGATAGATGACGAGTATGTAGACTTCTCTTAAGTTTTTTCATTAACATTAACAGTTGTGAGGACATTTACACTAGGTTTACTTACTATGATTAGATCTTTCATGACATATCATGCATTTAACGACTAAAAAAATTAATGGGTTGCACATTAAAATTATCGAGCGAGTACTTTATCCGATGCCTAAACAACATCCATGTACTTGAACATACATGTATCATTTCAAGACTTAACAACCAGATATCATTCTGATTCATGACTTCTCTCATTCCAAATAAGTAAACATGCTCCAATAATAAAAAGCGAACGTCATAAGCGTAGTAGTTTAGCACACTCAGATATTGATGACAAACACTAAAACAACACGTGTCAAGATTGGATAGGTTATTAAAAACATGGCCCACCATAGAAAATCCAAACTTATTCATATGGATTAGTCACTAGTGTACATGTTAGTAGGAGTTTGGGGTTAAGTGTTGTTCATCAACCTTGATAGTTAGCTATCCTAATTTCCTACCCCAACCACATCCACACGCCATTAATATCATACCATCCAACCGATATCCCCCAAATTAACTCTTACACCCAAACAACATTTCACGTCGTTATTAAGGAGAAAGAGCCCCTTTCCGGATCTCACTCTCACCCTCATTTCTCTCTCCTTCCGGATTGATTCGCACTCGCTGCAATTCGAATGGAAGTTGCGTGATTTTTCTGAAAGAATTAAAAGGGTTTGTTGCTTAATCGATTTGCTGAAGTGGGTCGCTCTCATTTGCTCTCGACGATGAAGGTGACCGTAGTTTCGCGGAGTAGCCGAGAAGTTGTCAAGGGCGGCCTTGAGCTCACCGATTCTGTATGCTTCTCTTTTATCTTATAGTTTTGTTATTCATCGACGTATCTGTTGCATTTCTGAGAAAACAAAGCATTAATTTTTGAATTTTATGCTGTACGAAATACTTGATTGCACTGGATGGGAAATTCCTAATTTCGGTTCCGTTCAGTTTAGTTAAAGATTCAAGTTTTGGATGAGATTTTCAAATTTGGGTTAGGTTCAGTTTAGTTAATTGTTAGCTTTTCTGAGTTTGATTGTGTCTCTGTTTGTGTTGCAGGCCACTGTAGCTGATCTGCAGGATGCAATCTATAAGCGAAGTAAGTGTTCTGGGTATGCTTCTTCTTGCTATTGGACTTGTATAGCTGAATAAGTAGTCTTTTGAGAATTGAGATTGATTTTTCGGGTTCATTATCGTCTTTTAATTAAACGATTAGATTTATTGAGGGCTGTATTTATAGCTTACAATTTGTGACTTTAGAGCTTGCTGCTCTGCATCACGTTTTCTTTAGTTTAGAAATTGAGTTTTGCATATGCATCTTTTACCGGTTTTATTATTTTTGTAGATGCAATCATGTAGTATTGTATTTTCATGAGATTAGTAAGTATTGCTCTTGTTTTGCAAATATTACATTATTAAAGAAAGCAAACTATATGGTAACATCCTTTAATCTATATAAGCTATAACTTATAGATGCTAATGTAAGAATTTAAAGTACGAAAGTTAGTGGAAATTTTGAAGAACCTTGTTGAATGCCAATAAGATAGCTCATTCACCTCAATGTCCCCCGTCAAATACCTGAAATAGAGAATGTACTAAACAAGAGTAATTGGTTATGCAGTTATTTGAATACCTAAAATGTCTGATGTACTTCGAGATTAATATCATTGGAATTTGAAAGAAAATGAAGATTAAATTAGGAAACTTTGGTGTATAGTGCACGTTCTTTAGTTTAGAAATACAACTCCTTAAACCCGTAGGATCTTTTGGATTTGTTAGCAAGATTGGAAATTTGGTACCTGGCCTGAATTATTTGGTGTTTGCATCTGTTATTTTTCTAGGTATGTTTATAGGTTGGTTTATGTCATTGTTGATGCTCCGTCATCATTAATTCCTTATGTGCCTTGTTCTGTTACAAACTTCAAAAAGAAATTTGCGTTTCTATAAGTGGCTCCAGTTATTGTAAGATTATTCTTTCTTAAATGATTTTATGTCTTATGTCAACAGCCAAAAAGTTTTATCCTGCAAGACAGCGGCTTACTCTCCCCGTCCAACCAGGATCAAAAGAAAGGCCTGTTGTCCTTAGCTACAAAAAGAGTCTCCAAGATTACATCAGTGGGAACTCAGATAACTTAACTGTGGTGTTCAAGGACCTGGGGCCACAAGTGTCCTACAGAACACTCTTCTTCTTTGAGTATTTGGGCCCTTTGATCCTTTATCCCATCTTTTACTACTTCCCTGTCTACAACTACTTGGGCTTCAAGGGAGACCGTGTCATCCAGCCAGTCCAGACATATGCTCTATACTACTGGTGCTTCCACTACTTCAAACGTATTATGGAAACATTTTTCGTACATCGCTTCAGCCATGCAACCTCACCACTCTCCAATGTATTCCGGAATTGTGCTTACTATTGGAGCTTTGGCGCTTTCATAGCTTATTACCTGAATCACCCGCTTTACACCCCTGTTAGTGACCTCCAAATGAAGATCGGGTTTGGTTTTGGGATAATATGTCAAATCTCAAACTTGTATTGTCATATCCTGTTGAGGAACCTGCGAAGCCCTGATGGAAATGGAGGATATCAAATCCCACAGGGTTTTCTGTTCAATATTGTGACGTGTGCAAATTACACAACAGAGATCTATCAATGGTTGGGTTTCAATATAGCAACGCAGACAGTCGCTGGTTATATCTTTCTCATAGTTGCTGCTTCCATCATGACCAATTGGGCGCTTACAAAGCACCGACGTCTTAAGAAGGTAATCTTCTAGACTATTGCAATCTACAAATCAAATACTTTATTCGCTACACCAATAACTGTTTGTGTTTGTTGCTTAAAAGTTCAATCTCCTTGTTAGAGAACAACTCTATGCATGCATATGGATATGTTATAGTTTCATGTATAGATTGAGTATCACTGCATGGCTGGGTTAGTTTGCGTGCATGATTAGTAAATGCTTAGTAAACTGAACTTCGATTTCACGATTGTTGGTTCTTATTATGTTTGATGACTTTTGTAATTTGATATATTAGCTTTCTTGACAACCTACATTTTCCTGCTGCTATTAGTCTGTTGGATAGAACTGGGGAAAAACCATATTTTATGGATAACATATTAACATATGTATGTTTTATCCAAGCGTCGGAATGCATTTAACATGATTTGTTATAACACCTTGCCATCACAGATATTTGATGGGAAAGACGGAAGACCCAAGTATCCACGCCGATGGGTGATCCTACCTCCATTCCTGTAGAAGCGATTGGCTCCTGGATTCCATTCCACCCATGCCGGCTTGAGGGAGTTAAAATCTCATAGTTACCCCATGATTTGTCGTAGCATTCCATTTAGAAAGGCCTATAAAAGATAGGTCATCTTGTTCTTCTTGTTTGAACTGTGTTGTAATTTGCACTTGTTGACTATGAAATTTCTCCCTTTCCCCCCTTAAATTCTTAGTATTTTCTAATTGAAATCAATAATTTCGTTAGAGCTTTACAGGATGCAATGCTTTTTGGATGTTGGCTGATGAAGTGTTATATTTTAGTCATCATAAACATGAACAATTAGCATATGTGGGTTAGGTCCAGTTGAGGCTGGATCCTCAAATCACAGCCGTTCATTGTACATCATGTAGTCAAAAATTAATTTTTTTATTATTTAAAATTGAATATAAACAGTACCTGATAAAAACTGGTCGCACGATGTACGATCAATGGATATGATTGGAGGATCCTTGAGATTGAAATTGGATCCCCTCCTGAGCAAATGATGGGGATCCTCATGACCCACTAACATGGGCCGTTGGAGGGGATCTCTCTAAAAGTTATAATAATTGTAGCCGTTGGATTTAGTGGGTCATGATGATCCTCACCATTTGCTCAGGAGGGATCCAATTCCCCTGGGATCCTCTCTCGGTCCAATTGATCAAAGCTCGAATCTTTTTGTCTTTAATATATGCTAGAGTAGCTTAGAATCTTGTCTCGGTCCACGCTATCGGAACACATTCAAGAAGAACATGGCTTAGCTGGTCACAGTGAGGATTTGTATTCTGCCAACGACATTTGTGTGACTTTTAAGTGGATCCTCATAGACATCTAAAAATGTTGTTCATTGCCGTACCTTCTACTCAATAATGTTTTTTTAATGTTGTCGCGGATGCATCAAAGCTTTCTGATATATTGTTTAAGTTTGCAAGCAAACCCTATCGAGATGAAAAGCGTGAAGAACATGAATGCATCGAGGGTGATGATGTGTTACTTGTGCATTCCAAGAATTTGAATCATTACATTTTTGTTAATTTTTCTTACCACTACAACAAACTATCATGTTCATGTTCTTCAAAATATACTCAACAAACTATCATATTCATGCTCCTCAAAATATACTTTTTCGTGCAAAATCTATTATAATTCGTATTTAAACACTTGTAATCAACGATTTAAAACCTAAATTTGAAGATACTTGAATCTTTTTCTTTTATTTGAATCTAAACCACGTATTAACACTATTTAACAAAACAAAATTTTGCTAATCTTTGTTTAAGCCTCACCTACAAGTAATTTTAACATCTCTAATTTTAAAAATATAATATAAATTTTAACATCTCCATATTGTTCACTTATTTTTTTACTTTTCGGCTTAAATATTCTACTAAATATACACTTATTACTTAGTAAATCGTAAATCCGTTTCCAAACACATTATAAAGATTTACTTAATGCTCACGAAAAATATTTCGAGAAAATAAAAAATTTGCATTTTTTTACAAAAAACGTGGATTAACCACTCACGGTTTTCAATCGATTTTGCAAATTCGTATATAAATCATCGTTCAATCTATTTATTTTCACCTTCGCCTCACACTGAAGTTTTCAAAGTTAAGGTGAGACTTTTCGTTGAGATTCCCTAGTGTCGAACCCTATTTGACAATGTTCTGGGACTCACTACTATGTCTTTCAATTATATTTTTAGTTTTCGGCTCAAATATTCTACTAATTATACATTTGTTACTCTATAAAATATAAAACTGCTTCCAAATTCCTTAAAAAGTTTAACGTGAGGCTTAGGAAAAATATTTTGTGAAATAAAAATTTTATATTTTTGTCAAAAAACATGGGTATTAGGAGAGCTCGACGCACGCAAAACGAGGCGGACTCAACTCATGCAGAACTAGGCGAGTTATGGCACGCAAAACAAGATGGGCTTCTTCACAGAAAATGGGGTGGGATTTTGACACGTAAAACGAGCTGGAATACATTGCAGAAATCAAGACCAACGCTGCGCACGGAAAACGAGGCTGGCTTCGTGCACGCCAAAACTAGGGGTGGAATTTTTTCTTGAAAATCCTGAACCGTCTTGAACCTGTCCCGAAATTTGCCCGAACCGAATTTCCAGAAAAAATTGGGTACTCGAAACCGAACCAATCCCGAAAGTTTCAGTTTGGGATTCGGCCATAAATTTGAAAGGGCTCGGTAATCCCGAACCGAACCGAATATTATATATATATATATATTTATTTTTAATTTATAATTAGAAATTACTTGGATCGTTGGATTGGTTAAGATCTAATCCAACCATCCATTGAGTTAGGTCATTTGTTATCCCCTCACAAGCTCTTTCAGTCGCTCACTCTCACTCAATCTCTCGAACGCTGCTCGTGCTCTCGTCGCTCCTCTCCTCCATCGATTCGAGTCACGCCGCTCCTCCCGTCCTCCGTCCACTTCAACGACGCTCATCCAACCGGCCAAACACACAGAGACGCAAGAACATGCGAATCCGACACTAATCGAGTCCCAAAATCCAGGTAAAGGTTTCTGATTTTCACTGGGTTTTTGTTCTTTAGTGTTTAGTGTTTAAGCTCATTGTGGATTGCACTAGGGACGGAGCTGTTTTCGTTGAGGTTGAAGCAGACTGTGCGATAGAAGAGATCTGAGACATAACAATGTTGGACCCCGAGACTCTTGGGAAGCTGGTTTATGATGTTCCTGGTGCAAAGAACATACTGGAGATTCCTCCTCTGGTGGCTCAGGTTTGTGACTAAATCTCTACAATACAATTTCACTTCTTGTCTCTTGAAATTACGTTTGTACATTAATGATCATTCTATTAGGTGACTAAATTCAAATGTTGAGGATTTGCTCTTGGCCTGTGCATAAATCATTGTATGTTTGATGGCATTGGCGCTATGGAATTCGGGAACTCGTGGGGTAAAATCGCCAGAGGATTGCAATTAACAGATCCTCTGTTTTTAGACAAAAGTATACTCAAAGCACAAAACCCACAGAAGCATACTCCGTTTTGGGCTTCAAGGCCCAATCCTGAAGTGACCCGAAAATCCCGAAACAATTTCGAGTATCCTGAATTTTGGGAATTGAATAGTTTCGGTTCGGTTTTGGGATATAAAATCCCATCTCGAAATGTTTTGGTTTGGGATTCAGGTTGGGGGTTTCAGTTCAGGATCCCGACCTAAACCAACCCTAGCCAAAATGACGCGGGCTCTATGGATGCAAAAAAAAGGGCAAGCTTCTGGCTTGCAAAATGATGCAGACACCTCACATGCAAAACGAGGCGAACCTAGGCATACAAGACGAGACGGGCTCTGCGCATGCAGAACGAGGCGAACTTCCGGGTGCTCAGAAAATGAGTCGAGCTCCATGCATGAAAAAATATATTTTGAAGAACATGAATGTGATAGTTTGTAGTAGTGGTAAGAGAAATATAGAAAAATTAACAAAAATGTACAAAAGTGATTCAAATTCTTGGTGGTCGTGACTTTCTGGCTGCCACAAAGTCCCGCGTGACTTTTTGAAATCATTTTTGCACATTTTTTTTACTACATCGATATTTTTACACTAAGGGGAAGGGAAGTCCGGCTAAGCTACATAATAGATCGAATTCGCCATCAACGAGATTCGAACCTAAGACCCCTCACTTCCAAGTGAAGAGGAATACCATCAGACTATAATACGGACTACTGAGTGGCCATTTTTGTATATTTTGTTAATTGTTCTTTTATTTCTCTTACCATTACAACAAACTATCATATTCATGCTCTTCAAAATATTCTTTTCTGGGCAAAATCTATTATAATTCGTATTTAAACACTTGTAATCAACGATTTAAAACTTAATTTAAAGATATTTAAACTTATACTTAAATGAATGCCTGAAATGACTTAGCATTGAGAAAACAACATTCATGAAACTACGTAGCTCATGAAATAGGCTCGTATGCTCATATACTATGTGCTGATAATTATATGCGTTGAGGTGAGGCTTATATTTAGAATGAAAGTCTAAAGTTAACGAGTCAGACATGTAAGTCAAAACATTAAGAAGTTGTTACGTCGACACAAGTAATGATCTAATTAACCATAATGCGGGAGAATGAAACCGAGAAAGGGGCCCACTATCTTCTGAATTCACATGACGTAAGCACCATTCTAGCTCCATGTCAAATGGCAAATAGGTGGCGGAAAGGATGAAAATAGGAATTCAAGGGGCAAAAGGGTCAAACCAAATGAGCAGAAAGCGATGGAGCCCAACACAACCCATTGGACGCGGTCTGAAGTCTTCAACATTTCCATCAAAATCCAACGGCCCAGATTTGAAGTCGGCCTCCCTTCTTATTGTCACTCCACGCTCCTCCTCCTCCTTCGCCCACTCTCAAACGCCACTCTGTCTCTGTCTCTCTCTCTCTCTCTCTCTCTCTTCGCATTTGCAGAAAAAAGGTCAATTTTCTCACCCCTCTTTGTTTATTGCTCTGATTCCTGGTGCTTTAGATCTCTGATTTTTTTATTTCCTTTTTGTATGATTGGTTTTTGCTTGCATGTGTGTAATTTTTGATGATTTCATTGCTGCATTGTTTGTTCTGGGGGTTTTTGATTATTGGGTTTTGAATGTTGTGGCGTTTGATCGCGTTTCAGATTTGAAAGTTTTTTTTTTTTTTTTTTGATTTTCCATATGCTGAAATAGTGACTTGGGATTTGCCCATTTGCTTTTTGTGACCAACTGATGCGTTATGTTTCATTGAATCATGTCTCACTATGTATATATATACATATATATGTAAATTATCACATGGAATCATTGCATAACATCATACGAAAATGGTTAGCAGCAAACGTAAAGTATATGAAAATTTCGGAAACAATGAGCACATAATTACATAATGTGAAAGATCATGAATGAACACAAAAAGGCTAACTAGCGGCTGCATTGTTATCCTTTGTATCTTCTTTGATTGTTAATTCGATGGGTGGTTCGAGAGCTCGTATAATCTGGTCTTTCTAAGTTTTTCTCTCTGCCTCAAACTTATTGCTGCTTGTTTTGTTTTGCATTGAGAGTTGGTGGTACATGTTTCACCTTTGGCCATTGATCCTATTCGGTCTGGATCTTTTTGTTATTGTTTTAGATAAGATTGTTCATTTACTAGTCGTGGATACTTGCTGATTCCGCTGGGGCATCTTACATATTGCAAACATTCTTTTGAAAAATCATACTTCTGTTTCTGCTGCTGTTTTCTGGCCGGCCTTAAGTTAAATCATTATGGTGTTTGTGTGTCCCGCTTGTAATCTTGACTCCTTAAATGTCTTTCCATTGCTTGTAAGCAATATTTCATTTTGTTTCAATGAAACCCTTCTTTTAAGTTTGTTTATGTAATAGACTTGTGGTATCTTATGCATGAGCATTGAGTTTTATTGCAAGGCAAAAACTTTGGTAGCATTTGGGATTTTTTTTGCGTGGTGTACTGTGTTGTCTGTTCCTTTTCTTTTCATATGTGGCAATTGTAGGCCAAAAAGGGGAGGAAACTGATGTAACTGATTGTGGTATACCTAGCAGGTAGAAGAAGATGGCAGAAGCTGAGGACATTCAGCCACTCGTGTGTGATAATGGAACGGGAATGGTCAAGGTATTAAAATATGTTTATATTGGTTTGGCAAGATGCCATTTTAAAATTGATGTGCAGATGGTTTGGATGGGTGTGCCTTTTCTTATCTTTCTTTTCTGGACATTGTATCCTAAAGCTTGTTTTCATGTTACTGTTTAGGCTGGATTTGCTGGAGATGATGCTCCACGAGCTGTGTTCCCTAGCATTGTAGGGCGCCCTCGTCACACTGGTGTCATGGTTGGCATGGGCCAGAAAGATGCTTATGTTGGTGATGAGGCTCAGTCCAAGCGTGGTATATTAACTTTGAAATACCCTATTGAGCATGGTATTGTGAGCAACTGGGATGACATGGAGAAGATTTGGCATCACACCTTCTATAATGAGCTTCGTGTTGCCCCAGAAGAGCACCCGGTCCTTCTAACTGAGGCCCCTCTGAATCCCAAGGCCAATCGTGAGAAGATGACCCAAATAATGTTTGAGACCTTTAACACTCCAGCTATGTATGTAGCCATTCAAGCTGTTCTTTCCCTGTATGCAAGTGGTCGTACAACTGGTAAGCATATTGATTAGTCTTTCCTACTGCAGGTGTTAATTTGAAATTGTGTCCAATTACAGAAGAATGGCATGCATGATTGTTTTGAAATAACTTTTTAATTCAACCCAAATCATTTTATTCTCGTCTCTGCTGATGGGTGTGCTGGTTTTACTGTGAAGGTATTGTGCTCGACTCTGGTGATGGTGTCAGCCATACGGTCCCCATTTACGAGGGGTATGCCCTCCCCCATGCCATCCTTCGTCTTGACCTTGCAGGTCGTGACCTTACTGATAGCTTGATGAAAATTCTTACGGAGCGTGGATATTCCTTCACTACCACTGCAGAGCGTGAAATTGTGAGGGACATGAAGGAAAAACTCTCTTACATTGCCCTTGACTATGAGCAGGAGATGGAGACTTCCAAAACCAGCTCTTCAGTTGAGAAGAGCTATGAGTTACCAGATGGGCAGGTCATTACCATTGGTGCAGAGCGGTTCCGATGCCCAGAAGTCCTATTCCAACCATCAATGATCGGGATGGAAGCAGCAGGCATTCACGAAACCACATACAACTCCATCATGAAGTGTGATGTTGATATCAGGAAAGACCTGTATGGCAACATTGTACTCTCTGGTGGTTCAACCATGTTCCCAGGCATTGCTGATAGAATGAGCAAGGAAATCACTGCCCTAGCCCCAAGCAGTATGAAGATCAAGGTGGTGGCACCACCCGAGAGGAAATACAGTGTCTGGATAGGAGGCTCCATCTTGGCTTCCCTTAGTACCTTCCAGCAGGTTTGTATTCATTTCTGCACTTTTACATCTTGTTCCAATTTGATCTTGGATGATTACTAATTCGAGCTTTCCGCTTGTTTTCTTGATTGCAGATGTGGATTGCAAAAGCAGAGTACGATGAGTCTGGGCCGTCTATTGTCCATAGGAAATGCTTCTAAATTATAGACAATAGAATCATGGAGAGAATTGTGTCCAACTTTATTATCATTTTATGCTATTCACTTGCTGGTGTTATGACTTTGAGAATCTTAGGAGTCAGATTTTGAAATGGATCAATTCTTTCGCTATTATTTGTTTTTATCGCTTTTCTTCGGTTTATTTCTATTCTGGGTTCATAATTCTGCGATCCCTCTTGCCAGATCGTTGGTTAATATCTTGCAATTTGATTTTATCTCTTCAAAGTATCGTGTTTCCGATGATACCACTAGGTTATTGGCCGGATATACAATCCCTGATCATGTATGTATATTCAAACTGTGTATCGAAACTTTACAACAAGGTTATCTTATACACAGCACCGGGGATTTCAAGATTCATTTACAATAGAAAGAAGGGACTCTGCCGTCTGACGCTCATCCTGGCAAAATGGGTGATCCCCTACGTCAAGATTCACTTCAGGTTTTGAGATGTTGTCGTGATCATCGTTCTGCTGCGGTTTCTCCATCTCTTCTTTCATTACAAACCTCTTGTTCGAGCTGAAGACTTGGCTTTCGCGACTTTGATGATCGTTGTAGTGAGAATTACTTCTCTCATATGTTTTAAGAGACGAGCCCTTCAAGCTTGAATCTATGAAAGAAGAACGCTGCAGGCTTAGGCTCCCGAACCCTTCGATTCCACGCGTTAGATTCCGAGCTCTGGCCCTCTCTTCCCTGAAAAACACCTCATCTTCGACAAGTTTTAGTACTCTCTTCGATAACTTCCTGAGGCTCAACCCCCAGTTAAACCTGCATGCAACCGAATGCACGAACTCAATTAACGATGAATGCGGCTAATAACGAAGGATTAAGGCAGTTAACATGTTAAATAGTAGATTATATATTCTTACCCTTTCTCATCAATATATTGAAACCTTTCCATCTCCTTGATAACATCTTTATCGTCCTCAAACTCCCCAGCAATTCTCAACGGTCCATGGCATAAAAGGTGTTCCAATAAAATTAGAGCCTTATAAGAACCTCGCCAATTCTTTCTATTGAAGTTCAACAGCCTGAAGGTTGGTAGCAAAAGAAGGGAAGGAACTTGTTAGCTTAATTTAAACCTTGCACTCGAGTTTGATTCCCTCCTCTTGTATCAAAAACAAAAACAAAAACAAAAAAAACTACTCATTAACCTTGTTGAAAATCCCACGTCAGTAAAATTGTCAAAACAAATTACAATATATAATCTTGTTCTATTTCTAAATACATCGAGGTATTTTAGGTTAAAACCTCAGACTTGTTGAGCTAGTAGGTGGTTAAATTAAGAATAATATCCGCTTTGGACTATTAATCCGACTCTTCGAAATTTTGACAAACCTCTTATGTAGAATGTCCACAATCCTGCAGTAATCATCAACTTCAAAGGCAGCCCTTGATATTACTCCAATGCTACGAGTGTCTGGTGGCCATGGATTTTCATTTGTGGCTTCTTCTGTCATTCTATAAACTCCACCCACAAGAACGTCAACTCTCATTAAAATTACAGTCCCATAACGAAGGTTATGAATAATTAAATCCATGAAATGAAAATCTAATCAAGCATTAAGTAAACATGATTACATTAAACACAAACTTACAGTTCTGCAGGCGTTGCATCAGTCAGCGCCAAACGAGCGGTTTTCATCTTCTCTTTCAAGAAGGAAGATGCTTGTTTCTTCAGTTCATAGAACAAGAGACTGCTCATCTTTTCTGTTTTTCAGGTCGGAAGTCGGAACGATCGACGTGCATGCTTTGGAATGTTTCTGAGGTGATATAGTGTTTGTATATGTGGATTGGATTCTGAACATTGTGTACCTACGTAAGAACTGCAACTACTCCATTTACCATAACAAACCCTAACTGCTCTCTGAAAGTTGTTTTTTGCATATGTAATGAGAAGAATTAGGATAATTTAATTAATTAAGAATGCTTTAAGACCAATATAAAACATGTTTTGAACTCTCAATTTCGTTGGTGAGGAGTGCATTAGAAACTCGTTTAGGTCGGCTTCATGCAATATTTGACCAAAATGTAGGCCGACTCCCATAAATAGGATAATACTTGCATTCCTACGGTATGAGCTCATTCTTTCACTTTCAAATACATTTTTATAATTGGAATCATTCTCAACTTCTTAATCTTCATTTAAAGATGGTCCTTGCAAAAAATTATTCGAATCTAAGATCGTTTAGTCATTCAAATGTATTAAATAAATCGAAATGGCTCATTGTTAATAATTATTTGGTACCTAAATCGTTGATTCATTTGATACATTTGGATTACTAAACTATCTCGGATTCGAATGAGTTTTTGTAGGAATAATCTCCAAATGAAGATTAAGAAATTGAGCGATCCCGCTTATAAAATTTATATGATGAAGAAACGTTATTTGCAAGTGAGGGAATGAACTCATCCCAAATGATCAAAAGTATTATCTCCATAATAAATAGCTTTGACACCAAAACTATTATTTTGTTTTTGGCCTCTGGTTTTGGACCTGGTCGAAGGTAACAGGTAAAACAACAGAGAATAATCCTTCTGATTGTAAACATTTGCTCCTGTGCGCGTAATCCATCGGGAGCTTCTAGTCACACTCAACTTTTGTCTCAAGGGCAAGTGGTCCTTTACCACAGTGGTAGAAAGATGTTGAGCTTTTGCATGACGACGTTAGTTCAAAACCCGTCAGTGATTAATCTAACAAAATCCACTGTTTGACAAAAAAAAAAAAAAAAAAAAGACTTTGTATCAAGAACCCTGCAATCTCTTCGCACCCAAAAAAATTTAAAATAGTAACGCTTTACTCCTCACCCCAACAGAAGAGCTCCCACCTTCATCCGACCAACCGAGTGAACGCCCAATCAAATCTCAGTCCAACACGTTAATTTGACACACCAACAAGAAGTAACACTATATACTGTTTATTACATGCAAATCTTTATTATCTATTAGCTATTTAACATGTTAATTAAGTGTGATGATCAGTCGATCACCGATGCTGGATGAATATCCCATCCAACGATCCGGACCAATTCCCAAAAGGACTTGGATTACGATTTACTAGCTCCAACTACTCCATGATCACCATAATCCATCCCAGAAGTTGGCAAGGCCGGCGGTGGTGGCAATTGGTTTTGATAACTATATTCAGCCATCTCAGGCGGCAGCTGCGGCGGTACTTTGGTTCTTGACATCTAGGTTTCTCATCAAACATTCATTCACCTTGACGTCCGACGGCAGTTGCAGCAGCTGCAATGTGTTTTTTTTTTCTTTTCTTTTTTTCTTTTTTCTTTTAGGGGAGGTCTCACAAACTCGAAGTAACCAATAATTTGTCAATAAAAAATATTGAAAAAATTAAAGAAGAAAGCAATAGCATTTCAGTTTGATGTTCTTGTTGAATACTGTCCTCGCCGTACGGGGACATGAAATGCCTCTGCACAAATTTTCGTGTATTAATCGCCCAACTCTAGCCACATGCCAGGCTACTTGTATCGTAGCTAAATTGCATTCCCTTTCGAACAATATTTGGGATCTTTACATTTTACGAAGACATTCCTTCTTACCAGAAAATCACAACTTGTCAAAAGCGATAACTTGTAAATTGTGACTATTCAAGCCACTGAAAGAGCACAATAAAACCGAACAACGGCTAAGCCAGATTCTGTTTCAGAAAGTTTTGCAGTCATGACGATTCATAGTCGTAAAAGTTTATAACTTTCAAGTGCTGATTAAGAAAGGGACGCTATTCTGATGTCGAACCTGTAAAATGAATGATTAGACGAAACTAAAGAGTAGCGCCGCAAATGATTGTTCATGCTCAAATCCCGTTGTTAGATCACGGCTTTGCCTAAACAGGCTTTGAAATAAAAACCCTCTATATTTGCTCTCTGCAAAGGCTTTGGAAGGAAAAAGATCAACCCGCCTTGTAGCAGTCTAAAAAGGAGTATTTGCTTTCCGCTGCCTTTTGATATGTATAACTCGTGTATAATCAGCTGCGAATTTTCCACATGCCGGTTCTATATCCAACAGACATGAGCACAAGCTCCCAAAGCATATTTGGAATGCTCAACGGGTTCACCTTCGATCCAGGAATTTCAGACCAGTTTACAGATATCTCAAGCATTGGAATTTTGAACCATTTGCACAGGTACACCACCTCAACATCAAAGCACCACCTGCAGAAAATCCACATCCAATCAGTAAGAGAATCTCCAATATCATAGAAGCACAGAAAATCAGAATGTACTATCATCTACAAGCCGCTTTGCCAACATAGAACATATCAAAACATGATGCACCTATCAGATTTCATGATTGCCGAATAAGTATATGATTTCTGATAAAAAAAAAATCCGATTTCATGATTGCCCACCATTACAAAATCCACATGGCCCAAATTCTGCATCCAATTCCTACGACATGTTACCAAATCCTCTAGAAGGTATTCAGCAATTCATTCACCCACAATAGGCCAAAATTAAACCAACCTAATCAGGCCATACCAGCACACAGAAGCTCCAAACCTCCTTAGATACAATAAATCGTATATCTGCTACCCTATGAATGCATTTATTATTCTCATACTGAATACTTCACTATCTTCTAAACTTTAGTTTTCCTTTTCAAAAAGATAGAGAAACTCTATCGAATGGCCACCTGGAAGTCGTAAAGTTCCGAAAATATGTCTACTCACAGCCTTCAGCATAAGCTACAAGGCACTCAATGAATCATAACTTGGAGCCGTAAAATAATGCTTTATGTTAATTAGGAAGCAACAGAAGTGAGCATAAACTATTTCAAATTTCCATCTGAAGTGCAGTTCCCTGTTCAAACAAAATGCCATATATACAATCCAATGTGGACTTACCTGTTCAAACGGATGTTAGTGAAAATCTTCCTTGCAGCAGCCCTAGTGAACATCTTAAACCCACACTGTCATGCACGTAGAATACCATGCCAGAATGGTAGTGCCTTAGTTAAAATCTAGTTGGCTATCTATGACAAAAGGCAAAAACTAGGAACCATCTCAAACTAGAAGAAGAAATAAAACAAGAAAACAGAAACATATATGTAAAACAGAGGAAAAAGTCAGACCTGTGTATCCCGAATTCCAGGACCAGCAGCCAAAAGAACCGCAAGATGAAAACCTTTCATCAAAAAATTGCGATACCACTTCCTCTGAACATTAAGTTAACTTGCTCAGTTAAAATATTTTAAGTATAAGAAGAATTAAAATTAAACATAGCTGCAAGCAGGATAAGCAAAACTCAACTGTAGCCAGGGCTTTCCCCTCAAGATGAGCACGAGAACCAAATGCAGCAATGGGGATATCAGATATTCTAAAACTTGAATTACCCGCAGATGAGTCCCTAAACTTATCCTGTTTGGCAATTTCATGAATCTGGAATGAAAAACATAAGGTAGTATGTAGAAGCTTTGTTAGAATTTTACCAACAACTGGAAGCAAACGTGGGATGGAAAAAAGATATCCAGGATGCTTCAGTACAAACCTGTTTTTCAAGTTTTTCTACATCATTAACCTTGGTTGCTCCATCAGCATCCAGCATTAGAAGTAGCTCACCACGTGAATGTAGCATTCCCTGTTTTACAATGCTTTCACATACGTAAAAAGCTTCAATCAATTATTGTTATGCCAAGGGAAAAAATTTGGGCCGTTTAATAACATCAGATATGGTTACAAGAGACTGGTTCAGATTACACTCACTTTTCTGATAGCTTCACCTTTTCCATGATTCCTACCAAGAAGAATAACCCTCATAGTGTCCACGGTATATTTCTTTATAAATTCAAATGATACCCTTTTTGTCCCATCAACACTTCCATCATCAACAATCACCACCTGTCCAGAAGAACATTTGTTAAGTAAAGCAAAGGCGATGAACAAAGAACCAGTCACATAACTGTTTAGTTAAGTGTTTACTAATCAGTAACTACTAATACCTAAGCTTTTAGTTAACAGTAGTTCGCAATAGAAGGTTTGGATATCTAGGTACTTGCAGGGGGCAAAATTATCTAGGTGCATCTTATCATTACGCTATCAGTTAGAGTGCTAGATAAACAGAGGTCAAAAACGAATTCAGTTGATCTAGCTAATGAGAGTACCTCATAAGTAAAAGACTTATCCTTCGCCGCGCGCTGTTGAAGATAACTACAAAGTAATATTTAGATATCATTACGATATAATATGATGGATTTATCACCAACCCATCAACAATGATCACCAAATTAGAACAGCACAGATCAAGGAAGCAAGGAAAAAACTGAATCATAATACATTTTGCAGGGGAAGTGAGATGCAATTAGCTAAAGCCTCAACTTACTTCATGGTTTCATCAAGTGCTCCGGGAAGCCAAAGCTCCTCATTGAATGCAGGGACAATCAAAGATAAATACTTCTCTGCTGGATCAAAAATAGAAGGGAAAGGAACCTAACACAAACGCCCCCAGAAGATTCAGTAACACATCAAACGACCATTTTACAATTGAAATCGAAAAGGGTTTACTTGCATAACCTTTGGGAACAAAACCATAATCCCAAAATTTTGAATCAACATCTACAAACCCTAATTCAAGCGACAAGAATGAACTTTGAACCATGAACCAATTGGATTAATGCAATCTAAATGTACCTGTTTCAACGAATTGGGGTCCTCGAAGATCGCGGGAGCTTCAACACGCCAAAAAAATATAAATTAAATAAATCAAATTTAAGTCAAAGAACTAATCTTTTCCAGGGATTAAAGAGGGAGAGAATTGACGAGTTGATAGAAGAACGAACGCGTTGTTGTTTTTTCTGCGATAAGCTTCGAAGAAGACGGCAGAAGCTAAACCTGTGGCGACGACGAGAATGAGTGAGAGCAGGAGCTCCACCATTGCCCATACAATTACAAACTCCATTGTTGTTGTTGGTTTGATTTTTGCAGATCCAAAAGTGGAGACGGTGGCTGCACTGTTCCTTTCCTTCCGAGTTAAAAACGAAGTCCTACCACCTGCAAACTCTCGGCCGAGTTTTTGTTTGACGAATGAAACTTTGACCTGCATATATTTATAAAGGGAATTAAGTTCAACAAGCCCGTCTAGCTCAGTTGGTAGAGCGCAAGGCTCTTAACCTTGTGGTCGTGGGTTCGAGCCCCACGGTGGGCGTTCTATTTTTTTATTTTTCGTTTTACTTTTTTTGAAATTCTTATTCATTCCATTTGATCGTCGTATCAACAAATAATATTTATTTGCTTAATCTAAAAGTACACATACATTTTTGTCCAATCATGTTAGATGAGATCACATATCTTCTCTCTTTTTCGACCATCATGCTAGAAATGATCTAACTCGCATATGTTCTTTCAAATACTTGTTTTTCTCTTCCAAATGCTTTTTAACTTCATGTGATTTTGTGACGTTATAAGGTCTAGGTCGTCAACTCACATATATTTTATCTTTAGATGGTCTAAATGTTGCATTTTTACTGAGTAGTCATGACTTTTTCTCTTTAACTGATTCCTGAGTAGTCATGACTTTTAGATGCCTGTGAACTATCTTTACCAACTAATTAAGGACTTGCTTTGGCCTTTATATATATGAGCTGCTTTGAGTGCTCTGTTGACTTTTAGAAGCTTGTGAACTAACCCAACAAAATGAGGTCCACCACTCCAAAATGAAGGAGGGCAATTGATTTGATGGCAATAGCCCGTCGGACCGCCCAGGCAAGAATTGCCGAGCCTTGAGCTCGTTGCCAGTGGTTGACGTCGATGATGATATCACGCAGCTGAGGCGTTCCCCTGCGCCGCGCACCACTAAGCCAAATATATCGTTTTTCCTGGCCCATCAGTTGTTGGATTTCCAATGATTAGTTGATCTGGACCGTTGGATTCCCAATGGTAAAAAGATTTACAACTTTTTCTGTATCTGCCACGTGAAAAAATCTGCAGCGTCCAACAACAATAATTTTGAAAATTAACGGCCATGATTAATTCAATGGTAAAAAATCTAAATAAAAAAAATATAAATACTCTATAAATATCTAGCCATCTTCTTCATTTCTCATAGACTTACACCACAACACAACTCCATATTTAATTTTCAACAATCTTACAAAATTCAACATACTAACAAACTTACAAAGTTCAATACACGTGGCGCGACGAGAATTGTTGAAAATCTCAAAAAAAAATCTAAGGCGATAATGACACGTGGAAGATAAGGCCAATAAAACATTAAAAATATAATATATGTTGTGACATATGTTCTTATCAATATGTGATTGTGTAAATCCTAAGTAGAGATAAAGTAGGAATCCTTTGGGATCTAGAAGATCTTTCCTAATATACTTTGTATTACTTGGAGAGCAAGTTTCTCTCATCTTAATTACTATAAATAAAGGCACAAGGATTGGGGAATAAGAGACACAATTCCTCAAGCCTATTCTCCAATCTCTCTCTCTTCTCTTTGCCGCACCTCTCTACTAAATATGGGCTACAACACGTTATCAGCACGCTCTTCACGCTGTACTAAAGAGAATTTATTTGTCTTCAATCAAGGGAGTATTACGTTTCAATTATTTTAATTGATTAAATTTTAATTTTATTGAATTTATATACTTTTATTGATTCAATTTATTTTTCTTATGTTGAACGTGATACAAGCTTGAAGATGAAAGCCGAAATTGAAGAAAGAACTCCTACAAACCCGTTCACAATATTTATCACGCAATCCAGGTTCTTCTAAAACAACGGCGTTTATCTTGATATTTTTTCAGCCTTGATTGCATGAACCTTCATCATAATGCATGACCCAACTTTACGATTTACGAATTTTAGATTCTACATAAATTGTTTATGAATTAAATATGTGTGAATATAGAAACAAAAAGAAAGAAAGAAAAAAAACGGTTGTTGAAACCCTAGAACTCGTAATGCACCTAGATGCCCTAGTCTATTTTAGATTGGGCTTGATCTATGAGAGCCCAGTGTTTGAGCACGAAGCTCGCGTTGGCCTGTGTCTACATCATGGCTTGCAACCCACGGCTGAGCCAAGCCTAGTTGAGCCACGAAGCTCCTGGCCTCAGCACAGAACGATGTCGTTTTAGGCGTCTTCTTCGTCTAGCCTTTTGCACCTCGACGGAATCGAGGACTGCGCCCGCAGCCGCACTCATCACCAAATCTTGGTGATTGTAGGACAATGGTGATACCAAAATTTATCCACCATCGTGGATCTCGACGTTGGAGATCAATTTTTCTGATCAACACCCATTGTGATTCTTGGAACCTCCACAGCCGTCTTCCGCCGTCTCGTTTTTCGAGATTCCATGGCGATGACTTCGACCTCTATGATCCATCCTCACCGCCGTCGGTCTCCATTGTTTCTCGATGAAACCCTTCACACATCGCAGATGGGCTCGGATCTCGCATAAGAGGCCTTGGGCCTTTACTTCTCTCGGCCCACACCTAACAAACAGCCCCAGTTTTTGGACTTAAGACGTCAAGGGCCGTTTTGTCTTTTCCTAGACCTACTGCATCAGCAGCTGCCAAACAGCCCATTCTGGGCTTGGGCTCATTCTCCATTTTTTTGGGGGTTTTTAGCCTATTTTTTTCCAGTTGGACCTGCAGTCCAATTTGTGAGAAAAAAAAGTTTTTCTTTTGGGCCTATTTACTTAGCCCATATGAAACCCTAAACCCTATAAATCGGGATTTAGTTTTCACTTTTTCTTTCTTAGCCCATATTTGGGCCTAGGTTCTATTAATCCAATTTTTCTCGCTGGCCCGCAGCCCAGTCAATTAAAATAATATTTTTAGGGCCGTTTCCCTAACCTTTCACACAAAGGGTCCTGAAGCTACCCACTATAATACATTTGTCTATAATATATTTGTTTTCTCTTGCTTTATATATTTTTGTCTTGTATATATATTGTGTTTGTTTGCAGGTATTATGAACTTAAAGTTCATACTTCCGAACTCGAAGTTTCGGAAAAGTGCCATAGAAACCTGAAGTTTCTTAATGTGCAACACTCATGTTGAGACCCGAAGTTGTCCATGCTTAAATCCGTCTAAACCAAACCATGTCTTAGAACTTGAATGTTCTAACTTTGATGTTTATGGAAACTTTATTTCCTACAACACCAATCACATTCTTGTTTCGGCCATTCAGCATATTGTCGAACCGTAACAAGTTCGATTTCACTGATTTGGAAGTTTCGAACAAGAAACTACTTTATGTGGATACAAGACATGACACCTTGCTTGACTATGACTAGTTGCGAAATCATTATAGCCAGTTCTTCATTCGAAGACTTATGCCTAAAGCATAATCAAATGGAAATACCTCACTGCTGAGGAATCCATGGCTCTTTGACTCGCTATAGACTGTTTCAAATCATGCAAAGATGAATTTTTGCCTGAAGCAAAACATGATTGAAACCTTTACGTCCATGAATAGGTACAATTCTGAAGTTTATATCCAATCAAATTTTGACTAGAAGAAAACCTTTCTCGTCCACTTAAAAACTTCAAGAATAAGGGATAGTATTCCTGAACCTCAACCCTGCAGAATCTAACTCCGTTTTGACAGAATAGATCATTGGTTATGCACTTTTCAGTGCTTCTACCAATGTTGTTGAGGAGTATCATTCCCGTAGTCAATTAGTGACATTAATTTTGCTCCACCTCACACATTTGGAAGAGGGAAATTTGACATGGATGGCCTATTAGCCGAACCCCCTTCTATTTTTGGTTTACTTTGCGAATAATATATTCTCGGATTTAAGACTGGTGTTTGGATGTCACTATTATTCTCTAATAAAAGAGTTAATTAACGAAAATTACCACATGTGACTACAATTAACTCATGCTTAGGTATGTTTTGTGAGGAAGTTAGTTGTCTGGTTCTATGCTAACTTTATACCTAATCATCCCCTGACAACTTTTCAGGCTTATCTAACCTGATTGTGGGGCATGGCACTGCCGTATATTGTCCAATGATACAAATTTTACCATAAAGGGAAGCCTTATACTCACTTCGTTCCGGAAGAACGCCTTTTTGAGCTTTAAGGATATTTGAGAATATTATTATCATATTGAAACCAATGTAGAAAAATGGAGTAAAATTCCTTAGCATATTACCATATTGCACTTCCTACAAACATAGCCAAATGCATATTCTAGAGAAGATGGAACGCATAACGAGTGGATCACACCCATTCAGGCCCATTATGTGGTCGGCCAGAAGCCCGCGATTCCAAAGGAATTTTCGCTATGGATGTACGTTTGGGATATCTAGGATGATCCGTGATGCGCCATTTTGGGCATCCTTTTACCATAAGTAAAGACATCATACCTAGACGCGTACTATACCTTAGCACCCTCTATCTTTTCTACAAAGGTTTCAAAATGGACATTTGTGGACTGATTCAACCACCATACGGACCATTTAAAATACTCTATAGTATTGGTTGATGCTTCTACACGTTTGTCACACGTGTAGTTGTTGTCCACAAGCTGCATTCTCCACACTGGTAGCTCAGATTAACAAGCTCAGGGCTCACCACCCTGATTATCTGATCAAATTTATTTGATTGGATAAGTTGGAGAATTTACATCGAAAACTTTAACTTTCGATGGATATTGCATGTCGGTTGGAAGTTGAACATCTAGTCTCATGTTCATACCCAGAACGACCCAGCAGAAGCATTCATTAAACGCCTTCAAATGATTGCGTGATTGATTGGTCATACGTACCAAAGTTCCCGATCTCTGCTTGGGGTCATGCAATATTGCAAGCAACCATGTTGGTTTGCCTGAGGCCCGTCATGACCCAACCTTATAAAAGCGCATGTCAGTTGGTTACCAGATACTAACCCGACATATCACATCTGTGCGTCTTTGGTTGTGCGATCTATGTGCCATTTGCATCGCCCTTACATACACAAGAACAAATGGGTCCTCAGGGAAGGATGGAAATCTATGTCGGTTACGAACCCGACATATCGCATCTGCGCGTCTTTGGTTGTGCGATCTATTTGCCAGGCGATCTCTTTACCGCTCGTTTTGCGAATTGTCATTTTTATGAGACAGTCTTCCCGTCATTAGGGGGAGATAAAAAAGTCAACGTTCCTAAAGAACGACACGAATTATCGTAAATGTCCTCACTATGTCTCATCTCGATCCTAATCTAGATCGTCAGAGTTTAACCAGACACTTCCTCTGATCTAGTAAAAGTGACGAGATCACATATACCAGCTGCAAATGTACCTGCAAAGATGTGTACCAAATGTACGACGAACCTTTGTCCCAAAAGCAGGAACGCCACTACTGTGGCCGACCCTCATACATTGGTGGCTAGCCAATCAATCTGCCATACGCCAGAAGCATGGTATATTACTCGGTTCGAGGATTCACTTCCCCAAAATTAGAGGAATATGGCATAAAGGAATCGGCCCCTCAATCACTGTCTCAAACCTTTTCACCTCATGAGATTAAATCCGGATTACTCCCGAGACCTGAAGCTCTTGGTCCAGTATACTAGTTTGGATGAGATATGGAATTGGAATGAGATTATCCTAGATGATGTTTCATTTATATGGTAACTATTGACGTAAATGAAAAGCGATGATAACAAACTGCATTCCATTGATTAGTGTCAACGTAGAACTGATTGGTCAACTAGAAGAATCAATCTATGACGAATGAGAAGAATGAAATAGTGCGATATGACGCCTTGTGGCGCAAGGTTTCTTTCATACGACATGTGATTGATTGGAGCATTATAAACGTGGTTGTAGTATCTCTGGAATCGTGATATGAACCTACATGGAGTTTCCAAAGGACTTATGTTGATTCAAATAAGTTCTAGACCACAAGAACATCATCTTGGTTCTCAAGAGGTCTTCACTTTTCAGATGCAGAACTATCCGGGCGGATGTGGTCTACCCGTCTAAGTGAATATTTAATCAGTTAGGGATATATGCCACTGCGTGTATAAAATATGAAATTGCTAGAGTTGAGCAAATTAACTCGCATGTCGGACTATAAGATGAATGATCTTGGGAAAACTCGACATTTCCTCAACCTGAAGTTTCGAGCTAGTTATGATAGTATTCTGGTTCACCACTTGAACTAGACCTAGAAGGTGTTACGTCCAAGTATACCCTGATCGTCTGTATGCTAGATGCAAATGAGACCTTTACGGAGGGTATAGAGCATAAGGTTCCCTATTGGAACGTGAGGCAGCCATATCTAAGTACCACTGGCATTTGTTGTACTTCGCTCAAATGCACTAGATCGGACATCTTATGTGCTGATAATCTTTTGGCATAAAGCAGCACTGTGCCTAACACGCCACCACCAAATTTGGTGTTAAAGACGTTTTTCCGTTACTACGGATTTGGGCTTATTTATCCCTATGCATCTCAGAATAGATCACACCCCCTTGATCTTCGGAATGATGCCTACCTTGTGGGATTCGCTGAATCAGACCATCTGTCTGACCGCAAAAGGTACGTTTCCGAATGGTTAAGTCTTTATCATTAAGGAACACCGTAATATCTTGGAGGTCAACCAAATAGACCTTTTGTTGCGAAACCTTTTCATCGTTCCAATACTCACTATGTCTCATCACGTGAGAGATATGTTCGAGAATTCTTGTTGAGCATATTCAAATTCTTTGCGTTTTTCATCCATCGTTGAGTCCCAACAATGATCCATGAATACAACGCCATATGTACCGACCAGATCATGATACATCCAACAAGTCAACACCAAGCATATTGTGTCTACATCATCATGAGCATCAGAAGACTGAAGTCAAGCAGTCCAATCCCAGACAACCTTGCCGACATCTACACGGAGTCACTACCGAAGTCTACCATTCCAGAAGTTTGTCCGATGAATTGGTATGCGTAACTTTCTCATTTGCGATGTTTGTAGTTTCATTTGGAAGTTTTGTCAAACTCAGGGGGAGTATCTAGAAGTATACTCACTTGATCTTAATGTACTCTTTTTCCCTACGATTAGGAGCATTTTTCGCACTGGGTTTTTACTACCTAACTAGGTTTTAACGAGGCACCCATCATGGGCTGGTCATACCCTTGTGAGCTCTTCTACTTGCGTCTAAAAGACGTATAGTTTTGACTTAATGCAACTTTTCACTTTTCTCCTTAGCCTATGGGTTTTTCTCCCACCTTGGGTTTTGCCATGGCGAGGTTTTGTGAGTTTTACTAACCATGCATTCTTCCGTTTGTTTTGAGACTCGCATTCGCTACTTGTGCCGACTAGACAAGACGAATTCATCAACTACTTCTACATTTGCCTGAAGATCTGATGCGCCATCTACTTGAGTATTTGCACACTCAAGGGAGAGTGTTGTGACATATGTTCTTATCAATATGTGATTGTGTAAATCCTAAGTAGAGATAAAGTAGGAATCTTTTGGGATCTAGAAGATCTTTCCTAATATACTTTGTATTACTTGGAGAGCAAGTTTCTCTCCTCCTAATTACTATAAATAAAGGCACAAGGATTGGGGAATAAGAGACATAATTCCTCAAGCCTATTCTCCAATCTCTCTCTTTTCTTTGCCGCACCTCTCTACTAAATATAGGCCACAACAATATACATACATACATATATATATGAATAAAAATCGTCATTGCCGTTTTCCTTTCTCTTTCCAAATGGATGGACTTGCACAAAGTCAATTACTATTTAGAATGAATAATAAGGGCAATTCACTGCATTGCCCTTGCTCTTGTCCTTGCCCCTAAAATGGGTGGACTTGCTCTAATGTTCCAACAAAAATTAGCACACAAACAAGTAACTAATTACCATTTCTTCTGGTTTTCTTCACATTTCTATGTTTGTACACGACAGAAAACAAACAGGTAATTACCACTTCTTCTGGTTTTCATCACAGGTTACCTGTTGTAACTTGTACATGACACAAAACAATTCAGGCTAATTTAGGTCTACCAGTATGAAAACCCCACACGCTTGTCAAGTTTAGATGTTAAAACCACAACAAACAAAGGACCGGCAATAATTTTACGAACCTTTTATAACTTGGTATTGTTTATTTAATTATTATTATTATTATTATAAATAAGCCATATGGGAGGGTGGAATTGAAGATATGACCTCGAAGCTCATGCAACAAAGATATCATTATGACAGTGTTTCAAGTTAAGAAAGTTAAAATGCATGACCATGCATGACTGACTTACAATGTCGTCCCAATAGCATCACCAATATAGATAAGCTTTTTTTTCGTTTGCAAAATATGTTTACGTTCTTAACTAAGCAACAAGTCCCTAAGAATACAAATTTTTATGTGGATAAAGAAGTATATTGCATGTGACACCCTATGATATCTTATGCCCTAATTATGAGTCCAACACAAAGGTGGTGTAGCATACTTATTACCCCCACGCACATATGTACATGCAGTCGTATACATAAAGCAGCTCAGTCCAGTCAAGTTGGCAACAATGGAGGGGACATAGATGGCCATGATTCCTTCGAAAATAAAGGTAATTGAGAAAATGGACCTTCTCTCAAGGACTGGTCATGATTAAAGCCACAAGAATAGAAATTGATTGATTTTAGGCTAAAAAATAAGCGAGAGGTGAGAAGTTGGCCCTTCAACCTTCAAACCCTACCCCATTTTAATTGTTTTTTCCATCATGCCAAACAGACCTTTTACTAACCATCCTCATCACTCATCACATCATTAACATCACATTCACATCAATGATCATTCATGCACCATGTCATGGAACTTATTAATTACTAAATTATTGGTTTTTATTTATTTAAAGGAACCGTTTAAGTATAACCTCTCAAGAAATTTTACAAGTAAATAATAATATAAAAACATAACTTTTGTTCTAGACCAATGGGCAGGATGTGTGGTTTTGTAGCTTCGATGTTTAGTTCACGGGGGTTAAAATCTGGAAACAATTTACTAAATAGCTGTGTCAGGATTCAGAATCAGCCATATTTATATAACTAATGATCGTGCAAACTCTTCAACTAATCCTCCCATAATTTGAGTAAGCCCCAGTTTGGGGTTAAGGTGATTTTAAAAAAAGCTGCTGTGAAAAAAAGCTGGGACAGTTTTTGGTCTTTGGTAAACGTTCAGCTTCAGCTTTTTTTCACAGTTTTGGGTGAAAAAAAGCCAAAAACAAGAAGCTGCAAAACTCAGCTTTGAAAAACCGGCTTTTTTTCACATCTGTTTTACATAAAAGTTTACCAAACACTATAATACTGCTTTTTTTTTTTCAAAAGCACTTTTACAAAAAAATTTACCAAACACTCTACTGCTTTATTTCACAGCTGCTTATTCTCACAGCACAGCAGAAGCAGCTTTTTTTCAAAGCACAGCAATACCAAACCAGCCCTAAAACTTACCTGCAACAGGTTTCGTACCCTCACCGAATCTCTTGTTACATTCCCACACCACGTGATGAGAGATGAAAGGATATGAAATGCGTTGCATGCGAGTTTTTCAGCTTTTTCTCATGTAATTGGAGCTAAATTATGAAATAATAGGACTAACTACAAAGATGGAACTCATGAACCCACTTGAATTTAAATTTTTTTAATATCAATGAAAAACTGTTGCAAAATCTGTCACTTACCTCTGCTGAATTCAGAATTCTGCAGCAGCATGTGCCATATACTGTGAACACAGATATATGAACATATAGGGAAGCTCAATTCACTGTATATAACAGAATTCCAAATTATTCATACTAAAATACACAATTTGCTTCCAACAAAATTAAACAAAAACAAATTAACATCTTCCACAAATAAACCAATTTTCCCCATCGTAATAACAATACCCAAAAAAAAAAAAGGTCAACAACCCAATTAAGGAAATTAAACCCCTTGTAGAAGATAATAATGTTCATGAAAAAAAAAAGTTAAAAATATGAAATATTTCCTAGTGAGCCATGGCCACAGGATGAGCATTTGCATAGCTAATGGATCTCTGGTTAGGCATGGCAAGCATAGCAGTGTGATCCAAGAAATCTTGAAGCGCCACCACGGACTGCAAAATTGTTCTGAGATCATCAGCACTTGAGAAACCCAAATTTCCAACTTGCCTAACTGCATACACATAAAAGGTAATGCACCCTTTTCTAAATTTAAATCGAGCCATCTCACAGCCACTCAGCCCTCTAATGAGCCGCTTGTTCACTTCTCCAAGTGGGATTTCCGGCGGCCAAAGGCGGTCCACGGCGGCCTTCATGCTCTCTGTTTCGAAAACGAAGAGAACCACCTTGGACGTCTTGGTGCCGAGCCCTAATGTGAGGGTGTGCCAGGCGTGGTGCGCCAAGATTGTGAAGTTTGTGGGGAGAAAAGCTGTGGTGGAAGGAAACGGAAGCTTATTGTTGCTGGGTTTGCTGGGTGGGAAAGAAAGGAGTTGGAAAAGCTCCAGTGGCCTTGCTCGCCGGATTGTGAAGGATTTGACGACGAACTGGCCTCCAAACCGCAGGCCTTTGACATCGGAGCTTGGCTTGAATGAGAAATCTGAGGCTGTTTTTGTGGTTTGGTCATTTGGGTGTTGATGTTTTTGCTTCTTGTTCTTGTTGTTACTGATCTTCTTCTCTTTCTCTCCCATGGTTTGTTTGTAGAGGAGGAATATTTTGGGTCTTTGGTGGTTGATGCTTGGTGGGTTTTTGTTAGTGTATGATAATTAAACCAATCCAGAGTTTTGGATGGTATATTGTATTGGAGTTTTTGTGTTTCTTTTTGGTTCTGCTAATCCAATATTATACATAAATGTTATTAGTTTATTTTATTTCAATCAATGGAAAGAATAACGAAATGGGTGATGATGTTGCCACTTCATCTTTTCTCCTATCTGTATCCATGATCCTTTACACTAAGACTCTTAAGATTTTCTCATGCAACTAAGTTTTATTTTTAACGAAATAATTGTTAAATTCATGTTTGTCACGTGTCACATTCCGGGCCGGGATGTGACAATTGGTATCAGAGCCAATCCCTGACCAGAAGTGTGCCGACGAGGACATTGGGCCCCTAAGGGGGGGTGGATTGTAACATCCCACATCGCCCAGGGGAGTGATCCTTAAATGTATATTCCTATCCCTACCTAGCACGAGGTCTTTTGGGAGCTCATTGGCTTCGGGTTCCATAGGAACTCCGAAGTTAAGCGAAAGGGGGCTAGAGCACTCCCATGATGGGTGACCCACTGGGAAGTTACTCGTGAGTTTCCAGAAACAAAACCGTGAGGGCGTGGTAGGGGCCCAAAGCGGACAATATCATGCTACAGTGGTGGAGCGGGCCCGAGAAGTGATCCGCCTTGGGCCGGGATGTGACATCATGTGTTCAAAAAATGCATTGCTCTCCATAGTGAGTCTGTGACACGAGAGAATCTATCTTTTATTACACGAGGTTCTTAGGTGACACAAGATAATCAAAATTTGCTTATCACTAGTTGTATACAACTATGTGTCTATTTCTCTCATTACTTAAACTTCATTTTTTGTCCTATTTGTGTCTTTGATTTTTTACATGGAAACCCCTTCTAGGAGAGATGTTCTTGGGTGATGCGGAATAATCATTATTCAAAGTAAATTTGTCATATCACTCAGTTGTATATAACTTTATCTTCTTTTCTCATTACTAAACTATAAAAATTTGTCATACGGTGGTTAGGCTTACTTTTCATTTTTCTCTAATCATGTATGTGATGAGAGAAATGAAGATACATGTATATAAAACTGGTGATACAACACAACTTCTCCGAAGAAAGCTATTTCTTGCTTTCTATATATGTTTGATGATGCCATTGTACATGCTTTCTGTAAACGTAAGATGTATAATTTATGTGCACATTCTTTGCAGTATTATGTTCATGCAGAGTTGAAATAGGTCAGGTTGGTCCTTGAATTAGATAGGAATTGGCTCACCAAAATAGATGGCATGGGTTTTGGTAAGACTCCAAACTGATCTACATAGATTCAGTTGACTCTCTCTGACCAAAAGACAGTTACTCTTTGTCACCTTTTACCAGAATTCACATACATAAATTAACAATTTTTTTTATTAGGATCTCCATTTTTTAATTAAAGAACAAACCATTAATATTGTGCCAATAAGGCATCAATAAAGAATGTATCAAAGTGTTATTGATATAAAATTGGTTCTTTAACAAAACAAAGAACGATCATCCTACACAAATAATTTATATACAAATTAGTTCACAATACGACAATCTTAAAAACTTCTGTTAGCATGAGAGAAAAGATTCATACTCAATGGAGAATACTTAACCTTAAGTAGTACAGAGATAAGGTATGGCTGCCTCATGTGACTCATCTGATTACAACCCAAAAGTCTTCCGATTAAATTAAAGTGGTTGCCTAGCTACCAAAGTCACCGTTGCCCTCAATCAATTCATGGGAAAGATATGCTACACTAGAGGTTGTGAGAGGACCAGCCAACTAAAGGCAACAACTCTTAACAAGATATTCCAACAGGCAGTAAGGGGGCCTAGCAAATTTTTTTTCAAGGGTTTGTCATTTGAAGCACTACAAAGAGTACAACACTTGTATAAATATTTACAAAAAAAGAAATGAAATCAAAAGTTAAATGGGAGTCTATCTGTCAATGGTGCATCGACTTTTTAAACAAAGAAAAAGATAAAAAGATAAAGAGCATATAAGAATGAACGTTGAGGTAGTGATTTTCAATCTCCTTTTTTTTTCTTTTTTTTTTACGAGTGAATATATTGAGATTTTATGGGTTCAAGTTGATTTTCCGATTCATGTAACAAAGTATATATGCGACTCACATTAATTATCACTCTATTAATATCATTTCAATGATAGAGCACTTATTCTCACATCTAAGGTTGCAAGTTGGATTTGAAATTCTAATCCTAAGAAAAAATCTGTTTTCCTATTCAGAAAATTTTTGAAGAATTGAATGACAATTGGAATGTACTTATCCTATCCGAAGTATGCTCTATTGTCATATCATGTTCATTGTATATTTAGTTATACTTTATTCAGTATTTTATATATTTAATTATATTAATATACATAAAATGAAGAATATAATCAAACATATTATTTTATTTTGTGTAATATAATTATGTCATACACGGCCTACAAATATCGAAAAAACACATAAAAAATATTGAATGGTTGATAGATACATAAAAATATAAAAATTTTCAAACTGTTACAAAATGTGGGAGATCCGAATGATATTCTCAAAATTTCAGAGATAAAACTGATTTGAAATTTCTGGTAAATTCCGATATTTCAAAATTTTGAAATTAGAACTAATACTTGATTCCGAAACTTTTTTGGATTGGCATTGGAATGCTTGATTCCGATGCAATACATCGAAAACCACCCCTACTCACAACGATATAAAAACTCAAATTCTTGTTCTCTCTCAGAATGAAATATATAAGGAACATTATTATAATTGGATAAAAATGTATAAGGAATATAACAAAATAGGAATACTACATCCAAGTTTACGTTGCGTGCACATAAATACCCGTGATGAAATTATTTTGCATGATGCATATCTATACCGATTCGAATTATGCTAGCTGTATTTATATTCTCTCTTTTTCCAAATTAATGTATGTGAAGAAACAATACATGTTATACCATAAGATTGTGTACTGGAGGTCCTCATAGTTTTATTTTATTTGGTAAATCAATTGCAAGAGTACTATACCAGCTATGAGCATATATCCTGTGGAAGAGAAATGATGAGAGGCATGCAGTTAATAATCCTAACAAGGTCATCTCAGATTAATTGAGACTTACCAAAGAAGCATTTTATGTCTACACTTGCTTAAAAGACAAGAAACCAACCAATAATAGTAACAATCAATCCAGAAAACAACTGGCCACTTACATATAAACTGTTCATTAATATAGCACAGATGTAGCCTGAAAATTCATGTATGCAACTTTTTATCTGAGTTTATGTTAGGTTAGATTTCCATCCTTCGATGTCAGTCTTTCTACGTCGGCAACTTGGAGAAAAAATTTGAAAGCAATAATTCAGTTAAAGGTAATTAGTGAATTTGTATGATTCATATAAACACACTATACAGAGACAAAACTATAGTCTGCAGGTTGGATGTTGTTATCAGGGGGCCCTTAGGTTTGTAAGCTATATGTTATCTTTACTTATATTAACCATAATTTTCTGCATGATAATTCAAACTTGAACTCTCCTCCCGCAACCCTACTTCATATCTTTCCCAAAATAACTGATATTATATTTTCTTTTTGTTGCTTTTGGTCTAAATGTTGTCACAGCCCAAAGATAAATCTAGTAGCAATAGTCTAGGCCTGGCAGTACCAGCCCTATTCTTAAGAATACGATTTGAGGACTAGATTTGGCACAGCCCAAAATGCGTTTTGTTGCTTTTACTGAGTTTGAAGTTGTTAATTTTTTAGGCAGATTTGTAAAATGTAACTCTCGATTGCTTTATGTTCATTGTTTTCTAATATAAAGTACGGAAAGAGGGAGATGAGCTATTTGGTGATCCCTTCTCGGTGTAGGGTTGGTCGCGCTTTAGTAATGGCTAAATAATGTATGTAGTTTCATCTACCCAAAATGACTTTATGTGGCCTCACTCTTCGGTGATGACCGGTTGTAGCCGACAATATGAATATGTTGCTTCTATTATCTTTGTAACAGATTTGTGTTGATGGTGTTTGTGGTAATCGTTTAGGGGTTTCTTCAAGTTGTTTGTTCAAACATATTCTTTCCTAATCAATTTCTTGGCCATTGAGAGAATGCCCCAAATTGGAAAAAATCATATCTTCCGTTCCTCAAATCATCTCCTCAAGCTCAGCCGCTCAAGCGTTGTATTTACAAGAGCCGCGGCTTGGGTCAGTGGTGGTGATTTGTCCGGACCCAGAGAAATCACAGTTAAAGTCATGAAGGCCGTTAGCCCGGTAGTAAGTATTCATGAGGTAAGACGCACGGGCCCTAACATTGTTATCGAAGCAAGCGCCGCCTGGCTGAACGGATTTGCAGTCAACGCCGGTGCCGCAGACGTAGTCAATGTTTGATTGCAATGCTTGGTCCGTGGCTCCTGGTTTTGCCACGCACCACTTCTTGCCGCTGCTGTTGCCTCCTGCTGCCGGTGTTGCCGGTGTTGCCGGTGTTGCTGGTTTTGCTGGTTTGGCAGGCTTTCCCTGTTTCCCGCTTTTTGGTGCAGCTGGTGTAGAAGGTTGTGTTGGAATTTTCATTGTTGGTCCAGGAGTTGCACTACCCTAAATCATACAACAATTTAGTATGCATAAGACATTATTATTGTAATAATAATATTGTCAATGCAGACGTGAATTAAGCCACATTATTAAGAAAATATGTAGTTCTATTATACTCAAGTTCAAACTTCTAATCGTTAGTAGAATGTCGGTTTGTTAAAGAATGAGTGTCGGATGACTATTCAATTTGGTTAATTTGTACCCAAGTAAAGAACATGAAGTAACTAAAATTTTATGTTTACTATTCAGTTGACAACGTTTCATTTGTTTCTTATCTTGATTCATTAAATTACAAATTTACATATAAAAGAAAACCAAAAACTGATGTCATCGGTTCACTTTACACATTATTTAGTCATAGCAATTCAATTCAATAAATTGGATGAATTTGGAATTGTTATTTTCGTGAACTGTGTTATTTTTCATCTTCATTAGTGAGGTGCAGAAATATTCCATGTCACATTACTTAATAAAGTAACAAAAGTGAAAGGGAAAATCAAAAGACGATTAATCAAGAACCATTACCAACCTGTTGATTGCGCATAACCCCAGCATTGTAAACCGGAGTCATGTCCGGTTTGAACAGCCCCCAGTTCTTCTCTGCGGCGGGACCGGGTTTCTGGTTCTCATTGAACAAAGCAAAGATGTAAGTCTCGAACTTCCGGTTCGGCATCAATGGCGTACCCTTCCCAGACTCAACATGCTTGATCAAGTTCCCGTTGTAGTCCACAGAGTTCTGAACCGAGCAAACCGGGAACTCGCAAGCCGAAGGCCAACCGGTCTCGGCCGCAATCAAGTTCACGTCGCTGAACCCGATTGCCTTGGCAGCTGAGTAAACCGCGTCCATCAACCCATCGAACATGTTAGTGTAAAACTTGCCGGTGAATTTATCGTGCACTCCCTCGTTTGGTCTGAAAAGAGCGTAGTTCTCCATTTCGGGTGACCACCCGAAGTACGGATACGGATTGACCATGAAAGGCGATTTGGTTTGGTTACAGAACCGGAGCATTTGGGTCAGAATTGGAATCACGTCCGGTCTGAACCTGCCCATGCTGGGGGGTTCGGAGGCCAACATGATTCCGAGCGAGTGAGGGGTGGAGACTTTGACGTCTTTAATACCCTCGAGGACCAAAGCGTTGTTCAAAGTCTTCATGGCAGGGACGAGGCTCGACTTGAGAGCATCGTCCCCCCAGTGAAGGACCTCGTTTCCCATGCCAATGTACTTGATTTTGCTTGCAGGGTAAAACGGCTTGACGTGATCAATGATCCAAAGGCGAGCAGTGCGGAGCTTGGTGAGGCTTGGGATCTCGCCGTTGGGGACGGTGATAGTCAAGGAGATGTTGGAGTTGGCGAAGGCCTTGATGATGTCGGGGTTGGCGTCGAAGATTTTGACGGCGTTGATGTTGGTTTGTGTTTTGAGGAAGTTGGCGACTTGGGCCGGGGGCGGGAGGTTGTCGGCGAGAGTACCGTAGTTTACGCCGATGGAGTAGGCGGTGGCGGCGAGCTGAACGAGGAGGAGAAGGGAGAGGAGAAGCTTGGTGGTAGCCATGGTTGTTTTTCTTTTCTTTTTTGTGGTGGTGTTTTGGGAGAAGGTAGGTTTTCTCCTTTTCCTTTGTGGGATTGGGGAGTCGGCGGTCAAGTATTTATAGTGAGGAAAGGGGAAAGAAACCGAGGATAGGAAATAAGAAGATAATGGACGAATGGGATTGTGACCTGTAGTTGGTCAAATATCAATTTTATTTGTGATTTCTATTCACTGCTAATTCTATTGAATTTTCTTGATGTATGCTTAATTATGAGGTTGAACTTGATCTCTTTATTACACATCAAAACCTTAAAAGAACTACCTTAAAACGAATAGATTATCTATTTGGTCATGTTATCACATGGAAATAACAATACACTGTTACTAGTTTAATCAGAAGTGTGTGATGATGTGTGTGTCCATATTTCAACGAGTTCATTGATAAGTCATACTTCACCAGGACCATCAGCTTTGGCATCTGATCTTTCATTGTCATCCTCTGATCCGCACGTTTAAAACACAACAAAGCATCTTCAAATTTCGATGTTCCAAAATATCCAAAGTGTGAACCGAACCAAACCTTTTGGCTTGTAAATAAAATTTTGTAAACTAAATAACATTAAAGTTGATGATTGAATTATTATTAAGCGTTGATAAACATGACAAATTATTTGGCTTACAAATTTAGTCTACAAATTTAATATCTATAACATTCCTCAACCTTTTGACCTAACTTTCCTGAGTAGCTACCGTGTCCACAAAAATAATTGTTTAAAAGCTAAGGAGACTAAATTTTTTGAACTAAATTTACAAACTAAATGATATGTCGTCAATAAAAAATAAACACATTAATGAACACTTAAGTAATAATCCAATTATCAACTCCTATATCATTTAGTTCACAAAATTTAATTTAAAATTTTAGTCTCTCTATCCTTACCCTTACGCACACTGATTTTGTTGTCTTTTTTCTTTTCTTCTTTTGTTTCCTGGAAGGCAATAAAGTGACATGTTCGAGTATCTTTGCGCGGTTTGTAACTTATGTAAATAACGAGAGGCTGAGGATTAATGTCCAAGAACACACAGGTCGGCACGCATTTAGCACACCAAGAATGCAAAGCACCTACTCTTATTATTTTTCTGCAAGGCAACAAGAAAAAAAGTTTCTGATTAGGGTTTAATACTTTTCTAGCCCGAATTGGGATGACTCTGGTTGTTTATATGGTTTTTGGTTTTAATCCAATGCTAGCTTTGAGAAATAAGAGCTATATAGTTTTATTGAAACAAAAAGAATTAGGATGTTCAAGAAAATTTAAGTCGAAAAAGAAATAAACTGTGATTAACACCAAGTTTAAGCAGTTGCATGCACATATATTTTAATTGGTCGAGTTCATTCTTCTTAAAGAATATGCCAAATGGTTGACATGCAAACTATTCAACTTGTTTTCACTTAGATTGTGACTATAGTGAATTTGGTGTGTATGACACCACATAAATTATACATACACAAATTATGTCAGAAAGGAGTTTATACCTTGTACATATAGTTGAATGATAAGGCATTTGCCTCATTTCAAAATGGAACAACGAGATTGTTAGGGTAAAACGTCTAGCTTGGTGTTTTCTTTGTTTTCTGGAAGGTGCTGGATCACATATAGGTTTGATTGGTTGTGTATTTTCTGTTTTGTCTAGCTCCATGATATATATTTCACACAGCGTATCATTTAAAGATGTAGTTTTTTGTTTCTGATAGTCACATTTGAATTTTGTAATATCTTATGTGTTGAAGTTCAAAAATGCCATATGCAAACCCAATTAAATCTCAAGGCTCGATTGTGATACATGCGGCTCTGTTGGGCTTTCACGTGAACTTAAGACCTTGAGTCTGGTTTTTTTCTGACTTGGTTGGCTTACTAGGGAATAGGAAAAACTAGGTCTGGTCTCTCTCAAACTCACATATGTGAGCTTCAAAGATTGTGAGCTTGGATCTTTGGGCTCTCAAGCATCCCAAAGTCTTCCATAATCTTGACTCCTCGTATGCCCGATAAATTTTTGTAACCATCCACACCACAATTCACTAGGCAAACCCCGGTGTGTCACTTGAGCTCATTTTAGCGTGAATAGTACGTAGTTAGTGTGATAGAGCTTGTCATGATGAATATGCATGGATTTGTATGGGCATGGCGTGACTTATACAAACGTCTGATTTATTTATCATAGCGTGACATGGTTCCAAATATTTTCCTTTCTAGATTCCGCACATTTGCATGCATTTAGACTTGACTTGGGGCTTGTATAATGAAGAGTGACGTAGACTTTCCCATTCTAGCTCGGGCAGAAGAATGATGAATGAAAGCCAGGAGATGCATTACTAGAATTAACGCATGTGGAAGCCATTAAACAAAATAATATGTATATTTGTGAATAGTAATGTCACATTTCAAACGCATCTCACATCTGTTTGAGTTAATTTGTAAAGATTCCTTTTGATATCGAGCAATTAATATAAAGATAAGAATGGACAATTGTTAAACGGGTTTGAAGGACAAAAGGCAAATAAGGCATATCACACTTAAACGCGCACAGTTTTGCGCACATAGTTTTGCACACAGTTTTACGCCCACCGTATTTTCAAAATCGATATTCAAGATCCTTCCACTTTATCTATAAAAAGAACCCAAGACAAGTGTATTTCGTATGTGTTTACAAACAAGATAGACTATATTGATTTATAATTTCTTTAGGTTTTTATTTACATCAAGAACATGGTGCAAGGTTTTGAGACATCTGATGACCATGGTGAAGGGGAATGTGATGAGGGCTTTGGAGAATTTGACTTGTATGCATTTTTTAATGATCGAATCGATGATTTACCAAATGTACATATCACCATCATCATAGGCTGCTAAGGACTTCAAGTCTTCACCCAGGAAAAAGAGTAAAAAAAAAAAACCCTTGAAGTCACGGGCCAGAAATGGCATACAACGATGCTCAAGCTCAAGTTGAATATCAATTTGAAAACAACTGCTTGTCGCCAATGTCATTGGCGACAGCACAAATTTTTTAAGCTAAGGTGACTCTGAGGGCAAGGAGGCGCAGGGCAAAGCCCTTTACGTCGACCCTCCATGACAACACCAATGCTAAATACAGCTGGCTACTTCCCGGTTGGATCATAGAGGAAAGGGTCATGATGCTAACTGGTCGGCTCTACAGGGTAAGCCTCCACATTATCCCCTTATGCGATCTACTATTATCAGTCCGGAGAACCATGGACCAAGAAGCATGAAGTGATTGATAACCGGAGCAGAATGGGTATCACCTTGATTGAGGATTGTTCAATCCTCAATCACGATTAGTTAGTTGTTTGTCTGTAATGGCCTTCTTAATAATTAGGTCAAGATTAGTTGTTGTTAGTGTGTTAACTGGACTTTTGTTCCCTTTGTAACAAAAAAAAAACAAAGAAAGAAAGAAAGATGAGCCAATTGCTGTTAGCATAATCAAATTCGCTTTTCCTCCTTTGTGTATATGTATTTCAGGTGATGGTTTTCATCACTTTCCTTCATTCCTTTGTTCTCTACACCCTACACAGTCGCATCATTTTTTTTCCTTGGATATGCATGTGTGTACACATAAAAGAAACAGAAACTCATTGAAAGAGTGCCTTTTGAACGCAGTGAAGATCATTTCACCTGCAGTTTTATTTAGACCACCATCAAACAAATCACTGGGGATTGAAAAATCTGTTTCAGGATGCTTAGATGCGTCATGAAACGTAGGGATTCGAAAGTCTTTTTGAGATTCTAAAAGCACTTGCTCTCGACTCTCTCTTTTGCTTTCGACTCTTCTTCTCTTGTGAGTTTTTTCCTCATGTATTGCCGCAGCATTGAGATTTTACGGTTTACTGTCATTGTCCTCGGTTTGGATTCTTTGTGAAAAACCAGCGAGCATGGACAAGCTTGTGGCATTATTCGAAAAATATTCAATAAAAAAAGAGCGTTAATTATGTGAGAAGCTAATAAGGATGTCTAAAAATCATTTCTATAAAAAAAATGAGTGACACGGAGAAAGTTGGGGTTTTTTTCTAAAGATATTTTATTTATTTACGAATCTTATGCTAATAATAAATTACGTCAAATTTTTTCTTTCCTATTTTCTTATTTCTTCGTACATTGAATCTCTTTATAGAAGATGCATGTCATATTCATTTCAATTAATTCGTATAGATTCATTTCAATGTTAAGTAATTAATGTAAAGATAACAATGGGTCATTGTCAAACAAGTGAGAAAAAACAAAACTAGATACGTGTGTAAGAATAATGCTAGGGAGATTAAATTCGTAAACCAAATGAGATGTCACCAATAAAGGGTTTTGCCCTGTGCCTCCTCGTCCTCCAACATACCTTTGGTTCAACTTTTTGTGCCGTCGCCAATGACATTGGTGATAAACAGTTCTCGTATCCAAAATGAACTTCTTGATCACCATTATTTGCCACTTGGTGACTTGAAGTTCTTCTTTTTCTCTTTTTTATGTTTTCTGGTTGAAGACTTCAAGCTCAGTAAGAACTTATGGTCTCTCAGACGAATCATAATAGGTCTTCCATTACAAATTCAATAGTAGATCAAATATTTTTTATTTTCTTTATATATTTTTCTTAGAAGCTATGGAGGAGTTCATGACCACGGAGCTGATTTGGTTTGAGGAATGACCGAAACCCCATCTCGCTTTTTGAGGCTGAAATCCTCGGAATCATTCAGGAAATGATGGCCTCATCGGGGTTGTGGTGGACTTGCGTCGCAGGTTCTTAATTTTGTATGTCTACAAGTTTTCTTTACACTACTAGAAATTTGGCTAAAAGCCACTCTTTTCATTGGTGGCTTTTGTTAAGTGTTGCCACTCACATTGGTGGCAAACCTCTGTGGCCACCAAGCACCCACTAAACTAGTTATGTGGCCTATGTAGAGGACTCTATTGTAACAATGGCTACCAATATTGCATTGGTGGGTATGCAATCAAAGCCACCCTAATTCACATTGGTGGCAAAGTTGCAAAATAATATTAAAAAAAAAAAGGATGCCCTGTGTGGGCACTCAAATTGGAGTATCATATTTCTTTTTCTATTTTTGGTGAGAAAACAAATTGTTATATCATTAAAATATAAGAATACAATTATAAATGTGCATAACTGATCTCATATAACACAACCACCATACTCCCAGAATCACAATTCCTAACAAAGAATGGAAAAAAAAAATACCAGTGTGTTGAGGTGTAAAATATGCCAAGAAATCTCCAGTTAATTCATTAATTTAAAAGTTTGTTTCTTTCCCCTACGTTTATGCACATACTAGGAGGAGCATATCAAAGCGAAGTGCATGAATTACCAGTTGCATATAGAGGCACTGAATGTGTTAGGAATCCGCCAGCTGCAACTACCCAACGAGTGTGAAGTCAGAGAACAAGAAGCTTAGCACTATCTGGAGTGTCAAAATTTGACCCGTTTGCATTTTTTACCGGTGCAAACTCTTCTTCACACAATACCTGAATATTTGGCAAACAAATGCAATCCTTAGCACCACAACGTTAAGAAAGGAAATAGTTGAGATTAGAATAAAAGCAAGGGGTAATGAAGTCACCTCAAAAAACGCAGTTGAAGGTGCGTAGGGAAACGCATCAAATATGAATTGCTCTAGTTTGAATCCCATTGACTGTCCATGGATAGAAGGAATTTTCTTCTCAGCAAGATGGTAACTGCATTCACGTGTTTACAATATTATTGTTAGAATAGCCAAAACTAAAGACAAGAAATCTCAAGCGTAAGGTCATTACAGAGAGATAGAAAGAGATAAACAGAGAAAGATAGAAAGAGATACTGACATGCTATCCTTCTCAAGGCCATTAGCCACTTGGTTTAGAAATTCCAGGGTAAACATGTGCAAACACACCTAAAAAACGCAAAGTGGCAAGAAGCTGTCATAACTCATAATTAAAACTATAAGCTGAAGGGACATGAATTCTCTTCTTCATGCAATTGGACCTCAATCCACTAAAGAAAGCATAGAACTTACAAGACAGTATTTATTTCAAAAGAAAGAAACAGTAGATCAGAGGTAAGAATAAGCATTACATTACTCCAACAAAAACGAAGACGTCCAATTTCTTGATTGATTGCAGATGCCAGATATGAGTCCATCTCACTGTATTCAACCACAGTTAGAGGTCCCCCCTTTCCTCGACGTACAAACACACCAACCTTTACAACTCAGTAGGTATGCCTGTAACCAAAAACCCCAAATAACTCAAAATGTGATATCATAATAGTTCTAAAATTCAATATGTATGGAATTATACAAACTTTCAAAACTCATGTGTAAAACTGATATAGGTAAAACAAAATGAACCCATCCTAAAATAGGAATTTCTGTGCTATCCAACAAAAGACCAAAATCACATAGAACTAAAACTAAAAGTTAAATCAACATAGCCAAAGTACTTCCTCAACTACCCTAGAGTGGGTGATATCATTGGTCAATGAATCAGCTAAGAGGAGCAAGAGTCAAGACTCTATTGATGCCCAAGCTCACATGTATAGTTGACACATACAAACTCCAGATTCAGCTGCTGATGAATATCCCGTCTGCAAAGCATTTCCAAGTCTCAGACCCAATAGACTGTAATTTGAACTTCTTATGAAGAAAAACCTAATCCTTCACCTTGAAAATTATACAAAGAATCGCCTAAGAAATTGCGAAATCGAGGAGTAATGTAAGCCCATTTTTGAAGTGCCAATAACAGCTCCCAATCTTAAAGCAGTCTAATTTTTTCAGTTCAAACTGCATTTTCTGGATTTTTGACTTCTCTCACCCAGAAATCATATATTTGAGCTCCATTATGCAGCTATAACGAAAATTACTTTGAAGCCAGAAAGCATGAAGCTTTAATTTTATTTTTTTAATAATCGAAAATAAAAACTGCCACCATAAATCAAAATTAAAGAATTCAAACTTCGAATCGAAGAATTTTGCAATCCCAGAAGCCGAATTCAACCACACAAAATAGAGATAATTTGAATAATATAAATAAATAATAACCTGGAGAATGGGCTGAAAGGGAAGCTTTGATGAGGGTTGAAGGCCATGACTTTACCCAGATTGACTTGAATCTGCTGTCGAGGGGTCTTCATTGCTGCGACCCTATCCATGAACTTGCTACAGTTGATTTTCGTCTTCTCCTCCCTCCCTCCCTCCTCTCTACAAGCCGCATGCCTTCCCTTCACCGAATCAGTCTCTCTCTCTCTCTCCCTCGCCCTCTATCTCTCTTCCTTTCTATAAGCCGCATGTCTTCCCCTCACCAAATCCCACACTGAGCCGTCGATCCCATCGACAGGATTAGGGAGCTAAGGTTAGGGAGGAGGCGAGGAGTTGAGCTCAGGGATGAGAGAGAGAGAGAGAGAGAGAGAGAGAGAGAGAGAGAACGGCTGGGTTGAAAATTAGGGTTGTCTAACTTTGTATTTATTTGGAGGTGAAAGTACTGTAGAATAGGATTATTAAATGTCAAAAAATAAATTTTTTGACAAAAAAAAAAGGAGAATAAGTCTGAAAAAGAAATAAAAAAACAGGTCCCAAAGTTGAAAAAACATGTAAAAAGTCTTTTGGTAATTTTAAGAAATAAAGATATTTAATAGCCACCAATCATTGGTGGCTCAATGTTGAAGGCCACCAACATCAGCGGCATCCCATGGTAAAGCCACCAATAAATAGTAAGAGTAGCAGTTTTACATCTATGGCCACCAATTGCAAAGGGTGTGTAAAAAATTGTGGCCTATGAGCCAAATTCTAGTAGTGTTATGGCAGATTCGAAAAGGGCCAATAACAAATATTGTAAATTTATATTTAGTCTTATTATCTGTTTGGGGCCAAAAACAAATATTGTACATTTATATTTAATCTTATTTTCTGTTTGAACGTTTAGTGTTTGTTGCTCAGAAAAGTGCAAAAGCTTGGTGTGTTGTTGCTGAGTCGGGGTAAAAAAGGCAGGCCATTGACGGTGGAATCACTGAACTCAGATTTTTGCTCAGACAGGAAGCCGTTTAGTTATTTTATTTTATTTTTTTAAATGAGCTATTGAGCACGAAATTCAAGTCTTGTGATTCAATAATAGCTGCACGGAAGAGAGCTATTTATGCTCTTATAATTGGGCAGGAACTCACAAAATTGTGCTTTATAAGCAATGGGCACGCCGATAAAGGTAATGGACCCCGAAGCGTACCTGCATCGTGCTCATTCACTAAGAGCATGAACATGGTGGCCTATTACAGCAAAGAGCACAAATAACATATGTGTCCTTTTGTAGCAAAGAGCACAAATTAATAAGCAGTGAGTTTTATCTTCTTCGTTAGTTGAAGACTCTAATGCCTTCTTTTTGGATTCTTATCGGCTCCGTAAACTAAAAAAAAAAGAAAAAAAAGATGCGCACATAGTCAAATATATACATTGATATTATAAGCCTCCTCTTTGTTGTGAGTTTGTTCAATTTATTATGTCATCATTTCTTTACTCATTGGATGATTGAGAGAAGGAATCACGTTCTTCATGCATGTGTGTGTTTTATTTTGCAAAGTGCCTATCGACCAACTTCTTCACGCATACACATTCGTTAATCATTACTGGATGGCCAATGAAGTGTATCTAAGAATTAGAGAGATTTTTCAGTGTGACCGGTACACAGGATAGTACACCACGTGTCACTATACAAATGGTGGGATATGTGTGCTAAAAAGTTAATAACTTAAAAAATAAAATTTCTCACCACTCCTATTAAAACACGTGGTGTACCACTTGTGTTCCTGTCACAACTAAAATTTTCTCCTAAGAATTGTTCAAAAAGTATTCAAGAAACATAGTAGATAAAACAAGGATCCGTAAAAAATTTAGGTTTTTTTTTTTTTACAATGATATACATTATATTTAACATCACTCTTAATCAAGGCCGTTGGATGTTATAAGATTTAAAGGGTACACTGGAGTGTAAAAATGTTTGTCAAGATCTTTATCCAACCGCCAAACATGTTTGTATATACTTCGACATCCCATACTCCAAAAATGACAACAAAAAAAACATGTAGAGATTAGGTAACAGAACGAAATCATTCTACGGTTAGAAATGAAAAATCTCGATTTAACAGTCGTTTTAGCTCCGATTTTGATGATTTTTTATAAATACATTCTCAAGTCTAGAAGAATACAATGAGTTTGATCCTCAATTTAAAATATTTACACCAGTAGATACAACAAAAACTTAATTACGTTCTACTTAATGTAAGTATAAAATAAAATCTAAATGTTTTGGAATGTAAAATGAATATAAGAAAAATAGTACTGGAAAATAAGTTAGTATGAACTCAACATAATAGCATGTTGATTTTTTGGACCCAGCTCTAAATGTCCTTTTTTTTAATTAACAGCTAAAAACATTAGAAAGAGAATCCTTTTCGAACCTATCAGTATTGGTTCTATTGAAACTCATTCATAAGAACTTGTTGGTTGGAATGCATGATTGTTCCTATCAATTAAATGTTAAATCAATGCAATCTTGAGTGTCTTTGCCAATGCGTACGTATTTCAAATCACTTGTAACTACTTTGTTCTTTTTAAATATGTGGGATAATTTACCATATGCACTGCTATTAGTCTGATTTAAGTAAAACCAGGTGTCGACATACAACCAGACTCGTATCCAAATTGTTTTATTATAGAAGAAAATCTGCATACATATACTTTTTTCCTTTTTCTTTTTAGGGATTTTAGAAAGAAAAAAAATGTATTAATCTTTGGCTTATTACCTTATTGGTAACTAATTATATGCGTAAGGTGTGTTTGGTGTGAAAGGATAACGGTGAAAAATTAGGTGGACTTCTAACTGTTAAGGTAACTGTTAAGTCTGTTATGCATAGTCAACACTTCTTAATTATTAATTACATATTTACATTCAAAATCTAATATGGATTTTGTTTACTCATAGAACTTATCTTTTAATGTATTTGGATTCGCAATTATCTCCACTTTTGGTATGCTAGTTAGATATGAAAATCTAAGTTATATCTCCACTTTTGGTATGCTTTAAATATGGAAATCCAAATTATATCTCCAGTTTGGTATGCTTTAAATATGAAAATCCAAATTATATCTCCAGTTTTGGTATGCCTTAGATATGAAAATCTAAATTATACATTTTGCACGAGTGCCCATTACTTCTTAAATTTTTAAGAATTTGCCCTTACTTTTTTTTCTAACTTTTATAATAAACCCGTATTAATCCTAGCCCAAAAAAAAAAACAAAAACCCCTATATTGGTTAAAATGCCTTTGTTGAACCTATACTCTTGAGCAACCGAGGTTTCTTAGGTACTTTATCAAACCAATATGAGATTTAATATATATCAACTTTTAAGGATCGATCTTACATTATAAATAATATATGATAGAAAGAGCGCTTGCTAGCTAATATCGCGTTTCTACCGTCAACTTATCTTTTAAATTCTCCTCAAACCGTACAAGCTGTTAGCCGCCAAAATTCAGTGTTTCCATAATAAAAACAAAGCTAGAAGCTTCGAATTCTTACGCATGCACGTTCTTATATCGCGCCGACAATATGCATGCACACTTCGTTAAACATACACTAATGTACACTTACATTGACTTCTATATACTTACGTACGTAATACACGTATGCCAATATATAAAAAATTTGAATCTACTTTTTGGTTATCCCCTGCCACTAAGTTAAAGCTAAAATACACTAATGCTTAATTAACTAACAACTAAGAACATGCAAAGACCACAGTGATAAAAAAATGATAGTAAATGTTAATTTGTTTTGCAATTTTTTCCGACATATTATAGTTTGCACATGTGTTTGTGGTAAATAAACACAAGCATAAACCACTAAGTAGGTTAATATTTTTTCTAGCCACGACTAGTAGGATATTTAGCAAATAAATCGTGTTACAATACATTACCGGGGGCAGAAACGAAAATAAATTTTTTATAAGGTATGATATGGCAAAGTTCCCCGCACACAGTTTTACTTAGAGTGTGTATATATATGGGTTTGAGCTGAGGTACAAAAGCACCATAATCTCTGATAAGTTCAAGTCTTCACACAGGAAAAAGCTCTGATAAGTTCAAGTCTTCACCCAGGAAAAAGAGTGAAAAACGAAAAAACAAAAAGACAAAAAAAAAGCTTGAAGTCACGGGCCAGAAATGGCATACAACGTTGCTCAAGCTCAAGTTGAATATCAATTTGAAAACAACTGCTTGTCGCCAATGTCATTGGCGACAGCACAAATTGTAGAAGCTAAGGTACCTCTGAGGGCGAGGAGGCGTGGGGCAAAGCCCTTTACGTCGACCCTCTATGACAACACCCATGCTAATTACAGCTGGCTACTTTCCGGCTGGATTATAGAAGAAAGAGTCATGATGCTAACCGGTCGGCTTTACAGGGTAAGCCTCCACATTATCCCCCCATGCGATCTGGTATCTATGTCATGATATTTTTTTCTTTCTTAATGTTGATGTTTTGACTGTTTTCGAAATTCAAAGGATTACGATGGAAATCTTTTGAAATTGAAAATTTTGAAGGGAGGTTTTGAAATTGAGGTTTGTGAAAGGAACTTGCTTTTGCTTCTGGGTAAAATGATTACTAGTAATTACGATGAATTTGTTTTTATGATTTTTCTTATGAGCTAGGAAGAAGTTTATGTATGATGAATATTGTGGATTGCTAATAACAATTTCTTTTCTTCTTTCTTCAAAAATTGTATGAAAGGAGGATAAAATCATTTCTTACAATCATACCTTAGAATTGGTCACGTAATCATGAAGAATTCTTTCTCATAGTTACATTTTTACATGTTGGTCACGTAATCATGAAGAATTCTTTTTCATAGTCACATTTTTACGTGTTGGTCACGTAATCAATTAAGAAGCATTGTATATATATGGTGTGGTAAAATTTCTTGGATAACTATATATTTATATCATTTCCCTTGGATTGAGCTCACATTCCCCTTCGATGTGTAAATTTAATCACTATATTTTCTTTAAGAAAAAAAAAAAAAAAAAGCTTTAATTTTCTCTCATTTTGTAGTTTGTGTGGTATTTATTTCCAAAGAGGCTTTATTATTTTTCTTTAATTAATCTGTTATTGATTTTTTATGGCAGGTCTATTATGATCCGTCCGGAAAACCTTGGACTAGAAAGCACGAAGTCATTGAGAGCTGGAGCCGGATGGGCATCATCTTGATTGAGGATTGATCAATCCTCAATCAAGATTAGTTAGGTTTTTTTTTTTTTTTTTTTTTTTTTTTTTAACAATGTAGATTATTAGTTAGTTGATTGTTTGTAATGGCCTTCTTAATAATTAGGTCAAGATTAGTTTTTGTTAGTGTATTAACTGGACCTTTTCCCCTTTGTAACCAAAAAAAAAAAAAAAAAAAAAAAAATTGGATGAGCCTATTGCTGTTAGCATAATCAAATTCGCTTTTCCTCCTTTCTGTATATGTTTTTCAGGTGATGGTTTTCATCACTTTCCTTCATTTCTTTGTTCTCTACACTCTACACATCCGCATCATTTTTTTATTTCTTGAATATGCAAGTGTGTGCGCATAAAAGAAACAGAAACTCCTTGAAAGAGAGCCTCTGAACGCAGTGAAGATCATTCCACCTGCTGTTTTATATAAGGTGGTAATTTAGACCACCAAACAAATCCTTGGGGATTGAAAATCTGTTTCAGGATGCTTGGATGCGTCATGAAACCCTAGGGATTCGAAAGTCTTTTTGAGACGCTTGTGCATGATGAATGTGAATGGATTTTTTTTTTAAAAAAAAGCACTGCTCTCGACTCTCTATTTCGCTTTCGAGTCTTCTTTCTCTTGTGAGTTTTTCTTGTACTGCCGCAGCATTGAGATTGTATGATTACTGTCGTTGTCCTCGGTTTGAATTCTTTGTGAAAAACCAGCGAGTTTAGACAAACTTGCAGCTTCAATTAGGTTCGATTCTTGCCAAAGACGAATTTGAACAACATTATTATGTCTAGCCCAGTGTAAGGCTTAGCCAACTCCCACGCTCCTCAGTGTAGATACTATCGTTTGTTCAAAGAAAAGAGAGAGAGAGAGAGAGAGAGAGAGAGAGAGAGAGAGAGAGAGAGAGAGAGTGAGAGAGAGAGAGCTGCTTGGATTCAGGGCCGGCCCTGGCCCAGTACGGCTTGGGTGACCGTCCAGAGCCCAATTTAACCAGGGCCCAAAAAAATTGGGGACACCAAAATTATTAGGGTGATATATTTGTATATGTTTTCATAAGAGTGTAAATCAGAAAATTTGATTAAGTGATCGAAGTTTAACTAGAGGTAGTGATTTCTGTTGTTTAAAATTAATGATGAGGTCCTAGTTCGAAACACTATGTGTGTTTATTTATTTTTCAATTTTTACGAATTTCTTTTCATAAGAGTATAAATTTATAAAATTTAGTCAAATGAGTAAAAAGTGTAACCAGAAGTGGTGGTTTATGTTTTAGAATTAATGAGGAGGTCTCAGGTTCAAAATGCTATATGATTTTTTTTTTAACTTTCCAATTTTTACAAATTTATTTTTGTAAGAGTATATATTTATAAAATCTGGTTAATTATGCAAGAAGTTTAATTAGAAGCAATGGTTTTTCGTTGTTTAAGAGGTCATGAGTTCAAAATAGTATGTGTATGTTTATTATTTCCAATTTTTACTAATTTCTGTTTGGTTGTTAATTTCTTTTTAATTACTAGCTAGTAGCCACGTGGGTTGCAGTTTTTAAACATTCATTCTAATTCAAGTCTAACCTTCAACAAAGAGTAATGCGTAGACCAAATTTGCAAATCATATGACGTGTCACCAATAGGTTTAATTTAGTGTTCATTCATTGCTTATACATATCAATTAAAGACTCGAAAATATAATTATTTATTTTAGTTCTACATTGACAAGGTAAGTAAATAAGAAAAAACACCTCATGGTTTATATAAAAACACTTTAAAAGTTCAAATAGAAGGGAAACAAAAATCATCATCTATCTACTTGTAAGCTCAAGGTTTTTTGTTTTCTTATCTCAATACAAAATAAATTAGATTTTTCGTGTTTTTAAATTATTCAATTTGGAATATTTTTCTAAGTATAATTTTATCGAAATCTTACGTGTGAAAATAAATATTTTTATTATATGAAGTTATGGCATATTTTTTGGCATAGCCAGCCCCGGGTCTAAAAAATCTCAAAACCAGCGTACTTGTTGAGCCTACCAGTTTACATTGAAAATAGTATCCAGCTGTATTTATGAACATGTGAAAACCTTCTATACAGTTTTCATAGAAGAGGCGCAGGCATGGTCCCATATTACCTTGTTGAGCCTGCCAGTTTACATCTATATCCCCTCTTCTACAATCCAACCGAATAGTAGCCAACTGTATTTATGAATAAAATGATGTGGTCATAGACGATGGATGTAAAGGCCTTTGCCTGCGCCTCCTCGCCCTCAAGGTACCCTTGGTTCAACTTTTCGTGGTTTTAGCAGCGGAGCATGGCGGATAAAGAAGAAACGGCCAAATGGGATGTTGGGTTGGAGTCAAAAGAAGCTTCAAACAACATTATTCAGGAAACGGTAATGCTAGAGAGATTAAACTTCTAAACCAAATGATGTAGATGGTTGATGATTAAATTATTACTTAAGTGTTAATTAACGTGCATATTTCATATTGGTGACACATCATTTAGTTTACAAATATAGTTTAAAAATTTGATCTCCCTAGCATTATCCCCAGTTAAATATGTAATTGAAGTTGGAATCACAAAATCTATAACACCCAGTTAAATTGAGTAGACAAAATCTCACAAAGTCACAATCCATGTATCCCCGCTTATTTCCAATTTTGTGGAAAAGATAAACAACTGTAAATGAAACTTTTTGGACCAGATTTTGCAAAATCGTGTAATTTAGGCGGTTCGCTAGATGAAACGAGAATGTGGAAATGTTTTGAATGAAAATATGTGTGTGTTCCATAACTCATGAATATGTTTGTTCCATCTATTCGGCTTAGAAATGTTTCAAACGAGAATGTGGAATTGTTTCCAATGAGAATGTTTCTACGGAAAATATTTTGCACAAGACTTTCGACCAAAAATATGTCAAAAAAAATATGTTTCCTTATGGATAAAGCTTGGGTCCTCCAATGGGGAACTTACTTGTCCCCCCACTTATGATTAATGAATTTTTACCGTCCGAACATCATAATTGAAACTTCTTTATCATCATCTAAAAATCATACCTGCAAAAAATCATTCAATTTGAACATCGTTTAGTCACCCATACATGTTAAATCAATCAACGATTTTGATAATAAGTAAATGTCTCATGGTGAACCGTACATTTGTTTTATGCATAAGAATGGTTAAAATATCTCCACATTGAATGATTTTTTGCGGATATGTCCCCCGTGGGAGACTCAAGCATTAACCTTTCCTTGCTCATTTGGATTGGGTCTGGGTTAAAAGATATGTTGGTCTTTCAAACGCATTTAGTCCCAAAGTTTTGTTGGGAAAAGAAATCTTGGCTAAAAGGAAAAAATATATATATATTTAGAAATAGTAATGTCACATTTCAAAACGCACGTGACATTTGTTTGAGTTAATTTGTAAAGATTCATTTTGATATCCAGCAATTAATATAAGAGTAAATTGTATGAATGGTCTCTCAACTTTAATCAAATTGGAGCAATGGTCCTTCAACTAAAAATCCATTACCATTGGTCCCTCAACTTATCAAAATGTGTAGCAATAGTCCTTCTCATCAATTTTGTCAAAATTTTGTCAAAATAAGCTATGTTGGAATGACCATTTATACAATTAGAATCCCTCAACTCATCAAAGTGTATAATTATGGTTCTTTTCATCAACTGTGTCAAAATTTTTGTCAAAACGAGTTATATTGGAAGGACCATTACTACAATTGGGTTAAAGTTAAGGGACCATTTCTCCAGTTGAATTAAAGTTGAGGGACCAATGGTAATGGATTTTTAGTTGAGGGACCATTGCTCCAATTGAGTTAAAGTTAAGGGACCATAGCTACAATTTACTCTTAATATAAAGATAAGGATGGGCAGTTGCTAAACGGATTTGAAAGACAAAAACCCGATAAGGCGTATCAAACTTAAACTTGCACATAGTTTTACGCCCACCGTATTTTCAAAATCAATGTTTTGGATCCTTCCACTTCGTCTATAAAAAGAATCTAACACAAGTGTGTTTCGTATGCCTTTACAAACAAGACGTATATTGATTTATAACTTCTTTAGACTTTTATTTACACCAAGAGCATGATACAAGGTTTTGAGACATCTGGTGACCAAGATGAAGGGGAATATGATGAGCTCTGGAGAATTTGACGTGTGTGCAATTCTCAAAGATCGGATCGATGATTTACCAGAGGTACATATCACCATAAGCTCTTGAGAACTTCAAGTCTTCAACCAGGAAAAAAAGTGGAAAAAAAAAAAGAGAGAACAAGAGCTTGAAGCCACCGGCCAAATGACATATAATGGTGCTCAAGCTCAAGTTCAATTTGAATTATTTGAAAACAATTGCTTGTCGCCAATGTCATTGGCGACAGCACAAATTGTTGAAGCAAAGGTGACTCTGAGGGCAAGGAGGCGTGGGGCAAAGCCCTTTACGTCGACCCTCCATGACAACACCAATGCTAAATACAGCTGCTACTTCCCGGCTGGATTTGGAGGAAAGGGTTATGATGCAAACTGATAGACTGTAATGGCCTTCTTAATAATTAGGTCAAGATTAGTTGTTGTTAGTGTGTTAACTGGATTTTTGTCTCCTTTGTAACCAAAAAAAAGAAGAAAAAAATGATCCTATTGAAATCTAATATGAATTTTGTTCATATATGGCAATGTTATTATGTATTATAAACTTTTATGGATTACTATTATAGGAAACCATTGAGAAAATGGGTCTCTATTTTTTTATAAAAACAGGAATTAGTTGTTGGGCTCAAACTACATCCAACTTTAATGATCCAAACCATTTATTTTTCAATTTGCACCTCATAGATCATCCTTACAAAATATTAGCAAAATAGAAAATATTTGAAACATCTAATTGAGTTCAAAGAAATTGATGAACACTTTGTTTTCTAAGAAATAATGAAATTTCAACGTGATAATTAAATAGGCAAATGGTTTCAGATTAAATTGAACTTTTGCAATGATGATCTACTAATCGAGACTTACAAAATAGATTGTTCGAATTGTTAAAATTCGACGTGGAGTGGACTCAACAACTAGTCCCCATCTTTACCCAAAAATGGGGATCCTTTTGGATAAAGGGCCTCTACTATTATCATCATTTGTTTTGTTTGAGAAAATTTTCGTATGTAATCTCTTATGGTGCGGGACACTCTTTTTCCCTTAGACCGGGTTGAAAGCCCCGGCAAGGTTTTTATTGAGGCCCACTATTTGCACCCTATCCTGGTGTATGTATTCAAGTTCCTATCAATGAATATCGTACTTTATCTAAAAAAAAATCAATGTTTTGATCCTTCTACTTCACCTATAAAAAGAACCCAAGACTTGTGCGTTTTAATTTGTACATGTTTATAAACAAGGCTCATTGATTTTATAATTTCTTTAGGTTTTGATTTACATCAAAAACATGATGCAAGGTTTTGAGACATCTGATGATCAAGATGAAGGGGAGTATGACAATCGCTCTGGAGAATTTGACATGGGTGCAATTCTCAGAGATCGGATCGATGATTTACCAGAGGTACATATGGCTACTTCCCGGTTGGATCATAGAGGAAAGAGTCATGATGCAAACTGGTAGGCTCTACAGGGTAAGCCTCCATGTTTTCCCCTTATGCGATCTATTATGATCCGTCCAGAAAACCCTAGACCATAAAGCATGAAGTGATTGAAAACTGGAGCCGAATGGGTATCGTCTTGATTGAGGATTGATCAACCCTCAACCAAGATTAGTTAGTTGATTGTTTGTAATAGCCTTCTTAATAATTAGGTCAAGATTAGTTGTTGTTAGTGTGTTAACTGGATTTTTGTCTCCCTTGTAACCAAACAAAAGAAGAAAAATGATGAGCCTATTGAAATCTAATATGAATTTTGTTCATATATGGCAATGTTATTATCTACTATAAACTTTTATAGATTTACTATTATCATCATTTGTTTTGTTTGAGAAATTTTTCAGATACAACAGAAACACGATCTAGTACACCAAGTGTCATAATACAATAAAAAAGAAAAAAGAAAATCCGCATGTGTGCCAAATAGTTCTCTCACAATGGTAAGGCCAGAAATAATAGCAAAAAACAATACATCAACATTATTATTAGGGTAAAAATAATAATTTAAAGTTGTTCTGCTGGGGAAGTTATGCAACTCAACATTTGCAGAAAAAGAAAACAAAAACAAGATACAATGGCAAAATTTCCTTGTCCCAGAAAAATTAGGGGAAAGGGATACATTCAAGAGGATAACAAAGAACAAAAAACAGAAACAATATGAAAATTGATGCATCGTAGTCGAGCAAGAACTTGTACCACCTCGATTGGCTGTTGATGCTGCTGGCAGAACCTGGAGCAATTCCGAAAACCCGGTGGTGCTGCTTGACGCGAGTGCAGAGTAAGTAAAAGAATCATGAAAGACTCCCCAGCAAGAACGAACAGTGGAAATTTATCAACTATAGTATGACTTATTGCTATTCATGTTGGCTATATGAACCTGCCTTCGTTCTGAATCGAAGATTCACGCTTATTTAAGGTCTGGGGAAAAAAATCTGAAAAGCCGCAATACAATTAAGTGTCTCACCAAGAGCCCTCTCTCGCCTCAAGGCCAGAAAATGTTTACGTTCTCAGTGAGTCCTGAACAAAGAGTGCCTCCGCCTATCGGGCTTGTGCTTCCTAATATGATAGTTGTTTATCTGCTTCAACAGCCTATCTAGCAGCTTCGGCCATAACTTGAAGATAACCGTTAACATTCTGTTTCAGGATGCTTGGATATGCGTCATGAAACCCTAGGGATTCAAAAGTCTTTTTGAGATGCTTGTGCATCATGAATCTGTACGGATTTAATAAAAAGCCACTTCCTGTCGTCTCTCTCTTTCGCTTTCTAGTCTTCTTCCTTCGCTTTCGAGTCTTCTTCTCTTGTGAGTTTTTCCTCCTGTACAGTCGCCGTCGCTGGGATACAGCCTAGTCAGCAGCAACCGTCGTTGACCTTCTATCCTCACTCGTCGCTGTTCATTTTTTCTGAGAAACCTCCATGGGGATGGATCTTGTTCCAATTATTTTATTTTCTTCAATGAACTAATAATTAAGCTCGCCGATTTTTGATTATGGGGTTGATGTTTTTCTTGAGATTTTGGGTTTGATGATGGAGGAGAGTGAAAAAATAGAGAATTTGGGTAGGGGGTGGCAACGGTGAATTTGAGTATGCACCATACCTTTTTCTATTACGATATTGAGAGAGAAAGAGTGATGACCCGCTACTCGACGACAGCCGACGAGGAGGAGGTGGAGGCTGCTGTCGTCTGCAACATCATAACCGCTCTCTTTTTTCTTACGAATCTAATCCAACTCTGGCAACATTCCTCCTATTCCAGCAACCAAACTCCACAATCCCTCTTCATTTCCGGCGATCCATTTGCCGGTTGTTAATTCAATAATTTTTTCTCTACACCCATTTTTTATTTAGGGCAAAATTGAAATATAATTTTTTTCGAAAAAAAAAAAAACAATGAGTGTAGAGATAAGATTGCAAGGTTCAAATGAAATTTCTCATGTGTTTATTCTTTCCAAATTGTAGGAATTTTTGGTTGGTTGTTAATTTCTTATTAATTAGTTACTAACTAGTAGTTATGTGGGTTGCAGTTTTTAAACATTCATTCCAATTAAGTTTAAATTCAATACAGATTAATGCGTAGACCAAATTTGCAAATCATATGACGTGTCACCAATATTTTTAATTTAGTGCTCATTCATTGCTTTAAATATAATTATTTTCTTAGTTCCAGGTTGACAAAGTTAGTAAATAAGAAAAAACACCCCACGATTTATATAAAAACACTTTAAAAGTTCAGATAGAAAGGAAATAAAACTCATCATCTATCTACTTGTAAGCCCGAGGTTTTTACATTTATTTATCTCAATACAAAATAAATTAGTCTTTTCATGTTTTTAAATTATTCAGTTTGGAGTACTTTTTTAAGTTTAATTTTTTCGAAATCTTACGTGTGAAAACAAATATTTTATTATATGAAGTTAGGACACATTTTTTGGCATCGCCTAATGCCTAAAAAATCTCAGACCGACCCTGCTTGGATTTACTTCTGGTAAAACAGCGCCAACATCCATTCGCCGCCTTATGACTTAATTAATTATATTGATTCCACAGTTCCACTTCAATCCTTGCAGCTTAAACGATCCTTACGGATAGAAAAAAGGATTTGGAGGGCAGCTTTAGAAGCTTGAATCATTATATTCTTTCTCCATCTCGAAGAACGACTTGTTGGAGATGACATGATCCTTGTGGAAAAATAGTATTTTCACACTTGAACAAAAACAAGGGACTCAAAACAATTCTTACGGATTGGAGACACCAATTCGAAGAGAAACTTTCTGCACAGAGATATATTTATCGAAGAACATAAAGAGAACATCAATTTTACCTTTGCCTTGATAGTTTCCAGATTATTCCTCAAGCATGCATCAACTTGGAAGAAGAACATTTCCGTTCCTCCTTTCCAGCAGCGACTCCCCCTGCTCTCATGCTCCTTTTTAATTACAGCGTTCTTATGAAAGTTTGCATTGCAATGAATAATATAAGAGTAATTCTAAGGAGACTAAATTTGCAAACTAAATAATGTGTCACTAATAACAAATAAGCACGTTAATCAACACTTAATAATAATTCAATCATCAACACCCAGTTAAATTGAGCAGACAAAATCTCACAAGTCACAATCCCTATATCCCCGCTTATTTCCAATTTGTGGAAAAGATAAACAACTGCAAATGAAAGTGTAATTTAGGCGGTTCGCTAGATGGAACGAGAATGTGGAAATGTTTTGAATGAAAATATGTTTGTGTTCCATAACTCATGAATATGTTTGTTCCATCGGCTGAGAAATGTTTCAAACGAGAAAGTGGAAATGTTTCCAATGAAAATATTTCGTATGAGAATGTTTCTACCAAAAATATTTTGCACTAGACTTTCGACCAAAAGATGTCAAAGAAAATATGGTTCCTTATGGATAATGCATCGATCCCTCAAATGGGAGACTTACTTGTCGCTCCACTTATGATTAATGAACTTTTACCATCTGACTATCATAATTCGAACCTCTTTACCATCATCTAAAAATCATACCTGCAAAAAATCATTCAATTTGGAGATTGTTTAATCATCCATACATGTTAAACCAATCAATAATTTTGGTAACAAGTAAATGTCTCATGATGAACCGTCCATTTGTTTTATGCATTAGAGTGGCTAAAATATATTCACATTGAAAGATTGTTTGTAGATATGATCGTAGATGATGACAAAAAGAATGAATGGCTCCTATTATAATGTTCGGACGGTAAAGATTTGCTAATCGTAAGTGGGGTTCAAGTCCCCTATGGGAGACACAAGCATTATCCTTTCCTTAATCATTTTGATTGGGTCTGGGTGAAAGGATATTTTGGTCTTTCAAACGCATTTAGTCCCCAAGTCTTGTTCGGAAAAGAAGTCTTGGCTAAAAGGAAAATATATATATTTACGAATAGCAATGTCACATTTCAAAACGTATGTGAAATATATATTTACGAATAGTAATGTCACATTTCAAAACGTATGTGACATTTGTTTGAGTTCATTTGTAATGATTCATTTTGATGTCCAACAATTAATATAAAGATAAGGATGGGCAATTGCTAAACGGATCTGAAAGACAATAACTAGATAATACATATCAAATTTTAAATCGCACACAGTTTTACACCTACTGTATACTCGCACACAGTTTAAGCCCACCGTATTTTCAAATCAATGTTCTGGATCCTTCCACTTCATCTATAAAAAGAACCCAAGACTGGTGTGTTTCGTACATGTTTACGAACAAGATGTATATTGATTTATAATTTCTTTAGGTTTTGATTTACAAGGAACATAATGCAACATTTTGAGACATCTGATGACCAAGGCGAAGGCGAATGTGATGATAGCTCTAGAGAATTTGACATGTGAGCAATTCTCAAAAATCGAATCGATGATTTACCAGAGATACATATGGCTACTTCCTGACTGGATCATAGAGGAAAGAGTCATGATGCAAACCGGTCGGCTCTACAGGGTAAGCCTCCATATTATCACCTTATGTGATCTGGTATCTTTGTCATGATATTTTATTGTTTTTTTTCTTCTAACATTCATGTTTTGATTGTTTTCGAAATTTTAAAGGATCATGATGGAAATCTTTTTATATTAAAAATTTTGAAGGGAGTTTTTTGAAATTGAGGTTTGTGAAGGGAACTTGCAATTAAGATGAATTTTCCTTTATGATTTTTCTTATGAACCAGGGAGGAGTTTATATGTGATGAAATTTGTGGATTGACAATAATAATATTTTTTTTTTCCTCAAAATTATGTATAAGAGGAGAACATACAGTCATTTCTTATACCTAAGAGTTAGTCACGTAATTATGAAGAATTCTTTCTCTCAGTCACATTTTACGTGTTGATCATGTAGTCAATTAAAAAGCGTTGTATACACATGACGTGAGAGAGTTTCTTGTATATATATATATACACACACACATGTAGTTTGTGCGGTAATCTCCTTCCGAAAAGGCTTTATTACGTGTATTTTAATTAATCTACTATTGATTTTTTTTGTGACAGGTGTATTACGATCCCCTGGAAAGCCCTGGACTAGAAAGCACGAAGTGATTGAAAACTGGAGCCAAATGGGTATCATCTTGATTGAGGATTGATCAATCCTCAATCAAGATTAGTTAGTTGATATTGATAGACTGTTATGGCCTTCTTAATAATTAGGTCAAGATTAGTTGTTAGCGTAACAAACTGGATTTTTGTCCCCTTTGTAACCAAAAAAAAAGAAGAGAAAAGATGAGCCTATTGAAATCTAATATGAATTTTGTTCATGTATGGCAATGTTATTGTGTATTATAAACTTGTATGGATTAATATTATCATCATTCGGTTTATTTGAGAATTTTTCAGGTACTGGAAACACGAAAACACAACCCGGTACATGTCATAATACACAAGACAAAAAGAAAAAACAAAATCTGCCTCCAATAAAATAAAAAAAATACATCAACATTATTATAGCAAAAAACCAATACATTAACATTATTATTAGGGTAAAAAAAAAATTTAAAGTTGTTCTGCTGGGGAAGTTATGCAACTCAACATTTGCAGAAATGGAAAACAGAAAAAAGATACAGTGACAAAATTTCCTTGGCCCAGAAAAATTAGGGGAAAGGGATACATTCAAGAGGATAACAAAGAACAAAAAACAGATACAATCGGAAAATTGATGCATCGTAGCCGAGCAAGAACTTGAACCACCTCGATCGGCCGGACGCTGCTGGACTGAACCTGCAGCAATTCCGAAAACCCGGTGGTGCTGCTTGACGCGAGTGCAGGGTAAGTAAAAGAATCATGAAAGACTCCCCAGCAAGAACGAACAGTGGAAATTTATCAACTATAGTATGACTTATTGCTATTCATGTTGGCTATATGAACCTGCCTTCGTTCTGAATCGGAGATTCATGCTTATTTAAGGTCTGGGAAAGAAAAATCTGAAAAGCCGCAATACAATTTAGTGTCTCACCAAGAGCCCCCTCTCGCCTCAAGACCCGAAAATGTGTATATTCTCAGTGAGTCCTGAACAAAGAGTGCCTCCGCCTATCGGGCTTGTGCTTCCTAATATGATCGTTGTTTATCTGCTTCAACAGCCTATCTGCTTCAATTTCAGACTGAAGCAGAGACTGCAGCATCTTCAAATGCGCACTGCATTGCTTGTGGTCAAAATTGTAGGAACCGTTAACATTCTGTTCGTCTATATTAAACTGTCTCTGGTACGGAGATTCCCATTTCGCTTGCAGATAAGCGAGTGATCTCCACGGAGGTAGAGGCATCGAGTTCTGCTCCAGGGAAGATCTAGCAGCTTCGGCCATAACTTGAAGATACTGCTTCAGCCTAGTCAAGGAGCCCACATAAACAACTGGTAGCGAGTTCAATATTCTATCATACGATTGAACCGCTCTAGCTATTTCAAAGTGGCTTCTGAAATCAAGGTCAATGATGAGACGCTCAGAGCTCCCCAAATTGTTGTAGTTCACCACATCAATATATTCATGATCCCCTGCGAAAAGACGATAAGGAAAAAAAACTCTCAAAATGATAGAACTTGAGAATTACCACACCTTAAATGGAATCAGAAACCGATAGGACCAAGTTAATTGAGCAGACAAAGTCAGAAGCCTATGATACATTTTGTACTGATTTCTGAACATAGTTTGTAGGATCACAGTACCGTATATTGGTCGGGGTTCGGTTTACATCTCATACAGGGAGCAGATATGAACAGAAGGGTTTCATGCACCCAACCAAAGAACAACAGCAGGAAAGAAGAACCCAAATTCTATAAAATTAAGCTTCTGCAGAATTGAGACGAATAGCATACCTCCAGGGACCTTGCCAGTGCCCTGCCACCGAGCCGCGCACATGGCAGCATCATAACCAGACAGCCTCAGAAGCTTAACCAGATCAAACTTGATGCAGCTGGAATTGCACTGACCTGACTTCACAAAATTAAGATCGTTCTCGCTGATGGACAGTATCAGAGAATGAACCACCGACGTCAAATCGTTTTCGTACTGAGCCACTGAACGCTTGAAAAACTGCAATCCCAATCCAATACCACCTTTCAAAATTGTGCAAAAATCATGGGCAGAACATGAAATTGAAGAATCTAAATAAAACCCAAATTTGGACATGAAAATTGGGTGTAAAAATAATTGGTTTCGAATTACAAAAGCTGAATTCAACTTCGAACTCTTTTAAAAGATTGGAAATTTAGCAAAAATACAAGAATTTGACTCAAATTCGAATTTGATAAAGAGAAAAATTAATAAATACTCTGAAGTTTATAAGTTACAAAACAAATTATGGGCAAAATATGAAGCTGAACAACTCAGCCATATGAAATTGCAGAACCAAAATAAAACCCAAAACTGGACATCAAAATTGGGTGTAAAAATCATTGCTTTCGAATTCGAAAAGCCGAATTCAACTTCTAACTCTTAAAAATTGGGAATTTAGGGAAAGTTCAAAAATTTGACTCAAATTACAATTTAGTCAAAAACTTAATTAACAAACAAGCAATTAATTTTGAAGTTTCCAAATTTACAAAACAAAACGAGCAAGCAATATAATTCGTACAGGAATTTTATCGGCGAGGTGACCGAGATCAGAGAGAGCAGAATCGCTGTCGCTGCTACACCAAGACTCAGCTCCGACGCTACCGTTTTCCCAAAAATCAGTGACCATGAGAGCGAGGTCGTGCTCGCTCTCGTGGCTTAAACCCCCTCCGATCTGACCCCTCATCCAAACGTCGCCGCCCGCCATGCACACCACCCGGCAGTCCATTCCCACCCCCCAAAACGCCGTCGTTTCTTCTCTAAAGATCACCACGACCCTTCCTCTTCCTCCCGCGTAGCAATCATCTCTTTAATCCAATGTTAGAGCTCGCCGCACCCGATCATATTCCTCCTCCCAAAAGCCCTAGCTACCTACCTCAACCCCCCAGCTGGAAATTTAACAACAAAGCCTCGCAATTTCTCAAAAATCCGAAATAAAATCTCATAAATTAATAAAATTAAAATTAAAATGTTCCGAATTGTTGGGTTTTTTCTGAAATTTGATTTTGGTATTCAGAAATGAGATTTTTTTGGTGAAATTTGGATTTGATTTTTTTCAGAGGGAGAGAAAAAGTGGCCGGAACGAAAGCAATGGGATAGGAATAAGAACATCCGAACATATATAAAGCGGGGGAGGAGGGTGGTGGGAAATGACGGAAGTACCCTGGGGTGCTTGCTTTGGGACCAAGAAATAATCGAGGGAAAATGGATAAGGTGGAAATTGTATTTGGATGGCAATGAGGTTTGTGTTCTTAAACTTGTTTATGGTGATTTGTTGTCTGCTGGATTTGTTTCTTAATTAACGTTAATATCTGTCATTAGTAACAATTTGGTTCCTAATTGGCTTCTTCGTTGGTTGTTGCTGAAAGTTTCAAATTTGTGAAAAATAAGGATTTTTATTTTCCAAGTTGGTATTTGTTTGGTACATCTTGGAAATATTCTAACCTTGTTCCAAGTCACAATGCTGATTTGACTCTTAGAAAACAATAATTATATACACTCGTTTGAAAGTGCTTTTAAAATTATTGAAATCATATTTAGTGATAATATTTAGAATCAATCCTTAATAAAAGCCCATTTAAATCTTAAAAAAGTGCTTGTGAGTTATGAATCAGTTATACTGATAATATGTAGAAATTTGAAATTTAAAATTGACGTAACTGTTTTACCAACCAATTGGTCTTATTAGTTTCATGTGCTAAAACTACTAATATATTTTTGTTAAAGTTATTAAATATTGAATCATAAGACAGAAACCCTAATTGATTGTGCAATTATGTTGATAAGGACATGGGCAAAATGGAAATTCCGTGAATAGGTAGAGATATATATCCCCTTGGGCTTGGGGACCAAACAAATGGAGAAAATGAAAGATTAAAGAACTGGGGCACGGACACCGCCTGAATGGAAAATGACGTGAGCCCCAAGTTACACGGAGATCCCTCCTTTTGTTGACAGCTATTAATTAATTAATTAATTAAATTGGACAGGTGTCTCGTATTTTGTTGCTAACGAGGATCGACTTGAAAGCATTCAGCAGAATTGGATTCCCTTCTAAGCAAATCTCCTAAGCAAATGGTGGGATCCTCATGACTTACTAACAAGAGTCGTTGAATTTTGAACCAACGATTACAATTATTATAACTTTTAAAAAAGTTTCATGTTTGCAGCCGTTTGATCAAAATGTAACAGTCTGTTTTAATCAATCATGAGGAACCCCACCATTTACTCGGAAGATGATCCAATTTCGTATTCAGCCATCACTAGTGTTTATTTATTTTTAATAGATATTATTAGGGGGAATCGTTTCCGCGACAGCGATGCAATTATTATTTGGAAAACATGAAATTATTAGCCCTCATTTATATCATTCTAAAAATAGAAGTGGTCCAGAAACGATGGGTGATGGAAGGCAGGATTTATGATGGAAAAAAAAAAAAAAAAAAAAAAGATGATGGAGGCTACAGCGGGGACGAACTAGTTAGGTATGATTAATTTATCGAGTCAAGAACAACTTATATGACTGCACTGTCATTGTGTATCCACGAGAAATGTGATTCTTGACTGCTTGTATATTTCGTTGGTTACATCAGTGGCATAGAATATGATTAAATTGAGTGACATTTTTTCATGTAAAGTGGTTTCTAAATTTATGCAGGACTTTTCTGTTTAAGTATGTTTGACTATGTTTTGTAAGGAACTCTATTATCAGTGGCAGATGCATTGAGGGGTAGGAGGATCAACTGGCCTCCCGAACTTTGGTGAACGTCTATGGATACCTTAGATGCTGACCCTCCGAACTTCGGTGAATGTTCATGAATACCTTGGGTGCTACCCTTTTGAAGATTAGAGTTGGCTTCATACATGTCATCCAACTGTTTGATAAAATATCTGAAAGAATGAATGAAATGGTGATCTCATTGAATAACAAAACATCATCATTTTTGGACAAACATATTAATGGGATGCAATGATATCACACATTGTTAGTGTGCTCAAGATAAGTGTGTTTCTTTGTTAAGCATTCATATGAGAGCAGCATTGGAACATGTTAGTTACCCTCGCAAATGAAGCATTAACAGGTGTGCAGTATGCCTTTCCAAATGACTTCAGACCAACCAAAACTCAATGAAATAGCGATATGCATGCTATTTCTGGTAAAAAAAATTTGCGCACTGCTCGCGCTATTCTTGCTGACCCCCCTAATATTATTTCCTAGATCCGCCACTGTCTATTTTGAAAATGGTTTTTATTAAAATTCAAGTGCTTCTTATGAAAAATGGATGTGAATTCAAAGCTATATTATTTAATATTATGGTGCTTTAGTCGTTATATAAGATGGGAGAAAAGAGAGAAAAAAATTTGCAGAGGAAGAAGATGGGAGAGACGGGAAGGGGATAAAAAAAAAAAACTAATGAAAATAGCTTGAAAACTTTTAGTTTTAATGATAAGGATAAAATAAAGGGTACAATAAATAGTACCAGGATTGACTTTTTAGTGTAAAAATGTGATTTTTCGTTAAAATGAAAAGTACCGGGAGCTTTTCGTTAAAATTCTCTAAAAAAAAAATGAATCTCTATCTTATTCTTTAATAAATTACAATATTAATTTATATTTCATTGGTCCAGTTTGTTTTTTTAACCTCTAAAACAAAAACAAAATCAATAGCTTTTGGTCCGATTCGATTAATTTTTTTAAATTCAGTTTTATTTTCGTTTGTTTAATTTTTTTGGTCCCAATACAGTGACCGGTTTTCTTCTCTTTTTTTTTTCGTTTTCAATTTTTCGAGCCCACCCCTATTTAAACCAATTGTATTCCGCCTTCGTGGCATCGAACTTGAATTCAAAGTTTTCTTCTTGGTACATTAAGGTTTTTTTTTAAAGATAGACAACTGGTGACAAAACACGATTATCTACTCCTTATGAGAGCCGAGAAGACTAATGAAAACATTTCAATCTTCTTAGATCACAAATCTGACTTCCACACTAGTACATTACGGTGGTTTAGAATAGGGTTTGTAAAAGTGAAACACAAAAACAAAAAGATTTTGGCGGTAATAAGAGCAGACGCGCCAGTGTGGGGACCACACGCGTCTGTGAGGCAGTATCTTTCACTTTCTCGCGCTTAATCTTATGAAGTAGGTTCAAAGAAGGCGATGAAGACAATTGGGAGGCAAGTGTGCAACCTGACCGAACCCAACTCATGCTTTTCCTTTTCACATTGGACGGTCGGTCAGTTTTGGTCCCAGATCCAGCCCCACTTTCATTTACATTCACGTGGTTCACGCGCTAGTAGCCGTACTCTCAACTTTTTCTTTGTTAAATCCCCTCAATCGATACAATAATTTAAGTAAAATTTATTTAAATTATGAGAAAGAAAGATTCAAACTTGAATACAGAGAAGAGAAACGATATGTTTTAGTTAATTTGACTAAATTCAAATATGTTTGTTGATGACTATTTGGCTAGTACCACCCAACTATATTGACAAAATGTTACAAATTCAAACTTCATGAATGACAATTGTTATTCAAATTTTTGAATAGCTAGGAATAGTCATCGATTTTTTAAAAACATAAAACAATGAATAATATTAAGATTTGATGATCAACCAAATTACTATAAACCAAAATATGATTTCAACACATATATTTTCTCTCATTACATACATCTATTTATTTATATTAAATAACTCAAACAAAAATTGATGAATAAAAATATACAAAAGTGTGCAAAAATAAAAAAAATTAGTGCAAGAAAATCATTTCTAACTCACAATTTACTTGTTAAGTTCCAATTTGTGAAAAGAACAATTTGATATATGATACAAAATGTGATCAAAGAAAATGTTTATATTCCCCTTTTGTTTGGTTGCAAAACCAAATGTGAAAAAAACAAAAAACAAAAAACAAAAAAGGGTCCACATGCCAAACTTGTATTTGTTTCAAATACTTAATTCTTAGTCACCCATCTTAGACTTCAACTTCAACCGAAAGAAAAAAGTCGCCATCTCACAACAAAATTAAAAACAACTACAAAGCAGTCCACACGTTTTCTTCAGCATCAGTTGTTCAATATATTCACATTTCTAACAACCAACTAAACTTGCAGCCCAAGTAATAAAACCTACCGCTTAACCGGGTTCTGTAAAACAGACCGAACAGTTAACAGCTTCGTGATCATGCTGGAGGAATTCGTCATCTCCGCTTCATTGTGCTCCCCTTTCTATTTCTCTCCTCACGTCTCATGAGAAGAGAGATCGAGAGGGGAACACCGAAACAGAAATAAAGCAGTATTTTCCGTCTAATGAGAAACACCAACAAATTGGACATTGGCCAGGCTGGAAGCCGTGGTAGCTAAAGCATATGCAACGGCTCACACGAACCAAACAAAATTTAAACACTCACCTATCAAAGTTTCCCTTTCGGATAAGCTAATGATTGCGAAATTGGAATCCAATAATTCACAATAAAGTAAAACCTTGGAATATCAAAATAAGCTAGGCTTCTGCAACAACTAGGCATATATCCAAATGGATCCGTTGAGAAATGCTTATCTGGAAAACACTTTTGCTCATAAGCGTTTTTGCTAAAGGCACTTTGTTAGAGACATGTCAAAATTTTCAATAAAATTTCACACCTCCACATGCCTTTACAATCTAAAAGCAGTATCGTCTTCTTCTTTTGGTTGTCTAAAAGCGCTTTTAGTTACCGAAAAAGCACTTTAAAACCCCAAGATGTCATTTAACTTGATTTTTTCTTTAGAACTTGAGGATTAGACATCTAAAATCCATCAGTTCCCCTCTGTTTTTGTGGGTTGTATTTTGGCCTAACATTGAACACAAAACTGGACAACCAAAATGCATGTGGCAAACAGACACCATCATAAATTACCCCTTTAATTTAGAGGGGGGTCAGAGGGAACATGAGGCATGTTATGGCCCTATCTACTACTTGGACCACTCAGGAATATGTCAATCCAGTCCTTTTTTAAAACAAGATTCCCTTTGATGATTCTGGAAATAAAGATAGGGTATAAACATCAAGGCAAATAATTAATTTTGAAAAAGTAGCAGACACAATTATTTGCAATTTTCTTTTTATTCTGGCTGTTCAATTCTTGTTTATTTGAGTGCCACCACAATCATTACAGCTAAACATATTTCAGAACAATTTTAGAAAATAATTGATGCAGCAAATTGTTCTGTCCTAAGTCCTAAAGATATTTCAAAAGAAAGATATTTTGGAGAAGTGATTCTCTTCAAACTTCAAAGTGCATGAGAAAGCAACCTATATGCTAAATAAAACTTATTCCAATCTATCTGCATACAGAAGAAAAGCATCAACAATACAAAACAGGCAAAGTCTTAATCCAATAGTTTAAGCATAAAGCTAAATTCTGTTCTTATATGTTTCTGAATGCATGAGTACCGAGAGAGAGAGAGAGAGAGAGAGAGAGAGAGAGAGAGAGAGAGAGAGGGATTAGGAATATAACTATATGTATTCATACGAGCACTGGACAAATATGTCGAAATCCAAGTTCTGGGAAGCTTGAAAGATAACTATTTTCAACAACAATAAGCTTGCATCATAAGTTACAATCACTCAGTTAATGTTTATGCGTTGGTAAGAATTTCATTGAGATAGACTCATAGACAAAGTGGTTAAAAGCTTCCAACAGTGCTGTTTAGTTATCAAACACCAATGAACTAGAAAAAGGAGGAAGGCACCAAAGAGACACTAGTGGTTTATGAATCAAACACCAAGCAATCAATCAATCAATGACAGGCCAGTATTTCGTAAACACAGCACTTCAAAAAGCTAGAGCCTAGGTACCAGGATGAACTAGACAAAATTATCAAGAAAGATCAAGGAACATGCACCAATGTCTACAACATTTTTGTAGTCACAAACAGACATCAGTAATTGCCAGACATAGATTAGTCTACAAGCAATGAAATTTCAGGTTATCTTTCCCATCTGCATTAGAGCAACGTCTTATAACTGTAAGGACAAAATAACATTACTCGGTGATGGTTCAACAGAAAACATTATTTAACTACAGGGTTATTACTATGAATGGTTTTCGGGGAAAGAAGTACTTTCCTTGTGAGCATGCTGAAATTAGTGGTTCTGGCTGAATTGAAAGGTACATGTTGCCTCTATGAAAGCTATTACCGTCTCCGCAGAGGGCGCTGAAAAAACAGAATAGAGTTAATAAACCTTTTTTTATAAACAGTGTGTCTCAGATAAATAAATCAAAAACAGCCAGTCAGAGTTGATGAAACAAATTGTCCCTCCCAACAAATAACACAATCAATCGCTTCACCTTCTCAATTCTACTAAACAAAGAAAAGAAAAGAGTATGGATCACATAGGCATTTACTCTTGGTATGTTATCAGTTGCTTGTGGCCGTCTGGCTGACATTCCATCTGGATTTGGAACCAGCTCTGGACTGCCATGCTTATAAAATGCCTGTAAGGCTCTCCCAACAAATGGGCGAACTAAATTCACTTCCATGGCAGATAGATCCTTGACCTGCCAGTACAAATCAAATCTGCTCAAGAGCACCAATTAAAAGGGAAAAACAAAGCAAACACATAGTAGAAGTACTCAATGCTCTTTCTCTCACAGTGGCCCACACACTCACACACTCATTGATAATACATGCTGTTCAGATACAATATATATATACATATATATATATTGTATCTGAACAGCATGTATTATCAATGAGTGTGTGAGTGATATATATAAAATGTGCCCATGGATATAATACCACCATCATGAATTCCATATTAAATGACATAAAAAAAAGAGTTCCATATTCTATAACAATGCATTCAAAGTTGTTCCAACCGGTTCATCCAATTGCACCATAGATAAATGCACATACCATCACCGCAGAAGAGTGAGCCTCCTCGAATGATTCTAAGCTAGTCTCAACCTTATGAAACCTTACATCCCTTATGTCGTTAATAAGAGACCTCACCTATTAGAAATAACTACAGTGAGATCATTGCAAATATGATTGATAGTTAAATAAAGGTTGAAAGAGTCCTGAACTCACCATATATATGTCAGGAATGTCGTCAGGTGCACTATCATAAAAAAAGTTTCAGATGCCATCAACATACTTTTACAATGAAATATAGAATATGTACAATGTTTCACAACTTACTATTCAAAAAGAAGGCTAGAGATTTCAACGTAATGGAAAGGTAGAACTTGAAATGCTGCCTGAGAATCGCGCTCTGCTTCCAAAATCCGAGTCAAGTTTTCTATTCCCAAAACATAATTTAAAGAAATGGAATGCGTTAGATTACTGATAGCATATGACTAGAGAGTTCAACATAATGGAAATGCGTTGAGTACCAATTCCATGTTAAGTACTAAGTACTACCAAATTCAACAAATGAAAAGGTTCCAGTTAAATACGTATATCTCAACATTCCATTACATACATAACTCAATCCGATCAACCTTAAGACTTGAATCTCCAAGACCGAGACTATAACTTACGTCTATTCATATACTAAATTAAAAAATTCTCATGTCAATCTAACTTACGTCTAGCCTTGAACATCTCTTGATGTCACCAAAAAACTCTGACATATTAACTGCTGATGCTAAGGCTCACAAGCAATTCCAACAAAAATACCCCACAACAGCAGCCAAAAGAAGCCACACAAACTTTGAACTATTTGCAATGACGAAGGCAGCATGGTAACCACCCAAATACATTCGTAATCAAAGCATAAAACTTTACTGGATATTCAAACAAATCAATCCTTTCAAGCATATTTCTTCGACATTCTTAGATATCGTATTGCAAACACAGAACCAGAAATCAAACTAACAGCAAAGAAGCAGGACTCACCGATAGACATCCACTCTGGGGGCCGAATTGTGCATTTCCCTCTCTTCTTCATAGCAATCGCCAGCCACAACGGGACTTGGGTTGCCATTTGCGGGTGGAACGGACCAAAATCTCCCTGTAAATCCATAGTTAAAGTTACCCACCAGCATAAACCAGCTGAGTCTACCATACAATAACATGTAAAAAGTGAACAACTTACACAGAGCATGTTGAGAGGATCCATTCGCATATTGGGAACGATCTCCACCATTTCGTCTTCGGCCATAAACTCGACCTGCGATTTCAAAAATTCAAATTAAATTCACATAAATGGTCGAAATTAAAACAAAACAACCACATTAAGCTTATAAAACAGATGAACACGCAGTGGTAGAGAGCTGAACCTCTTCGCCGGAAAAGATTGACAGGCTGGGATCGGTTTGGCCTGCCATCCCTTGAATAATCGAGTCCGATGAAGAATTGAGAGTGATAGCGTTGCAACTTAGCTCGAATTAAGTCAATTGGGGTCGGATATTTGGGGATGCAGAATGGAATGGCGCGGACGCTTGTATCATAAATAGCGGCGCTGCACAATTGGGGATTTATAAACCCTAACTTTGGTGGCGGGAAAATTTTGATTTTCATGAGAATATTTAAAAAGAGTTTTAACGAAAAGCACAATACTATTCACTTTAACGAAAAATCACATTTTTACACTAAAAAGTCAAACCTGATACTATTCACTTTACCCTTTATTTTGTCCTTATCGTTAAAACTCAAAGTTTCAAACTTTTTTCATTAGTTTTCCTATATTTAAATTTTGTTTTCTTTAAAAAAAATTGAAAAATAATTAAAGTATTTAGATATCAAAATATTATTACTCTAATACTACAGTTTAATGATTTTTTTTTATTTATAAATAAGAAGCCTTATAAGTGAAATATATTGAAAACTATTCATTTTAAAATTTGGACTTTGAAAATAATTGTTTAAGCTAATTCCTTGTATGTTGCTGATGATAAAGTGATAAACCGTTCATTTCTTTTATTTATTGTATTTTGTTACAAAGTTTATATATATAATTGTAAATAATAAATTTGAAAGAGGTGGATTACTTCGGTGATTAGACTTTTTATCTTCAACACACTAGGTTCTATATTTTTTTTTTTTTGAGTACATTGAGATGCAGAGTTCGGCTAAGTCATACAATGGGCAGTCTAATTTGTTATCGAATTCACCATCCACTATATTTAAACCTAAGACCTTTCACTTCTAAGCGAAGAGGAATACCACCAGACCATAGTACTGAGTAGCCACTAGGTTCCGGATTTAAACTATCTATCTTTCCCTAGTGTAAAACATCGCTTAGGAGGGTGTATTCAATTGAGAATTTGAAAGGTTTTAATTTTTTTAATGAATCTAGAGGTATTTAATCAAGATTTTAAGTGAGTCTCTGAAATTCAATGTGTATTCAAACAAGATTTTAAGATAGTTTATTAAAATACGAATCCAAGTGTATTCAATTAGGATTTCAAATAAGTTTAATAACATTCCAGGTGTATTCAATTATGAATTTATTTTAAATAATTTTAAAAAGTTGAGGAATTTGAGAGAAATTGAGAGATTTCATAGTGCAATTTACTGGGATGTATTCAATTGGGAATTTGAGAGATTTTAATAGATTTATAAATCAATGAATTTTTAAGGAGTTTAATTGATTTGTAGAGATTCCATTTAACATTTTAATTCAATTCTCTTTAAATCTTATGGGAGAGGTGTGATTTATAAATACTTAAAATACACTCCGAAATCTCTCAAATTCCCTCTAATTCCTAAAGAAAGCGTCTTAAAAAAGGGTGATGGGACTCTCACCAATTTTCTTTTCTTTGGCTTACTCACTTAAGCATAAGCATACTAGAATTCATTTTTCTACCAGGAAAAAATATCTTGAATTAATTTAAAAAGTACTCTTTCTAATTGTGCTTGCTTTTGTTGCCTTTCATTACCCACAAAAAAGCATAAATTACTCTCAACTCCAAATGAATATGAATATAAAAGAATTTATAATAAAATATAACACAAGAATCCAAAAGGCATTACAAAAAACAAGGTGCAATACCTAAAAGCTAAAAATTAAAAAAAAAAAAAGTCAAAAAAAAGGGAGACTTATAAAGTCCTCATCGGAAGAAAAAAGTTATACCACAAAGAACATTAACCAAAACCACATGAAAATTTTGATCACTTGCACTTCAAATCCTGGACAGCACGGTTGGCCAAATTAACTGACATGCTGCAGCTCATTTTGCCAGACTTGTTCTTCTTGATAATCTTCATCAATTCAACCTTTCCTTTCAAGGTAGCCTCACTAGTCAGAGGCACAAGACCTGAGTTAATGTCATTGCCAAGGTTTGTGGATCCTGAAAGCTTGTCTGTGTTAATGCTAATGACAACATCGGTTCTTCGTGTGGATCGAGCTCTGGCTCTTCCCTTAGGAATATCAGCGGACCCAATTGCCTGTCCTGCATAGTAGATTGTGACAGTGCTGTTTGGATATTTGAAGTGACCAAAGTTTGTGTTCTTCACTGCAAATTTGGTTACCAAATTCAAACTCAAAGATGGAGAGTTGGAGCTTGTGGAGCTGAAATTTTCTGCTGCAACTGTGCCAAACCTGACTTTTGGACCCTTGATTTTCATCACAGTAAGTGAAAAGGCTGTGATGACTATGATCTGAAACACAATGAAAATGGCAACATATGCTAGGCACTTCGTGTTCTTCCCCTCTCCTTTCATTGTGTACGAAAAAAAGGATGAGTGATTGTTGTCTTTGCTCTTGGTTTGGTATGTATCAAAGAATTGCAAAAGGCTCTGAGGAGTTGAATGAGTTGAATGACTTGGGACCAAGGAGCTGCTGTATTTATAAAATTCTTGTGGTGTCGTATAAGGTAAAAATGTTTAAGAAATTCAAGTGGAGACATAGGATTTTTTTATTACATTAATTTTTTATTATTTTTGTTTTTTTTTCTTTGTTAATATTTCAAAACGTGTTTGGAAGACTTTTGACCAACAATTTGCAATGACAGTAGACAACCCTTTTTTTCTTTTGGGAAAAACCACAAAAGTTGACCCAACTCTAGCATTAGTGAGAATCCAAGCATTTTATGGTATCAAACTTTGTCCAACTATCCTTTGGTATTAACTATTTATCCTATCAATTGAAGGTAATTTCTCTTTTTAAAAGGTTGCGTATGTATATTTAAACAAAAATGTTACTTTTATCATATTTTTCATATCATATATCTATCACTACTCTATTAATAGAGAGGTGGTATAGATATGATATGAAAAATGTGGTCAATTAGCAAATTTCATAATTTTATAAAAAGCGAGTGATTTCTCATTCTAAAAAAGCATTTGGTTTAATCTTGTTGAGCGAATCTACAATTACTAACGTCGTTTAGTTGTGCTAAGTAAATCTTTGATTAACAATGTCGAGCTAATTTCATTGCCTTAGCATCTCCAAGAGATGCTATAAACATTTGCCAACTATGTTATCAAAAAACTAACAAAACTTCACTCTAACATAATCTTTAAATGAATCTTAGAGAGTGACTATTCACTCGCTAAACATTAAAAATATTTTAAAACTCTCAAACTATTCAATTCATTCTCTCTTTTAAAAAGTAAAAAATATTAGAGGTTTGTTAAAATGGAGTGTTGTTGGATAAGTTAATTTAAACTGACTAAGTTAAAATAGTTTTATGACACTATTTACTAACTAATTTAGCAGAAAATTTAGAATTTCTCCTGAGTTGTTGCCTAATCAAATCTCAAAGTTACCTAGCGCTTTGTGGCTCTAAGTTTCGAGTTTTATTTGGACCCAAAAAAAATAAGTTTCGAGTCTTTGAGAAATTGACTACTTGTGGATTTGAAAATAAACTTTAGAATTTGTCAAATGGGGGCATTTCTCATGTAAAGATTAGATGCCTATTCTTATCTTCTGGAACAAAAAGACACCTTCAGAATAATACAGCTAACGACATAAACGTGTGGCGCGCCCAATTGCCATATTATCTTCTTTTATAAACAAAGGCAACTGCCGAGAAAGGATTCACCAACTCAAGGCCGTCATGTTGGAAATGTCCGTGACTATTATATATACATACATACATATATGTATATATATAAGCAGCCGCCTTTGTAGACTGTCAACGCAGCGTTAATTTGGGGAGTAGGATTATCTCCCCTCTTTTTTTCTCTCCCCTTCCCTCCCCTCTTATTTGAACGGTCACGGTTAAACCACGTCAATATTTTATATTAATTTTTATTGCAAAAGAAAGACAAAATAAGAAAATGTGAGATGAGGGAATGGAAGGGGATGGAAAGAGGAGGGAAGAGAATCCTAGTCCTTAATTTGGAGATTATATAAGTACGGATTGTTGGGTTCACTTATTATTTAGTATGGGAAAACTGGGAAGAGGATCCTCTCATGAGCTCAGGATGGGGATCCTCCTAACCGGGCCATCCGGGCCGTTCAAATTTAATTCAACAGTTCCAATTATTATAACTTTTAGAGGGCCTTCTGTTTGAAACCGTTGAATTAAATTCGAACGGGTCGGATGGCCCGGTCAGAAGGATCCCCATCCTGAGCTCAGGAGAGGATCCTCTTCCAGAAAACTGAAAGAGAGCATGTGAATGGTGTGAGACTGTAAGTGTTGGTTTTTTGTTTAATTATGTAATTAATTAATTTTGTTTGTTGTATGTTTGTAATTGAATTCGAAGAAAATTAAAACAATGGTATGTATTTGTCTTTTAATTGTAGTTTTTAGTAAATTTTAATTTATTGAATTGCAATATACATACACACACATATATATATATATGTTGAAATTGTTGATTATGTGAAATTTTGAGTTTGTAAATTATTGGAATATATGTAGATTAGGTGAATTTAATTTGTGCATTATTAGTCTTGGAAATCGTGATGTGAAATTTTTTTTTTTCATAACTGTTTATACATTTTTTTTTTTTTGTCGAAAGAAAGATTTTATTAAACTCGAATAGAAACGTTTACGTTAGAAGCCAAAGTATTTAACAGCCACTCTAGTTCAAACGAATCTCATGTATGATAGAATTGAAAAATACTCGTTTAAGAGTTTGTTGGATGTGCATGTAGGCGCAGTATGTGTCTTTGCTATCTAACTGATTCTCGAATTATCCAATTCAAACAGTTCAGGAATGCACTAGTATGCGGTTAAGGTTTGCGGTGAACCTGGCTAAATTTCGATTTTGGTTGTATCCTCCTAATGTTCTTCGAGTACATACTAGATATTTATTTATACAAGTCGTGCACTTGAGGAACCCTAAGGAAAGTTACATAATTTTTTACGATTGAAAATAGCTGCATGAATTGCAAACCACAACACAGAAAGTGCCATTTCAAATGGGATAATACCATTGTCGTTGGCATAAGGGGATGAACAATCATATATCAACTTGTTATGATGACTAAATTTCTAAAAGCAGGCACAATGAACAAAGAGGGATAAAGTTGCACGGTAGATGTCGTGACGAATATTTGGATGGGATCGAGACATTTATTGAATTTACAAGCAACCATGTCAGTGTTCAGCATCGTATCAAGTGTTCGTGCGTGAAATGTAACAACAACTGCGTTTGGATGACATTAGATAACATTCGTTATCATTTATATGGGAATGGGATGGTACACACTTACTCGAATTGAACTTATCACGGAGATCGCCCATTACAACATCAACATCTTCCGGTAATGGCATAGTTAGTCACCAACCTCATTTATCTAGATGCGTTAATGATGACTAAGTGATGAACATAGTGAATGATGATTTCCTAACGCTACTCTCAATGTGGACAATGAGCTAGACTCCGAGAAGTACGATAGATTGTTGAAATTAGCTCAGTGATAATTGCACCCCAGTTGTCAAGATTTCTCGATGCTAACAACTATTGTGGAGTTTATACACATGAAAGTAGAGTGTAACATGACTAATTGAAATTACTATATAATTATGGGGATTGTTAAATGTGAGTTCGAGAAACTAGACAATTGTCTCAACTGCAATGAGCCTAGATATCAAAATAACAAGATACTTAACGGGGTGCTACGTTATTTTCCACTGAAGTCAAGATTACAAAAATTGTGCATGTCAACCCACACTGCTTGTGATAGGAGGTGGCATAAGGACAAATAGGTTGATGATGATGTAATGCTGCATCGGCAATCGATGACGTGGGAAAAGAATTTGATAAATTGTATCCTCATTTTTCTGCAAACCCAAGAAATATCAGATTAGGGCTTGCTACCTGACACGCCCCGATCCCGATATTCCCCGAATATCAGGATAGACACGTGCTGGCCGACACCCGAAGGGTGACGAAAGCCATTTATTGAATGCAAATGCTGAGAATAAAGAATAAATAAAACTTATAAATATAAGATAAAGAGTACGCATTTTAGGAACGTGTTCAGAGCATACAACTAACTAAGACACTAAAAGAAATAATATAAAATTGAATGAACAAAGGAATAGGTCCTACACCGAGAGGACTCGAAGATGCCGATGCGGAAATGCCTTGATGCCAGGATTGTATGCCTCGATTCTAAGTCCTGAAGGGGGCGCAAAACAAACATGAGTGGACCAATTTGATATACATATAGTAAAACAGTTATCAACGTACTAACCCCCAGGTTTTATGAAAACACATATATATCATGATAAACATAGGTTTTCCGAAACCTAGCATGCCGTGCACTGTCTCAAATCATAACTTGTATATATAATAATCTCTAGTGAATGTCTAATATAACTCTCCAGGCCCCATGCCGGCTCTCCATCTCTGAGCAGACAGTCAGAGGAAATAACCCCCAGGCCCAATGCCGGCTCCCCATCCCTGGTCTTAAATGCTAGAGGAAACACCCTACAGGCCCTATGCCAACACCAAACCTTCGCCCGGGACGGACCGGAATCTATCCCTACGTCCCGTAGCGGAAAGGACCACTAGGTAAGTACAAAACCATTGAACATACGTACATTTGAAAGACATCTTCATAGTATAAAGTCATCCATCATCTATACTATAAAGAGGTGTTCGAAACGTATTCTAAATATCATATCGTCATCCATCAGATATTCTATAAGAATACGGGTTATAGGAAAAATAGTAATAATTCAAAATAACCTCAATAGGCACGATATCTCATAAAGCATTTCATAGAACATACTCATCAAATATTGCTTTTCATGTATGCATTCCTATTATAAAACATGCATTTTCAAAGGGGTCCACTCACAGTACTTCGCCGTCGAAAGCTGCGCAGATTAGCGAAGACAAACAAGCCACAACAATTGCCCCTAAGCACATAAAGAGTACATTTAGTAAAACTCTACTCAAACAACTTAATTTGGGAAAATGGACTTTAGAAACGGGTCCAGAACGTCGAAATTAGCCTAGGAGAGGTCTCGGACGAAAACCCGAAAAGTCAACCCAAAGTCAAAGGTCAACGTTGACAGTCAAAGTCAACGATCAACGTTGACCGGGTCAGTCAACGGGTCACGGGTCCGGGTCGGACCAGGTCAAACGAGTTTGGGCTTGGATCCGGGTTGGGCCTTAGGGATTTGGGTTTAGATTTAGGGTTAATGGGTTCGGATTTGGGCTTAGGGCCTCAACAGATATGGCCCAAGGGCCTTTATAATTAAACGATTAAATTAAAACAAAATAAAAGAAAATGGGTTTGGGTTGGGCTCGGCAGAAAGGCCCAAAGGCCTTGGTTTTCTGGAATGTGGGTCGCCGGACCCATTGAAGAAGAAGGCCGGAATTCGGCCGGAAAGTTCCTTAACTTTAAACGGCCATAACTTTGTCAATACTCGACGAAATCAAGTGATTCAAAAAGCGAAGTTATAGTTCTCGAAGAGATGAAGAGAATGGTACCTCGCACGACATCTAACTCGTCGTGGTTTGGCCGGAAAATGCCTCAAAAGCCTCGGAGGTCGCCGGAAACTGGGTAAGATTCAAATGGATATAACTTCTTCAATACTCGATGAAATTGGGTGAAACAAAAAGGAAAGTTGTAGTACTCAGCGAGAAGAAGAGATTGATACCTTGCACGCCAGCCAACTCGCCGTGGTTTAGCCGGAAATTGCCTCAAAAGCCGTCGGACTCGCCGGTAAAACTGGGAAATAAACCTCCGAGTTGTTTCTCACTACAAACCTTCACCAAAGCACCTAAAATGAGTCCTAACTAGAGTTTGATCGATCAATAGGAAGATTAGAGAGAGTTATGAAGCTTACCAAGGTCGAGGGGCGAGAAATCTCGCTGGAGTCGAACTCCAAACAGTGGGGGTACCACTGTACAGAGAGAGAGCGTGACAAGGTGGTGTCGTCGTCGAAGTCTCTTTGGGTGTGGGGTGACTGGGTGTACGCGGGTGTGTGCGATGATACTTGGGGAGGGAAGGAGAGAGTTACAGAGAAAGGGAGAGAGAGGGCTCACAGGTAAAAAAGGAAGAAAAGAGAGAAAGAAGAGGGAGAGAAAGAGAAGAGATAGAGTGTCATAAAAATCAAAAAAGAAAGAAAAAAGGGAAAAGAACCGGGGGACAAAACAGGGGGTGGGCCCCTTGGGCACACCATTTAAGACCCAAAAACCAATTTTAAAAGAAGAAGATCTCGCCCAAGGTGAAATTTCACAAAAATACCCTTTCAATTGGGACCGGTTGTTACACTACCAATGACTTCAATCCATCTGGCTATTGATTGATGAGTTGATCGATTTGTGGAAAAATGTTGTGCGAACGTATGACAATTCCACTAGGAAACGATTTACTCAACAAGCAGCAGTTATATGGACAATTAATGATTTTCCAACTTATGGTATGTTGTTAGACTGGAGTACCAAAGGTTATATGGCATTGCCTTACATGCAATGAAGACACCTCGTCCTTTTGACACGTAAGGAATGTATGTTACTTGGGTCATCGAAGATGGCTCCCCTAGGACCACGAGTGGCATAGCGAGGCTGAAGCATTTGATAGGAAAACAAATTTTGGGCCTAGACCAAGGGAATGGTCCGGAGGTAGGCCAGAGATCACTAATTAGTCAAATGAGCCCATAAATATTGTCAAAGTTGAATAATCTCCAATTTAGGAAGGACCGAGACCAGTGGAATAGCTAAATTTGATGAAAAAGAGTATATTCTTTGAATTGAATGCTAGTCGAAGTTGAAAATCAAACACATTGTGGATCCCATGCATATTGAGAAGAACGTTTGAGACAATGTGGTGGGAACGACTCTAACTATTGAGGGAAAATTGAAGGACACCATTAAGAATCGTATTGGCATGAAAGAAATGGGGATAAGGAGCAACCTATTGGCAGAATGTGTTAGTGGTAAATATTAAGAAGAGACACACCAATGATACCTTTAAGCCAGATGGCTAGAAAAGATTCTTGAAGTGGCTGCAAAGTGTGAATTTTCCAGATGGGTGCACTAGCAATATATCAAAATGGACTATGGCACATTGCCAGGTTTGAAGAACCATAACTGTTATGTGTTACTGCAGAGGCTCTTTCCGGTTAGTGATTGTTCCTATTTAGACAATGAGGTTGTTGAGACGATTGTATATTTGTCTCAGTTCTTCCAGCAACTATGTGCTAAAACGTTGCGAAACCCAAATATTTTGCTTGTAGTGTCACATCCCGGCCCAGGCCCCCACCACATCTCGGGCTCGACTCCACCGTAACACAATATTGTCCGCTTTGGGCCCCGACCACGCCCTCACGGTTTTGTTTCTGGGAACTCACACGAGAACTTTCCAGTGGGTCACCCATCCTGGGATTACTGTCACGCGAACTCGCTTAACTTCGGAGTTCCGATGGAACCCGAAGCCAATGAGCTCCCAAAAAGCCTTGTGCTAGGTAGAGATTGGAATATACATATAGGGCTTAAAGGATCCACTCCCTGGGCGATGTGGGATGTTACAATCCACCCTTTTTAGGGGCCCGACGTCCTCATCGGCACACTTCCAGCCAGGGATTGGCTTTGATACCAAATTGTCACATCCTGGCCCGGGCCCCCACCACATCCCGGGCTCAACTCCACTGTAGCACGATATTGTCCGCTTTGGGCCCCGACCACGCCCTCATGGTTTTGTTTCTGGGAACTCACACGAGAACTTCCCGGTGGGTCACCCATCCTGGGATTGCTCTTGTGCAAACTCACATAACTTCAGAGTTCCGATGGAACCTGAAGCCAGTGAGCTCCCAAAAGGTCTTGTGCTAGGTAGAGATGAGAATATACATATAGGGCTTAGAGGATCCACTCTATGGGCGATGTGGGATGTTACATGTAGCACCACCCTACAACAAAGAGAACTAGAAGAACAAATCAACAAACTTTTAAACAAGAGTAAGGCACTTGAAAACGAGTTTACAACTCAAATTTTAATATTATATCTTAAACAACTTCTACTTCTTTTTTACCTTATAAATACAAGTATTTATGGCTTACAACTTAAAGTGAGAAATATAAAATGACAAATGAAATAAAATTTAGAATAAAACTCTTAAGGAACTAAAAGATTTCAGTAACTATTGGAAATCTCATAAGCCACAACTTTAAAGCAGCATACATGCATTATCTCTTAAAATACATGTATATTATTATAACACTCAATTTCTTGATGCCATACCTGCCACTAATTTCATATGATAATGTCTTTGGTCCATGGCCTGCATAAAAAGAGATGAGAGAGAGAATCCCGAAGAGACGCAGGAATGAGAGAAAAGAGGAAGGAGAGAGAGGGAGAGAGAGGGAGAGACAGGACAAATGAATCGGGAAGGCTGAAAAACAAAAACTCTAAAGCCCAACTTTTGTTGTTGTTGCTGTTTTTTTTTTTTAACAAACGATATTATCTACACTAAATAAAAAGAGGTGAGCTAAGCCTCACAATGGGCTAACAATAATGTGGTTTAAATTCGCCTTTGATTCGCCTTTGATGAGAATTGCACCTAAGATCACTCACTTACAAGTGAAGAGGAATACTATTATATTGTAGTACTAAGTGGCTGTTGTTTCTCAATTATAAGAGTTGTTTCTAACTTTTTTTTAGGGCCAATATTGCAAAATGAGCTTAACAAACAAGTTTTTTTAGGCTTGTAACTTATGAATAGTTTTTTAGTTAAAAAAGTTAAATTCAAACCAATAACAAATGGACCCCAAATAACTTCTCATTCCGAGCTCATGGAAACTCTTGGAGCTTGTTGAAATACCATATAACATACATGTCTGCATAACATTATTGTTTTTTTTTTCTTTTCTTTTTTTTTGTCATGAACAAGATTAATCTGATTGATTGCAAATTATAACAGATCACAAACAATGCATACCCAAAAAAATCACAAAGTAAATCTAGGTTGCAACTTATTTGCATTATAAGGTCTCAAATATGTTACTATATATGAATTAAAGGAGTCTTATCAAATAAAGCCTTGTATGGAGAGTTCATTTTGAGTGACTGAAAAGGCATTATGTTGCATGGTATCCAAATTAAATGTGTAGCATTCAATAGTGTAACAGCACGGATACATATCTATGTTTGTATTTTACTAGTCAAGTTGTCGAGTGTAAGGGCAAGACACCAACTGTAAAACTCCCTTGGAATCCAAGAAATTAGCGAAAGCCTTGCTCAGAATTGTCTCCACCACCATCTGATAAAGTCCATTTCCACTCCTTCCTTGATATAGTATTGTTTTTGTTGCCTTATTCTTGCACAGATGGATCTACGCGGAAATGTTTTTCTTATCACAAGACTTGTGTGTGATAAAAACATAATATATGCACAATTTCTTTACAAAAATTAAATTCATGGTAATTTTTAGAACATGAAAAACATTTCTCAAATAAAGTTGATAGGCATGAGTATAAAGTTGATAAAAAAAAAACATATCAAAATACTAATTTATACACAAATTTGGATCACATAACGTACCAATGATGTACCAATAATGTACCAAATTATTGGTACGCTATATATGGGCATGTGTGTGTGTGTGTATCATGTATGTAATATCATTTGGAGTACCTCAACTTTTTCAAATTATTTAAAATCAAATTCTAATTGAATACATCTGGAATGTTATAAACTTCTTTAAAATCTTAATTGAATACACCAGAGTTCTAAATTTTTTAATAAATTATCTTAAAATCATGATTGAATACTGCTAGATTCATTAAAAGAATTAAAATCCTTCAAAATCCCAATTGAATACACTCTCCTTAAGCATTCAAAAATCTCACATCTCCTCCTGAGATTTCGAGGGAATTGAATAAAAAAAAATTCATGGAATCAATACAAATCAATTAAACTGTCACATCCCTCCTCCTGAGTTTCGACAAAATCAATACAAATCAATTCACAAATCTCACATCTCCTCCTGAGATTACGTTTAAAGTACTTCGTCGAAACTCATAAAAAAGTTACTTCATCCAACACACAACTTTTTAAGGTTTTTTTTTTTTTTTTTTTTTTTTTTTTTGGGTGAACCACAACTTTATAAGTTTACACAAGTACAATGTGAATATAAGCTCCAACAAGGTTAATTCTTTTACCCCTTTTACAAAACGAGAAGGTGACATGCGACAAGAAGCAACGTCAGAGACGCACTACAAAGACCAACAAACAAAACATCTGCACGCACGCCGCAGCAATACTTATATAAACAACGTTAAAACATGATTTTATTTTTTACTACAACGATATATTTTACACTAAGGGAAGAGAGAGTTCGGCTAAATCACACAATAGACAACTTAATTTAGTATCAAATTCGCCATCCATGAGATTCGAACCTAAAACTTCTCACTTACAAGTGAAGATGAATATTACCAGATCGTAATACTGAGTGGTTAAAGTATGACTTTAATCTTTGAAAAATACATTAGGCGTGACTTGTTAGTGAATGTTTAATTAAATAATAATATTTTTTTTTTCAAAGACAGGAATATAAAAACACCACGCATGCATAAAACAGCAGTGAGCATGACTTGAGTGTTAGGTGTAACCAAGGTCTAAAATATTGATGATATCGGAAATATCGGTAGTCCAAAAACACGGAAATTTCGATGGAAATATCGGGATATTATCGATATCGATAACAATTGAATAAAAACCACGGAAATTGTAAAAAAAACTTGGAAATTTTTATTGAAACTTTGCAGGATGTTTATTTAGTCAATTATCTATTAGTTTATCATAAAAAAATTGGAAGGAAATGCATTGCATGATGGATTTAACTGATTTAAGTTGATTATATAGCGAGCTGGCAAACATTGCGAGTGTAGAAAATATATAAATATTTTAGCATATTTTCACAAAAATATAAGTGATATGGTGGTCAAGGTGTTGAAGGAGTAAAATGGAAGGGGTTCGAATCCCCTTGGTGTTTTTTTAAATATAGAAATTTAAAAAATACGGAAATTTCGATGGAAATATCGATGACATTGGAAATATCGTACTCCAAAAACACGGAAATTTCGATGAAAATATCAGGATATTATAGATATTTTAGACCATGGGTGTAACTACATGCGTACATGGCATTTGGCATGCCCCCAAAGAAAAAACTCCGCACGCAAATAGTCATCACACTAGAAAATTTAATTATTCCATGCTTCACATTGTCAACACACTTGGAGTTTGGTTCTTTTACCTTCTTAGAAAAACTTAGTGGATTGTCAATGGATTTTAAAAAATAAGATAATTCAAACGCTTCTATAGCAAGGCATACGACAAGATTAGTTGCCAAAGATTTAACCAAGAACTTGGTTTGAACTATGGCAAAACATTCAGACTTGTGGTTAAACCAACATCCGTGAGATTGGTTTAACTCTGAGCAGCTTACTTCAATTGGAACCTCAGACAATTAGATTTTAGGCCATTTCCAACCGAGGGCTGGCAAGAGGGCTCATTTTAGCCATCTGGCCATCCAAAAAATTAATATTTTAATGAACAGTAGAGGACCGTATTTGCCTCCATCTCCAACCGAGGACCAAAGGACCATAGGGCTCATTTTAGCCCTGTCACAAAAAATCGTCTCCAATTGAGTGCCAAAGGGCCATAAGGCTAAACATATTGTTTAATGTTACTTAATTTAATTTAATGTTGTATAATGACTTAGGAAGTTATAGGAAAAAAAAATAGAATTTCAAAAAATATGAAAAAAGTTTTGTAAAATAGAAGTTAAAGGAAAAAATAGAATTTAAAAAAAAAATATGAATTTTTTTTTGTAAAATAGAAGTTATAGGAAAAAAATAGAATGAAGTGAGATAGTATGGAATTGTGAAAATTATGTGAGAAATGGTGTATGAATGACTTAGGTATTTATAGGAAAAAAAAAGGTTTAAATTCATTAAAAAAAAATTGAATACAACGACTAGTCAGCTAGCCGTTGGATTCAAATTTTTGTTTAAGCATTCATGTCGGTTATATCCGACACGATTGCTGCAATTTCTAGCCAGCCCTTTGGCCCTTTCAGATTCCGTGGGGCCCACGAGCCCTATGGTCTTACCCTCGGTTGGAGACAATTTTTAAGCAATTTTCAGCCCTCTGGACCATTCGATTGGAAAATGACCTTAGTACTTTTAAATTCATGCTCTTGATGGAGAAAGTCTTACGTTGAAAGCCAAACCTCCTTATTCGTCCGCCTTGAATTCAAAAATTATCACATGGTCCCACCATTTTTTAATTTGAGATCCCCACCATTCCATGTATTGACACTCAATAATTCTCTTCTCTTCTTCGTTCTCTTTCTATTTAAACAGTTATGATTAAGCCACGTCAACATCTTATATTAGTTTTTTAATAAAGATAATAAGACAAAAGGTAAAGTTTGAGAATAGGAGAGGAAAGGAGATGAGAATAGTATAATAGAGAATTCTACTCCCTCAATATTGGGGTGTGGACCTGTGAGGGCCGTACCCATATACAAATGTGGATACCAAAATCCCGTACCCATATACAAATGTGGATACCAAAATCCATGGACTCAGCTCACCAAGGCTCCACCTAATCCGCTAACAACCACCCACGCCTCGTGACACACGGGAAAGAAAACCAGCGGGCCCTTAAGACCACATTAATAGACGAAACTACCCCTCATCCATTACGCATAATCCTAATGATGCGCCCAAGCATATTCCAAATTCCTAGACCAGAACCGTAATTCCGCCCGATAACGTGGGCCCAAGCAAATGGAATCCACAGACGCCACGCCCTTGGGCAACAAGGAAAGCCGCACTTAAATCTTACCCCAAAAATCCGAAAGGCTAAAACGCAGTTTACACTCTCCGTTGTGCCGATTTCGATAATATCCAGAAAATATGGGCAGGAAGTTTTTCGTCGGCGGCAACTGGAAATGCGTGAGTTCTTCGATTCGTTATGTCCTATGTGTTTTTTTTTTCTTTCAATCTGTTTGGTTACTGAGAAAGTCGAAGAAATTCACGGAAAATAATCAGATTCCGATACTTTCTCAGCAACCAAACAGATCCTTGTTTTTTCGATTCCGATTTGTTTTATGCTCTGATTTCTTTCGAACCGAGTGATGATTTAGTTAAATCTGAACTGATTCTGAATATGTGTGTAGAACGGAACCTTCGATGAGGTGAAGAAGATCGTGAACATACTCAATGAGGGACAAGTTCCATCGCAAGATGTTGTGGGTGAGTTGATTGCTCCGATTATTTACTTCCGATTTCAATCTGATTTATTTGCCTTTTTCTGCTTCAATCAACTGATGAGATTTACTCATCTGTGTGAGTTATCAAACCGTTAATTTGTTCTGTGGCTTTTTCTGATTGCAGAGGTTGTGGTTAGCCCACCGTATGTGTTTCTTCCGGTGGTGAAGAGTTCATTGAGGCCCGAATTCCATGTCGCTGCACAGAACTGCTGGGTTAAGAAGGGTGGTGCCTTCACTGGTGAAGTTAGGTGTGTATATTTATGATTTACTAGCTTTCGGTTCGTTGCAGTGTTGACATCTGGATTTAACTCGGTGAATTGTAGAAATTGAGAATGTATATTGCTGATTTTTGTGTAGTTTTAACGATTTGATGATGTGCCTAGAAATTGATACTTTAATTAGAGATGTAATTATATTGCTGATAAGGAAATATGCATCTGTTCTGATGTAAAAAAAAATTGAATACATTAGAACAAAGCATCAATCTGTGAAGATCGTTTGTTTACAAAACCCTTATCACTTAGTTTCGACTTTCCGGAAATATTTTAGATGATGAGTGATGAATTAGTAGTGACAAATTCAATGAGCTGTAGGCATATAAGCATGAATATATTGAATGTGCATCATACATGTCTTGTCTATTGAAATTTTATTTTTCAGTTTGCATTTTACTCTGATTAAGTAAATTTAAAAGATTTGTTGTGTATATTCAGTGCTGAGATGCTAGTCAATCTCGAGGTTCCATGGGTCATTCTGGGTCATTCGGAAAGAAGACTGATTTTGGGTGAATCCAATGAGGTATGCTTCCCCTTCCTCTGTATTGTTAATCAATTTATCAATAATGACTGCATAATAGTTTCTCATATATCACACACTTCGTTCAGTTTGTTGCGGATAAGGTTGCATACGCACTTTCTCAAGGTTTGAAGGTGATAGCTTGTGTCGGTGAGACCCTTGAGCAGCGAGAAGCTGGCACAACCGTGGAGGTTGTTGCCGCACAAACCAAGGCAATTGCAGGTACATAATGCATATCAGAACTCCGTTTTATTGGCCTACTGTTAGTTTGAAGAATATTTGTTGTGTTGTGACTTGTGAGTCTGCTTAATTTTCTTTCTATACTCATCTAAATGATGCTTTCTATTGCAGAGAAAGTGAAAGATTGGACCAATATAGTTTTGGCATATGAGCCTGTGTGGGCCATTGGAACTGGGAAAGTTGCATCTCCAGCTCAGGCTCAGGAAGTAAGTGGTGCCTTTATCTGATTATCTGGATGTGGTTTTGTATATTAGCTTCAGTTTGAACTCAATGTTGTTTGTTTATGTTAGAGCAAGGGAAAAAAATGTTCTTGGTAAAAAATAAAAATGGGCACAATTCGAGGAGATTGTGTAGCCTTCTTTGTCTTTAAGGTCTGATAAAACTGAATTAAACGGTGCTTGAATGAGCAATTCTTTCAAAACTATCACCAACCCACTTTTGGGGTTGGGATTTCCTGGGTCATATACTGATATTATGCATATGTTATATGTATGCATTTGTGTATGTATATACATATTTCACCATCTGTGTTTCACACAAATGTTTCTCCATACAACAGGTGCATTCTGAATTGAGGAAATGGCTTCAAGCAAACGTCAGTTCTGAAGTTGCTGCATCAACCCGCATTATTTATGGAGGTATGTTTCACACCTCTACTGCATCATTTTGTTGTTTATCTGCTTGGACATCCCATCCTTTTCTCACTTACAACTCTGAATCAACTAAAATATATTTCTGTTGACTGATGAGCTTTTCCCCCCTCCAAGACGAATAATATCTATAGAACTAATAAAAGAGTCGGTGACATTTTGAAAAGTTGTATAACTCTCCCAATAATTCAGCATTATGACAATTTGTATACATGTTTCTTTACCCTAGAGCATGGACTTTTAAATCTCCATTCTGCTTATATACAAAAATGGATGCTTATTAAAACATAGTTCACTATGACTGAGTTGGGTGAAAGATTGAAATTCGAAAGGGGTTAGAGGGTAGGATTAATCTGTTGTATGGATGGAAGCTATCATGTGCCAAAGTCATTTTGAGTTATAAACATATTTGTTCTCTTGCGAAGCATTCATTATGTCTTTGTGTTTGATTTAAGGAGTCCACTCAGTTATCATGGCTTTCTGTTGACTTATCTTTTTCTGTTCCCTTTCACAACAATTGGCTGAATCGAATAATTTTTTCAGGGTCTGTGAATGGTGCAAACAGCAAAGAGCTGGCTGGTCAGCCTGATATTGACGGATTTTTGGTTGGTGGAGCTTCTCTGAAGGTAATGTTCATTCGCAATGCATACTAAATACGCATGCTATGTTTCGTTAGTAAAATAAAAGCTTTCTTATCACCGAGTTTATCAACATTTGTGATTCTGTTGTGCTTATTGTCTCCAGCCTGAGTTCATCGACATCATCAAGTCAGCGGAGGTGAAGAAGAGTGCCTAAAGACTGAAGAGTTGGACCTGATGAGAGTAGTGTGACTGTTAGATCTCTTGTCTGGGAGGTAGCGAATCTTTTCCGTACAATTTTACAGAGACTCGTTTGAGGAAATAATTATGCTATTTTTTGTTCAGCAGAATCAGCACCTAGATATGGGTTTTTTTCTGTATTAATAAATATTCTCAAGTGTTAATGCTTTTAATTCAAGTTTTTTCGCTCTCCACATCCAAATTTTCCAGTTTATTTGATCAAAGAAAATTGAAATTATTGTAGCTTGAGTGATTTGTGGCAGCACTGCGCTCGCACAGTCAAGTGATTTCTGCACGTTCTTTTTGTCCCATGCACAACAAACAAACAATAGTAAAAAATGTGTGCGGAAATTATTTTTCTCAAAACTGTGCTTCTAGTGGGCGCTAACGAAAAGAATGTGGAATGGGCTTCACGGAGTGGAGGCACCTTTTGTTCTACCCAAAAAGGAGTTTTATGGTTTCATGCTGATGGCCCATGAGGTTAGGCTGCATCTATAAGTTACACATTTAAATAAGGGAGTTTTAACGAAACATTTTCGGTACTGTTTACTTTTAACGAAAATGACATTTTTACTTTAAAAAGTCATTCCTAGTACTATTCACTTATAACACATTTTTGTCATTTTGATTAAAACTCAAAATTTTCAAGTCTTTTTCATTAGCTTTCTTTTTAAATAAGGGAACTTTAACGAAAAGCTTCCGGTACTGTTCACTTTAATGAAAAATCATATTTTTACACTAAAAAGTCAATCCTAGTACTATTCACTTCACTTTTTATTTTGTCCTTATCGTTGAAACTCAAAATTTTTAAGCCATTTTCATTAATTTTCCTTTTAAATAAAGGTAAATCATTTAACCTAACGGAATCTGACAGCTCTTGTTAAAATGTGTAATTACTGATTGGCTCGTGTTCAAGGCTGCATATTGTCATGTTGGATTATTGATAGACTCGTGTTCGATCATAGTTTTAGATGTGCATAGAAATAACTCGCGTTTGATATTGTAATTTGCGAGTAAGTAAGATTGAGTGCTTCCACTAAAAGGAGCCAAGTAATTTTGTCCCATGTTTAGTACGTAAGAGTGACGTCCTCGAATCGGTTTAGATTTTAGTGGATCCTATCCTCTTTATGTTTCTTGTTTGTAGTCAAATCCTTGAAATTGCTAGTCCTTTTTATCTTGCGAGTCCAAAAGGACCACTTTCTATGAGAGGATTGTATTCGTGTGGTGCCCCCGAATATATCTATACAGATTTTGGAGTTGACTTATGGCGCATATGACACTGAAACATTTCCTCTTCTCTGCCACTTGCTGTGACTTTTGTAATGAGCTTTCACAACTTCCCATATCTTCCGAAGATATTACTCATACAATGCATGAATGTTGTAATTACAATGAAATGAACATGAATGCTAGACTACACTCGTATGCATGACTATGAGCCGTTAATGTATATAGGTCTAAATCAAAGCTCAAAATGATCCACTGCCATTGTTGCACTGAATTATGTGTGATAGCTGAGCCTAAAATCTATTAGAAAAAGAAGATTCTCAGTTGTACTCAAAGATACGTATTCCTTTTATGATCAAATGTAAAATATTATCGAAAGAATCTGATTGATGTAACTAGCGAAAATAAGAATGACTCATTCCGCTTTGATTCCACTTTGAGGAGCCAAAGATTTTCCTTTCGTGTTGAAAATCAGATCCTCGAATTGCTTTAGTTAGGCCGATCCTTTATCTTGTGAGTCTAAAGGATCACTTTCTATTAGGGATTCATGTTTATATTGATTAACAGTGGATATGACACTGAAACATTTGTTGTGACTTTTTTAATGAGCTTTCACAAGATCCAATATCTTGCAAAGATATTATTTATACAATGCATGCATGGATGTTGTGATTACAATGAAACAAAAAATGAATGTTAGGCTCAATCGTTTACTTTCAGAATGCGATCGTGAGTTATTAATGTAAGTTATCTTGGTCATATGATCGAACTACGCGCATTATGAGACCAAACTACTCATCGAAAAACTAAGCCTAGCGTATCCTCAACTATATGTAAGAATTTTTAGCTTACGATGAATCGATGAGGTAGTTGCCATCGTTGACTTACACTTTCTCTGTCCGAAAAAGCATGAGAGTCGCCGAGAGCCATTGCTCTCGTGAGTTGCTGTCGTTGCTCATATTCTAAATGTGACCCCTATTTTACGTGCCTATGGCCTGTCCTTTAATAATATTTAATTTTCCATATAATATTTTGGATCAGAAATTCGATTAGGGGAGTTAGCTGAGCACAAGAATAATTAAAATTAACTATTAGCATGAGGTGAAGGATTACCAAACATACAGACTTTAATCAATCTCTAATCACAATTATATATTTATAAAATTAAGTCACAATATTTAACATATCTTTTGCACCCTTTGGAAAGTCAAAACTTTAAGCTACGGCTGAAGAAAAAGTCAAACAATGACTCATTTTCTTGGCCTTTTTTTCTACGTAAAAATTCATCCATTTCACACTATGTAACGGCCTCAACCACTATTTTTTTTCTTTATTTGGCTCAAATTCTTCATCAATTGAATATTTGTTTCGAAAATGTTAAATGCACTGTAATATTTTTTTTTTTACTGACATGGAAAAATCAAGTTATTTATTTTCAGCGACTCGAGGTAAAAAGGTAGAAGAATACATAGGAAGACTTGAAAAGAGACTTTATGAAAAGACATGGAGTACTTGCAATTGCAGTTAGTTAGTGGAAGACTTGGCGCAAGACCAATCCCTATCGTTCTAGAATTATACAAGCGCCCTATTTAGTGAGATAAGGTTTCGTTGTTGTTCTTGACATTGTTTATAGGTTTTTTTTTTTTTTTTTTTTTTTTTTTTGAGAAAAACATTGTTTATAGTTTTTTTTATAGAATAATTTGATCTGGCTGAATATTTTGATATGTTAAATTTTATGACAGCCTAATATTTTGACCCCATAGAAAAATCAAAACAAATATTTGACTGTCTATTTCTAATTTTTCTATTTTCTACCCACTTGTTCTGTCCGTACGAAATGGGAACTTTTATGATCCTTCATCATTTTCTATTTAACTTGTACACCAATTAAATTCAAAGAATATTTTAGTTTTTGTGGTCATTTTCATGCATTTTCTGTTAATAAAAACGGTAGATTTGCTGTTTTTTTTTTTAAAAAAAGGTAGATTTGCCACGTAATACTACGGTCTAGTAGTATTCCTCTTCACTTGTAAGTGAGAGGTTTTAGGTTCGATTATCGCCAAATGTGAATTTGAACTATATTATTTCTAATCCATTGTGAGGCTAAACTCATCCATACCCTTTAGCGTAGATAATATCGTTTGCTCAAAAAAGAAAAGGTAGATTTTGTTTTAAGAATTTTTTAAGAGTTTGGATGCCAATAGAATGAGAGGTTTTTCAGTATGCTCAGAATACGAGTATATATGCCATGCTGTGCACCATCATTATACAAATGAAAAAACACTTGAAAATAATTTTTTTTTCTTCACTTATATATGAAGACTTGGAGCACATTGAAAAATTTCGCAAAAGGAGCCAGCCGACCAACAGTTAAGATACAATTTATAGAATGAGGATCTTCTTCAAATCCTCTTTACGAGGATCCGATGATCCGCCAATCACCTACGTTTATCGTATATCGTGCGGTCAGTTTTCATCATGTACTGTCTATATTCAATTTTAAATAAAAAAAATTACAATAATTTATGACATCACGATATACGATAAACGAACGTAATTAAAGAATTCTCAAAATCCTCACAAAAATATCCGGAGAGAATTCTCATTCCAATTTCTATTCCAAAGGGCGACCGCTGTGACTGACGCATTGGCTGACGAGAGAAGCCCACTAAAGCAGCGACAAGAAGTCAAGTATGAGATTAAATTATTAATTAATCAATACAATTGCACTCAAACCTCTGAAAAGGAAGACATTTGTTGTATTATTTATTGTGTTATGATGATTAATGAACTACAGCTACTAAACGTTTAGGAATATCATTCTCTTGCTTTCTAATCCCTCTCTAGTTTTTTCTTCTCTCTTTTTTAATATTTAAAACGGTTACGATTAAGCTACAAATTTTTTATATATAGAAAGGGATAAAAAAGTGAGAGAGAAGGGGAGAAAAAAGAATGATAATAAAATGAGAGAGAATTCTACTCTAACATTTTAAGGCAAAAGTAACTACTCTTCGTATATAAAAAGTGATTCATATTTGTTCCTGAATCACAATAAAACTAGAGAAGTTTTATGCACGCTTGCTATATGCGGATATTTAAGGAGAAACGATTCATTTCCTTTAAAAACTAAATATTTTTCATCGGGGAAATCTCGCACGAAATCGCTTTAAGTGTAAATATCTTTTTTTTTTGTGAAGAATACGAATCTCATGACAACATGAATTACAATATACAATGAATGGTTCTACGTACTATTTAATATACAGAAGTTGTTTATGATAAAATCTCACACATTTAAAGTGTTGTAACTGATGTTTAAGGAAAATATCAAAGTATTTAGTAGGGAGCCGATGATCCATCTGTTAGGAATAACTCTCATGGCTAGTCATTATCATGAACAATTAAACCAACATTAAACCCGTAACTTGAGTGAGAGTTGGCTTTAGTTTCACCTTTTACAAGAATTACATGGAAGAGAAGTAAAACGCACAGCAGAGGCTGCAGCCATGCAAAGCTGTCACACGCACCCATGTGAGAGAGAGAGAGAGAGAGAGAGAGAGAGAGAGAGAGAGAGAGAGAGAGAGAGAGAGAGAGAGCACGTAAGTTGGATAAGCCCCATCGAGCACTCTTTTCTTTTACCGTTTTCCAATCCACCAACGTGCTGCGTGAAGATAAAGAAAACACCAAAAGAAACGCTCAAGTGGGGCATGGCAAGTCAAACCTCTCACACTTTTGTCCTTCCCGAAGGTCGAATAAAAGAACTTTCCCAGCAACCAAATACCCACACATATACCTCAAAAATCTTCCATGTTCAAAGCACGGAGCTTTTCTTTAATTTCTTCAATATTTTCCACTATTCAATTGCTGAGTTATTTCGTGCTCTTGACAGCTAGGTGTTTGTGAAAAAGCCTAGCCGAGAGAGAGAGAGAGAGAGAGCGTTCACACTGATTGGTGAGACCATCATATTTGATTCACGGTCTTCTGCTTTTGCTTGCGCTTTGCAACTTGTTTGCAAACTTGGGTTTCTATTTTTTCCTCCTCTTCTGGCAGTTGGGTCTCGAAAGACCCGTTCTTGGGACGTTTTCTGGTGATGGGTTCTTGCTTAAGTTCTAGAATTAAAGCTGACAGCCCCCATCATAATGGTAATTAAGTTTCATCAAGTTTAAGATTCATCATTTAGTTTCTGATTAACTCTGTTAATTATAAGTTTGGAACTTTGATCAAAGTTGGTTGTGTTTGATTAATGCAACATGCAGTTTTGGAGTTTATAGCAGCTATAGCTTAGCTTGCTTTTTTTCTTTTTTGGCTGAAATACTTGATTTTTGTTTGGGAATTTTGTTCTGATGCTCTTCTGATGAGTCCTGCTTCTTGGTTTATGTGACTTTTACTGCTCTGGTTTAAGATATTGAAATTTCAAGGAGAAACTTGAAATTTAGCTGTAATTAATGATGAACTTCGTAATTTTCCATTTTTGTTCTGTTTAAACTTCCTCAAATGGAAAAGCTTGGCTTCCATTTCTTTTGCTATATAGAGGATTATCAAAGGTTAGACCTTTTGAAACCACAACCTTTTACGTTCGTTTCGATCAAGTTCAACTCAGATTTGCATGGACTTGCTGGTTTTTATTACACCATTTTGTTGTTTTGGTTTGGATTATTTTCTCTAGAATTTAATGGAGCTCGGATATTTTGCCCGTCAATTGGGGAATGGGGGTCTAGAGGTTTCGAAGCAAGACCTCTTGGAACCGAACCTTGAGCACCATGTTAGATTACCATAGTACTTCATAAGCTGTGGCATCATCCGAAGCTAACCATTTTGTTGTTGAAAGTCAATCGATGCCAAATTTGAGATTTAAGTTTTTGTATTATATACAGGAGCAACTACCTTAGCCTTACTCTTTTATATTGTGATGTTATAGATTCTTTTTAGAACTTATATATGATGACTGAATGTTGAGTATTATATGGTATTTGAAATGTGTAGGATTACATTCAAATAACAAGGTGTCGTCTGTCTCAGTGACTTCAACTCCTCGGACAGAGGACGAGATCTTGCAATCCTGCAATTTGAAGAGCTTCGCCTTTAATGAACTGAAAACTGCCACCAGGAACTTCCGTCCTGATAGTATGGTGGGTGAAGGTGGTTTCGGCTCTGTTTATAAGGGGTGGGTTGATGAGAATTCATTAACAGCTGCCAAGCCCGGTACTGGCTTGGTTATTGCTGTGAAAAGGCTTAACCAAGAAGGTCTCCAGGGTCACAAAGAATGGTTGGTGAGTATCACTTCTGTCCTTCTTTTGCTTACAGGCAGGCACTTTCCGAATATCTTATTGATTTGTTTTTGGTGCAATCAAATATTTGAAAATCTAATATGCATTGATCATCAATTTCTCAAAGTCCCCCATAGAGGAATAGATGTGTTTAGGTCGAAAGGCTAATATATTTAACCAATCTTAATGAATCTTCTTCCGTTATAGTTGTTGCATGTATATAACGTTACACGTAATATTTTCACAGAATAATTTATTAACTTTGTGGAGCCTCTTGAACTATAGACGGAAATCAACTACCTTGGGCAGCTGCATCACGAAAATCTTGTAAGGTTGATTGGTTACTGCTTAGAGGATGACCACCGTCTTTTGGTGTATGAATTTATGCCTCGTGGAAGCTTGGATAACCATCTATTTAGAAGTGAGTTAAGAACTTCCTTCACTCTTTAGCCTTTTGATCTATTAAAGTAAGACATTGTTAAGGATATCAAATATTTCAGTATGAACTATGTAAGTATAATTTAGTGACTTAAAAATGTTATTGGTGGAACAGGGGCGTCTTACTTTCAACCGCTTTCCTGGAACCTTCGAATGAAGATTGCTTTCGGTGCTGCTAAGGGCGTAGCATTTCTTCACAGTGACGAGGCAAAAGTGATATATCGGGACTTCAAAACTGCTAATATCCTGCTGGATTCGGTAACTGAAACTTTTAGTTGTTGAGTTTTATTGCTTCTAGAAGAATTCTGGTAAGACTTTCTCACACAATTTTAATTGAAAAACAACAGACCTACAATGCCAAACTTTCTGATTTTGGTCTAGCCAAGGATGGCCCAGCCGGTGATAAAAGCCATGTCTCAACAAGAGTCATGGGGACATATGGTTACGCAGCGCCCGAGTATATGTCCACAGGTACGTTTAGTTACAGCATTGAGTTCACATACAAAAGCAACCTACCCTTAAAAATGGGGGATATTTGTTTACAGCTTCATCTACCTTTCACCAAAGTTGTAACCAAATATTTCTAGGTTCTAACCACAGCCAGGCTTCGATCAATTTTAGAAAGAAAGAAAAAAGACTAATACCGTCATGGACTATGACATTATCCAGTCTTCGTATGTAGTACATTGGTGTCTGTTTCCCATTTACTTCATTTCTACTCAATACCTATGTTGCATCTGAAACCTTCTGCTACAGCCTACATATTATCCTGCCCTTCCTCGAAGATTTCCCTTGTGCAGTACCCTAATGAATGACCGGCTTTTGGTTTTAATTTTCCTGTTCATTTTTTTCACCTCCATATAGTTGCAGAAAGTTCCGCTGTACTTTTTGGATACGTGATTGACTTACTCCTCACTTCGCTGTGGTAGGTAAAAATCTGTTGAAACAATTTGTTCTCCTTAGATTACTTTGTTTTCCTATCACACTTCTGCTTAAAAGAGCTTTCGTCCCGATGTCTTCCACATCTTGATCAGTGCTGCAGCAACCATATAGCTGTATTTTCTTCTTAAATATGACCAGAATGCATGATTGCTCCCTGCTGATCCTTATTTCTTTTTTTTAGGTCATTTAACTGCGAAAAGTGACGTGTATAGCTTTGGGGTTGTTATGCTCGAACTATTGTCTGGCAGACGAGCTGTGGACAAGAACCGGCCATCGGGAGAACACAATTTAGTTGAGTGGGCCAAACCTTACCTTGCAAGCAAACGCAAAGTTATTCAAATTTTTGACGGTCGTGTTGAAGGCCAGTACTCTTTGGATGAAGCTCTCAGAGCTGTTAACCTTGCAATTCGATGCTTAGCTGTAGAACCCAGGTTTAGGCCAACCATGGATGACGTGGTAAAAGCTTTGGAGCAACTTCAGGAGCCCAGTGACTCGGAGGGCTCAGGTATCTCCCAAAATGAACATCGCCCAAACCCTCATGCAAATTCAAACCACGCCCCCAAACATCGCAGACACAGCATCAACGGAGTCAACAATGCAGCAACTCCTCATCGTCCCAGGGCATCCGCTTCCCGCACCCCAGCATGAGACATTCATCATCCATGCATGCTTTATCATTAGTTTGATTGGTTCAAAGGAAAACTGGGATTCAGTCTGAAAGGAAAGGGAGGGAAAAGAAATAGGAAGAAGAAAGTGGAAGGAAGAGGATAGTCTGTATATTGAATACTGTATCTTGTAACGAGTATGTAACTGCAGACAGTTGATTATTTGTACAATTTTGTTTTGTGAATGCCTTCCTGGTTACTTTTCTCTCAAGCATTTTTTGTTTCTGAGCCTGGAATATGAGGAACTAAGCAGACCACATCAAGCTGAGGTTTTGGCCACTCACACTTTTCACCTTGTCCAACCCAAACAAAGCTCCAGAATGATGACAGACCATCAACGCCGCTAGTTCAATGCCTCTCGCGCGCATGGTCCATATTTCCGCCATGCCAGCGCCAAGCATGGACCTCTCTGTACAGCTTCTACTCAAGCAGCTCGTACGTAGAAATCGTATTTCACTTGTATGCCCCTTACCCATTCATTACTGTGTATTTCCAATTTTGAGAGTCGAAATGTAGCTGGCAGCATTTCACTTATAATCTTCCACTAGAACTGTAAGGGGCAACCACAGAGGTGCGCCCCTCCAAAAATAGGCGTATGCCACTTCGAGCGTCGACCACACGGTATTCTTTAGTAAAAGGCGAAAGAATAGTTCTCTTTGTGCTCAACGCATGGCTCCGTGAATGGTGGCATTGCAAGCAGCTTTATTTTATATTGCCTATTCTAGGTCGTTCTTCCCGCTCTCGTCGATGTGGGACTTACCTACCGCTTAGGTAATTGCAGTTCAACAAAAACTGTCTGCACAAGAAAACTTGGCTCAACAAAAAGTTTAGCTCCAATTCTTTTTGTCGTCTGCCTGCTTACATTTAGCCTTCACAAATCATCTCCCATTATTTCCCCTTGATTTGATAAACTAACTGAAGCTCCATGATTAAATTAAACTTCCAAGTCCCAAACCAAGTTTCATGAAGAACCAGTTTCTAGCGAACTCTCATTTTGTTTTTCTTCTGTTGGAGATAATTATATGAATGATAAGCAGCAGTCGATTGCGAAAGGCGACCTCAGGTGGTTAAGATGGGAACAGTATCGGTGTTGGACCAGTTAGCCAGCGGGCATGCATCGCCTGTTGGAAATTTCAAAACTCATTCTGTTATTAGTTTTTTTTTTTTTTTTTTTTTTTTTTCCGTGGGTTTGGTTTTGCATCGCTATCGTATTCTATGAAAACGTTGAAAAGTCTGTTTATATATGCTGTCTATGATCGCGTAGAAATTTCACATAAAAAAAACATGGTTACAAAACGTGTCTGGTCAACTGTAATATGTAAACTTGGTAATCTTTGTTCTTGTTACTTGTTTCTCCTCCGCCTTGCAGTTGCAGGACGACCTCTCTGCAGTCCCCTTTACTCGGTCCCTCGACTCCCTCCTCGATCATCGACCGTGAGTTTTCATTACATTCATCGGCCTTTGAATTCATTTTTACTTGTATATGCATCATCATGTAAATTTATATGATCGTTTTAATTTTACAACTGCTCATCTTCGATTTAAATAACCTTAGTTGATTAACAAGGATAAGGCTACGTAGGATAGACATTTCTCCCCGTTGTTGGCTTGGGGTTGCTCTTTTTTAGTTGATTAACAAATTTGCAATTAGATGAAAAGGCTGCCATATCATCTGATTTTGGAATACAGAACTTGTTTTGTGGAGTGCGGCAGTACTCAAATCAATTGATTACATATTTACTTATGAAGTTCTGAAAATTTTATTGAATGAATGTTATGGTCTGTTTGATGACCATTTTATTTTTTCGTTTTTAGTTTTCATTTTTGTGTTGGAGAGATGAGGAAAGTGAAAACAACTTACAACGAAATACGAAACGGTTATCAAATACGGATCGTTAAGGGTAATAGTTTCATTTCAAGTTTCAGTTATTGAGGACAGTTTCATAGATATTGACCACTATGAGTGGCGGGATTCGCACAAGCGTGAAAGGGTACGCTAAGGTGAAATGCAGGAATTTGGCTGTGGACACAACGCATGAGAATACTGAGAGGGATAATGCTAGCGAGACAACATTTACTAATAGCCATTCGAGTAATGCGCCCCAATTAGCTGCAGCTTCTGATTGCATAGACAAGAAACCAGCTAATGAAGATTCGCCTTCGAACCCACCTTGCAATGGTAGGTTTGCGACTTGCGATTCATTCACTTTTTAGCTGATTGCATAGATAAGAATCGTGTGTTGTATATGATTGATGAATTTTAATACACATTGAAAATCACTTTTAGTTGTTAGTTACTAGTACACCATAGCCTACAAGTTACAAGTAATGTTTGAAATGGTACCAGACATGGTATTTTGGTTGATAAAGGTTGGAGCTTTAAAAATGATTTTGAAGAAATCTGTGTTCTTCGAGAGAGAGAGAGAGGGAGAGCAAGAGTCTGTATATTTTTCATATCAGAAACAAAAGAAATACAAGGACTATATCTCTAACAGCTGGACCAAAAACAGAACCTACATTTTAGGGACCTAGTACTCTTCTCCGGCCATTAATGGTCATCGGAGGATATCATCCATCCACATGGAGGAAGATGAGGATACATAGTACAAATAAAAAGGATAAGAACACCAGCTGTAGACATTCTAAAACAGAAAGAAAAACTAGCCGTTGCAATGTTTAAAAATAAGCAACTTCTAAATTTAGCAAGTTCTTCATTTCCAAACTTCTCAGCTCTCTTTCGATTTCTTCTGCAGGTTTAGCTTCTGCAGATTAATTCCAAAGCTTGTAGGCAACTTAATTCTCAACAGCCTCTCCTAAGCTGCTTACTGGCTTCACTCCTAACTTCATCCTCAAATAATTGAATCGATCTTTAGGCAAGGCCTTTGTAAATATATCTGCCAACTGTTCTTCACTTCTGCAATATTTCACATCAATGGATCCTTGTTGCAATGCTTCTCGAATGAAATGATATTTTCTGTTTATATGTCTGGTCCTCTGATGAAAGACTGGATTTTTGACCATCGATATTGCTGACATGTTGTCACAAAACAATGGTGTTGCATCAACTTGCATTTCTCCAAAATCATCCAACACAAATCTTAGCCAGATAGCTTGAGCTGTTGCCTCAGCTGCTGAGACATACTCAGCTTCTGCAGTTGACAATGCAACTGTGCTTTGCTTGACTGAGGCCCACGAAAAAATACCACTACCAAAACTAAATGCATATCCAGATGTGCTTCTACTGTCATCCTCACTACCAGCCCAATCCGAGTCACAAAAACCAATCAAAACAGCATCCTTGTCCCTTGTGAATTCAATACCATAGCTAAGTGTTCCTTGAATGTATCTGAGAACCCTTTTAGCTATTCCCATGTGTTTCTTTGTAGGACCATGCATAAATCTTGATAACAAGCTGGCTGCATACATTATGTCAGGCCTTGTTGCAGTTAAATAGAGCAGACTACCAACAATTTTCCTAAACAACCCTTCATCAGCTAACTCACTTCCATCAACTTTCTTCAATTTCTCACCAGTGGGTAGTGGAATTGTCACTGACTTACAATCCTCTAGGCCAAACTTTACAAGTAAGGACTTTGCATACTTGCTTTGATGAATAAATACTCCCTTATCAGTTTGTAGAACTCTCATTCCCAAGAAGTGATGTAAGAGTCCTAAATCTGTCATTTCATATTTCTGCATCATGTCTCTTTTAAACGCACTGAGCAATACATTGCTGCTTCCAGTATAAACTATATCATCAACATATATAGAGACAATGATCAGTTTTCCTTCTTCATCAGTTCTGGTATATAAAGAAGCCTCACTGGTGCTTCTTTTAAAATTGCAACTAGTGAGATAAGTGTCAATCTCACTGTACCAAGCTCTAGGAGCCTGTTTTAATCCATAGAGAGCCTTCTTTAACTTGTAGACCTTATGACTTGCATTTTCAACTTCAAAACCCTCTGGTTGCTCAGTGTAAACCTCCTCCTCAAGTACTCCATTTAAGAAGGCTGACTTAACATCTAGTTGGAATAATTTCCAACCCTTTTGTGCTGCAAGTGCAATCAAGGTTCGAATTGTATCTAACCTTGCCACTGGGGCAAAGGTTTCATTATAGTCAACACCAGGTTTCTGAGCATACCCTTTTGCCACAAGCCTAGCCTTGTGTTTTTGAACTGATCCATCTAGATTCAGTTTGGTTTTGAACACCCATTTGACTCCTATGACAAGTTTGTCTGCAGGTCTTTCCACAAGCTCCCAAGTTCCATTCTTTTCAATAGTTTCAATCTCAGCATCCATTGCTTCCTTCCATGCTTTGTCTTCAATAGCTTCATGATAGGTTTCAGGTTCAATGATGGTCATATGACATCTTGCATAAATGTCTTCCAAGCTTTTCAGCTTTACTGGTGTATTGCTTGGTGTTGAACCTTGACTGGTATTGGCAATGTTGCTTCCAGAGGCATGTTCATCATCTGAGACTAATTGATTGACATTTGGAGAGTCAATGCTGTGAGTTTCATGAGGGGATTCTTCTGTTTCAATTATTCCAGACTTTTCATTTCCAAAAGTGAGAGGCATATTGACAGTTTCAACTTGCTTGTTTTCCCAATTCCAGGACTTGTTCTCATCGAATACAACACTTCTTGAGAGTATAATCTTCTCAGTTTGAAGATTATAGATCCTATAGCCTTTCTCACAGCTGCCATAACCCATAAAGATTCCCTTGCTTGCTTTGTCATCAAATTTCTGTCTAAGATTTGATGGAATGTGACTGTAACAGATACTGCCAAACACTCTCAGATGTTTTACACCTGGTTTTCTCCCTGTGAAGGCTTCAAATGGTGTTTTGTTTGTGACTGCAGTGGTATAACACCTATTTTGTAGATACACAGCAGTGCCAACTGCTTCAGCCCAAAACTTGACAGGTATTTTCTTTTCAGACATCATTAATCTTGCCATTTCTCCAATGGTTCTGTTTTTTCTTTCAGCAACCCCATTTTGCTGAGGTGAGTAGGGTGTAGTCAGTTGCATCTCCATGCCTAGATCACTGCAGTAGTCAAGAAATTCATGTGAGGTGTATTCTCCACCTCTGTCACTTCTTAGTTTCTTTAATTTGAATCCACTTTGAAGTTCAACAAAAACTTTGAATTTTTTGAACACATTCATCACATCTGACTTATTTCTGAGGAAATATACCCAACACATTCTTGAGAAGTCATCAATGAATGTGATGAAGTATTTGTTCCTTACAATGGACTCATTTTGCATTGGACCACATACATCCGTGTGTACCAACTCAAGTGGACAGTTTGCCCTCCAAGGTTTCTCATTCTCAAATGGTTCTCTGTGACTTTTACCATACACACAGCTTTCACAAACTCCTTCATTCTCTGAGAAATCAGGTAATCCTAACACCATTTGTGTTTGTTGCATTTTCTTTAGGCTAGCAAAGTTCAAATGCCCCAATCTTCTATGCCAAACCCATGGATCTTCTTGTACTGCTGCTTTTCTTGCCACTGTGTTGACAGATTCTAAAGACAATGGAAAACATCTATTTCCAGTCATTGTAACTTTAGCAACAATATTATCAAGCTTGCTGTCTTCAAAGATCACTGCCATATTACCTCCAAATAGGACATAATAACCATGCTCCATCATCTGGCTTACACTCAGTAAGTTTTCATCCAAACCTGGAACCAACAACACTTCATTTATATATCTTTTCCCACGCTTAGTTTCAACAACTATAGTGCCTTTCCCAGTAGCTTGTACAAGATCTCCTGTGCCCATTTTCACTTTGCATGTCACAGTTCTGTCAACATTTATTAAAACAGATTCTTGAGAAGTCATATGATTGCTGCATACACTGTCAACAAACCACACAGACTTGCTTGATGCAATTGAACTTGCATGACAAGCATAGAACATTGTTCCTGTGACTGCATCTTCCTCATTTGCACAATTAGCAACCTGTTTACCATTGTCACAGTCCTTAGTTAAGTGACCAAAACGACTGCACTTGCCACACTTGGGTTTTCCTTTGTATCTGCATATACCAAAATGGTACTTCTCACAGACTTGGCACTAGGGTTTCACACCACTTTGATTATTACTCCCTTGCTTGTTCTGTGGATTGGATTTATTGTTCCAATTTCCCCCAAAGTTGTTGTTCCAGTTTGAAGCACTGGTATTGTTCCAGTTTCCATTCTGAGACCAGTTCTTTCCCTTCTTATATTGACTCCATTTTGGATTTGTCTTATACTGAGACCCTTTGAAGTTTCCAGTGCTATTTCCATTTCCTCCAACTTTAAAACTGCTGAAAGCCCTCTCAGTACCTGTGTATTTGTCTCTTTCATCATGCAAATCTTCTCTCTTATCATAGACTTTCACTGAGGCTAAAACTTCTTCAACTCTAATAATGTCTAGATCTCTGGTTTCTTCAATGATTGACACTATGGACTTATACCTCATGTTTAAACTCATCAACAACTTTTGAACAATCCTTTTTTCTGTTACATCTTCTCCTAGAGATTTCAAGTTGTTTACTATCTCAAAAAACCGAGCCAAGTAGTCATCCAGAGATTCAACATCATTCATCCTTAAATATTCAAAATCAGCTCTAATGGCTTGTAATTTCACAACTCTTACCTTTTTATCTCCTCTAAACTTTCTTCTCAGGATTTCCCAGGCACCCTTTACAGTCTTCTCATTTCGGATTCTGGGAAAAAATTCATCAGTGATTGCTCCTTGAATGAGGCTTAAAGCCTTGGCATTCTTGATCTTCTCCTCATTTGTGACAACTGGTCCTTCAACTGGAACATGCTTCGTCTCGCTTTCTCCTTCTTCCTCTGAGACTCCCTCTGTGGGATTTTGTTGTCCAGCAAGCCCAGCTTCAACCACATCCCATAGATCGTAGGCTATGAGGATGGTTTCCATTTTAATGGCCCAAAAATCGTAGTTTGATCCATTAAATTGTGGTGTTCGTAAATCACCACCAGATGAGCTTGATCCAGCCATCTTCGCAGGAAGCACAGCTCAAATGGTTATAAAGGTACCACCTTTAAGGTTTTCTGGATATTTTTTTTTTCAGAGATGGATTTCTCTCACAGTATCACTCCCTTTCTTCGGAATCAGACCAATGGCTCTGATACCATGTTTGAAATGGTACCAGACATGGTATTTTGGTTGATAAAGGTTGGAGCTTTAAAAATGATTTTGAAGAAATCTGTGTTCTTCGAGAGAGAGAGGGAGAGCAAGAGTCTGTATATTTTTCATATCAGAAACAAAAGAAATACAAGGACTATATCTCTAACAGCTGGACCAAAAACAGAACCTACATTTTAGGGACCTAGTACTCTTCTCCGGCCATTAATGGTCATCGGAGGATATCATCCATCCACCTGGAGGAAGATGAGGATACATAGTACAAATAAAAAGGATAAGAACACCAGCTGTAGACAATCTAAAACAGAAAGAAAAACTAGCCGTTGCAATGTTTAAAAATAAGCAACTTCTAAATTTAGCAAGTTCTTCATTTCCAAACTGCTCAGCTCTCTTTCGATTTCTTCTGCAGGTTTAGCTTCTGCAGATTAATTCCAAAGCTTGTAGGCAGCTTAATTCTCAACAAGTAATTTATGGCATGTTAACATTTACATGTCCAGGATTGAATTCGAATGTGAGGGTGTCGTCTGTCTCGGTGCCTTCAACTCCACAGATAGAGGGTGAGATCTTGCAGCCCTTCAACTTGAAGAGCTTCTGCATTGATGAACTGAAAACAGCCACAAGGAACTTCCGTATTAGAGCAACAGTTAATGGAGTTCGTATGCCACGTGTCTTTAAGGGGTGGATTGATGAGAATTCGCTCACAGCTACCGTACCTGGTACCGGCATGGCCATTGCTGTTAGCTATGCGTTGTTTAAAGATGAAATGCCACTTCAGAGTCGCAATGAATGGTTGGTGAGTAGCACTTCTGTCGTTCATGCTCAAATATGCAGATTCTTCATGATCTTCCGACATTAATTGATTTACTTTCGTGGATCCCCTTGATCTGTAGACAGAAGTTAATCGCGTTAGACAGCTCCGTCACCAAAACCTTGTGAGGCTGATCGGTTACTGCTTAGAGGATGATCGTAGGCTTCTAGTGTATGAATTTATGGCTAAAGGGAGATTGGATAATCATCTGTTTCTAAGTGAGTTATGAACTTCCATCTCTCTTTAGGCATTTGATCTTTGAATGAAATATAATCTGGAGTAGGAACCTAAAAATATTGTTGGAACTTGGATCAGGAGGTTCCTTTGAACCACTTTCGTGGAACGTTCGTATGAAGATTGCCCTTGGCTCTGCTAAGGGTCTAGCATTCCTTCACGGTGACGAGGCAAACATTTTATATCGGGACTTTAAAACTTGTAATATCCTGCTTGATTCAGTAAGTGAAACATTTAGCTGCTTGATTTTGTATGGCTTCTCGAGGATTTCGAGTAGACTTGCTTACGCATCCTACTTTGACTGAACCATAACAGGCCTACAATGCCAAGCTTTATAACTTTTGTGTGGGCGAGGATCGATCAGCAAGTTATAGAAACCATGTTTCAAAAGACGTCATGGCAACACATGGTTATGCAGCTCCTGAGTACATAGCCACAGGTATCTTAAGTTTTAATTAAGAGGTTGTTCGTGTTCATACACAAAAACAACCCGAGTAATCAGTTGTTCTGCATTTTCTTTTTGAAGGTGATTGTACCGCGAAATGTGATGTGTATAGTTTCGGAGTTGTTCTGCTTGAAACGCTGACTGGCAGACGAGCTGTGGACAAGAACCGGCCATCTGAGGAACAAAATTTAGTCGAATGGGTGAGGCGTTACCTTGCCAGCAAACGTAAAGTTGTCCGAATTTTCGATGATCGTCTTGAAGGCCAGTACTCTGCGGGGGTAGCTCTTGGAGCAGCTAACCTTGCAAGCCAATGCTTATCAATAGAACCCAGGTGTAGGCCAAATATGGATGAAGTGGTAAAAGCACTGGAGAAACTTCAGGGTTAATCCTGTGACTTAAAAAAAAACATGGGGTTAAATTTTAAACCTTGCAATTTATTTATTTGTTAGCTGCGTGGTATTTCTTATTGCAAGGAGTTCCATGATTTTAAAAATATTCGCACATCAGGTGCAAAATGTACTCAAAAGGGTATAAATGATATTCGGAAAAGTTGTAAACATACACCCTTAAAAACAGGCTAAGTCATCCTTATAAAATAGGAAAATTGCTTAGTTGGATCAGAAGTTAATGTACCTAAAATGATAAGCGAAATCTCAAAATCTAATAATTAGCTACATAACTCGTCTTATATCTAAATAACTATGACAAGAGAATAACGTAAGTTTTATATAAAAACACTTCAAGAGTCTGATGAACAGTGATGCCACCAATCTTGATCTGGGAAAGTCAGGAGTAACATTATCCTGATCCTCTCTTTTTCAAATTTTTTTTATTTTTTTCCTTGCCATAACACCAAATTATCGTCTCTATATTCTACAAGATATATTTTTTGGTGTAAAATCTCTTATAATCCCACAAAACGAAATAAAAGGAACAATTTAAAGTATGTGAATACCCTATAAAATACCTCATCTTATAATTCGTGAAGAAACAGACTACTGGAACAAATTTGATAATTGAGAAGACAAATTTAATAATTAAGAAGGATAGGAGAACGAGTTTGAACTATATTATTACTAATCAATTCTAAAGTTAATATCGCTTGTTAAAGAAATAATAATAATATTAAGAAGCAGAAATTCAGGACATGTGCTAGCAGGAAATGAAACTAAGGGCCCAAAAACCGGTCACAGAAACCCGGCCCAACGGCCCACCAAAAGTACGTCATCAGATGGAGTGTCTGAACCGAAGACTCGGGGCTCTTAAAAATCAGGGTTTCGGAAGTCTTTCCCCTCAGAAAATTCAGATCCAAAAAAGTACGCTTCCTTCGAACCTCTCTCATCGTCCGTACGATTCACTGTGTTCAGAAACTCGCAGGTAAATCCCATCTCTCGAGTCTTCATGGTCTTCACCCGATCAGAGAAATTGGCAAAACCCTGATTCCAATCGTTGCTTCTTCTTGCTATGTGATCGTGAAACCAATCAATTTGGGTACTTTTTGTAGTATTGGACATGAGGAGGTACAGCCCACAGTACTATAGTCCTCCGAGGAGGAGCTACGGCGGCGGCGGAGGAGGAGGTGGGCGAGGAAGAAGCCCCCCAAGAAGGCGCAAGGAACAGAATAATGGAAGTCTTTTGGTCCGGAACATTCCTCTGGATTGCAGGTCCTGTGAAAGAAAAGTTTGGATTTTTGGTTTGATTTGTTTGCTGGTTTTCACTGTTTTCTGAAATTTGGGGTTTTTGTCTAATTTTGCAGAGCTGAAGAGCTGAGAGCTCCCTTTGAAAGATACGGGGAAGTTCGGGATGTCTACATTCCCAAGGACTACTATACTGGGTGAGCTTTAATTTTGTCAATGCGTGTTCGATGCATCGATAGTGGTTTTGTAGGTTATAATCTTGAAAATAAACCTGAGCTTGCTATGTTTGACAAGTGAATGAGCACTATCCAGATTATATAAAAGCATCAAATGGGTGAATTCGTTGGTTTGAGGTCTACATGTATTTACATATCGTGCTTATAGTTTATGCCAGTGAAACTCGGTTGATAAGAATGCTATTTGATTAGTTCTTTCAGATTTCGTACTTCCTACGATGTTGGCATCCTTGGTTAGAATGTCTGAGCAGGGAATATATTACATGTGTGTGGAATTTCGTAAACTATTTTTTGAAATATTTATTTTCTTTTTTCATAGTGAAATTTTGAACTGGTTTGTCAGGGGTTGTGTGTTTGAAGTTTGAACTTTGAAGTTAAAACAAGCCCAAGCCTCACATTTGATGAAGGCCTACTGTTTATCATTGCCTAACGTAGTGGTATTCCAAGCGTGTTAGGAGTAATGTTCAAACGAAGAATGTTCTTTTTTATGAAGTGAAATTATATAATTACAACAATCAAATAGAAGTTTGGTGAGGACTACGTTGATTTCAAGTGCTTCTTATAATCACAAGAATGTGAAGAATTTGTGGGCAACGTTGATTTCAAGTGCTTCTTAAAGAATGAGAAGAATTTCCAAGTTACTTGCATATTTTGAAGTTGCCTTTCATACTTGACTATAAAGAAAAGGTCAGCCACTAAGCTTCGAGTTTACCTGCTTTACTTAAATTCAGCATCCACTTAAGTGGAAGTGTTCAAGAGCTGATGTAAGATATGTGAAGAAAGGTATACAGAGTAATGGCACTGTGGTGGTAGCTTACTATGCTAATTTTGAAAAGTCAGTGCCCTCATACATTCCGTCTTTGCTCACTCTTAGTCTCTGCTTCTTTGTACCGTACTAAGCTTTTTTGAACTTCTATGTAGGGAACCTCGGGGATTTGCATTTATTCAGTTTGTGGATTCTTATGAGGCCGCAGAGGCTCAGTATCATATGAATGGGAAGATTTTTGCTGGGAGGGAGATATCTGTGGTGCTTGCTGCAGAGACAAGGAAAAGGCCGGAGGAGATGCACCAAAGGACTAGGGTTAGGTAGTTTCTACTATTCTGACTCACTCTCACTCTCTCGGTATCTTTCTTACTGACTCGACTCTGTATGTTTGGAATACCAATTGCCTGTTTTACATTTTGCAGAGAGCCATCAGGCCATGGGGGAAGACGATCATCATATTATGGTATGTTTTTTATGACAGTACAAGTTATACTCATTATGGCATGCTGTTTCTGACCACAATGAGGGATGGTCCTCAGCATTATTGATCATGTTGGCTTCACTAAGTAATCGGAAATCTGCAGCTATATGATTGCCTTCCTATTCATTGCTGAAGTGAATAATCAAATTAGTTAAGAAATGGTTTGTTATATTTGTGATGCCATTTCTGCTAAACACTAATCGCCATACTGTATCTGATATGTCACAGGGCGTTCACGTTCTCGTTCTCGCTCTCCACGCTATCCTTCAGGTTCTAGAAGTCGATACCGCTCAAGGTAAGCTTTGAAGGTGACAGATTTCCCTGATTTCACTATATATTATTTTTGGAAAGCCCACTGATGCAGTAGGATACATTGGCAAATAACTTTCTCAGGTCCTATTCTCCTGCTCCAAGACGGCGAGGCGACTCTATTTCACCAAGCGGAAGGCGCCGAGACAACCCAAGATCACCCCGAGATCTTCATGATCGCAGACCATATTCTCCAGGTTATGACAATGGGGCTGGACCAATTGAAAACGCCGATGGGTATGACAAGTGAGTCTCCAATTGCTTCACTTTTCTAGCTTATACTGCTGGGTTCACATTATACATTATCTTTCGGACTATGCTGTCATTATAAAGTGGTTGATTTTTATTTAGTATGTATGTGAACGCAATGCTGATCTTTTACGTTGATCATGTGTTCTTTTTTCGCTGTTGTAGGAAACCTATGCGCGAAGATAGGGATGGAAGAGATCACTGGAGGTCTCCTGATAGGGCATCAAGATCACCATCAGGATCTAGGTCCAGATCTGGTGAGTTATCTCCACCGCGCAGCAGATAAGGAAAAAGGCCGCCATGTGAATGCACAAACATTCGTTCAATAACGTCTGGCAGATGTTTGAGTATTTCGGGTTTGTAATATCAGTCTATTGTGCCTGAGTTGTAGGCTTGTGTGCGAACATTTGGAACAATTAAAACCTTGGTTTGGTTTCTTTGGACCGCTAAAGTTCGCTGTTTTTTTTTAATGTGTCCTAAATCGAAACAAATAATAATAATTCGTACTTTGGTCAAATCCGCTCCTCAATTCATATCTAAGTGTGAAATTTCAAGGATGATAGACTAAAAATGTCAATGTGGGTTTTATAGTGAAGAGAATTTGTTCCAACACCGGTTGTATAGAATCATGTTCATGTGGGGAGACGCACATGAGTGTAGGACCGTTAAAAGGTCTACCAAGAGGGATATAGACACATGGTTATATGACCGTCAAGGGTAAAGCGAGAGACCAAATTTGCAAATCAAATGACGTGGTGGTTGATGATTGGATTATTATTTAAGTGTTGATTAACATGCTTATTTCTTACTGATGACATATAATCTGGTTTGCAAATGTGATTTATAAATTTGGTCTCCAAGCATTACCCGATCGTCAAAGAGGCAGAGATCCGATTCTGTATAAATAGTTTGGACTTTGGAGCAATGTTATTAGCAGCAATTTCAGTTGGTTACTAACTAATTATGTCCATAAGCAAATGCATCCTGAACTAAACCCCAAACCTACATATAAACGAGAGAAGCAAGCAGATACTAACATTACGATATAGTAGTATACCTCTCTTTATTTAATTGTGCACCTGCTTTGGCAAATCCACTTGAGATTTGAAAATAGTTTTGAGTTAATAGGAAGACCTGGCCTAGGAACAACTCCACCCTACTAAGGCAATTACTGCTCGGGCTAGTGACCTAATGTAATTACTGCTTTATTGAACAATAATTATTCGAGTGCATCTTCGCCTCTAAAAATGAATGGCCCGGACTATTCACATTAAAAAATTATTTTTTGTAGAAAAATTTCGTATTATGTTTATTTTCAAATAGGACTTTTAACAACCTTTTCAAGCCACGTGGTATTATCCCTAGTTACAATCTCATCCCGGTCACACTACAGTTCATACTCTTAATTTTAATTTTTTGTAATTTTTGTGTTTATTTATAATTTTCAAACATCGTTAATGACATAATTAATATGGACCGTTGGATGGCTTTTTCTTTTGCAATCCAAGTGTCCAGGTTGTGCCATGTGGAGAAGAAATCTTTTACAGATTCTTTTCTATTGTTTGAATATTTAAAAACCAGAATAAAAATGGACCGTTGGATTTGGAAAATCTAAGGGCCCAGATTAAAAGACTACTACAGCAGGGCCCACCGATGGATTCTTGTAGGACCATGCGCGCCCACATGCATGTGAAGCGCATACTTTCGGTGCAAAAGAAAATTATAACATGGGTGACGTCAGATAGCCTCAAGCGAGGCCTCAAGTCATTTTTGCCTGATTGCTTAGAGCCTTAGCCAGTGGGTCTTGGGCCCACCCAATGGCATGTGCTTGAGCAAATTTTATTGGGGTAAGAGGATTTAATCACCGAATTACAAGGGGAGTTCTATAGGGTGGAGTTGCTCTTAAGTTGACCGCCCAAGAAGAACCAAGTGTCCTTTTGTTTGTATTACATATAGCTTGGAATCCTTCGTTACAAACCCTGTCAAAGCCCTCACCTTTAGTACAACAATATCATCCCAATAGGTGGGGCAATTGACATGTGCTGGAGCAAATTTTTTTGGGGTAGGGGGATTCAATCACCCAATTGCAAAGGGTATTTCATGGGGTGGAGTTGCTCTTAGGTTGACCGTCGTGGAAGAATCAAGTGCCCTTTTGTTTGTATTATATATAACTTGGAATCCTTCGTTACAAACCATGTCAAAGCTCTCAGCTTTAGTACAAGAATTCCATTGAATCTGATATTCGCATATCTCAGGGGAGGGAGGGAGGGAGGGAGGGAGGGAGGGAGGGAGGGAGGGAGGGAGGGAGGGAGAGAGAGAGGGGGAGAGAGAGAGAGAGAGAGAGAGAGAGAGAGAGAGAGAGAGAGAGAGAGAGAGAGAGAGAGAGAGAGAGAGAGATGGCAGTTGGGTTATTGGAGGTGAATCTTGTGAGTGCAAAGGGCCTTGGAGAAACCCATTTATTCAGTATAATCTTCTCTCTTCTTTCTTTCTTTTGTATTTTTGCAACATTTTGTTTAATTTATAGCTCGCTCCATGATTTATTCAGTTGTTTGAGCTTGTAATTACTTGAAAGCATTCACGAACCTTGATGGGGTTCTTCAAATTTTTGGTTTCTCTGTTTATTCATCTCCATGTCACTCTTGAAAAGTTCAAAACTTCAAACAATTTGGCCACAACATACTGCATATATTCTCTCCATTTCCGGTTAAAATCAACTTTTACAATGTTTCAAGTATTCTCAAATTTTCCGGGATTATTTGTTGGATTGCTTCAAAAAAATTTGAAACTACTAAAATGTACGCATTTTTATTACCAGCAGAAGTGGTTGTTTTTCGTTTTTGCTACGTGACCTTCGCCTACTCTTACTCATCGCCTTACCCGCTCGCACCACTAGGCTAACCCCAGTGGCTTACCGAAGCCCTTTTTTTGCTCCACTAGATATTGTGCATCAACTTCTGCATGAAAAATTACTTCTTCGTCGACGTTGTTGTTGTTGTGAGCGTGGAATGATTGTATTTTTAAGGCAAAGTATGATTTAGCAGGTCGTATGGATCCGTATGTTGTGATTGAATACAAAGGCCAAGAGAGAAAGAGCAGCGTCGCCAGAGGTAACTTCTAAAGTTTCTAATTCACCTCCACTTGCACCAAACACTTGAATATAACACCCATATTCGTATTTCTGGTTTCTTGAGTTCTTGCACAATCAAGCAAGGCAAGTCATTGCAAGAACAAATTCAAATATCACGTGGGGGTCACTCCGTAATGTATTTTAACGATCTAAACTGTCTAATTTTTAAGTCTTTCCTCAAAGATCATGTTTACCAAAAATCACTTAAATTCGAAACCATATGACCGTAGATTAAAGAGTTTAGGGTTTCTTTTTAGAACCGTATTCATCTATTTTCTTTACAGCAAATGAATGTCTTAATAGTTTTGAATTTGTCTAATTTTTTTCAAGGGTGACCTATGAATAATGTTGTAAAAGATAGACGGTTCAAGTAGTTAAAACACATTATGGAGTGGGCTCATAAAAACTTTTGCAAAAATTTGTGTAAAAAAAGTGGTGTCACGGATCCGCCACTATATATATATATATATATATATATATATATATATATATATATATATATTCTATGATTTGTTGCGTAATGCATCGAATTAGTAGACTTTTTTTTCTAGCACAACTATAGGAGACTTTGAGAAATAAATTGGTATTAGATGGCATATCTACCCTATACTGCCGGTATTTCTAGACCGGTGGGCGTACTAATATATTGATCAATAAAATTGTAATTAATTAAAACGGCGTCAACAAGCTGCTTTCCAGAAGCTGAAGTACTCAACAAACTCATGGTCTGCAAGTAAACACTTAATTAATCAATTACATCAAATGATCACGGCACCGGCACGAAAGCCCTGCTTATAATATTAAAACAGCCGCACTGTAATTCTTAATCATTGTGGCAACTTCAACTTTCGTGTTGTTCTGTGTTGTGTTGTGTTGTGTTGCGTTGCGTAACTAAAAAAAAAACAGATGTACTGATTTGAAACGATAATGCAGGACAAGGAAGAAGTCCGGAGTGGAACGAGAAATTAACGTTCAGGGCAGAATATCCAGGTTCAGGGGGAGAGTATAAGATCACTCTCAAGATCATGGACAAAGACACCTTCACTTCTGATGACTTTATCGGCCAAGCGACGTAAGTCACAACATTGTTATCTCACATACAATTTTGATGCAGAGCTCAGCCTAAACACGAGAAACTTTTTAGTCACATGATGTTACTAATCCACATTTTAATTGACGGATGAAATGTGACACAAAAACCTATATGTCACCGAAAATAGATATGTCCTTGTTTAGTCACGACTGATGTATGGAAGATCAAATTTGGTCTTAATTTGCAGAATATATGTGAAAGACATATTGGCACTGGGTTTGCAGAATGGAACTGCCGAACAACATCCTCTTTACTATAGCGTTGTTCGCGCTAATAATACTTATCATGGGGAGATTAAAGTCGGCCTAACTTTCACTCCGCAAGTAACTTTTTTCTCGCTTCATTTTTTACTTAAAAGTTCAGCGAACATTTTCAGCAATGACCATTTCTTGTTTGACTGAGGTGGGTGTGGTTTTTTTTGGTCTGCATTTTATAGGTAGAACAGGATGACGGGGAACAATCGTTTGGAGGATGGAAGAACAGTGCTGCATATCCATAGAGAAACAATACGTCTGCAGATGGGGTTGCATTGCAGAGTAGGGTTATTTCCACTTTAGCCTCCTTTGTAATCTCTCAAATTCTTGGTTCTTAGGTTTGAAAGCAAATTCCGTAATGATTTTATCTTCTCGCACATTTATGCTTCCGACTCTGTAAGATTATGTGTACATGTTTCTTTTCCCTATTATCGCTTGTATAAGAAAAAATATTTCGCCATTTTATTCAGAGTAAGAAATTACTTATTTGGTTTATTTTGTGATTAGTCCCAACTCCCAACTGTCCCACTCTCACACAGATTTTCAAAGCTCCCTAATAACTCATGGGAGAGATTAACACCGGAAACAAAATAATTAATTATTCAAATTTACGTCGTCTGCCGTCTTAGCTCAGCTGGTAGAGCGCATGGCTTTTAACCATGTGGTCGTGGGTTCGATTCCCACAGACGGCGTTCTGAATTATAATTATATTCTCTGTATTTTTTTTTGTTTTTTTTTTGTTTACTTTTTCAAATTTGGTGTCTTATTTTTCTGTTCATGGACTTCACGTCCCCACCGGCCTCCTCCTGCCGTTGAAATTAAATAGAAATTCAACTTGTAGAAAAAAGAGATCATGGGATTGCCATGCACTTCCCTAACACCAACAATAATGATAACAATTCCAACTGTATACAATCACATATTTACGTTCTTCAAAGATTCTTCCAACGCACCAACTAGCCTTCCGTTTAGTGATATTTATCTTCATTTGAATTTTGAATAGAATAAGTCTCTTTTTCAACTCACGTAAATTAATGGCGATGACAATATATATTTGTGATGAGTTTGATATCTATTTATCTGAGAGATTCTTCCACCGCACATTCTCATTTCTCTCATGCATTTCAATTTCCCAATTTTCCCTCTTCTCCTTCCTTCCCTCCCAATCTTTCTCAAATCTCAACCTCCTCCTCGTCTTCTACCTACCCTTAATGGCACCCACGAAGTCACCTCACTGTCCCTTTGTTTTAGGCACCTCTCCCTGCCTCAACAACTTCCATTATTCCTGCAGCCCTCAGATTCTTGCTTCCAAACTGTTAGCTGGTGGTGATCTTTGCCTCTGCAAATAATGAAATTCGAAGACTTTCTAATGCAGCGAAGCGAGGAGAAGCAGAAAAGACTCGATCTTGAGGAAGAGGTGATGATTGTTATAAGTTTTTTGCTTGTTTCCGGCGTAGAATTTTGTGTAACATATTAGGAATTTGTCACATAAGCTTGACACAGAGTCAAATTCTTCTGTATTTATACAGGTTAAGAAATTGCAGGCAGAGTTGGATGGAGAACAAACACTTGGCAGGTTTCTGCATTGTGCACTCCATGGACCTGTTCAGTCACATCCGTGTCTTTTATCGTTGTTTCCACCTCAGGTATCATCATGTTAGTATAACGAGAGACTTTCTGTTGACAGAATGTGAACTGTACCGGTTTGGTCACGTTGATTCTTGCATGAAAATGCGGTCTAGATTTGCAGTCTGACGATATAAGCACTTTGAACGTTACTATGGATATAAATAAGGGACACACCCTCGATGTTGAAATAATTTCGATAAGTTTTGTTTGCTACAATGATATCGACACATTTTTGTATGGCAGTTTCAGGAGCTGTTTTTGGAGCTGGCAATGGTGGAGGAAGAGGTAGGTCAACTCGAAAGAAAAGTCGAAGAGCTGAAACTGAGGTTGTACCATGAGAGGGAACAAACAAGAGAATGGGAAGTGCAGAGGAAGCAATTAGGGCAACAGAATCACTTGTCAGTGGTGAATGAAGAGAGATGCAGATCACAGAACTACGAAGCTTTGAGAAATTTGAGAAAAGAAAGAAGGTTGAAGGATAGAAGAGCTTCTGTAGGTTCTGCAGCAGATATCCCAAGATGGAATTTCACATATGCTGATGGTAAACTGCTTGTTATTACTAAAGGTCTCAATGCTATTAGTAATTGAACCACTTAACGTACGATGTATTTTATTTTGTAAGTTTTCCGATGTGAGATTGTATACTCTTCAATGAATCTGACTGGAATTGGATTGTTCCAAAAGTCTAATTTCAGTAGATACCAATCCCGTCAAGATTATGTATGCAGGACGTCTGTTCTTTATCAAAGGACGGAAGTATCATGGAAATCTCACTTATTATCTTATTTTTACACCCTAAAAGGCTAAAACAATCAACCCATGTCAATAAACGGGATCGAAATTTAAGATTACTACGTAGAAATGACTGTTTCTCAACGTGTCCGTTCGTTACAAATAAATGATTCTTCTTTATGTGTGTTTGAACAGGTGAAACTGCTGAATTATCAAGGAGACAGAGGGGAAGAATCAGCAACCAGGGCCATGGAGAAAATGATCTGAAACCAAATGAACTCTCAGAAGAACTTCTCAAGTGCCTTATATCCATATTTCTTGAACTGAAACAAACATCACTCGACAAAGAGGGATCATCTGTTGTCCCAAAGCTTGCACTTTCCTGCATGAACTCGAAAGGGCTCATTCCAAAGACCTCATTCAACTGCAAATCATCCACAATTTTCTTCAACTACAACACCTCGTCCAATGCCGACCCTTACTGCATATTGCCGGACTTAGACGGTGCTGTCAGGGACGTTGGCCCGTACAAAAACTTCATCCAGATCACGAGGAGTTCGTTAGATATCAGCCGATTGTCTGAGTGTTTGAATGCAATCGAAAAGTTGAGGTAATTACTTGCTTGTCAAAATCGGGAATTTTTGTTCCGATTGACATTTTTTTTTCTTGTGAATTCAGGAATTTGATGCATCAGCTGTGTGATGTGGACTTGACTTCCTTGACCTACAAGCAAAAGTTGGCGTTCTGGATCAACATCTACAATGCTTGCATCATGCATGTACTGTAAGAGATCTTAAGCACATTTAGTAAAAGACCGAAAAATCCGAGAATGATATGTAATGGGAGCTTCTCTTTCTTATCAAATTTCAGGCATTTCTGGAGCATGGGCTGCCTTCCACACAGGAGAAACTGCTGGCACTTATGAACAAGGTACACCAATTCTGGCATTTGTAGAAACAATCGTAAAACATTCGGTTGGGAGTGCAGACGGCTAATCGATGACTTTAGATTTATAGCTTTCACATAATACTGAGACTAAATGATCCCGTTTTCGTCTAGGCTGCTCTAAATGTCGGAGGCATAGTGCTGAATGCTCTGGCTATCGAACATTTCATTCTCCGCCATCCATCTGAATCGAAACATGTACGTGAAACAGAATCAAAACTAGAGCTCCAACTGCACCCTCTCTTTTTTTCATGTTTTTTACCTGATCAATTTGCATCTCACTCGGTAGGGGCCTGCCTATGAGAAGGAAATGCTACTAAGAAATGCGTATGGTCTCGGATACCCTGAACCTAACGTCACATTTGCTCTTTGCCGCGGCAGTTGGTCCTCACCAGCAGTAAGTAGTGCCTAGCTCTCCCCTACTCGCAACATTTTTCTCCGTAAATTTGATGAAATTAAGCTCTGATGTGCATGCAGTTAAGGGTTTATACCTCCGACGACATAGTCAATGAGTTGGAGAGAGCAAAACTGGAGTACTTGGAAGCTTCAGTGGGAGTCACAAGCAAGAAGAAGATTGTGGTGCCCAAGCTTCTTCAATGGAACATGCTCGATTTTGCAGACGGTATGGAATCACTGCTGGAATGGATTTACAGCCAACTGCCGCGGTCTGGATCGCTGAAACGATTGATAATGGAGTGCTTGAATGGAGAAACGAAGTCTCCGATAATCAGAATGGTGGAAGTACAACCTTATGAATCCGAGTTCCGGTACTTGTTACCATTGTGAACCAAAGTAACTAGAGTTGCAGACGGGCATAGCGTGTAGCTTGAACGTCATCGGTTAATCGAAATGTAACTAGCTCCGGCGAAAGATTAATCACCGTGCAAAGAAATTAATTGTGATTAGCTAATAACTTATTGTACACCCTCTTCAATCATTCCACTGGAAATGTGTACTTCATATGGATTTAAATTACATTAAATTTCATGTCCCATAAATTACAAAAAGTAGAGACTGAAAATCAAGAACAAACACTTTCCGAGCGAAACAAATTTACTCGAGACAATTCTGTGAATGAGTATAATACCGAGCTTTTGCCCGCTGTACAGAAAATACATTAAACATCCGGATAGCCAGAAGAGGTTGGCAGTAGACGGCGGGTTTTCCATTCTCTCCAAAACTAAATTACTGGTTTCTAATGTCCTTACGAACTCACGTGGGCATGGGAGGGCTCAACTAAGAAATTTACGATCCTGTTCAGAAGATTCAACCCAAACACAGTTTCTTCACAGTTTACTTTAACTGACATTTCCAATGGTTCGGAACATCTACCTTCAACAGTAATGGTTATCAAACATGGGGCAGAGGTGCTTAAAATCTTGCTGCTGAACCGTAAGCACAAACCTGTTGCATCATCAAGCTTTGCTGCAACTGGCAAATCAACGGATACAAGATGAAGATTTGCATTGCTCAGCATCTTCAATGCAAGACTTCGGCAGATTACGAGAAATTTGTCTTCTACCAATGAATTATCACCCTTGTCCTTGTCCAACTCCTTGATGTGGTCAGTGAAGGTGCACCTGTTGAAGGAAACACAACATTATAGAATAACAAAGACCGAATGAGAAGGGGGTTTTCGGAAACTATTATCTATAAGTGAGAAATTTGCCTATACGACAATAGAAAGAAAAAAAGTCAGTTTACCTTCTTACGCATTCAAACATTCCACGCAGTTGAGACTCCTTGTTTGTAAAGTCTTCAACATCCATAGGAAGAGCTTTTACAAAGTATCCAATGTCAGGCCGCAACTTAATAGGATGCATCTTGCCGTTACAATATAAGGCCAGTTTTAGAGGCAAGAGGTGGTGATGGAAGCGGACCTGGATGCTTCTTGTCATTGTCTGACCAGGTTCCAGAGAAGTGATCTCTTCTACAGAAACTAGATTTGGCTCATTACTTTGAGGTGTCGTGGAGCTGCGGTATCAAGATAATCGTAACAAAAGATTAGGCCCTTACATGAGAAATAAACATTCTTAATACATGATCCAAGAATAAAACAAATGCATTTTATCAAATCATCCTGCTCGATTATGAATAGTGGAACCCTGGGCATAGCACGGACCAGTCTGGAAACTGTAAAAATCCACTAAAGCCTAACCGAACTACTCCATTAGATCTCACTTAGGATATCAATAATAACTTAATATGCAAAAACAAAACATTAAGAATAGTAAGATATAATGATAGTAGACCTTAAAGAAATCCCCAGAAATGCTCTTGCGCGCAAATTTATTTGACAAATCCACCATAAAAACAACTTATTCGGCCTACTAACCTCAACCTAAAGTATAACACATGGGTTTTAACAAAGTAATAATTATCCTGTTCTATAACCAAAAATGGTCGAGTCCCTTACCAAAAGATAGCCAATTTATGTATCTCAGTCATGATGTATCAAGTATTTATATTTTGGAATGTGAGTTAAATTACCAGACATGTACAGTTAAATTACCTTTCATCTGAAAACAACGATTGCTCTACAGAATCCTTGCCTTTTCCAGATTCCTCATCCACCAAAGTTATATCAGACATGGTCTCCTTTGAGCAGTTCTTGAAGGAAACTTCTATACATATAAACAGAGGAGAGATACTTGAAATCTCAGATGAAAATGAATAGTCAACCTTTAAGCCATTTCCATTCACAGGGTCCAAGAGTGGATAGCTTTTAGGTCTAACTTGACCTCCAATATCACCGATGGAGATTCTTGCTGAAGATGTACGGACTTGACTGTGTTCTGAAGTATTTGGTTTTGAAAAACCAGGTTGGTCATCTAACCATGATTCTAAAGCTCTATTTGACAACAATTCCCCAAAATCAGAAGCAGACTGAGAAGCTCCATTTTTCCTTTCATCTGAAAACTGAATCAACTGATGAGAATTGTCATCGTCTTCAGTTGCAGAACCAGCCTCTTCACTGCCATCAGTGCCACTTGAATCCACATTAGAATGTTGCGAACTATAACTAGAAGCAATTTCCTCATCCAAAGATTCAGACGCTGAGTCCTCATCGTCTGTAACATATGGATCACCATTGTCATCCATTTCGGGGTCATCACAGCGCAAACTACAGGGCTTTGGGAGAGGCTCATACCCTGGAGCAGCATGAAGTACTATCTGCGATAAAGATCCAGGAAGGTAAAACCGGTGATCAATGGGCTCATGGGACACTGGTTTATTTTGTTTCCCAAACAAGTTTTCTGCCAGGAGACGTGAACTATCTTTATGTTGGCCCGGAAGGCTGGTTTCCTCCTCCAAACATTGAGAATCTAAATAAGTTGACAGGAGTTTCTTTAAGAAATGAGCTCGGTCACGAACGTCATAATTTAAGTCGCATTTGGCCAGCTCCAACATGTAGATTAAAACCATTTTGATTGTCAACAAGTCATTCCCTTTTGCCCCCAATAAAACCTACAGAACAGATCACCTCAACATTTAGAAACAAACATAGTCACATTTACCACATTTACTTAGAGAAGACCACCAGGCAGTAGTACCTTAACAGCGGTATTACAAATCTGAAGCTTTGTTTCCACTTCTTCAGAAGCAAAGCACCCTGCAAGATACTTGAGCACTGTAGCTAACATCCTTGGGATGAGATCACCTAAAGAGTTGTACTCCCCCACCATCCAAACAACCATTGCACGCGCAGCAGGCACCTTTATTGAAGTTAAACTTCGAACCAATTGAATAATAACCTTGAAAAGGCATAAAAGTCACTTAATAAATGCCCCAAAAAACAGAGTGAAGAAAGACAAGGTAACAAAGCATCACAAACGACACCAGTACATAACCTCTACATCCTTGACTACATATCTAATGACAGCAACTCAGCAGAAAATTGAAAATACCTTTTCATGACTGGGAGGGTCTATCTGAATGATTGACTTAATAGACATTATTGCTTGAATCAATATATCTGCTTCAGCATCCACTGACCCAAACTCACCAGTCATAAGTTCTGCAAAATTAGATAATAATTCAGAAATCAAGAAGCAAAACTTTCTGAAGATCAATACAACAGGTAGATAGTCACAAACGCTGTCTGGTCAAAGCCAATAGAAATTCCAAGCATGCATTTGCCATTTCTGGAAGTCGTTGTGCACGTATGCCAATTCCAGCAACAGTATCAGCAGCAAATCTCCTGTCCGGATCTCTAATATAATCCTAGCAACAAACAAAAACAATATGCAAAGCATACACGCCTTTCATTTTATAAATTGTGACACACATACAAGTTTGAAATTCTCAAATGAAGTTGTTGAAGCATAACTAAGTCTAAAACCCTACTAGGTAACTAATAAATCAAGCAAACATGCAATTGTAATTATGAACAATCTAGCAGACATGAGTATCTGTCGCAAGAGGAAAGGCAAAATTTAATTTCAAAGGAAAAACAATTACCTGAAATTCTTTGAGTATAAATGAAATTGATGAAGCTGAAGCGATGTAAGCCAGTATATCCAGTTTCAAAGCTTTGATTTGATATGAATCCGAAGAGCATATAAAGAAGTCTTCAAAGTATGGAGAGAAGAGTGAAGGAATTGTTTTGGCAAATACTTGAATGTTACATAAAACCTGCACTGGTCAATCAATAAAACAATCCTCACCATCTTACCAACTGTAAGTTAAGAAAAGAAAATTCAAAGAGGACAAAAGAAATGTTTATGAAATATTTCAACAACATATGAATTCACGGTCACGTGCTTGCATCAATAAACTTAAAAAAAAGTACTTCAATGCTACATACAAACTAATTAACTGTAAGGAAATGTTAACTACCACATATTTTGAGGCATTGGATGATCTTAGAACGAACAAGAGCGGCTTAATGATTCTTTTCAAATCCTCCGTTGGCGCCATAATCCAATGTACACCAGCAGCTGCTAGTACAACTGCACTATTATTACTCCACAACAATGGAGATGTACATTGCAGCAGGATCTTCACATCATCATTATTCTTTCCAGATGTAAAACGAGTATAATTAAATTCAGAGGAATCCTTATTCATGAAACTTAATCGCGATAAGTATTCAGCTGGTCCTTCAATATAACAACGGGATACAGCATTTGTTAATTCAGACTCATAAAGACCATTACTGTCACCATTGTCATCCAATGCAGAGTTGGTGTCCGAGCAATCCTTTTCAGATCGAGAATTCTCATTTCCACTCAAAGAGAACATAATGGATTCCTTTACAAGCCCATGCCTTGCAACTACATAGCGCAAAAGGATCCCAATTAAAACTATTTTACCCCATTCTTCCACATCAGGAAGAACCTCGCATAACCTTTTATAGTTCCTCCCAATCAGTGACAAATTATTCGGACAAACAGAAGAGAAAGCAGCAGCAGCAGCTCCAACGACACAAGGGGAAGAGTCATTCAACAATATTCCAATAATCTGCATAGGGAAGACCATTATATGAATATTAATGACACTATAAGCTATAGCTAGAGTTTCGGATGTTATAATGATATAAGATAGACATATATACAAATATGACAATGCAGCCAGTACAATACAATGTACAAATTACAAAGGCTGTGATTTATTGGGACACGAGCGTCACAAACTTCAAGACATGAAATGAATTTTCATACATATGATTTCAGAACCATTTCTGATGAAATATCAACGGGACCAACAAATGGACTTTTTATAGCTCATATAAGAGAACAGACAGCAGATCATATGATTGAATCAAATGAACATCAACATCTTCTTAATGATAAGAACTACAAATACAACATCGAAATCAAACCTCTTCAATCCCCAAAGTATTCTCCTCAAGGCGCAAATCGTGCAGCTTAGGAAGTGCATTGGCCGCGCATTTCCTAACATACACAGACGGATCTCTAGCACATTTTCCGGTGGCAACAAGAACCAAAGGTGCAATAACATGCAGGCGTATCCCTGCCATGGTTCTCAGCGCCCACGCCCTCACTAACGGATTTGGATCCCCTAAATCCTTCTGGAAATAATTAATCGACAGCAACGCTTCATTCGGACGCCTAAATTAAAGTAAACATGAAAAAACTTAAAACAAAAGCAAATAAAAAAAAGCTCAAAATTTGAGTAAACGATTCAGTTGAAATCAAAAGGTTGAATTTAGCTTACTTTTGAGCATAATGCAGCAAGTACAAGTAAACGAGCTTCTTCACTTCCAATGACTGCGACGCTACGTTCTTCACAACCTGCGATTCCAATTCAACCAAATCGAATTTCAAATTACAAAATTGATGGCTACGATCATTCAATTTTTATCTTTTTTTTTTTCGGATTCGAATTCGAGAGTGATGAAGTTGGATAGGTACCTGAGGGAAGAAATTGGAGACTTCGAATCCCTGGGCGATGAGAGCGAGTAAACGCTTGAGAGCCTCACACTTCTCGGAGTCGAACCTGCTGTCCAGGAGAGGAGCGATGCTGACGTCGTCGGGATCGTCGTAGAGGTGGGCGTCGGTGCCGATCCGGAACACCAGTGTCGACGCCTTGCTTAGAGTCTCCGCCGTTGCTCCGAACTGATTGAACATCTTCCGCCACGGTTTTCTGGTGCTCCTGGAAGCTCACTCGTCTCTGTGTGTCTGAGTTTGCGAGATACAGAGGTGTGGGGAAGCGAAGGCGACCTGGCAAACGGGTCGGATCTGGCGCGTTAAATTTTAGGGTTAATCAGGTTGATGTTTTTTTCATCCAAATCTGGTACCTGAAATATAATTCTGGCAGACTCTTTTCTGTTAAAACTTAACAGATGACGTGATGGTCATGTGAACAATAACTGTGCACTATGTGTCAATATGGACTCACTTGAATATTAAAAAAAAAATACAAAAACAAACAAAAAAAAAAAAAAACAGAATACCCACCCATCTTCTACTTCCCCCAACCCCCTCCCACCCTTCTTTCCTCTGCAACCCACGCCCACCCTCCTTTCTTCCCCCTGCAACCCACACCCACCCTCCCTTATCTCCTCTGTAACCCACATCCACCTCTCTTACCTCACCTCACCCCCGTTCCCTCTGCAAGCCCCACCCACCCTCCCTCCCTTCTCTCATCTGCAACCTGCACCACCCTCCCTCATCTCCTCTGTAACCCACACTCACCCCTCTTACCTCACCTCACCCCCGTTCCCTCCCTTCTTTCCTCAGCGCCCACCCAACGCTCTATACCTGACCTACCTCCACCCTATTCACCTTCCCTCTGTTCTCTCTCCTCCATCATTTTCACCTCCACCCTTTGCAAAAACCCTAATCCCCAAAATTTAAGGAACACAAATTCGAAATTCGATCCAAAGCAACTACGGTTCGCGAGCCACTCGAGGAGAGAGAAGAACCGAAGCAAGGAAGCCACCACGTGCCGTTGTCGGAGTCCAGTGGGGTGGTGACAGGGGCTAGGAATGCTCAAGAATTGGTTAGGATTTGGGAATGGGTCAACTGGGTTTTTGATAAATTTCAGAAATTGGATGGGTTTCTTGTTGAATTGGAATTCGTTTGGGTGGGATTTTGTTGGGTTGGGTATGCGGGGAGGGTGGGTACGGGTTGCAGAGGATAGAAGGGAGGGTGGTGCAGGTTGCAAAAGAGAGAAGGGAGGAAAGGGGTGCGGGTTGTAGAAGAGAGAAGGGAAGGAGATGGACCAAAAGGTGCCGGGGATGAGGTAGGAGACAAATGGGTTTTTCTTCTTTTTTTTCTTTTTTTATTGTATTTTTTAATTTTTTAATTTTTTAATTTCAAATTTTTTAATTTTTTAATATTCAAGTGGGCCCATATTGACACGTGGCGCCCGGTTACTATCCACGTCATCAGTTAACAGAAGTTCTACCAGAAAACTTAACGGATGTATGAAAGTATCCCATAATTATAACTTTAGGTACCAAATTGGGACGAAAAAAACTTCATGTTCCAAATGTTGAAAACCAAGAAACTTCAAGGTAGTAAACTGAGATTAATCCTAAAGTTTATTAACGGGTTGAAGCGCGCCTAACCAACCCACTAAAACAGTAAACATGAGTGTTAATATCTCTATTGCACATGTTATATTTTCTCACTCACTATATTTGTCATTTATCTAAATTACATATTAATAAAATTTTATTTGTCAACCAAAATTCTATCAAATTACCACTCTAACTCTCTTATTAAAACTCAACAAAAATAAAAACCATGGACAATTTAGTAATTACATGTAACACAAATTTTACTATTTTTTATACAAACATCACAGTCATGTAAATATAACATATCCTATTTAAAAATAAATAAATAAACCTCACTTTTCTCCTCATTTTCCTCTCTATGTTCTCTACGTTCTCCTACCTTTTATCTTCTATTTTTTTTATTTGTTTTTTCCTTTTTTGAGTTGTGCTTATTAACGATAAGTCGTAATAAAATAAAAAATAAATTTAGTTGCACACGTGGAGCGTGTGCGCTGATTGCTAGTATATTTTCATAAAATATATATGAAAATTGTAAATAATTTATTTATTTAAATAAGTACTAATGTAATATTAATTTGGGTAAATGACAACAAACTACCTCAACTGTTGGTGTCACGACACTTTCATACCTCATTTTTTAAAATTGACAATATCATACCTCATCGTACGAATTTGGTCCAATGTTATATCTTCCGTTAGCTTGCCGTGAATTTCTCAGTTAAATGCTGACGTGGCTTAATCAGGGGCCCACTTTTTATTAAAAAATTAATAAAATATTATTAAAAACTAAAAAAAATCATTTAATATTTTTTAAATATTAAAATAATAATAAAAAGTTTAAAAAAAAACAAAAAAAAAAACACACAAACCCTCAGTTCGTGCCCTTCTCCCCCTCTTTCTCTCTCTTCTCCCCCATCTTCTTCTTCCCCCTCCTGCAACCCAGAAAACAGAAGGAAAAAAAAAAAAAAAAGGTTCACGATTTTCCCTGACCCCCCTTCCTTTCTTCCCCCATCCTGTCTTCCTTAAACCCTCCGCACATCGGGAAACCTTCACCAGGCTGATTCTGAAGGTGGAGAACCTGGGCGAGCAGAAAATGGGGGGAATGGGTGTGGAGGGAAGAGGGTGAGTGCGAGGTTGGGTGCGAAGGTGGGTGCCGAGGTTGGGTGCGGAGGGTGGGTGCGAGGAGAAGAGGGGGTGGGGGGGTAGGGGAGTGGGGAAGACAAACTAAGGGTGGGAGATGACAAATTGGTTTTTTTTTTTTTTCTTCCTTCTTTTTTCTGGGTTGCAGGGGGGAAGAAGAAGATGGGGGAGAAGAGAGAGAATGGGGGGAGAGAAAGGCACTATTAAAGTTTTTTTTTTTTTTTAACTTTTCTTTATTATTTTAATATTTAAACAATGTTAAATGATTTTTTTTTAATAATATTTTGTTAATTTTTTAATAGAAAGTGAGCCCCGGATCAAGTCACGTCAGCATTTAACTGGGAAATTCACGCCAAGCTAACGGAAGGTATAACATTGGACCAAATTCGTAAGATGAGGTATGACATTGTCAATTTTAAAAGATGAGGTATGAAAGTGTCGTGACACCAATAGTTAAGATAGTTTTTTGTAATTTACCCTATTAATTTTATTCACATGTTATATTTTCTCACTCACTCTGATGAAAAATACTTTATATTATACACATGATATTTAAATAAGTACTAATGTAATTTTATTCTTTTAACTGTGATATGGTGATTGACATGAAACGACATGTTATCTTGATGGATGACTTACTGATCCATTGCTACAGACATAACCTGATTAAGCACAACTTGAACATTAAATTTTTCGTGTGAATTCATATCGTGTTAACAAGTTATTAACAATTTTTCAAATATAATGCAAGGTGGATTATAATCGGAAAGGATCACCCAAGACTAGAACCAGAGATGGCAATGAGGTGTTTAGATGGCCTTTGGCGCACTCATCTAGAAATTTATTGTGTACTTGTTAATAATTTGTTTATTCCCGAATTTGTTAATTTGTCACATATTTTCTTCCAAATTTGTTAGGTTATATGTAGTTATCAACTCATTTTCGACAATTTCTTGAAAATAATACTTTGTTTGTTAAACAAACGCATCATACTTATCAATGTATTAATATACATTAAACAAGATGTTTGTACCATACTTGACCAACCCCGAAACTACTGAGCACCGGTCAACATTATACCGTCAAGGACCCACAAGAGTTCCTCTCCAACCAGAAGGCCAATCACAACGTGACACGCGTCAACATCAGAGGCCAATCACAGCATGACACGTGTCGACATCAGAGGGCAATCACAGCACGACATGTGCTAATATCAGAAAAAGCTAGAAACTCTATTCTATAAAAAGAGATCATTCTCCCACAATAATCTCTAATGTCATTTGTACTAAATCATTTACTAGAACTCACTAAATAAGGGCTTGAACCTATGTATTTATGTAAACCCTTCACAATTAATGAGAACTTCTATACTCCGTAGACGTAGCCAATCTGGGTGAACCACGTACATCTTGTGTTTGCTTCCCTGTCTCTGTTTCTTTACATGCTTACCAGTGACCGGAGCAATCTAGCGAAGGTCACGAACTTGACACTTTCTGTTATACCAAAGTCCTTACTGATTTTGTGCATCAACATTTGGCGCCGTCTGTGAGAAACACACTTATTCCTACTATCTTCAGCTTTGTCAAGCTGGTTTCCACCATCTGTACACTCTATTTTGACCAAGCATCCCTCTTCAATATGGGGAGCGAATGAAGCCACAACACACAGAACGACACCCCCTTCGCTCCCAGTGCGAAACAGCGAAAGAATGAACGAAAGAGATTCACTCTCCAAGCTAAAATTGAAGAACTGGAGTCTCAGAACAACAAGACAACAATGAAGAATGAGGTCATCCAAGAGCAGTATGAGAAACTCTTCGAGATGCTCCACGAGGCTAGGCATACTCGAACACATGAGCTCATCGCCCTGTGGAAGTCAGCCATCATCTGGGTGCCCCCCCAACCCGAAGGGTCACCAATCTTCAACATGGATGTTCTTGATAAGGAACGTATTACTCATCAATATGTTGATCAACATGAGATTTCCCTCAACCCAGCTGCTTCATCCCGAAGTGAAGGAAGACACCTCCTTGCAGAATGAGCAGAAGGATCAAAAACCGTTTATCGTGACTGCCGAGACTTCCTGAGGCAACGTCGAGATAACCCCATCCACATAAGCTCAAAGATCAATGACCTAAGGGTTTCTGAAAGACTCTATCCCCTACCACGACCCATGTCGGCTACCAATCTGAGGAAGGGACAACAGGTCCCAGAAGAACATGAGGGTATAGGGGACTCGGAGGTCTTCCAACAGACACGCCCTAGAAGCCAGTTTGGTGAGTCCAAGGAAAAACCACATACCCTTGATCAAACTTCCCTACTTCTAAGAGGTGATGGAAACTTAATGATGAAAGCTCCAGTAGTATATGACTCTACTCAGGACCCACTTGTCCTACAGTTCATTAAGGAAGTAAATAAGTTGAAGGCCGAATGTCAGGCCGAGATACCTGATTGGAACCAACCCAGGCCTGGCCCTCTTACAAGGAGGATTATTGACACCCCTTCCAAGCGAAGACAAAACAGAAGCTCGACTTACAACTCTATGGGGGAAAAGAATACTCGATTAAACATCTTAACCTCTTTGAGTCCACTATGGCATACCGGATGCATACCGACAAAGAGCGATGTTTTCCTTTCCCCTCTACCCTATCTGGCAGAGCTCTAAACTGGTATTGTCGTCTTCCACCTGAGACTGTAAACTCATTTGAGGAGTTGAGGAAACTGTTTGTCTCTCAACATATTTTCCAGATTGATCGCTTGCATTCTGCGGATGACTTGTACACCATCCGCCGGAAACCAGACGAGTCACTACGAGAGTATGCCGGTCGCTTCAGCCATGAGTATTCTCGCTGCGCTGAGGCAGATGACAAGACCGCCCTCAAGGCCTACACGACTATTTCTTCAAGTACATGATCAATGCCAACACTTGGAAGACTTACTCTGAGGTGATGACACATGCTTACAACCATGCCTCCGCCGAAGCAATGACGTACCAAGGGAAACTTCCTACAGCTATTCCTTATCAGCAAGTAGGGAGTGGAAGCCAAACCAACCAAATGAAAAAACCTCAACCTTCCAAACGACAGTGATACCTTCCTCTGCCTTGCCTAATGCTTAGCCAGGTCAACAGATGCATCAATCTCAGGGTAAGAGGAAATATTTCCATCCTCACCAGTCTCATTTTAGTAAGAAGAGTAAGGGACACTATCACGATAACCAGGGGTATCGCCACGATAATGCCCACCCTCAGGCAGTCAATGCAGTGGACCAAACACATGTCAAGACAGGCCTTACCTCGAGGTATGAGACATACACACCTTTGAACGCCACATGAGCGGCCATTTACCCTGGTATATCTCACTTGATACCGAAGCCAAAGCCGAGGCAGCCAGATTACAAGCCCACGAAGAACACAGGCCTGTTTTGCTACTACCACGAGCATAATGGCCATGACAGCGAGAAGTTTGTCACCCTCCATGACTATATTGAAGCTTCGGCACGAGAAGGAAAAATTGATCAATTTCTTCTTCACCCTTCAAGGGATAACAGTAGTCAGCGCCAAATGAATGTGATATATTGAAGAAAAGACTACTCTGTGACAGAGTCTCGAGTGAAGGCACACTCAATCCAAACTGGGTTGGACCATTTAAAGTTATTGGCATCAATCGCCCTGGCTCCTACAAGCTCAGAAGCTCCGATGGCAAGACCCTTGGCCATCCGTAGAATGTCGATAACTTGAAGTACTATTACAAGTAAACTCACATTGTACAAGTGTTGAGCTATAGTCGTTCGACATCCTATGTAATGAAGGCCATTTGGCCAAATTCAATAAAGAGGTGATTTAGACAACTTGGTTTTAACTCTTTACATTCCTAGCAATGAAACACTTGGTCTCACCCTCACCATAAACATCATACATTTCCTTCATGCATAGAAAAACATTAATAAGCATCACTCATGTCAGTCAACATAAACATAATACATTTTAACACATTCATACATAAGCCAACTGAGCTTCGAAAGGGTTCAACATACTTTATGTCATTCGGCACTTGCTACAATGTGTTTTGGCACCTTGCCACTCTTATCACCAACTAGGTGAAGAAAGAACTCACCTTTGTATCACCAACCAGGTGATAAAGGAACTCACCTTCGTGCCACCAACCAGGTGATGAAAGGTACAACCCGTACTCTAATATCATTTGGCAACTTGCCACTCTTATCACCAACTAGGTGATGAAGGAACTCACCTTTGTATCACCAACCAGGCGATGAAGAGTACAACTAGTACTATTAATAAACATTTTTGCCTCAGCAACTCACCATTCTTTCCACCAACTAGGTGACGAGTGGCACAACTTGTACACGTGAACTCCTAACATTCACAAATAATAAAAAACCCTCAAGTCTTACAACTTAATTAGGGGAGCACTTAGACGCAACAAGGGTTATAGTCATCAACAAAGTCTTATTGCAAGCCAACAACGACTTCAGTGCATTGTATAAGAAGATCAAGCTCTTCAGCCTTCTTGCATCCGCTCCAGATCAAGCTATGTAACAATGCAAACACTACAACTCGTAGAAAGCTTCACACACTCTTGATCAAGATTGTGGGAAGCAGATTCAATTTATATAGTTCATCCAAACCTTTGACTACTACAAGGAATGGCTTGCACCACAATCTCTTGCTCAAGAGTATGGAAGCAAAATCTGTATATGTTGTTTCTCCCACATTTTCAAATTTCCAGTTTTCCAGAAGAAAAAAAAAAGAACAAAAAAAAGAAGGGAAATTGGGAAACTGAGCAACTTCAACAAATAGAGTTCAACTACAAATGTCAAAAGCTTCACACACTCTTGATCAAGATAGTGTGAAGCAAAACCAATTTATGGTGCCAGCAAAAGCTTCAACAAATGGAGGGCAACTACAAATGTCAAAAGCTTCACACACTCTTGATCAAGATAGTGTGAAGCAAAACCAATTTATGGTGCCAACAAAGCTTCATCAATGGAGGGCAACTACAATTCTCAAAAGCTTCTCACACTCTTGATCAAGATAGTGTGAAGCAAAACCAATGTATGGTGCCAACAAAGCTTCATCAATGGAGGGCAACTACAATTCTCAAAAGCTTCACACACTCTTGATCAAGATAGTGTGAAGCAAAACCAATTTATGGTGACCAATACAAAGCTTCACCTTCACCTACAAAGCTTCACCCACAAAGCTTCACCTACAAAGCTTCACTTACAAAGCTTCACCTGTAAAGCTCCACCTTCACCTACAAAGCTTCACCCACAAAGCTTCACTACAAAATTTCAACACTAAAACATGTAAGAGCTTCACACACTCTTGATCAAGATAGTGTGAAGCTAAATCAAGTTTTGTGTCCTAAAAATAGCTTCAACTAGTCAAGCTATATATCCAAACAAAAACCTACAATCAATAAACCTTACCCATTAAACTATTTTCCAAACACAAAGCCTTGCTGCAAATAAACAAATTTTGTTCACAAAACCCAAGATTTTTGGCAATCTATACAAACAACAAGTACAAACAAAAATTTTAAATATCAATTTCCTTATCCTTTTTTCTCCATTCATGAAGTCATTGTTACATATTATATGACTAGTTATATCCTTCTCTACATTTTATGGTGACTAATCAGCTCCCACCTACGCCAATAACCTGTGGAAATCGATACGAAAAGCTTTGTCAGTTATCTTTCATTTTTTTCATCTTACCTCAGTGATACCCTCACAACCACCTCTCTCCGTGGATCTGCACAAAACCGAGAACCCAAAACCTCTTATTCTTTCCAAAACTAGCGAACCCAGCTAGAAATCCAACCCAAACAGCCTTTCTCTCTCTCTCTCTCTCCCTCTTCCGTCTCCTTTCATCTATCAAATTTTTGCAACTTTTGCTCTTCTTCAGTGGAGCTTTATTTTGGAAACCTTATAGTTCTTGAGCAGATGAACAACTTTCAAGAAGGAACTATTTTTGTTTAAGCGAAGGAAGTTAGAGTTTTGAAGCTCCAAACATGACGGTCGGATTTCTGCAAATTTCTAAGCTGCCGTGGTGTTTCGAAGATCTGGAAGTATTTAACCGTTAGTTCATTTTGGATTTTTGATATGTTATGGAAGAGATGATGAGGAACAACTTTGATGAAGAAAGTATGTTGAACTGAGCAAAAGAACATGGAGTTTTGAAGCTCACAATAGGTTTGAAGGGTTGACAAACAAATACTGAACAATCACTTATCATACCTGAATTTCTGGAGTTTTACTACTCCAATGGATCTCAAATTTGGATATATTGTAGTTCACGAGTTAAGGAACAACTTTCATGAAGATGGCTTTGCAATTTGAGCTATAGAGGATGGTATTATATTGAAGAGCTACCGCTCCCTCTACGTCGACTCCCTCCTTAACTTCCCTGGCTCCAACATCGTGTCGGAGCAGGACCTCATCCACATTTCCTTCAACATGACTCTGCAGCAACTCAGTTTGTTAGTGGAAATGAAAAGCTTTCCACCAAAGAAAGGAAAGGCCAAGCAAAATATAAGCTAAAAGCAGCAAAAAGTGGCAGAAAAGAGAAAAAATAAACAGTGCAAGAATGAGAACAGTCAAGGGAAATGGGGAAGAAGACACGGGCAAAGGGATGAGGCCTTAGGTCTAATTCTTATTTTATTATTTCCCTACCTCTCAGCATGAAGCAAGGATTTTGGGCTACCACTTAGAAAAGAAAATAGTGAAGTTTTGTTAATTTGGAAACTACTAAGAAGACACATCTTTCGGCAACTCTCCTCGACTGAAGACTTGGGGGACTCCTACCATATGCTACTACACCTCGGTACTCGGAAGTTTCACGACTACTTAGTGAATTGGATCTTTTCAAGCCTCAAACCGAGAAGCTTTCCTTACTCGGAAAACTAGGGGAGCATTATTTCAACCTACAGGATCCACCCACGAAGTTTCAACATGCAAACTTCAACAAAAGAAAAAAATTCAAAGAACCTAGTGAAGGGTGCCTTAGTGTACTTAACACAATACGCTGAATGAAGCAAAGCTTATTTATTAACATCTCCGATTAATTACAGATATGTGCATACACATGATTCAAAACAAACAAACAGGAGGGAGCCTTCACAAAGGTTACTCATGAGAAGTCTCAGTACTCAGCAGAGCCCCAGAAAGAAGAGACACTTGAGGGTGATCATTTGGAGCCTCAGTACTGGGCAGAACCCCAGAAAAAGGAGGCACCGGGGGTTGATCATTCGGAGCCTCAGTACTGGGCAGAACCCCAGAAGGAGGAGGCACCAAAGGTTGATCATTTGAAACTTCAGTACGTGCTACAGCCCCAGAAGACGAAAGCAATAAATGTCTTTCGAACAAACCCACAAACCTCTGATGATCACTAAAAATCCGACCTTCGGATTCCTGCAGCCGGTCAAGCTTTCTCTTCAGGCTCGTACAATAGCTATGTGCAAGCATGTGCAACTGTCTATTCTCATGCTTGAGCTCTCTAATATCTTGTTTCAAACTTATCACCTCAGCCGCCAATGATTCAACCTGGCGAGTTCGAGCAAATAGGTGCTGGGCCATATTAGACACAGAACCCGCACACTGAACATTGAGAGCCAGAGAATCCTTAACAGCCAACTCATCAGACCGTTTGGAAAATACTCTGTTATCTTTGGGAGTAAGAAGATTCATGGCCACCACCGCAGCAGTCATGTCATTCTTCATCACAGAATCCCCAACGGTAAGAGGACCAGTAGGCGATATGAAGGTGGGCGCCATATGTTGTCTTGAGGAGACATGGCTGCCTCTCCCTCAACATTCAAGTCAAAACGACAGTCGGATGGGCCAGATATTTTCATAAATGATGAAGGAAAAATGAGGTCCAATAAATTTCAGAAGTACAAAAATAAGGGGGAGATTTCTACAAGCAGTAACTCTCTTAACATATTTCTTGAAAAAGAAAGGGCAATATGGCCGTTTGTTCAAAAATCGAAGAGGCACCACTCTCTGAATTTCGAGAAGCAGATTTTCCTGGATAAAATTTATCGACAATCTTCACACGCAACACCAGTCCTCGAATACCAAGGGTAACTTTGCCAAAGAACTCTAACAAAGTTAAGGCACGAGAATTTCGAAGTTCCAGCTACCCTACTATTACCCACAAGGGTAAAGGAATAACATCACTACTTGCTAATTGGAAAATCCCTATACTTGCCAACTTTCATCCCCCATGGCAAAGCAGACTTACGAGAATGCCTGATTTTTTTTTCATCTCCAAGAATACATCGTCAACAAATCTACTTGTTCAAAAATCGAAGACACAACATTCTCCAAACTTCGAGAGCCAGACCTACAACAGGGCTGCTCGTTCAAAAATCGAAGAGGCAAAGCTCTCTGAATTTCGAGAGCCAAATTTCCCAGGATAAAATTCGTCTGCGCTTTTCACACGCAACATCAGCTTTCCGGATACCACAGAACATTTTATCAAAAGATCTCTGATAAAGTTAAAACACGTGAATCTCGCAACTCCCACTACATTGTTATAACCAAGAAGGGTAAAGGAACATCATTACTACTTACCGTTGTGGAAATTCCTATATATGTCGACCTCCATCCTCCACAGCCAGGTAGACTTGCAAAAATGCTCAACCTTTCCTCACATCCGAGAGGGCACTCCCAACGAAACCTTTCGAAATACTCAGCTTTCTTCCACCTCGATAATACCTCTGCAAACAAGTCACGCCAGAGCAAGAGTATCTCATATCATCAGGGTTAAAAGCAAGTGTTTCCCATATCATGTTTTTTCCCTGTCTTTTCCTTTACCCTTGTTCTTACCAGCAAGACAAGGAGAAAGAAAGCAATCGGTCGAAACCTGAAATCAAATTTTCGATTTGGAACTGATTGCCCGAAACCTTTGCCTAGTTGCTTAGCTAGCATTGCTCTCGAGTACTCAACTTCAACTGTTGTCAGGCCTCAAATCTCCTCGACAAATACCACATAACAGTTGATACGATGTTGGCTCTTTACATTGAAGCTGACAAGCATGGATGAGTCATTAAGAAGTGATGCTCTGAATGAGCATTCAAATGCAAAGGTTGCACACCATTTTTGCTATATGAAGGATTGAAGTGGAAAGATCAGTGATGAAATGCTCAAGAAGCTTCAACAGCCTTTCGCTGACACTGTCCCCGAAGAGCAAAGCCTCGTTATACCACATCCACTACTTTGGTAAAAGCAAAGGTATCTTATATCATCAGGGTTAGACGTACTCTAGTTTTGACGAACTTGTTTTGACCCTCAAATTCTGGAGTCGGCTCGCTCTTTTGGAGGAAACCAGAAAACCCTCCAGCCCAGTTTAAGAATAAGCCTGTGGAAAGTCAACAAGTACAACAAAACACATGCCGATTCACCCGCTACTCATTCGAAAGCGAGAGTATCTCATATCATCTCTTCTCCCTGTTCTTTTCTTTGTCATTGTTGCTGAATGAGAGACAAGAAGAAGAAGAACAATCAGCTGGAACCCGAAATCAAACTTCCAATCTGAAACTGATTGCTTGGAACTCCCTCCCCTGGTTGCTATCCTTGTTTTTTCATCTTTTTCGGCAGATCTCCTCGCTCAGAGACTTAGGGGACTCCTACTATATGGTTTGTATCGCACTTAACCAAGCCCGAAACTACAAGTAAGCTTCAGGTAAAAATGATACATTACCTTGTGTGTCAACATTAACTAGTGAACATACCATTTATACCTAGGGGACAGAGAAGGCAAGTGAAAACGACATCACACTTAGGTACTTAGAAGTTTCGTGATTACTCAGTGGCTTGGATCTTGCAAGTCCTCAACCGAGGAGTTTCCCTCACTCGGGAACTTAGGGGAGCACTGTTTGTACCATACTTGACCAATCCCGAAACTACTGAGCACCGGTCAACATTATACCGTCAAGGACCCACAAGAGTTCCCCTCAACCAGGAGGCCAATCACAACGCGACACATGTCAACATCAGAGGCCAATCACAGCACAACACGTGTCGACATCAGAGGCCAATCACAGCACGACATGTGTCAATGTCAGAAAAAGCTAGAAACTCTCTTCTATAAAATGAGATCATTCTCCCACAATAATCTCTAATGTCATTTGTACTAAATCATTTACTATAACTCACTAAATGAGAGCTTGAACCTATGTATTTGTGTAAACCCTTCACAATTAATTAGAACTCCTCTACTCCGTAGACGTAGCCAATCTGAGTGAATCACGTACATCTTGTGTTTGCTTCCCTGTCTCTGTCTCTTTACATACTTATCTACACTAGTGACCGGAGCAATCTAGCGAAGGTCACGAACTTGACATTTTCTGTTGTACCAAAGTCCTTACTGATTTTGTGCATCAACACAAGAGATGCAATAACTTATGTATATGGCATATTTGCACACCACCCACCCACAATGTACGTGTTTTAACATATTGAAATTTGAGAACGTAAAAGTCACATCTCATGAGTCGATGTAAAAAAAAAAGAGCAAATATTTATAACTAGACGTTACATTCACAAGTGCATGGATCCATAAACTGAATAAAGTGTTGCATGTGAAACGCAGCTGATGATACTAAACGCGTGAGTCACTCACGAGTGACTTGCACTTGCCTGACAAAATTGGAAAACGGCAAACTCACAACACAGATAACGTATATTTTTCATTATGACACTCGCTCTCTATACTCCACTGTCAAAAATGAACAATCTAAACTCTTTTTTAATCCAACAATCACATTTGATCCAAATTAAAACTAAACACATCATAATTAGTGAGTAAATCAACTTTTAGAACAAAAACTATTTACTTGAATCGAACAAGAAAATGGGGATGTAAAAGAGGTTTTGCATCCCTTTTAGAAATGCTATATATAAAGGTTTGTTAGGTTAGGATTGTGACGTCTCCAATTTCATAAATTTGTCGCCCTCTCGATTTTGTCGCTTGTGACGGACGAGAGATTTTTCAATGTGATCATCACACAGGATAACACATCATGTGTCGTTATATAAATAATAGAATATATGTGTTAAAAAGTTAATAACTTAAAAATTAAAATTTCCCACCCCTCACAAAAAAAACACATGGCATTCTGGCACAATTAAAAATTTCTCGTCACCGACAGCAAAGTGCTCCAATTACCAATTTCCTCTTTTCGCTTTTGTGGCCTCCGCCGAGCACAGAGCTGCTGCGACTCACTCAGAGCCCTGACCCCAATTCTTCTTCCCCCACAAACCCTAATTTTGGAGCTCAGGAGCTCCGATTTCCGCAGGTCAATCTCTCTCTCTCTCTCTCTACAATTTAGCTGATCGCTGTTGGGTTTGCTTGTTCCGTTACATGCATGTGCTTGTTTGGTTGAAATGTTGAATTTACAGCATGCATTGTGAATTTTGGGCTTTTGAGTTGTTTGGGTTCGAGATTTGCAGCTTCAGGCTTCGTTTTGCTCTTTGTTTTCACTGATCTGCGGCATCTGCTTGTATAATTTGTGTGTGTGTGTGTGTTTGTTTAATCGCAGGAATAACATTAGGACACTATTTATGTATGGTTTTCATTTATTTTTTTGGCGATTTTTCTTTTGGAATTTTGATGATTTTTCAGGGTTGTGTGAATTTTGTTACAATGCGGTTTCATATGGCAAGATGTTTCTTTTAAGGCAAAGATAGATTTTTATTTTGGAAATTGTCTTATGAGTGATTTTGCAGTAGAGAATTAAAGGAATGATGCGGAGACCAAACCCGAATTCTATATAAAGCGGTTTCACTGCTGTACAAGGACTAAACTTGTGTAACCCTAAGCCTTGATTTGTGTGATTTCTTTATGTATCCTGAATGTTGGTGTAGCTTTGGTTATGCTTGTCCTTTCTTTTTCTGGCTTCACTTTGCTTTTAATTTTGAATCCCTTGATTCGGTGCTTAAGGGAGCAACAAGTTTACCCATAAGCTTTTCTTTTCCTGAACTCTTTTGGGGACGTTTATGTTGGGTTTTGTGGTGCAAATAGAGTCAAGTTCGAAAGAAATTAGATTAACAGTATTGATCCGTCCTAGACACTCCAAACTCAACGGCGGCAACCAAACACTTATATCTACCTTTTCTACTTTAACCTGCCGTTGCACATGTTCTACTTACCACAAAATGAACCATTAAAAACCATCGAATTCTCACAATTTTGACTAGTGACATTGATATTTAATATTTTATGTTTTCATGGTTTAGTGCTCTTCAAACAAAGTTCAAAATGGGGAGTGTGGCGGATCATAGCTCTGAAGATGATACCGATATGAGCGAAACAGAACTGGATGAGGAGGTAGAAGATTATTATGAAGAGCTGAAGAATGGAAAACACAGTGTGAGAAACTCAGATGGGGCATATACTTGCCCTTTCTGCCCGAATAAGAAAAAGCGGGGTTTTGTTCGCAAGGACCTTCTCCAACATGCTTCTGGGGTGGGAAAGAGTACTTCAGAAAAGAGAAGCACGGAAGAAAAGGCCAAACACTTGGCTGTGGTGAAATATTTGGAAAATGATGTAGCAGCTGAAGGTGGCCCATCTAAACCTGTGGGTGAGGAAGAACCCCCAATTGATTGTGACCAGGATGAAAAGCTAGTGTGGCCTTGGACAGGGGTAGTGGTTAATATTCCAACCAGACGGGCCAATGATGGGCGATACGTCGGAGAAAGTGGATCGAAACTGAGAGATGAGCTAATAAGGAGAGGGTTCAATCCCTTAAGGGTGCACCCTTTATGGAATTTTCGGGGTCACTCAGGAAGTGCGGTCGTGGAGTTTAGGAAAGATTGGCCTGGCTATGTTAATGCCATGTCATTTGAGAAGGCTTATGATGTAGACCATCATGGAAAAAAGGACTGGGAGACTAACAGTGACCAAAAATCTGGACTTTATGCTTGGGTTGCTCGTTCAGATGACTATAAAGCTTCCAATATTGTTGGAGAACACCTCCGCAAGATTGGAGACCTTAAATCAATTTCTGAAATTACGGAGGAAGAAGCCAGGAAGCAGGATAGACTAGTAACTAATCTTAACAACATCATTGAGGTCAAGTACAAAGACTTGGAAGAGATGGAGCTGAAATGTAGTGAAACTACAAACTCCATTAAGAGCGTAATCACAGAGAAAGAAAAGATCATTCAGACTTATAATGAAGGTAAGATTTTGTTTTATTTATTCAAAAAAATGGAAGAGTGCTATTTATCAAATAAAATAATGAAGTTACAGTTTTTGTTTTTGTTTTTTTTTTTTTTTTTGCTTACTTTTCTGATTTCTGCGGCTGTACAGTGTCCGCTTGATTTGGATAAAGTGGCTTGGTTTTCACCGTTTTGGGTTATTATATTTCATTATCATTTTATACTGGTATGAGGCTGTAGCAACATTAATTCCTGACATGCATTTTTTTGGTTTTGATAGAGATTAAAAAGATACAAACGAGCGCTCGGGATCACTTTCAGAGGATTTTTGGCGACCATGAAAAACTTAAATTGCAACTCGAAACTCAAAAGAAAGAGCTAGAGTCCCGCATAGAAGAAATGGAGAAGCGTGCAGTTGCCAACGAAGATGAAAGTAGGAAGCTTGCTGAGGAGATTGAAAAGGTTTACTAAGTTCTGCACCATTGTTGCACATTCTCTCTTAGATTTCATGATTAAATTCTTGTGAACTTATATAAATCATGAGTATTGAAAGGATGGAAACTAGTTTGTTGAAAGTTACTGAAAATTAGCATGATATTCAAGTGTCATCAAATTGTATCATGAATATTTTGAGCTTGATGCATTTGTGTTTAATTTATTTATGTTGTGTGATGTTTTTGTCTTGGTTACTTTTAGATTGCAGGATGAGTTGCATTTAATTTGTAGTCATTGTTGTTGAAGCCTTGAAGGATGGTTCTGAACACTTGATAACAGTGATGTTGTTGTTCTTGTAGAATTCCATAAAAAATAGTTCTCTTCACTTGGCTTCTATGGAGCAACTGAAGGCTAATGCAAATTTATTGAAACTGGCTGAAGATCAGAAGGTTTGTTGGCTATTTTTAAGTGCTTAAAAATGATCTGAACATTATATATTGATTTCAGAGAAGATCTTTGATGTATGTGACAACCATTTTGATCCAGAGGCAAAAGGAACAGCTCCACAATAAAATAATTAAACTGCAACAGCAACTGGATACAAAGCAAACTCTTGAATTGGAAATTGAGCAACTAAGAGGGAACTTAAATGTTGTAAGGCGCATGGGGGATGACGGTGATGTTGAAGTGCTGAAAAAGGTGGACAACATGATCAAAGGCTTAAGAGAAAAGGAAGAATCACTAGAAGACTTAGAAGCTTTAAATCAAACTTTAATTGTAAAGGAGCGCAAGAGCAATGATGAGCTGCAAGAAGCCCGGAGGGAATTGATTAATGTAAGTTTTTCTGTTTGATTTTAATATAAATGTTGCTCCATTACTTCTCTTTATACTAAAAAAGACGTCTGACACTTCAGATGATCTTACAAGAATTCAGAATTTAATTATGTGTCCTTACTTTCATGTTTTGCAAAAACTGGTTGATATTTGACTGTGAAATGTAAGGCAGACATGCTTTTGTTTGTTTATGTAAATGCTTTTCACTGGAGTGGATCTTCGATTTTGTGCTGTAATGTGGAATGACCCTTTGTGCACCAGATGATTCTTAAGGTTCTGTTCTTAGCTTCTTATGCTTATGATAAGCTTCTAATATTCTTAAATCTGCAGGGATTGAAGGAAGTATCAAGTAGTGCACAAATTGGTGTTAGGAGAATGGGTGAGCTTGACAGTAAACCGTTCCAAGAAGCACTGAAGAGAAAGTATAACGAGGAAGAAGCAGAAGAGAAGGCAATGGAGCTGTGCTCCTTGTGGGTAGAATACCTGAAGGACCCAGAATGGCATCCTTTCAAAGTTACTACAGTCGAAGGGAAGCATAAGGTACTCTCTAATACCATTTTTTCATTGTGTTGGGTTCTTCTGCTGTTTCTCTTAGCACAAGAAAGCATCTGACAAAAAAGAAGTATCCAATATGTTGGCATAAAGTAAAAAGATTTCTTAGATTGAACTAGTTTGGTTATCCCTGTGAGTTATTTCTCTTTGTTGCTTATAAAACTAGTTGTGCCAAATTTGTGATTGTGGTGGCAAAATCCTTTCCCAGTGACGTAGCTGATGTTCATCAAATATGATCTCCATTCACATGCTTGTTTGGTTTGTATTTTAATGTCATTTATAATTTCTGGTTGGAAATGGACTCTCCGCTGTCAAAACGCATTATGCATAATTTCTGGTTGAGCATCTATTAATTACTTTGGTCGATAAATCTGCTTTGAGGGCAAAAATATTTGCAACATTATTATCCCACATACAAAAGATTTCCGCATAAATTTTAGTCTTATGCTATTATTGAATCATCTAATTTTTAAGCTTTAATCATACTCTAATGGCTCTCAGTGCTTTTTCCTTGTGAATCACTTGGCACTTGCTCGCTGCCCCTTTGCTTCCTTTTCACTAGTTTATGTTATTATGTTCAGGAAGTTATATCCGTCGAGGATGAAAAATTGAAAGATTTGAAGAAAGAACTGGGTGAGGAAGTGTGCAACGCTGTAATATCAGCTTTAACAGAGATCAATGAATACAACCCTAGTGGCAGGTACATAACGTCGGAATTGTGGAACTACAAAGAGGGACGAAGGGCTTCCCTAAAAGAAGGAGTTGCATTTATTCTGAATCAGTGGAAAACAAAGAAGCGGCGGATGGAGCTGGATTACTAAAGGTCAGTATTCGGTGTTTGTAATGACTTATTTAACGATTTGACATAAATTATCTATAAGTAAGTTCGAATGATGATTGATTTAAGTATTTGCCTTTCTGTTTTTGCAGTTCCATCTGGCCAGCTTAGTGGATCATCCTCCCAAACACAGAATTGCTGAATAAGTGGCTAACCTGAAGGAGGACTCTGCGTTTAGATGCATTCGTAGTGTAAGCTTCCCCAGTCAATATGTGGACAGACGGGACAGTACCCAACGTCTTATTCAAACTCTCAGGGAACGGAAACCGTTTCGTCATTTCACCTCTATAAAGGTTTGTTCCCGAGAGCGAACTATCGGTATCGGACTTTGGGTGTATCTGTATTTAACAATGTACAATACTCCTGCAAACTTTTTAAGTTCCTTTGTCTATCATTTGCTACCAGAATCCTGATGTGATGCTACTCCCATCTGACTCTGAAGTCTTCGGGGCGAGAAAAACTTGCATGAAACGGGCTGTATACACCTTGATCTAACACTGTCCTTGCGGAGAAGTGTATACACCGTACAAAACGAGGTTTTCTCCATCTGAATTTAGTTGAATCAATTTTCTTTTTTAGGTTAATGATTCTAGCTGAAAATGACAGTAGGGTACAAGCTCATATAAATCCATAGGCCGAGTCATGTTGTATGCGTGAATTGCTAATCATGTAGTTAGTACAGATGAAGAACAGTAAACTCGTTTCTTTTCTTATCAATTAATCATCCCAAGGTCTCGAGTTCACGTTCTGCACCCGAAGTCCCGAGTTTGACCCCAGTTCACGTTTTGCACCCGAAGTCTCGAGTTTGATCCCAATATCTTCTGTTGTATACGAGCAAACAAAAAATAAAAGGAAAATAATAATAATTCCGTCAAAGTGAACGGAGAGAGTGCTGCAAACGACGTCGTGCAAACATGGGAAAATTTAAAAAAATGCATTAATTCGTGGACGCAAGATTGACAGTAAAAGGCCAGGATTAAAGGATCCGGACAGATTGCCTAAATAAATACAAGAAACCGCGTGAATTCTGGACGGCGCCACATTTCACGACCCAGAACGACGCCGTTTCTGGTATCCAATCTCAATATTTGCTGTTTCTATGGAACCCTAGGGCTATATATTCGTGCTCTGTCTTCTCAAATCGTCAGAGATCTCTGTCGCCTACATCTTTTGTAAAATTAAAAATTAGGGCTGTGATTAGAAAGAGAGAGGCTTGAGCGGAAACCCCAATTAGGACCAAAGTATCATGGAGCGCAAAGAGAAGCAGAAAAATCGCCGCCGCTATTCACCCGAATCGTAGGCTTTTGGCGTCTCTGCTCGTATCTTTGCGTTCCACTGATTCTTTCGCCCTAATTGGGTCCGACCCGCAATGACAGGCCATCCAATTCTATACACTTGATATGAGCCCCCTTTCTTTCTTTTCAATTCAATTTCTGATTTTTAGGGTTTTTTTTTTTTTTTTTTTTTTGCGATTCAATTTTTGATTTTAGGGTTTTTTGTGTGTGTGATTTTAGGGTTTTGGGGAATATATGGCACTTGTTGGGTTTTTAAGAGGAAGCGATTTTGATTTGCTTTCTCGCGGAGACCAATGGTGCTTACAGTGAAGGTCCGATTCGCACCGTTTCGGTGGGAGTCGGACGGCGGCCAGACAACCGTAGTGATGGTATCCACAGATGGCGGGTTCTCTCTGTCCCGTTTTTCTACTAATCTCCATCTCACATTTTCATTTTCCAATCAATTTATCCCAAAAACTTTATTTTGTACTTGATTTTTTTTATTGAAAATTGAAATTATAATCATTTTATTAAGGGTTGTATACAATGTTTCATAGTTGGTTGATTTTTGAGTTTTGGATTGGAACCTGGACTGGTTGAACACGATGAGTAATGACCATAAACCCTAAACCCTTAGGATTCCAGGACTTAAGAATGTATTGTGGAGGATTTGAGGAGGACTTCGACTGTTCGTGGATGATAAGAGGGAGAAGGAACTCTCGTTCAACCCACTGAGAGTAGGGAAGATGTACGGAGATACACTGATCCATCCTCTAAGTTGCTCACCTAAACTTGAGAAAGTTGTAATGAAACCAATTCAGAAGTCTTACCAAGTTCTATGAGTTACACATTACACGAACAAAGAATCCAATGTACAAGACGTAGTCACAATTTTCAGTTTAGTCGTATGTGAAGGAGAGAAAAACGTGACTTAGGCTGCTTGACCACGTAGCATATCCGACCATCTAATATCGATGAGTACATGAACACATTATAAGCTATCAGTATTGTCATGTCGTACATATTTAATAACTATACTTGGATTACAAGCTATCAGTATTGTATCAACACGTTTGTGTCGTTTGTCAACATAAATCTTAGAAAAGTAAGTGACGGTGCAATAACGCTTTATTAGATGATCGAATAAAACACGTGATCAGGATGTCCCACCTAAACTTTCTACGTTATGGTTTAACTTCTCATACGGCTGCTGGTGGCAGACATCCCTTCAAGGGTCCATGATTGCCGGTGAAATCACACCCCAAATGCAAAGTTGCAAACCATCCCCAATCAAAAGCAAAAACAGAAAAAATACTAAAATTAAAGTATATAATTATAAATATATTCAGGATGAGATAACCAAAGCAGCGGGCTACACTACCAGCCACCTCAGCTGCCTACAACAACGCTTTTGAGGCTTTGAGCTTTTTTCACTCCTCCACCCAGCAGTAAAAAAAAAAAGTTTAACTTTAACTTTAACCCCACCATCAAACATTACTTTTACTTTCTTGCTCATCTCTCTTTTACCAAACCCAAAAATTAAAAGGAAAAAAAAAAAGCAAAATGATATATTAAAAAGCGGGAAAATTGAAGAATTAGACCCTGAAGTTCTTGCCGGTGAAAGTTTGGCCGAACTGCCAGTTGGAAGGGACGACGTTCCAGGAAGTGGAGGTGCGGCGGTCACTGCCTGTCACCCTGAAGGACAGTGACTGTCCAACCAGGATGGCGTTTGACTGCCAGTTCTGACCCCAGTTCCGGCTCAGGCTCATCCACGGAGTGTTCGTCCCTTTAACGTACACCTTCACTATATCCCCTGCGCCCGCGACGTTGTGGATCAGAACCAAGTTGAAGTACTTGTGGCCGTTGATTGTGAACCTGATTCCACCTTGTTTCCGGCATGGCACCCTGTACCACAAAAATTCACAAAAAGGGCATTTTAGTCATTTGGCATTTACAAACGACCAAAATAAAAAAAATAAAAAAAAACAGAGAGAAAGAGAGAGAGTGCTGTGCTCACCGGCGGTAAGAAACAGGGACAATGCCGGCGCGGTACTCGGCGATCTTGAGGAACATGGGCATGGCGAGATCGAAGTGGGTGCGGGGCGGGTTGCACCAACCGCCATTGTCGCTGGGCTGGGCGAAGTTTGGAGGGCAAAAGTTTGTGGCCGTGACAAAAATGGAGGGACTGCCAGATTTGCACCACTGAGGCTGATTTGCGCACTTGAGTTCGAAGCAAGCTCCACAGCTCAAACCGCTGTTAAAGAGAGCAGTGCTCAGCGCCGCCGTGTTCACCCCGTAGCCCTGGCTGTACAGATTTCCGTAGCCACAGGCCCCTCCTGTATATACACAGAGACAATCAAAAGGCATGAACTTTTAGTTTTTGTTGTAATATTTTGAGAGAGTTTGGGAAATTTTCATGTGGGTTTTTGAAATTAGAGGGTCTAAATCCAAAGGGAATGAACTTTATGTTATATTCTGCTTAAAAAATGCAAGGGGGCCGGGTTTAATGAAATCTCATGAGCTTACCCATAGTTCCAGAGGCATCACTGCCGCCATAGAAGGTGGCATGAGCACCCTGCCACGCGCCGCCAGTGTAAGCACCAGGAATTCTGGCCTCGACTACAATGGTACTGGCCAGTGCCATGAGAGAAGCAATGCAGAGCAGAGGAGCCATGGCGGCCATTGCTTTCCAGAGAGAGAGAGAGAGAGATGGGGTTTTTGAGTTGGAGGGTTTGGGTGTGAGGAGAAAGCAGAGGGGTGGAGTGCTATTTATGAACAAAGTGAAGAGAAACAATTGTCAAAAAGTGACAAAATTACCACCTTAATTAATGCGGCTTTGGTCTCCCACGAGCAGTTGAAGGTTTTTTTTGGCGGTAATTCCGTTCAACTCTTTTTTATTCTCAATTGACGGAAATGCCCTTTTGGTTAATTCCTTTTGACAAGTTCTAGGGTGAGAATTGTACTTCTCAAATTATGATCTTGGTGCATTGAGGAAATTAGGGGTTTGGTTCTCTTCTATTGCTCTGAACGAAAAGGAGTAGGATGCTTGAAAGAATAGTAGCCCACGATTGAACCCCGATGTATAAATTTGCTCATTTAATTCTTTAATATTCTCGAAACCGGTCTTGAGGATAGTTAGAATAGGCGGGTTGCCTAGGGCCCCTACTCTAGAGAGGCCCCCAATTTTTTATCTGATACACACACACTATATTACAAATTTTTTGTTTGTTTAAATAAGAAGTTTATGGATTTTGAGATTTTATCTAAATACAATAGCACATTGGGCTGAGTAGGTGAGCCCGTCATTTTAAGCGACTCAAACATGTTCTTATTGACTTGGAAACAAGTCTGTTTACTTCTTTTATCTCACTTCCCAAACCGCTAGACACCGAACTCTAAACAGATAAACCCTTTGGTTTTTGTTGCATTTCCCAAACAAACACAAAATCCTAAGCATCATTGTTTATTCTAAGACCCCACTTCAAAGGCTCGTATAAAGTTCCCAAATTCTCAGAGTCGGGCCTAAATTTATCATCGGATTGTCCTATTCAATCAATCAAATTACATTCATCTCTCTATTCAAAGAAAGATGCGGGGTTTTTGTGGAAAAGGTGAGGGTAGTAAATGTAGGGTCAACAAGGTCGGGGCTCAAGGGAGTTGTGATCATATTGGATGAATCATGAAACCGGTTTGCTTCGTTTGCAATTTGTGCCAGCAACTGCGCACTCTTTGTCTTTTTGGCTGCCAAATTAAGGATTCTCTTTCTTTTCGTTCCTTCATTTTTGTTTCTTGACTTTCTAGATAGTGGGTGCATGTGCATTGTGGAATGTCTAGTGAATAGGAGGGAAGACTTGCTTGGCGTACTCAATGGTACGGATACAACGTTTTTGCTTGAAATTTTTATTTAGAAAAATGACGTTGTAGTGTTTGATTGATTGTAGATCCAGTTAGTTTTATGTATTATTTATAAGATAAGGTATTAAACGACATAGTGTTATCAATAAGGGCTCGAGTGTGTGCGCTTGTAGTGGTTGAATCAAGAGTTTCTTTATTTACTGATTTGTGGATGATGTTGCAGATCATTCAACTTCGCATTCTAATTCGTTACAGAGGTGGGGTTGAGATTTGTTATTGGAGAAGATTTTGTTTACTGCACATATTGTATTGCTTGAGCATTGTAATTCTTTTAAAATTCATATCATATCATTTTTATAAAATAATGAATAACATATTGCTATCAGTAACTTGAATCTCGCATACAATGGTTATGATCTAATCTTCCACTTTATGAATATGAAATGCAATTTCCTTGGCACTACTAAGCAATAGTTAGTATCATCGTCACATTATGAGATATTGGATGAAACCACTTACGAATTTGAAAATTAAACTCGTTTGGTTATATGTAATCTACATTGATAATCTCACATTGAATTTGTTTAGTGTTATGAATCTCACAATGGGAAGAAGAGAGACCTTGCATGTGTGTATAAGTAATTGAACTACTTCTCAGATTGCCAATTAGTTTTATGATGGAACATCAACTTTCTTCGTTTAGCAAAAGAAAAGTTAATGAGTAGCACTAAACCTAAGCAAATTTTTAGTCAAAAAAGAATATTATCGACAAAGAGGAAATGAGATTCCTATTACAATAGGCACAGACCTTTGACGCAGCTACAATTTTATCTACAAATTGTCCATTTTTTTCAATTTTCAAAGGGTGTGAATTGGGCTTTTTCCTTCAACGGGGTCCAATCATTTCCGCATTCTACGGTCCTCGTATTACGCCGTGCATTTGTCGTACAGCTGCGTACACACCACATGGATACGGTGGACCTACGTGCTTGCCTACGTCACTCTTGCTTTTAGCTTCTAGTTAGGTCAAAATACTGAATTTATTTGCTTTGTGACACCTACTTCAATCCAAATAAGATATATATAATTTTATTGTAAGTTGTTATCCAATTATCTATCACGTTTAGTGATTTTGTTTTATCTAATTATCATTAACCTAACTCACAAATGAAAAATTATCTATAACTAAAACAATTAATAATTGTAAAGAATGAACGTTCACATCTATTCACGTGTTGAACCCAATAACTCACGTGCTTTTACGTCACCTAATATATGCTGTCATGAATGGTCGCATTCTAATACAAACTCATCAAGATCTTAATCAAGAATTGGAAGAGGGAGGACAAAGGAGAGGGTGGCATTTCTATTAAACGAGACACACAGCTTTATCAGCAAAAGAGAACTGACACAGAAAAGCCACAAAAACGGTTAGGAAGGTAATGCTTTACTGCTGTTTTGCATTAAGGATGTCGATTTGGGTTGACAGAAAAGAGTTTATTTCTTATCCATCAACAAAATCTAAGAGAGATATTCACCACGTCACCGCATCTCGCAAAATTATTTAGCTGTGTTGTTCAACAACACTTCACCAAACCCTTCGCCCAGTCACCCTGTTTTGGTTTCACTTCCATGAAAACACGTACGGTCTCAAATCTCAATGCATGTGAATATTTTCCACGACTAGAAGTCTGGTTTAATTATTTTGTAGGTCTTTCATTTGTGTTTTACGTGTTGTTTGTATCATTGTATGAGAGAGAGAGAGAGAGAGAGAGAGTCAAGTCAAACCGAGACTTAAATTTTACTTTTGAGTGTGCATGGATTTGGTAACTAGAACATATGACATTATTGATCTCCTTTGGAGCTGGGAAGGATGTTGATGTTGTTGATTACTTTGCCTGTGATTCTGTTAACTGCGACACTATTACAAGTTTCATCATCCATACGTACCTTATACGTAGTAGTAGTTGATATGTCGTAATTGGGTGCATGTCGTGTGTGAGTGTGTGTTATGCAATCAGATGAGAGTGGCATGAATGATTGTGAACCATTGATGTATGCGAGTTTCATGAGATTCTCTCATTTCACTATAACTAGCGATAATGGCGGATCCAGGATTTGAACTTTGGGAGTCCCAATGTTAAATACATATTCTTTAGATAGGAATAGAGCACAAAGCGAACAACAAAAACTCAGTTTATTCACTTGCTAGGCTTGTTGTGCACATGTCAACAGATCTCGGCATATGCCGAAACAATTTAATGAATGATGTATAGAGAGAACTTGTCGAGTGCTGTCGACGCAACATGTAGAGATATGCCTAGCATGCAATACATCAAACATTTAGTAGACACAAAAGAGACCCGTACCAAACATTTGGAGGGTCCTCAGAAGACCTTCACATGTATATTTTCTGGACTTGAGTGGTCCTTAGACCACCTTGGTCCCTATTTCCATCCGCCCTTGTATAGCGGAGTATGTAAATGGGTGCATGTCGTGTGTGGGTGTGTGTTATATGCAATCGGATGAGAGAAATTTTAGCATGAACGAATGTGGACTACTAATCTATGTGAGTTTCACGAAATTCACTCAAATGAGAGAAATTCTAGCATAAACGACTATGAACCACTGATGTATGTGAGGTTCATAAGATCCACCCGTTTCACATTATATAGCCGAGAAATTTAATGTTTCTAATAGGAATTTGATTATATAAATAGTAGAGACAACTTTAGAGAATAATCTCTCAATAAAGTAATTTTAAGAGAAGTGTAGATTACTAACTAGCTTTTCAAGGATATAACATTATTTCTCACTTGGCAAGCAATTCATATAATTATGTAGTATAATAATAACTGAATCCCAAAAAGTCCAATACGTTTCTTCAAGGTTTGGTAGTTGGTACATTCCATTATACACTGAAAGAATAAAGGAAATTTTATTTGAATTTATCTAACTTCTTTCTACACCCAGCTTACTCTCTACACCTATATTACTTTTAATTAAATTCTTAATATCTCTTTAAACCCAACTTACTACCTAAATTATCCTCACAAACTAAATTAATATATAAATTTATCTTTACACCCATTTAGAAAATAAAGACCCAAAATCAGTATTCTGCATCTCATTCTATAAAGTACATGTCACTCAATCTTTTATGAAAAATAGCATTGAACGGCACCGCCAGCCGCGGCATGCACTTGAAGTATTTATTTTTTTCCTCATCACAATCGAAGTGGACAAACATTATCTTAAACTCTTTGCCTTCCACTCTAAGCATTTCATAAAGTCACGTTCTTGCAATGCTGAGGGGTAAATGCCTTGCAAGGCCTACACCAATTTGCAGAGAAGTAGAGGCACAGTTTCTTCCCATCACATACGATAAGCGGACCTAATAATCTTGTAGTCAAAACAAGATTATGTTTTAATTATCAAAATCAAGATGAAAAAATTAAACTCTAAAAATGAAGGCATATTTTTCTATGCTACAAGCCTACTTGAACCTCACGTTCCTATATTTTAATGAAATCAAAACATTTTCGACAATCAACAACCGAATTAAATTATGAAAAATAATATTGATTGAAAAAGAGGAAGAAGGGGAAGCTTTTGGAGACTACATACATTTGTTTCACCAGATAGAAGGACCTCAACACCTTCAAATTCAAGAACAGTCGCTATATTGCTGCTATGCACTGCCATCAAAACTACAAGCAAAGTATAGCCTCCACCCTTCACGAATGAAACAATAAGAAAGCATGACATTCACACGAGTAGCTAGACTTTAACTTTAAATCTCATATAGGTTTCTGCTAGTAATTATGCTTTAAAAAAAAATGCTGATTTTGTTCCTAAATCCTAAAAAAAACTGAAATCAAACGACCAAAAAAAAAAACTTGCAAAAATCTATTCATACTTTAGTTGGAGGATTCAAAACTTCTAAATCATCATCCATCGTTAAAAAAGAGTTTGTTTTTCTCTAGAAAAACGTCCTAAGGTTTTAGCTAGAATGAACGTATTGGACAAAGATTTCATGATGGTAGGTTTTGATTATTAGGTGTGGGTTTATTTATAAATTGTAGTTTTATTGATAATTTCATCTTGTAATTAATGATAATTATGCAATAGGGTAAAAAAGACAATTCACAATTAAAGTTTAAATTGGGTGTAGAATAAGGTTATATGGGTTCAAATAAATTTTTCCAAAGAATAATAATAATCAAAATCACCAATTAAAGCATTTATTTAAGAGATAATTAATAGCTTGTATCTCCATTTAACCAAATCAATTTCATCACTCAATGTGCCAAAAATTAGGGTTTAAATCAAATGCATGTGGTGGTTGTAAAATTACAGTCCTAAAACAAATTGGCGTAATTAATCAATTTTCTTACTATCAATTAGAAAGCTCATCATTCATGCTTTGGAATTGGTTGAAAACTTGCCTCATCTTTACTAGACCTAGCAAGGGCAAGGGGACCATTTTTTATATTTTGATGTCTTATCTTTAGATGAAAAAAAAGGCATGCAGCTACATATCTAGGTTCCATTGAGTTTTACGCAAAGCCCCTACCATGGAAAAGAAATAAATTCCAAGTTTCTCAAGCAAGCAAATTTAGAATCATATCTTCAACTTTCTTCCTTTTCAGTTTTCATGCACCACCACTAGATTAATTATACTCAACTTTTTATTTATTTATTTATTTATATACAAGAGAGATTTGAAAAAGGGATTCAAATTCGGTTGCTCAATTGCAAGAGAAAATGTTTTTAACACATCCTTTGCAATTGTATTCAACTTTATATACACACACACACACACACACAAGTATATATTTACACTAAGAGGCTAGAGGAATAAATTGGTATCGAATTCGTTATCGACGTAAATCGAATCTAAGACTTCTCACTTACAAGTAAAAAGAAATATCACTTAACCTAATACTGAATGGCTGCAATTAGTGGCAGATTCACATTGAGGCCAACATGGTCCCAAGACCATCCACCCTTTGGGAAATATATATGTAAGGGTCATCCAAGTACCCTTCAAATATTTGGTATGAGTTTCTTTTATGCCCATCAAGTGTTTAATGTAATGTCTGCTAGGCATTTGTAGGTAGCACTCAACAGGTTGCGTCAAGAACACTAGAAAAATCTCTGGATATCACTTATCGGGTTGCTTTGGTATATGTTGATATCTGTTGACATGTGCGTAATATGGTTCGCTTCACAATAACAAGCCCAAAAAGTGTTTAACAGAATGCCTCAATGAATAAATTGAAATTTTCTTGCACGCTTCGCGCTTTGTTTCTACTAAAAAACTTAGACGTTTAACACTAGGACCTACCAATATTCGAATCCTAAATCCACAAGTGACTGCAATCATATTCAACTTTAATTTCTTTATTTATTTTTTTGGTTTACGTAGGCCAATTGCCAAAGAGAAAAGTGCCTCATGAGGACTATAACTACCACATCAACTAACCTAACTACCACCCACATTTATAGGGCAAAAGACCCAAATTACAAATCATTTTCAGAGAGAGTCAATTCAATATTTAAGAGGTTTATTTTATTTTAGGAAAACTAACGAAAAATTCTCAAAAACTTTAATTTTAATTAAAAGGAAAAAATAAAGGTGTAAGTGAGTAGTATCATAAGTGACTTTTCAAGGTAAAAATGTCCTTAACGTTAAAAGTGAATAGTACCAAGAGTGTTTCATTAAGATTCTCTTTTATTTTCCATTTTTGGGCATTTGGAATCAATTTATCCATCCTATTTAATATCTTTTTTTTGCTTCAAATCTATCTTATTTAATATCAATTGGGCACGTCGAGAAGGAAGTTAAACATTTTTTCTATTCCTAATTACGTCAAACATCCATTGATGAACATGAGCTAGCTAGCCAGTCTTTACGCTATGAAACAACATGGTCCACATGGCTTTGTTGCGAAGAGAATACATATGCATAAAGTATAAACTAGTACTTATGAGGCAAAAACTCTAGGTTAATTAATTTCAAGTTTTTGAATGGGAATTTTTTAAGGGTTTTTTTTGTTTAAGTCAAGGGGATTTTGTAGGTTAATATATACATTTGTTTGACATTTGCTTCATGCATGCTTGCTTGGTGAATATAACATACTACTAACCTACTAGCTGACAAACCATATATAATGGCCAATTGGAGATATATGACCAAAATGATGGGATTCCTCTAACTTTTGTTTCATAATTTTAATTAGACGCGTAAAATTTACGTATTGGTTGGCAAACTCTTTAATACAGGTAAGTTCTATTATTGTATGCAGGATCTTTGTAATACAAATCATATCGTCTTTGTAACCAACGAGGAAGAAATATCCCCTAAAGAAGCCACATCCGAACTCAACAAAAGTACCCAAGAAAGGCTAAATAAGATGATGGAGATTAGAGAAGCTATGTGATTACCTGTTTCAAATATAATATGTCTACAAGTATGTCAGTTTTACAGGTTTAAAAAGAATAGTTTGTTTCATTCACTACAGATGAATGTCTAAATAGTTTTATATTTGTCTTATTTTTTTACAAGGATGAATGAATAATACTCTAAAGATAAAATATTCGGATCGTTGAAATAAATTACAAAGTGGACACTATAAAAATTGTGTAAAAAAGAAAGGTGTCATGGATCAAATAATAATGAATAACACACTACCCTCCATCTCTCAAGTCTCTATAATTCCACTATTGCAGACCAAGACCGATCCTATTTTCCTGTTCGCGGGCAGCAGCCGGCAACTTAGGTTTTAGTCCCCGTATGGAAAGCCGACGTCTCTTCCACCCTAGAGATTTCTGTCAAGTTGGGATTTCAAAGTTCTTTCCTTGTTTTCTGATCAATTTATTTTCTCCTGTTCAGGCTATTTTTAATATTACGGTGGTGACTGGTGACAATGAAAACTCTTGGTTCCGTCAAATACCCTCGAAAGAGATTTTCTCTGGATCCCTTCTACCAAATCCATAAGTTCGGACCATTGAAATTTGATCCAACAGCTAAAGTTATTATAACTTTTAAAGGGGTTCCTGTTTTTAGCCGTTGGATCAAATTTCAAGGGTCCGAATTGGTGAATTTGGTGGAAGAGATCCGGAGATGATTCATTTCCAAATACCCTCATCATTTTTTCACTATAACATAAAATTTTGATCTTATAAAACACAGCCAATATCTTGGGCCAATGGACTCGAATAGCTGAATGGAGTTACAAGGAGCTTCATCAGGAATATCAAATATTAATGATCGTCAAAAGAACTAAATTAATCCATGTAATTAATTTCCTTCAAAGATAATATATGTAGTAATTATGTAATTATTCTACGATATCGTCTTGGTATTTCTTGCTTTTGGATTAAGAGAACGTAATGCAGTTTAGTGTGTAATTAGGATATAGAATTAGTGTTTGCTTGAAGTATCACCTGACATGATTGTGTTATTTGCTTATATGATGTTCTGTTTTATTTTTGGAGAAAACTATATTTTTGGGTCATCAACTTTCTAAAAGTTTAGATTTGGTCCTGAATCAACACTCGGTTTGATAACCTTTTGGTTAGGTTATTTTTTTATTTTCCTTGAGAGGTAAGAAAAGTATATGGAAGAATGATCGGATACATAAGAGCGGTCGAAGGGAAAAAGAGAAATAATAAAGAATGAATGAAAACAAAATCTTAAAAGTGAAAATAACTTAAATAATGTATGGTTTATGATTTTTAGTACTCATAGTTTGTGTTCTTTTCATTATACATTTCTTCAACCACCATCATTCCTCCATTGTTATGTATCCAATTCATTCCTTCTACGTATTCCCCTCTATCACTAACACAAGTATATAAACTAAATACCAAAAGGCAAATGGTTATCAAACTTGTCGGAATTGACTATAGTACTTACATGTAGTTATTACAATCATCATCTGACAGTCATATACAATTTATGTGAATATATACAAATCACCATCTGACAGTCAAGATGAGAATTGTATTGAATACATGTAAGTATTGTTGTCAATCTCAAATATGCCTTGAGATATTTATATTTTACAAAATGTGTAGCTTCGTGAAATTTCTCCTCAATTTGCATACTTGGTAAGACATGGAACCAATGCTACATAACAACTTCGATAAAAGGGATTTGAAGTTGGGTTGGTCTTGCTAAGACCCCATATTACCTTGGATCACCTCGTCCAATTGGAACCCAAAAGCACTTTTGGGCAGCTTCAGAGAACGAGTCTACTAAACTATCAAGGCTTGGGTTGGGTTTGTTAGATTTTAACTATGTAGAGAGCCCCAAAGAGGGAGACATTTCACAAGAATCTGCAGTCCTCGGCTTTCTACTTATAAGGTCCAAACTTGATCCATATTATACACAGTCCACTACATTTCTATGCTGGCTGTTATAAACTCCATCGTCGTTATAGAGATGGTCTTCGACTCTTTGGTAGAGACGTTTAAGAACAAAAATACTATACTTACTATTTATTTGTACTATTACTTGTATCATCTCTCTAATAGAGATGGGATCCACATGCATTGGCCCTACTTCTATTAGAGAGACGGTACAAGTGGTGGTACAACTAGATGGTAAGAGTAGCACTACTCGTTAAGAATGTAAAATGTCTAGCAACGGAAAATTCACAGAATAAATATAGTAATGAATAATGTTTTGCTATTGATTACAAGGACTAACTACATTTTATACTCTCAAAATTTGAAGTGATTTTCAAAACAGGTAATGAGGTTTCAATAAAAGGCGTAAATTGATATATTTTTAAAATCTCAAGGTGCAATGTGAAAAAGCTAAAACCTGATGGTCAAATTTGAAAATCACTCTAAAGCTAAGGGGTGTAAAATGTAGCGAGCCCTCGTTACTATAAGGCAAAAAAAATCATTTGGAAATGCAGGTAGGGGGTAATATCAGTGCAAGTAATAGGTTGCATATCCATCTATCTGAAATATAACATAGTATCATAGCATGCTAATTGACCGGGCTCAAGTTAGTGGGTCTTTACTTGCTTTGCCCGAATTAATATCAAGGATTTATGTGGAATTGGTTGCAAGTGTGGCCCACTATTTGGCGGTTCCACGTGTAGAAACATACAGAAAAATCAAACATTTTCCCATTAAATTTGACAAACTATAATAAATAGTTATACCACTAACTGCGTCGAGACAATTTGTAATAAAACTTTATGAGTAGTGGTCGACCTATACAAGAATTTCTAGTCGTTTAGGCCATTGAGAGACAAATGCTAATGAACATAACTCTTGTATACAGGATATCTAATAAAGTAATATATCCGAGAGTATTATTTTTATGCACACATAATTCAAGATTCTAATAAATTAATCATCCATGATCCTTGTATGTATGTGTGTGTGTGTATTTATACATATATCTATATATACATACATACATATATACATACATATATATATATATATAAGCCATGCATACTTATTGTCATCTGTACATATCTTCCCCAGCTAGCTCTCTCATGAATTTTTATCTTATCTCTCACATCTGCATATCCATCCTGCCGCCCACCCCATGATCCCATCCCTTTTGTTTTAGCTGCATCTCTCTCTCTCTCTCTCTCTCTCTCTCTCTCTCTCTCTCTCTCTCTCTCTCTCTCTCTCTCTCTCATGGGACATGGGACAATGGGACAGCTAGCTAGCCAAAGCTTGGGCGGAGCAACCATAGGGAGGCATCGATCGGCAGCATGTTCACAATTAGCTAGCAATCACGTGCTTTTTTCTTTTCTTCTGGATCATATCACCTTTCCATGCACCATATATTACACGTAAATTTTTTATTAATTCTCTTTATTTAATATTAATCCATCAAATCTCTTTCATGTTATTTGTTTGCAATATTAATTCCTTCCTTGTAAATACGCCCTTGTCGTCGTTGCCTTTGGGGACATGTCTGATTCCACACTTTTCGATTTATTTTTTAGCAAACACACTCTCACAATCCCACTTGGTTCCCAATTTGTTGTCAAGTAATTGGCTTGATCCATTTGTTTAGTACACTCACCCCTACTTAATTCATTTACTTTTGTCTTTAAGTGACTTGACAACTATCACTTGCGTAATTGCTTTTTTCTTCTTTAAAAAAGTATCAGCTGGTGATTTTGTTATGACAGTCTGCCCTTCTGGGGATTGAAAAGACTCATAGAGACTTTTCAGCCTCCTCTAGCTACCATTGTATAATTTATTAGTGCCAGGAATCGAAAACAAAATATACCGTGTGGATACAAACCTGAAATTCATCTTTAACCACTGAAACATCTCGTGGTGGTTCACTTATATGATTGATGATTACCTAATTGTGTACATACTATATTTCTATCAAGATTTATGGTTGGCATTTTGTTTTATGTCCTCACTATACTCTAATTACAAAACTAAAATTTCCATCCTTATAATCATAAAATGGATTAATTAATAATGTCATCTTAGTGATTTCTCTTAAGACAGCATTATTCGTTTGCTAGTGTGACTAAAATGTTCCTACCCCGTCACACATGATCAGTAGGATAATAACTTATGGCACAATGTGTATTCCCTTTCGTTTTCTAGTACTCATCATGCAACGTGCATGAGGAGTGCCAAAGAAATATCACAGAACTTGTATTAAAGGAATAAAAGGGTACACACTTGTGACATTCAAGTAATATTTTTCAACGAGTAGGAGAAACATATCATCATGGGTAAATATTTTATCTACAAGACTCTTAAAGATGATACTTGTTTGCCGTTAGTACGACAATGCAGTAGTATTATTTTTCACTCACTTGACTTGGATTATTGCAACGGTGAGGCTATGCAATTTTTTTCTTTTGTATTGTTAACGTAGGATTAATTTAAGAATATTATAGATTGAAGTGGTGTGTCCAGAGAAATATGTATGTTTAAGTATGGTATCCAAAAGCTAGCACATTATGAGATTGATCCCACTCTTCCTCCGTAGTATAAATAATATTATTTGTTAAAAAATAAAAATACAGTATCCAAACAAATATGGAAAGTTTTAACGAAACACTTTTGGTACTATTCACTTTTAACGAAAAATCATATTTTCATTTTTTTTCTGATACTATCACTACACATTTATTTATCTTTTTTCATTAAAATTAAAACTTTTTTGAATTTTTTTGTTAGTTTTCCTACGAATATGGTGTCCGCATAAAAATTTGTGGGTACAAATCGCTTTTTGTAACCTTTTACGCACAAAATGTGACTGGCGCGTACAAAAAGCAAGAGGGTGACCGGTTACCGGGCACGTTGGCGGGAGTGGCAGGACAGTGACTGTGGGTTTCTTGAAGAAAGCGAAGGACGCGTGTAAGACAACTGCTAATCCAGACAATTTGACGGGATAACCGCGAAACGCATTTGGCCACTCATTCCGGTATCTTCAATGCCTTTTCTACGCACCACCCATTCGAATCCCCTCCTTGTAACTAACGCCGTCATATATTCTCTGCCTTAATCCATCGTTTTTCGACTACCACCGCTTCTTCATTATCCATGTCCGACTGCGACTGACGACAGGTCATGGAAAAGTGTCGCACAAATTCCACGTGGTGAAACATCGTAATCTTAATTAGTTGTGTGGTGTTAGAACTATTGGTTTAGTTTAACTCGTTTTAGGCCATTGATTTGTTCTTAGGTTTATGTGGTTTTACTACGGGCTAGTTTAGGGTTGCTTTGTTGCAAAAAAAAAAATGTTGTTTTTAAAAACAGAGGTTGCTTTTTGTTTTAACCCTAATTTAAAAAATAAAATAAAAACTGTTTTTAAAATAATTTTAACAATGTCAAACTAACCGTAACCCCAATCAAACCATTAAACAAAATATTCTCAAAACATGCCTAAGCCTCTACAACGATCCCTTAATGAGGGAAGAGTCTTGGCTGTTAATGAGAAACACAGTAATTTTTTAGGAAAACTAATGAAAATGGCTTGAAAACTTTGAATTTTAATTAAAAGGATAAAAGGGTGTTGTAAGTAAATAGTATCAGGAGTGACTTTTTAGAGTAAAAATATCATTTTTCGTTAAAAGTAAACAGTACTGAAAGTATTTCGTTAAAATTTTTTAATTTTTTTTCCACAATATCGATCATGTCATTTTAATTACATGACGTGACGTGAGAGATAAAAAAAAGATAAATCCTTCATTGCATGCTAGCTAGAATCCCCTCGTACGAATCACCTTGAGTAAAACTTGGTTGGAAACTTCGTACTACGTGAAAGGAGTTGAAATCAAAAGGTTCTATTAATGGAGAGAGGTTAGTAAGGATTTCGGGAATCCTTCAATTACATCCGTTCATTATATATTGTGCGGTCAATTTTTGTTAAGTACTGTTTCTATTTAATTTTAAATAAAAAAAATTACAGTAATTTTTGATCGTACGATATATGATGAACGAATATAATTAAAGGATTCTCAAAATCCTAATAAAGAAGATCTGATAATGATCCTCTGGCTATTAACGAGCCTGATGCTGTAACATATGTTCCTACCATGTGGTAAGGCAGTTGTCACTAAGTTTTCCTTCTTACGATGATCTAAGTAACTGACAACCTTAACTTGTGCGTGAAGATTAATAACTTTTATACGAGTATTGCCATGCACACCCAAATATCATATTTTTGCATTCACTTTATAACTAAAAGAACGACATCAATCCATGTAAAGTGAGTGAAAAATTATTGGGTAAATCACATTTTGCATCCTCAACTTTAGATCACAAACAAATTCATACCTCATATTTTGAACATTGCAATGTTATACATTTGTTAGTCAGTCCATCAATTTACGATTCGTTGCAATGTCGGACATCTGTTAGTCAATCTGTTAATTTGATAGTTAAATGATGACGTGTCAATTGTGAGTCCTACATTGTTACTGATGCGATGTCAAATTTGTGCTACGGGGACAAATAACCAATTTTTTTAAGGGTATAAACAACCAATTAAAATGATATCAACTTATGAAAATGGTATGGCAGTACAGCAACGAATTTCGTGATCTCCTTGCGGATAAGTGTATAATTACTTATAATCTCCCTGTGCTAATTAAAATAAGAATAATCTTATTAGTGACGGGATCCGGAGCTAGATGCTTGGATATATAGTGGATTAACCACTGCAAGCTGTTGCATAGGAACACACTCACTGTTATTATAATAACAAGTTGGCGTAAATTTCCATATACATATATATATATATATATATATGATAGTTTGAATCTGTTTTTTAATTTAAATAATAGGCCCCTATACTCTTTAAAAACTCTATAAAAATATAACTATGATTTGAATTAATTAATTAATGGATCTTAGTTGATGCTAACATTGATTTGAAGTGTATTTTCATAAGGCTTCCTTTTTGCAATGTCCTTTGGAATTCAACTTGAATCTCAATTTGTTTTTCGAACTTAATTACTTCATTTTACCATCTGAAACTCAATTTTTGAGTTAATTTGTCATTTTCAATTAAAAATTTGTCAAGTCTCTGAATTGGCATAAACGAGACCCACTTACTGCTGATGTGTCATTTCTAAGTGTAAGCCTTTTCGTAATTTGATTAGACAATAAAAAACTTTAGAATATACAATTACAAATTATTGGGGTGATTCCATTTTTGATGTGCTATATATATATGTATATGTATATGTATATATATATTTGTGTGTATATATATATATATTAAGTTGAATGTTTATGAATCCATGATCACATGCCTAGAGTCCTTAGATATGTATATATATGGGGCATGCCAAAAGGTTAAACATTTTATTCTTGTAATATTCGAACATTCTAAGATCGATCCATCTCGGATCCACGAGTAATATACTACTATTGAGTTTTACTGTTTGTTTATTTCTTCGACTAATTTTACACTGCAGATTAATTCTAGCTGGTAAAAAGCAAAAGGGTTTTTTTTTTTTTTGGTAAAAAAAGCGAAAGGGTTAGCTTCAAGAAGATGAAAGACTAAATTAACCAATACTCCACCTTCATCTTTTACAAAATAAAGCCAAGTCTAACTGAGTGATGATACGATGAAACGTTTTGTCTCCGGCTCAAACTCTCCTCCCTCCACTCAGTCTCAGTGTAAATTAGTGTTGAATATCACTTGTACTATACAAAAAAAAAAAAAAAAACTAGCTAAATAATATAACGAGAACATATTCAGTATGTTTAGTTTAAAATTTAGTTTGACGTATATCACATAATGTTTCAACATATTTTTTTGAACAAGGGATAATATCTACACTAAAGGGGAGGGGAGGGCTTAGCCTCACAATAAGCTAGAAATAATGTGGTTCAAATACGCATTTGGCGAGAATCGAACCTAAGACATTTTAATACAAACTTATTTAACTGTCGGAAAATAAAAGACCATTTAAGTATAATATTGTCGCAAACAACCTCTCATGAAAAGGAAAACATTTTCCTGCAACAAGTTAGTTATGATGAAACACTTAAAACTTTTTAATTTTTTGTCAAATGATAGATTTTATTCAATCAAGTCTAATAGATAAGTTTACATCATTCACAAGGATATTAAAAAGAAAGTCAGGACCAATATAACCAAATATAAGACCCTCATGTCGATTGAATGAAAGCTGCTACGGCATGCGCCGCTTTGTTGGATTGAAACACTTATCTTAATTGGTGCTTATTTTGCTAACTAAATAAATGTACCAACTACCAATACACATTTGGTAACAAAATTTAATTGGTGCTTATTTTGCTAACTCAATAAATGCATCTTATTTAGTAAATGGGAGATTCAGCGGGGCCAAATTTAAATGCTACCCCATTTTGGCAACAAAATTAAACACAAATTTGGTAAGCATATCATACCTAAAAGACACTTAACTTGAAAAATTAGGCTTTTTAGCCAAAATGGTTATGAGATTGGCATACCTTCTCAATTTGGTCCATGATATTTAAAATCAATAGAACTAGTCCCTGAATTTGTTCACCATCAATTACTTTAGTCATTCTGTGAAAATTCTCCGTTAAATAAGAAAAATGAAAAAATACCCTAATTTTCATCAGATCAGTTTGGCCCATCATTTATTAACTTGAGGGTATATTGTCACTTGGGTTTTATTTAATGAAGAATTTTTATTGAATAATCAAAATGATTGATGGTGGACAAACTCGGGGACCACTTATATCGATTTTAAATCTCATGGTTCAAAGTGAGAAGTTATGTCAATCTCAATGACCATTTTGGATAAAAAGCCAAAAAATTATTATGCATGATAGTAATATCACGTTGCATGTCGTTCGTATGTTACGAGTGTATGCAAACTAGAATAATGTTAGGTGTACCAAATGATGTAGCACGAATTAAATTTGTACTTTAGTTTAAGTTGAAATTTGAATAATAATTGTTATGAAAATTTATATAATGTGGAATGTATCGCATTATTTAGTGCACAAATTTGATGTATATGGTACCGCCCCTAAATCATAGTAATTATAGAGTTTGTAAGTTTTGTATTGTTTTTAAAGGTGTAGGGTGTAAGTTTTAATATTAAGTAACAATTGCAATTGTGAATGAAAAATAGGATACCAAACGTGGTTAAAACCTTTTTCAGTGAACAATTCAAACATTTTTGTGTTGAAATGATTTGGAGAGAATCACTTGCAAACCAACACGTACATATAATACATGATTCAGCCATCAAAACCAAATCCATTTGAGCCATCAATACAAATCGACCGCAAAACGACATACTATACTCCAAACAAACTAAAATTCTCATGGAGAAAAACTATGAATTAAAGTTACACTTGAGTTTCAAAATCGGCTCCTAGACAACGACAATCTGACCGAAACTCCCGTAGTCTAAATGTTGAAGTGAAAAAGAGCGCTTTGCAAGAGAATTTATGAGACTGTTAAAAGAACATGTTTGGTACTCTACTTGAATCCAACTTTTTAAACTCAAAAACAATTTTCAAGTTTTAGGCCTTAAAAACTTGTTTGATAAGACTATTTTAAAAAACTGAACTCAAGATTAACTAAAAAATATAATCTATTTCCTAAAAACATAAAAAATGAGTTTTTAGAGTTTTTAAACTTGAACTTACTCATTTCTTTTCTCTCCCTCCTCCCCTCTCATTCCAAATCTACCCCTCCCTCTTTTCTTGTTTTTCTCTACTTCTTTTTTTAACCTTTTTCGTTTCTCCTCAAATCCACTCTCTTCATTCTCTCGGTTCTTTCTCTCACTCTTCTTCCTCTCTATCTCGTCTCATCCTCTCTCTCTTCTTTCTCTTTCCTTCAATCATATCTTACTTTCTTTCCTCCTCTCTCCTCTTTCTCCCTCTCTTGAGACCCCTTCTTTTTAGATCTATTTGTCTAGTTTAAGTTGTAAGATTTAAAAAATTTAAATCGCAAACCAATCAAGTTTTTGAGTCTTAAAAAACATTATTTTCAAGAAATGTTTTGAGAAATGATAAAAATTTTCAAATAGGATATCAAATAGACCCTTAGATTCCCATACACACCAACATGAAGATGGTCAAAGGATTTCCCCTAGTGGACCAAGCAATGCAATAGCAAAAGAGTTAGTCTCAAACTTTGTTAATTGTCCTTGTTCATATTATTCTCTCCTCTCAATATTAGTTAGAGCAAAATCTCTCTTTTTCATTTTTATTATCTGTATTAAAAAGAATAAAAATAGGAGGCATTTTTCTCTATTTGTTTCCACCTTCTCCCGCACTTCTTAAATCTAAATTTGTGACCAATAAATTAAACGAAGACAACGAAAAAAAATATGACATGGTGTCATGGAGAGAGAGGGAGGTACACGTGGCAGGACACCCCTATCTCCACCTCATCATGCGCGTGGACGGATGGGGTTTAGAAAAGAAGAAGGAAGAAGAGGAAGAAGAGGAAGAAGTGGTCCAAGAAAGAGAGAACAAATAAGGAAAAAAGAAGAAGAGGGGGTTTAGGGAATCTGCAATTACCCGGACATTATTGCCCTTTTACTGGCTCGCCCGGTTTTGTGGTCAGAAAACCGTAGAGCTTATATAACAAGGGGTTTAAGGCCACTGTTTGTTCTGCATGGTTTTTGTATATACTAATTTATTACAATTTTACAATCAAATCAAACCTCTTTCGGGACTTGGGTTTTTCCTTTTTCCTTTTCACTGAGAGATTTGGAGACAGAAACTACCAATTCTCATTTCCAATTCTCGCAGATCTCCTACACATTTCCCAGAATTTCTGTAGTTTTTTCCTTTCCCTGAAAATTTGTAGATATGGTGTTAGATTTAACCCAGAGGAAGATCTTTGTTCAAGAGGTGAGTAAATCTAGTTTCTGTGCTGGATATTTTTTTTTTATGGGTTTTTTGTTGGATGCAATTTGGGGTGAGTTTTTGGGAATTCTGCGTTGTTTTGGTCAATAACTGATGGGTTTTGCTTCGGATTATCGTGTTTGTTTGGAATTTTGGGCAATTGGATGTGTTCAATTGCTGCATGCAATTCGGAATTCCGATTGAGATCGGGATCTGATTGTAGAATTTGGGTCGTGTTTGGTTGTGCTGAATTGGGTTTGATTGAGAATTTGTGATCGTGATCAGAATCATGGGTTTTGTTTTGCATGGAGTCCATTTCTGTTGATCTGAGGTTTATGGGATTTTAGTTTTTGTTTTGAATTCATGGTTCAGATTACAGATTTAAGATCGGGATTGGCGTTGAATTTGTTATTGCGTTTGATGAATTATATTGGATTTGCAATTCTTCAACTTCATGTTATGTATTTAATTTATCAAATGGGAATTGGTATTTTTGGTTTTGGGTTTATGAATTTGAATGCAGTTTACATTTCTAAGTTCTTTGCTATGTTAAACAACTTAGTTCAGATGTGATTGGAGTCTTAACTTCCAATTTGGTTCCAGTTCATGGCTGATATTGTATCTGTTCAATTACCTGGTATTTTCTTGCGAAAAGAACTTTGATTAGGGTTTTAAGATTTGGTTTATGATTCTCTGCGTACCGTTATGTTTTCATTTCAAGCGTGGTTCAAGTCTTTCCAGTAGTTTTATATTCCAAATCTTACTGTGTTGGTTTTTGGTGTTAATCCTCAATCAATCTGAGGGATCTGTCTGATTTCTAAGAAACATGGGAAAGATGGGCGGTTTGGTGGTTAGGAGACTTGGAGAGCTAATCATGAGTTTTACGTTATTGATCACTGAGGCAGTCTATTCTTGCTATATTTTCTTATTTTAGTTAGGATATGCAGCTTTAAAGAAGGAACATTATATCACTACAGTCTCATTGCCGGATTTTATTTTATGTTGGTTTCAATATGGTAGCATGATGTAGGATTCTGAATTTATTGTTATCTTCCTTTTGTGATCAATAAGATTTTGTTTCGACATTTTCGCCAAGCTAAGCCTGACACGTGTTCTTCTTTCTATCAAATGAATATCCGATGACAGTGAACTGGATGCGGGGGTGATGCTTCTTTGTGTTTGATGAGTTCAAATTGCCATGTATGCATGAGATATGGGGTTGAAGAAGAGGCTAGATTTTGGATTTAATGGCTTCCAGGTCCCTAATATACCTAGAGCTCCCAGATCAGCTACGGTAAGTATTCGCCAAAATTCTAGGGTTGCTTTTTTGTGTTTTTCTTTCCTTTTTGGTTTTGGATGATAAACCCTGCATTGAATTCACCAATTTCTGTTACTGGTTTCAGAGGGGCCCACATAGGAAGTCGGTCAAGGATGGCCAAATCAGTGCATTTGAATTATTGGCTTCTTTAGCTGGCAAGTTGTTGCAGGAGAGTGAAAGTTCTGCCTCCAGTAATGCTTCTGAAGGAAATTTGCAGCCTGCCTTTGGCATAGATGTTAAGCAGGAAAGACAAGATGAACATAAACCTCTGAAAGAAGAGTGCCTTGATCAGGGAAGCTCTGAAGAAAGTGTTTCTTTAGGGCTGACATCCCAAAACATCAATCGGAAGGGTATTATAAAAGAATTTCCGCATGCTTACAGTGATACTGTTTTGGAACGCACTTCAGTTATTACAAGTTCTGACAGCCCTGCAAAAGCTGGGCGTCATGCTAAGTCTGTAATTTGTAGTAGCAGGCCCACTTTTCAGAAATATTCTGGTAAGGTAGAGGGAGACTCCCCGGGTATTGTGGAGTCCTGTTATGGTAATGTAGCAACTGGAATTGAAGTACAGGGAGATAGTAAGCCGTTAGAAACTGGATCTTTGAAGATAGCTAACCCATGCAGTTCAAAGGATCCAACCGAACTGCATGCAAACTATCCTGCAATGCTCAATGGAGACAGCAATGTCAAATTGTCATTGTTCAGGGATCCTATTCCTAATGCTTCTTTTTCCAGGCATAGGAATGATATTGAATTAGGTAGTAGAGATGATGACGAAAACTTTTCTAGGTGCATTAAACCTAGCAAAAGGGGGAAGGTCTTTAGGCCTCCACCACGTGTTGGAGGCCAAAGAATAAGGAAGTTACTGACATCCAAGTACTGGAAAGCGACTGCAAAGTTGAGGGAATTTGAACACTATAGATATGGTAAGTTTTTAATTAGTGCTTTGGTTAGCCTCATAAATATATATGTGAATTCATTTAATGTTGAGCTTATGTTTTCGGTTTTCTAGATGGGGGAGTAAAACCTATTTATCACAAAAGGAAAACCTTTTACAACCGTGAAAGATCTCAACGTGACACTCTTTATAAGAGGAGGAAACTAGTTGACCGGAGTTCGGTAGTGACTTCTGATGGAGGGTTTAGTGGTGAAAGTGTTTCTAATTCACCTGATAACGGAGATAAAACTGGTCCAGCTGGTATGTTACATTGGCACAACTACGTAGATATTTTGTTGTTACTGTTCCTTTATGTGTTCTGGGGATTTAAGGCTTGTGGTTTCATTTTGCTTAATAGTTGTTCTTCTGTGCAGAAAACAGAGTATCAGCTTCAGTTATTGGTCATCAAGCATCTTTTCGCTCTGAGGAATCTCATGGTAATTAAAGTTTCGAAGATTTGGTGTCAAACACACTTCTTATTTGATTGTATTTAACCAGTATCACGGGGCGTTATCTTTCCTTGTGCAGTGAAATTGAGAATCAAATCCTTTAGGGTGCCAGAGCTAGTCATTGAGGTCCCAGACACTGAAACTGTCGGTTCATTGAAGGTATTAACTCAACTGCTTTAGTTTTCATATGTGCACTGGACACGAAATAGTTTATTGTCCATCCTGTTTACAATAAGAATGTTTCTCAAATGGCATGGAATATCCTTGTTATTCGCTAGTAGTGGGTCTTATTTTAGCAAGTAGTTGGTGACTATTCGTCACTTGTGGGCCTAAATATTTTACATTTGTGTTACGAAATTTTACAGAGGACAGTCATGGATGCAGTGAATGCCATACTTAGGGATGGATTAAGTGTTGGAGTACTTGTTCAAGGGAAAAAGATAACAGATGACTACAGAACTCTAATGCAGATGGGAATTTCTTCCAAAGACAGTTTGGATTCTCTGAATTTTATGTTGGAGCCTAGTCCCATGCAAGCCCCTCCATCTTTGTGTTCTGGCGACCCTCCTTCACTATCATGCGAGACATCTGTACTCGTGACCAGGTAATTGACGTGTTGTGAGAAGACCCTTGTCTTAAGTTGGAATTTTTTTGATTGGCCATTTGGGTCGACTTTGTTTTCTTTCACAATTGTTGATATGAATGCTGAGATAGTATTCTTTTGCTGGAATTTATGACTTTCCTTTCCATATTTATTTAAGTCTATAACTGCTTATACTAATATATTTAAGGCTGTTTAGACAATTAATGGATAACTTTTCCCTCCGGTATGTGTTATTTGTTTTAGTTTCATATATTCTTAATTAATACAGTTTTGTAGGCAATAGTGTGTGCTAATTCTGCATAATGGTGGATTTATGATTCCTGTGGAAAAAGTATTGAGCTTTAATCTTAATGGATAGGACAAGTTTTGGATTACGGGTCTGCTCTTTTGACTTGAGTTACAGCTTATCACATATGTTCTCATTATAGCTAATATTGCATTGCTGCTTCAGGTCCCCAGGCACACCTGTTTTGGACTCTACGATGTCCGATGTGTTATCTGACCTTCCTCCTATAACCAATTCAGGCAGTCTTGCTGAAACTAAGCATGAACCAGTTTCGTCCCATATTGACATATTGACAGACAAAACAATGCTGGAATCCCAGGCGCTAGTTGCTATTCCAGAAATGAGCATGGAGCCACTAGCCGTAGTTCCTGTGAGCCAGAAAACTAAGCGATCAGAGCTTGCACAGCGTCGAACTAGGAGACCATTCTCTGTCTCAGAAGTCGAAGCATTGGTGACCGCAGTTGAGGAACTTGGCACTGGAAGGTGTGATGTTCTTTACCACGTAAACAGAATCAGTGTGAGACGTGTGATTCCATTTTGAAGGATATATAGTGGTTTAACAATGTTCTGAATTTGCAGGTGGCGCGATGTTAAATTGCGTGCATTTGAGAATGCAGATCATCGAACTTACGTGGACTTGAAGGTAAATTTTGTTTGTATGGTTGTCTATATCACTCAATCGTTTATTTGTTACTAGATTGATAAAGTAATTTTACATTGCAGCTGAGTGCTTCTCTGGAAAGCACAAGTTACTTGATTTATGTTGTATTTGATGTACTCTGGTGGTTTTATGCAGGATAAATGGAAAACCTTAGTCCACACCGCAAAAATCTCTCCTCAGCAAAGAAGGGGGGAGCCAGTCCCGCAGGAGCTTTTGGACCGAGTGTTGGCTGCCCATTCTTACTGGTGCCAACACCAGGCTAAGCAACACGGCAAGCACCCAGCCTTGCCGGCATTCTGAGATCACAGACCCACCCGACCGATTGGCATGGAGCTCAAAGGTATCCGATTGTATGATGTAGAAAAAAAACAGGAAACGTTGACAGAAACAGGGAAAGAAGACAAATGTACAAATGACCCGAAATTTGTGTAAAATCCTCACCCCCCACAGGTAAATTCAATTGCCGGCGTCTCTGTCTGAGGGAGGCCGGCAAATGTAAATGGTTCGCCGGAATAAAGATCAACCTAACAGAAACTCATGTTTTAATTCAATTGAATTTTTATTTTATCATGTAATGTAGAGAAATGTGAATGTTCATCAACAGGAATAAACTTTTAATTATCTTTCTTTTGTTCCTTCTTTGTTAGTTCCATGTGGATGCGTTGTTACTTGCATTGCAAGTCAATCAAAGTCTTTGTTTTCAATTCAAAGATGGATTGCAAATGCAATGACTGAGTTGCGTACAATTTACACCTTTTCTGTTGGACTAATTATTTATTTATTTATTTATAATTGGCCAACTAACTTGGGTGGTGGCTCTGACATGCTAGCACGTTTGGCACGTGCGAAATCACATGTATAGATGGAACAAGAAGTTTTTCCAGTTGAGTTGGTAGTGTGTACTACTCAACTTCTTCTTGCCTCCTTACATACGTATTTTGTATTGGTCAACAAAATCATAAGGAAGTAAGTTGGATCTAAAACACCTCAAAAAGGTATGGGCTCGGGTAACCTGGTTGTTTAGCGGGGTATGGAGGCGAATAAATGCCTGTTCAAGTACATACTGGACGTCACATGACTAATTGGTTTTGTGACACTTAGTTTTCACTGTGATTGGAGGAGGTCTCATCTTAATTTCGATTTACTTGGATGCCAGAATGAAATATATTTGTAATGATTTCGATACTAAATTGTGACCGACCAATACACCATGTTGTGATAGTGTTAACTAACCGTACATGTTACTGTCAGAAGCTCACAATGATGTGCACAACATGGCCCAAAATAGAAGTTGAATTATTGAAACAATGTTGTTCTATTTACCTATATGTGTGAAAGGGGCTTCTGAAAATCTGATCTCCTCACTCTTCTCATGGCCATTTTGTCTTTGGGCCCTTGGTCCAAAACCCAAAGGATAAAACAAAAAGAAAACATGAAAAAGGAAAGGAATAACTTGAAAAGAGAGATTAAACTTGAGTTGAGTCTAATGTGACTCGTGTGAGTGCGTAACTAAAGAAGACATTAAAGTAATTGATTGTGATAGAAAGGTGTAAAGGGCTAATAGAAATGTTCACATGCATGCCAGTGATTGTTACTCGGTTATGATAGATTTATGAGACTCACATACATCAACAATTGACAATTACTCACACTCTTGTGAATGCTAAGTCACATGCATCAAAATGTATTTATACATATATTGTAGGTTTAATTTTTCTGGGTTTTGATGCATGAAAAATTCTGACCCTATCAATGATATTAGGGTGGAGAAAACCTGAGATGTATATAATCCGAAGCACATTGGAGCTTTTGAGTTCTGGTGCCGTGGAGTAAATTTGTAATCTCAATGGTCATGGATCAATCTTTGATTGGATTTTGTGGTTCTAGTAATGAGCTGTAGGAAATCAGGAAAGAAACTGTTTCAGCCTTGATGAATCAGAATCTGGATACTGGATTGAGAAATAGTAGTAAGTTTCTTGATCAAAACTGTGCACCTCCCTGTCCATCTTCGAGTAATTTGGGCCCGGATTTGAGCACGAACTCAGATGGGGATTCACCAGAGGACTCTGATTTTAGTAATGTAGTTCTCAAGTACATCAGACAAATTCTTATGGAAGAAGATCAAGAAGAAAGACCGAAATGTATCATGAGCCTGCAACACTTCAAAATGCAGACACAATCGTTTTATGAGCTTCTTGGAGATAAGCATTCTTCTTCCCCTTCTGATATGACTACTTATGTTCATCAGAACCATGAATGCGGAGATGAAATTCATCCTTCATGTTCCAGTCATTACACTACTACCTCTCACAATAACAGTAGCATTAGGGATGGTCAGTTGTGCAATTTAAAAGAGGCTTGAGGAAGCGAGCAGGTTTCTTCCGAATGGTAATAGTCTGATAGTCGATTTGGAAAGTAACACATTCTTATTTAAAGAGGTGAAGGTAGAGGCTATACGTATGGGAGCTGAGGCAGAGAAGAAGAATGAATACTCTTCTGATCGTTCGAGGGAAAGGAAGAATCCTCATCACGAGGATGCGATTTTAGGTGGGAGGAGTAACAAGCAATTAGCAGCATACACCAAATCAACTGTGAGTTTGGAAATGGTTGACATGGTTTTCCTAAACTGCGGACAAGGAGAATCTCCTCTTTGTGAAACATTGCAGAGCGAGACAATCAAGAATGTACAACAACATGATCAGTCGAAGGGGGCAAATGGTAGAAAAGGCTGCGGAAAGAAGCAGGGAAAAAGGATGTGTGCAGCTATTGATAAGAGGACTGGCAACGAGTTACTTAAGCAGATCAGGCAACATTCTACTCCTATGGCTATGGGAGACGCAATGCAGAGACTAGCTCACTATTTTGCTCATACACACGGCTGGATCTGGTACTCAGATATACAAAGACCTTTTGTCCAAGCCAACATCTATGCTTTTCAATGGCCTTGCCTCTTTCAACGTCTCTCGTCTAGGCCTGGTGGACCTCCAACAAACCTTCGGGTTACTGGGATTGAACTTCTAACTTCTACAACCGTGTTTTCGACCAGGGCTTACCGGGATTGAACTTCCACAACCGGGTTTACGGGATTGAACTTCTACAACCGGGGTTTACCAGGATTGAACTTTTACAGGGTCTACCAGGATTGAACTTCAACATTTCTACAAAACCGGTTTTGAACTTCTACAACCAGCAACAGGGCTTCCGGCCAACAGTAAGGGCAGCAGAGAGACATGAAAAATTTAAACTGAGAAGCAGGGCTTTGCCCCGAAGGGAGCCCTTCCAGAAATTCTCAAAGGCCAAGGCTGAACCCAGGCCAATGAGGGGGTTTGGAAATAGTTTTCAACCAGCAATAGACGCGCCTCGGTTAGAACCTCATTAGCTACGTCATTGCCCCAAGCGCAAAGATGCTCTGAACGTTCGGCTTCTGGTGCTTTTTATAATCCATCCACCAGCTTCTCCCTTATCACTTGGTCGATGTGGGACAAGAGCAACAACTCTTATCTCACAGAGGAGGAGGTACGATGCGTGGGGCAGGAAAACCAGATTTCTTCTCCAGAGAAGCTCAACGCCTGGGTTATGTGGCTCGCTCAGCCTTCAAGGTGTTCATTGATTTACCTTTTTACCCAAAATCCATGTGTCTAATTACCATTAACCCACCCACATCGTTGAAACAGCTCCTTCAGATGCAGATGCAGAAGCAGTTCAAGCGCATAACTCCTGGCTCCTCTGTTCTCGACCTCGGCTGTGCTCCCGGCGCTTGGCTTCAGGTCCTTTTTGGTCATTTCAAAATCCAAACTTTATACTCAAATCTCAACTGTCTCCTCATAGCATTCATGGGTTTTTGTTGAAATTTGCAGGTGGCTTGCCAGAGTTTGGGTCCCCTAAAAAATGGCGGCCTTGTTGTCGGGATTGATCTCAAGGTCTCATTTTTCGCTATCCTTTCGAGTTAAATTTCCGTGCTTTTATCTGTTTATTCGATCATTTATAGAGTAATTGGATTGTGAAATGCGGAATTTGCAGAACAGAAGGTGAAGGTTCCTGCTGATCATTGTGATTCAAGGGTTCAAACTGTTTGCGCCGACGTGATGAAGCTACCGAGAGCTCAAGTCAGGGAACTCTCTCCACAGGTATTGTTGTCTGGGCTTCTTTAGCTTTAATTAACAATGGTTTCAAAATGCTTGTGCTAATTTACGTCTTTCGATTCTTAAAATCTTGGTTAATTAAGCTGTTGTTTCGATTTACGATCATGTTGTCCTTCAACCCTGTTTCAGGATGTTTGAAGGTGTGAAACAAATGATATATTGGTTCCTGGCGAACTTTCGGCATTGTAACATTTTTCCATGAATTTCCAACTTAAAAGCCGACCTTATATTTTGCCAAGGAAAACGTTTCAAGGATCCTCTTGCAGATGTAGGTGTTTTACCATTATGTTTGTGCAGCAGAAAGGGTTTTCTGTGGTGCCGTCGGATATGTGTCCCCTCGTTTCTGGAATCTCAAGTAAAGATGCAGCTTTATCGCTCGAGTTAGGCATGCAAGCACTGAATGTGGCTGTTAGTGGAGCAGCCTTAGCTCATTCAAACAACGAAATTCAAACGGAGGAAAGTAATGTTGGGGCAACTACGAGTTCAGATGATAACGGTGTATTGCGAAGGGGAGGCAATCTTGTGATAAAGCTTTTAGAGAGTGAAGATGTGCAAGGTTCTTTTCTTAGTTCCTTTCCTTCCCCCTTTTTTGGTAGCATAAGAGCGGTAATTGCTTCATTAAACCTCTGTTTGAATATTTTTTTTTTTACCGTCTTCTGGCTGTTTGTTTGCAGAAATCAATCAGATTTGCAAGCCGCTGTTTAGAAAGGCGTCGTTGTTGAGGCCTAAAGCTACAAGATCATCGTCAAGAGAGATTTATTTGATATGTCAAGGTCTGCAGTCACAGGCAAAGACATAAAATGAAGATTGCACCCCAAACTTAGAAATAGAATCCAACATTTGTGAACCTTGTTGGCGTTTTGCAAGACGAGTAAACTGATCAAATGGCGGCCATGGTTTACCGTGTTCTGAATTGAACCATACTAGATTCCGTTAAACAATCTTGTACTGAAATGTGTCTTTCGAGAGATTACAACTGAAAGTTACTGATATTATTTGGTTCTCACTTCTGTTTTCATGAACCAAGTTGTGATGGCATACACATTTCTCATGTTCTTGGTCTTAAAAGAAGGATGAGAACAAGAAAATTATCAAGGAACCGACGAAACTTACGAAGACACAGAGCTCCGGGAATGAACACTGAAAATGTATATATATTTGAATTTCTTAATCGTTAGGGTTTGCATAGCACACCAGATAACACTTTACAAAATTCAAAACTTCGTGTGGGATTAACAAGAACCAAAGAAAAAGAAGTAAATTTGTGTCTTTAACTACTGATAAATTACAGTATTCTTGAGTATCTCCATCTACAAGATGTCGCTTCATGTGTATGTGCAGGAGAGAATCATCGAATCTGAGTTCGACCTAGTGACCAAAGACCCGTATCCTTCACTGACGTCTGAAATACCAAACAAAAAGAAAAAGGATCAGAAAAGCAGTGATGACGTATTTTGGAGGGAAGATAAAGCAGCTTAAAATTTTGATCAGTGTAAAGATTGGATCATGATATCCATGTTTACATGTGTCTTCACAGATGGAAAGACGTTCCAGAATCTTAGAGTCTCGTCCCCGGCACCAGTGACTATTGTCTGCGGTAAAAGAGATTTCATTTGAGCTTGTTAGAACTGAGATCTCGGCATTAGCAACAAGAAATTGTGCATACACGTATAGGGGGCAAATATGGTGCAATACCTGACCATCCGGTGACATTGCAAGGTACAAAACTCGCATGCTATGACCGGTTAGATTGGCAACCTGTAAGTACATTCGAATAGGAGTTGGATAGAAAGATTATAACTAGAAAAATGCACTTTTTTCTGAATTTCGAGTTGAAGTAGAGTTTTACAAAGTTTAAAATCACTAGAATGCAAACCTTTCCCATGGATGGATACTTCCACACCATAATTTGATTCTGGGAATACCCATGAGTGCTGACTATCTCATTGACATTCTTACTCCATGCAAGATTGCAGACCTACAAAGTCGACTTGTGTGAGTTGAGGGTATTCTACTTTATTCCCATACGCATAAACAGAAACAGAAGTCTACCTGGCTTCCTGTGTCGATGCTGTTCAATTGGTGGCCGTTTGTAGTGTTCCAGAACCGAATACATCTGTCAGCAGTTCCGCCTCCAGATGCAAGAAGGCCACTCTGGTGGGGTGACCAAGCAATGGCCTTGACTGCAGCTGTGTGCTCTGTCAGTCTCAAAGCCGGTTGCTGAGACTGCTGGTTCCAGACCAAAAGCTGCTCACCACAAGCCACTAAGTAAGTAAGCCATTGACTAAAGCATAAGAGAGCAAGAGAAGAGAACACGAATGTGGAAAAGAATAAACACAAGTTTGTAATGGCTACCTGATTATCATTGCCACCGGATGCAAGTTCCCTGTCATCATTGGACCATTTCAGCCCACATACCTGAAGAATTGAAATTTGAAGAAAAGTTAACTTTGTTTGCATATTCCCAAGAACCTCATTTAAGTACATAGTCTTTTGAAGTCTTCATACCTCAGACTTGTGGCCAACAAGCTTGCTGATATAGTTGTCTGGGACTCGAAGGTCGTGTTGAAGTATATTCCGATCTCGGCTCCCTGAAGCTAATATGCGCGAGTTCCACGCCAAGACTCCAGTCCTTGTTTGATGCCCGCCCATTGTTCGGACCCTCTTGCACTGCGTCCCATCCCAAACCTAGAACAAAACATCACAATTAGTGGCCATCTATGTATCAAGTGTATAAAATCGGAGGACAACCAATTCAAACAAATAGCTACCTGAACTCGACCAAGACTTGTGCCAATCGACAAGTACGAACCCTCCCGTGTCCATTGGACAGAGCACACGCCGTCATTAGGCCCCAAGTCACATAGTTTTGTCACCTGAGGAAACACAATACATCACAAACCCACTATAAAATGAAGAACAGTGGCAGCAGAGAGAATTTTCAAATTAGATTTTCTATACCACGGAATGGGAAAGTTGTAAATCTGTCATTAAACTAACCTTGCTGTTTGATGCACTCCAGAGATAAACACTGGTGCCCAGTCCAACTGCAAGTACATTTTGGGAGGACCAGTCCACAAGGTTCAAGTAAAAGTCATCTTGTAATGACGGAGCATCCAAAACCTGCAACCCATTAGAGCCTTTGAAATCAGTCATCTCATGTTCCCCAATAAACCCCTTCTTAAGGAGGGATCCCGCTCCACTGTTCATGAAGCAGGGTTATAAACAACACATTGATAGATATTAGATAAAATAGCAAGACTTTATTGACACCATATAAACATCACAAAGACACATGTGACATCCATATCGACATCTATATCAAATAAAAACACAATATCGACATAATATCAATAGTTTGATGACATATATCGGGTATCCCGTGAAGTTACTGCAAATTAGCATAGGAAATGCAGCTTTTCAAATCGACCATTCCCTTTAATCCAATCCATCAGATCAACTTGTTACTGCACTACAATTAAACTAATTAAGCTAAATTGAGCTGAATTAAGCTAAATTAATATATTTTATCACCTTTTCCTTGGGAAGATTTGATCTTTCACTCTCCCAAAATTACCATTAAAATTAAAGATCAAAAGAGGGAAGAACATGGGATAATTAATTACCTTATGGGGTGTCTTGGGGACCTTGCGAGGAGGCTTGGGAGGCGTCGTCTCGCTGGAAAACCCACTGTCATTTCTCAGAAGGGACGGCGAGTAAGGCGAGTTTGGGCCCGCGTTCTCCGTCTTGAACCGCAACATGTTCTTGCTGGGACTCATGGGCGACGCTGCACCACCACCTCCGCCACCTGCAGGAGAAAAAGACCCGAAATCAGACCCGAAAAGCTCCGATTTCAACAACCTGGCATACGCCTCGTTGCCTCCTTCTTTCACCGGCGAGGCTTTCTCGTTGAGCCCGAACGTGTGAAGCCGCGACGAGGATCTACAGGGGATGAATCTATCGCTGCAAGTCGAGGACTTCGACGGCGAGGACAGGTTCGAAATCGCCCGACAAGAACCCGGCGACGCTGAGAGGCTCGAAACCGCACGAAAAGAACCCGAAACGGAATCGAGGCGGAGCAGTGTCTCGGACATCCCAGAGGGGAGGTTGAGCCCCGATTTCCTGGTTTGAGGTGACTCCATTGCTGGGTTCTGTTGGATGCGGTTCTTGGTTGCTTGGAGGAGGAGTTGCTGGGTTGCTGGGTCTGAAGAATGTGATGATAGCTAATCGGTATAATTAATGGGGTTTTTGAAGAGAGAAGGAGGAGGCCAAAGGAACAGAAATGGAAGGAAAGGCCTCCCTCTCTTTCTCTCTCTAGAGTTTCTGTCTCTTGGTTCAGTGTGGCGGAAGACTTGTAACGGTCGAATTCTAGTAGGGTTTATAGGAGCGGTGCTGGGTTTTTCTCTTCCTTTTTTATTTTTTATTTTCTGTGAATAAATTGTAATATGTGCAGTGTGCATGTATAGAAACCTCCAACGGTCATTTTTCCATTGATCGAGCTCGTCTAAAGCTGGCCGTTGCTTTGAAGTTAATTGTTCATTGCTTGGCCTTTAAACCTACTGTGATTCTAGTACGTACTATACACCGGAATTTTTCGATGTTGGATTCTTATCTATTAGATTAATAACTGTACAAAGTATTTAAGGTAAATTACATTTTACCACCTCAAGTTTTGAGTCGATTTCAATTCCTTACAACATCTTTAAAACATTTCACTTTCATACCTCAAGTATTATTTTATTTCAATATAATACAGAACCCGACGGTCATATTTGACGTGGCTGCCAAATATGTGCCACATGACAAAAATATTTTTTTAATTTTTTTAAAAAAAAACCTGAACCTTCTCAACAAAAAAAAAACTGAAAACGCAGAACCCACCCCTCTTCTCCCTCCCGAGCCTCCCAACCACCTCCCGAGCCTCCACTCTCTTCACCCCTCCCATCCAAAAACCCACCTCATCCCACCCCACCTTCCCCGACTGTCTGCAGTCACACGTTTTACACCAACACAAACACAGAACACACCATCGAGAGAGAGGAGAGAGAAGATAGAGAGAGAATGGGAGAGTGCTGTCCTCCGATGGATTTGTTCAGGTCGGAGCCTATGCAGCGCAGCCGTTGTCCTCCTCCTCCGTCGTAGCAGTGTACAGAACCCCTCCACCGTACCGCTCTACCCACCATGTCTCAAAGCCGACCCGATTTGATCAATGTACTCGTCCACCCATTTCGGGATTTCGGACCTCGACGGCATATCGAATAACCTTTCCGGAGAAGAGCACGACGACGACGAAGAGTTTGAGTTCCTCCAGCGGCGTCACTCCAGAACTCGACCTATCTAGGGGTTTTGGTTCCTGAACTGAAACCAACGTCCAGGCTCCACCGCGAGAAATTCGAAGACGACCCGGCCGATTTCTCGCTCACTGATCTTTGCTTCTTAAGGATATACAGGCCGGTCACCGATTTCCGAAACGTTGTCAGCTAAAGAGGAGAATGAGAGAAGGCCATTCCGTACATGAAGAGTGGATTTTGCGGCAGTTGTTGGGGTTGGTGGGCCGGCGGCGGCTCGAGCGGAGGCTCGGCAGGGAGGTGGTTGGGAGTCTCGAGAGGGAGAAGAGGGGTGGGGAAAGGTTGCAGGGGAGGTGGGGATGGGTTCTGCGTTTTCAGTTTTTTTTTTTTTTTTGGGAGAAGATTCAGGTTTTTTTTTATAAAAAAATTAAAATTTTTTTGCCACATAGCACACATTTAGCTGCCACGTGGCAGCCACATCAGCTCTTAACGGATCAATAGATGAAAAATATAATGGATGTATTATATTGAAATAAAATAGTATGAAAGTGAAATGTTTTAAATATATTGTAAGGAATTGAAATAGACCTCAAACTTGAGATGGTAAAGTCTAATTTACCCAAGTATTTATTACTCAACGTTCGTGCTATCCACTGAAGTATAGTAAAATTCTTTATTTTGTGAAGGGATTGAAAAAATTAGACTAAGGGTGAAACTAAACCACTTGTTATAATGTGACTAGCAATAGATTAATATATCAAGAAACATATTTATTAAATACGTGTTATAATATTGGAACCAGGATACTCTCCGGATCCTTCCATAGGGATCCTGTAATCTTGTCCGTTTATTTTATATCGTGCGGTCAGTTTTCGTTAGGTACTATTTATTTTTTAATTTTAAATCTTAAATTTTAAATATTTTTGATCGCACGATATACGATGAACGGATAGGATTGTGTGATCCCTAGGATCCCTAGGAAATGGATCCGGAGAGGATCCTGGTTCATAATATTGATGCATCAATAACGAAACGTTACTGTGTCATGTCATGCCAAAGAAGTTCTTTTAGGTACCGTTTGGTAGGTAGACTAGACGGAACGGAACGGGATGGAACGAAACGGGACGGAACGGAACAGAACCTTATGTTTGGTACGCACAGGACGGAACAGGACAATTGTTCCGTTCTGTGTTTGGTAAGCTCATGACGGCACGGAACCAAAAGATTAAATAACTAACTTACCCATGTTCCGCATGGGACAGTTTCCACAAATCTAATTAAATAATTCCATGTAGATTTAAAATATTTAATAATAAAAAATAATTTTTATTTTTATATAATTAAAATTTAAAAATTCCCTACCTCGTCTTCTTCCCCATTAAAACTTAAAACTTAAATCTTTCAATCTTGATTTTGTTGCTCTAGCAAACCCCCATCAAAACAAAAGTTTCCCAAAATCTCTATCTCACTAAGGTTTTCAAACCCAACAGCAAATAAGCAAAGATCTTTTTGTCTTGCAGGTCGAGATTTTGTTTTCTGGGTTGCAAGATTTTTTACTCATTCTCCAAAAACCATATATACTAAGAACCCAACTGCAATTCAGAGTTGATAAATTTGGGTTCAAAGCCAAAGTCGCCGTCGAGTACATTGCCGTTGTCGGTCACTGGCAACAATCGATTCGCCGGAAACTCGTTGCTCGAACTGAACTCGGGAGTACCCATCTGAGAGTGAGAAAGATGAAGCAGGGTTTGGGAGGCAAAAACTGTAGTGACGATGCGGCCGGAGTGGGAAGCCCAGTGGGCAGTGGAGGGATTGTTGAGGTCGAGGAAGATGCAGTTGGGTTTGTGGTGGAGGAGGAGGCTACAGGAGCGAGGGAGGCTACGGGAGAGAGAGGGAGGGTAGACGGTGGAATTAATGAAAAAGATGAGGGGTATTGTTGTCCAAAAAAAATATAATTTTGTGTTCCACAGGCCTGGAACGAGTAAAGTGAAACGAAAATTCATCCAAAACTTATCCCGTGGAACAGCGCGTTCCACCCATTTTAGGCGCACCAAACGTGGAACGGAACACCTCGTCCCACTCCGTTCCGTCCCATCCCACGTACCAAACGCACCCTTAGGGATCGGTTTTGGATTGAATAAGTCAGTCGAGTACGGCCTACTAGAGCAACTATCACACTAAATGAGACAAATGTAAAGAATAAAATCCAAAGTAAAAGTGAGAGAAACCCTACATGGTACGGAAGCCCCACACAACTTAAAGTAGATTGGAGTGAAAGTTTAGGGGAGCAAAATTTTTACATCAAATTGCCACATAAATTTGCAAATGACACATTTAGTAAGAAAAAGTCGTTTGAAATTGAGATGCTCATCGTCAATGTTTAACATGTTCTCTGCAATCTACGTTTGACAACATCAATAATGGCATATATCAAGGCAAAAGGGTGACCTAAACAACTACAATGTATAATACCGAAATTGGTATCTGCGAACGCAGTCTTCACCCTTCTCATAATAGTCTTCCTTACTGAAAGTTTGTGTCGAGAAATGGGAGGAGGCGGCGTAAGCGGAAGCCCCACGCCATGCATCTAGAATCGGATCCAAAGCTTTGACTATCCTTATGGGTGAACCACACGGCCGAATCATCCGGATTCCAGCCACCAAGCGCTCGCTCATGCCAGGAAAAAGACTACTCCCACCAGTCAGAAATATTGAACAGGTTAGCCTCTCCTCCAGCTCTTGGCCCTTAGTTGGCAGCCTCCTCAGCGACACCCCAGCCATCTCATCTAAGCCTGCCTGGTCGATTCCAATCCAATTGGGACAAAATAAGATCTCTGGGCATCTGAACCTTTCAACGCCGAAAACAATTTGAAAATCTTCCTGGGTAAGAGGACGAAACTTTGGTGCTTCAGCCGATTGAGGATTTGCATTATCTGGTTTGGGAACAAATGTCGGGTCCACTTCCTGTCAAAGCAATGATCCAAAATGAATAATTCGGTCAAAACAACAACAGTAAACCACAGCCAGTACGTAAGTGAACCAGAATAAACAGACCTTGAGCCTAGAAGAGAGACGCGCTAGCTCTGCTTCATCCACATCTGGTCCCTCATCATCATCATCGTTATCTTTGCTCATGAGTTTGTATAGTTGCCAGTCTTCATCTTTTGCACCAAAAGTATCCTCGCCCTTGCCGCGATCAAAAGCTGCTGTTGTCAAAAGGCGCATCCTTTCCCTCTGTGCAGCATTTAATCTCTCGCCACGGCCAACATTTCCAGAAAAATTATTTCCATTTGTATGACCCCCACCATTTGTCTTAAGTCGTTTTCTCTGTTCAACTTTCTCTGAAAGATCTTTATATTTAGCATGCAACTGCTCTAAATAAATCTCCGGGTTTTCTCTACAATAAGGAGACAAAGAGAAAATAATAATCAACAAGGAGATGGTACACATTTCCAAAACTTATAAAATCATCATGAGGAATCTAGAATGCTAAACAGTGAACCATATAAAATCTTAATTTTAACAAACATGAATGGTTTTCTCTCCTTAAAGCCAGACCACAACAAATTGATTTTGTTTTACGTTGCCAAAATAAAAAATCATGTGTCAGCACATACAAACGTTTTTTCTCATCTTGTTGATTTCTCTTTTCCCGCTCTAATTCTTCTTCATGACGCTTCTGTTTAGCTCGCTGCCGACCTTCAGATGTCGTTTTTAGAAACAACTGTCTCTTTTTCTCCTTCAGCTGTCAAAAGAACAGTACCAAAGGACTACATTAACAATGATGTGAAAACCTAAAAGTAAGATGAATATAAGGAAAAAGCTCAAATGCTATCTGGTTGACGCTGTCTTCAAATGTTAGGTTTATCGAGAGGACCTCAGGTTTTTCGAGTCATAAATAAGTGTTAAGAGCAATGAATTGTGTGCAGTTTATGCACACATCCTAAAAGTGGAATACACAATGAATTCAAAATGGTGGGAATGTGAAAGAAAGTTGGCATAAAAGCATACCTGCTCAGGGGTGAGCATGTTGTCAGGTATATTTAAAAGAGGAAACCTTTCGCTTCCTGCAGGATCTGTCTTCTCGTCAAGCTCAGCTTGTTCACCCTTTGGTTCACCTTTCGTTTTCAGTAACGATTGTCTTACCTTCACCAGGGCAGATTCTACTTCCTTCTTGGAGACATAGCCAGTGGCTGACAAGAATGATGGTATATCAGGCTCTTCCACCTGGTCAAGCTGTTTTAGAAGAAACTCCAACCCGTGTGATTCATTCTCCAGTTCATTTATCCTAGAAGATCTCTTCGCCTCAGCCATTTCTCGCAATCGTTGACCTTGTTTCTCTTTAATGGCTGCCTTTCTTGCAATCTCTTCTTCGGAAGGGGGCTCCTCAGTAGGTGGTGGAACCCATGGAAGCTGCCACATCCTTGTTTTATCTTCAGCTTCCTTTGCCCCCCTCTGTGAAAACAAAAAAATAAATCAACAGTTAACTAACGAGATTAGGATAGGTGAGTGGATTGGAAAAGGCAATCATCAATACCTGAAATAACCGAGCTTCTGACACATAATCTGGAGCAATGTAACAGTGCTCCATCTTCAGGTCTTCAACCTTCTCCCATGTAAGCCTAGCCCTGTTGCATTAGATACACATAATCAGAAATATTACTCAATCGGTCCCCCATTCAAGTGAACTGGAAACCAACCAAATTATACTCACATGTGATGAGGGTATTTAAGTGAGAGAAGTTGCTTCATATAATCAGTGATGTGGTACCCACCAATGTTAGTTCGACAGCTTCCGTTATATGCGGGCTCACCATCAATAAACTGGGAATGACATACAAAAAAATGATCAACCTAGCAATCAAGAGAGGTCTTGGGTATGTTATCATCTTTATCAATTTCTTAGTTGTTCTGAAAATATGAACTGTAGTGGAATTCCATACTGAAGATTTGCTTGAGGCCAACAAAACTAGATATGTTTTCCATAATCCCAACCTATAAATCCCACAATGAATCATGATAACATACTGAGTAACGAATTTGTATAATAATGCTCACTTAAAGAGGTACTAATTAAGGTATTTATGGAAAACAAGAATCGCAACAGAAAATTTTAAACTACAGCTTATTTATCATTATATTGACAATCAGAGATGTAATGAATGCTAATACACAACTAATTTGGCATGTAAACCTCAGTCTTGGATATTTTTCATTACTAAATCAGTCATTAGTTAAGCAATTACCAAGACCAAGAAAGCATACCGGAATAACATGAGTAGTGGTAAACCCAGGACAGATAGCAAGACCATCTTTATCACAAACCCCATGCTGCTGATTATACTTATAGCTGAATGCAGCATCGACACCATATGCTGTAAGTATGGAAACAAGGAAAAATAAAAAATCTAAACAAAAATAGACATATTAAAGGGAGCAAAAACACCACAGGACCAAAGAGCCAGTAAGGAAGCATGTCTGAAGAGAGGTGAAATTTTAAGTTACTGTTGATACCTATAGATGGAACTCCATATGTCTCAAACAAAAGTTCAGCCATTTTACTACGAGAGTGAAATGGGTTGCACACGCATTCGGTAATCAGGATCGGGTGATCAACCTGTTCTGCCCTCAAACGAACACAAAGTTTAGGAAAAGGTCTAACGAATATATAAACTGATCTGAAACCTTACATGAAAAAAAAATTAAAAAGCATTCAAGATAAATGACTTTGCATATGCTTGTAACGATCTAAAAAGGAAAAAAATAACACACTATTGCATATATCATTCATGCAAACTGGTATTGGCAATCTCATTAAAAATAACTGGCCTCAAGATAGATAAAATCATGGTAGAAAAGAAAATAGCTTTTAACAAATGAACCTTCATAATCAAAATCTAGAGCTCCAGCAAGTATAGTAAAACGAAGAAACGAACGGTCCATTTTGAATCATACCTGTGATCCATTTGCCCCCAACCGATCAAAGGCAAAGTCAAGAATCTACAGACGCAAGAGACTATTAGTAAGGCTACAAGTCTAAGATTACTGCATGCAAACCAGAAAAGATTGATGCACTATAAATTTTAGACATGGTGTACACCAAAACCATGTAAACTTTTCATTTCGAGCTGGTAGCCAAGCTAAATGCCAAGCCAAAAATGAATTGAGTGCGCCAACCAATATAGAACATAATCATTAGTAAACTGAACTTACATATTCCATAATTTCAAACTGGAAAACAACATTGTTGTCAAAAGCTGAGCGGGGTCCCGACCGCGTGCAATCAAAGTATTTCAACAATGCAGGATCATGGTCTCCAACAATGGTCACAGTTTCCCCTGAATACAGAATTTTTTTTATTTTTTATTTTTATTTTTTGATATTTCTTTAAAGTTACCACCTTCGATAATAACACAAAATTGTACACGAAAAAGCTTCTTGAACCTTGCAAATTAAGCTCTCAAAATACATTACAGTGAGAAAATCGAGCGTACCGGTGGCCTTGTGGCGCGGCCTCTGAACAATGTTGCGGAAAATAACACGAGGCTCGGCCTCTCCTGCCCACCTGAAAATCCCGCACAAAAAAGGTGAAAATTAACAAAAATGGCCATGAATTACGCACGCAGAAGTTGAAATTAGGGTTCCTGCGAGGTTATACCCGATGCGAAAATAGGAGGCGCCATTGTCGATGACGATGGGAGTGGAGGAAGGGAAGCGTCTGTAATCGGACTGCCGTTGAATTTTGGAGATAAACGGCATTTCGAATGGAGGGAGCCGAGGCCGTGCCTGCGTTTTGTGCCCTAGCTTTCTCTGCTTCTTCTGTTGCAGTTCGAGTGTTCAACCATGGTAAAGGAGAAGCAGACTTGCACAGTGCCCAGAAGTGGGCCGGTTCGGGTTTTCAAGCCCACGGAAGTTTCGCTCGAACCGGTTTTTCCTCCAAAAGACTGGCTGAGTTGGGCTCAGACAAAGCCCATATTTGAGCTTTATGTCACTCTCGCGCCATAGGGGGATTTACTTGGATGACATTTTTGAGGTCAATGGTAACATGAACAAATTTTTTAGTCGGAATAAGTTTGAAAAAACTCAACCTAATTTGTTATGTGCAAGTTTATAGTTCCTTCTTGTGAAGCTAGTAGTATAAATTTTGTTTTATGTCGACGATGCGTGGTTTAATCAAGCGTGCTCGTTTTTTAGTGGAATGTTAATCTGTAGTGACCCTTTGTGATTAGTGGCTGGAAGATGAGTTTATATTTTATATGTTGTTGATACTCATCCTGGGTTACGAATAAAACTTGAATTTGATGAAAAAAATAACAGTGATTCGATCACTCTTCATTCTCAATTTAGTCTAAGTTAACATTTACAAAATCGTCTAATTTGACTTGTTGACCCTTTTCTATTGATTTGTTTCTATCTAACACAAGTTATTGTATCGAATTTACCTTCACTTGATGACCCTTTTCTTTAATTCTGTTTATACAAGTAATCCTCCACAAGAAATCGAACATAATACCTCAAGTGCATGGATAAATGTTGTTACTCATTTAAATTACAAACTTACTAAAAATAATAGTAGTAATAATGAAAATTGTGAAATCTCAACCCTCAAATCTTACATGAACTTTGAGAATATCATTTACTTCATAGTGGTTGGTGTTCTTTCCCATCTAATTTTACCGCTCCACCGGAAATATCCTCTGCACATATGATCGTAGTCCAAAACTTGGTAGTTTTTCCACCACCTACCCAGAGTTGAGCCCTAAGATTTGACGACAAATGAAATGAAAATCATGAATTATAAACCAAAAGTGTTAATCTTTTTTATGCACGAGAAGTAGTTAAATAATTTAACCAGTAGCATCGCCCAACATTTACTTGGAAAGAGACATGGAGTTCACATGTGAAAGGGAAGGACAAATAATAGTGATGAAGGATTGAAACTGAGGCGAGGTGATAAAACATTGCAGGTGAGGATCGTCCTTTAGGGATTGAATTATTGTACATTGGCAATGGCACAGCCAAATCTCACTGATTAAAGAACACTTGGAGTACAAATGATGTGTCTTATTGTCCTAGGAGGAATCATTGAGGTTTGGGATCGATACATGTGCATTGTTATTTGTTAGCTATCTAGCATTGGATATACCACTCTTATATTTCACTCTTCAAGTGTATATATTTAGAGGTTTATTAAGGGGTACTCATCGATCCTCTTCAATTAAGTAATCAAAAATACGTGTACGATTAATTGAAGACAATTTTGGCAGTCTTCGAATTAAGTACAGTAAAACCTCTCTCAATTAACTCTATAAAGGAATAACCTTCTTAAAAGTCATAAAAAGTTCTAGTTTTGTATAGGAATAAACTCTACATTGTAATCAATTATAATTTTCTTGGTCCTATCTTAAGGAAACACTCCTCCGCATAATTATAATTTTTGCTATACACTGAAGAAAGTTGAGGTTCTATCATAAAACCAATTGGCAATATAGAGAGTAGCTCAACTACTTAACAGCACATGTAATGCGAGGTCCCTCCTCTCATCAATGTGAGATTCATTCTCAATGCGCCCTCTCAGACAAACAACTCGGGTGAGGGACAACCTGCTCTGATATCATGAAAAAAGTTGGGATTCCAACATGAAACCAATTGACAATATGGAGAATACCTCAACTACTTATAAGTACATGCAATGTCTCTCCTCTTATCAATGTGTGATTCATTCTCAACATACACAACGAAGCATTGGGCATTAAGGAATAACGCCTTGGAGTATAAGTAAATAAAGTACATATGTGCAAGAAATAAAATACAACACTTGTTAAGGACAAATAAGTCAATAAGTAATATTTTTTAACTACACGTCTATTAAATAATAACTTCTCTAAAGTTATAAAATTTATTTGATCCCAACTTTATAAGTTTATAAAGGTTTTAGAACATTCTAACTAAACACACCATTGAAGTTCTTAACCTTTGAAGGATCCAAATGCTAGCTATATATATAGTGACTCCTCCTTGTACTTTGGAAGAGTGAAATTAGGGTTTGAAGGGGAGATTGTCTCACTCCCCAACATCTCTTTTTCGGGCTTACTCTTTTAACCAGTTTCCTTTTGACACGCGCAAAATCCCGAAGAACATGATCACTTGCGTACCAATTAAACCATGGCAAGTTGTTTGTACGTTGCAGCCGAGAGAGATTTGACAGAGAAATCTGATTAATATATAAGATGACTCAAAGTGACAGGCCAATAAGACATTTTCTTAGATATGTGATGAGGTAACATGGCGTCATATCATCGCATCGATCTGATGGAACAAAATGGCCAGAGAAATGGGGAAATGTAAAAAGATGTTTCAACCCTAGTTTCTTTTCAGGGAAAAGGATTCTCTCCGAGGCAATCCCTCGGGATCCTCCTGACCTGGCTTTGTGGGCCGTTGGATTTTTATCCAACGGCTACAATTATTATAACTTTAGAGGGTTCTCCTGTTTGTAGCCGTTGGATAAAAATCCAACGGCCCACGAAGCCCGGTCAAGAGGATCCCGAGGGGTTACCTCGGAGAGAATCCTTTCCCTCTTTTCAGAGATTAAACCCCTCCCTATGTGGCTATATAGCTATGCCATGAGAGCTGCATTGCATGGCATCACGTACAATGGAAAGGGATCTTCTCCGGATCCTTTCCTCCTAATCCATCAAGTTCGGGGATCCAGACTATTAAAATTTGTTCCAATGGCTACAAACAGGAGCTCACTTTAAAAGTTATAATAACTATAGCAGTTGGATCAAATTTCAATAGCCCGGATTCCCGAACTTGGTGGCTTAGAAGGAAGGGATCCGGAGAGGATCCCTTCCACGAACAATTACTACCCAATATGTAGGTACTTTTACTTTATCATTGCTCTGGTTGAAACTGTTGATTTGATCACTCAAATGCAAACCTAAATATAAATTAAATATATAAAGATTGGTGCTATCAACACACCCACTTTTATCTCATACACACCCTTTATTAATTTATTTTCTTTGATCTTTTTTAGTTCATTCAATCTGACTGTAAAAAATTGAAAATTGTGTGTGAGAGATAAAAAGATGTATGTGAATAGCGCCACCAAAACGGAAAAGTATGAACCTTACGAGCAAGAGCCCCGCATGGCACAGTTCGTGTCTGTCCACCTCAACACACTTCATATCTACGTACATATTCTCAGTCAGAGTCATATTCCTCCTAACCCAGAAAGAAAAGCCAATTAACCTTTTCTCTGTGATCGTCCATCTCTCGACTCTCGATGCATGGGATGACGATTTGATATATATCTTTGTCACCAACACGACTACCTAAAAATTCTCCATTTGCTTTTGTAGTTCAACACACAAACAAGTCAAGACACCAACGTAAATCCTAGTTAGTTTATCTAAAGTTCTATACACATGCTACTACTACGTACAACAATTAATGGTTTTTTGGATACTTTCAATTCGGCTGGGACAAGTATTTTTCCCTCAATTGCGGATGTCTTAATTAGTAAAGAGCAAGAACTTTGGAGTTTTAGGGTTTAGGGTTGAAAAAGTAGAAAGCCAGTGTGTATGTCAGCCGTCCACAAGACTCAAAAGAGCTGTTAAAGATTTTGATGAATCATTAAGTGAACAAAATTAATAACTGTAGCATGATACTTTTTGGTTGAAACTCGAAACATATATAAATCTGGGATCAATAGGTAGAGAAGAGAAAAAGTTACTACATAAATAAAAGTATATATATCTAGTACATCTGAGCTAATGTCGAGACACACCAAGGGAAAAAACAAAACAAAAAGTGGGAAAGAAAAATGAGATAGCGTATTGAGAAGAAATGAAGAAAATAGGGCACCTGAAATGAGGCTATACGATTTGTAGAGCGAGGACATTGTGGTTTCTAAATGGGGTAAGCTAAACCCATATGTACAAGTGCAAATTGTAATGCAATGTAGCTGCCTGCAGTTGTCTTGTGTCAAAATACAGTCCAGACTCCTCAGCGAGATTTCAGGGCTTCGTTTTTGACAAATCATTTCAGAAAACAGTTTAGGCGGTGCGCCCAGAAGGCAAGAAAGTAGAATACTATGTTAGGGTTTTGTGAAAATTTATTGTGCTTTGTTTTATGACATGTACCGGTGCAATTGAGGATCAAAGATTTAGGGCTCGTTTGGAAGTGCTTTGAAAATGACTAAAAACGTTTTTAAAGAAAATGTTACTAGGTTCCAAAAGTGCTTGAAGTGCTTCTTGTAAGAAGCCCAGTTATATGTGTGTTTGTTGGATGAAGCAATTTAAGTGCTTTTCAAGTATTCACTTGCATTTTTATTAAGGATTAGTTCCCAAACAAATTTCACCAAAGACGCTTTCAGTTATTTTAAAAACACTTCAAAACGAGACCTTAATGATAAATATTTAAATATTTTTATGTATACTATACACTGTTGCATATTAAAAGACTTTACGGTTTATACGAAAGATTTAATAATTAAATATCTAAAGTATTCTGGTTTATACTATATATGCTAGTGCGTATTAGAGAACTAGGTTTATAATGTGTGTTGGTTCCTCTAACGAAATTAAAATATCAGGGCAAGGTAAAATAAATTTTGTATAATTCGAAAATTAATAATTTGCAATAACTTTAAGTTAATAAAGTCTTTCAATCAGTTTTTCACATGGTAAACAGAAAATATCAGAAAAGTTACTTGGAGAAAGGTCTTAAATATCAGAAAAGTTTTTCAAGTATTCACTTGCATTTTTATTAAGGATTAGTTCCCAAACAAATTTCACCAAAGACGTTTTCAGTTATTTTAAAAACACTTCAAAACGAGACCTTAATGATAAATATTTAAATATTTTTATGTATACTATACACTGGTGCATATTAAAAGACTTTACGGTTTATACGAAAGATTTAATAATTAAATATCTAAAGTATTCTGGTTTATACTATATATGCTAGTGCGTATTAGAGAACTAGGTTTATAATGTGTGTTGGTTCCTCTAACGAAATTAAAATATCAGGGCATGGTAAAATAAATTTTGTATAATTCGAAAATTAATAATTTGCAATAACTTTAAGTTAATAAAGTCTTTCAATCGAGTTTTTCACATGGTAAACAGAAAATATCAGAAAAGTTACTTGGAGAAAGGTCTTAAATTAATCGTGCCTCCTAAGAAGACGATGTATCGTAATTAACACTTTACTAATTAGTTAAGCATAAACGTATTCATCTTAAGATGGTGTGCATTAACAAAAGAACAAAACAAAAAGGAAAAAGAAAATTGAAAGACTTGTTTGGAGGTAGTGCTTACGAAAATCTATTGCAGGCTTGGATTTCGTTTTAAAAGAAGACAAGGCGGTTGTAGGGCACGAGAAGAGCACGAAGTCCCCACCGGCCACTGGTTCAAAAGGAATATTTCTTAGCAGATTAAAAAACAAAACCTCTCTCTCTCTCTCAACACCCAGCTGATAGATAAGCAGATCTTTTGTTTTTCCTCTTGCCATGGCCTGTGGCATTGGCTGATTGGCACGTGAAAATGATCAAAGTCACCATACTTCGGGCTCCTAAAGCTTTCTGAACATATTTTAATTTTATTAGAATGGTTCCAAAAGTTGCAATTTGATAATTTGATTCGATAGATCCACTAATGATATTGCAAACAGTAAACCAACATAACTCTCCTGAGCTGTTGCACAAGCTTTCTAGTGTTAGGTTCAATATACTACCTCAAAGAACGGTTGAGAGAGACTCCAACTGATATGGTTAAATATGCGATGCCATATTAATTATAGTTATAATTTCTTAAGCTATATATATTGACCAAGTCACTGATACTCGAGGCAATTTTTTTTTTCTTCTGAAATGTTAATGATCATATGTTGAAAAGATAAATAATATGTAGTGCATTGCATGATTAATTAAGACCTTGATGGTTCAATATTTCAAATAAAACATAGGCATCAATTATGTGCAGACCTACCCTATGGACCCAGTATATAATTATATTGAAGATTTTATAATTTCATGCTAATTAAAACACATAATCTTTATATTCTTGGACTTCTATGCATTGTTGCTCTTTATTCACAAATTGGTGGGGAATTCTAGCGTTTGTGATGTGTTGCAGTGTGTAAAACTTATATAGGCATCACATCTCAAGTTAATACAACCCACTACCGGATCCTAAAAACCCTAATATGCTTATAACTACAATACTAAAGCCATGAAATTGTATTCCAGCAGCAACCTCTTAGCCTTTAAGAAATTAATCCAGGTTTCACTATTCCTTGAGGCACAAGAAATAGTTCAGTAATTATAACTCTAATCTAGTCTATTTCAAATACAACTGTGTAAATTTACCAATTAGAATAAGTAGACGTTTCCTTATATTGTTTTTGTTATATAAGTGATATTAGGAATTAGTTTTCATTTTAATCCCTAAAAAGATCATTTTTTTTATTAATACAATATGTAAGATAAAAAACTAAAAATAGTCCTTTGATTTGTGTCCGCTTTATATTCCATGTCAGATTTAATTAAATTTTGTTGGATTTATTGTATTTTTAATTTGACTATATTACCCTTAGGCCCAATTGTTTTAGGGATTCGAACACAAAAAATAGGTTTGAAAAGCATCAAGTGTTACAAATCATAACTAATGTATAAGGCCTACCGAATCAATAATGCTGGAATCATCAAACCTAATGGACTAAAACATAAAAATTAAATACAAACCATACCGAATTGACTGTACCGAATCTATCTAACCTAAGGAACTAAAACATAGAAAATACAACCGTACCGAATCTATCTAACCTAAACTATATAACGTAACAACCTAATTGACCGTACTAAAACTATCGGACCTAACCTAGTACAACGTATTTGTTTGTTATTTACATCACATAACCAAACTTACCAAATCAACCGAAAGAACCAAACAATGCAAAATCACCACATATGCCTTTCAACACACACATGGTATGCATTGTAAAGTAATCATGTCTTTGCTAAGACAATTTTTGGATGTAAATTAGTGCATACGTACTCCACACAATATCAGTATGAGAGCTTTCAAAAGTATGACAATGGAACTGGTTACACAATATCAGTATGAGAACTTTCAAAAGTATGACAATGGAGGTTACGTTTATGGTGATAAACTGATAGTGAATCAACGGTTAGGTTTCTAAAACTTTGATGGTGGAGGTTCCGTTGAGGACAATGATCGATGACATTCTTGTAAATAGTAGTAAAATCTACGGTTTTGTTATAAGTGATATGTCGTGGTGCATTAAAATAAATGATCTTTTTTTAATATATAAAACCTTTCAGGTTATATTCTAGGAATTATCTTATTGAGGCTTTTATCTCTAAAATCCCTTTTTGATTCGTTGGTAGGTCATAAATGGAAAGAAATCATCTCTGGATCTCTTCCACCAAAACCCGTGTCTCAAATGATCCGGACCATTGAAATTTGATCCAACGGCTAAAAACAGATACCCCTTTTAAAAGTTATAATAATTTTAGCCGTTTGATCAAATTTCAAGGGCCTTGATCACTTGATCTGCGGGCTTTGGTGGAAAAGATCCAGAGATGATCTCTTTTCTTCATATATAAACTTCTTTTAGAGGAAATATCTGAAAAGATGTGAGTGATGTAATTATAATCGATGGAAGCTTGGACTCCGGTGAAATATCTGAAAAGATGCGAGTGATGTAATTATAATCGATGGAAGCTTAGACTCCGATGAAATATCTTCCTACTAAAGAAAACACAGTAGTTGGAGGGAGTTGATTTAGGATTAGGATTTCACCCCCAAAAACAAAATTTAGGATTAAAGAACAATAATAATTAAAGCTATAGTGGAATGAGGATCCTTTTCAAATCTTTTTTGTGAGGATTTTTAGGATCCTCCAATTACATTTATTCATCGTACATCGTGTGGTCAGTTTTCGGCAGGTACTATTTATATTCAATTTTAAATATAAAAAAATTACAACGATTTCTGACTGCACGATATACGATGAACGAACGTGATTGGAAGATCTCCGGGATCCTCACAAAGAGAATCTGGAAAGGATTCTTATTCTTGTATTACACAGTCAAACATCAAATAATTAATAAAGTAAACTTTGTCTTGATCTTAGAGCTGACTAGCAGAAACCTCAGCAACCCGTACGAGGTGGAGTCTCAGGACTAAAGAGATCAAGAGTGTTTTCTGTGAGCGCGCGTTGCTTGCTTTGATCCACTACTTCGTGTTCGACGCCATGTCCCTCTCTCTCTCTAGTACAATTTCAGCCACATCAATGTCACATCAACTCTTTATATATATGGATCTCACTGCTTCAAAGGTGTAAATCGTATGTCACATTCCCGCACCGTCCACCCAATAATAAGCTTTGTATAATTACAGTGGGACTTCTACTGCTATCAACTAATCTGAAACCATTGTTTTTTTTCTGTTCGGACCGAAACAGTTGATTTATACTCTTTGTATAATATAAAACTAGCAATTGTACACATATTATAAAAAAGGTTTTTATCACAAATGATCCATGAAATCGATCCATCCCATCAAGATGATCCCTAAAATTGAAAATCAATCAATGTAGTTCCTGAAATTGGGTGTCGCAAATCAATGTAGTCATTCCGTCATAACTCTGTTAAAAATTATGTTATGTGCTGATGTGGCAAGTGACGTTGCACATTTTATATTAAAAAACTAAAAAAATATTATTAAAAACTAAAAAAATATCATTTAATATTTTTTTTTTCTTCTTCTTCTCTTCTTCTTTTTGGGTTGCAGCAAACTTGGGTTTTTTTTTTTGGGTAAAGTACAAAAAACTATTTCAACTATTGGTGTCACGACACTTTCATATCTCATATTTTAAAATTGACAATGTCATACCTCATCTTTAGAATTTGGTCCAATGTTATACCTTCCGTTATTTGGCCGTTTACTTTTCAGTTAAATGCTAACGTGGCTTGATTCGGGGCCCATTTTCTATTAAAAAATTATTAAAAACTAAAAAAAAATTATTTAATATTTTTTAAATATTAAAAGAAAAGTAAAATTTGTTTTTTTGTTCTTCTTCTTCTTTCGAGGGGTTACTGAGGGGTTTTTTTTTTTTTTTTTTTTTCTTCTTCTTCTTCCTCCTCCTCCTCCTTCTTTTGGGTTGCAGATTTGGGTTTTTTTTCTTTCTTTTTCTTCTTCTTCTTCTTCTTCTTCCTCCTTCTTCTGGGTTGCAGATTCGGGATTTTTTTTTTTTCTTCTTCTTCTTCTTCTTCTTCCTCCTCCTCCTTCTTCTTCTTCTTCCTCCTCCTCCTTCTTCTTCTTCTTCTTCTGGGTTGTAGATTCGGATTCAGTTTTTTTTTTTTTTTTCTTCTTCTTCTTCTTCTTCTTCTTCTTCCTCCTTCTTTTTTTCTGGGTTGCAGGAAGGGAGCTGGATGGGGGAGAAGAGAGAGAAGAGGGTAGGGTGGGGGGAGAAACGGTACGAACATAAGGTTTTTTTTTATTTTTTAAAATAATTAATTATTATTTTAACATTTAAAAAATATTAAATTTTTTTAATAATATTTTATTAGTTTTTTAATATAAAGTGTGCCACGTCACTTGCCACATCAGCACATAACAGAATTTTTAATGGAGTTATGATGGAAGGACTACATTGATTTGCGACACCCAATTTCAGGGACTACATTGATTGATTTTCAATTTCATGAATCATCTTGATGGGGTGGGTCAATTTCAGGGACCATTTGTGATAAAACCCCTTATAAATATGCTTATTCAAATTTTGCACACATACAAAGAGAGAATATAAAGAGGTCGCTAAAAAAATTTTATGACGACTTTTAAATAATTTTTCGTCGCTTAAGAGATTGTTTATATCTTTAGTGACTGTTTTTGAATAATTATTTCATCACTAAAAATTTATTTTATTTGGAACAAAAATGTGTAAGAGAAAATAGGGGTAACTGATATCGTTATCTGGGTGTGAGGGGCTTTGAAAAAAAAACAATAAAATTATTTTATTCTTAATTTACTATATTTGCCATAACTTTTATTTTGGTTATTTTTCTTTAGTTTTGTTAAGAGGGTTAATTTGATCTTTTCACCCTATTTTGATTGATAAAAATAATTTTGTTAATAGGTAGTTTAGATACAGAATTGCAACCATAATGCAAATTAAATATCAAATCCTATTTTTGTTCCAAAAAAAAAAAATCAAAATCCTATTTGGTCAGTTGGCTTGTTTTCTTTCTAATGCATGGATGCATTTATATTAAAGGTTGAGAAATTTGAGTTAATTTATACAATAAATCAACCATAATAAGGTGGTATCAAACTCACCATCTAAAAAAATTGAGATGAAGCTAAACCTATCATTAAAAATGGACAAAAATACCACTAAATCATAGGTATTAATTAAGTGGATAGCTAGTTGATTTTGTATTTGCATGCTATTTTTTTATTTGTAACTATTAATTAGTCTATATATAGATATATATCTATCTATTAATTAATAAAACCCTCTTTGTCAATCAAAAGAGGGTGAAAATACTACTTAGTTTTCTATCACACAAAAAAATGATGGACAATAATGTAATTTCATAGGTCCAAATTTTACTGTTTTTTTATTGAAGCTTCAACTACAGATGATGTTAAAATACTTCCAATATTTATAAAAATTAAAAAATAAAAAATAAAAAACCAAAAACAAAAACCTCCCACTCCCCCACGCGCTCTCTCTCTCTCGCTCTCTCCCTCTCTCCCTCTCTCTCTCATTTTCTAAAAAAATGTGTTCATATACACAAAGTGTGTAGGCAAATGCTAGTATATATGAAGCACACTCCAAAATGATGGGACTTTCAATATCTCCAAAATACCCCTCTCTAATTAGGATCTTAATACAAAATAATTTAACTTTAAAAAAAATCCAAATTAAACACAAATAAATAACAAAGAATAAGATGTAAAAGAGTAAATTGCCACACACAAGAGCGTGTGGATTTGAATACTAAATATTACAATTATTCTAATTTAGATAAAGAAAAAGAACACCATGACAACTATATACTGAAGAAATTTGAGGTTCTACCATAAAACTAATTGGCAATATGAAAATTAGCCAATTACTTATATGCACATGCAAAGTTACTTCTTTCACCGATGTGAGATTCATGATCCGTGGTGATTTTTCAAGCCTGGGACGTAAACAACAAAAATCGGATGACATAGAACACGTACGACCATTGGGCTTCCCTAAAATTTGTTGATCCACAATTTAATTTGCTCCTACATACTCCACGAATGTCATATTTTTTTTATTACTTTCATCATGTGACTTTTTTTAGTATTTAATTTTAATAAACGTTGACAAAGATAACTTTTAATAATCAGAAAAAATGTTTGAAGAGTGGGATTGAAACTATCTAAATCTAGAGAGTGTAGAACATTTTCTAAATTTAAAGTTTAACAACTCTGCTGGAGCACATAAAATTATGCGTGACACTCCAAATTTAGTTTTGTAGACTCTCTTGGAGACGCTCTAAGCCACTGCTAACCACTTATTATACTTTAATTGATTCTTAATTACATGATTCTATTAGTGCTCCTCAAGGAAAATCAGTGAAACTTTTTAGGCTTATTATATTAGCACCCCATAAATTGTTGAATAAACCTCACATACTTAATACACCCCACATTTGCTTTTTCAATGAAAAATTATCTTAATACACCCTGCATACTTTCCCATAATACCCTCACACCTCACATTCTCAATATACACCTTACATTTTATACATGCACCCCATATTTTCTATACACCCCGCATTTCTCAAATCTTATAAAGCTTTTAATTTGGACAAAAAATGCCAACTGGAATTTTGACAGAAGATGCCGCCTAGGATTTAAAGTATATGTGGGTTGTTTTCAATTCCACCATTAAAACCCATGTCATCTATTTTTAATATTTGGTGGTAATTTTAGGTGTTTAATTTTTCATGTAATCTCTGTGATTCCTAAAAGATGAATACGAACATAGAAGCTTGAACAACACAGCAAAAGCAAGATTAAATAATTATCGATGTCGTCAAAATCACTAAAACAATAAAAAATATGAATTCTTACCTCATGTGAAGATTCCAAAACATCGATTTCGTGTTTCATTCGTCAAAAATAATTTTTCTCAATCAACATGTTTGTAGTTTCATTGGTTAGGGTTTTGTTCAACAATGGAGGGTCAGAGGGATTTTGATAGTTGAAGAAGATAAACAATACGTTAAAAGTGATTTGGGGTGTATTTAGAATATTTTTTTTTTAAACCTAATAAGGTCAAAATTGCCATTGCATAGTAGGATAAATAAATCATTTAATATTAAATTTTAATGTGAGGTGCATTCAACATTTTGTGGGATGCTAATATAAAAAACCATTTTTTAAGTGTTTTTCTTTAAGTGTTATCAATGACTTGAACGTGAAAAACCTTAAAATTAATTGGTATTGTATAAATATTTTACCCGAACAAGAAAACTACACAAAACAACGTTAAAGTAGGTCTGCAAAATTTGGCATGCTTGCCTTCGTATGAGAATTTGAGGAATTGTCTTACATTTGAGAATAGCCAAACCATACAAAGGCTAATAAGGAATTGAGCCACTCTCCCTAGGTATTTTCAATTGATTTGGTGGTAAAACCTGAAGTTTCTTTACTTCACCCTAGCTGGACAATATTCTGGATTGAAAAACACTATGAAATTTAATTAAAAACTAAGAGACCATCTACTCAAGAAAAGGTTCTTAAAGCTAGTGAAGTCCAATTTGTTCCTTCAATAAAGCTTATCTTAGACCCCATAAAATTATGATTATCTTCCTAATCCTTTATCTTGGTTGAAAATGATATCTTACACTCAGGGAATCGTACCTTCCACTCGTATTGCGCATGTCCTGCGTATGAGTAGTAGGATAGATCCAAAAGTTCTAATATAACAAGATTCTTGTAATCTTATCTTAATTAATCCACTTAGAAGTATCATTATTCATCACACCTTTCTCAAAGTTTGATGAATGGGAACATGATTATGAGCATATACTGGATCTCTAGCATTGCAACGGATAATGGGGTGGGGCTCTGGAGGATATACATTTTTTTTCTTTTCAGTTTGTTAATACTAAGATGGTACAAGAACTCTAATTAAACATTAGCCTCTTTCCAAAAAAAAACAAAAAAGATGGACTGGTGAAATTCATCAGTCGTGGGCAAAACCAGTGGTAAGGTTAACAAAGTAAAATAAAACTTGGTTGTAAATGCGTATAAAAATAATGAAGGGCATCGCATAAATTTAGATAAGTGGGAAATGGATCTTTCAGAAAATGACCACCCCATGCTAATTAATTAAGATGCACTGCAGATTTCCATTTATTTTAATTTTGGACCACTGCAGCTGTCCACTGAAAACGGGAAAAATGCGTATTCAAATGACTTTTGAGTCGTGCAAGATGGCCGATACAAGTATACTTACTGGTCACAATAATAATTAAAACGGGGTTTGGAAAGAAAAACCAAACAATAAAACTCGTTTACTAGTGAAATATTATGTGATAAGCTCCATATACTTGTGAAAGATTATGTGATAAGTTCCATCTACTTTTGAAAGATTATGTGATAAGCTTTTCAATGTAACTATTGCTTTGTCACGTAATTAGTATCTCTAGCAATACTACTCGTCACGATAATAAAACTAGATTTCCCAATCAGCTAACTAAGCTCAAATAGAAACATAAAAAGGAAACAATGGGATTGTTTATTATAAATTTATATAAAGACAGTGATTGATGGGAAAGTAATTAGCCATGTAGAATTGGGGGTGACTTAAGCCAAAGCAAACATAAGAGCTAGAGAAGAGGGTGGAGGCGCTTAGGAAAACTAAGTTGGATTAGACATGTACACTACAGGACATTAAAGGGCATAAAATTGTAAAACTTAGTCCCTCAAAAGAAACCAAAAGCGGGAAATGAAGGATCAACACAAGGAACCTTAAACCCTAGCTAGAATCAGATGTATAGGGTCTCAATTCATTCATGAAGGTCAGAGATCTGGGTGAAGGGGGCCTGTCAATTGATCCCCACCCTCAAGAACAAGAAATATGCTTGTAGAGGACGCAACTTATTTAACCTCCAAACCTAAACGGTATCCCCACACTTCCCCAAAACATCAACAACAATAATATTTGAACAGGATCACCATCACCAAGTGTACTATTACTGGTTAAGTTTTCATTTTCCAATACCGTCTTAATCTAAACTTCTAAACTACCTAGCTATTAACAAAAGGATAAAATCAAGGGACAAATATTTTTACAAATATCTTTACACTCCTCATTAGCTCTTGGATCTTTTTTCATCTAATGGTCATAATTAAAAGTTAAGATGATTGTCATTAATTTAGTAGGTGATGTGGTGATGAAGACCAAAATAAAAGAAAAATAACTAAAATGAAAGCTATGAGTAGTATAGTAAATTAAACACAAATTTTTTTTTTAAAGCCTCACACCTATGTAACAGTATCAGTTACACCGTTTTCTCTTTCATGTTTTTTTTTCCAAATAAAATAAACTTTTAGTAATGTAATAGTTATTAAAAACTAGTAGCTAAAAATATGAACAACCTCTTCAATGACGAAAAATCGTTTGAAGGTCATCACCAAAAAGATTTAGCCGACCATTTTATATTTTTTTTATTTGTAAATTATAGTTTCAAAATTTTAATAATTAAGTACATGCATATCATGTGTACAATTGCTAGTTTAATTAATTAATTGATTGCAGAGAGAGGTGGTTTTTGGTTAGTTCAAGTACGATATTTATTGAATAAGAGGAATACGTACAACCGGAGGATTGGATGCTAACAATGTGCCTCCATAAAAACCTTACGGGGATTTCAACCCAATCAAAGGGAAAAAAGTGTCCCACACTAAAAACTTAACCAATAATACTATCATCAAACGTAATATCCAAAAAAGCACATCGGGAGGTTTGTCAAACCACGAGACCTGGTGTTCTAATGTCAAACTTAATCATTTTTTCTCACCACCCACAAGTGGATGAGTTTAAATTTTAATAATTGTGTTTAATCAATACACAGATCTTGAAATATAAATTTATTTAAGTGTGATAAATAGAGTAATGTGTATTACTTGAGGGTCGTTAGCAAAAATTCATTTTTAATTCTTATTCTGATTTATTTTTTACATCTGTGTTGCACAGACTGGGTCAGAGGGGATTAAAGATTTTGGTCAATTTGGTACCGAATAATACTATTGATGACTGTTACTACTCCTCATATCTCTCGTCACCAACCCACCTCTCTCTGTCTCTCTCTCTCTCTCTCTCTCTGTCTCTCTCTCTCTCTCTCTCTCATCAAATTACCACCCTACTCGCTGTGGTGAATCTCTATATATTCATGCCCTCCGCCTCTTACCACTCCCTCAGTTTTCTTCATCGACTTCCCGTTGAGCCTTCAAATAATTCCTTTTATATTTTCACTTTTCCATAGCCGGTTCAAGCACAGAAAAGAACCATATAAGGCTTTACCCTTTCTTTTTTTCCCTTTTCATCCTGTGGCCCCTGGGTCCATGTATAACTATTCACATTACTACCTTTACTTTTTGTATTTAAAGTCCTTCTCAGTCATGCCTCCTCTGCCTCTCCTTACTTTTCTCTCTCCATGGATTTAGGGTTAGATCGATATCTAGGGTTTCCTTTACCTCCTGTGATGATGGGTGTGATGATGGATGCCGATGGAAAAATACCATCTTAATACAAGAAAGAAAAACCAGTCACTTTTTGCGGGTGGAGCATCATCAAGATTCACAATCTTATTTGGGCTCCAATTTTAGCCCCATTTGATGATATGAGAATCTTGATGATGCTGCAGCGGCAATAAATGACTAATATCATCATATGCTTTTAGGGTTCTGGCCGATCATCAGCATCATGGGGTGGAGACTGGATAATTACTATTAGACAGTACTCCAACAAATACTGCCGAGTATATTCATTTACTTTTACAATTTTTAGGGTTCTGGTGAATTTATTATATGAGAGACTGGCATTACTATTGTTTTAATTTGGTTTTAAATAATACTCCAATCTACGTTTAAGCTCATTGATCTTGACATTGCTGCTTTGTTTTGTATTCCTATTGGCCTGTTAATTTGTTTAACCAGCAAACCACACATATTTATGGTTTGGGTTCTGTGTCGGTTTGTTTGGCTTCCACCTGCACCATTTCGAGTTCTGCGATTTTGTCGTTATCGATAAAAAGAAAGATGAGGGAGAGTTCTGAGTTCATTGATCAGAGTTTCAGATGGGGGTAAATTTTCTGAAACTGCAAACCATGTACTGATCTCAGGAATGTCTACTTTGGTCGAAATGGTACGAGATGTCATGGGCACCTTTTGTTTATTGGGTACTTTTGAGCTCTCTAGATATCCTCTTTTATTTCGGCTTTGGCTTCTTACTCTAGATCGATTTTGACCATCTACTATGGCGTTCAGATTTGTGACCAGCTTTTCTCCTCATAGTTAAACATGAATTAATTGGCATATAATAGAGAGTCACACATACAATCATGATTTTGCATCTGTACGGAAAATAGTTGAGTTTTATATCTCTGCTTCAGGATATCTTTTCTAATCTTTTTTACAATCCTTTGTACTCATGATGGTTTTTTGTTTGAGTTTATATGATATGCTTTTGGGATCCTGAGATTTTAATTAAAAGAAAATATTTGACTTCAAGTTTTCTTTATGGATATAGGTTGATCTTCGTAGCACTTTATGGTTTGGAGAAGCCAAAGATTTTGCTATATATGTGGCTTGTTTTGCTTTCATAAATGTATGCTTCACATTGCTTATAGAATTGTCTGTCTTCTTGATCCTTATTAGTTGGGTTTTATTTTACTACTATTACTACTTAGTATGCTGAATATCTTGTTAATTTGATGCAATATTTGTTTGAATTATTTCATTAATGTGACGCATAAGCTATATATCTTTGTTGGAAATAATTGTAAGGGAGGTGATTTTCACACACTCGTTTTAACTTCTCACACACCCTTCTTAGTTTATGGCAATCATATTGGATAAATCAAACAGAATCAACAAAACAAGATTTAATAGGGGTGTATAAGAAGTTAAAAAGAGTGTTTATCACTTCCCTAACTATTACTCTTATTTTAGGTCTCTTGATATTACTGGAGTTTTCGTTTCTCAGAGTGAGTTGATCTTATTTGATGGGTCTCTTGTTTGCATATTGTTTTTGGGACATCCAGACCAGCATCAATCAGTAGTGATCAATTATACTTCATGAAACATAAAGAGCCAGAAACCTTTTAATGTGCGTAAATGTTTTAACAGTAGGACATGTAAACAAGGGAAAGCTTGTATCAAATAATACATTACAGAGCTCACCTATCTTCAAGCGTGAATTCCTTTGTCCTTGAGGTATCATGTATGTATATGTATGGAACCTTTTCTATGGGATGATGTGCATATGTGCTTCAAACTTTTTGTAAATTCACTTTGTTTTGTAAACATAAGTCCATTTTGTTTCTTTGTATACCAGTTAGATAGCTAGATGACACCTTTTGTTTATCATTGGGGAATGGTGATTCGCTCTTGGGATCTCTTCGATGGTTGAGAAGAGAAGTATAAACAAACCAAAACTAGTATGGTTTGATGACACCTTACATCTATGTTGGTTGGTTAAACGGATCTTACAGTTGTTCTTATGGAGGAATTTTTAGGGTTATATATTTGTGTTCAGCTTACAGTCGTGAGAAAATCCGCCTTCTGTTATCATGTTTGGTTCTTCTATAATTATGAAGAAACAGAGAAATAAACTGAAAGAAAAACTGTAAAAAACCATTGATATGTTTTTCTCATCCACCGCTATACCTCCCTTCCTATGAACCCAATTAATGATGCGTTTTGAATCATACCTTGTATTCTGATTTATTCCCTGCAATCAATAAGTTGGTCGAAATAAACTTGGTATGATTTTCCATAAGTTGGTGAAAAGTGACTCACAATATTTAATATGGGTTTGGCCTTGAATCAGCTTCCATGAATTCCCTCTCCTAATTTTCTTCTGAGGAAGATTTTGCACTCCGTTTTTATCTTCAAGCACTCTTTAGGCACAAGATTATATTACGAATTGTAAATTAAGGTAAAAAAACAAGTAGAGGAGTACATGAGTCTTGTTTCTAGGCATAAGATTAAATTACGAACTGTAAATTAAGGTACAGAAACAAGTAGAGAGTGGATGAGTAGAAAAAGAGCGAATTGCCTTTCCCTTTCTCTAATTCTGCTGCATTTGTTTTTGCCTTAATCTTTAGGATCACAAATTGTACAGGCTGGGTTGTAAGTCGTGGTCTTGTTGGGCGAGGCTAAACAGCTCAAAAGACCTATTGGGTGAGAGGAAATTTAATGGGCTATATTTTGGTCCTTTTGTAGAATTTGTATATTTAGGGAAGTCATCCTTTATACCCATATCTTAAACTTATGCTCACAAGTAATTTCTGTTGAAAGTGTTTTTTTACAAACTAATTTTTTTTTATATAAATATAAGTTATTTATGGAAAAGCAGTTGATTGTATATTCTTTTTAGCACTAAAAAGTATTTATATAAACCAAAAACACTCTCTTCATATGAAAGAGAAAGACACTTATAGCCATTTTAAAAAGTCATAAACATGCCCTAAATAACACATGTGGCTATTTGAAACATAATTAAAAGATCAGGTTAGTTGCAAAAAACATGATGAATCAATAATTTCATATACCAATTTGCATGATCTTATCATATGACATAATCTTTTGTTTGGGTCATATAATCTGAGGAATGGGAACAATTTCACTTCCAATTATGACCATAATCAACCTAAGATTTCAGAAAATGTTAACAAGAAGGAACAAGAACCAAAATTAAAACATTATAAGGCACTAAATTGCCTTAGTCGATTCCTTGTATCTGTAAATAATTTTCGTAATTTGATTAATTAATTTGTTTAGAAGTGAACAACACATATGGGAATATCAGGTCTCCTTTCTCTCTCATTCTTGCTTGAAAGTGGAATAAGTTTTGGTTGCTACTTGGTTGTTGTTAATAGTTTTGGTTTATATTGTGTTTGTTTTTTTAGTTTTATGTTGGTCATATGCACATGTTGCTCACATGGAGATACATAGTCATCTCTTCCAACTTGGTCAAATTAGACAAGGATCTAAATATAATTTAATCATCATTAGAAATAAAATCTTGCTATGCTTATACAATAATACAAATCTCTCAGAAGCGTATTCATGCACTTCTGATAAATAAATATTATTCTTATTCTTATTAAATAGCTAAATAGGACGCGACCGAATAGGACAACATATATGCATGTTAATTAATTTCAATCAATCATATTGCTATTTAATCAAACAATCCTAGAAATTTGTAGAAACCATGTGCTGATCTAAGAAGATATCTTCTAAACCGTGCATAAAAGATCATTAATCTTAGGTAAATTACACAAAACTACCTCAATTATTTGGTCAACCACAGTTTCATACCTCATCTTTAAAACATTTCAATGTCATACCTTATCTTACGAATTTGTTCAATGTCATACATTCCGCCAGCTTGTCTGTCAATTCCTTCGTTAAATGCTGACGTGGCTTGAGGCGGTACCCACTTTCTATTAAAAAATTAATTAAATATTAAAAACTAAAAAATAAAATTGTTTAATAATTTTTTTAAATGGGGGACCCACCCCTACAACCCCTTCTTCGGTTCTTCCCCATCCACCCATGTCCCCCCCCCCCCAACCTTCCTTCACCACCCCAAGGCCCCCGTCTATTCCTCCATGTCCACCTCTCTCCCAAGGTTCTGCTAAACAAAAACCAAAAACGAAATTCGATATATGAGAAAACAGAGAAACCAATCAAACCCACACCACAATGATACAATTCAATTCAAAGAATCTAACTTTCCCAATTTTCCTCCTCTCACCCATGGATTTCTTCAAGTTGGTCTTCTCCGACCACCCCCTTCCCTCCAACGATCTGTACTCGGACGCCCAAAACGACGGCGTTGACCCGAACCCGGACTGGGAACCGGATCGCAGTCCGCGTTCGAATTACGGCGCCGGGCGTGGAGCTTCGGAGGTCTGATCACGACTCTGGCGACGAAGTCCAAGTCTGTCATCCAGAACTACTGTCGCGATCTCGAGAAGTTGGGGTCCGGGTTGAAGAAGGAGACGGCGGTGATCTGAGAGGTGGCTTCGCGCGCCGTCAAGGATCTTCCTGGTTCGCTCGAGGTCGGCATGTCAGTGGCTCAGAAGTCACTGGAGACGGTGGGGCAAGCGATCAATGATATCGGAAGCATCGTCTGGAAATCGATGGCGGAGATCATCTCTCACGGTAAGGATGCAATCTTAGCTGATGATGATGTTGAATCTGATAATTTCGATGATAATGTTAGTGGTAATCATGAGATTAATGGTGATGATAAGAGATTAAGTAGCAGTGGGGTGGTGAAGGAAGAGAGGGCGGCGGTGGGGTGGTGAAGGAAGGTTGGGGGGGACACGGGTGGATGGGGAAGAACCGAAGAAGGGGTTGTCGGGGTGGGTCCCCCATTTAAAATATATATTAAATAACTTTATTTTTTTTATTTTAATATTTAATTATTTTTTTAATAGAGAGTGAGTTCTGCCTCAAGCCACGTCAGTATTTAACAGAGGAATGGACAAACAAACTGAAAGGTATGACATTGCAACAAATTCGTAAGATAAGGTATGACATTGAAATGTTTTAAAGATGGAGTATGAAACTGTGGTTGACCCAATAGTTTAGGTAGTTTTGTGTAATTTACCCTTAATCTTATTATCCACTGCTGCAATTAATTTTTAAGCTGCAAATATGCAAATCTCATGGTATCAAAACCAAGATTAAAGATTCTATTTGTTAATTTTACAGTCTGCACTATGCAAATCACTCTCATGGTCGCTGTTAAGAGTTTTTCCAAGTTGATAGTATGCAGTAAGCATAAACAACTTTTCTCTCAATCGATCATTAGCCCTAATCACTAAGCTTAAGCAAAAAGAAAGATAGCACGCAGAAAGATTTCAAGGGTATATATATGTTCCCTCATCCAATTAGTAACATGGCATAACTGAGCTGCTAATGATTGAGTTTGGTGCGGGAAAAAGGAGGGCCCAACGGATTGCTGCAACGTATCGAACTTTTGGTTCATAGAACTTAAGAGTAGTCTATGCAGAAAGTGTTGCTGCAAAAGAAGATAATAACGTCTGTTCATAGGGAATCATCAATTTTTGAGTGTTTAATCAATGAGTGGAAGAAATATATAAATCTCTGATTGGGATTTTGTTGCATGTGTCTCAAAGTACCACTCATCACATTGAGAATACTTTGAGTACGTTCAATTTCAACCCCCCCCCAGTGCTGCATATATACTTCACTTGTTTAAACTGGATCAATCGCTTTGTTCTGGCTTCTTCAGAAAACTATTGAATCAAGTAATCACATTGCAAATGTTGTCGCAATATTGGCCACAAATATCGATGAGTTCAATCAGAAATGAAAGTAATAATTCAAAATCAGCAATTTAGAGGAATATCCAGCAAATCTTAGTGAGAATTGAATTAGGAGAAGATACAATGAAATAGAAATTAAAAAAATTAAACAAATCATTGTCCCGATTATCACTAAGTCCCGTAATCAATCTTGAAAAGCAATCAACTTAAATGATTTCCCGCTGATTCATATATTATTTTAAGCAAAGATAAGTTAGCGATTCTCTCACTTTCTTTGTCTCTGTGTAAAGGGTTTCCGTATCTGCATAACTAAACACAGTAGAGGGGTTAATGCTGGAAGCTTATTGACCCAAGACAGATTTTGTAGCACTAATTAAGAGAGAATCATTAGTTTTATTAAGTAATTATATCTTTCTTGTTTTGTGGTAATTTGTATAGACAGCCAAACAACATATGTATATATAATTATATTTATATATATATATATATATATAATTATTCAACCAGATTAAGACTCCTAATCAAATCAAACGTTTCTTGTGCAGCTGCTGAAGAATACGGATGATTGTTTACCAAGTCATCTTATATCAAGCCAAATGATAAGATATGCATAAGGTCGTCATGAATTTAAATAAGGGTTTTTAGCCAAAATGGTCCCTGAGATTTTCATAACACATAACTTTGGTCCATGAGATTTAAAATCAATATAAGTGGTCCCTAAGATTGTCCATCATCCATTATTTTGGTCATTCCATTAAAAAACTCCGTTAAGTGGTCCCTGAGCTTTTTAATGGAATGACCAAAATGATGGATGGTGGACAATCTCAATGACCAAAGTTATGTGTTATGCAAATCTCATGGACCAAAATTATGTGTTATGCAAATCTTAGAGACCAAAGTTATGTGTTATACCCTCAACTTAACGGAGTTTTTTAACGGAATGACCAAAATAATGGATGGTGGACAATCTCAGGACCACTTCTATCAATTTTAAATCTCATGGACCAAAGTTATGTGTTATGCAAATCTCAGGGACCATTTTGACTAAAAAACCTTTAAGTAATTAAGATATATCTGAAATTCTCAATACATAGTTTTTATGGTTCTAGTGTTCCCCATCCAATTAACATGGCATGGTTAAAGGAGGCTGGCTGGCAGCACTTTATTTTGAACTGTTGACATTAGAAAAATGATTTATTGGAGGGTTTTTATTTTTTATTTTTCAGGCTGTTAATTCTGTTTCTTTTTTGTTCTTGGTTTCAAAACTCAATGCAAGAATCAAGCACCTGTTTAACAATTTAATCAGAAACAAACAGAAATATATGGAGCTGGTAAGTACATATCAGAATAGAGGAGGAGTATATAATCTTTGCTATTGCTTCCAAGAAAACTGAAAAGCTAGCATTATTAGTGGTCCCAAACCTTGAATTTAAGAAGGAACAAGAGGAAATTAAGCATCAAGAACAGAGCAGGACAAACTGGTTTAATCCATTGCAAAACTTGATTAATTAAGGATACACACACGCATAAATATTCGAGAAAATTAATCACTGTTCTCGGATTCCTCAAACACCTTTTTGAGTGGAAATTAAGCAACTGGGTTACCAGAATCATCTATTACATTAACATTCTAAGAAGATAAAGATTTTCCTGTTTTTCCGTGATAAGTTGTCTGTGAAAACATGCAAGATGCATCCTGTTTATTCTTGAGAAGCAGATGCTTGTATCAGAACTTTAAACGGCATGAATACGGATTGGTTGTCTAAATGCGTTTAACTAAAAACTAGTTCAGCTAGATTCTATATGTATCCCATATACAACGCTAATTGCTGTGATTAATTGGTCATTTAATTAACAGTAAATTGTAGCTTTGGTCCCTTAACTTTAACTCAATTGAAGCAATGGTCCCTCAACTAAAAATCCATTACCATTGGTCCCTTAAATTTTCAAAACGTGCATCTGTGGTCCCTCAACTAAAAATCCATTACCATTGGTCCCTCAACTTTAATTCAATTGGAGAAATGGTCCCTTAACTTTAACCCAATTGTAGCAATGGTCCTTCCAATATAACTTGTTTTGACAAAAATTTTGACATAGCTGACGAAAAGAACCATAATTATACACTTTGATGAGTTGAGGAATCCTAATTGTATAAATGGTCATTCCAACATAGCTTATTTTGACAAAATTTTGACAAAATTGATGAGAAGGACTATAGCTACACATTTTGATAAGTTGAGGGACCAATGGTAATGGATTTTTAGTTGAGGGACCATTGCTCCAATTTGATTAAAGTTGAGGGACCATTCGTACAATTTACTCTTTAATTAATTGGTGCATTATTCATCTGGGACAAAGTGAAACCTTAGGCTTAAGCATAGGTTAAATGAGCATAGGACAATTCATCTGGAGCTAGATCTTACTTATAGCTAGCTTATCCCACTAATTACCCAAAATACCAAGACGTTTGTATGAATCATTATATATAAACTCGTTATGTCATTGATAAGTCATCCATAATTGATATAATGTTGATATGAGTTGCCAATACTAGATGCCGCGCTCATATAGTGTAAATATGAACATGGATATGTTCTTGTGACTTCTTATTGATATAGTGTCAATAATGTCGCGGTATGTTATATATACACACACATGTACATTTTGCACACATTAAACATGTATACTTTGACCAATTTGCATGTAGTAATAATAAGAACCTATATATATATATATATATATATATATATATATATATAACTTGCGCAAAAAAATTCAAAAATGTAATTTGCAACAATTAGGAGGAATGAACATCTTTAAACACGTAGCTATATATGTGCATGATCTTAGCAAAAGATGATCTGAGAAAGGGGAACAAAATCTCCTCCAATACGATCATATTCAACCATAAGATCACGCAATTGTTAGAAGAACTAAATTAAAATATTAATGCATTCAATTATATTAATCATAATTATAAGATGCTTTCTTGTTGCTCCCCTTCATTCTCATTTTAGTTAATATGTTTACAAGTAGTCGACAGCAATATGAAAAATAAGTTTTCATTTCAGCAAAAATATGGGGAATGGTGTCTCATGTCCCCCTAACATCCATATCTCTCTCTGTTTCTCTCTCTCTCCCTCTCTCTCTCTCTCTCTCTCTCTCTCTCTCTATATATATATATATATGTTAATCCCTGGACCATATATATAATATGTTAGTTCTTTTTATGTTAATACCTGGAGCAAGATGTGCTAATCTTTTCCCACTTGGTTACAATCTTATGCAAATAACTAATGCAGCTAAGTAAATTCTAACTTGAACTCAGGCATCATTAGGAAGAAATTAAATCTTCTTCTGGTAATTAATTAAGCTCAATTACAGCGCCTTTGCTTCTGCAGAAGTTAAACACTACTTCCAATCATGGGAATGTCCTTTGCTAGCTCGTGACTAATTCACTTTCAAACAAAAACACAAGAAGAGAAGGAGAGAGCACTTGATGCATGTTTATTTATTTAAGCAACAAATATAAACAATTCATTAATCTGCTATACGAGAAACATTCATCAACTTCTTTTAATTAGTAGAGATGATTCCAAATAGCCAAATGGGACACGACCGAATCGGACAACATATTATGGGATGCTACTTAACCTCAATCAATCAGAACATTTTGTCAAAAAATCCTCAAACTGTGTGGATCAATTAGAAATTAGAGTATTCTAATAAGAGAGATCAGTTTATTAATTTTACAGTCTGCACAGCACCATGAAATCAAACTCATGGTACGTATCGGTATCTTTCATTTAGTTAGCTGTTCTTCCTGTTCCTAACTCCTCCTGGGGTACGTATTCCCAATGTTTGGCACTTCCCATACTTCGTTGCACTTCCCATACTGAGTTTTCCTAAGTTGATAGCATAAACAACTCTGGCCTCATGTAAATCATAATCTCTAATCACAAGCAATAAGAACAAGATAGCAACATGGCATAACTTAAGGGAGCTGCTCCTCATTTATATTTGAAGCTGCAAATTATGATTGTTCGCAATGTATCGAGCTTTTGGTTCGTAGAAGGTAGTCTATGCAAGATTTGTTCGTAATAATCAAGCAGACTGTGTTGCTGCAAAATAAGATAAATGTCTGTTCAAAGAGAGAATCGTCAATTTGCATGAAACTAATCAATGAGTGGAAAATTTGTCTGGAATAAGTTGCATGTGAGTAAAAGTACCATTGATCATATAAATATATAGTGCAACTGCATCAATCTAAGAATTTCTAGAAAAATCAGCCCCGTGGAGGGAAGCAAGGAAACTTCTCTGCTTCAGAGAATAAACAAATAATTAACTAATGCCCACAAACGTGAAGGTTGAGGTTCCACTATAAAACCAATTGCCAACATAGGTGGTAGGCCAACTTATAAGCCCATGTAAGGTCCCTCCTCCCATCAATGTGGGATTTATACTCAACAGACTTCAGGCAGACAATGTGTTCTCGCTTCGTCTGGAACATCCAATTCGAATGTAAATTGAGACTGCGTTGAGTACGTAGATTCAATTTCACCCCAAAGCGAATGCTTCAGTTGTTTAATCTGATCTCTTTGATTTGCTCACTGCACCAAAAAAGTTGCCTGCTTATGCTTTGCATGCAGTGCAAAGTGCAAGAATTGCACTTCTATTATTGCTAAAAACTAGCTAGATCAGTTGCTTCTTTAGAAAACTATTGAATCAAGTAATCACGTTGACAAGGTTGTCACAACATTGTCCACAAATATTGATAGCTCATCAAGTTTAAAAGTCAGAAAAAATTAGTGATCTATACAGGAACATGCAGCAAATTAGTGAGAGCATTTGCATCGATTCTATGCACATGATTAACTCGGAGAATATACAAATGAACATGGAGATCCAAAATCTCAACAAATCATCGTCGGAATTGTCATTATTAAGTCACATAATCAACCAAGAAAGATAAGTTTCACTTATGCATATGGTATTATATATCTGCATGGCTAGCTAAACACAGCAAGACTTTTCTTGTTTGAGGGGTAATTAAAATTGTAGAGGTGTCTGCAATTTGTAAATTTTGTATAGCAGACTGCCAAACAACAGAAAGATACTAATTTCATATATATAATTATGAATTATGAACAGATTACAGTAATCTGTTTCTGCTCAGTAATTAGAATAGAAGTGTGGTGGAACGATCATACATGCTAATTAAACAGAAGAATAAGTATTAATTTGATATTGAAAAGAGAAATGGAGACAACTTAGGATCATATCAATTAGAAAACTCTCAGCTAATTAAGCTTAACTTAGAGGGCAAGAGGCAGCAGATTAAGACATTAATCACAATCAAAGATTCCAACTCTTCATTTCTTAAGTTGGCTCTTAGAGTATTCGCATGTGCATGGCATCTTTTTAGCATAATCAAAACGTTTTCTGGTGAAGAATACTTTTGACTGGCCTCGCCACCAAGTTATATATTTTCAAGTCAAATGATGAGGTATGCAGAAGGTCCACATGAAAAATAAATAAACAGATAAAAAGAATATATGTTGATAAATATTTTTTAGATTTCTAGTGATCCCCATCCCATTAACATGGCATGCTAAAAGGTGGCTAGTTTGGCTGCACTTTGTTTTGCAATATAATTGTTATTAATTTTTCGAACATAATAGAAGACTATGATAAGGGTTTTGTGGATTCTTTATATATCAACGGTCAAGAATTCTCTCTAGGCATGGCCAATTTATCCATAATAATCGATATTGGTATTGATAATTAATGTTGATAACATATGGATAACATGTTGAGCGTTTTGTTTTTGAATTTTAATTATATTATCAAGTAATATTAGCGACTGATATTTATAGTATGTCCGTCCATTAATGAAGAACGGACTTGTATTGATTGTGTTTTATAAATTTTTATTTTACTAGCTCTTCCCTCAATAATTTGCAGCTACCTTGTCCCTGTTAGTACTGTTTCTTTCTTATTATTGGCTTCAAAATTCAATACAAGAATCCAACACCTGTTCAACAATTCAATCATAATTTCATAAACAACAAAAGTATCTATAGCTGGCAAGCAGTACATCTGAGAAGTTAGAAGAGAGGGATATATAAAATCTCTACTAATTAGTGGTCCCAAAGCTTAAATTAAAAATAAAAAAATATTAATAACGGAAAGGACAAAGGACTGAGCAGGACAAACTGAGTTAATCAACTCTAAAACTTGATTAATGAAGTCTAATTACGGTTGAATTGACTAACTACCCATGATCCTAGATGCCCTTCTACTGGTTACTGATTTAGGTTCTGGAATCTAGACTCTTTCATTGGCTTCTTATTCATGTGGGAGATATATGGCTGCATGCAGTTTAGCACCTTTTTGAGCGGCGGCATGCATTAATATATAACAATTCTTATTATTTACTGGTTAAGTTCATCTGTTTCATGGAAAAGCAATACAAAGATACTCATGAAATCCAATGGAAGAAAAGCTTGAGGAATATTTTTATAGCAAGTTGTTCCCCATTTCATGAACATGGCATGTTTAAAGAGGGTTCTGCCTGCACCTCATTTTGCATGTACAACAATCAGAATGAACATCTGATTACAAATCCACCATGATGTGTCACGATATATATTGAACAAAACTCTCAACACCCAATTTATCGAGTTTTAGTCATAAGTTTTATTATCTCTCAAAGTTCTTAGTGGTTCGTGAACTTGGATTTCAGTCATAAGTTTTATTTTAACTTATGATTGAAACTCGATTAATTATATCCTTCTAAGTTAAAAGAATATGGGACAATAACAAAGTAAATGAGTAATATACGTAAATAATAATCAAGGATAATCATCATTTATCAATATGAATGAGTTCGATCGGTTGACCTTTTGTTCATGAATAGTTAGAGACTGTTGAACGTGGAGAAATTTACTCACTGTTGTTGGATTCCTAGCTTGTCCTAGATTTTGTTGTTTGATAGAAGACACAATTTTGAGTGGAAATGAAGCAATTGTGGCTAGGAAAAATATATTATATACACAGTAGCAAATGTAACAAGAACACAGCTAAAGATTAATTTCATGCTTTGGCCATGAAAGGTTGTCTGAGACATGAAATATATATGCTGTTTATTCATGAGAGGTTGATGTATCAAGAGTTCAGACAGCATGAACGTGTGAACACTGTTCGTCTACATGCACTTAACTTTGCAAACGAACTCGACCAATATGTATGAATACACAGTGATTTTGTTGTGCGAAAATAGTACACTAACATTAGGGCAGCCTCCAATGTTTAAATACTTCTACCAAACCCTAACCCTAAAATAAAATTAAAAAAAAAGTTACCGAATTGTTGAAATTCAATAAATTGGAAATTAGTAGTTTACCTATCAAACAAATCTCACAATTAATGCACAAAATGCCCTAGTATTAGGGGGAAAATGCCACTTTGTTATACCTTCGAAACAGTGTATTATGCATTCAAATTGAACATCGGAGCCACAAATACTTTGGAAACTCAAAATATGTTTTTCTTAAGATTACACTTCTCAAACTAGTGCAAAATCTAATCTGCAACTTGTTTCCATAGATAAATTAAAAGTTTAAAGTTTTGACTTCATAATTCATATGGTGGTTGTATATAATCTATATATATTTTTCTCAAACATATATGATCCATATGCATATGCATGTTGGGTGAAAAAAAAAATATATATAATTAGAGCTTACAGAATTGTTCCGCAGCTTTGATTGACGTTAGAGCTTTCTTTCCTTATTTTTTATTTTTTAAAACTTTTTTTTATCAATCTTTCTTTATTTTCTTTGGTGCTGCGACCCAATCAGGAATCAAACGGTTTTATAAATTTGGGTGAAATGCGGATTTAGTCTTTGAATTATTACTTCAGTGAAAATTAGATCTTTGAATTATTTTTTCGGTAAATTAAGTCCCTAAATTCATTAAAAATTGCTAATTTCATCCCTACTATTATATTCAAAACTATTTTGTCCAATTTTTCTTCAACTTAAGTCACTTGACACACTTTAGAGTGTAATACTGTCATTTTCTGGCCTATAAGCCCTTCACATTTTATATAGGTTGCGAATCTAAAATCTAATTTACCCTCCAAAGTTAACTTACACAATTTCTTATGAAAAACTACCAATTTACCTTCCAAAGCTAACTTCATACACTATTTCTTCATGGAGAACTACCAATATACCCTCTAATGTGTATCACATGCAAGTAACGTGACTTAAATTGACGGAAAATTGAATAGAGTAGCTTTGAATATAATATTAGGGATGTAATTGGCAGATTTTTATAATTCAATGATTAATTTTTTTGAAAAAATAGTTTAGCGACTTAATTTTTACGGATGTGATAATTCAGGAATTAAATTAGCAATTCATCCTATAAATTTTAATTCTTCATGCCAATAAACAAAAATTAATCTCAAATGTCGAGTCTATTTTACCATTTTTTTATGTACACGTGTAGGCAGCAGATCTTCTCTCAGATGAAAACGTTGACCTTTGACTAAAAAGTAGAGCGCAGGAGGGACTGTTGGTCCGAGCGACCGGGAACACAGAGCTCCTATTGGGCCAACCGACACGTGTGCATGAGAAAACTCAAAATTTAAACGCACAAGCAACCGTAAAAAAGACGGGACCACTTACGATACTGTCGCCATGTGCAGCATGTGATCACACCCTATCCTTACAATTAATCGCAATTTGCTTTGGACATTTTCTTATCTTAATTTTTTTTTTTCGGTGACATTCTTATCTTAATTTTTTGAAGGTATGGGCTTGTGGGGTTAAAAATCCGACCATTTTAAAACAAATCATTTTCCCATAAGTTAACAAATAAAAAAAATTAAATTTAATATGTTATCTACTGCAAGTGGTAATTTATCATAGTAGTAAAACAGTATTAAGTTTTTACATTATGAAATTGGTCCAAACCTTATTGGTAGCTAATTTAATATCTAATCTAATAAAATTTATCGTTTGACAAAAAAAAAATGTTACTACTAAAAAACTGAGATGTAATTTGTAAATTAATTAATTAATAAAATCAACAATTAATATAAATGTGTATTATTGCAAAGATAAGGTAAAGTAGTTCAAGAGATTGACTACATAAAAATTTATAAAAATTCAGTTAGGTTTGTATCCCACTTTTAGGCCCCAACCTCCTAAGTCCTCGCCGAACCCAATATATTCCTTTATACGCTATAGACATAATACAAATTTCCCTTGTAATATAAATTTCACATATGATAATATAAAAAAAATAATAGTATAGAAGAAGCCTGCATTGATAGATTTATCTGGTATAACACATTCATTTTCAACTAATTGCGTTTTGAATTTAAACTCCTGCTCGTTCCTGAGACTAAGACAATCTCCCCACCCAAGTTTGATTTCCTTTCATACAATTTGATGGTGGTTTATAGTAAACATTAAAAATATTTTCACTACAGAATAACATACGGGCGTAGAAAACTCACACAACTCGAATAATTCTTTTTTCTTTTCTTGTATACGTGAAGAGTTGAGTTACAATAATACAAGGAGAGTTCTAGAAATACAAAGAAAGTTGTGGCTGGATCGTAGAGAGTTAAAAGTGAAGAAAATGAGTGGGGTGCATGCCGGTGCGTACTGAAGCCACTCGAACACCAGATTGCCGCGTTCAATCAACTTTTTCCCGCATGCGGTTAAGCTGGATCCGCTGATTCATCAGACCATACCTTATGATTTGTCACTACAGGTGATCTCAAAGCCTAGCCATGCAAAAGGGAGGAGGATTCTCTCCTTTTTTTCTCATACACTTTCATCCTCTTTTTATTTGTGTGGTCACGGTTAAACAACGTATTTTTGTTTTATTATCTCTATAAAAAAACAATAGAAAATATTGACGTGACCTAATCGTGACCACATAAACATGAAGAAGATGGAAGTGCACGGAAAAAAATAAGGAGAGAATCCTCCTCCATGCAAAAGGAGGGGGCAGATGCCTGGCCCCCCAACTCTCACGTAATGTCACATCCCCACACAAACATGTTAGTTACTTTTACACAATTATGCATATGCATGTCAATCGCGAGGTAAACTTTGTTGCTGATACGCTTGTGGCAGTTGGATAGAATTTCTCGAATGCTCTTATTGATGGGTTCAATCTCTTCATGTGGAAGCTCAATCAGCTTAGTGTTAGGATTGTATGTCTTTTTTTGTATGTTTTAAATTCGGAATTTTGATAAAACGATATTTTAAACTACTTTAATTTAAGAAGGAATAAATTAAAACTCATAAGAAGTTTTGGATCTTGAATTTAGTATGTGAATGAACCCAAAAATGCATCCGTCTTTGGCAATAAAGGTATTGGGGGATCTCAGATTTTTGTGGATCCCATAATATGACATAAAAGGTGTCAAATTCACAAATTATTAGGGATTCCATAACCCACTAAATGAGGGATAGACGTTTTTGTTTCACACTATATAATTTTCTGCATTAGAAAATTTCACAACGGTAGACGCAACCATACATATACACATGAATACTGTTTCTTTGTATACATTTTCTCAATTATTTATACATTATACGTATCGTGAAAATTTGAGAAGTCTTCACTTTTTTCGTATATGTATCATGTAGCAGACATTTTAGCCAAAATAATTCCTGAGATTGACATAACTTTTCACATAGGTTCTTGAGATTTAAAATCGATAGAAGTAGTTATTAAGTTTGTCCATCATCAATCATTTTGGTCAATCCGTAAAAATCTCTATTATATAAAAAGATCAAAATGAGAAAAATACACTTAATGTAATCAACATGAGCCAAACTGATTGATAAAATTGAGGATATTTTTGTTATTTTTCCATAGTTCACGGAGATTTTTCACGGAATGATAAAAATGATTGACGGCGGAAAAACTCAGGGACCAATTCTATTAATTTTAAATATCAGGAACCAAAGTAAGGAGTTATGGCAATATCAAAAACCATTTTCACTAAAAAGCCTTACGTAGCTAAATAAATGTGCTTGTTTTCTTAAGCCATCTCCAACCGAAGGGTCTAGAGGGCCAAAAATAGCCCGAAAACGGTCTCCAACCAAGGCCCAGGCCAGATGGCTTGTGGGCCCCACTGGACAAAAAAAGGCCATAGGGCCAACCGGCAAGCCCAAACCAGCCAGCTAGCCGACCCCGGGCCGGGCTTCAATTCAAATTTGTAACGGCTAGTTGCTGACGTCAACTAGCCGTTATGTTATATATATATATATAATTTTTTATTTTTTTTTGACAAAATTTGTTTTAAACCTTGTAAAAATTCTTTTTTTTTTCCCTATAACTTCTAAATCATTAAACATTACATAACATTAAATAACATGAAACAACATGAAACAATATTAAACAACATTAAATAACATCAAATACCATTAAACAACATAAAAATTATACAACATAAAAAAGAAACATTTAACAACATGAAACTTAAACAACATTTTTAAAAACATTTAACAACATAAAACTTAAACGTCTACTTCATGCTATTTTTGGCCCAAAGATGTGCAACTAGAAACTATTGTAGGTACTTGTTTGTGGCATGGGAACGTATCATTCTATAGCACCCCATGTACTCATTTATAGAGATACTACCAGTTCTTAGATTGAAAGACAAATTAGGCCCATCATATGTTTTTGCACAAGCCCTTCTTGACCTATTTGGATCGTTTTGGTCGTCATCGGACTCTCCATCAATATACCCATCTCACTCATCCTCCATTATCATATTGTGTAATATGATGCAAGACATCATGATGGAGTCCAAATTTTCTCGACTCCACCCTCTTGCCGGTTCGTTGATGATCTTCCACCGTGCTTGTAGAATACCGAAAGTTCTCTCAACATCTTTTCGGTATGCCTCTTGGTAAGGTAAACAACTTTTTGGCGTCATTCGTAGGGTTTGAAATTGCTTGGACAAGTGTCGCCCACTTTGGGTAAATGTCATTTGCCAAGTAATACCCCATATTGTATTAACGACCGTTGATGTAGTAGTCAAGTTGAGGTGCTTTACCTTCTGTCAGGCTATTGAAGAGGGATGAACGCCCAAGAACTGTAATGTCATTTTGGGATCCAAGGACTCCAAAGAAAGCATGTCAAATCCATTTGTCATACGAGGCAACCGCCTCTAACACAACAGTTGACTTTCTCGACCTTCCGTAGAAGCCTCCTTACCATTCAGTGGGACAGTTCTTCCAATCCTAATGCATGCAATCTAATGACCCTATCATGCCCGGAAACCCACGGTTTTCAGTTTTGCAAATGAGCCGATTCAAATCTTCTTGATTTGGCTCGCGGAGGTACTCGTCTTTGTAAACCTAAACAATTGTGACACATAATTGTTCAAGAGTATTAAGGCATGTAGACTCAGACATACCATGGTTTCATCCATCGAATCAACTGGGGAGTCATAGGCCATCATTCAGAGTGCAACAGTAACCTTCTGATAAGGTGAGAAACCAGAGCGGCCTGCTCTGTCCCGCTTTTGTTGAAAGTATGGATTGACATGATGGACATAACGAAGTACACGCTCGAAGACATGACGCCTCATCCGGAAGCGATGTCTGAAATCCTCTTCTGTGTAAACCGAGTTGGGGTTGAAGTAGTTGTTCATCAGATTGGCATGCGTCATCGCTCTGTTTCGAGGTTTGTAAGAGCGACCAGCAACAGAGCCACCCCATTGAGGTTGTTGCGCAGTTGGCTGACCCACCATGGCTGCTACTCTGTTTTGTGCATTGCGTCATTCTTCATCTTCTTCATCAGACTCTTCATCTTCTCGTCTCATCTGCGCCTAGTTTTCTTCCAATTTGGAATTGGAAGAGGACCCCAGTTGGAATCCAAAGAGGATCCAAAGTTGGAATTCATTGCAAACTTGAATTGAAATAGATTGAATTCAAAGTTGTGTGAATTATAGCCCAATATCCACCCTATTTATAGCCTCAAAAAAATTCAAATCCAACGGCTAGTTGACGTCACTTAGCCGTTGGATTTGAATTTAAGTTGTAGTTTTTAAATAATAAATTATGTTTGGCCATATGGCCCTCGGCTGGAGACCTTTTTTTGTGACATGACCAAAACGAGCCCTATGGCCCTTTGGTCATCGGTTGGAGATGGAGGCAAATATGGCCATGTACTATTCATTAAAATATTAATATCTTGGAATGCCAGAGGGCTAAAACGAGTCATCTGTCCAACCTTCGGTTGGAGATGGCCTTACACTCAAATTTGAATAACCGTCTCAATAAAAACATCATCAGATTGTAAAATCTTCACATTTCTGCCAAATAAGTTAACTTTTAGAAAATGCGTACGCCTAATTTGATCTTCTGAAATCTAAATATCATTTCCTTTCTCCCTCACCCATCCCTCCATAGCTCATTTTAGCTTTGAAGCTCCACAAAGATCTTATTTTCCCCAAACCCTAGATATTCACGGTTCACTGTGATAAGCTAAGTTAGATTTGGTGCATTTAAGTTTCCCTCTCATCCTCTGTTTCACTGACCTAAAAACTACTCCATGACGTTTGCTTTGGGAATCCACCGCATTACCATAATATAATCTTCCTAATAAACAATCAAAATAGCCACTCACCACAAATTTGATACCAAAATTAAATTGTTCATTATATGGCTTAACCAAACTCTCATCTTTTTAATGTAAAATATATCATAGTAGGTAAAATATATCTGTGTATGTATATGTATACATATATTATAAAATCTCCCAATTTTATAATTTAGATATAAAATTAAAAACAATAATTGTGGGCCTCTCGAGGCACAGAAGGCCCAGGTGATACCCACTGCCACACTCATCAGCAACCTCCTCATTTTCTTTCCTCCATCTCCCTTTAAATACCAATCTCACTCACCATTCCTTCCCCAAACTTACTCGCAAACCCACTGATTTTTCACTTGTGATCTTCTCTCTCTCTCTCTCTCTAGAAACGCAAGTAATCAAAAGCACAAAAGATACCAGCTTTTTAGAGAAATGGCTTCTGTTTCTGTACCTGCTGCTGGCGGCAGTGCTTCTACTGCGAGTGCTTCTCATCACCACCCGCCTCCTTTTTACTTCGACGAGAAGTGGAAGCTGTCGAAGAAAGGAGGGTTGTCGAGATCGAGCCGTTCATCATCTTCCATTCATCTGATGAAGAATTCATCGCAGTCGAATCGACGGTGCGCGTTTTCCAGAAAGTGTGCGAGGTTGGTGAAGCAGCAGAGAGCTCGGTTCTACATCGTGAGGCGCTGCGTCACCATGCTCATCTGCTGGCACGATTACAGCGATTCATAAACTGAGAAAAAACAGAGGAGAGAGAAAGAGGATGATCTAGAGAGAGAAGGTTGCAATCTTTTGCCTCTGTTTTTGTTAGATCTTTTTGGGGTTTGATTGCTGCAGAAAAACCCAGTTCACAATCAGTTTTTGTTCTTGAGGAAAGAGCACGAGGAGGAAGATTTATACTTGTACATAAAATTTTGCTCTGTTTTTATTTGTATTTTTAATGGAGGTTAGAATTTAGATTTTGAAGTTTCTTTTTTTTGGGCCTCCGAATCTCCAAACAAAGGAGATGAGATGGGTTCTTGATGTTAATTTCACTGCTACTATCTGAGAATTATGGGAAATATTTCAATGAAAATAGAGTTATTGAGGTCTAATTCTAATTCTTCCCTTCTTTTTTAGTTTATTAATTTGCTTTTGCTATTTATGGTTAAATTCTTGTTTTTTTAATGGTTTGGTTAATCAGTTGGTCTTGAATTTTGAGTTTGAAGAGATGGGGCAATGGTTGAAATATTTTATTTAGCACAAAGAGAGGGGGGGGATTCCCTTCAACTGTGTTGCAGGCTTGCAGCTGATGCAATTGTGGATCTGGTGAGCTTGGCTGACACAAGTAGGATTAATAATTCATTAAATTTGTATTTTCCTAATTTTTAATGTGAATCATGTATGTTAGGGATTAATATAAAATTGCACAACTTGAAAGAAAATCGGTGGTTTTCACCCTTCTATTTTCTTCTTCGACACTCGTGGTTTTCACCCTTCTAATTTTTAAGAGAGAAACGTGGTTTGAAAACCATATTCTTATTTTTCTTCTTACAATATGATGTTCAATTGTAAGTTACTCTAATTTACAGAGATACAACTTCGAGCTCGAATGTCGAAGGAAGTTTAAAACTCACAAAAACGAGCACACTGATTTACCCAACTGTTCACATTCTTTATCATAATGCACAAAAGATGCCCTTTTCTTGCATTACAATTTCAATGTCGTACAAAATATGGTAAAAAAAGTTGTGTGCAACCAAAGCAAAGCATAATGCAATCAGCCTGTCACTTCTACCTCCAATGCTTCTGCAATCAAAATGACCCATTTGTCCTATATATTTTAGGCGTTTGACCGGTGGAGGACCACTTTGACCACTAGTCTGGTGTAGCTGGACAGGGGTAGTCTTGGAACCTTCACCCTGGCTTCATCGTTTGTATATATTTCGGTATCCAGATTCCCAAACTGATCTGCTCGACATGTGAGGGAGTCCGATTCCTATGCATGTGAGGGGGCATTTTCGTCAACTCAAAAGTTTACAGCTGATTTTGTTCTTAGCCCCAGTTTGGGGTTGAGGTGATTTTAAAAAAAACTGCTATAAAAAAAAGCTGTGACAGTTTTTGGTGTTTGGTAAACATTCAGCTTCAGCTTTTTTTCACAGTTTTGGATGAAAAAAAGCCAAAAACAAGAAGCTGCAAAACCGAGCTTTGAAAAACCGGCTTTTTTTCACATCTGTTTTACATAAAAGTTCGCCAAACACTATAATACTACTTTTTTTTTTTCAAAAGCACTTTTACAAAAAAGTTTACCAAACACTCTGCTGCTTTATTTCACAGCTGCTTATTCTCACAGCACAGCAGAAGCAATTTTTTTTCAAAGCACAGCAATACCAAACCAGCCCTTAGTACTATCATGTGTTCCAATCACATTAAAAAATATCTCTTTATATTGAGAGCTTCATTTCCATGGTGATCGTGACGTGGTCATGGATCTGACCGTTCGTTAAACAAAATGGAAGCTTTTTGAACTCTTAAAGCTCGAAATTACTAAAACAAGTAGTGTGACATTAATAATAATTTGCTAAAATAAGTAAAAGCTACAGTTAAATACCTGATTCGAGTTTGAGATTATTTTCTAATATGTTCCGATATTTTTTTTGTATATTAAGATTTTCGGTTGTTAAATTTGTAGATAGCTTTAAACCACAAAGATATAATAGTTGAAAATTATAATGTCACAAAATGCATCGATGCATACTAGAATTTTTAGTGTTCTTAAGATGTGAAAACTTGAATTGAGTAAATTGTACGAATGGTCCCTCAACTTTAATCAAATTGGAGCAACGATCCCTCAACTAAAAATCCATTACCATTGATCCCTCAACTTATCAAAATGTGTAGTTATAGTCCTTTTCATAAATTTTGTCAAAATAAGTTATATTGGAATGACCATTTATACAATTAGGGTCCCTCAACTCATCAAAGTGTATAATTATGGTTCTTTTTGTCAACTATGTCAAAAATTTTGTCAAAACGAGTTACATTGGAATGACCATTGCTACAATTGGGTTAAAGTTAAGGGACCATTTCTCTAGTTGAATTAAAGTTGAGGGACCAATTGTAATGGATTTTTAGTTGAGGGACTATAGCTGCACGTTTTGATAAGTTAAGGGACCAATGGTAATGGATTTTTAGTTGATGGACCATTGCTCCAATTGAGTTAAAGTTAAGGGAGCTACAATTTACTCAACTTGAATTAGAAAGAACTGATTATTAGTATTCGAGCACATTGATAAATCTCTCTTAGAAATGACATAGAAGGGAGTGGCAAGTTGGCATACTGGCTGACACGGCAGCAGCAACATCTAGACATGATTCACATACTCAGCGTCTTTCCTTGATAAGAAAGAAAGAAAAAAGAGCACGAATATTGCTCTAAGTAGATAATTCATAATTTTCCTTTTTAAAAAAGCACGAATATTGTTTTTCCTTGTGTTCCTATACTTTTGTAGGAGTGCGCGGTCTAACTTTGATCGAGTTTATTCTAAAGTTGAGGAGGAATAAACGATAACACAACGGTAATTGGTTCGATTGATTTAGTAGAAATTAACCATTGTGGAAGCTAAACCAAAACAAGCTGATTAAGTGTTTGTTTGAAAGTGTGTTTAAAATAATTGAAATTGTCTTTGATAAAAATGATTTTTGGTTCTAAAAGCATTTTTAAGTGCTTGAAATAAGCACTATATATGTACTTCGTGCAGAAAGCACTTAAAGTGTTTTTCTAAGATCCACTTGAATTTTTACTAAAGATTAGTTTCATAAACATTTCAACAAAACTGCTTTCAGTCATTTTAAAAGTCATTCCAAACGAGCCATAGTTTTAAATGATTTGTTCAATTTGGTTTGGGCGGTTCAGGTCTAAGTCTGTTTCCTTTTGGCTCGATTACTTACTGAATTACAAAATTTACATATATATATATATATATATATATATGTATGTATGTATGTATATGTATTAGTAGGTATAGGGCTAAATCTTCCATTAACTATGTTGTGTTAATAATATTATGTTGTGTTAATTATGTGTCACTTAGTACTACGGTTTAGTGGTATTCCTCTTCGCTTATAAGTGAGAGGTCTTAAGTTCGATTCTGGCCAAAGACAAATTTGAACTACATTATGGAGAGGGGGTGATGTGCCTTATATGGACATGCTCCCATCCCTATAGCACGAGGCCTTTTGCGAACTCACTGGCTTCGGATTCCATCGGAACTCTGAAGTTAAGCGAGCTAGGACGAGAGCATTCCTAGGATAGGTGACTCACTGGGAAGTTCTCGTGTGAGTTCCGAGAAACAAAACCGTGAGGGAATGATAAGCCCAAAACAGATAATATCGTGCTACAGCGGACTCAAGTCTGGGTTGTGACAACTAAGCTTATACTATCTTGTGTTCGATTTTTTCCTCCAAAACATCCCGCGTATGAAATAAAAAGTACGTATACCGAAAACAAATATCATACAAGATTAATGGTAAAGTGGAATGGGTCAAGCCTTCACACTATGTGGTTCCAACTTACGTTGTTGCAACTTACAAGTAACACTTTCTTTAACTTGTGCACAAATAACACTCAAAGCTTATATCTACATTTGAGCCAACAAGAATATTTACATGTTTTTTTAATATGAGCCATATTTTAACTTTAAATTGTTTTAGAGAGGAAAAATGGTTTGAACTCATAATACATTCGGTTAAAACGAAAAACCCTAACACCTGAGGCAACTAGCACTTGCTTATTCAGATTTTTTTTTAACGCAAAGATTGAAGAGATCTCTTCAATCTTTTGTCGTCTCACAAATTAACCTTAATTTATGTGTCAGTATTGAGCCAAAAATAAAATAATAGAGTTCATAAAGAGTTTCACTTTTAAAATATTCTCTTTACCTAGCACTTCTCAACTTTATATTTTGAGATAGGTTTTGTAAAACAGTAAGCCTAATCATAACTCGTGCATTACCGCTTCCCACGATTCTTTCCATATGCCTTTTTGCTATTTCGTAGGCTTTTCTTTTACTCTCTATCTCTCTCCTTCTTATTTTTTTCCTTTTATATATTTTTTTTATTGTTATCTTCTGTGGGTTTTGTATAATTTATACATCTATTGGTTGAGCAGGTCAAAGAGAAAGCTTTGCTTTGCTAAAACATGATCCCTTTTATGCACTTTAATTAGAGGCAATCAAACAAACATCAACTCAAAAGATCATGCTTGATTAGGGTTTTGACTGTTAATCATTGGGATTAAGCTTGGCGTGCCAAAGGATTCGAAAACGAACAAAAAAAAGGGAGAAAAACGGATCTCGCAGTGGACTTTGGAGAGGTAATCCGAGGACCCAATAGATTCATCAAGGAAAAGTGAGAATCAAATCTTCACACAAATCTTAACCCACTTTTTCCTTTGGATGATTTGAAATGTTAGTGGATTTTTGGATGTCTTAAACAAAATGATCCTTAACTGTAGTTTTCCCACACACACTCGATGTTGAAGTATTGTTTACTTAATGTGAAAAGAGAACCATATGATATCAAAAGCTAGAGTTGTGTTAGCGGAAATCGTATGCGAGTGAGTAGTTATAACCGATTTATACATTATACGATTTATTTGATTCAGCCACTGAGAGTCAATCGCGTGATGAAATCGATTAGTAACGTCATGCTAAATGTAATGCGTGATAGGTATAACAGTTGTAAAATTTGTTAAGTCCAATTGCTATGTATTGTGAGTCCACCATGCATTAAAAACTAGGGTCCAGAGTTAGGTAGCTTGTACGAGAGATTCTTGACACTTTGCAATTACAGACACTGACTCACTCTTATCCATTTCTTTGGGGGCCGCTGATAAAGATTTTTCCGTGCTTTGTGGCCCCATCATAGAAACCATACCAAGTACTTCCTCTAGCATAACACTTGCGACAGAAAATAATATCGACTACTATTTTCTTTTCCTGCACACACTATCGAATACATGTTGATCAGTCAGTTCTTTATATCTTTACCTTAACATAAATTAGTCACTGTGGGCTAGCTTGGGTACCTTTAAATGACTGAAAACATTTTTAAGCAAAATATTTTTTGTAAGAAGTACGTACTTCTTTCAGTAAATATTTTAAGTATTTTTTTAGGATTTACTTATATTTTTTAACTAAATATTGGTTTCAAAAATAATTTTACCAAAAGAACTTTCAGCCGTTTTAAAAACACTTCTAAACAAGCTCTATATGCCTTTTGAAAAACAAAATAACATGCGTTGAATTACTATTGTAGCATCAAGTGAAAATACGGGGCATAAAGTTAGGCCATCTCTAACCGAAAAGCTAAATATAGTATCGTCTAGAATTATAGTCTTAAAATTATTTTAAAATAAACAGTGTCAGATCATATACATATACAATCTCCAACCGAAGCGGCTAAACATAGCCCACTCAATAATTATTAGTTTTAAGTTTATATTTTAAATTTACTGGTTAATTTGATTAAACTACCGTAAGATGCTTTCAAATCTAGGCGTTTGATTTGAATCAATTATTGTAGTAGAGGAGCTGAACCACAAAAAGGGGCTAAGAGGTGTCTACACTTGGCCATCATGATGCCCAGTCAGCTAAATAATAGTTTGATGAGCTTCATTGAATTATAATCCAGCCATTCCATTGGAGATGAATTTTTTAACACATCAATCATTTTTTGACTTTTAGACTTTTAGCTCTCTCCCTTAAAGACGGTGTTACCAACATTGTTGATTATCCTTTCTATCCTTTCTAATCTAAGCACGCCAAATTATTTACCAAAATTGCAATTATCAGCCATTGGCATGGCTTTGATTGATGCGTTGGCAGTAGAAGTAGAACATTCTAGAGTGGAGCTGTGTCTAGTCAACGGTCACATCACGGACACGTCATCCTGAACGACATGATAAGCTCTATGGATCCTCATCCCTTGCCTGGAATTTAATCTAAACATAAGTTAATCAACAGGTGGCACCCTGTCAACAAATAATCATCCAAATCACGCTCTGCCATTTTGGACCATTGCTCACGTGGAGCTTCATTTAGGACCCCACGATCACGCGGGAACTGAACTCCTACGTGGGTCCCTGTCGTTGCATGCTTCGTGCAGTGTCCACATCACCAACGTTCGAGATTTTCCCGTGAACTGAAAAGGACGGGCTTTTCGGGCCGAAATATGGGTAAAAGGGCCGGCCTTTTAGTTTTTAACTGGAGCCCAACGGCTATTAATGGGCTAGTGGTTATTTTTATTTGTACGCTACTTTGCGTGGGCTTTGAAAAATTAAAGAAATTGACTCGCCATTTTGTGTAGGTTTTGGGCTTTTTCTTTCTACGCATATTGTGGACTCAAATGCTCTATTTGTGTTCATTTTCGATATACATGACTCAATATATATCTAAGAGATATTTCTCTTTATTTATAATTTTATGTTTAGTTTTATAGATGACGAGTTTGATATCAATTATTCATAGCGTAAATAAATCACATAGCTTGATTTTTATGGTTTTTGACAAACGATAGCATTAGTGTGTTAAATAATGGAGAGGGAATGGTGCGGATTCGCTTAAAATCTAATGATCGATTTTTATTATTATTTTTTATATTATCTATTAGAGAAATGATTTCACACATATTAACCCACCTATTGAAAATTCTTGATTTCCCTAACTAAATGTTTGGATGAGAGAAATAAACTTGAAATTTTAACAAAAGTTAGAATTTATAAATTGACATACACTTCCTTTATTTGGATTCATAAACATAGAATTTAGAATTTTCGCGTGGACAAATAACTTGAAATTTGGGACCACTAATTCCTAAGTTTAAAAACTATGTAAACATGTGTCATATCTAAATTTCTATGAGTGAGAGTTTAAAATAACAAATTATGTATTCAATTTTTATTTTTATTTTTATGTGAACCGAATAAGAAAATTCATAAATCTTAAAAAATAAAATTCCGTCATTTTAAAATTACTCGGTTCTTAAATTTCCACTATTACAAGGAAATTTGATTTCATATCACTACACGTGCGCGTGGGGATTTCATTGTCATAAAAACATCGAAGTATAAAAGCGCCAAGTTACTGCGTCGAGCACAATCAACACCAAAACGCCCATGGCCACCGAAGCTCCCGACCATACCACCCGATTTGCCGTCCCCGTTTCAACCCGACAACCCAATTGCTCCGCTCCGTTTTCGAAGCTCCTATATCGCGTCGAATCGGGTCAGTCCAACTCCAACTCTCTCACACTCTCACTCCTAAAATTCAATCTTTATTTTTCTATGAATTTTTGCAGTAAAATTGGTGGATTGTAGTTAAAAACCCTAATTTGATTGGTTCAGATTCAGTTGCTTGTTAATATCTGTTTAGAAGTACAAATTTTAGTGCTTTTGGGATTTTCATTTGTAATTGTATCTAAAACCCACTAGGGTTTTGAACTTTTGATGAATGCCTTGCAATTAATCACTAGTTAATGGTAATTTAATTCAAAAGGTAAAACCTTTTTGGAGTTTTTTTTTATGCTCAGTAATGATGTGGTGGATTTGCTTATATTTTGGGATTTTTCATATCCATTTTATCATGCCATGGATTGAGATTTGTATATGACATGACCAGAAAGTTGAAGATTGCAAGTGCTGCAGCCATGACTGATGCAATTGATTTATCTGGGGATGGCGGTGTTCTCAAGAAAATTGTAAGGCATGCAAAACCAGATGCAGCTGCCCCGACCCAAGACCTTCCGCTCGTTGATGGTATTGACTATAATGCCGTAGCTGATTGTGTTTATTTGTTGTTGGTTTTGTGACAATATTTTCTGGTTAAGTTGGGTATAAAAACATAGCAACTTATCTTTAGTTGGTTAATATGATTGCATACTTTATGTTGGGCAGTTCATTATGAAGGCATTCTTGAGGAAACGGGCGAAGTCTTTGACACGACGCACGAAGATAATACAATTTTCTCATTTGAGGTTGGGAAAGGCAGTGTGATCAAGGCTTGGGATATTGCAGTGAAAACCATGAAGGTCTAAAAATACGCTTATCTTCAAGGAAATTTTGGAAGTGTTAAAAGTGTCCTGTTACATGTTTTCTCTTTTGTTGGTTGCATCAGGTTGGGGAGATTGCTATGATCACTTGCAAGCCGGAATATGCCTATGGTAGTGCGGGTTCTCCACCAGATATTCCACCAGAGTAATGTCATTGTTCTATTTTTATGTTGAAATTGTTTTTAATGGACACTAGGAGTGCTAGTAGCTCTGTTAACTTAAAGATATATTTACGCATCGATGTACCAAAACAACACTGTCCAGAATTAATTCTTACCCAAACATGGATAGTATATGCTTATTGGCAACTATTGCATCTTAGTTTCTGATATAAGAGTTATTTGGTTGGTGATCTTTGATTTCCTAACTTTAAACCTAGATATATGTTGAATAGATGTAAAATTTCCGGATGCATGTTGGAAAGAAAAGTACATAAACTCCGGGTGGTAAGATTTCTCCAGGAAGAGTCTTCACACGCGAGTACATGCCAATTTGTGCATTAAGTATTCTGGTTTACGATTGCATCCAAGTGCTTGTAACAGTCTGCTTCAATTTGCTCGGTCAATTATCTCGATTTTCTTGTCACAAAAGGTCTCTTTACAATGTCCTTGGAATTAATGCATTGTATGTTACAAATGAATCCTGCAGTGCAACCCTTGTATTTGAGGTGGAGTTAGTTGCTTGCAATCCGCGGAAGGGATTAAGTTTGGGTAGTGCTTCAGAGGAAAGGGCTAGGCTAGAGTAAGCTATCTACTTTCATCTTCTCCGCGACTTATATTCCAGAGATATACTGCAAGTCTTACCATCATCATTACACTATTTGTTGCTTCCGTCGAGATCTACCAACTTTTTCATCAACAGTAGGTTTGATTGAATTTTTCATTGGTACTCACAACAGAGAGCTGAAGAAACAGAGGGAGTTAGCTGCTGCAAACAAAGAGGAAGAGAAGAAGAAGAGAGAAGAGGCGAAAGCTGCTGCTGCCGCTCGTATTCAAGCCAAGTTGGATGCCAAGAAGGGCGGAGGAAAGGGAAAAGGAAAAGCGAAATAGCACTTACTCGCATGTTTGAACGAGGTTGATCCTTCTAATCAAGTAGATTCAATAAATTAATTTAGTTCGTGAGTCCGACTGAACAAACGATGACCTTTTCCCTAGTTCAGTATGTGCTATAAACTTGTGCCAAACATGTTTTGGATCAATAAATCGGCCCCGGTTGGTTCACCGAGGGACGCATGTTAGACTGGAAAATTCAATTGTTGTCCAAGTAGGCACGCTAACTTCAACAACGTCCCTCGCAACGAGTTTGCCGAGGCAGAAAACTTTTGAAGTGCTAATAACAATTTCTAAAATTTAGAAAGGCATTTCATTTCGCAAATCCATGTAAGTGCCGAGTAAACAAGCTGCCGTAAAAAAATTCAGAACGAACATATAAAAGGCTTGGAATACGGATTTCAAGATTTCAAAATATACACAACTTGGTTGTTTTGAGGGCATAATATTCAGCCATTCCAATGCCTATATATCAAGATAATTACAGCAATGCCAATGCTGGGCATAACCTTTGAATCGGATCCATCACGTGCCTAACTATGTAGGTGGGTACCCTACTTCCACTACTTCCACTACTTCCACTATTATGATTAAACCATGTAAGAGGCATCCATTCCATCTTGTCCATTTTCATGCAACCCTGATCCTGCTCGGAATTTACACACCGGGCAGGTTCCTTGCTGCTTCAGCCATGGATCAATGCAACTAGCATGGAACTGCAGCAAAGCAACAGCAAAAAAACACGATAATAAAAACAAGACTTCTCGAGTCCAATTAGTGAGATCAACTCTTTAGATGATGTGTTTGCAGTTCACAATTTGCGTGAGTGTCAGAGTGTCTGGTTAGGGAATGTGTGCGTGTGTGCGTGTGTGCATGTGTGCGTGTGTGCAGGGTCGAAAGGAACTAGATGCATTTTGTAGTTGGAATCGATCACACATTTCGACTCGGCATCACAAGAATTTCTTTGCAAAGTGTAGCAAAAACTCCCTAAAACTCGCAACTGAAAAATACAGGAAGATGGAAAAAATAAGCCTATGAATGTCAAGCCACTGAAAAGAGAACCGAACCTGATGCAAGCATGGAAGGCTGCGGATTAGTTCTCCCACAGTAACTTGCTCCAGGCAAACACTACAAGTCAGTTCATCTTCCATTGCTTTTGTGCTCCCAACAGCGTCAACAGTTTCTTGCTTCTTCTGCAAAATAGATTAGAAATATACGACAGTGCAGAATAAATGCAGTGCTATCATATCATATGAGATAATAATGTACGCAAGTTTCTTCTGTCTGTACTCATACAAAATGAAATGCAGGAACATCTTTACTTTTGAAGGGTTACCCAATACAAAAGGAAAGAGGGACAATATATAGCCAATACCTCAGAAGGTACTGAAGATGAAGCTTGTTGCATCGACGAAGCGCCACTGCATACAAAACAAAACCATTATAAAACAAACGTATTTAAAATGCAAAGGCAAAACAACTATGATTCAATTCTTTTTTCATTTGCCCCTAAAATCTCTCATCTCTGTTGGTCTATCTCAGTCACTCAACCAAAAAAAAAAAATTAGAGAACTTACTTTTGAGGACCCACGGCCTTGTATTTATGGACTGGAAGAGCATTTATCTCTTCCTCACTCATAGAAGAAGCTGCTGGAACATTATCGGAATCCAGAGCTCGCAAAGTTTCGTAATCTGGTATGCAACAGGAGTATTTAGCATAAAAGTAAAGGCATATAAACAACTTTAAGAGAAAAATCTATGGTTTGGCTAATAAAAAATATTGATAGCCATGTATTGGGTTTCAAGATATAAAATTCATTTTAGACAGGATATAACTATCAACCTAGGTCATCAAATTCCCGGTCAAGAAGTGCAAGCTGAAGTCTGAGGCCTTGAAGGCGCCCTCTTGTTGCTAAGCTAATTGATGGTGGTATACGCAACCGCAATTCAGTATGGCCAAGAAGGCCACTGGCTGCCTCTGCATGAGCCTGTGCTTGAGCTTGAAGTTGTTGACAGGTTGCATACATCCTTAATGTTGTAGCCATCAAAAAGACACCAAGAACTAGCCACAGCTACATGCATAAGGATGTTTAAATTTCTCATATAACAACCTAACGAACAGCAACCTTGACCAGTAAAAGTAGCAAAACAATTTACACACTCTAGAAAGACAATACCAGAAAATTCGGTGACATCTGGTGTGAGTTCAGTATCATGAATAGCAAGAGAACTGGCAATTTGCAAACATATGAACAGAAATCAGAACCAACTAACATAATTACAAGACTAAAAAGACAAAGGATAGGATTACAAGTACCTGTGACAAGAAAAGCAAGTGAGTTGGAATTGACAGAGTGTGGTGGATGAACACGCTGATACAAAACAACCAATATCAATACAAATTACACTAATAACTTTGCCCGCTGTTTCCCTAGATAATTTACAGACACTTGCCAATTAAACCCCATAACTCACCCTCCACCCTTGCTCTCAAGGGGGACAAGGTGAAATTAGGCCCAAAGGGGATTAGCAACTGCGAAAAACAGATCAAATTGCATACACACTGGCCATCGATTAAACCATGAAACTCAAACCTCCACCCTTATTCTTAAGGAATAAGGTAAAATTAGAGCCAAATGCAATAGAAACTAACAACTATAGCTAAGACCATATACAAAATTTGTGAAAGACAAGAAATGTACCATTGCACGCCGCTCTGGTATGAATTCCGGGAACCCACTTTCGATATCCGTTCTGGTGCCCCGGAATACAAAACTCATGTTTGTAGAGTTCAAAAGCCCTCTGCTTAAACTATGAAGTCACTGACTTTCCAGTTCACTGAACTGAAACACGCAAAAAAAATATGTAAACATACATTCAGTCATTCAGTAATGCTCTTAATTCAAAAACAAAAAGAAGCTAGTTTGATGCAAAAGACCTAACTCAAGATTCCCAATTGACATGCAGTAAAAACTCACGACCGAAATAACTAAAATCCAATTAATTTCAAATTCCTGATACAAAATCACATATCAACAAAACCCTAATCCCCAAATCACAAATCAACAAATCCCTAATCCCCAAATCACATTCCCTAAACTATGCAATTAACAAAAAAAAGTTCTCTTTTGAGAAAGAAAAAAAACAGTAATTCAGGTCGCAATTGAATGCTGTGAGAGATTAAGAATTACAGAGGCAAATTGGACGAAGCTTTCATAATTTATGATCAAGAAAATTAAAGCGAACAGAGATTACGACGAGACTGAGAAATGCGAGGAGATTAACGACTTGCCGGGAAGAAACGACTTTGGATTGTTCAGATTACATGAACCGGCGGCGTTTCACGAAAACGCCATGCAAACGTTTCTTCGGTGGAAGCAAGGGAGCGAGTTGGAGCGTGCAGAGATTTGAGTCGACTCGGACTCGTTTTGCCGCGTGTACTCTGTTTGGTTAGTCTAATAGAGAGATTAGTTCAATTACTGTTTCGTCACGACGCCGTTTGTACTCTGTTTTTCCACTTGGGAACATGGACTGTTACGTTAAGTGTAACAATATAATTGAAAGAAAAAAATTTCAAATTTGTACTTGGTCATGTTTCAGCACACTAAAAAATCTCTCATTATCAAGATTTCGCAATCAGCACCTTGTCTTAAGCACACCATTCTTTCCGATCCATTGGGGATTAATTTTGTCCCTATATTTGTTTTACACCCATGTTATTCGGTGGTTATTCCTATTTAAGGATTTCATTGGAAATGCTTTTAGTAGTACGATTTAATAGTAATCATTTTACTTGTAAGTAAAAATATTTGAAGTTTGATTTTCGAGAATAGTGAGTTCTCAATTAATTTATTCCATCATCTTCATACGTAGATATATCATTGTATATAAAAAGAAAATAAAGAATAAGTAGGTTGTTTATTAGGGAGAGCAAGTTTAATGTGATAGATTTATCGTCACGTGACGTCTCAATCCAATAACATATTATATAAAAAAACTTTACACATAATATGATATTATTAGATCTGAATATGACGATGGAGGCTAGTCTTCATATAGAATTGATATTGCATAATTGACAAAATCACAATTCAGCCAAAGAAATTGAAATGCGAAAATTGATGTATGATTCTATACTACAAATCAAAAAGCTAATTTTTTACATTGCGGCACTCAAAGTTAGAAAGCAAATTGTGCAATTCCATGAATCCGGATAGATCAGCAACTTTGTGCAGGCGTGAAATTTTTTTAATCTAATTGTTAACTCGACACGAAACAATACAAAAATAACATATTCGAGTTAATCTGTTAACGAGTCGGGTCATTATCTGGTCACACGTTAAAATAATGGATATTACATGTAAACGACACGAACACGATCTATTTGTCAAGTCTAAATATTAAACATGATAATTTCATGCATAGCCCATTAAGCCGACACGAAAAGACACAAACGGTTAACGAGTCGATCATTACCGAGCTATCTGTTAAGAATCCGTTAGGATATCGAGTTTGACATGACATAATTCATTAAGATAATAAATATGACACGCAAACGACACAAACATAACCCACTTGTCTCGTCTAGCCTTCATCATCCACCTGGGTCCCACAGACAATCCAAACTCACCATTGGAGTTGGAATCTTGGGAAATGGACACTGCACCCTCCTGCCCTCACTAAAAAAAAACTCATTACCCCAACAGAGATTCAGAGAATCTCACTGTCAATAAAAATTTAAAATTAAAACTACTAAAATAGTAAAATTAAACTATTCGAAAACCAAAAACAGTACCCCCTAATTTTTGTTAATTACCCAAATTATCCACACATAATATCTAAACAAAATGGGCCACCTATGTAGTACCAACACTATGTTGGCCCCATCATGGTAGACAGACTTACCTGCGTAGGATAGTATTCTAAACTAATAACATAAGGTACAAACTGCGACAGTATTTAAACCAATAACGCAACGAGTTTTAGCTCTCTTTTGTTATGGTGTGTCATTAGTTTGAGATACCTTTACAATAACGTAGTCGAAGTGTAAGTTATTCTCCAGAAATAGACCCCACCAAATATTTGCCAGCTCAGACCCAGCAGGGGTCCCACTTAAGCACCTAGAGACCAAGCTTTTGAGTTGCAAGTTCACACCTAACCTCAGCCACTCCCACCCTAGACTTCTCCAAATCAAACTCCATCCACAGGTTCTGCTGATGATAGTGACCAATCACAAACGCCTCTATGCCCAGCAAGTCAGAGTTCCCATATGTGAAGCAATACACCTGATTCCCGCCCCTCACCATTCCCGGCACCCGATACAGCAGCCTTTCTCCCGATACGCTCATCTCGGCCCCCCGAAACATCAGCGTTACTGTCGGCAACGCGGGTAGACTCGGCCGGTTCGTCGGGACTTGGAAACACAAATCCATCGCTCCTTGGAACACAAAATTCGGGTCGTTCAAAATTTTAAGAACCGGTTTGGTCTGCTGAGTGAACTCCTTTTTCAGCGCGGTGTAAACCGGACCGAGTAGGAACGTGAACTGGGTTCCCGAGTCGACCATTGTTTGACCCGCCCCGGAATGGTCCGGTACGAAAGCGGATTTCGGGAGCGGTAACACCTTCCCTCCAACCCGGATCCCCTCCAGCTGGACCGTGTACGCTACCCGGTCGAAGTACGGCAATGGGGTTGAAATATGAACCAGTGGGGTGTAATTTAACGGTTTGAGCCAATCGAATTTCGCTTCCCCGAAAAGCAAAACACCGGACGAGTCGCGACCCGATATGCAGTAGGAAAATTTCGGAAATCCCATCTGTGTAACGAAGGACAATGAACCGCGGTTCATGCCCATTAATCCGGTTGTCTTCGCGTCCTCTTCAGCGGTCGAACTGGACCCGGAATCCATGCACCCGAATATGGTACCGGGTTGGGCGGACGACCCGAGATTGAAAGTTTCCCATGCGAGGTTACCTTCGATGGAGGAGGCGTCGGCGTAGGAGAGAATGGAGTGGCAGAGCTTTTTCGGGTCGCAGGAAACGGGCGTGGGGAAGTCGCGGGTTCGGGTCCGGCAGACGGGGGAGGAGCAGGGGACTGGGGAGTAGGACTTGGAGGCGAGTGGGTTGAAGACAGAGTTCAAGTTGGGGGCTTTTTTGCAGCGAAGCCACCAAAGCTCGCTGCCTGTGTCGAGGACCATGGTGACTTGCTGCGGCGGAGAGCCGACGGAGAGGGAGATTGTGAGGGTGACATTGTGGTGGAAGGAGAGCTTGTTGGTGGATTTTGGGAGGGACCCATGTGGAAGGGTCTGTGTTTTGAGGGGCAGGATTAGAGTTTCTGGTTTTGGCGCAGAGAAACAGAGGGTGGTGAGGAGTTGAAGAAGAAGGAGGAGGAGGAGAATGGGCATTTTTTTCTGGTGAAATTACGAGTCGGGGAACTGAATTCGAACGGAATGTGTGTTTTTTTGTTGGAGTTGGGATTTGAACGTGTTGGTGTTGCAGGGGAGTTTGAGAGAGTTTGTGGCGGGGTCTTTGTATTTGTTGTAGGTGTGCGTGTGAATGGGGTGAAAGGTCTGCGTGAGGAGACATTTTCCAACTTAGCCAGAATACGGAAAGCTACATCACATATCATTATACAGTAATATTCACTTGAAAAATAAAATTTTATTCTACTTATATTATTATATATGATGTATCATTCGTGTTTCGAACACTGTGCATGAGTGTGGTGTCATGCAGGTGCTCTCTCTCTCTCTCTCAAAATGTGGTTAAAGAAACTTATTACATGCAAATCTCATGATTATGTATTTCTACCAAATAAAAGTGAGATGGCTAAGAAAATAAAAGAGATGTTACGCAATCAAAAGTTCCGATTTTATTGCAAGGTGTTTGTAATTAATCAAGTTCTTAAGAGCGCTAACTTTTGTAATATTAAACAATTAAGAGCATTTACTTGTATAACCGATATTGTCTGTTAGGAGTTATAACGGATTTTTGTATTTTCAGTTATTACATTTTTATTTCCACCTCCTCAAGAGCAGGATCCCGGCCAAGATAGAGCTCGAAGCCAACATATATTCACGTTAAAGGGAATATCATTCCTTTACTTACAATCTAATAATCTTTAAATGTACTACTTTTATTTATTTTTAGCTCTTCTCCCATCCGGTTGAGCTGCCTGAGATCAATGGTGCATTTGGTAAGCTCTTCCAATATTCATCTCCAAAGCCGGTCAGATGCTTTCATTCATATTCCGTCTAAGCTCTCATAAAATTTTTGTATTCAAACATCCCTCACGTATATAATACTTTTACGATTGACAGCTTGGTTTTTGCTCTTCTACTTTCTTTTGCTTGGTGAACAATTTAAAGGTCGAATTATATTCTGTAAAATTAGACAGCTGCTGTTTTTTCATTTGCTTTTCTATTTGCTTGTTGGTTACGAGCCATGAATATATATATTAGTGGCTGGACTGTGCTTAATTCTTTTCTTTCTCCTTGATTAAGGTTCGAATCCAACAACCCCAAAAAGAGGATTAAAATTGAAAATAATTATTCATCTATTACTACTCCATAACAATCTTGTTCGTAAATAAAGTTTCAAATCAAATCTCCTTGTGGAGAAAGCATCACCTCAATTATGCTCTGATTTCCTTCAATTTTTAGTGTAAATTACTAAATTGCACTTTCTTTTTTTACAAAGTATATTGCACTATTTTATTTTACAAAGTATATTGCGCTAATTTTAGAATAATATTTCCATCAGTCAATGAATTTTTTTTTTTAATTTACATTTATTTTGTATTTTTTACTGCTTTTTCAGAAATAGTATGATACTTATTAGGGTAAATTACACTTTCATACCTCAGGTTTGGGCTCTATTTCAATTCCTTACAACATCTTTAAAACATTTCACTTTCATACCTTAAGTACTATTTTATTTCAAAATAATACCTCCGTTACTAGTATAAGACGGTTGGGACTTGGATCCTCTCCTGAGCCCAAGGAGAGGATCCTCCTCACCTAGGAGTGTGGGCCGTTGGATGAAAATCTAACGGTTATAATTTTTATAACTTTAAAGGGATCCTCCTATTTGTAGTCGTTGAATTTTCATCCAACGGTCCATGCTCCTTGATCAGGAGAATCCTCTCCTTGGGCTCAGGAGAGGATCCAAGTCCCAACCGTCTTATACTGCCACCGGCAATAATATTAAACAAATGCTGAAAATTTCGGCAGACATGTAAACTCTTGACTTTGGTCTTGAAGGCAGCTACCCCAATTACTGTTATCAGTCCAAATGTCACTCAAAACCTTTTACTTTAATCAGAAATGCTTTATTGCATGCCAGTGTTGACGTACCATATACCATTTTTTCATTCAGTCAATCTAACTTCTATCATTTAGACCCTCGACAATCATCGACTTATTATTTAAAATTAAAATTTAAATACAAACTTTAACACGATAAATTATATTGTTAAATTGTTAATCTCGTGTCGTCTATACTCAATTTGTGTCGCTAATAATAGCAGTTTCATTCCTATTTATTCTTATGTTCTATAATCTTTGGTGGAAAATGTTTTCCATTCTAGATAAATCGAGTTTCTGCTAAAATGTACAGTCTAAATAATCCAAAGTTTCTGTATTTATCGAGAATTGATCAATGATTGGAGTTCCCAATTATCCACCAAATAAAGAGGGATGACTCATGCACTCTAATCTCATCTAAAAGCTTGAATACCACGTAACTAATTTGCTGGTTCCGAAAAGGATAAAATCTTCAAATAAATTTGAAGCACACCTAATACCAAACAGACAGAGACTGAAATGGAATCGTGTGGGTTCTCTGATGAAATCGCAATACTAGGCATGCTTTGACAGGAACAGTGACAAAACTAAATGTCTCACAAGAAAGATATAGCTGCGAGCATGTGGTGATAATCTTTAAACCTAATAGTTTGAAGGCTTTCAAGTTACATGCGTATATATTATCAGTCAAGCACTCAAGCTTCCATGGCCAACCGCATGCCTCTGTGTGCGTCCATTAGCTCAGTTACCCTAAGGGACCATCTGCATTGTCAATGCCAATAAAGAGCACTCACTTTCTAGGGTTTGAAGTTTTCATCGTAGAATTAATGGCAAAAAACCAAACATTATTAGCATGCATGGACAAGTTGATCTGGAAATATTTCAAAAGTCTCCTACGCCTTTATTTCTAGACAGTGGGACAAAGATTTGGCACACGTAATTGGTGGAAATTTTGGTATGCAAAGTGAGAAAATTTTAGGGGAACTTCACTATTATCCAACTTTTCATTTCCCATAATTATCTTGCATGTTATGATGTTAAACTAGGAAACAGGATGGTTTAATTTTTTACATGATATTGAACGTATAGCTACTGAATAACATGTATCTGACAAAAAATTAACTCTTTCCACAAAAATTAAATTTTAACATTTATATTATGAGGATACAAGCTTCTAGTATCCATTTTTTAAGAAAAAGAAGGTCAAGTCTACATATGTGAAAAATGATTTTGATTATTCTAGTGGATTTGAGGTCACTAAAGATATTATCAAAAGCAAAAATGATAGTTTTGTGATTGAATAATGATGATTAGATTTAACAAGACCAGAGAGTTGGAGGAGACTGAAGTCAATATAACAAGCAAATGAATCGGGTGTGCTTTCTCAATCAATCTCACAAACTCAAGGGACCAGAGAGGGAAGGTAAGTTGCATGCAAAGTTTTTATATACGTACGTGACGTGAGTTGGATTCTTCCAGACTCTGTTGCAATTTTCCAAGTGCAAACGCGGTTTGACAACCGGCACCAACTTATTTTGTTCTTTTCTCCAAGTTTTGTTACTCAGCACCAGTTTGGGGTTGAGATGATTTTAAAAAAAGCTGCTATGAAAAAAAACTGTGACAGTTTTTGGTGTTTGGTAAACATTCAGCTTCAGCTTTTTTTCACAGTTTTGGGTGAAAAAAAGCCAAAAACAAGAAGCTGCAAAACCCAGCTTTGAAAAACCGGCTTTTTTTCACATCTGTTTTACATAAAAGTTCACCAAACACTATAATACTACTTTCTTTTTTCAAAAGCACTTTTACAAAAAAAGTTTACCAAACACTCTGCTGCTTTATTTCACAGCTGCTTATTCTCACAGCACAGCAGAAGCAGCTTTTTTTCAAAGCACAGCAATACCAAACCAGCCCTCAGTCTCAGCTGTATGTTGTGTTGAGAGTAAATCTTACGACAGAAAGTTACAAAATTTTGCATGGGTTTACTTTGCAATGTAAATTTTAGGGTGAAATCTCGAATATTTTTTATGATTTAGAACAGGTTGTCCAAGCTAAGTATAACATCATCTCACTCATACGTAAATGGACGTATTAAAAGTGTGACTCCTACATCGGGATCTCTCTCACTATTTCCAATTAGTTTTAAATTTAAACTTCTACTAAAAAATATTTCTCGGAACAAGATAAAAAAAAAAGAGACAAACAAACAAAAACCTAGTCAATGACTGAAAGGTAAAGTAACATTTATTAAAAATATCTTCTTTTTTCTTTTTCTTTTTTTTCATTAAACCGCATCTTCAAGAAGTGTTGTGTTGCATGGGAGAAACAGTGTTACATAAATAATGAAAGTGTAGAGCGTTTGCCCACTATATATATTTTTATGGGGTTGTTGAAATTAGGTTAAAAATATTTGGCCCAACTTAAAATTAATTAAATACCCACGTCAACCTGCATATAGCCACAACTTTGACAAAGTAATTAGCCTGACCATATGATGTCCACCGTCTTCAACCTACAGCTTTAAAATATTGCAGTGTACCATGTATGTTTTTTTTTTTTTTTTTTTTTTCATAAAAAAAACTGGTTGGTGTCTTCGTTTTTTAGAAATTAGAAAGATTTGAAGAGGTATTTAGCCTATTCATAACCACTATCGCGTGATTTACCCGTAACAGAAATCGAATTCAAAATAAATTTGTAGAATGAACATTTTTGTTTCGTATAGCATGAAAATGAGATTTGAACTATGTCTTTAAATATTGAGAAAATACATTATATAAAATTAAAAACTCGTTTAATGGATCAGGTGGATAGAACTTTTTCGAGAACAATGCTTGCAAAATCAAATTTTGTTAATTAAATTTTGTAAATCAAGTGATATGAATGTTAATTACTAAATTATTATTTAAGAGGGATTAACATGTTTATTTTTATAGCCGGTATTGAGTGCACCAATAAATATTAGAGAACTTTAACGAAAAACGTCAGGTACTGTTTATTTTAACGAAAAATTACATTTTTACTCTAAAAAGTCAATCCTGGTATTATTCACTTACAACACTTTTTTGTATTTTTACTTAAAACTTAAAGTTTTCAAATTTTTTTCATTTGTTTTCTTTAAATATTAAGAATTATTTTAGTTGCAACATGGAGCTCGATGGGACAAGACTCAAAACCGTGTCTTGACTTGTCCCAATCAACCTTGCTGAAGGTCACAAATCGAGAAATGGTTGAGGGCAGATGGGCTAACTATCTTCTTTTGGGGTATGAGAAAGGATAAAGGTTATGGTTTGACGTGGGGAATACTCTTGGGCCAATTTCTATAGAAGTAAAAGAACAGAGAAGTGAAAGCAGATATTGGGAAAAATTGAACCTCTCAGGTATTCATGTGTTGAATAAATCAAAAAATCCAACATCGATTATCTTAGAAAACAAATTACAACTTATATAGAATAGTTCCACTTTTAATTGTGTTGAGACCTTTTTCATAAAAATCTCGCACCTATTGATTGCATGAGTAATTAAGTGTGGACAATATCGATATTATTAGTGGTGGACTGCGGTTTGTCTTTTTGAAACTTTAACATAGTATCAGAGAGGGCTTTCAAATCTTGCCCAAATTATTGGGTTCACTTCCAAACATGACCGATGTAGCTCCACGTTTGGCCAACTCCAAACTGGTCCGACGTGTTGAATAAAGCAAAGAGTCACAGGCCATCTTGCATAACAAATCACAACTTATATCAAATGGTTCCACTTTTAATTGCATCGAGATCTTTTGCATAAAAACCTACACCTATTGATTGCACGGGTGATTAAGTGGGGACAATATCGATGCTATTAGGGTCACCATGACTTGTCTCTCTAGACCTTTAATATTTCTTTTAATACATCGATATTTTTACATTAAGGAGAATGAGAGTTCGGTTAAGCTGCATAATAGGCAACCTAATTTGGTATCGAATTCGTCATCTACGAGATTCGAACCTAAGACCTCTCACTCAAAGTGAAAATGAATACCACCAGTTGCATGGAAGTTTTTATGTAACACTAATCCGTCAACTCCTGTCTACAAAAAAAATATCCGGTAAAATTCATGGACTCTCTAACTCAAAATATCTGGTTCTAAAATGTTTTCTTGGCATCTAAGCTTTCATGTTGTGCGGTTCGTATTTTGCGGGAAAGAAAGAACTGAAACAAATCAATTAAATCAGATGAGGATCGAATCAAATCGAGTTCCAAATCCCTTCAAGATATTTACCGGTTTCGGTCGAGACACCGTTGGCACCAAAAGGGTACACACGGCATGTGCTATGATTTCCTACTTCGCAACTCTAGACGACCATTTTGTGTATTGGTTTCGTAGTCAACTATGCTAGCAAGGTATTTGTCTAAATAGGGTTTGGCAACGTTCACATATGAACACTGTCTTAACCGTTTATTGATCTAATAATTCAGATGTGTTCGTATGTCATATCCATTCGAATGCCGAAATTTCCCAAAAATGCATGAATCAAGAACTAGAAACTAGAGTGCACTGCAGGAGAGATTCTCTAATAAAACCAATGTATAATCTTATTGGCATCGTCACTCTGTTGAATGTTACCGCGTATTCAAAACTTACTCTAACTCTTAAATTTCAGGTAGACGGGCCGAGGGCCCACTCCAACAACATCGATACTGTTCCCACTTGGCCACCTGCTCAATCTGTTAGGTGTGGGGTTTTAATACAAAAGGTCTCGGTCGTAGTTAGAGTGGGGTAATTTTATATAAATGGCTTGTTCTCAAGCCTTCTAGCCGTTGTGGGACAGAGGAATTCTAATACTCCCCCGCACGTGAGACCGCATTTTATGGGTCACACGTGAAGTTCCACACATCAGCAACCACGTGGAGCCAAGCCGGGGCTCACCCGTTCGCGCGGGGTCAATGGGGACCCACCCGTTCACATGGCATCTCTTGGCCTACGTGGAGCCAAGTCGGTGCTCACCCGTTCGCGAGAGGTCAAAGGGGACTCACCCGTTCACGTGGATGTACGAGCCCGTCCCCTGGCTCTGATACCATCTTAAATTTCAAGTAGACGGGCCATGGGCCCACTCCAACAACACCAATACTGTCCCTACTTGGCCACCTACTCAATCCGTCAGGTGTGAGTTTTAATACAAAAGGCCTTGGTGGTAGTTAGAGTGAGATAATTCTATATAAATGACTTGTTCTCAAGCTTTCATGTGGAACAAAGGAATTCTAACACTAACTACTCAACAAATTATTGTCATGTAACGTCATCGTCATCGGTTACATGGTACTGCAATCATTGATGGTATAACTTGGAAGTGAGTTTACGCGATTGTAGGAGATAGAGAAAGGAGGATGCATCTGTCGACATTTCTCCAACCCAAAAGAGAGAGGGTACAGAAAAGGCTGTAAACCCAGCTAGCCTAAACAGTAGAAAGTGACCTTGTATTTCTAACTTGGATACTGAAAGCCTTGTCTTTTTTCCTCTGTCACTGTCCATTTGGAATTTATTGGCATCTGGCAAACGTACCCTCAATCTTTGTGACTCATTTGGACACACACCAAATGGCAAGTACAAGAAGAAAAAATAAGAGTTCCGATGTGAACTCGGCAAAAGCATTATTTCGGAATGATTCGTTATTGTTATTCCAAGCAATTACTTTCCTCTAAGCAATGCAAGAACTATAGTGTGACATACATTTAGGGGTACAAACTAATTCCAAGTCCAAATAATTCTGAAACATTTCGTCCAATTCGAATCCAAAATCGATAATTCTAAAATTCAAAAAAATGGGGAAATCCAAAAAAACAATTTGGATAGGAATTGAAATGCATTTAATATTTTGAATTCGATTTGAAATTTCAGAACTTGCATAACTCTGTTACACACACTTAATTATTTACTTATTGACTTTGTGCTTAAATATGTAACTATCTTTTTCAATTACAACTCCCTTGAATATATTACTCCCACAAAAAAAATTGAGAACTATAAAATTTTATGGTTGCAGAGAGAGCCATGGGATGACATTTTTTTTTTCTCTTGGTACAACTCCCAGAATTTTGAAATGAAATAATCCAATTTCAAAAATACCAAATTCAACACGAGTATATGGAATTCCAAAATTTCGATGAGCTTTTTGAATTAGAAAAAGGGTGAATTATTGAACCGACAATTCTTACAGTTAAATGATATGTATATGTATTTTTTTTAACAAATAATAGTATACAGATAGCTCCCATGGCCTCGACTTCTGCCTCTATTAGGCGACGACAGTCTATACTAAAGGAGAAGGGGGCTTTGCCTCATAGTGTGCTAACAATAATGAGGCCAAATTTACTTTTAACGAGAATCAAACATAAAACTTCTCACCTACATCGTCAGTATAGTATAATTTCCGGGACAAAAAAAAGCATTTGCCCTAGGCATTGTACATTTTTGGGAAATATAATGACAGGTACTCTACCAGAAAGGAGTAATATGAAAATAATAAACTATATCTACCTACAAATTACAAATTCATGAAAATCAAAAGACACTTCCAAAAATAAATATCCAAGAAAAACACGAATCTAAATTATGGTTTTAGATTTCAGTCCATGAAAACTTGAAATCTCAACTGGAGGTCCTCCTCCATTTTTTCCACGTGTCACCATCTCACAATCCCGCTATTCACCTCCATAGACCAAGTCCTCCGCCCCTCGGCGTCGACGTCTCCGTCGGTTCCAATTCCATAAACCTCACTCTTCTACGACTCGTCGATGGTGGCGGCGTCGGCGTCCCCACCCTCATCTCCGAACCCGAACTCGAACTCGCCGACGACGACACACCCCCGCTGAAACAACCAAACAGATTCATGAAATATCTCCTCAACCCACCGCTCTGTCTCCCTCTTCCTCCATTTCTTGACCACGAAATCCTCCTCGCAGCTCCGCCGCCGCTAAACCCACCGTCCATCTCCGTATACACTACCGGCAGCTCTCTCTCGGCGCCTCTTCTCCCCCCGCTAAATCTCCCCACGGCGAATCCGCCGCCTGGCAGCCTCCAGATCGTCAGACCCGCGTTTTCGTCCTCCTGACCTCGACCCTGACCCGTATCGGGCGTCGAATCGGCCGGTAGCTCGTGCCTGCATACCGGACATGAATTCCGGAGCGCAAGCCACGGCAGTATACAATCGGAGTGGTATATATGCTTGCAGGGCATTTCCTGAGCTTCGGTGTTAACTTCGAACGGTTCTTTACAAACGGCGCAGTGATGCCCCGCCGTTATGTGAGCCTCATCGAGTTTGATCGTCGGCATCGACTCAATCGCCGACTTCGACGCCGGTCTCTGCTCGCATCGCCCGATTCCATTGATTTCGAACTGCGATAGCTGTTCGAGTAGGCGGTCGAACCCAGACCCGAGTAGAAACTCGGACATGCTTGTAGGCAAGGGTCGGAGCCCCGAGCCGCTTCCGTCGTCGTAAAAGAGCTCATATCCGCGGCCTTCCTCGGTGGTGGCGGCGCCTTCGGCCGTTGTTCCGCGGAGGACGATTACCGGATTGAACGGCGAGCGGTCGCCGTTGTTTCGTCTAACTCTTCGGGGGGCGGACGGAACAGAAGCGGTATGATCCGGACTGGAAACCGAGCGGTTGTTGGCTCCAATCATGTACATCGCGGCAGCTGAAAACCTCCTGCTGCGGCGCGAGTCCACGTTTCCGGAGGAGGTCGGGTTGTCGATCTCCTCGACGAAGCCACTCTCGCAGTCCGAGCACACCACTGAGGAGGATAGGGCGGAGCCGGTGGAGACGTCGGCGTCGTTGAAAACTCTAACGAAGCGCCTACAACTGTAGCACCAGTAAGACGGCGTCGCCGCGGACATGCAGAGAATCAATCAACGCTCCCTCAATCGGAAAACAAAACTCCGCCGTTGAAAGTCCGAATCGGAACGAAATTCGATCCGAGAAAATGCGAATCTTCCCAATCGTAAATTATTGTTTGGGAGACGGGAAAATGGACAAAAACCCTGGGAGAAAATGTTGTAAAGGTTTTTTTTTGGGGAGGTCAAATTTGATATTTTGCGTGTTGAAAAAACGAAGACAGAAAGATTTATGGAGGTATTAACGGCAAAACCGCGTGGTAAGACCTCTCGCAAGTTTCTGACACATAACGACGTTTAGTCAGCGTTTGATATCAGTCGGTCGAGTTTTGGAGGAGACGGCGCGTTTCGAGGAAGAAACGGAACGGAGCTTCAGAAGCCGCGGGAATAGAGTCCTGCGCCGAGCCGGCACGAAATCAATAGGCTTCACATTGTTCTAAACAGTAAACTGGCTGACGTGGCGAGATATTTCTTAACTGCGATTTTTTTTTTATTTATTTATCTTTTGTTATTCTATTTATGGGGAAAAGGAGTTATTTCAGTTTTTTTTTAGGTCGAAAAGTGTAATTTCAGTTGGAGTACACAAAATAGAGTTAAGTAAATTGAAACGTATTAAATTTCTCTTGTAAGATTCATTCATTATTCATTTTTGTAATTTCTCTTATAAGATCATTTACAAACATTTGAATTTGGGTTTAAGAGTGTGCTTGTGGCAAATACTATCTATTTAAATAGTAAATTGTGAACCGTTACTATCATAGCAGTTATTATTCACCAAATTATTTTAACGGTTGAGGTTAATTTAGAATATGTTGATATGATTATGCTACTCTGCATCCATTGTTAATAGTATTTACCATGGATCTGGACTTGGGGCTAAAATCGATGTGGCTGATGCCAAGGCTCCATTAACTACGGCTTGAAAAAGGACCAAGATTGTTTGCCCTCCCACTTACCATCCCCTCCTAATTTTCTTGCCATTGATTTCATGTTTAGTTGATTTAATACTCTAGATTTTGCCACCTCACCAACAACTCCAAACCATCTTTAAACCTAGATCTGCAACCTCTGCAAGTGTCTTCCTCCATCTCTCCATCATGTCGGGGGTTTAGTTTTCCGGTGTCTAGCAAATGCCTCGGCAAAGCTTCCCGTCTGCTTCCTCACATGGGATGGATCAACATCGTAGAAGACCGGTAGACTGGTCCCCTACCCACTTTAAAACTTCTGCATAGATTCTGACTGGATCTTTTGACCAAAAGTCCCCAAATTTCACAACTGAAAAGTGAAAAACTTGTGTTCCTCTATCTCCGTCGAGATCTCTCACTGTTTCTTCCGGAGTAGGATTCTCTTCCCTACAAATCTATTGGCTCGACCTTCTTTTCCATCCATATTTATTTTAATTTACAAATTAGCAAAATTATAAACAAAACCGAGCTGTTTGGTTTACCAAAAATCGAAGCCATTCCTCCCTCCCTCGCACGCTGACCTAAATAAAATCCCAAATTCCCAATTTGTTTTTTTTTTTGTTAATTTAAAAAATTATTAATTCATCAAGTTTCAGCTCCAAAGTTCCAAGCTTTCCTCTTCTTCTGTTTCCTCAACCTTTGAACCCAGGTACCATTTTGAGCTTTTTCCCTCTATTTTTTTGGGTTTAACTTCTTTCAATTTTTTGTTGCTTTAACATGCTTGAATTTTGATTTGATTCGTCCCATGTGAGGAAGCAGACGGGAAGCTTTGCCGAGGCATTTGCTAGACACCGGAAAACTGAACCCCCCGACATGATGGAGAGATGGAGGAAGGCACTTGTAGAGGTTGCAGATCTAGCTGGAAAGGTTTAAAGATGGTTTGGAGTTGTTGGTGAGGTGGCAAAATCTAGTGCATTAAATTAACTACACATGAAATCAATGGCTAGAAAAGTAGGAGGGGATGGAAGGGGATGGTAAGTGGAAGGGTAGACAATCTTGGTCCCTTAAAAAAATGGGTGAAGGTGAATGTTGGATTGGAGTCCGGATCCTCATTAGATTCTCTTTGTGAGGATCCCTGGAATCCATAAATCGTGTCTGTTCATCGTACATCGTGCGGTCAGAAATCATTTTAAATATTTTTATTTAAAAATAAACAAAAACAGTACTCGAAAAAAATTAACCGCACGATATAAGATGAACGGATACAATTCACGGATCCCCAGAATCATCACCAAAATGATCAGAAGAGAATCATGTTGGGTTGGATTGGATTTAGAAGCTAGCCATAGTAAAAAAATTCATTGGTTGACTTGGTTTATGACAAAGAGTTGAAATATTATAGCATAAAAATATGGAAATTGTTATTGGCACTCCAAAAATCTCATTCTACATTTCAAATTTTTTATATTTGAAAAGAAAAATACACTTGTGAGGAGTGTAAAATGAGATTTTTGAAATGTAAATAACAGTTTCCAAAAATATAAGGAACTTTAATTAAGAGGCCACATAAACGCTGAAAGAGAGAGCATTGTGAAAGAGGAGAGTAATATCTGATTACGAAAAGAGAAAAAGAAGAGGCCACGTGAAAGATGAGAGAGCAAACTTACACCGCCAGTGAAAGAGAATGTGATATTTATTATTATTTTTGTCCTAATTATTAAATAAAATTGGTTGAGTACTTTTATTTAAAAATTTAAAATTTAAAAGTTCTTTTTGTTATTTTCCTTAAACATTGCGTTGCTTGCCGCACGTGAAATCCTTTCAAAGTACACCAAAAATGGTTTACTTTAATTTTTTTTGTATTGGTATATTTTTTTGTCCGTATTGGTATATTCTTTTTATGTGAAAATTGTTGCATGCCCCACAATACACCAAAATGGTTACTAATTATTGGAAATGGATCATCTCCGGATTTCTTCTACTAAGTCTACCCATCTGGGCCATTGAAATTTAATCCAACGGTTAAAGTTATTATAACTTTAAAAGGAATCATCTGTTTGTAGCCGTTAGATCAAATTTCAATGTCCCGGATTGATGGACTTAGTGGAAGGGATCCGTTCCCTAACTATTAATATAGCACAACGTTTTTTTTTTTATATAGAATAGCACAATGTTTTGGTATTGTATTTTGCTTACTTTTATTTTATTTTTTGGAGAAAAGAGCCAAAATAAAACATATAATAAAGCACTTATAAAGAATAGAAACATATATTTCAATTCAAACGTAAAAATGTATACAAAAATTATTTCATATTTGTCACTTAATACTACGACCTAATAGTATTTCTCTTCATTTGTAGGTGAAAGGTCCTAAGGTTCGATCATCGTCACATGCAAATTTGAACTATATTATTATTAAGCCAATGCGAGGCTAAGCCCACCATTTTGGCTAGAATATAACCACATTATTGCTAGCCAATTATAGAGCTAAGCCCATTTCCCTCTCTTTAATGTAGACAATATCGTTTGTTTTAAAAAATTATTCCATATTTTTATACTTTCTGATCTATTGCTAGTTTGCAATCCAACTGGAGCGAGCTACGTACGAGTGAGTGGCGGCTCGGCCGAAGATGCAAACGTGGTTACGGCTAACAAGCTGAGCCATCATTTGAACTGGTTCGTTGTCCAACACGTCATCATCATTTCGTCACAGCGCATGCCTCTTTGTCTTCTTTCCATTAAGCGCCGCGTTTGCTTCCATTCATTATTCATTTTGTATTCTTTGTCACCGGAAAACAAACATTTCAACAAAAAAATCACTTTAATTTTTTACGATAAATAAATTTTTTTTTTTTTTTTTATGTTAGTCAATAATATATGTTTTGACAATGTCAATTTTGAAAGGGTCAGATGCACCCCTTTTTGTTTGTTCAAATTTTTAATATTAAAAGAATGGTGACAAAAATACGGAAATTATTTTAGGTGCGGACTAACCCCAAAAAATCAAATACCAGCTAGCAATATAACGACACAAGGTCTGGCCCACTCTATAAATCCTCCAAAATAAGTCAAGATCATTTGATCATCAATCACAAAACAAAACAATAGTACAACAAACAAACCCAAATTAAGAATATGGTTAATTTAACCCTAGAGACCATCTTTTCAGACCATATTTGCAGACTATGTGATGTGACGGTTGAGAGTTGGATTATTCCTTAAAATCGTTAAAATGAAATCCAACCATCAACAACTGCATCGTTTGGTTTACAAAATATGATATAAAAAAATGATCTCCCTAGCATTTTTCTTTTGATTAATTGGCAATTCAAAGTCCCAAAATCAGTTGCAAACAAAATCATCGGTATTTACAATCATATACTTTATTCAACAATACAAGAAATAATAATTAATTAACCAAATACAAATTAATTTACCCCAACTAAACTAATATTAATTCATACGTCCACACACGGCAGTCCACAAAACAAAGAAGTTCATCTTATTCTTTCATCGTCTTAGAATTAAAGATACTCACCATCTTCCTAAACTGATCGCCAAACGAAGTATACGAAACGGTCCCATCGTTCCCAGCAAGCACTTTGTACTTGTCCTTCCTTGTGAAGTTGGTGCACTCAAACCCTAACGTGGAGGCCAAGATCCTCTGCACGTAATTCGCAACATCATGAGGGCTTTTCCCAGATGAACACGTGGCTTCCACAGGCAACTGGTTCAAGAACGTAACTTCGTAAACTGGCCTAGGGTTCATGAAGAAGAATATGGGGTCCAAAGCTTTCCAGCCCCTTGCTGTCGTTGCATGGAAAAACCCTACCCTGTAGTTCATGGCCACCGGGACGATTCGGTTTGTAAGCTCAGCAAAGAGTGCACTAAACCTCAAAAGAAAAGGTTCACGGCACGTCGTTCCTTCGGGGCAAACCACCAAGTCCCCTTTGGTTAGTTCAAGCTTGATTCTCTCAGCATCGACGTGCCGAACACGAGTTAATCGAACGGTGGGGATTGGGGATAGGAGCTCTGATAGTCGAGAGATAGAGTATGTGACTGCTGGAATCCTACGTTTGAGTACGGTGGAGAGTATAACGGGGTCCATTAGGGTTCGGTGAGTGCAGACGAATAGCACGCCGGAGTTTCCACCGGAGAAGGGCGGTGGGGGTTTGCCTTTCACAATGACTTTGCCACCAAATAGTTGAGACATGTAGGGTATAGCCCTAATTGGTAATATCAATCCCATGAATAGGCGAATGAAGGCAAGTGAGATGCCTAGGGGCATCCATAGGAGGATTAAGAGGGCGGTTGAGGGCGGAGGGCGCTTGACTAGTCGGCCGTCGTGGAAGATCACCGGGAGTGGTCGGAGGACTTGCTGTTCATCATGCTTTTTGTTGGTGATCATAAATGGTGGGTGGATTTGTTCCTGTACTGACAAGCCATGCATGCATAATTTACTTCATTAGTACCACACCAAGATAATTTACTAAATTAGTAAGTATGCATCGTTATGTTATGTGTTGATAATGAATAGAACAAATGGTTCAGATCCAATATGTATATATTATGTATCACGTCAGTAGTTAATAATACTATTCATTTCAAATATGTACGCACCTTGCATAAGGATAAAAATGAAGAACCAGATGATGAAGGCCTTCCCAACCCTAACGTCGGTTGTTCCTCATCCACAAACAGCTTGGCCACTCGACTGTACATGTTAACTTCACCTTTAACAAAGCCGGTGGCAAACCCAAATCGGTTTACAAGAAGCTCACTGCCAATAACTTCATCAGCTCTCAAATGCTCCTTCACAAACCTCTCCACCATAATCCTTGGCATCTTAGTCACCACAACCCTCTGATCATATGAGCTAAACACTTTCCAAGCCTCCATATCCAAATCATCCATGTAAAACTTTGGTAACACTGCACGAGACACGGACTCAATCTCTGATTTCGGAACACCAAAAACAGCAACAAAAGTCATCAGTTTAAGCCCGGCTTCCTCCATACCTATCATCTCCAGAAACCGGATCACCGGCCACATCATTAACAACACGGCAAACCGTATCAAACCTGACGCCTCAAATGCTACCAACATGAAGTAGGAGAAGGGGTCAGGATCCCTTAGAAGTGTTCCTTCGAGCTCCGAAACAATAGACTCCATTGAGCTAGTATGGGTTTGCATTTGTTTTCTACGGATTCTTGTTTTTCTCGGTTTGGGATTAATTAAGACAAGGATTATGTGGTTATAAGTACTATATTTGGCTTAGGATTATGATTATTTGACGACTGTGGTTAGAAGAATGTAGGAATGGATCGGTTTATCAGTTTACAACAACCCTAATTACTTTTTAAAATTTTCTAAGATCAATCTTTCTCCCTCTAATTCGACCCTCTGCTTTTGGGTATTTGAGGTGGATGTAACTGCAGGGGAAAAAGTATCATACGCCACGTAAATCCACATAAAATATGGATTACTTAACCCCAACAACTTTGGTGACGTGGACGTTTAATTTGCGAAACAAAAGTCCATCTGTACACACCTAACAGCAGGTCTGACTTGGTGCCTTTAGGTCACTGACTTTAACATTTTACAACGTTATTAGTGAACATGTTATTCAATCAATCTTCGTATATAAGGCTTGCAGAAAGTTTCTGTAACAGTGGCCACCCCACCTTCATGTTGCACGGGGGCATACGAGTCCATGCCAATAGCTGGCTGATGAGGAAATTTTTTGGCAGATATCGGTTTCGATTATTTCGATCTTTTGGTTTTTCCACGTTTTAGATTTTGATGTATATAGTTTTATATGGCTTTTCCTTGTTCTTAACAGAATCAACGGAGTTTCTGCTTTTCCCATTAAGAATATGATCACATTGTACTAATTTCCTTTTTGCAATCTCTTACTTACTAACTTGCACTCTTGATTGATGTGTTTTCTTTGCTGTCAAAATTGGAGATTTCGTAATACAGTTTACATGGACATACTACAAAGATCTCCCAGCTGTAGGTTTATAATATATTATCATCTTATAAAACGGGAAATGATACTAACAAAATGTTATATGTACATACTTCACAAAAGTAAATATTCTCGTTCGTATCCAATAAAAAATTACAAAAAAAACAACAAATTAATTGAATATCTCATGTACTTTTGTTTTGACAATATTTGACTTTCATGGCCTGCTGTGTCCCCAACCCAAAATTTTTCTTCTATGCTCTAGTTTAAAACAGGTTTATGGATGAACATGTAAATTAAGGAAAGATAACTCTAGGTTAAAAGTCAAGTAAAAACAAGAGGATTCATATCCTTGGAAATTGTCTTGCGATGGTAACAAATCTTCAATATATCTTCAATATCAAGTTTTTGTGTTGATTAATATGTCGATAACTCAAATAGGATAGTAATAAATCAGGAAAATATATCAAATTCGCGTAGGTCATACCTAACAAATGTCCTATGGAATTCAAAGGAGAAGGATATACAGAACTCAAATCACTTGTTATATTGATCCTCAAATCAAGGTAGCCACTTGCATATAGGTAAAGCAATTAGCAAAGCTTGCAAGAAGAATCAATTCAAAGTAGGTTAGAAATTAACCAAGCCAGCCATTTGCCGTCTCCGGCTTTCGTGCGATCAAGTATGCTGTTAATTTGCTTTATCAGATTGACACGGACAATTTCTGCTCCAAGTTAAGTAAGGTTGGTTTGAATAGACGATGAAAACCCACATTTCAGTTTCAGCATTACACACACACACACAGTCTTTAACCGAAGGGATCTCTATTTTTTTTTAAAATAAGGATTAGTTGTGGGCCCAAACGACATAGAACTTGAACAATCTAAATCGTCTATTTTTCAAGTTACACCTCATAAATTATCCTTGCAAAATATTAGCCAAATCATAAATATTGAGGCATCTAATTGAGCTCAAAGAAATTGATGAACGCTATGGTGTAAGAAACATTGAAATTTCATTGTGACAATTAAATAGTCAAATGGTTTCGGATTGAAAATTTCATTGTGACAATTGAATGGGCAAATGGGTTTGGATTGAATTAAATTTTTGCAAAGATGGCCTATGAATCGAGATTTTTAACATATAATGTTCGAATCGTTGAAGTTCAATGTGAAGCGAGTCCCATACTAATCTCTTTTTTTTTTTTCTTCCAAAATGGGAATCCCTCTCCATAGTCTGTACATATATATATATATATATATATATATACAGGACCCTTACCAAGAGGGATCCCTATTTTTCTAAAAAAAAGGGGACATCCTCTTGACCGTTGGATTGACTTTAATGAAATTGTGTGGTTGAGATTAAAACACAGGTCACACAATTTCATTAAAGTCAAATCCAACGGTCAAGAGAGTGTCCCCATTTTTTTAGAAAAATGGGGATCCCTCTTGTGAAATGTATATATATAGACGGAGCATACTACAAAATCACTAATCTCGAACCCAATTTAATGGGGACACCCTCTTGTGAAATGTATATATATAGACGGAGCATACTACAAAATCACTAATCTCGAACCCAATTTCAATTTGTGTTTCATACTTTTGAGTTCTCACCAGCTACAATCACATGCTCCGGCTTACTCCAATACACGTGCCGACGTACGTTTTCCGGCCTATAGGTGCGTTTCGATTAGCATGAAGAAGTGGTAGCATATGATTAAGTTCAATTTCCCAAACCCAAAATAGGCCCAACATTGATAAATCAGGCCTTCAAGAGGAAAACCTTCAACCCAACCCACCAAAATGTTGAATGGGCTTAGATTTTTTGGGGTTGTTCAGTAGCATGCAAGTTGATATGATGACCTAAACGAAACTGACATACAATAGAACGGATTTGGATCTTATCCGGATCGAAATGGTGGGGATCATATGAATTTTTACATCTTAATCATTCATCGTGTATCGTGCGATCAGAAATCATTTGATTTTTTTTATTTAAAATTAAACACAAATAGTATCTGACGAAAACTTGCTGCACGATGTACGATGAACGACTAGGATGTGAGGAAGAATCCCCACAAAGTGGATCCCAAGAGGATCATCTTCAAAAGGAATCACTATTCACAAAGTGTTAAATGTAGTTATGGTGGTACTTCTCCATAAAACTGCATCATTGGTAGCATGTATCGTTTCGGTTACATTGAAGGGTAACCTACTCAATCTAATCTTTACTTCTTTTTGTTAGTAGCATGTCCAACAGGATCCTCTCCAGATATTTTTGGTGAGAATCCATCCGAAGAGGATCCTGAGAATTCGTAAATCGTGTCCATTCATTGTATATCGTGCGGTCAGTTTTTGTTAGGTACTGTTTGTATTTAATTTTAAATAAAAATATTTAAAATGATTTTTGATCGCACGATGTACGATTAACATATATGATTCACGAATTTTCGGGATCTTCACAAAGAGGATTCGAATTCGTAGCATGTATCATGGACATGCAAGTAGGGGTGGGCAAACGGGCCTGGACCAGCAGTCCGGGGCGAGTTTGGAGCAGGTTCGGGGCGAGGCCTTATATTTGATACACGAAACGGATCGGGGTGGGGCGGGTCTAAGTATATGGTAGGGCGGGACGAGTCCAATTCTGAGTATACACGAACCCCCGGCCCAGACCTTATACACATACTTTCATTCCTTCTTTCTCACACATACACACGGTCTATGCAATTCCTCTCTTGGTTTCTCCTGTTCTCCTCAATCCTCAATCTTCTTTGTCTCGTCGATTCTTAAACTTGGAGACTATCTGTTGGAGCAATATTAGAAAATATGAAAAATAACAATATAATTCCAATCATAATAATCATAAAGAAATTCACAACATCAATTATATATGAGATTAATATAAACAATTAGAGAGAAAGTTAGAAAAACTGACAAACTTGGAGATTGAGGCTTGCATAAATGCAATGTCCTAAAGACAGAATTTTACCCCTACTCTTGTGCTTGTAGTTCGGTAGGCGTCCGTCTCCCAAGATTCAACAATCTATAATCCGAAGTCAAAGCACTTCAATCTTCGAACTCTGGCGAACTTCATATATTCCGTACTCTTAAGACACGACTCGGAGTTTGACTAACAAAGAATAAAAGACATTGGAGAAAACTCTTTTCTTCGATACTTAGATATGTGGGATGTTTGAGTTTTTATAGAACTCAAGCCACCCCCTTTTGAAACATTGTGACCATTGCCTAAAGTTCCAACGAACAGACGCAACTCATGAATTTGAATTCAACTATGACATCACTCTTATTTTTCATTCATATAAAAATTAAATATTATAATATTAATTATAATATATAATTTCCAACAATCCCCCACATGAATGAAAAATTATGAAGAATTTGAGAGTACAGGCGAACAAGAGATGCATCGGGAAATATGTCTTTTGGACTTGAACCTACCCTAGTGAATACTTATCGGATTTACTTGGTGACGCAGTGAATATAAAATCTTGAACTGTTCACCGTAGCAGTAAACCGAGACAATAAGTAACACACATCACTAATCCTAATATATTCCAGTTCATACGGTTGTGTTCATTTTGGTCCTGAACAAATCCCGGATTCATGAGAGCTTTAGATAATTTAGCCATCTCATACTCATAGAAACGACCTACTTCTACTCTCACATAGGTGACCACTGATTAAGAATAGTTTGCTCTATTCCTCTTTTTTATAAGATATCACTGTCATTAAGTATAAATATACAACCTAAAACTTCTGTAGACAACACACTTCTTCCATCATAGGAATGAGGTATATAGTGTGTTAACTTCTTTGAATCATGCCCAACTAGTTTGCCTATTGAACTTAGACCATGGGATCTCCAATCAACTAAGTTAGGTTTCCGCCCGATTGATTCATTAGTTATGTTGGCTTTAGCCTCATTCCCCTCGATGATCAACTTACTCTCTAGTCAAACCTTTAATAATTGGTACCACTAAGGTTGACTACTCTTATGGTGTGCACTTCCATATTATGAAATTATATTTCATACGAGAGTAGTTTTCCAATGTTAAGTCCTCGAAACATATGTTAGGACTTACACAATAATTTGCTAACACTAGGAAGTAGACTTCCCCCACATTTAAGGTATCTATAGAAGGTCTATAACCTTGCCATACCTTAAACAATTATTCATTACAAGAGATGACATTTTGAAGATGACATTTTGATTGTCTTATTCAATTAGCAAATTATATTTCCATTCTTCTTAAATAAATTTCATATCTCAAAAATAGATAAGCTACCCCCACAATTCTTCTATAATTGTGGTTAATTTTAACGTCATCGTTAAATCGATCACCTTTTTTTTTTCTTTAAGAAGTAGGAAACAACTAAGATAGACCTTATATATCTATCTTCTTAGGCCTTCATGCCTCACTAGCCATTATGGGAAAAACACTTCTTGGCTTTTATCCTTTCCTTCTTATGACTAACATGCATGACCATTCATATGCTTACTTAATAAGCATCATCATGTCTAATACATTTTTTTTCCAATATCCCACGTTTTAATGTCTAGTCTTTTCCTTTCGAAAGACCAAATCTTTTGACTTAAAACGTCACTTTTATCCTGGCATATGATGTAGAGGTGATAAGAAAATCTGAGAAAAGGTTAAGTACCTTTTCATGATAGGATGTTTCTTCTCACTCATAAAGTTTACACATAGTTCTGCGATGATGCAAAAGAAACTGTATGTGACTTTTCTAATAGTCGCACCGTTTCGTAATGGGATCCATTTTGGACCGGTTGAGTTATTGCAGTGCAATCGGTTCATATCCATGTGGCATATACATATATGTATGCATGCAAAAGGATAAAGGTTTTGTTTCACAACTTTTGTTCTGGTAGTCTCAAGGGTGTAACGGTTTTAAGATTGGTATGTAGGGAAAACCTATCTTCTGAAAGGATGCGTTTTTTTAGACTGGGTAGATTTACCATGCATTTCGCATAAGATACTTATCTTTGGCACTGAATATTATGTTAAACGTTATGTGCTACCGTTGGTATGACTGCATTTACAGTAAAGGCCTTTTATTCATGCCTGTTGTTCGATCTCGGATGTTGCTTTGAGATTTATACATATGCTGTTATTACATTTGGCTGTTTGCATGGTTGTGCTATGTACATCGGTTGCATTGCAATGAAAGGTTGGCTGCCAACCCAGTGGGTAATCACTGAATGTTGTCATTTCCTCATGAACCGGTATAAAGATAGTGTGGCGATGAGGATGTCATCCTTCGGGTTTTCGTTGCTTTACAAATTATTGTGATTTAAGAACACAACCTTTCTTGTTTTAAACAAATGAACATACATGACTATCCAAAGGTTAGTGTGATATATGATATGTCATTGCGGAGTGAGTTTTTCCTGACTCATGTTCATAAAGAAATCAACTTGACATTCTGTCTTTAGATTGTTGGAGCAATATTAGAAAATATGAAAAATAACAATATAATTCCAATCATAATAATCATAAAGAAATTCACAACATCAATTATATATGAGATTAATATAAACAACTAAAGAGAAAGTTAGAAAAACTGACAAACTTGGAGATTGAGGCTTGCATAAATGCAATGTCCTAAAGACAGAATTTCGCCCCTACTCTTGTGCTTGTAGTTCGGTAGGCGTCCGTCTCCCAGGATTCAACAATCTATAATCCGAAGTCAAAGCACTTCAATCTTCGAACTCTGGCGAACTTCATATATTCCGTACTCTTAAGACACGACTTGAAGTTTGACTAACAAAGAATAAAAGACATTGGAGAAAACTATTTTCTTTGATACTTAGATATGTGGGATGTTTGAGTTTATATAGAACTCAAGCCACCCCCTTTTGAAACATTGTGACTGTTGCCTAAAGTTCCAACGAACATACGCAACTTATGAATTTGAATTCAACTATGACATGACTCTTATTTTTCATTCATATAAAAATTAAATATTATAATATTAATTATAATATATAATTTCTAACACTTTCCTCCCTATCGATCTCTCTCTCCCAGATCGTCTTCGTTGATTCTTAAACTCGAAGACTCTCTTCCTTACCATCTGCTCCTCTCGACTTCGAGTCTCCGACGACCACCATCTGCTCCTCTCAACTTCAGCCACCACCTCACGGTCCTGAGTCTCCTGATTCTTGAGTTCCGACCAGTCCATTTCGAAGCCACAAGGTATTCAATTTTAGCCTTTAGGGAATTAAGGAATTAGGTTTTTGCTAGATTTAGGGATTTTGATTTATTCTATTCTATTTTGGTTTCAATAATTTTGAATATATTTTATATCATAAATTCTGTTCTGGGTTCTGCTTATTCGGTTGCGATTTTGTAATTTAGATCATAATCTAAGCTTTGAGAATTAACTACATGTCTCATGTATAAAATCCTTCTCATCATTGGCATGTAGGGCTTGTTATTGTTATTATCCAAATTCTTTCAAAACTTGAGTTTCAAGTACGGATTTTCATTGTTATCCTATTCTGCATTTTAGGGATTTATATTTTAAATCGTTAATTTTTGGTGATACAAGGTTCTGAAAAATGAGGTTGAAGTTAAGCTGCAAAGGAATGCATTAAGTGTGCTTGAACATCCTACAGGGAATGAGGAAGATTACAATTTTTATTACATGTTAATTACCAATTATAGTATAATTTGCACTCTGTTAGGAACCATGGATAGATTACAACAATGTTCTATATTTTGGATTTGGACTTTGGATTACAACAATGCGCTGCTGGGCACAATCTGTGCTTCAATACTCCTCTAATATGTGCTGCTGCAGTGCTGTTGTGCATTCTCAAGCCTATAGCCTTCTAGATTATTGCAGAAAGAACTTCCCAGATTTGTTTTTCATCAAGGTTTTCTTTGTTGCATTTCAGAGGAAAATTCAACAACAAAAAAATTAAGGAAAAAAAAGAAGAGTAAATGGACCCGTGGACACGTCCCGAATCGGCCCGTTTAAAACAAGCCGGGTTAGGTCCGGTTCCAAAACTTAGAATTCCTATACCTGCCCCGCCCCGTTAGATTTTTAAACAGGTCGGGTCCAATCTCTCCAAATTTGGGCCCGGCCCTGCCTGTGCCCACCCCTGCATGCAGGTCATTACGAATAAGTGAGACATTAAAACTCATCTCTTCTACTTAATACTATTGTTTAATGATTTTTTTTTCACTCGTAAAAAAATTGAAATTTGAATCTTGTCAAGACTAATTTGATATTAATTTATGGCGTAAATATATTTTTGTATAAGAAGAAATCATATCCGCAAGTGAATGGATATGTTTGTTTTTTCTATAAAAAATAAAAAATAAAAAGTCTTTGGCTATTCACTGCCGACTGTGAACTAACTGGGTCATTACCTTTACTTTCAATATTTCACCGACCTTTCAAATCAACAAAAGATCACATTCACATCAACAGATCTGCTACCTAGGTTGAAATCTTGCTCGAGTCCTGTGCGCAACGTTGAAAATCTAGCTAAAAGATTAACGACAACAATTTAAACTACTAGGGTTAGACGTGGAATGAGACGCGATAGAATGAAGATTACAAGAACGTCTTGTCTTTAAGAAATTAATATTTTAATAAATAATATATAATCATATTTCTTATCATTAAAAAATTAATATTTAAATGAATAATATATGATCATATTTCTTATCATTTCCAATTGAGGATCAAATGGTTATAGGGCTCGTTTTAGCCTTGTCACGAAAAATCGTCTTCAACCGATGACCAAATATAATTTATTATTTAAATTTAAAAACTACAACAACTTAAATTTAAAAACTACAACTTATATGTAAAAACTAAAACTTAAATTTAAAAACTACAACAACTTAAATTTAAAAACAACAACTTAAATTTAAAATCCATAATCAACATCATCTTCATCATCCGCCATTGTAGGAGTATAGTCAGAGGTAAACAACTGCCGCCAGGTCATAATTTCTTTTTTTTCTTCCTATCAAAATAGGCCTTACTCATTGGAGTGTAATTCAAAGTGTTTCTTTTCATATTCTTATCATCCATCTCTTCTTGTATTTGTTTGGCCCGTTCTTCATGCATACGATTTATTTCTTCTGCGTCAAAGGCATTTTGCTCCGCCATTAATCACTATGAGGCCGCCACTTCCTATTGAGCGGCGTAATCATCATTTGCCTTGCCCTTTTCCTTCAACCTTCGGGCCCTGTTTCGTCCCATAGCCCTAGGTATGGAACCTTCACCCGAAGACGGATTTTCTACCCTTGTTTGTTGAATGGTAAGAGATCCATTTTCATCCATATCTACAGCTGAGGATGCAGTTCCGAACACCGGGGTAGTACCTACTTTATGTTGAGGTGGATCTTCAAATAACACCCACCCTTTACAAATTTCCCAACAACTGTGATGCTGAAAGGGTTTCGAGCTGCCCTCCATATACAATTCCTCCGCTTGGCATACCTAAAAAAATATAATTACAAAAATTAAATGTAATATAATTAAATATTTAAAATAAAATGTGAAAACACTTACTTCGTCATAGTAATTGGTGCTGCTTTCATGTCTACTTGCGGTTGTTAACAGTGCTTGATGCCATTTATTCAAACTTGGTTGAAGATGTTTTTTCCATCTTGAAGAACAACTCTCGTGGTTTCGGGTATTCGGTGGAGTGGTGCCTTCGTAGAACTCTAAGTATGTTTTGGACACACGAGTCCAAACTCCTTCACTTGTTTGAGAACTCCCCTTACACTATCTTCCGAGACCCATCTATAAGCCCTGCAAAGAGCTTCATCTTCTTTTCGGATCCAAGCCCTACTTTTCATTGCATATGAGGCCATTTGAAAATTATTGAAAAAATTGAAGGAAAAATTATTGGAAGAGGAAAATATGAGACTTGAAAAGGTGTAATGGTAAAATTATGTGAGAAATGGTGTAGGAAGGCTTAGGTATTTATAGGAAAAAATGAGAATTTTTAAATTTTGGCAAAAAAAAAAAAAAAAATCAAACACAACAGTAACTGACATCAGTTAGTCGTTGGGATTCAAAATGTAGCCCCCCCCGGGGCCGGCTGGCTGGCTGCTTTGGGCCAGCTGGTTGGCCCTTTGGCCCTTTTTTGTCTAGTAGGGCCCACGAGCCCTTTGACCTGGCCCTCGATTGGAGACAATTTTCGAGTTATTTTCGGCTCTCTGGCCTTCCGAACCATTCGGCTAGAGATGGTCTAAGTAGGTTAGAGATATATTCACAGTTCGAAACTTTCATTTATAATTAAAAGTATTTACTGGAGACAAGATGAGATATGCAAGAGCATACAATATAACTATATACCATATATATACTTTGACTGTAAGGTAAGCAATGAAAATATCATTACCGTATCCGTATGCAGTTGCTCTGATAAGGATAAGCATCATAAGATACTTATGGCAGACATATGGCTAGCCATGAATTCCGCTTTGCCAAATTTCGAGGTTATGCCTCACCCTTTCACGTATACATATATAAAATCTATTCCTTTAATTTCTTTATTAAAATATCTGTATATCTGCATATGAGTTTGGAATATAAAAGACAAGATAAATAATTAAACTGTTTTTCTCTTTTCTTTTTTGCTTAAACAGATAAAGGAAATATGCTACACAATATTTATTTTTTATATAAACACCTACTTTAATTTTCTTATAAAAGACAAGATAAATAATTAAACTGTTTTTCTCTTTTCTTTTTTGCTTAAACAGATAAAGGAAATATGCTACACAATATTTATTTTTTATATAAACACCTACTTTAATTTTCTTCTCTTATATATATATATATATATATATATATATATATATATAAACACACACACACACACACATATATATATATATATATTTTTTTTTTCTGGGTAGTTGTCGTGTTTTAGCATAATTAGGGTTTTAACCCATGAACTGCGGACAGAATAACAGTTTATTTGATAAGAAGGAATGTGGAGAAGAGGAGGTGGAGCAGCACATATTAATGATTCATGTAGAAGGAAGCACAGACAAGTCACGTGACCTTCCTAAACACACAGAATATTATATGATACGATGAATGAAGTCAAGTGACTCACATGTCTGCAAAATCATCGTCGTCCACTGCTATTTGCATAAATATTAATATTGTAAGTGTAAACATACTCACATGACCACATAACTAACATTATCACCTTCTGTGTTTTTTTTTCTTCTTTTGATCAGTGCTTTTTCTGTATTTTAAAAGAAAAGAAAAGAAAAAGGCATTTTTGGTTACCCATATGGTTTGGGATCTCTTCCACCAAAGTTCACCAATCAATCAATCCGAACCCTTAAAATTTGATCCAACAGTTAAAATTATTATAACTTTTAAATGGACTCTCTGTTTGTAGTTGTTGGATTAAATTTTAAAGATCCGAATTAATTAATTGGTGAGTTTTGATGGGAGAAATCCGGAGGGTGTCTCTTCCCTGGGTTTTTGGGGTCTTGGTGGTACTGGTAAGTGGTTGCTAGGGTTTTAGTTGCAGCATAAATTTGTATTCTCTGGGTTTTAGTGGGTCGCAGTATTTGTGAAAGTTTAAAATAAGATCTTTCCATTTTATATTTTGTTGATGCTAAAATTTAGTTGTGTTTTTATATTCGATTGGTCGAGTCGAGTTGAGATTCTATCGTTCTAACTAGGAAAAAAGAGTAAGGGTAATGTTAAGGAGATGATCAATTTAAATTATATTTTGTAAATTATATGACATGGTCGTTGATGATAAAATTATGGGGTTTTTTAAACTTTAATCCTTTAAGAATATTGAAATTTAAAATAAACCTGGTGTTATATTATATATTGATTATAATGTTCTTAATTCGAAATAATTAATGTGCATTTTATTTACGGTATCCCATTAAATATTTAAATTTATTAATATACAAATTTTAATTTATTTTTTGACCAAAAAATAATTTTTTAATTTTTAATTTTATTTAACATTCTTCAAACTTGAAAGACTCAATTAATGTACCTAAATGTGTGTACCGAAATGTATTATATTGAACTAATGTATTTAAATGTTAGTACCGAAATGTATGTACCGAAATGTATGCACCGAAATGTATTATATTAAATTAATGTACCTAAATGTGTGTACCGAAATGTATTATATTGAATTAATGTACCTAAATATTTGTATCGAAATGCATATACCGAAATGTGTGTACCTAAATGTATGCACCGAAATGTATTATAATGAATTTAATGTACCTAAATGAAGAAGACAAAGTACATTGAAATATATTGTATAACAAAAATTAATTTATCTAAATGTTTACAACAAAATATATTATTATAAATGTAAGGAAAATGAAAATTATAATGAAATAAAATTAATACATTAAAAATTAGGAAGAAAAAGAGAAATAATTAAAAAATCAAAATATAATTAATAAATGAGGTTATTAATGTAGCAAGGGACTAAAATTAGATTTTGATCTTACTCATGGTTTTAATCTAAAAGTCATACTTGTCAAGGATTAAAATGAAGTTTTCTATAAAATTATTACTTAAGTGTTGATTAGCGTGCTTGTTTCTTATTAGTTATACATTACATGATTTGCAAATGTTGTCTGAAAAATTGATCTACCTTTCATTAATCAGGAAAAAAAATAGAAAAATCTTGGAAGACATTGATGAGGTGATTATAAAAGTGACACCATTGTTGTATCAAATGCCTAGTTCTCCATTTAGCGGTACTTATCTTTTTTATGTTGAAACAAATACTAAATTTTTAATCTTTCATTCCAGTTGATTATACAAAGACAATCGCTCATGAGTAGTTGGTATAGCGACACTAAGTCTATTTAATTAGAGAAAGTATGAGGAGGTTAACTCAGACTAACGTGACAATTGTAATGAGAAAAAATAGGTTACTAGCGTGTGTATTAAAGATTTCTTGTAGCCCTATATTGATCACCTTATTAATTGTTGCCTAATTAAAATCTCTCCCACTATTATGAATGTGCCAAACATGTCCTTCAATGAGTCATTGACCAGTCCTAATGAATGAGATTTTAGCTGTTCTTACTGCACATAGGCATCACACTTTCAACCAAGCGGTATGTTTAGCTGGGTTCTCAAAGTCAGTCTAGGATGATTCCTGAGATGTGTTGGGTTCAAACATTTTAAGCTCGGAAACTCAAACGTAATTATGATGCCAGGAACATCACATTTTTGTACCACAAAATATTAAACCGAGATTAGTTTAGCATACGTATATTTGTACACAAAAGTTATGCAACTAGTTAAAAGTAGTACAGAACTGTTGAGATGGTTTGGTAAGGTAAAGCCGCAAGCTTAAATACACCATTAAAATTGACTCGTCAGGGCAAGAATTTATTTGCAGGAGCAGATGAATGAAGTTACTTCTTATAGTTCATCTCTACCTGTAAACTTGAATTGCAGTACTGTTTTGGGTCCTTCTCTAACCCTCGTAACAATTGTACCATGCAATTTACTAATTATTTTTAATTTGCTATTTATAGGGACGAATTCGTGACATCACTTTTTTACACAATTTTTGAGACACATTTTTGTGGGCATACTTTGTAATGTGTAACGATTCGAACTGTCTATCTTTTAAGTATTTCCTCAAAGATCATGTGCACCAAATTACCTAAATTTGGAACCATATGACCGTTGGATTACTAGTTTAGGGTTTCTTTGTAAAACTATACTCGTCCATTTCTTCACTACAAATGAATGTCTAAATGGTTTGGATTTGTCTTATTTTTTGTAAGGATGATTTATGAATGATGTTTTATAAAAAAAAAAGATAGTTTAAAATACATTACAGAATATGTCCCACAAAAACGTGTGTAAAAATTCTGTAAAAAAAATGATGTCACATATCCGCCTTTACTATCTATATGAGTGCGCACATATAATTGTACTAATTGAGAAAAAAAAATTAGCAAATGAAATTTCCTATGCAAATGTGTGGCTTAATTGAACTCTTCTCTCCACTTAGTGTAAAATATATTATTGTACTAAAAAAAAAAAATTTCCTATTCAGATTATCACTCCAAAAAAGGAGAAAAACTTGCGTGAGACTTGGCATGCCACTGAACTTTGCTGAGTGGCATTATAATCCACTCAAAAATCACCACATGGCAAGTCTTAAATATAATTTTTTTGAAATTTCCTTTCCAAAAAAAATCAGAAAATCAGAAAACCAATACCAAAATAAATAAATAAATAACGTGCCTATTAAGACCTTGAATTAAATGAATTAATTAATCCCAAACAAAACATGCAGGAGGAGCTGCAGTTAGTCGATGAAACAGAACCCTAAAGACGTCTTTGTAGGAACCAAATCCTGGCCGTCATTCCTCGTATCCAACGGCTCAGATTCCTACACTGCTCTTGCTTATCGTTGCCTCTTTCTCACTTCACTGTCCCCCCCCTCCCCCCTCCCCCCTCCCTCCTCTCCTCGGTTAAAAAAAATGTCTATCAATATTTTTGATCATCTAAGCTTCCGATCCTCGTCTCACACAGTACAAGAATCCACTCTTTAACGTTATGAAAGGAACAATCTTTTCACTTTCAGTACAATTTTAAGAATGGGTGCGTAGTTTTTGATCGAGAAATTCGCTTTATCCAAAGTTTTGTAGCAATCCCATCTGTTTTTAGCAGTTTTAAGCTAAACCCGACCTGAAAGTCTCAATCTTTGTTCAGTTTTCAGTGGTTTTTCTTTGATTTGGTTGATGATTTTTGGTTGTTGATTGTATGATATGGTCACGGATACTTATTCAAAGATGATGTCTGAAATGTCAATGCGATCGATGTTAAAGAGTGGCGATTACAGCGAAGATTTGAGTATGTTGATTCGTGAACAGAGGCGGCAGCATGAAGCAAGTGAGCGGGAGAAGGAGCTGAACATATACAGGAGTGGGTCGGCGCCGCCCACCGTGGAAGGCTCGTTGAACGCTGTCGGAGGCTTGTTTGAGGCGTCTGCGCTGTCGGGTTTCATGAAAAACGGCACCAAAGGGTTTGCGACCGAAGAGGAGCTTCTCGCTGATCCAGCTTATGTGAATTACTACTATTCCAATGTTAATCTCAATCCACGGCTTCCGCCGCCGCTGCTTTCGAAGGAGGACTGGCGTTTTTCCCAGCGGTTGCAAGGCGGAGGTGGAGGTTCGGCAGTTGGAGATAGGAGGATAGGGGGTAGGAGTGGCGGTGAAGGGTCACTTTTTTCTGTGCAGCCGGGGATTGGAGGGAAGGAGGAGAATGGTGTGCCGGCGAGGAAGGGTGCGGCAGAGTGGGGCGATGATGGGTTGATTGGGTTGCCGGGGTTGGGACTTGGGAGTAGGCAGAAGAGTATTGCAGAGATTATTCAGGTGAAGTGTTAGTAAAGTTTGTTTTTTGAATTGGTTTATATGATAGCTTGTTATCTTGAATATACAATGTTTGTTTGCGTTTGGAAAAATTTTATGTATTCATCATAATTTTCGTGTGATAAGCTTAAGCTTACTGGAGTATTATGTGATTAGATTTCTTCTCTAATTTTGTGTTTTACAAAGGTTTAATCTTTATGTTTCTTCGTTGATTTCTCGCTTATATTTTGTGTTTATCATTATATGATTTACTCGATATCTAGCTCAGCTCCTCTAAGTAGGGTGCGCCCTTCGATTATCCTAATGAAGTGGAACAAGTCAATGTTTAGTGCCCTTGACAGTGGTTTCTCTGAATTGTTAGCTGATGAGACTGTAATTCCATGATATCGAGGTGTTCGCTGGGATGAGAAATTGAACTAGTTCGCCTGACACTGGTTCAGGTTTTTTATAATTATCAACTTATCTGCTGTAGACACTAGAGACTGATATTGAAAAGTGGAATTTGTTTTTCAGTAATTCTTTTATCTTGCTTATTAACTATAATTTTAACTCTTTGCATAAATGTTGCACCAGTAAAATGTAAAGTTAATTGGAATGGAAACTGTTTCTGCTTAAGGATTTTGGATGTATTTTCTTGGTTCGTTGGCAGATTTGCTTCTGTGGTCTTTTTGTTGTATGCTTGTTTTTCCTGGTTAAATTTCATTGCCCGCGACAACTTTTGCAAAATAAAATTTGAATTTGTTTATCAGATCTGCTGTCTAAAACTCTTGATATTTCAATGCAGGATGATATACATAATACAAATGTCTCAAGGCACCCTTCTCGTCCAGCTAGCCGGAATGCGTTTGATGATGGTGTTGAAGCTTCAGATACCCAGTTTGCTCATTTACAGGGAATGTCAGCTGTTCAGAACGGCGGTTCATCTAGTTCTCATACATATGCTTCTGCTCTGGGTGCTTCATTGTCGAGAAGCAACACACCAGACCCTCAGCTTGTAGCTAGGGCTCCTAGTCCTCGAATTCCACCAGTTGGAAGGGTTTCCTCCTTGGATAAAAAAATTGGCAATGGTCAAAACTCATTCAATGGTGCCTTGCTTAATGTGAATGAGTCTGCAGATCTGGCAGCTGCATTATCTGGTATGAACCTGTCAACAAATGGTAGGATTGATGAGGAGAATCGTGCACGCTCACAAATGCAACATGAAATTGATAATCACCATAACCTTTATGACATGCAAGGTGATTGGAACCATATTAAACAAAATTCGTACTTGAATAAGTCTGATTCTGGGAATTTTCATCTGCATTCTGCTTTCCAATCTTCTAACAAATCTTATCAGAATATGGGAAGAGGCAGTGGATTTGGTAGGGATCTGAACAGCCCTTCTTATATGTCTGACGATCTAGTTGATATTAATAATCCTGCTGTATCTTCTGGTAACTCATACTTAAGAGGACCTGTGCCAGCTCTTAATGGCCGAGGAAGCTCACACTCCCACTATCAGAATGTAGACAATACCTCATTTCCGAACTATGGCTATTCTGGTAGTCCTTCATCTCCATCAATGATGGGTAGTCCACTTGGTAATGGTAGTTTACCACCCTTATTTGAAAATGCTGCTGCTGCTGCATCTGCAATGGGTGGCTTGGACTCTGGAGCTTTTGGAGGGATGTCTCTAGGACCAAATCTGTTGGCTGTAGCTGCTGAATTGCAGAATATTAGGGTTGGAAATCACGGTGGTGGGAGTGCTCTTCAGGTTCCCATGATGGACCCATTGTATGTTCAGTACTTGAGATCAAATGAATATGCAGCTGCACAGCTTGCAGCCCTTAATGATCCCACAAAAGATAGGGAAGGCATGGGTAATACGTACATGGATTTACTTGGTTTGCAAAAAGCTTATTTGGGGCAATTGCTTTCGCCCCAAAAATCACAATTTGGTGCTCCCTACATTGGCAAGTCTGGTAGCTTGAATCATGGTTATTATGGAAATCCAGCATATGGGCGTGGGATGTCTTATTCTGGAACACCATTGGGTGGTCCCCTTCTTCCAAACTCTCCTGTTGGACCTGGTAGTCCTGCCAGGCATGGTGAACGGAACTTGCGTTTTGCTTCTGGGTTGAGGAACATGGGTGGAGGTCTGATGGGAGCTTGGCACTCCGAAAATGGTGGAAATTTGGATGAAAGTTTTGCCTCCTCTTTACTAGATGAGTTCAAAAGCAACAAGACTAAATGTTTTGAACTTTCAGAGATTGCAGGGCATGTTGTTGAGTTCAGGTAAATATTTGTCGCTGTTTCTTTAAATCTTTGTGCCCTTATGTGTTCCAGATATCCACAACTTAATTCACTCATATAATACCTTGAACAGTGCCGACCAATATGGAAGTCGTTTTATTCAACAGAAACTTGAAACTGCCACAATTGAAGAGAAGAACATGGTTTTTGATGAAATTATGCCCCAAGCACTATCTCTTATGACTGATGTGTTTGGTAATTATGTGATTCAGAAGGTACCTTTTCCCCTTTAGATTGATTTGCCTTTATGTGCAATTTTATGTGTCCTTGTGCCTTAGCATGTTCATGATGTGCAGTGGTTAAGTGGTGGAAAATAAGTGTTGCAGTTTTTCTTCTATGTCTGACTTTTGCACTTTGGTTCAGTTTTTTGAGCATGGAACACCAGCACAAATAAGAGAACTTGCAGACCAGCTCACTGGGCATGTGCTGACCCTTAGCCTTCAAATGTATGGCTGTCGGGTGATCCAGAAGGTATGTACAGTTAGCTGACTGAACACAGTAATTAATTTTCCATAATGATATTCCTTGCATGTTTCACCATTGGCTTTCATACGAACTCAGAAGGATTACCTTCTACATATTGTATGTGTTGCAGGAGACAGGATACGTTTCTAATAGAATATGTTTCGGGGTATCCTTGGGAAATTATTTGTCTATAAAACGAACAACTTTTCAGTCTCTTAAGAAAACACCATTTAATTTTAGGTTTTCTCAAGTTTGAATTTCTTGAGCCACAACGGTTTAGCTCATTGTTCTTGTAGTACCTGGGAATTGGAGTACGACCTAGTAGATATAAGGGAACTTTAACGAAAAGCTCCCGGTACTGTTCACTTTAACGAAAAACCACATTTTTACACTAAAAAGTCAATCCTGGTACTATTCACTTTACCCTTTATTTTAGAGAGAAACATATGTTTCTTACTTTCATAATCATGTAGATTTTCTTTTTCTTTTTTAGTTTTCAAGGAAAATATCAATGTTTAATGATCTTTATCATATCACCATCAAACTCGGCTTTCATGTGCTTTCAGGCTATAGAAGTTGTTGAGCTGGACCAGCAGACTAAAATGGTAGCTGAACTGGATGGTCATGTTATGCGTTGTGTTCGTGATCAAAATGGCAACCATGTTGTCCAAAAGTGTATTGAATGTGTACCTGAAGATGCCATCCAGTTTGTTGTTTCAACTTTTTATGACCAAGTTGTGACACTGTCTACTCATCCATATGGTTGTCGTGTCATACAGGTTAAGAACCTCTCCATTTTCTGACTCGCATTCATTTTGCGTCTGCCTATTAATCATATATGTTGAAGATAAATGGTTATGAATTCAACTAAATGGTATGGTAACTTTGATTTAACAGAGAGTTTTGGAGCACTGCCATGACCCCAAAACGCAGCAAATAATGATGGATGAGATTTTGCAGTCTGTTTGCATTTTGGCACAAGACCAATATGGAAATTATGTTGTCCAGGTTTGTTTCATTTCTAAGAAACTTTTGTCGCTCTACCTTCTTAATGGAATCTGTTGTTTAAGTATCAAACGGACCTCTTAACTTAATCAACTAATTTTCTTTGTTGGATGTTATTTTGGTTCTTATTTTATACAGTATAGATGTTCAATTTTGATTTTTCTCTGCACATCCTAGTCTCATATTAAGCTCAATTTTGTTGGCTCTTCAAGCATTTGTGACTTCACTTAAACCAGTTAATCAACTTCTGGTATCATGCTTATAATGGAACTATTAGCTGTCTATTATGTTCATCATATGGGTGTGATTCATGCCTTTTCATCAGTCACACTTCAATTTAGCCTGGATTTGGAGTGTGACGGGGTTCTTGATGTTAGTGTCAAATGTAGCTCTCTATTTTAAATTGCTTATGCATTTAGTTGGTTGTTAAAAAATTGGTGGGGTTACAACGGTTGTTACTAATGTTACATTGTCAGTTATTTAGTCTCACAACATGTATCTTCAGTTTTCCCTGTTGTTTATACATGATCTCATTTACATGGAGGGATTGGATAGAATTGAGGAATAAGATGATTTCAGCTCCGCTCCACCCCTCCGCCACCAATTTAATGTTTTCATGCTTATTTACTTTGAGCTCTGTTTATACACCGTACTTGGCTTATTGAATGAGTTTCTGCATCCATACCTGATTGTTTCCTGATGTAATTTATTAACTGAATACGGTTTTGTTTGCACTTACAATAAGTCGAAAGATAAATATTATATTTTGTGATGATCTGTGGAAGTATAGTATGGTTGACACTGTTGTTGATTGAACATAATCACGTCATAGAACTGTTACTCGGAGAGTTACCTCCCTGCCTCTGGTTTTGCATCAGAGCCATTATGTCAGGTTGATGACATACAATTTTTTAAGAAGAATTGAGTACCTCTTTTATACTTTTGGTCCTTTGTGCTTTGTGAACTTTACTTTCTTTACATTTCAGAATAGGCTTGCAAAAGCTAACTCAGAAACCGTAAAAACAAATAAATGTCCCATAAGCTGATAGCCTGATGTTTACTTCAAAGACGTGCATGTAATAACTAGATTCATGAACTTTCTTTTCATGGAACCCGCAAAGGAGTTGTGGATACTTTAAATTGTGGTTTAATTTGGAAACAACAATACGTAGCCTTTGCTGTATATAGTAAACTGTATGTTTTATTCTTTGTTTACATTGAACTCAGTTAACTGATTGTATTTACTTTTACAGCATGTGCTGGAACATGGAAAGCCACCTGAACGGTCATGTATAATTAAGGAACTAACTGGGCAAATCGTTCAAATGAGCCAGCAGAAGTTTGCGTCAAATGTCATAGAAAAGTGTTTAAGTTTTGGAACTCTTGCTGAACGCCAGGCCCTTGTAACTGAGATGCTTGGTACCACTGACGAAAATGAGCCCCTTCAGGTTTGCTACTTACTATGAAGTTTTTGGTGTGCACTGTTGGTGAATGTATTCTTTTGTTATAGTATAATTTTCTTTCTTTATTTCTTTTCTTGTCTCAATGTGCCATCTTCAAATATATTTTACTCTGGTCAAGTTTGCATAGATGGGTTCCTGAACTAAGTGCGAACCTTTTCAAATTGCTGAAAAGAGTTGACGTCTCTAACTTTTGGGGGTTTTATGAAAATACTCTTTACAGTTTGAAGTAACTTTTCTATAACATCCGAAGCTCTTATGATTACTTTTATTATGATTATGCTGTTACCTGAAATGATGGTTTCTTAGGTTGAACTCGTGAATTCATTTGAATACTAGTGAACTCATTGGGTTTACTTTCACTTATTATCTTTGACATGTAAAAGTTAACTTTTACCTTAATATTCTCAATGACAGTTTGCCTCATCTTTGCAAATCAATTGCTTTTTGATGCATCTAGCTGTTTTGACAAAGTATTTGAATCGTGTCCTTAGTATATAATATTCAACAATGTGCTAGTACGACTATTCAAAGCTTGAATTTATTAATGCATATGTCATTTTCATTTTTGATTAACATTGACTACTTTTCAAATGAGTTCGACGAACACAAACTTTTTAAAATTGTGAAGGTTTTTCGTTTTGTTAGTATCAAATTTTCCAAATCCTATGGCTCTAGGAAAATGTTTTGCCAGGCATTGGTTTTTAAGACGGTTATATGCATAGACTAGGGTCTGTTAATATGCCTTCTTATTCTTGTTCTGTTTGAATTTAGGCGATGATGAAGGATCAGTTCGCAAACTATGTTGTACAGAAAGTGTTGGAAACTTGTGACGATCAGCAACTTGAACTAATCCTTAACCGAATTAAGGTTCACCTGAATGCCCTGAAGAAGTATACTTATGGGAAGCATATAGTTGCCCGTGTAGAGAAACTAGTTGCTGCTGGGGGTACTTTTTCGCTCTTTCTCCTTTGTCATTTCATATCAATCGTACATCTCATAGTGATGCTTTAAGACATGATACACAAAAGTAGTTCTGATTCATTGTTTGGGTTTTCTTGCAATGCAAGAAGTTGGTTGTCGTTTCCAATATGAATAATATGATTTTCTAGCCTAATATGTATTGTTATTCCGGCTTCAAGCTTTGGACTCGCTACTGGTGTAACAAACCCAGTTGCCTCAAATCGCTAACAAGGTGCTGAATCTTTTGCAGAGAGGAGGATTAGCATTCTGGCTCCCCAGGCTTCTGCTGCTTAGATGGGGTACGGGGACGAAGTTGTACAGCTAACTGAGGATAATATGAGCCCCTCTGTTTCTTTCATGTCAAGTAAAGGCTCTGTCTATGTATTGAAATGGATAAGGCGCGATGAAAATAAAGATCGTTGGTTGTACTTCAAACTGTACATTTTTAGTTTGAGGATATACCTTAGAGTAGTCACGGCGTAGACGGTGAACACACCTGAGGCCCCTGCAGAGGAGATAAATTTAGTGTACAAGTTTTAAGGGTGTAAAAAGCGAGGTGGTAGTAGAATTTGTGGTCGTGACTGTACAAATGTTTTACCAGGTGGAGTCCTCCATAATTTTTTTTGATGTATGGATTATTTTCTAATTAAGGAACCTTTTTTCCGGACAATTTGCGAGTTGAGATTCTATTCAGATTCATTATGTCATGCTGTTACGAAATTTTCAAATTTTACCTTTCGCTGTTTCTCTCGATATTTCGAGCACATGATGAAGCTCAAATTGGTGACTGGTAGTGGCCGTGCTTGTTGAACGGCATCATGAATGTTCTTGAGCTTTACGTCTGTCCTCGCGAAGACTTTAGCCTTTAACTGAGGCTTATATGTTCCGGGAACTGATTTCCGCATTCCGGTCTTCTCCTTATGCATTCTTCTTGCTTCGGTTGATTGATTCTTCTTATGTATTCAATCAACGGTTAGAATAAAGAGGAGTGTATGGCGAGAAAAACGATTGCAGAAATATTTACACGTGTTTATTTATCGAGAATGGCATATCAAGAAAGAACGAACATCTGTTCCATAGCCGCAATAGATTCTAGTTACCCAAATGATATAACTGAAACCATAATACCAAAGAAGCAAAGTAATACATAGCACTGACAATTAGTGCCAAATTGCCATCAATACAAGCCTACCCAGAATTTTGCCCTAGAGTTTGGTCTGCTCAAATCAACCATATTTAGGAGGGCAAAACGTTATGACATACCTAGGAGCCGTACAAATCTTAAGCCCTGTAAAATCATCAGGGGCATAACTATAAGCTCTAAGACAAATAGCCTTAAAAAGATACCCAAAAATAGAAGGCTTGCAACTCTCTGGATCTGCAAACTCCCCTCTGCAGCGATACCGGTCCGATTTCCGGCGAAGCAAGCGCTCTTGCACCCCACAACCCTACCTTGTTTCTTGACCACCAAGGCAAGCGGGCAGCAAACGTTCAAGTCAGCCTCACAGGCAGCAACTCCACACCCACTACCACCTATTGGCCTCATCCGTCAATCAAACTCACATTGTAGTAATGCAAGGCGGAGTTCGAGGTTCCGAGCGTCATTTCAAAGGGTGTGGCTGGAGGGACTCCGACGAGTCCCCTGCATTGTAAGAGGTCGGCGCAATCACCCGTTTGGCATGTGCCTTAGCCAGTTTTTTCATCAAAGCAGCAGTCTTGCCTCCCCTATAGCCTGCCCGACCAGTTTTCGGGGACGTTAAGGACTTGTTGCTCGCCGCTGGAGAGGTGGAAGCCGCGTCTTGAGGAGTTTGGTGGCCTGCTTGCCGAGGATTCCGGGTCTTATACTCTCCTTGCAGTTGTTCACTACGATGAGTTGAGTCCCATCTGCAAACAACAATGCTATTTGTCAACCTAAGTTTTATAGAAACCAACAAATAAGGAATGTTCAGCGTTCGATTCTCTCCGATGTAACCAAAAATTTTCGAGTAAAAAAGGAGAGAGTATTTGATTACCTGTGAAGGAGAGGGAAATGAGAAAGGAGATGAGGAAGAAGATTTGATGTGAGATTGGCATTTGTTCATGAGTAATGGAGATCATGTGAGTTGGTAACTGGGAGGCTCTTCTATTTACATAGTGTGGAAAAGTGAAAAGGGGTTTTCCTTCGTTCTCGCCATCATGGAAAGGAGTGGTAACTTTAAGAACAACTGCACTTGTAATGGCGGTTTGCAAATTGCATAGGTTAGACCAGTTGGTCAGGACATTGCGTCTGCAATTTTTCACTTAAATTAAAGTTTATTCATGTGGATTGGATCTATGAGCCTCTCAGGAAGCTTGTCTATAGAAAAAGAGGATTGCTTAAGTGAAAAAGGTGAAGAGAATTTGACAGCACAAGAAAGCACACTTGAAACTAGTATAGATTACTCTAGGGTTTGGTTGAGATGATTTTTGGGAAAATGTATATGAATGTGTTTGGGCCCAAAATATTGATCTGGGCCGAATTTGGAGGCTTCTAGAATTCTCGTCAGATTTTGGGTCATGGGCTGCCAGGTCAGGTCGGCCGAATCCTATCAGGAAATGGAGTCTTTCAGATAAGGATAAGGGAGTTGAGTCCTGATACAACTAGGATGCTCGACCAGATGAAGATGCGGAGTCCTGGAGGTGAATGTGGCCTGGTAAAGGGCTTGATTCGGAGTCCTAGGTTGTTTAGGATTGGCCGAGTTCTAATTGGATTAGCTTTAAGGAGTCTTATTCCGAGAAGGATTTTAACTCAGCTATGAAGAGGTTTGCCCCTATAAATACAAGACTCAGTACATCATTCAAGCCCCTCGAATTCAACACACAAATCTGCTCTGCGCAAATCCTCGCTCTACGCGAAACCTCTCAACAACCTTGAGATTTTTATTTTCCTTTTCGCCAACACATCTTCAGTTTGGATAAACATCACTGTGAAGGCAACGGGTGAACATCTTCAGTTTGGATAAACAGCACTGTAGCCATAGAACCATTCGACTGCGGAGCACCTTCAGTTTGGATAAACAGCACTACGTCGAGGCCGACTGGTTACCTATCCAAGTCTCGGTCGAGAAGGATTTTCGAATCCTTATTGGCAGAGGTCATCTCATTAGCCTTCTCAGCGAAGTGAGGTGTTACGAATTACTGAGCTCGGCACATTGAACGCCGAGTTGTTTTATGATTGGATACTCACAAGTTGGCTTTAGCGTTCGACATTCTGACGGCCGAACCACATTCACCATCAAGACATATATCTGTTTTGAGTATCTGTGCCCCTATACTTTGGTGTCGATTCGGCGTGCTTATACTCTTAAGAACATAATCACAGTGACTGAATCCGGTGCCGACGATTTGTGAACTTCGCAGAACTAGCAGCCTTGTCTTCAGGCTCTAGAACCCGAAGGCCGGGAATTGTTCATTCCTTGGCCGCAGTCGCAAGATCAAGAAGTCAGCAGCGCGACCAACGCAATATCAATAAGTTTTACTCACCGGCCGAGCTCGGTTGTCGAGTTGGCACGCCTTGCACACAACCGAATGACGTAGTTAGCTCATTAGTTACTCGGCCTGTGCGCCACGTAGGCTTGGTAGTTTTTAAGGTTAACATTTTAGCACGTCCAGTGGGGCCCAGTGCTAAAACTACGAAGTTCATGCCAATCAAGACACAATCGGTCAAGAAGAAAGCAGTTATGGGAAAATCAACGACTGATTTGTCAATTCAGAACATAGGACAAAATTTAACGCAGACACAAAATCCCCTTGTTACCGCGACACAGGAGTCCGCGAGCCCAACACACCGAGAAAAGGAAGCTGGTCTCGGCGGTTAGCCTCGCAATGCAGAAATCCCTAACAGAACCGCATGCATTTTCAATGAGGTGGTAGCGGAGGATTGTGATGAAGATGGTGGTGAAGGTGCTGATCCACCAACAAGGTCGTTTCTCCAAATACGACTGGACGAACAATCTCGGCAAGTTGAACAAACATTTAGCCGAGGAATAGACAGTCTACGCGAAGTAATATGTAGTATCAATGAGACACACACTAGATTGCTTGAAATGCTGGTTCATAAAATCTGTGAAGAAAGGCCCTCCGATCATTCTCGGCAAATGCCACCAAGGAATAATCTTTTAGAATAGGCCGAGCCAGTGCCTACTCGACTTAAGCCAATTGATTTGGAAAAGAAAGGAGGATCAAGCAGTAGATCGGATGGATCCGATCAGAAGGTAGAAATAACATCCATCGATATGACCGAGATCCAGATGATGATCGATTCGGCCTTGAAAAAGGGGCCGAAATTCCCAAAATTTATCCACCCATACCCTGCTTACGTGGAGAAATTTGAATATCCTAAAGGCTTTAAAATCCCAGATTTCAGTTTGTTTGCTGGAGAATCATCTTTATCCTCGTTAGAACATGTGGCTCGGTTCACTGTGCAATGTGGAGATGTTAATAGCGATTTCCATAAACTGCGACTATTTAACTTCTCATTGACAGGCTCGGCATTTGCGTGGTACATCAATCTCCCACCAAACTCCATCCAGAGTTGGGATGAGTTGGTCGAAAAATTTCATGAGCAATTTTATCGGCTGGGGATGGAAATGTCAGTTTCATCACTAGCCAGGATGGCTCAAGCATCAGATGAGTCACCAATGGATTATCTTACCAGGTTTAAGTCGGCTAGAAATTGGTGCCGAGTACCCCTTCCTGAAGTTGAATTTGTTAGACTCGCTTTGAATGGGCTAGACGTGGAGTACAAAAAGAAATTCCTAGGGGTAAACTTTCGAGACATGTACGAACTAGCTCAGCATGTTGAGCAATATGACTACCTACTCCGAGAAGAAAAAGTCTCGAAGTCTCTATCCCGAGGAACCATTTACAAGAACCCCACGGTTAGCTATGCCTTGGCTGAACCTGAAGAATATGCCAGTATTGATGCGGTCGAGATAGTAATCGATAAACCGTATATTTGCAAGGCATTGACTTACGCCAATCCCAAAGATGTCAAAACTCGATCGGCCACCGAAGAATCTATCACCAAAACATCAAAAGTTTATACTTTTGACATTACTAAGGCTGACGCCATCTTCGACCAACTACTACTTGCCAAGATCATCAAACTTCGGCCTGGGCATAATATTCCTGAGGACGAATAATTGAAAGGAAGAACATATTGCAAGTACCCTAACTCGAATAAACATACGACAAACAACTGTGTCGTATTTCGAGATGCCGTCCAAAGCTGGATTGGTAACGGTAAACTCAAGTTCCCAAAAAAGAAAATGAGCGTTGACATCGACCCGTTTTCTACAGCGACAGTTAATATGGTAGATGCCCGTCTACCTAGGGACAAAGAGAAAGGGAAGGCCAAGTTCGTTCTAGTACAACACATCCCAAAGCAGAATTTTCAGCCACGGCTCAAGATCGATTTATTTTTGAACGAGCCACCCAAAGTTCTTTCAGGACCGGCTATCATCGAGTCCATGACAGACTCCAACACCGAGGAAGCAGATAGATCGGTGATTCTATGCAGTCGGTGTAAGACAAACATCACCACCAAGCCAAACGAAAGGCTGCTTCAGGCTACGATAAAGCAACCACCTTCCATGGTCACAACACATTAGAAGACGCTCAGTGCAGACCAGCGTCAGGGAGTTTTTGACAGACTCGGCCCTAAAATACGACCAACCGAAACGTCTCTAGTCAGACGTCGCCTCGACTTCGATGCACCATTTTATAATGAGGATTATTATGCACAAAATTTTAGCAACTCGAACTCTTCTGCAAAGCATAAAACCTTCAAACCTCCTGAACCGCGCGATCAACGTTGGTACACTTATCATTCCCCTAAAGGTGTGTACACTGCATTATCTAAATCTCAGAAGTATCGACGCCAGCGGATAGATTGCATGGCCCACCGACAAGCCGCGCAGGCTACCTCGGCTACTAAATGGCAGCTGAAAGAAGTGATCGACAATAAGGACGATCGGTAAACCCTTGCCATCATGACTGAATTAATTCAGGGAAAGAAGGAGACCGAACGTGACTTCGAAACTACAATCAAGGACTCTGAGAAACGCATCAAACTCCTTCTTTGACCAAGGGAAATGAAGGCTCGTTTCGAGCAAATCAGAAGAGAGGCGGAAAACAAACTTCCCCCGTTGCCTTCACCAGAGCCACTAATTAAGATACGGTGAAATTTGCACCTTCCATTTATCGGCGAGGCCTTAGAGTACATGTGGGAGTTTCACAAGAAATATTCCGCTAATGACTTATACGGCCTACCAAAAGAGTGTCAAGAAGCCCTCGACTTGGCTCTAACTGGCCTTGATGCCGAACAAATTATCCAAAAGATCACCGATCCAGTAATGAAGGCTAGGTTGCAGCACATACGTGAAGCCTGAGTTCTCAGTTTTGAAGTCGATCCGTATACCGATATAGACACTGCTGAACTTCATTTTTCTCTTGAGGACCTTCAGCATATACGGTACCACTTCGAAGTCTTTTCGGCAGTGGCGCTTTTCGGCCTAATGACCGATGAGAAAGAACACGTGGCGCGTTTGGACGCGTACCTTGACACAAGGAACACTCGAATCGCCTACCAGGAGCAAGCCCGCAAAACGGCACATGCACAAGATCGGCTCCCAACATCGCACAAGGCTCAAGACGACAACCAGAATGACGTCGAACCGGAGGATGTACCGCAGCAACCACTGACTATAATCGCAGATAATCCAGCCATAGATGCTCAAGAGCAAGATACCTCGGTCAGTCGCTTGGAAGACGACGACCATGACCCAACGGGCCCTTCAGTCCTCGAGAATATGGAGATTAGCATGGTCCACGTTCTACCCGCCGAGTTTCAGCTAACCATATCTCAACCAAGTTCCATGGATGGTGATGTAGTCACCGAAGAAGCCATACAAGTTGACTTTGTCACTGTTGATGAAGACAACCTGGAAAGCAAACAAGACAAACTCAAAGCTGTTCTCCCCGAACTATTTCCCTGTTCTTCTACTACTAATCTTTAGCATCTGAAGCCGTTGTATGTTACGGCTCATATTGAAGGGTATTCGGTCTCTAAGGTGTTCGTCGATTGTGGAGCCATGGTCAACATTATGCCCGTGTCTATTATGAGAACGCTACGACGGTCTAACGACGAACTCATCCTGTCTAGGGTAACCATGAATAACTTTGTTGGTGATAAGTCTAAGACAAAGTGAGTGATTCTTCTGGACGTAAACGTTGCTGGTCGTAATCATATAACCGCATTCTTTATTATTGATTCAAAAACCGAGTATAATGCATTGCTCAGCCACGATTAGATTCATCAAACGGGCTGCATTCCCTCGTCGCTATACCAAGTCCTTATCTTCTGGGACGACAAATCGATTTTGGTTCACTCGATCGATAATCAGCCGTTTGAGGCAAACAGGATTCAAGCTCGCTATTATGACGATCACGTCGGTTATAATACCTTACAAGGCTATGACGAAGACCGGTCGAATCAGATATCAGTACAAAAAGCCATTGAGGTAGACGCCAAGACTGTACACTAGGATTCGGCAAGACTTGGGTTGGCCAATCTGATTGCTGACACCGATGTTTGAAACCATACAAGACAGGCGCTGGGCCGCGGTTTCATCAACCATGGAGCGACTGCTGACCCATTGGTACACCATTTCCAAACAACCAAATTCGGACATAAACTTAGTCGAGGTTGTTGCCGAAGGAGATAACGGTCATTTTCTGTCGTTAGATAAGGTTCCAGTTGTTCCATCTGAGCTCGAAGATAGTCGACCCCAAGTCAAAGACCTTTTGGAGGAAATAAATGTTGGGACGGCCGACGACCCACAACCTTTATTTATTAGTGCTTTGTTTCCCCAACATATGAAGGTCGAGCTTTGTAATTTACTTCACGAGTTTAAAGATTGTTTTGCTTGGAACTACCATAAGATGCCATGTTTAGATCGAACGCTCGTCGAGCATGAGTTACAAATTAAACCTGGGTGTAAACCGTTTCGTCAACCACCACGACGATTCTCAACTGAAGTTCAACTCGGTATAAAGGACGAACTCGTTTGACTTTTAAAAGTCGGTTTCATTCAGACTGCTCGATACATCGAATGGTTGGCAAATATTGTCCTGGTATTAAAGAAGAGTGTTGCGTTACAAATTTGTATCGATTTCCGAAATCTGAATCTGGCAACCCCTAAAGATGAGTATACCATGCTGATATCAGATTTGTTAATCGACGCAGCAGCAAATCATGAAATTCTGTCCTTTATGGATGGACGTGCTGGCTACAACCAGATTTTCATTACCGAGGCCGACGTCCATAAAACAGCTTTTCGTTGCCCGGGGTCACTTGGCACATATGAATGGGTCGTCATGCCGTTCGACCTCAAAAACACCGAGGCCACATACCAACGAGCGATGAATACTATATTCCATGATCTAATTGGAACCATCGTCGAAGTCTACATTGATGATGTCGTGATAAAATCAAAACGTCGGCAGACATATTTGGATGATCTTCGACAAGCTTTTTTATGTATGCCCCAGCACAATCTGAAAATGAATCCTGCCAAATGTGCTTTCAACGTCACCGTCGGTAACTTTTTAGGATTCCTTGTACATTATCGTGGTATTGAAGTCGATGAAAACAAGGCTCGCGCGATCATCAATGCTCCACCCTTTGCGACCAAAAAACAACTACAGTCGTTGCTTGGCAAGATCAACTTCCTCCGCCGATTCATCGCTAATTCGGCAGAAAAAATGAAAGCCTTTTATACGCTTTTGAAACTTAAGGATTGAGATGCCTTCGAATGGCGTTCGGAACACCAAGAGGCGTTTACACAGATCAAAGTTTCCCTCACGACTTCACCTGTCCTTGTTCCACCACGACGCGGTAAACCTCTCAAGTTATACATCTCTGCAGCCGAAGAGTCAATCGGTTGCCTCATCGCACAGGATAATGACGCTGGCCGAGAACAAGCCATTTTTTATCTCAGTCGAAATCTCAACCAACCACAGATCAATTATCCCATCATTGAGAAGCTTTGCCTCGCCTTATTCTTCGCCGCATCAAAACTCAGGCATTACATGCTTCCATCGGTCACTCAAGTCATCGCCCAGACCGACGTTATTCGTTACATGCTCACTCGGCCAATCGTGAAAGGCTGGATTGGGAAATGGACGATGGCACTATCAGAATTTAGTTTATAATACGTGCCCCAGAAAGCTGTTAAAGGTCAAGCCTTGGCCGATTTCTTGGCTCAACATCCTTCCCCTTACATTTCTGGGGGCAATGATGTTGAAATCGGTATGGTAGAGACACGTGATAATCACTGGACGATGTACTTTGATGGCTCTAGTACTTCGGCTTCGGCTGGGGTTGGGATCGTTATTCAATCCCCTGATCACTACCGTTGGTATTTCTCTCTCAAACTGGATTTCGATTGTACAAATAATCAAGCCGAATACGAAGCTCTTATCATCGGTCTTGGTGTCATTAACGACTTACGAGCAACCCGTGCCCTCAACCTCGGTGATTTTGAACTTGTGATTAATTAGCTCAATGGTACTTTTCGTTGCATAAGTTGCACTTTGGCGCCCTATCACATGGTTGCCAGCTATTTGGCCGAATGTTTCGACGACATTACATTCAAACACATCTCTCGAGTTCGAAACACCGACGCAGATGAACTGGCTTAAATAGCCTCCGGAGCACAACTTCTGGGGGGCAAGCTAGGCTGAGCAATAACTGTGTTACGACGATCATACCCGGCTTCGGTTAATCAGCAAGCTCTCTAACGCGATAGAGTAATCCGTACATGAGTCATGTCTCTACCTTCGTTATTAGAACGAAAGGATCCCATAGACGTTTGCGTGGTCGAGGCGATACCAAATGACTGGAGAAAGCCAATCATGCAGTACCTTGACAACCCCAATGCTAAACACGACTACAAAACAAAGGTTTATGCAAAGAACTATGTCGCATACCAAAAGGAATTATACCGAAAGGGTGAAGACGGTCTATTGCTGTTGTGCCTCAACCCCCATGAGCTGCTCAAGTAGTCACAGAAGTTCATGAAGGAATTTGCAGGGCTCATCAGTCCGGTCGAAAGATGCGATGGTTACTTTACCGACACGGCTATTTCTGGCTACGTATACTAAAAGATTGTATTGAGTTTGCACGAGGATGTGTACAGTGTCAAATTCACGGTCCCATACAGAGAGTCCCGGCCGAATCATTACATTCGGTCACCAAACCATGGCCGTTTAGAGGATGGGCCATGGACGTAATCGGTAAAATTACACCATCCTCTGGGTCAGCGAAGCATGCGTGGATACTGGTAGCAACAGACTACTTCACCAAATGGGTCAAAGAAAAGTCATATGCCGAGATAACGTCTAAAGAAGTTTGTAATTTTGTTGAAGAAAACATTGTAACTACATTCAGCATACCAGAAACAAATGTAATAGATAATGGTACGATCTTCACATCTGACAGGTTTAAGAAGTATACGGCGAATCTAGGAATTCGACTAGAGCAGTCTACGCCGTATTACCTGCAGGCGAATGGACAGGCTGAAGCAAGTAATAAGGTTCTGATTGGCATTCTTGAAAAAATGGTAAGGGAGAAGCCTGGTATGTGGCATCTAAAGCTAAACGAAGCATTATAGGCCTATCGAATGTTGCTCCGATCAGCCACTGGAATGACTCCATACGCATTGACCTATGGACATGATGCAGTATTGCCAGTCGAGTTGAGTATAAACTCGTTGCGAATAATTGAACAAAGTAGTTTGTTCAGTCCCGAGTACAGTTAGGCCATGATACAAGAATTAGAAGATTTAGAAGAAGCTCGGCTTGATGCTTATAACTTACTAATGGCACAAAAAAAGATCGTCGAGCGAGCTTATAATCAACGAGTCAGACAGAAAACGTTCGGCGAAGGAGGTTTGGTTTGGCAAACCGTGCTACCTGTAGGAATTAAGGACCTTAGGTTCGGAAAATGGTCACCGAATTGGGAGGGACCATTCGTTGTACACAAGGTTCTCGGCAAGGGGGCATACCAACTCAGGGATCGAACTGGTTCGATTCATAAACTACCAATCAACGGGAAGTTTAAAAAAAAATATTATTCGGTAACTTGGGAGATGCAAGAATAAAAGATTAAAAGATTATTTTCATTAATAAAAAGGTGTATAAACAGAGGTCGGTCGACCGGTTTATAAAGATAACTCTAGGGGACGAAAGAATGAAAGCTTCAAGGGCAGCCTTCAACTCCAACCATCGTACTTCGCCTATTGTGATTTCAGCCTGCTGGGTCCTTTTATCCATCTTCAGTTGCTCAATTTGCTTCGCACCAGCCGCATAATTGGTCAAACAAGTTTTGCTCGACTCAAAATTAACAGCAAGATCGGAGGCCATGGCTGACCGCTGACGTTGGAGTTCCGTAATTTGCCGGTTGAGGTCGACGATTTGTAGGTCGAAGTCGACCAGCTATGCTTTCTTTGCCTTTACTGCCTCGACCTCTGGCCATAGAGCTTCTTGAGCAACTAATGCGGCTTTAAGGTCGTCTTCCCCTTGGAGAGCTTTCGCGAAAATATCGAAATGCTCTCGAGCTCGATCTAGGATAGAAGACAAGTGAGTGATGGTTTCGTTGCTCAGAAGATCTCCCGCTGCAAGGTCGTTTAGACATTCTCCCACGGAGTCAAGACCCTTACTTTCAAGGATTTGTGAAGCCGAGAGAGACATGAGCGCCTGAAGTTTGGTAAAGGCATCTGATTCGGCTGTTGATACGGATGGTCTGGTTGTAGTCACCGAAGAGCTAGCCGTTCCTGAAGTATTCAGAAGAAGGGCTTCGAGTTCAACTTCCCATGAAGGCTGCGCAGAAAAGAAACTTGTCAGCAAAAGCCAAGTTACAAAGAGGAAAAGAAGAAGGGGAATTTTAGATCTGCCGAGAGGAGACTTTGGCCATGTCTGCTGGCTCAATGCTCGAACCTAAAGAGCTTAATGGCCGAGCCCAATGTTTAAGACTGCTTTTTAATTCACGCGGCCGATGAAGGTTATCTATGTTCGATGGCCACTGAGGTGGCCAAGAGATGTACATAACGCCATTCGGCGCATAGAATGTTTGGTGAAATGAGAATGTGGGCACCTGGCATTGATTTTTTCCTGGTTTAGAATTCTAAGGCATAAGGTGGATAAATGAAAAGCAATGAGAGTACTTACGTAAGCCGAAGTGGCTTCCTGAGGAGGGATGCCAAAGTCTTGATCTTACGGGTGAATCGGCGTTTCCGCCGTCGCTTTAGGCTCAACGGCAGGCCTTTTTCCACGATTGGCTGAAGGATCAACCTGGTCATCCGCCTCGACTAATGCAGAAGGGTCGACCTGGTCGCCTGTCTCGACTGTTGCAGGAGGGTCGACTTGGTCGCCTGTCTCGACCACCGCAGGAGAATCGATCTGGTCGCCCATCTCGACCATAAAAGGAGGATCGACCTGGTCATTTGCCTCGACCACAGGAGGATTGGCAGGATGAGTTTTGGTTGATCGAGGGCGACTGGTCAGCGGAATCTCGTCGCTCTCGTCATCCTGCAGAATAAAAAAAACGTCAGTATTTTTTTTCAAATCTAGTAGAAGGAAAGGGTGACTACAACATAATTATACCTCTTCCAGGATGATCGCTGGTCATTTTTGATTTGTGGGGAGATTCTTTGCAACCGAATGGGGCACATCTTTCAAGACAGGTGCAGCAGTCGGCCTTGGAGTTGCAAGTTCTTCGACCGGCGGGGCAGCAGATGGTTCGACCGCAACTGGAGGAATAGGTCAAATTTTAAGTGTTTGACCAGTTGGAGTTGGCCGGTTTTTCGCCGGGGCCTGGACGACAGGAGCAGGAGGAGATACACTGGGAGTGGCTGCTCCTGTGGTCTGGCTAGAGATAATGTGAATCTCCCGTTCTCCCATCTTCATCAATTTCTTGACATGTTTCGGGGGATGGGGAGATTCACTTGCCGTCTCGACCTCTTGGCGAGGCCGTTTGCTCGGTAGGGCTGGTGCGGCAGTTTTAGTCTTCTTGGAGGAGGAGGCCAATTTTTTCTTGGCTGCAGTCGCTGCGATCATGTCTGCTTATTTCGGTACTTGGCCGCCTGAAAGCGAAATCAAGTCAGTAAAGTTGAATAAATGTTTGAAGAATAAAGGTGGAGAGGGCCATATACCTTAGGTTGTTTATTTGGAATGAGGGACATAAGCTTTTTTGAGTCGGTCGCCAAAAATTTTGTTGACAACATCTTCGACCGACGTGCCGAAGAAGTTCTGGGTATACTCCTTCCACCAATCACCAAAAGTGTCAGTGCTGAACGACTCTGGAACGGTTGGTCGAAGGCGGAGTTTTTGACATTGTTCTTGAAACTCATTCTTGGCGTCCGTGCACTCTTTCTTTGAGGAGTCGGGTAGGCATCTTCGGCTTAGGAGAGAGCGAGAAGTGAGAAGAGGTACCGGACAACCCTGGAGGTAGCCTAATTGACGAGCAGTAAAGTGAGTGTGATATACCTGCCAACTTGCTCGGCAAGCGTCACAGCCAAGGGGAAGGTCGCGGGTAAGCACGAACGATCCCCAAGATTGATGAAGATCAACATCATCATCTGCACTCCACGTTGACGTGGGGAGCTTGATCGACAAGGGGTATTCTCGACGACGACAGATCAAGAACTTGTCGTCGGAAAGAACGTCGAGGCTGAAAAAGTATCTGAACACTTCTTCGGCCTGGTGAGGAGGTACTGGTCGAGAAGCCAGCTGGAGGCCGAGTGCTTCAGTATGTGAGAAGCTGGCGATTTCTGGCTGAAGAGTAATAAAGTAGATTTGCAACCAGAGTTGGAAGACCTAGAGATGACCGTTCTGGTGCGGGTCGATCTTGTAGAGGGTCATCTCGGCTAGGCAGCGCAGGAGGTTGGCAATAATAGCTGGGCTAAGTGCCAGGGTATGACCTCTAGCCTAGGCTTCGGTCACCGGCATGTTTTCGACCAAACATTTATTAGACTTGGTACAACAAATAAATTTGTTATACCAATAGAAGAGGAAGGCTTCGCGTTCTTCCTCCCGCAAGTTCTCTTCTCATTGGCCGGCAAAGTGGAGATAAAGGGTGTTGTAGTTGAAGAAGTTTTTGTGTAGTTTCTGAACTTCTTCCTTTGAAGGTGCTTGGCCTTCTCTGCTCAGCGCTTCGAGGGCCCGTTTGTTGAAGAGCGCCTTCAAGTCAATGTTCGACGGATACCCAGAGAGGGCGGCGTCGACTGGGATTCCAATGGGGGACGTCCCTAAGATAGCGGTAACGTCGAGGATAGTGAGACCAACAGGGTCGAAAGGGATGACCATGGTGTTGGTGGCCGAGCACCAGAAGCTTGAGGCCGCTATGAGAAGCTCTTTGTCCATGGTAATTTCCACAGATGAAAGGTGAATGACGTCATAAATGCCAAGAGCTTTCCATTGTTCGTCGAAGATCCTTTCCATTCGTGTAACCCTGGCGGCCCATGTTGCAGTGGTCGAGGGCTAGGAGCCTTGGGGTTTTGCTAAATCCTACTTCGACCATTAAAACCCTTGCAGCAAGGGTTTTAGGCATTAGTCCTTGAAAATTTCGGTGATGGATGAAGGTACTGCATCTTTGAAAAGAGGGCCGAGGATCTGGTGAGTAGTGCTTATGTCGTTCTTAAAGCGCAGTGTCTTGATTGAGCATCGATCGACATTTTTCTCGTATTTTTCACATTCCTTAGAGAGCTTGGTGGTGAAGGAGGCCATTGATAAAGATTCAAGGGTTTTTCTGGGTTTGAAGGAAGAGCTTTTAGTTTTCTAGGAATTCGAAGGCAAGGGCGAGAGAATTTCAAAAGGTTTGGAGGAGTAAAGTTCTAATAAAGAAGAAAATGTGTATTTATAGGCGTTTTGGGTGGAATACTAATAGTTTGATTTTCAAAATAAAAAGGGCCAATCGGGTTAGTATGGATATTCGAGGAATCCAGATGAAAAGATCGAACATTTCGTGGTTCAAGGACACACGATGACGTGTGACGGCGGACTTGATGGAGAAGAGACGTTTCGGCAGCTGCACGATCTGAGAGTCATTATTAAAGGCTGCTAGGAATCGACACGTGTCCATTCGGTTAGGGCGTGAAATGATGGTTCATAAATGCGCATGGTTGGAGTTCTCGAGACGGTTTTCAGGGATATTAAAGGGCAGTTTCACTTCTTCAAGGTCGAAGTTCGGCCAGGAGTTCTAGCCAAAGACCTCAGAAGCGAGGGGGCAATGTTTGGGCCCAAAATATTGATCTAGGCCGAATTTGAAGGCTTCTAGAATTCTCGTCAGATTTTGGGTCATGGGCTGCCAGGTCAGGTCGGCTGAGTCCTATCAGGAAGTGGAGTCTTTCAAATAAGGATAAGGGAGTTGAGTCCTGATACAACCATGATGCTTGACCAGATGAGGATGCGGAGTCCTGAAGGTGAATGTGGCTTGGTAAAGGGCTTGATTCGGAGTCCTAGGTTGTTTAGGATTGGTCGAGTTCTGATTGGATTAGCTTTAAGGAGTCTTATTTCGAGAATGATTCTAACTCGGCTATGAAGAGTTTTGCCCCTATAAGATCATTCAAGCCCCTCGAATTCAACACACAAATCTGCCCTACGCAAACCCTTGCTCTACGCGAAACCTCTCAACAACCTTGAGATTTATATTTATTTTTTTGTCAACACATCTTCAGTTTGGATAAACAGCACTGTGAAGGCAACCGGTGAACATCTTCAGTTTGGATAAACAGCACTGTAGCCGTAAAACCATTCGACCGCGGAGCACCTTCAGTTTGGATAAACAGTACTGTGTCTAGGCGGACTGGTTACCTATCCAAGTCTCGGTCAAGAAGGATTTCCAAATCCTTATTGGCAAAGGTCATCTCATTAGCTTTCTCGGCGAAGTGAAGTGTTACGAATTACTGAGCTCGGCACATTGAACGCCGAATTGTTTTATGATTGGATACTCACAAGTTGGCTTTAGAGTTCGGCATTTTGACGGCCGAACCACATTCACCATCAAGACATATATCTGTTTTGAGTATCTGTGCCCCTATACTTTGGTGTCAATTCGGCGTGCTTATACTCTCACGAACATAATCATAGTGACCGAATTCGGTGCCGGCGATTTGTGAACTTCGCAGAACTAGTAGCCTTGTCTTCAGGCTCTAGAACCCAAAGGCCGAGAATTGTTCCTTCCTCGGTCGCAGTCGCAGGATTAAGAAGTCAGCAGCGTGACCAACGCAATATCAATAAGTTTTACTCACCGGCAGAGCTCGGCCGTCGAGTTGGGATGCCCCTCACACAACCGAAGGACGTAGTTAGCTCATTAGTTACTCGGCCTGCACGCCACGTAGGCTTGGTAGTTCTTAGGGTCAACAGAATGTTCCAGGAAGGTTTTGAGAAAAAATTACATGAAACGAGTGCATGCATTTTCGATAGTAATTTTTTACAGTCAAAGTTTCGCTTTCTGATTTCTTTGTTTTTATTCATTAATTCTTTGATCTATTTAATCCTAAAACTGCAACAAAAAAAAAGACTACATAATGAAAAAACGTGAGTGCAAAATCATTTTCTTTTTTGTCACATGTAGCAAGTACATTGTGTGAACAGATAAGACTTTGTAACTAGACAAGCTTCGGCATTTTACTTACTTAAAATGTGAAAATCATGAATTGAAAGCGAAATAAGAGAATTGATAAGGAATCAACAAATTAATTTGAAGAACGAGATTATTAATGATAATGTGGAACCCACTATTTTTTTTTAATTCCATACATGTTCGTAAATACTTAGGGAGTTATTAACTGAAATAATTTCAATACCCGTGTTTTAATAAATGCAAAGAAGTTCATATCAGAATAATTCTGAAACTCTTAACGTAAATAAACATGCCTTAATTCTGTTAGTTAAACTACCACGAATCGCCGGTTCACTCATTTTCCGGGCGCCGGCCGACTCGAGTTTTCAAGTAGAATCACGGCTCGTCAGCCAGACAACCGGAAGGTTCGGTTTCTCGTTATCTAAAACCGCTTCAACTAACCCTAAGCGGGTCACTCGGTTAAAAAAAACCAAAAACTAAATAATGGACAAAAAAACCGGTTGAGCACAACCCTAACCGGTCCATCCGGTCGCGTCGCCCACGGTTTTATAATCTCCTTCTAACCACCCTAACTCGGTTCCGTTTCCCTTCCTCTCTGTTTATCAGAAAGCATTCAAACCAGAAACATGTAAGCTCTCTCTGTCTCTCTCTCCTCCTCCTCTCTCACTCTAAATTTTAATTCAATTAATTAAATTTAGTGGATTATTTGAACCATTTGGATGCTGGGTTTGCTGGGTTTCCGTTAATTACTTGGTTTAATTCGAATTAAAGAAGAAAGTTCATGTCTTTGTTGTAATGGGGTTTGGCCTTTTTGCATAAACTAGTTAATTCTCTGAGGTTTTGGCCATGGCTTCTGGTCTGGTAATGGAGCCCGTGCCGGTAACTTCACAAAAACACGACCCGGCATGGAAACACTGTCAAATGTTTAAGATTGGGGAGAGGGTTCAGCTGAAGTGCATATATTGTAACAAACTGTTTAAGGGTGGAGGGATTCATAGGATTAAGGAACACCTTGCCGGTCAGAAGGGTAATGCGTCGACTTGTCTGAGAGTTCCGCCGGATGTTCGGGCTCAAATGCAGCAGAGTTTAGATGGGGTTGTGCTGAAGAAGAGGAATAGGCAGAAGCTTGATGAGGAGATTACTAACATTAATCCCTCACCTCATGGTGAGGCAGAACCGATTGCTGTTCAGAGTGATGTGAGTAATGGGGGTCAGTTGATTGGAGTTCCCGAGGCGCTTGAGCACAATTCGGGGTTGTTGGAGAATCAAGAAGGACTGACAAGTGGGATGAGTTTGGGGAGAAGGAAAAGGGGGAGAGGCAAAAGTTCTTTTGCAGGACATAGTGCTTTAGGTTCTCCAAAGGTGAACAATTTTGTTCACGAGGCAATTGGAAGGTTTTTGTATGATATTGGGGCGCCTCCAGATGCAGTGAACTCTGCGTATTTCCAACCGATGATTGATGCAATTGCTTCGGGTGGTTCAGGGGTTGTGCCTCCTACATACCATGATATTCGTAGTTGGATATTGAAGAATTCGGTTGAAGAAGTGAGGAACAGTATTGATAAACATAGGGAAACGTGGGGAAGAACGGGTTGTTCAGTCTTGGTCGATCAGTGGAACACAGAGTCAGGTCAGGTTTTGCTAAGTTTTTTGGTGTACTGTCCTGAAGGAACAGTTTTTTGGGAATCTGTTGATGCATCAGACATTATAAATTCCCCGGATGCCCTTTACGAATTGCTTAGGAGAGTGGTAGAGGAAGTTGGAGTAAAAGATGTGCTGCAAATGATTACTAGTAGTGAACAGCAATATATGGTTGCGGGGAGAAGGTTGACTGATACTTTCCCTACGCTATATTGGACTCCATGTGCAGCTCGGTGCTTAGATTTAATACTCGAAGATTTTGGTAATATTGAGTGGATAAATACGGTCATTGAACAAGCAAGATCCATTACAAAGTTTGTGTACAATCATAGTGCAGTGTTGAATATGGTCAGAAGGTCTACTTTTGGCAATGATATAGTAGAACCACGCGCCACTCGCTTTGCTACAAACTTTTCAACATTAAAACGACTGGTTGATCTAAAACACTGCTTACAGGTTATGGTTACTTCCCAGGAGTTGATGGACTCCCTATATTCAAAGGAACCGGGGGGACTGGAGATGTTGGACCTTATTGGTAATCAGTCATTTTGGTCCTCATGCATCTTGATTGTTCGTCTGACAGATCCTCTCTTGCGAGTTTTGAGAATGATTGGTAGTGAGAAGAGGCCTGCAATGGGATACGTGTATGCAGGAATGTATCGGGCAAAAGAAACAATTAAGAAAGAACTTGTTAAGAGGGAGGAGTACTTGGTATACTGGAATATCATAGATCAACGATGGGAACAGCTGTGGCATTCTCCTCTTCATGCTGCAGGCTTCTATCTTAACCCCAAAATATTTTACAGTATCGAAGGAGATATGCATAGTTATATTGTCTCGGGTACGTTTGATTGCATCGAGAGATTGGTTCCTGATACAAATGTCCAAGATAAAATCATCAAAGAGCTAAATGTGTACAAGAGTGCTGCTGGAGATTTTCGGAGGAAGATGGCAATTAGGGCTAGAGACACACTGCTTCCTGGTGAGGGACTAATCTTTTCGATTGTTTTGTTATTTCTAACTTCTGTGTCATGACTTAGCTAGCAATGCCATAAGTACTAGCACATGCGAATAAGCCATTCGATATGCATTCGTGCATGCTAAGTCAGATAAATGTTGTTGTTCCAATTCAAGTGGTATTTAGTAATTTATAAGCATTTTTATGTATTAGATCAATTCAACCCTTCGATTTTGTTTAATCCTGGTAAAGATGGAAGCTCTTTGATCTTTTGTGTGTATTTGGTGTAACTATGACGCCGAAATTACCTTTCTAGGAACAGAAATTCTGTTTTTCGTATTTGAACCTCTTTCTCACACTTGGCTAATTTTATCCACAATGTACTTCTCTTAGCTGAATGGTGGTCAACATATGGAGGAGGTTGCCCAAATTTGACACGCTTGGCAATCCGAATTCTCAGTCAAACTTGCAGTTCGATTAGCTGCAGGCGAAATGAGATTCCTTTTGGGAAAGCACACAACACAAGGAACTGCCTTGAGCGTCAACGTATCAGTGACCTCGTCTTTGTTCGTTATAACTTGCGACTGAAACAAATGTAAGCACAAAGCAATACTGTATGGAAGTAGGAATGGCTGTTTAAATATAATGGGGAGAAATTCCTTTCCTTTTGCTAATAATAATTTTTGTTTTCGCGCAGGGTTGGTAAGAACATCGGACAAGATGTTATGGATCCCATATCATTTGAAAACATTAGCATGACCGAAGACTGGGTTACTGGGAAGGACATGTGCTTAGATGACAATGGGAGTTCCGAATGGATGGAACTCGATTCAAACTCTGTAAGCACAATGCTTCTAGGGCCGTCAAATGATGATGCCGATGACTTGGGCTCTGGTAATTTTATACTCGGATGTGGATACATGCTAAAAACCAAGTTGAGCTTTGTTCTTAATCACATTGTACACTGATTAACCTTGGTCCATATATACAGGGTTTGACGATTATGAGATCTTTAGTAGAGTGAAAGACGGTGAAGAGGAAAATGTTGAAGACAACGTAGAAAATCGTTAGAGCCTTATCCACGAGTCGGTTATCGACATCAAGGACCCGTGGTTAGAATCCTTGCTTGTTCTTTGCAACCGAGCAGAGGAAGATGTAGTGAAGTAGATGTCCACAAAGGTAGTTTTCAATTTGGAGAGCAGTGCATTGTAGGTGATAATTAGAAGCAGATAGTTTGTAGCAATTAAAATGTTGTTAGAAAGATGTAATTTTCCATTTTAGTCCTCATCCAGTGACTTGTTAATCACAGATGAAATGTAAAAGTATTAGGAAATAGAGAGATGAAATTGTTCACTCTAATCTTGGGTAAATTTAAAAATTAGAGTAAAATATAGACTTGGTTTCTGAACTTGGACATTAGTTTATAATTCATCCTCGAATTTAAAATTCGTTAATTAGAGTTCTTAAATGTAACGACTTGGATTCTCTTTCCTCTCATCCCCTTGGAGTTCCTTGCGGCAAAGGACGGATCGCGGCTTCAAATCTACGGAGTACTCCGTGGTGACACTAGAGACAGTAATGCTATTCTTACCATATTAGTATACCACATTATGTGGCATCTGATGTGGCTGTCCACATCATCTAAATTAATCATAATTTAATTTAAATTAAAAACCATTTAATAAACTAATAATAAATAAAAATCTGAAATTAAATGGTAATTGTGGCATACGAGGAGTCTTCTCTCCTTCCTTCCTTCCCCGTTGCTTCTTCTCCTGTTTCTTCTTCCACGCCATTTTTTTGTTTCGGCCCAGATTGTTCTCCTATATTTGCTCTCTTGTGTTCTGATATTGCGATACAGCCTTCTCGTATCTGAAGGAGAAGCAAAACGAGCAATGAGTTTATACAGCTTTCTTGTGTTCTGATATTGCTCTCTCATCGACGCTCCCTATTTGGATTATTGGTAAGCATTTACCATTATTTTTCAATGAGTTTATATATATTTTAGTCTGATTTATTCTTCTTCTTTCTCTTGATCTCCATTGGACAATTTACCTAAACCTTTTTGTTCATAAAAAAATGACACCGGGGGTTGAAGAAGAACCAGAAAAATTGGAGGACACTAACCACGTGATGATTATTAGCAGCCCCATGTATGAAGGTAATTATTTTTATTATTTATTGGCATTCAGGTTCTACCTATCTGTTAATTTGATTCAAGAAATTGGAGTTTTAGTTTCATTTTTCTTTTATGAAAAGCTTGGAAAATTTGTATATACCATTTACTGGAGGTCTGGAATTCTGAGATTAATAGAGTAAACAGAACGGTTTGAATGAAGCCCACTCGATATAAATGTATATACCCCATGCATACAAACAAGCACATACATATTTTTAAATTTGTAAGCAATTGAGATTTCCTTTTTTTGTTTTTTTCTGCTACTCGGTCATATTGTCATCTTGTTGTGCATCTCTTTCAAAATCTTGGTATCTAATTATCTGATCTTTGTGTTCCATTGCCTGTGTTTAAATTCTTCTTTTCATTGAAATTTCTACTGCATAATAATTTTAAGCAAGTTACAATTTTTCTATGTCTTATGAGTTATTAGTCTATACCTATAGTATAATGCTCTATCTGTAGTTCTTATGGTTTTCTCTCTCTCTCTTTATTTAGGGTCAACAATATCCATACTGGAATGGAGGTTATAGTATGTACAATATGCATAGCTTTACTTCAAGAGGAAACGATGACCAAGAGCTCAACTAAGCAATGTAAGCAAAAATGAAAGCAATTTCTTTATGCAGTTTGAGTTTTTGTGGTTTTGAATCCTATTGCTTCTAAACATAGACTTCAATGCATATCAAATATTTTGTAACAGCAGCCAATATGCAGACGTGTTGCTCTTCTAATTCTTGTTGTACTGAAAGCGGAGTTTAATCAAATTCTTAAAAGGAGCAGATGTTTAATCAACAAAATTGAAAAACGAAATGCCTATATCAAAACACCGCTTTCTAAAGCTATAAACCAGAAACCAATTTCTTCCAAGATTCAATCTTGCAATCCTGCATCAACGCTTATAGCTCAAGAAGAATGCAGAGGAAGTTAAGCACAAGTATTCATAATCTGATCATGAAAATGTTTCTACTTTTTATTTACATTTACAAGTTGTAGAACAATATTGATTGACCTGGTAAATCTACTGTATACAAATAATGTCAAAAAAATTGAAGCAAAATCCAAACCAGAAAAAAAGTACAAAAAATCTTAGAACCAGAATGTTCGTCATCTAACTGCAGAAGCAACAGTATGAGCCCACCATTTAAGATTGTCTTTCATGTCAATTTCATTCTCCAATTCAGGAAACCTCCAATTCATCAATGGCTTCTCTATCTTCCTCTTCTCCCTGACCTCCCAAGCTTCAGAAAGGTACGGCCTTGTAATTGTAGACTTATCAAAACTCTCATCTCTGCTATCATCCTTCTTTCCCAATCTTTGCAGCCCAGGAATGATTCTCTCCAAGAACCCTTCTGGCAACACACCCTCCAAATCAAAGTCGTCAACTCTGAGGACCTGCTTTATTTTCGCATCAACCAACGACTTCAACTCCGTGGTGATATTATGTTTGCCCATATCAGTAAGTAAATAACACCTTAAAAAAGTTTCTCGAAACAGAAAAGAAGCAATGCTTTACCTGACTAGTGCATTGTAACGACATAATTTGCTGCTTTTGTAAATTTTCGTGCCAATGGAAAATTGGATTGCATTAGTATCAAGAGGTGCAGTAGCATCAGAACTAAAGGTAGCACAGGGTCACTTGAAAACTACAGAGGAATGATACTCAGAAAATTATACACTCCTCATTTGTATGAAATTGTCAATGCTTTCTTGCTAAAACTCCAACGATGTCATACTCACTACTATTCACATACATTCCCAAATTAATAAGTAATCAAATTATAAATTGCTACAGTCTAAAGCAGTACATCGTTTCCGCAACTTCCAATTATCAATGGTAACATTTCACTAGCATATAATATTGGAAAGCTAGGCCAATTACAATAATCAGATATTTTAAAAAATAAAATTAAAAATTTTGAACCAAACAATAAGAACACTTCATAGTGCCGACCCTGTCAAGCGCAAGAATTCTAACATCGGGTGGGTATATACACTAAATTTCTTCATATGAAACCTACATTTGGATGCAGAGGATACCTTATGTGTTCGAATCTGGTTAAGCGATTCTTTAAGTGAATCTTCCATTTGCCCCAACTGTTCTACACTGTTGATCTTATCAGGGCTAGTCCAGCAGCTGCAGAATTCAAGATTGGTAAAGCATTTGTTTAGGGGGGCATAGACCATAGTAAAATTTCACTGGAACATAAATTAATGAAACGTAAAATATGGCTCTCCAACCCAAATTTTCAGGTATTCACCTTAGTCCCATTTTTATTTCGGAAAGTTGGGTTTGCAATAAGCTAGACTGGTTACTCAGGTCCTGTAGAAAAGAGAGAGAGAGAGAGGAATATAAAAAGCATGCAACAATGAAAAGTTAAGACCAAGAGACTCGAATGGTGAAATATCACACTGGAAATATGGGTTTGCATTCTTACCTCAATCGTTTGAGAACTGAAACAAAAAGAAAAGAAAAACATATTAATTGTAATTCCATGACTTCTGATAAAATTTTAACCCCGTGTGTTAGCTTGTGTACCAATCATTTCTTCATCACAATCTATCCAGCCACACATAGTTCAATGTCCTAACTCGCACAATTCAGCAACCAATTTAAAGCTTTAAACAAATATTAGCAGGATATGAACATGCCACCCGAAAGTTTGCAAATTTATCAACGCTGAATGAAGTCGAAGGGGCCCGTAGCGATGGAGGAGTGCTCGTATTGGAGCTCAACTTGTCGTTCATGGACCTGGTGTACCTGGTTGGAATCGGTAAAAACTCTGGCTTTGATGGGGTTTCTGGGTTTTCTTCGATTTCATGATCTGGGTGTTCTTCGAAATTTGATGGGTTCGATGAAACCGGTTGTTTCTTGAAGATCCGGATCTCGAACCAGAAAGAATCGTATAGCTCCATTACTTCGTCAGCTTCCATCAATGGTGTGGCTGCTGAAAAAAATTTGGGCTGAAACAAAAAAATGGCGTGAAAGAATCGTAAACCCTAAACCCTATTATTAGTTTATTAAATAGTTTTTAATTTAAATTAAATTATGATTAATTTAGATGATGTGGACAGCCACATCAGATGCCACATAATGTGGTAAGAATAACATTACTGATTTAATTTTGGAAACTTTAACGAAAAGCTTCCTGTATTGTTCACTTTAACGAAAAACCACATTTTTACACTAAAAAGTCAATCCTGTTACTATTCACTTTACCCTTTATTTTGTCATTTTCGTTAAAACTCAAAGTTTTCAAGCCCTTTTAATTAGTTTTCCTTTTAATTTTTTAGGTTCATTAATCTAATTGTTTTGCTAATAGGATAAATAAATCCTAATCAGAATGGTTGTCCTACATCATGATACTGTCAAAATTATTTAGCTATGTTCAACGTCTAATACACCAGTGCATTATAGAACTTTTGAAAAAGACGTCTTTTTGAACTTAAAAATATTGAATATTGCAGCTGCCTTATGGTGTTTAGAGAAAATGATAATAAATCTTGTTTGAATTACAAATAAAATTTTAGCAATGGTCTCTTAATTTTAACCCAATTGGAGCAATGGTCCTCAACTAAAAATTTATGACCATTAGTCATTAACTCATCAAAACGTGCAGCTATGGTCATTTTTGTTAACTCCGTTAAAATTTATGTCAAAATGAGTCACATGCCAAGTACGCGAGACTGAATCAAGGGGCAAAATGGGAAACTAAATAAAAATATTGTACAAAATGGTCTCTTGGAGAAATGATTCTTCCAACATTACTCGTTTTGATGGAAGTTCCGACGGAGTTGACGAAAAAGACCATAGATGCACGCTTTGAGGAGTTAAATGGACTAATAATCATGAATTTTTAGTTAATGGATCATTGCTTCAATTAGGTTTAGTTAAAGTTGAAGGACTATAAATTAAAATTTCATTGCAAAGATTTTAATTTAAAAAAAAAAAGAACTTTACTGCCCTTCATTATTCACATTGCAATCGTACTTTACGCTACAATAAACCACAATTAGTTTCGGCGACCTACGACGAGAAATAAACCAGTTTACTTTTCACTTATAACGCGACGCGCCTCCCTGCTTACTTGTAACGCGACGCGCCTCCCCACTCATATAAATGCCTATTTTTTTTTTATGAAGATAGAGATAAATTAGATACGAATATAAATGTTTACATCCTGAGCAAGAATGTTAAACAAAAATTCTGGGCCAATACAATCCCATACAAACTCTTGACCCTCATTGAATACGAACTTAGCTACCTAGTGAGCAGCATGGTTGCTCTCCCTAGACACGAACGCAAACGTAACAGACGTTAAACTACGCGCTAGAATCTCAATATCACCAAGTATGTATTCAAGGCTAAAGTCAAAAGGCACTTCCTTCCTGAGCATCTGAATGATCATTTTGGCATTAGATTCGATAATAACTTTATCTAATCCAAAATTAATGCAAGCCTGGATAGCATTATGAATCGCACATGCTGCAGCCACTGCAGCAGAATGACAAAGACCAGTGCCCGACCCACCAGCAGCTTGGAATAGCCTGGCAAAATCACGGCAAACCCATCCCACACCCATGGGAAGAGAGTTCTTGCACCATGCCACGTCAGTATTAACCTTGATGAACCCGTACTCCGGCTTCAGCCATTGTGCTTCCCCTTGGTCCATAGCCGTTGTCTTCAACTTGCCCATTGTGCAGTCACCCACAAACCCCCTAGACGTGGCATTTCTGAATTCAGAGATGCTCATCCTCCAAACGTCCAACACCTCCAAGGGATTCCTATGCACACTTTTGAACACAATCTCGTTCCTATTTTTCCATAGTCTCCAAAGGCCAAAGGCAAACTCCTGCATAATCTCATCAACATTATCCCGCAAACTCCTGCATAATCTCATTAACATTATCCCTCCCCTTGACCTTATTACAGAATTTCTCCCAGCTTGCTAAAAAATCAGCACCTGCCAAGTCATGGGAATTCAATTGCAGCGGAGAGCAGAACCAAAACAGGTGGCTTGGATCGCATCGGAAAAATAGATGGTTTTCCGACTCATCCACCGTGCTACACACCCCACAGACATTATCAACCCTCATGTGTCGTCTATGCAAATTACCTCTAACAGCCAACACATTATTGCAACAGCGCTAAATGAAGAGTTTAATTTTGTTAGGTACCTTTAACTTCCAAATAAGATTCCAAACCTGATTGTTCTTCTGTTTCTCGCTGGAAGAGCCTCGCCCTTTCCTCCCCAAGGCACCGTTCTCCATTGGACTCATAGCAACCCCATACCCGGACCTAACCGAGTAATCCCCGTTCACAGCATGATGCCACACCAGTCGATCACGGCAGCCAGTCCTCCTTAAAGGAATACTTAAGATCGGAGCCACATCGTCCCGATTAAAACCCATCGAAATTAAGTCAACCTTCCAAGATTTAGTGTCCGAGTCAATTAAATCACTCACCATAGCTCCTTGCAAGTTCGCCAGTGGTCTTACTTTGAACGTGGTCGGTTTAGGGAACCAATGGTCCTCCCTAATGTTGATGCAGGTGCCATTACCCACCCGCCATCTCAAGCCATGCAGAAGCACCTTGCGAGTTTCAAAAATACCTTTCCAGCCCCATTATGTGTTTCTCCCCCTACACGCATCCATAAGGTTTTTCCCTGGAAAGTATTTGTCCCTCAAAACAGTTGCAAGCAAAAACAAGGGATTCTAGGTCAGACGCAACCCAATCTTGGCATGGAACGCCAAATTAAAACATTGAATGTCTTTGAAGCCCAAGCCTCCGAACCGTTTTTGCTTCATTAACCGGTCTCAAGAGATCCAATGGACCCCATTCCGCTGCTCATTGCCTCTCCACCAGAAGTTTCGAATAGCTTTCTCTATGTCTCTGCACACCCCAATGGGTAACTTGAAGCAGCTCATAGCGTAATTCGGCATAGCCATGACCATCGCCTTTACAAGGACTTCCTTCCTCGCTTGGGACAGAAATTGCTCGGCCCAACCCGCCATTCGAGTCTCAAGCTTATCCCGAACCTCCTCAAAGACAACTTTTTTGGAGTGTCCAAAATCGGCCTGCAACCCAAGGTACTTCCCGAACCCCTCCTTACATTGAATTCCCAAGGTATTCCCGATTTTCTCTCTAGTTCGGTTCAAGGTCTTCAATCCGAAGAAGATCGGACTTTTAGACAGATTGATTTCCTGACCAGATCCCTGAGCATAAGTCTTCAGCACATCCATAATCCCTTATGCCTCCTCCACCGTAGCATTACCAAACAACACAGAGTCGTCCGCAAAAAACATATGGGTTATTAGAATCCCGTAAGGCGTCACCCTAAACCCATTAAGAGCACCCTGCTCCAACCCATTTCTTATCAACATGGACAGCCCTTCAGTGCATAGAAGGAAAAGGTAGGGAGATAAAGGGTTTCCTTGCCTCAACCTTCTCTCCGGTAAGATGTACCCAGTCGGGGTTCCGTTGACAAGAATACTGAAGGAAGCAGTGGAGATGCATTCCTTAATCCATCTACAAAACAGCGGCGCAAAACCCATTTTTGCCATCATAGTTAGGAGGAACTCCCATTCCACGCAATCGTACGTTTTAGCTATATCCAGTTTTATTGCCATGCCCGCCTGGTCCTATTTTTTTTGATGAAGCAGAGAATGTAGGATCTTATGCACCACCATTATGTTGTCTTGAATTTGCTTCCCAGCGACAAAAGCAGATTGATTGTTGCTGATCACCTTTGGCATCACCATCTTTAATCTGTTGGTAAGGACCTTGGCGAGGACATTGTAGATTACATTACAAAGCGCAATTGGCCGGTATTGCGTCATGTTCTTCGGGCATTTTACTTTAAGGATGAACACCAAGTTGGTATGATTAAGTTTCTACAGAAGCGTTCTGGAGTGCCAAAAGGCTTTGACGATTTTCACCACATCCTTCCCCACTGTATCCCAATGGTCCTGATAAAAATAACCAGAAAACCCGTCAGGCCCTGAGGCTCTCGTCGGCGGGATTTGAAAGGCTGCCTCTCTAATTTTGCCCTCTGACACTGGTGCCGTCAAAGCAAGGTTATCCTTGAGAGACACCCGGGTCTCCAAACAGTTACCAATCACATCAATTTGACTAGGCTTACTAGTCTGAAATAACTCAGAGAAATAGGAAGTCGCGATCAAACTAATCTCGGCCTCACTCTCATGCCACACCCCATTCAGGTCCTCTAAACCGCGAATTTGGTTAGATCTACGCCTTTTCAGCGTTTGCGCATGGAAGAACTTAGTATTCTTATCCCCCTCTTTAAGCCATTGAGTCCTGGACTTCACTCTCCAGTAAGTCTCCTCATTTTTGTGGGTAGCCTTGAGCTTCATCTCCTTTAGTTTAACTTTCTCCGTAGCGAAACCGTTTGATTTATAAGTCGCTCTGATATCATCTTTCAGCTGTTCAATGGCTTTCTTGGAGTTCCTGCCTCTCCCTCTATACCACTCTTTTAGGCTTCTCCTAAGCGTTTTCTTTTTTTCACAAAAATGAAAGGCATGTGAACCACCGAGCTTATCTCTCCAGTCCCGGCATTCCTCCGTCTTGCTCCAGCGAGCATCATAAGTAAATTTTCTGCCCATCCACGCCTTCACTTTCTCTATGGACAAAAAAAGCAGAGCATGGTCGGACACTTCCAAAACCACGTGCCTGATTTTGGAGTCGGGGTAAAGATCATACCACCCTATAGTTGCCAGACCTCGATTGAGACGTTGTTGAATTGGCCTAGCCTCTTGGTTGTTTCGCCATGTAAATGGGTAGCCTTCATAGCCCAGTCTATGAGCTCATTCCGAGCCACAAACTCTCTGAAATCACGCATGCTAGACGCCATCCTATAGTTGCCACCTTCTTTTTCTTCATTACTTCGGATATCATTGAAGTCCCCTATGAGGAGACTTCTGTCCCTATCTTTTTCAATTCGTTTGCTCAAGCATATCCACTGGTCCCTCCGTTTTTTCTCATCGGTACTGGCATAAATAGCAAACAAACGCCAGTGACATTTTTTGTTCTCATCCTTAAGCTTAATTTCAATCACAAAGTCCTCAGACTTCACCACAATTACCTGAGATGCGTCTCTCCAAAACACACAGAGCCCTTCATCAATGCCTCTTGGTTCCACTGCATGCATATGCTCCAAACCCAGTCTCTTTTTGAGATACCCATAGCGACTACTTTTGTTCTTTGTTTCCAATATGATCACTATGCCAGGGGTGTGGAGCCGATTCTGCTCCAGTAGATTGTCAACTGTCAGGTCACCCCTGATACCCTGACAGTTCTACGTGATTAGCTTAATGGAGACTTGGGAGACCCCTTGCGGCTGGTCTCATCCGCCTAAAAAAATAAGCACTTCCTTGGCTTGATGTTTTTAGGTTCCACATATTGAGTAGGCTTAGTATACTCCACCTCTTGATACGATCGCTTTTTCCCTTTGTGCTCATTCATCACAGCCTCGATGATAGGTACTAATTCGAAGGGGTCATTATCCATTGCATTGCCATCCTTTACATCTGCCACTCCGCTCTCTTGGCCAGCTGCATTATTCCCCCTACCGATCATCCCACGGTCAATACCCTTAGCACCGAGTGGCACAAGTTTTAAATCAAAGCCTTGACCGGATCCTGGGGACATACTCATCGCATTTACCCTTCCTTCCTGCTCCTGAAGTTCAAGAAGGACAACATGCTCTGCCCTAGCAGCCACCACGCCCCCCGGTCCAATTAACCCTACATCAAAAGCCAATTCTCTGGCAATCTTAGCATCATCCTCTTCCAAACGTTGACGCCGGACTTTTTCAGCGACCTTAGTGTCCCCGTACCCATATTTACTCGAAGACCAGCGGGGCTAACTCGACGAGGTTGCAGTGTCGATGACTTCATCTTCCACTTTCGTAGTACATTCACTCCCACTCATATATCTACTAGCTGCGTGCATTGTATGATTCCCCATACCTGACGCCGTCGAGGATCGACCGTATTGTCTTCCCCCATCTAGCTCATTACTCTTGCTCTTCCTTCCAGCGCTCCGAGCTCCTCCGCCCACCACTGGACCCCATAGATACCCTATTCCGAGAGCCAGCCACCAAAAGGTTACCACGCAGGTCTGTCACTGCATCCAGGCCTCGGAACGCAAATGCCTCTTCCTTATCTCCGAGGTTTTCCTCATCTCCTATTCTGTCTGCCTGGTGGTCTTTACAGACTCTAGTTGGATGTCCTAACTGCCCATAAATTAGGCAGTAATTTGGTGGCGATTCGTATTTGAACTCAACCCAGATCTTACCATTATCCAGAAATTTCACAAACGTCCCTCGCATAAGGGGATCACGAACATTGAATCTGATTTTCACTCGGAGGAATCTACCAATACAGTCACGACTTCCCGTTTTGTCCACTATTCGAACCGTGCCAATCAGCCCACTGATGGATTCGGCAACCGCCTGTTATGCTGAGCACCAGAACATTATGCAATTGGACCTAGAAGACACCCAAGGAGAGTGAAGCCCATCTATTAAGCTCTTTCTCCGTTCGGTCCGCCACCATCACAAGATCGTTTTTGAAAGTCTAAGGCTGGTCCGCTTCAACCACCATTTGCAGATCTCGTAGTCCCGCAAAGCAAGCCAGGAATCTACGTTCTCCAATGTCTCTAATAGAGACCCCCTCGCAACTTCACCAGAGCGACATAAACCGATCGATAAACACTTCTCCGTTCATATCCTTGGAAGTGAGTACTTCTGCAATCATGGTGTACTGAAACCCCAAAAGAGCACATTCGACATCCTTCCTTTCGATGCTTAGGCACCCCGGTTTTTTCTCAGATAGTCTCAGGTTAGAACCAAATCGTGAACCCAGATCCTCCATATCTTTCCTTTCACTGTCCCCCGCCATGGCCGAGCGGGAAAACCACTTCACACTAGAGACCTCTTACCCCCCCAGGTGGACTCCCACAAGTTCGCCCTTCACAGAAACCCCAGATTTACTCTCAGATCCTCCTTCCTAGCAGGCCACCCAAGCCTACCCTCAAGCCCCACCAGATCCAAACCTTCCCTGCTACAACAGGCCCACACCTGTTAAGCACCGACCGCCTACTCACTCAGCCGATCCAAGCTACCCGCGAACACCGAGCAGAGAGCACCGAGACCCACTTTACAAGAACCGCGGTGGTGAACCCGACCCATCAGATCTCAACCACCGGAGAGGAAGCAGACCACGCTATCGCATAACACCACTACCCCCTCATTTTGAGGAACTGTACGGTTGGAATTTGCATTGCATCATGTATACAAGACAAATTTCTGCATATTCCATCTTTCATATAAATGCCTATTGCCTTGTCCCGATTGTGACATCGGTGCACCAACAACGAACGAGCCATTCTCTTTCTCTGCAACTTCAAACCCTTCTCCGTCTTAAAACTCACTCAAAACCTCCGCCAACTACGCCGGTTACTTCCTCCTTATCACACTTGCTGCGTCGGTTAGAGTATCACATTTGTTGAGTTCTTGACACCTGACAAAAAGGCGGGTGGTCAGGTTACCTGCAAGAAACTATAATCCAAAAAATGATGGTTCAAGGATCCCTTTCTTTATTAATTAGAAGAAGCAGCAGATAGTTTGTAGCAATTTAAATCTTGTTAGAAAGATTGATATGTTCCAGTCCGGTGACCTGGTTTTCACAACAGATGAAATGTAAAAGTATTCAGAAATAAAAAGACGAATTTGTATACTTTTATCTTGGGTAAATGTTTAATTAGTATTAGACTGGTTTTGTATGTTCTAATGTTTCATGAAATTAAGTGCGCTCATATTTTTTTATGTTCTATTTTATTTTATTTATTTACTTTTGGCTTTTTAGCCAAAATGATCCCTAAGATTTGCATAATTTCTCACTTTGGTCCCTGAAATTTGAAATCAATAGAAGTAGTCCCTGAGTTTGTCCACTATCAATCATTTTGGTCATTTCAATAAAAATCTCCATTAAATAAGGCTAAAATGATAAATATACCCTTAATTTTTGTCAAATCATTTGGCCCATTGTTTATTAAATTAAGGGTTATTTGGTCATTTTGATCCTTATTTAGTATAATTTTTCATGGAAGGACATAAATGATTGATGATGAACAAACTCAAGGACCACTTTTATTGATTTCAAATATCAGGGACCAAAGTGATGAGTTATGCAAATCTCATGAACTATTTGGGCTAAAAAGCCTATACTTTTATATATCACTTAAATTGAGGGAAGTGACAATCTAACACAACCTCGAATGAGAATCGAATACATAACCACGTCATTGACGTCGCGTAAGATATAATCAACAAGGTGTGTCACAAAAATCAAGTTTACATCAACACAGAAATACTAACATAACTATAATCATACAAAAGAAAAACGAACAGGCAAAATACAAAAGGGAAAGAGAGAGGATTGTCACTCTGTATCGGAAAAACTTGAATAAAACTCTCACACTTCTCGATATATATCAAGGGAATTAGATTTCCAACTTTTATTCCCTAACAAATCAAATGAATTTGAATTTGGATGATGAATTCGGATTCTTGTGTTCTCAAAATATGTTCCAAATTATATATTTTTATTTTTGTATATCACTATATTGTTTTTATTGCTGTATCTATCGCATAACGTATCCAACATTTTAGAGATTTTTCGTATCGCCGTGTTATGTCGATACATATTGCCGTATCTGTATCTTCATAGGAATGCACATAATCCTCAAAACTCACCACCCGTTCCACCGCCATCGCTACCACCCTTCTTCCCATCATAAGCCCCGGGAGACGCCACTGCGTCAGGCAGCGCCGCCTCACCTTCCAAGTACCTCACCACCTGCCTCATTGTGGGCCTTGCCCTGGGGGAATTATTTGAACACATCAGCCTTAGCTTCAGCACCACCACAGCCTCCAGATCATCAAACTCACCCCTCAATCTTTAGCTTCAGCACCACCACAGCCTCCAGATCATCAAACTCACCCCTCAATCTGTGGTCCACAACTTCAAGAATTAAACCGGCCATCCACTTCTCCCAAACCCAATCAACCAAAATCAGCTCATCCGGCTGGGCTTTTGGTTCAATGGGTCTCCTTCCACACACCAGCTCCAGCAGGAGAGCACCAAGAGCAAACACATCCGAGCTCGGAGTCGGTTTTCCGGTTCGAGTCAACTCGGGAGCGAGGTAACCCAATGTCCCAACAACCCTAGTTGTTGTAGGGTTTGCTCCATGCTAATACAATTTAGCAAGATCGAAATCTCCAAGCCTTCCATTCATCTCAGAATCCAAAAGCACGTTTCCTGCTTTTATGTCCCTATGAATCACAGTCTGCTCCCAACCTTTGTGCAAATACAATAAGCCAGAAGCTACATTTTGAGCTATCTTGAACCTGTGTTCCCAGCTCAAAATTGCTTTTGGCTTCTCAAATAAATATTTATCCAAGCTCCCATTAGGCATAAAATCATACACAAGCAACAAATTTCCGCACCGCCGACACCACCCCAACAACTGCACTAAATTCCTGTGCCTGAGACGGCCAATAGTGGCGATTTTCGACACGAATTCCTGCAGATCCAGCCTCGACTCGTTGGAAATTCGCTTAATTGCCACTTGGGTTTCTGAATTCAGCAATGTCCCTTTGTAAACCTTACCAAATCCACCAAACCCGATCACCTCTTTATCCGTGAACCCTCTGGTGGCCTGCTTCAGGTCGTTGTACCTGAATTTATGAGGCCCAATGTCGAGCTCCCACGGCTCGATCACCTCGGCGTTCTTGATCCTGTGAACAATGTAGAAGCCCAATCCGGCGGCCAAGATAAAGAAAACAAGAACAGAACGATAAACGCCAACGATCAACGCTGATGAATGCTTCTTTTCCCGGCCGGGAAGTTTAGGCAGAGCTTCTAAATCCAGATATTTGGCTTCTCCGTTCATCTTAAAGCTCCAACCGGAGACGCACTGGGAGCTGGCGAGCAACCCGGTCGAAGCAGAGAACCCAACGTACATAAAATCTTCCAAAATTGGAGAAAGATCGACATCGAATGTTAAAATCGGGAATCTGGGTTTGATCGAATCGGGTGAAAGCATGACAGTGACATGATTTTTCACCGAATCGTAATCAACCAAGGCAACCCACTCTTGAGATTGAGGTTCTCTTTCGTCGAATATCCACCGCTGAAAAACACGACCGGGGTCGATTTGTTGAAAGCCAGGGTGTTGATATCGATTCCGACATGGTTGTCGTTGATGTCCCTGAATTCGAAGTCCTGGACTATGTCGAATTCTCCGGCAAAGATGTGGTTGGCGAAGTTGCCGACGACGGTGGCGTTGAGGATGCCGAGGTACTGGCTGGGTTGGGATCCCGGGAGCGATTTCCACGGCGAGATTATGAAGGCAAGGCTGTGGCCGCCGAGCTTTGGGTACTCAGTGTTAAAACCAGAAAAAACTTCAAGCAAATGAGCAACAGATAGTTTGACGCACACTTGTTTTCAGGAAGGATTTTCTCTTATTGAATTCAAAGATAACAATGGCCTTTTAAAGCCTTACAAAGTAACTGAAGATAAACGCAACAACCCACGATTTTACAGCTCATAGGATCGTGGTATTTGACTAAGCTTGAAACTAAACGTGCAACAAATCTGTTCCTTAAAAACAGGAATTATTAACGGCTACGTAAACAACTACGTAAGTAGCCCTAGAAACAAGGAAACCTAAACCCTAGCTGCGAGCAATCCCTAGCTTTAACATCCTCCCTTAAACTGAATACTAAAGTTATTCAGTTTATTGCTGGATAAGAACAAACGCCCAGCAAACTTTGCAACTTTACGAACGCATCAAGCTTCAAGGGCTTTGTAAAAATATCTGCGACTTGCTCCTGGGTTGAACAATGAACTAATTCCACAGTTCCTTCCTTTGTGAGATCACGAAGGAAATGAAAACGAACATCAATGTGTTTGCTACGACCATGCAAGATGGGATTCTTTGAGAGTTTGATGGCTGATACGTTGTCACAAAATAACACCGTAGATTTGCATTGATCTTGACCTAGTTCTTTTAAAATTCTTCTTAACCAGATAGCTTGACAAGCACTGGACATTGTTGCAATGAACTCGGCCTCAGTGGTGGAAAGAGTGACCACCGGCTGTTTCTTCGAAGACCAGGACACAGCTCCTGAACTCATCAGAAACACATACCCCGAAGTGCTTTTCCTGTCATCCTGATCACCTGCATAATCACTATCCTTGTATCCCAGAAGCTCCTGACTTCTTTCCTTCTGATAAAACACCCCAAAGCTAATAGTTTCTTTCACATACCTCAATACCCTTTTTGCTGCTTGTAAGTGCATTTCAGTAGGCCGCTCAATTTACCTACTGATCAAGCTCATTATGTATGTCATATCCGGGCGTGTAGCAGTCAGACACATAAGACTCCCTACAATTTGTTTGTAAAGAGTGCTGTCTGCCCTAACTCCACCTTCATCCTTCATAAGTTTGAATCCAGGGACTACTGGATTATTCACTGGATTGCACTGGTCTATTTTGAACCTGTCGAGCACTTCCTGCGCATATTTCCTTTGTCCAATGAATATACCATCTGACCTCTGCGACACCTCAATGCCAAGGAAGTACTTCATCTTACCAAGATCGGTCATATCAAATTCTAACATCATAGACCGTTTGAAAACTTTGAACATAACTTCATCATTTCCAGTAAATATGAGATCATCAACATAAAGGCAAACAATCAAAATTTTACCTCCCTCCGCTGTTTTAATGAACAATGTGTGTTCATGTGGACACTTCTTGAATCCTTTGTTGGCAAAATAAGTCTCTATACTGCTGTACCAAGCTCGTGAAGCCTGTTTAAGCCCGTACAAGGCTTTCTTAAGCCGGTACACTTTGTGTTCTTGTCCTGTTTTCTCATAACCAGGTGGTTGAGCGACAAAGACTTCTTCATTAATTTCTCCATGTAAAAAGGTAGACTTGACATCTAGTTGAAAGATATTCCATCCCTTTTGAGCAGCCAACGAAATCACAACTCGAATTGTGTCTAGTCTAGCCACTGGTGCAAAAACCTCAGCATAGTCTATCCCATACTTTTGACAGTACCCTTTTGCAACGAGTCGCGCCTTGTATTTATCTACTTCTCATTTCTCATTGAGTTTTGTCTTGTAAACCCATTTCACCCCAATAACTTTGCTGCCAATTGGTAACTTTGTGAGTTCCTACGTATCATTTCTTTCTATTGCCTCGATCTCTAAGTTCATGGCTGCCCTCCATTTCTCATTTTTTACTGCATCTTCATAGAATATTGGATCACTGTCAATGAACAAAGCCAAGTAGGCCAAGTCTTCGCCCTCAGAAAGACCTTGCCCACTTTCATAATCTTCCATCCATGCTGGTGGTCTTCGTGTCCGTGCCTCATGGGGTGATTCTTCTTGAACACCATGATCAGGTTCACCCTGATCAGGTTCTTCACTGCCCTCAATTTCTTTAGTGCTACTGTCTTCCGATTCATCCTTGTTCTCATTGCCTTCATTTTCTTCAAGGCTACTGTTTTCACCAACTTTTGTCTCCGTCTCTTCATCTGTTTCCCATTCAAGGTCAGCCACAATGGCTTCCTTATAGCAAGCTTCCCAATCCCAATATTGATCTTCTTCAAAAACAACGTCTCGACTCACAATTATTTTTTTTGAAATTGGATCAAATAATCTGTAAGCTTTTGACTCGTCACTTACCCTAAAGAATATACATTTCAGACTCTTATTGTCAAGCTTTATTCTTCTGTTGTCGGGCACATGAACATGTGAGATACATCCAAAGATTTTGAAATAATTCACTGATGGTTTGACTCCACTCCATGCTTCTTCTGGTGTCTTGCTTCTCACGGCAAGTGTGGGACTTCTGTTGAGAACATGTACTGTCCAATTAACAGCTTCAAGCCAAAATATCTTTGGAATGTGCTTTCCAGAGAGCATGCTATGAATCATGTTCATAATCGTTCGGTTCTTCCTCTCAGCAACTCCGTTTTGCTGAGGAGTATAAGCAGCTGTTAGTTGTCTTCGAATTCCATGCGCATCATAAAAATTTGTAAATTCTTGTGATGTGAATTCCCCTCATCGATCAGTGTGAAGTGCCCTTATGTATGCTCCGGTTTCATTTTCAACCCTAGCTTTGTAATTCTTAAAGACAACAAAAGCTTCAGACTTTTCCATCAAGAAATATACCCAAGTCTTTCGACTAAAGTCATCTATGAAAGTGATGAGATAGCGTTTCTTGCTGTTTGATATCGGATTTATTGGCCCGCAGATGTCAGAATGTACTAACTGAAGGATTCCAGATGCTCTCTATGCACTTTCCTTTGGGAATACTTCTCTTCGTTGCTTCCCCACCAAGCAATCCTCACAGACTTTAAAGGGAGCCTTGAACGGTGGCATAACCTCCACCATCTTCTTTTGTTGAAGAACTTTGAGACCGCTCCAGCTTAAATGCCCATATCGACAGTGCCATAGTTGAGATTGGTCTGTGATAAGGGAGACAAAACACCTTTGTTCCTCTGACTAACATCGAGCAATGAGAATGAACATCCTGTTGTGTGACATGGTAGTTTCAATAATCAAACCCCTCTGAGGATGAAAGATCTTGCAGGTTTCATGTTGCATGAGAACTGCAAAACTCTTCTCTTGAAGTTGCCCAATGCTTAGAAGGTTGTTCCTCAATTTTGGCACGTAAAACACCTCAGTGATCACGTGCATGATTCCATCTATCTCCATTCGAATGCTGCCATTTCCTTGTACTTCCATGCTTGCATCATTTTCCAATTTTACTGAGTTCTTGTAATCTTCATTAAGGTCACAAAAGAACTCTTTCTTGCCACACATATGGTTGCTGCACCCTGAATCCAGGAACCAAACACAGTCACTTCGAGCTTTGTTGTCATCCACATATGCCATGAGGAGCATTTCTTCACTTGTTTCGACAAAGTTTGCCTGTTTTTCCTTTTTAGAGCACTCCCATTGAAAATGGCCAAGCCCATGACAGTTGTAGCACTCAACCGTGGATTTATCATACCCAGACCGGCCTCGTCCTCTTCCTATTCCTCAATAAAAACCACGCCCTCCACGTCGTCCTCTTGGCTGAGCTCCATTTGTGACTTGCAGTGCTTGTTCGTCCATGGTATGCCTACTCATTCGTTGTTCATGGACTAGCAAGCTGCTTTGAAGTTCGTCGATGGACAGAATGTCAATATCATTTGACTCATCTATGGAGCACACAACATAATCAAACTTAGGAGTCATGGATCTTAAAATTTTCTCGATGACCACCACATCACCCATCTGTTCGCCGTGAATTCTCATCTTGTTGGCAATAGTGAGAGTTCTTGCAAAATAATCATTCACCGTCTCTCCCGTCTTCATGTGAAACACCTCAAACTCTTTGTGAAGAGCTTGCAACTGTGCACGTTTAACTCGGACCGTGCCTTGATATTTCTGCTTCAACGAATCCCAAATGTCCTTCGCTGTATCCTTCTTCAAGATTGTCTCCAATATCGATCGATCAATAGCTTGAAACAAATAGTTCTTTGCCTTTAGATCTTTTAGCCTGTGATCATCAATCACCTTCTTCTATCCCTCTGTAAGATCCACCCCTTCTGCTGCTGCAGGGATCCCAGCTTCCACCAAACTCCAGTATTCCTTGGATCGTAGAAAATTCTCCATGAGCATGCTCCAATGATCGTAATGCCCATCAAACTTAGGAATGGCTGGCTGCACGAAACTGCTTTCACCGGCCATGTCGTTATTCTTTCTCATTGAACTCGTGTTTGTTTTAAGACTTTGATCAGGCCCCGCAACGGGGCTCTGATACCAGATGTTAAAACCAGAAAAAACTTCAAGCAAATGAGCAACAGATAATTTGACGCACACTTGTTTTCAGGAAGGATTTTCTCTTATTGAATTCAAAGATAACAATGGCCTTTTAAAGCCTTACAAAGTAACTGAAGATAAACACAACAACCCACGATTTTACAGCTCCTAGGATCGTGGTATTTGACTAAGCTTGAAACTAAACGTGCAACAAATCTGTTCCTTAAAAACAGGAATTATTAACGGCTACGTAAACAACTACGTAAGTAGCCCTAGAAACAAGGAAACCTAAACCCTAGCTGCGAGCAAACCCTAGCTTTAACACCCAGGGACGATGGTGAAGACGAAGGAGGTGGAGAAGGAAAAGGCTTTGCCGTCGGTGGAGTTTTTGAATCGAAGTGGGGCGGAGTAGAAGGCGTGGCCGAGATGCCGTTGGGCTCGATTGATGCGACGCCGTTTAAGCTCATGTTGATGCTGTTGGCAACACCATTGAAGCCGTTGAAGTAGAGCTCTTGGTCGAGCTGGGTTTTTGCTGGGTTTGGGAAAAAGAGGAGGAAAACCCAGCAAAGTATGAATCTTTGGAATGCTATAGGAAGTCAAGCTGGAGTCTTTGCTGGGTTTTTGTTAAGCAGATGGCAATGGAGTTTTCAGTATATTAATTGCGCAGGATTAGGTGGGTACACTCAGTGCCGATTTTTTACCAAATATAGCTAAAATTTGACCTTTAATTTCAATAATACCTGCTTTTAGAAAGAACAGTTTTTAGTTTTGTTCGTGACGGTAAATGCGGATGGGTCAATTGGGTTCGCAGAATAAAGCGTCGACGGGTCTGCAGTTTTTTTGTTTTGTTCGTGACACATTTTAACGGCAATTTTGGGCCGGTCATTGGTTCGCGCCACTAGTGTGAAGTAGAGGACCGGGATTTGAAATGGATGAAGATTGTCTGCCCACCCTATCCCCTCTTAGATTATGCGATCACGGTTAAGCCACGTCAACATTTTATATTGATTTTTTTATAGAAACATTTTATATTGATTTTTTTATAGAGATAATAAGATAAAAAATAATAAGAATATAAAATGTTGACGTGATTTAACCATGACCGCACAAATAAGAAGAGATGGGGATGACAGACAAATAGGAGGGCAAACAATCTGCCTCCATTTGAAATTTGTGTTGGAGGACCTAATGATGAGTTGCCACCTAATTTTGTCAATCATAATACAAAATGGTTTTAATTATTATTAATTTGTTAATGTATTTGGTTTTTTCAATTATTTTGATATTTTTTTTAAAGAAAAAATAATGAAAATGACTTCAAATCTTTACTTTTTAATAAAAAAAACCATCCACTAACTTTATTTAATGATAAGGACAAAAGAACAAAAAAAAAAACATAAAAAACCCAACTTGCACTGGGCGCATCCCCCCATATAAACTGATACAACAAATCCTTCGTCCAAACACCCCAGAAACAAGAGAGAAAGAATGGATGCATTACCAACACCAGCCGACTTCAAATTCCACGACATTTTACTGGAATTTGTCGTTGAGGTTAGGGTTTGTATGCACAGAAGTTGCAAAGGTTGAAACCCTCAAGAATAGAAGACAAAAATCAGATTCGTCTACACATCATGTCCAGGTACTCGGAAGACATAAAAGCAGCCTCGCTGGTGAAGTTGGCACCTTGAGTGTAGAGTTGATAGCAATGAGGGTATGATGCCAAGCAACATGCGTATGCTTTTCCGTCCAAGCATATGACTACCAAATGCTTAAGCAACCATTTTGTGTTACTTCCGATCTCGAAACTCTCTAAAAAGAGATCGAATACCCAGAAATTCAAAAGTAAGTAGAGACCTTACCTGGGTTTGAGTTTAAGAGCTTCAAACTCTCGGGCATTAATGGTGCCAAGGTCCACACTGCACCGATCCAACATGTAAAACCACCATTGTGATCTTTGCATCCCACAGACTTCGAATATGCTAAGTTTGGGGTTGATTTTTGAAGGTAAGTGGGAGAGTGAGAGCTTTCTTCTCTTGGTGCTAGAGAGATTGAGTTTGAGAGAGGAGAGAAGAATGTACTACTATTAAGTTTCATAAACAGTGTATTAAGTTTCATAAACAGTGTTGTAAGTTTTCATAAACAGTGCAGTAAGTTTCATAAATAGTGCCGTAAGTTTCATAAACAGTGTGAGGACGCATGGTCCGTGTGTCAAAATTTTTTTTAATATTAAAATTATGTCATTTTCATTAAAATTTAAGTCTTTTTCATTAAATAAAGTTATAGCATGGTTTTTTTTTATTAAAATAAACTTAATCCAAGCCATTTTCATGAAAGTTCCCTTTTTTTAATGTGTTTTATAATGTTTTAATCTCACTTTTAAGAGGATAAAATATTTATGAGTATAACTGTATGAGAGAAAATAAAAATCGTTGTTAAGTGTTGACTCTAAAATTAAAAGTCTGTCTTTTTGCCTATATTAATACAATACTACTTGATTTGAATTTTGGACAACTATACAAGTAAAATTTATTCCAGCAATGATAATACGAAACTCTCATAATAAAAATAAATAAAACTTAGTTGTTTTACATATATAGAATAATAATAAATTAATAATATATATTTAATATACAATATATACACTATTGCTAGAGCTTTTATCGTTTATAGCCAAAAATTTATACTTTAATTTCACAAATGTCAATTTTTATAATACCTTTCAAATAAATCAGAAAACTACCTTTAACAAACCTCAGTATCCTCATAATAAAACCGAATTACAACCATAACCTAAAACCTATTTTATCTTTTGTGTTTGTTCAAAAATGGAGAATTCAGATATTACGCCCTGATCCCGGTATTCGTCAGGATCGACGCATGACGACCAAGTGTAGGGGGTGCGAGGAGATATAAACATGAGACACAAATGAATATTGGTACTAGAATGAAGAGAGGGATTGACTTTTTATACACGATTTATTACTAACGGCTAGGATGTTTTGATCCTGGGGATCCGATATAACTTATCCGGACATGATCCTTATCCATAATTTTTAGGATTAAAAATAGGAAATGGGAGACTTAAGTTACAACCTTATTGGCAAAGGAATTTTAGAAATGCCAGATAAATTAGAAGATAAAAAAAATTATTATAAATTTTTTTAGGAAAACTAAGCTATGCAAGGCCTTTTATTCAAAATTTGTCAAGAGAAATTAGTTGACACACCCCGACCCGGAATGTCCACTAGAATTCCGAATCGAGCTGTGCTGGCCGACACCAGGAGGGTGAGGAAGCCATAAAGTGTAGTGAAGTAGAAAATGCGAATAAATTTAAACCTAAAAGTGCCTAAATATAAGAGTGCGTTGGTGAGCGGCAATGAACCCATTTCACACGTGATGTCAGAGCATTAGTAAAGTACAGTAAGGTAGGATGAGAATTATACCATCGAAGGTAATCGTCTACACCAAGATTTGCCAAGAATTCTCGTCGATACGAAAGCTGAGCTGCTAAAACCTGGAAGGGCACAAAACAAGGGTGAGTGGTCATGAAAATAAAGTTTTAATAAAAACTTTTTGAAAATGTTATAACCCTTCGCCGTAAAACAATTATTGTTTCCAAAATATACATACTACGTGTAGTAAGAAAATACCAATTGTAGCCTGCAAAATCACAAGATTGCCATACGTCGCAATGTTGTGTAAATGAACATATAACAACCAATATCACATAATCTTGCATAAGCAAACATATCATATCGGGTGCATATTAACACATGCCGACACACAAGTTCATGCAGAGGTATTCTGACATGAACATAACTGGGGGTAACAATGATATACGCTTTAGTACTACAATCACGTGAAGACCGGCGCTATGCACAGCACATACGAGTCGGAGTTGCCTACTGCAACCTGTACGACAAGACTGGCACCTACAATGGATCCAAAGTGAGTGTACGGTGCGACGTGCACATACACGTGAAAGATTGGCCCTGACCCGGGCGAGTGACAACACTGGTGCAGCAAACAATGAGCAAATAACATAATTATAAACATGCCACAACCATTCAACAATTATAGTCAATATCATACTATTCATGACCATAAATATAATTAAGGCATCCTCATGCATTTCTTATAAACGTAAGTTTAATCATGGCAATCACGTAGAGAATTTACTATTAATTGTATATATGGAAACTAACCAATATATACATATATATATATATATATATATATATATATATATCAAAGAAAAGACCCACTCACAGATCATGTCGTCAAGTCGGACCAGCCTCGTAGCATCGAGGGTCTTTGCGAATTATTTCGCCTAGAAACGAAACAATTCAGGTAAATATAAGGCCATCTCCAACCGATGGCTGGCCAGAGGGCTCGTTTGAGCCTTTTGGCCCTCCAAGATTCTCCAAGATATTAATATTTTAATGAACAGTACAGGGCCATATTTGCCTTCGTCTCCAACCGAGGGCCAAAGGGTGATGGGGCCAAACATAATTTATTATTTAAAAACTACAACTTAAATGTTTAAGTTTTATGTTGGTTAATGTTATTTAATGTTGTTTCATATTGTTTAATGTTGTTTCATGTTACTTAATTTAATTTAATGTTGTATAATGGCTTAGGAAGTTATAGGAAAAAAATAGAATTTAAAAAAAATATGAAACAAATTTTGTGAAATAGAAGTTATAGGAAAAAAATGGAATTTGAAAAAAAATATGAAACAAATTTTGTAAAATAGAAGTTATATGAAAAAAATATGAACCAAATTTTGTAAAATATAAGATATAGGAAAAAAAATAGAATTTAAAAAAAATTTGAAACAAATTTTATAAAATAGAAGTTATAGAAAAAAAAAAGAAAAAAAAGAAAGGTTTAAATTCATAAAAATAAAATAAAAAAAAAATTGAATACAACGACTAATGACTGGCTAGCCGTTGGAATTCAAATTACAATTAGTGTCGGTTATAACCGACACTATTCAAATTGCTATTATATTACATTGCCATTGGTGTCGGTTATAACCGACACTAATAACATATATACATTATTTATGTCGGTTATAACCGACAGGAATAACAAAACATTAAAAAAAAAATAGCCAACCCTCCAGCCCTCTCCGATTCCGTGGGGCCCTCCCAGATTCCAGAGCCCTCTGGCCTAGCCCTCGGTTGGAGACGGTTTTTGGGCTATTTTCGACCCTCTGACGCTCTGGACCCTTCGGTTGGAGATGGCCTAACGTATTAATGTAATTACGCGTTTTCGTACGAAGTACGGCTACTAAAGGAACTATCTTAAAATGGTTGAATTTCAAAAAACGAACGACGGATTTGAAATTAGGGCATCGTAATACGCTAAGGAGGGTCCCCGAAAAATTTTGTAAAAAGTCAACGGTCAACCTTAAAAGTCAACCAAGACGCCTCGGTGGTCAACTATGTTAAAACTTTATAATTTCACTAAATAGATATCAAAAACGGACTCGGGACGTCAAAATTAGCCTAGGAGGGTTTTCCGAGAAATTCCAAAAAATGTCAACACCAGGAATATTCCAAAGAATATTCTGAAATATTTCAGGCCCATTTTTAAAATTGGGCCGGGTCAGGTAACGGCCCAAGGCTTTCGGCCGGTTGGCCTAAGTTTTGGACCAAAAGAATATGGGCCGGGCTTTTTGGGCTTAAGGACCCCTTTTTTTTTCTCTTTTCTTCGCCGGCCGGTTGCCGCTGCAACCGCCGGAGTCTGGGGGCACTTGGTCGGGAAATATTCCTGGCTTCACCTAGCTTAGAAACTCAACTAAAACTACCAGTGTAATGTACCAATTTGAAGCTCGAAAGGAGAGGAAAAGAAATATACCAACAGGGGATCCTGCCATGGCCGAGATTGGCCGGAAAACGGCTTGAAGCCGCCGGGTTTCTCTTCGGAAACTGGGCAACTTTCCACCACCTTGATTCCTGCGTCAAAACGTCACCAAAACATCTCAAAATTACCCTAATCTACTCTAAAACGTGGTCCAAGAAGGTTTAGGTTAGTTTCGAGGCTCACCTTCGCCGGAGTTCTCCATTTCATTTAGTCTCCGATGCGAGGTCCGAAAGTTGTTCAACTGTGGGTCCTGGGCTCGAAAATAGAGAGATGGGACAAGCTGGGGGTGATGGTGACGTGGCTCGCCGGCGAGGTGCGAGTGGCAATGGTTCCCGGCGTCGCTGGGTTTCACCGAGGAAGAACGGAAGGAGGTCTCACGGGAGAGGGAGAGATGGAGTGAGTTAGGAGAGGAAAGGTGAGGTGGCAGTCATCTAGTGGAAGAGTAGGAAAAGTGAGATTTGAAAAAGAGAGACAGTGCCCCGAGAGATAGGGGGACACGGCAGAGGTGAAGAAATGAGGTGTGGGCCCCACGGGTCAATATAAATTAATAGAATATTTAGAATAACTCTCAAATGAAATCTTCTTTGTAACTTCAATTTCGATTCCGTTTACGTCTATGCGTTCGTACCGTCGAGTACTTCGAAACTACGGTAAAATAGTAGCTTGTACAGGTCACGAACTGATGGTTAATGAAAAACAACAATCTCATCTCTAGAATATTTTTGTTAATTCACTTATTTAAAATTAATAAAATTGTAAAAGTTATAACGGGTTATCATATTAGTAGCTTATATAAGAAAACTGGTAGTACAGGAAATATCAAATTCAATCATGAAGATATTGCCCCTGTCAAAAGAATCAAAGAAAAAAAAAAATAACATACCAGATCTTTCCTTACTATTAGACAATGATTACTTAATAATTCAAACAGATGACTTGGAGCTATTCTCTTGGAGGCAGATTGTCTGCTCTCCTGTTATGGTGCTCTCTCCATCATTTTTTATTTGTGCAGTTACGATTAAACCACGTCAATATTTTATATTCCTATTGCTTTTTGTCTTATTATCTTTATAAAAAAATCAATATAAAATGTTGACATGACTTAACCGTGACCGCACAAAATAGAAGGAGATGGAAAAGACACCATAACATGAGGGCAGAGAATCTACCTCCTATTCTGTTAGCAAATGATGCTCCAGACTCACTAAGTTAACACAAAAATACTGTGTGAATATGCTAGTGGAAAGTTTAAAGAAAAATCTAGTGGAATGGCTAGTTTAGAGTATGGAATTGACAATCTCAAATAACATGGGTTTTAATTTTGAGGGTATTTATGTCAATTTGATCAGATTTTTGGCTATATTTGAAAGATGAGGTAAAAACTGATATTTATGAATTTAGGGGTTAAATTTTGACTATAAATGATGAAAACTTATATGCTATTGTATTTCATAGTAAGTTTTTTTTTAGTACCTTAACTTTAAAATCAGCAAAATATTTTTTTTAATGGATCAAAATGGGTTACCCACGGGTTACTCACGTGTAAACCCGTCATTAACGAGTTCTTAACAGGCGGCCCGATAACGACTATTAGTTACTGTGTTGACTCGAAACCCGTTATTTTCATGTCATTTTTATGTTGTGTTAACGAGTCATAAGAAATTATCAAGTCTACCTATAGACAAACCCGCTCCTGTGCGTGTTAGAGTATCACATTTGTTGACTTCTCAACAGCTGACACATGCGGGTGGTCAGGTTAGCTGCAAGAAACTATAATCCTAAGAACGATGATCCAAGGATCCCTTTCTTTATTAATTAGAAGGAGCAGATAGATTGTAGCTATTTAAATCTTGTTAGAAAGATTGATATGTTCCCATCCAGTGACCTGGATTTCACAGATGATGTTATGTAAAAGTATTCAGAAATAAAGCGATGAATTTGTACCGGTTTTATATGTTCTAATGTTTCATGACATTAAACGTGCAAGCTCTTCTCATGTTTTTTATGCTCTATTTTTATTTATTTATATATTTTATACCACTGAAATTGAGGGAAGTTACAATCTAACACAGAACCTCAAATGGGAATCGAATACAGAACCTCGTCATCGACGTCAAGTAAGATATAATCAATGATGTGAAGACTTGTATAAACACAATGAATTTCAAAGATGAAAGAGGAAGATATAAATGCAGGTCAAAGAAACATCATTTACCGGAATATATTTACAAGTTACAAGCCAACAAGGTGTGTCACAAAAATCAAGTTTACATACATCACCGCAGAAATACTAACACAACTATAATCATACAAAAGAAAAACAAACAAGCAAAATACAAAAGGGAAAAAGAGGGGATTGTCACTCCTACATAGGAAAAACTGGAGCGTAGCTGGGAATTTTCCGCCCTGCCTCGATCTCTGACTTGATGTGAGAGATAGAGACGGGGCGGATAAATCCCCCATTACACGCTAGAATCCCTGCTAGCTTGGGTACCTGTCACTACCACATCTACGACTACCAGATACTAAGGGAGGTGAGCCAGAACCGCCTTCAAAATCAACATCCGCATCATCACAAGACCAATCACTTGCCTTCACAAAACCTGATGAGGTGGGATAAGAATGCACATAATCCTCAAACTCACCATCCTTCTTCCCATCATAAGCCCCGGGAGACGCCACTGCGTCCGGCAGCGCTGCCTCACCCTCCAAGTACCTCACCACCTGCCTCATTGTGGGCCTTGCCTTGGGGGTATTATTTGAGCACATCAGCCCTAGCTTCAGCACCACCACAGCCTCCAGATCATCAAACTCATCCCCCAATCTGGGGTCCACAACTTCAAGAATTGCACCAGCCTTCCACTTCTCCCAAACCCAATCAACCAAAATCAGCTCCTCCGGCAGGGCTTTTCGTTCAATGGGTCTCCTCCCACACACCAGCTCCAGCAGGAGAGCGCCAAGAGCAAACACATCCGAGCTCGGAGTCGGTTTTCCGGTCCGAGTAAACTCGGGAGCGAGGTAACCCAGTGTCCCAACAACCCTAGTTGTTGTAGGGTTTGCTCCATGCTCATACAATTTAGCAAGACCGAAATCTCCAAGCCTTCCATTCATCTCAGAATCCAAAAGCACGTTTCCTGCTTTTATGTCCCTATGAATCACAGTCTGCTCCCAACCTTCGTGCAAATACAATAAGCCAGAAGCTACATTTTGAGCTATCTTGAACCTCTGTTCCCAGCTCAAAATTGCTTTTGGCTTCTCAAATAAGTACTTATCCAAGCTCCCATTAGGCATAAAATCATACACAAGCAACAAATCTCCGCGCCGCCGACACCACCCCAACAACTGCACTAAATTCCTGTGCCTGAGACGGCCAATGGTGGCGATTTCGGACACGAATTCCTGCAGACCCTGCCTCGACTCGTGCGAAATTCGCTTAACCGCCACTTGGGTTTCTGAATTCGGCAGTGTCCCTTTGTAAACCTTACCAAATCCACCAAACCCGATCACCCCTTTATCCCTGAACCCTCTGGTGGCCTGCTTCAGCTCGTTGTATCTGAATCTATGAGGTCCAATGTCGAGCTCCCACGGCTCGATCACCTCGGCGTTCTTGATCCTGTGAACAATGTAGAAGCCCAATCCGGCGGCCAAGATAAAGAAAACAAGAACAGAAAGAGAAACGCCAACGATCAACGCTGATGAATGCTTCTTTTTCGGGCCGGGAAGTTTAGGCAGAGCTTCTAAATCCAGAGATTTGGCTTCTCCGTTCATCTTAAAGCTCCAACCGGAGACGTAGTGGGAGCTGGCGAGCAACCCGGTCGAAGCAGAGAACCCAACGTACATAAAATCTTTCAAAATTGGAGAAAGATCGACATCGAATGTTAAAATCGGGGAGCTGGGTTTGATCGAATCGGGTGAAAGCATGACAGTGAATTGATTTTTCACCGAATCGTAGTCGACCCAGGCCTGGATCGGCAGTCCACTCTTGAGCTTGAGGTTCTCCTTCGTCGAATTTCCACCGCTGAAAAACCCGGCTGGGGTCGATTTGTTGGAAGCCAGGCTATTGATATCGATTCCGACATGGTTGTCGTTGATGTCCCCGAATTCGAAGTCCTGGACTGTGTCGAATTCGACGGCAAAGATGTGGTTGGAGAAGTTGCCGACGACGGTGGCGTTGAGGATGCCGAGGTACTGGCTGGGGAGGGATCCCGGGAGCGATTTCGACGGCGAGATTATGAAGGCAAGGCCATGGCCGCCGAGCTTTGGGTACTCCGGGACGATGGTGAAGACGAAGGAGGTGGAGAAGGAAAAGGCTTTGCCGTCGGTGGAGTTTTTGAATCGGACTGGGGCGGAGTAGAAGGCGTGGCCGAGGACTCTGGGAGTGTCGTCTGTGAGCTTGAGCATGCCGTTGAACGTGATTGCTGCGACGCCGTTCAAGCTCATGTTGCTGCTGTAGGCGACGTCATAGAAGTCGTTGAAGTAGAGCTCTTGGTCGAGCTGGGGTTTTGCTGGGTTTGGGAGGAAGAGGAGGAAAACCCAGTAAAGAATCAACATTTGGTGGAAGTCAAGGTCGAGTCTTTACTGGGTCATTGAGCTCATGGCAATCGAGTTCAGTATATTAACTGCGCCGGATTAGGATGGTACAGTATTGACGTTACGGTGGTATTTCTCTTCAGAGACAAATTTAAATCATATTATTGCCAGCACATTATCAAGCTTAACCTAACCCCTTTCTCTTTAGCATATAATATTGTTGTTAAAAATAAAAAATAAAAAAAAAACTTCAAAATCTCTAAAAAAATAATAATAAAAAACTTCAACTTATGTGAGCTCCTCCTGGGATGTTTTCTCTCCGTACCCAGTAAATTAGTAATTGTAAAATTTACATATGCAGATGGGAATTTTTATATCCTTTATTTTATATTTTTTATGCTTTTTTGACTTTTAAAGTTTTGGATCTTGATTATTTCCATATTTCCCAATCCAATAAGTAAAAATAACAGTTTTTCGTTTTGTTCGTGACGTATTTTTAAGGGGCTTTTAGATCTAAGTCCAAAAATATAGATGGTTTTTAAGAGTGAGTCCAGATATCTAACTACATGTTTTTATTTCTTTTATGCTTATTTTATATTTTTTTTAAAATATTAAAAATCAATTAAATCTTCTAATATTATGCATTTTTCAACTTCAAAAAATCTAATTAATATCTTATAACAAAAAAACTAATATACTAACATAAATTATCTACAAAACATTCTACCTTAACTCAAGTAACAAATATATGAATGTATATTATACCTATAAGCAGGATATAAAACCTAATTTAAAGGTAGGAAAAAAACATAATATACATACAAGCAAAACACATTAATCTATGACACGTTGATTATAAAAAAGAATCTGTCATATAGATACATTAAAATAATTAACCTATGATATAGGTTGATTATAAAAATTAAAAATAAAATCTATAATTGGGGTTTAAAGCATGAGGAAGAACAAGAAATAACAAAATAAATAAACAAAAAGAAATAATCAAAGAGATAATTAGGAAGAAATTTGATTTTTATAATAAATCTTATCATTGAATAGATAATTATTGATAATTAAATAATTAAATTTAAGGAAATTAACTTATTTTAATAAATTGGACTGTTCCTACTATTGGCTAAAAAATTTGGACTTATATCAAGTTTTCCCTATTTTTAACGGCAAATGTGGGCGGGTCAATTGGGTTTGCGGGATAAAACAGTCGGTGGGCCAACGGTTTTTATTTTTCGGCAGGTCATTGGGTTCGCACTACGTGTGGAGTAGAGGGAGTAGGATTTTCTTTTCTTCTATTCTCATCATCTTTCCTTCTCTTCTCTCATACTTTGCTTTTTATCTTATTGTCTCTATAAAAAAAATCAATATAAAATATTAACGTGCTTTAACTGTACCCATTCAAGTAGAAGAGAAGAAAAGAGGAGAGAGATTAAGAGATGAGAGAATCCACTTCCGGAGTAGAGGACTGGATTGAATTTGTGATGGAGGACCCAATGGTGAGCTACCACCTCACCTCGTCAATCATCGTAGAAAATGGTTTGAATTAAATTAATCGGCTCGAGTCAAATTTGTTGGAAAAGTCACATTAGAAAATGTGAAAGTAACAAGAGATCAAAATTTTAATTAAATTTGTAAATTAAATGATGTGTCATAAATAATAAATAAGTATGTTAATTAACACTCAAGTACTAATTCAATTATCTTCAATCACATCATTTATCTTACAAAATGATTAGAGCTGAATTTTTTAAAACCGTTCAGTTATTGGTGAAGTGATAATTGTACTTCGTAGAGTAAACCCTAGGTAAGACCTTAACAATCATTTTCACTAAAAAAACACAAAGAAATGTAAATGTACCATGAATTAGAGGCGTCGCAACGCACGCCTCATTTCAAATTTATTTATATCTTAAATTTAGAGGCCCCTACCACACCCTCACGGTTTTGTTTCTGGGAACTCACACGAGAACTTCCCGGTGGGTCACCCATCTTGGGATTGCACTTACACGCTACTCGCTTAACTTCGGAGTTCCAATGGAACCCGAAGCCAGTGAGCTCCCAATAGGCTTGGAGATTTCGGTCTTGCTAAATTGTATGAGCATGGAGCAAACCCTACAACAACTACGGTTGTTGGGACACTGGGTTACCTCGCTCCCGAGTTGACTCGGACCGGAAAACCGACTCCGAGCTCGGATGTGTTTGCTCTTGGTGCTCTCCTGCTGGAGCTGGTGTGTGGGAGGAGACCCATTGAACCAAAAGCCCAGCCGGAGGAGTTGATTTTGGTTGATTGGGTTTGGGAGAAGTGGATGGCCGGTTTAATTGTTGAAGTTGTGGACCACAGATTGGGGGGTGAGTTTGATGATCTGGAGGCTGTGGTGATGCTGAAGCTAAGGCTGATGTGTTCAAATAATTCCCCCAGGGCAAGGCCCACAATGAGGCAGGTGGTGAGGTACTTAGAGGGTGAGGCGGCGCTGCCTGACGCAGTGGCGTCTCCCGGGGCTTATGATGGGAAGAAGGGTGGTAGCGATGGCGGTGGAACGGGTGGTGAGTTTTGAGGATTATGTGCATTCTTATGAAGATACAGATACGGCAATATGTATCGACATAACACGGTGATATGAAAAATCTCTAAAATGTTTGATACGTTATGCGATAGATACAGCAATAAAAACAATATAGTGATATACAAAAATAAAAATATATAATTTGGAACATATTTTGAGAACACAAGAATCCGAATTCATCATCCAAATTCAAATTCATTTGATTTGTTAGGGAATAAAAGTTGGAAATCTAATTCCCTTCATATATATCGAGAAGTGTGAGTTTTATTCAAGTTTTTCCGATATAGAGTGACAATCCTCTCTCTTTCCCTTTTGTATTTTGCCTGTTCGTTTTTCTTTTGTATGATTATAGTTATGCTAGTATTTCTGTGTTGATGTAAACTTGATTTTTATGACACACCTTGTTGATTAATGGGAGGTGGAATGTCTGCCCTCCCATTTCCATACTCTTCACATCCCCTCCTGATTGTGTGGTTACGGTTAAGCCACGTCAACATTTTATATTGATTTTTTTATAAAAATAATAAAACAAAATGTAATAAGAATATAAAACGTTAACGTGGCTTAACCATGACCACACAATCAGGGGATGATGGGGAGAGTATGAGAATGGGAGGGCAGACAATCCACCTCCTTATATCTTACACGACGTCGATGACTTGGTTCTGTATTCGATTCTCGTTCGAGGTTATGATAGATTGTCACTTCCCTCAATTTCAGTGATATATAAAAGTATATAAATAAATAGATACAATAGAACATAAAAAAAAATATGAGAAGAGCTTGCACACTTAATTTCATGAAAAATTAGAACATATAAAACCAGTCTAATACTAATTAAATATTTACCCAAAGATAAAAGTAAAAAAATTCATCTTTTTATTTCTGAAAACTTTTACATTTCATCATCTGTGAAAACCAGGTCACCGGACGGGAACATATCAATCTTTCTAACAAGATTTAAATTGCTACAAACTATCTGCTGCTTCTTCTAATTAATAAAGAAACGGATCCTTGGACCTTCATTTTTTGGATTATAGTTTCTTGCAGGTAACCTGACCACCCACCTTTTTGTCAGGTGTCGAGAGCTCAACAAATGTGATACTCTAACAGGCGCAGCAAATGTGATAAGGAGGAAGTAACCGGCGTAGTTGGCGGAGGTTCTGAGTGAGTTTTAAGATGGAGAAGGGTTTGAAGTTGCAAAGAAAGAGAAGGGATCGTTCGTTGTTGTTGCACCGATGTCACAATCGGGAAGAGGCAATAGGCATTTATATGAGTGGGTCGCGTTACAAGTATGCAGGGAGGCGCGTCGCGTTATAAGTGAAAGTAAGCTGGTTTATTTCTCGTCGTAGGCCGCCGAAACTCACACGAGAACTCACGGTTTTGTTTTTGTTTTTGGGCCCCGACCATGCCCTCACGGTTTTGTTTTTGGGAACTCATACGAGAACTTCTCAGTGGGTCACCCATCTTGGGATTGCACTCGCGCGCTACTCGCTTAACTTCGGAGTTCCAATGGAACCCAAAACCAGTGAGCTCCCAATAAATCACAGAATCCGAAATCTCCAAGCCTTCCATTCATCTCAGAATCCAAAAGCACATTTCCTGCTTTTATGTCCCTATGAATCACAGTCTGCTCCCAACCTTCGTGCAAATACAATAAGCCAGAAGCTACATTTTGAGCTATCTTGAACCTCTGTTCCCAGCTCAAAATTGCTTTTGGCTTCTCAAATAAATATTTATCCAAGCTCCCATTAGGCATAAAATCATACACAAGCAACAAATTTCCGCACCGCCGACACCACCCCAACAACTGCACTAAATTCCTGTGCCTGAGACGGCCAATTGTGGCGATTTTCGACACGAATTCCTGCAGACCCTGCCTCGACTCGTTGGAAATTTGCTTAACCGCCACTTGGGTTTCTGAATTCAGCAATGTCCCTTTGTAAACCTTACCAAATCCACCAAACCCAATCACCTCTTTATCCGTGAACCCTCTGGTGGCCTGCTTCAGGTCGTTGTACCTGAATCTATGAGGCCCAATGTCGAGCTCCCACGGCTCGATCACCTCGGCGTTCTTGATCCTGTGAACAATGTAGAAGCCCAATCCGGCGGCCAAGATAAAGAAAACAAGAACAGAAAGAGAAACGCCAACGATCAACGCTGATTAATGCTTCTTTTTCCGGCCGGGAAGTTTAGGCAGAGCTTCTAAATCCAGAGATTTGGCTTCTCCGTTCATCTTAAAGCTCCAACCGGAGACGCACTGGGAGCTGGCGAGCAACCCGGTCGAAGCAGAGAACCCAACGTACATAAAATCTTCCAAAATTGGATAAAGATCGACATCGAATGTTAAAATCGGGGATCTGGGTTTGATCGAATCGGGTGAAAGCATGACAGTGACATGATTTTTCACCGAATCGTAATCGACCCAGGCCTGGATCGGCAGCCCACTCTTGAGATTGAGGTTCTCTTTCGTCGAACATCCACCGCTGAAAAACCCGGCCGGGGTCGATTTGTTGGAAGCCAGGGTGTTGATATCGATTCCGACATGGTTGTCGTTGATGTCCCTGAATCCGAAGTCCTGGACTGTGTCGAATTCGACAGCAAAGATGTGGTTGGTGAAGTTGCCGACGACGGTGGCGTTGAGGATGCCGAGGTACTGGCTGGGTTGGGATCCCGGGAGCGATTTCCACGGCGAGATTATGAAGGCAAAGCTGTGGCCGCCGAGCTTTGTGTACTCAGGGACGATGGTGAAGGCGAAGGAGGTGGAGAAGGAAAAGGCTTTGCCGTCGGTGGAGTTTTTGAATCGAAAAGGGGCGGAGTAGAAGGTGTGGCCGAGGACTCTGAGAGTGTCATTTGTGAGCTTTAGCATGTCGTTGGGCTCGATTGATGCAACGCCGTTTAAGCTCATGTTGCTGCTGTTGGCGACACCATTGAAGCCGTTGAAGTAGAGCTCTTGGTCAAGCTGGGTTTGGGAGAAAGAGGAGGAAAACCCAGCAAAGTATGAATCTTTGGAATGCCATAGGAAGTAAAGCTCGAGTCTTTGCTGTGTTTTTGTTAAGCTGATGGCAATGGAGTTTTCAGTATATTAATTGCGCTGGATTAGGTGGGTACACTCGGTGCCGATTTTTTACCAAATATAGCTAAAATTTGACCTTTAATTTCAATAATACCTGTTTTTAGAAAGAACAGTTTTTAGTTTTGCTCGTGACGGTAAATGCGGATGGGTCAATTGGGTTCGCGGAATAAAGCGTCGGCGGGTCTGCAGTTTTTCGTTTTGTTCGTGACACATTTTAACGGCAATTGTGGGCCGGTCATTGGTTCGCGCCACTAGTGTGAAGTAGAGGACCGGAATTTGAAATTTGTGTTGGAGGACCTAATGATGAGTTGCCACCAAACCTCATCAATCATAATACAAAATGGTTTTAATTATTATTAATTTGTTAATGTGTTTGGTTTTTTCAATTACTTTGATATTTTTTTTAATGTGTTTTATAATGTTTTAATTTCAGTTTTAAGAGGATAAAATATTTATGAGTATAACTGTATATAAGAAAATAAAAATCGTTGTTAAGTGTTGACTCTAAAATTAAAAGTCTGTCTTTTTGCCTATACTAATACTATACTACTTGATTTGAATTTTGGACAACTATTGTAACAGCCCGTCCCGGAAATTTCATACAACGGACGTGAAAATACTAAAATGCCCTTGGACGTTAACTAAGGTATGTGTGTGTTTAAGTTTGGAAGTGGGTCCAATTATTTTGGTTGGTTGTACTTGGACCGCACACACACACACACACACACATTCACACCTTTCCTCTCTCACACTCCCGTACTCACTGTCTCTCTAAACCTCGCGAACTCACTCTCTATCTCTTCTCTCTCTTGTACGAACAAACCTAAGACCTCCTCAAACCTAGCAGATCGAAGGAACCAAGGACACCATTGTGTTCCTCGTGGTGTGGTGAGTTCAAAGGTACCATTTTCAGGTTCAAATACATTCGTTTTCACGTAGAAACCTCACCCTCCGATTTGTGCATTGTTCATGCACACGTGAAATATTGTTTTTTAGGGAATTTGAAGCTTATAGGAAGCTTTATGAGGTCCTAAGGAAGCTCGGAGTAGTTCGTTTGATGTTTTCGGACGTCGGAATAGTGAGATCGGGGAGTTTTCGTTTTGGCCGGAATTATCAAGGCTTTTTCCTACGAATCCCCAACGAGTTGGGGGTCGAGTCAGGTATGGATGTGTTCATCTTTGTGAGATCTTCATTTTAGTATAAAGTACGTAGAAAATGGTGCAAAAATGAAGGAGAAACCATAGTTAGAAGTTTTTCCAGAAACTGGCGACCGGCGACTCGCCGGAGAAGACAGGGGAATATTCTGTCAGTTTTAACGGAATATGCTAACGGCGTTAACTGACGCTGTTAGTTAATTAACGGAATATTCCTAACGGCGTTACTGTACCATTACACATGCCAGGCACATGGACGCGCGTGGCCAGCGCTCTTGGCCTTGCCTTGGCAGGTGCGTGGCGGCGCGTGGGTGGTCGGAAATTTTTTCTAAAAATATGGGGATGATCTTGAGATTGTGTAGATCACAGTGGTATATTCATATACCCAATTTGAGCAATGTATGAGAAGTTATTTCTAAGGTTTCGTTTATGTGCGTTAATTAACGTTATTTCAGTTACTTCTCATATAGGCGAGACCTATCCGGAGGACGAGCGTAGCCAGGCTAGGCACGGGGGTTACGACCCGTCTACTTATCAGTGAATGGGCATTTGTCTTCCGTATATACCTATTATAAATGAGTTTTTCCCAGAAAATCAGTTTAAATGAAATGTGATATGAAATGCCATGCAAAGTATCTATCTATTTATTATGCATTATTGATTGCTTAAATTGATGTTGGTGCTGAGGACGCACAGGTAAGTGGCAGGTAAGTTTATATGCTAGTTGATGTGAACGAATGATGTGATGTGATGTGATATGGTTAGAGCTCATAAACCTGCACACTGATATTAGTGCTCCCGCCCAGAGAGAGGCTCAGTCTTTCACGTGTTGTTCACCTCCCGCACCGTATGCTCGCCTTGGATCCAAGTTAGGTGCTCAGTCTTGTCAAATAGGCCACTATAGGTGGGTTCGACTCGTAGGTGACCCTCGATTTATCACTCAGTCTTCACGTGATCGTAACATTAGAGCATATTAGTTTATATTCAGTGATGTTGTGCAGACCACTAGAGGTGGTATTGATGTGTGTGCAGGGTATATATATATATATATATATGATGATATGATTGAGATAAGTATGAGCTATATGATATGATGATTGTTATAAGCTATATACAGCCGAGGGCTGAGTTGATTATTTAGTATTCAATCACATTCATAGAGTTATGCTTTGGCATTCAGTTATGATACTTTGGCATGGCATACATACTTTCATACATACATATTTTCCAGCAGGATTTTGAGAATTATATATATGAGTATATACTTTATTTCTGGGAAATTATACATGTTTTACGGCGAAGGGTTATAATCTTGGAGAAAAGAAAGGTTTTGAAAAGATTTATTTCTGACCCACTCAACTTTGTTTTTCGCCCCTCCAAGTATTAAGTAGCATTCGTTGGTGGCATACGAGGTGTAACAACCCGTCCCGATAGAAGGGGTATTTTTGTGAAATTTCACCTTGGGCTAGATCTTCTTCTTTTAAAATTGGTTTTTGGGTCTTAAATGGTGTGCCCAAGGGGCCCACCCCATGTTTTGTCCCCCGGTTCTCTTTCCCTTTCCTTTTATTTTTTTCTGAAAAGTCTCTCTCTCTTCTCTCAACTCTCAGCTCTCTCCCCCAACTCTCTGTGCTCTCTCATCCCCAGTAACCCAACACCCACAAACACACATATGCACACCCTAGGATCCTCCTTGGTGAGAACTGGAACCCAGGACAGGTCCGTGGTGCACCACAGTGGCGGAGACCACTGTTTTTTCCCTCTCTCGTCGAACTCCGATACAGACCGCCCCTTTCGAGGCAAGTTCCGACCAAACCACGGCGAGTTGGCCGACATGCAAGGTATCAATCTCTTCTTCTCGCTGAGTACTACAACCTTCCTTTTTGTTTCACCCAGTTTCATTGAGTATTGAAAAAGTTATATCCATTTAAATATTACCCAGTTTCCGGCGACCTCCGAGGCTTTCGAGGCATTTTTCGGCCAAACCACGGCGAGTTAGACATCATGCAGGTACCATTCTCTTTGTCTCTTCGAGAACTATAACTTTTCTTTTTGAATCACTTGATTTCGTCGAGTATTGACAAGGTTACGGCGTTTTAAAGTTTGTGTAGTATTCCAGCCGAATTCCGGCCTTCTTCTCTGGTGTGAAACCCAGCCCAAGAAACCACCCAGGCCTTTGGGCCTTTCCTGCCGAGCCCAACCCAAAACCCTTTCAAATTAAGGCCTTGAGGCCAATTAGAACTTGGGCTTTCAGCCCATTTTCCTAACCCAAATCCTAAAGCCCAAACCTAAACCCTTTAGACCCAAAACCCAAGCCCAACCCGGATCCAAGCCCAGATCCATTTGACTTGGTCCGACCCGGACCCGAACCCGTTGACTGACCCGGTCAACGATGATCGTTGACTTTGACTGGTCAACGTTGACCGTTGACTTTGACTTTCGGGTTGACTTTTTGGGTTTTCGTTCGGGACTTCTCCTAAGCTAATTTTGATGTTTTGGACCCGTTTCTGAAGTCCGTTTTTCCAAATTAAGTTGTTTGATTAGAGTTTGACTAAATATACCCTTTTATGTGCTTAGGGGCAATTGTTGTGGCGTGTTTGTCTTCGCTAGTCTGCACAGCTTTCGACGGTGAAGTACTGTGAGTGGACCCCTTCTAAAATGCATGTTTTATAGTAGAAATACATACATGAAAAGCATGATTTGATGAGTATGTTTTATGAAATGCTTTATGAGATATCGTGCCTATTGAGGTTATTTTGAATTATTACTATTTTTCCTATAACCCGTATTCTTATAGAATATCTTATGGATGACGATATGATATTTAGAATACGTTTCGAACACCTCTTTATAGTATAGATGATGGATGACTTTATACTATGAAGATGCCTTTCAAATGTACGTATGTTCAATGGTTTTGTACTTACCTATTGGTCATTTCCGCTACGGGACGTAAGGATAGATTCTGGTCCGTCCCGGGCGAAGGTTTAGTGTTGGCATAAGGCCTGTAGGGTGTTTCCTCTGGCATTTAAGACCAGGGATGGGGAGCCGGCATGGGGCCTGGAGAGTTATATTGGACATTCACTAGAGATTATTATATATGAGTTATGATTTGAGACATTGCACGTCATGCTAGGTTTCGGAAAACCTATGTTTATCATGATATATATGTGTTTTCATAAAACCTGGGGGTTAGTACGTGGATAACTATTTTATTATATGTATATCAAATTGGTCCACTCATGTTTGTTTTGCGCCCCCTTCAGAACTTAGAATCGAGGCATACAATCCTGGCATCAAGGCATTTCCGCATCGGCATCTTCGAGTCCTCTCGGTGTAGGACCCATTCTTTTATTCATTCAATTTTATATTATTTCTTTTAGTGTCTTAGTTAGTTGTATGCTCTGAACACGTTCCTTAAATGCATACTCTTTATTTTATATTTATAAGTCTTATCTGTCCCTGGTTTTCAGCATTTGCATTCAATAAATAGCTTTCGTCACCTTTCGGGTGTCGGCCAGCACGTGTCTATCCTGGTATTCGGGGAATATCAAGATCGGGGCGTGTCAGATTGGTATCAGAGCGTGGTTCGTTCAGAGCATACTTAGGATCTTTAATTTCTATAGTATTGTGTCTGTCATGACATTATTTGGATGTCACGACTTTTGAATTTGGTGTCATTCAGCGCAGTTGTACAAATCTGTCTCGGTTTGAATTGTCATCTTCTGGTTGAAATACAAGGATTCGTGTCGGGATTGTGCCTCAGTAGTGGAGAAGTGAATTTGTTGGATGAATTTCAGCATATGACGATACTCTGCGACGTGCATTCCCTGGGAATGACGGGCAGAGTCGGTGTTACTTGGAAGCAATGTGTTTTAGAAATATCAGTTTGCGGAAGTCTGGTCAAGACCAGTTGTAGATCCTAAATGGTGATGCCACTCTGCAACATGCGTTCCCTAGGAATTGCGGGCAGAGTCGGCTTTATATCGAAATCTTGGGAAACGGAAAGATCTTGGTGGTACAAATTGGTTAAGACCAACTGGAGTACCGAAACGGTGATATCGCTCTGCAACATGCGTTCCCTAGGAATGGCGGACAGAGTCATATCTCTTGGAAATTGTTCGAAAACTTTCGAAGCGCGTGTTAGAGAAAGCGAGCAAGTGCTAGTTGAGACGACGGTTAGTAAGTGGTTGTTAGTGGGAGCAAATCAATGTTCTCGAGCTCATTACTACTGAAGAAATTCGTGTGGATCTTTAGAACAATTCTCGGTGATTGTTTTATCGATTTCCTTCTTGCTTACTCCAACGACGAAGTCAAGTTCCTTAACCTTTGACCGTCAGCTTCACACCCAATCCTTCGAGTGTTGACTTCGTTTACATTAATTGCTTTTCTTGGGAAACTCCTCAATAGCAGACGTTATTCTCATCAATTTCCAAAAAGGAGTTGCGATTCTTGTTGTTGTCGTAGTGGAATTGGATGATGATGATCCAGACTTGTTTGGATAAACAGACTCCTTGAATTTCACCTGGGTCTGGTACTAGGCGGTAAACCCTAGCTCCTGGTGTGCATACTTTTTGGTAGAGGTGAACTTAGCCTCTTGCTTGTAGCCTAATTGACCAGTGTTCTTGTCCACTAACTGTTCAGCCTTGTAATTTTTAGTGGGATGGCTTGAGACTCCACCATATTCATCATTGTACGAAGATCAAACTTTACTCTGAACTTCTTTGGACTCATTGAGCTTTGGTTTTCTCAAGGGCATCACTTTAAGGTAGCCAATCGTGTTACTGCATGCATACGCAGGCTGCTTTGTATATTTCTTCTTCGTCATTCTGTTGATTCAAAGGTTCTATGTTTAATTTTTGAACTTTGAAACAGCTCTCACAAAGTATTGTGAATTCTAAATTGTCTTTGGCCTTGTTAAATCTTATTAGCAGTTCTCTACTATTCTTGAGCTTATACCTAATCCCTTCTTGGCTAAGAAACCAGTCAACCTTACGGTGATGATTACCAAATAATCATAAACAGTGACTTCTATTTCTGCATCCTTACCTTCCTTCACTTGTTTGTTTCTTAATGTAAACTGGATCATGCTGGAACAATACACCAAGGGTAGAAAAAAAAAAAAAAAAAAAAAACGTTTGTTTTCGGCATGGTTTCTAGTTTAAATCCTGGTATCTTGTACTTTAGATTTTAACGGACTTGTTTTGACCCTCAAATCCTAAAGTGTTCTTTTAGCCTTCTCGATGTGGTTTCTTACGCATTCAGTGAGGAATTCACGATCGATCGATTCGACGGAAGTGTGTGCCCAACTCTTATTGATTTCGTCAGGAACATTCGAAGCATAACCTTTTCACAAGTTTACCAGACCTACCAGGACTAGTTCCACATGGGGGTGAGGTTCGAATCGTCTTTTGGTAAGAGACTGGTGAAGATTGTAGTGCGAATGATCAGCAGATTGCATCACTATCTTCATGCTGAATTGAATAGTCACCACTCATCATGCTGCTGCATTTCACCAACACCATATCGTACTCTGGTAGACCTTTTCGATGATGTGATGTGTTTGCCTCAACACAGCTTTCCACTACCTCGCACCAGAATCCTTCGGTTAGCGAGCACGTGGGTGTGAGGTTTGAGGGATCTTTTAGTAAGAGTTGGATGAAGGTTTTAGTACAGAAGGTCAGCAGATTGTATCACCATCTTACTATAATTCATAGGCGTCACATCGGTTCTTTTCCAACGAGATGTGCTCGTCTCAAGGCATCCTTCTACTGCTTCACTTCCAAACTATATTATTGTGAGTATGTGGATGTCGAAACGTTTCTAGCTGATCTGTTTGGTGCATTCTAGGATGGCACCACAGCGTGGTTGAGGCAAGAATCGAATAATCTTTACACTTCTTTCGAAAGGTGTGTACTCTCATAGGGTTGTTAGATTGAGCACTTAAGAGTCTTTTCCACCAACTTTGACCTTGTTTGACTAGAAATCTGCAACTAAGCAAAATGGAGAGGTGGATTGAGCACTACAACAGTTCCCAAGAGATACTGCTTGTTGAGGAATGTGACTTCTTGTTTTCTGCTTGCTTGGCTCGAACTTTTGGGTCTACTACTAACATGGTAGCCATTCTTCTTGAATCCCAAGGTACATTTTTCAATGGGTTCTTTGTTGGCAAAACATTGGAGTAGTTGGTCACTTTTGGAAGAACTGAGGCGGATGGAATGTTTGGTGCTGGATAGAGTTTTTACGACAACAGTTTTTGTTTCGTTCGATTTGGGTATGGCACTTTTGCGACATAGTGCGAGAGTTTTCTACAAGAAACACTAGTTGGCAAAGGAACATTGTGAACTGGTATTCGGGAGATCGAAAATACGTTATGAGAAATTGTGCATCCTCAGGAAATTACTACTTGCTTATCAAGACAACAAATGTGTGGTTGATATGACGGGTGGCCGACTGTGGTAATGATGACTTATTCGTTGGTTCGTTAAGCAAGTGTGCAAGTAGACTCGTCTACAACAGTTGTTACGGAATTTGCTATTGTTGGGGCTCGACCTAAAGACACATCTATTTTCGGAGTACGTGACGTTTCGAATTCTTGGGCGAGACCCACTCTCATTTTTCAGTTTTGGTTTTCAGTATAAGTATTTTTAACTTCCTTTACTTTAGTTATTTGTTTTTGTCGTTACAAATGTTTTGAGGGAAGCCTTTTCTGTTTTCAGTTCTTAAGTTCAGCTCAAATTTTCGACCTATATGTTAGTACATATCTATTTTGACGCATTCGTATTTTATGTATTTACTTTTAACCTTAAGCTATTTTATGATTTTGACTGTATATCCTTATAAAGTATGTTTTCTACTCTTACACTGATGGGAAAAAGAGTAAGAGCTTGGAGGCATGATAGAGGATTTTGCAACCCGCTCTCGACGGTGTGGCATATTCTCTTTGATGCACCCACTCTGACTTGATTTCTCTTTATACATATATTTTTCTTCCTATTTTTGAGTTTTTCAGTGTAGAAAATTATTTTAAATTTCGGGACAAAATTCTTTTAAGGGGGTAGATTGTAACAACCCATCTCGATAGAAGGGGTATTTTTGTGAAATTTTACCTTGGGCTAAATCTTCTTCTTTTAAAATTGGTTTTTGGGTCTTAAATGGTGTGCCCAAGGGGCCCACCCCCTGTTTTGTCCCCCGGTTCTCTTTCCCTTTCCTTTTATTTTTTTCTGAAAAGTCTCTCTCTCTTCTCTCAACTCTCATCTCTCTCCCTCAACTCTCTATGCTCTCTCCTCCCCGGTAACCCAACACCCACAAACACACATACGCACACCCTAGGATCCTCCCTGGCAAGAACTAGAACCCAGGACAAGTCCGTGGTGCACCACAGTGGCGGAGACCACTGTTCTTTCCCTCTCTCGTCGAACTCCGATGCAAACCGCCCCTTTCGAGGCAAGTTCCGGCCAAAGCACGGCGAGTTGGCTGGCATGCAAGGTATCAATCTCTTCGTCTCGCTGAGTACTACAACCTTCCTTTTTGTTCCACCCAGCTTCATTGAGTATTGAAAAAGTTATATCCATTTGAATATTACCCAGTTTCCGGCGACCTCCGAGGCTTTCGAGGCATTTTCCGGCCAAACCATGGCGAGCTAGACATCTTTCAAGGTACCATTCTCTTCGTCTCTTCGAGAACTATAACTTTGCTTTTTGAATCACTTAATTTCGTCGAGTATTGACAAAGTTATGGCCGTTTAAAGTTTGTGTAGTATTCCAGCCGAATTCCGGCCTTCTTCTCTGGTATGAAACCCAGCCCAAGAAACCACCCAAGCCTTTGGGCCTTTCCTGCCGAGCCCAACCCAAAACCCTTTCAAATTAAGGCCTTAAGGCCAATTAGAACTTGGGCTTTCAGCCCATTTTCCTAACCCAAATCCTAAAGCCCAAACCTAAACCCTTTGGACCCAAAACCCAAGCCCAACCCAGATCCAAGCCCAGACCCGTTTGACCTGGTCCAACCCGGACCCGAACCCGTTGACTGACCCGGTCAACGATGAAGGTTGACTTTGACTGGTCAACGTTGACCGTTGACTTTGACTTTCGGGTTGACTTTTCGGGTTTTCGTTCGGGACTTCTCCTAAGCTAATTTCGACGTTCTGGACCCGTTTCTGAAGTCTCTTTTTCCCAAATTAAGTTGTTTGATTAGAGTTTGACTAAATATACCATTTTATATACTTATGGGCAATTGTTGTGGCGTGTTTGTCTTCGCTAGTCTGCGCAGCTTTCGACGGCGAAGTACTGTGAGTGGACCCATTCTAAAATGCATGTTTTATAGTAGAAATGCATACATGAAAAGCATGATTTGATGAGTATGTTTTATGAAATGCTTTATGAGATATCGTGCCTATTGAGGTTATTTTGAATTATTACTATTTTTCCTAGAACCCGTATTCTTATAGAATATATGATGGATGACGATATGATATTTAGAATACGTTTCGAACACCTCTTTATAGTATAGATGATGGATGACTTTATACTATGAAGATGCCTTTCAAATGTACTTATGGTCAATGGTTTTGTACTTACCTATTGGTCCTTTCCGCTACGGGACGTAGGGATAGATTCTGGTCCGTCCCGGGCGAAGGTTTGGTGTTGGCATAGGGCCTGTAGGGTGTTTCCTCTGGCATTTAAGACCAAGGATGGGGAACCGGCATGGGGCCTGAGGGTTATTTTCCTCTGACTGTCTGCTCAGAGATGGGTAGCGGGCATGGGGCCTGGAGAGTTATATTGGACATTCACTAGAGATTATTATATATGAGTTATGATTTGAGACATTGCACGACATGCTAGGTTTCGGAAAACCTATGTTTATCATGATATATATGTGTTTTCATAAAACCTGGGGGTTAGTACGTTGATAACTATTTTATTATATGTATGTCGAATTGGTCCACTTATGTTTGTTTTGCGCCCCTTTCAGGACTTAGAATCGAGATATACAATCCTAGCATCAAGGCATGTCCGCATCGGCATCTTCGAGTCCTCTCGGTGTAGGACCCATTCTTTTATTCATTCAATTTTATATTATTTCTTTTAGTGTCTTAGTTAGTTGTATGCTCTGAACACGTTCCTTAAATGCATACTCTTTATTTTATATTTATAAGTCTTATATGTCCCTTGTTTTCAGCATTTGCATTCAATAAATGGCTTTCGTCACCTTTCGGGTGTCGGCCAGCACGTGTCTATCCTGGTATTCGGGGAATATCGGGATCGGGGCATGTCACGAGGAGCTCATTGGACATTCTGACAGAATTCACTTATGTAGGACCACCTTCGGGTGTTATTTCAATTTAGTACTTCTGCTTGACTGCACGTAGACTTTTATGCTCTGTATTAGTGGAATTCACACTTCTTTTACACTAGTATTGCTAGTGTTTCGGTTTTAATTGATTCGTAAATTCTATTCTTTATTGCTTCCGCACTATGTACAAGGTTACGTCATGCTCACGTGACGGCCAGCACGTCCCACTTTCGGGTCGGGGTGTGTCAGATTGGTATCAGAGCATAGGTTTGGCAGTCCTGTATATCTTGTGAATATTCTAATTATCTTGGTGTTTCTGTCAGAATTATGCCACCTCGTAGAGAGCCACGTCGTTCAGATGAACCTAGTTTCCCTGATATAGCTCAGTTAGGGGAAGCTATAGCGAATGCTATTCAGTCAATTCTTCGCCCGCCTCAGCGGACCCCTTTGGAGTCGGTTCATAATTTGAAGATAACCACTTTTGTAGGGAATGAAGGCCCCGATGGTTCAGGGAAATGGTTTATGCATATTGAGAAGACTTTCAGGCTGATGCAGAGTTAGGGAAGTCTATCTCTGGACAGATGGGTCGAGACGACTTCATGGTTTTTGGGTAAGGAACCAGCTTTACGGTGGGGACAGTTAGCTGATGAGTTATCCCAGGAAGAGTCTAGAGATTATGTGGTATTTAAGCAGTTGTTCTATAAGAGATTCATTCCTCCTGCATACATTGATCGTAACAAACAGGAGTTCACTAGTTTGAGGCAGAAGAAGCTGTCAGCTGACGAGTACTACATGAAATTTACTGATCTATCTCGTTATCATCTGGAAGTTGCTGCTAATCCGGTTGAGATGCTACGTCGTTTTAAGTTGTGCACTAAGAAGAAATGGCGTACCATTGCAACTGCGATTCCTTGTACTACTTATCATGAGTTTTATGAAGCTTTACTTCAGATTGAGGATTCTAAGAATTTACCCAGCGACAGTAAAGAGGAAGAGAAAAATGGGAATCAGAATAAGGATAAGTGTAAAGGTCATTTCTTACAAGGGCTTCGCCAGACTCAGAGCTTTAAGCGCAGTGGGACTAGTTCTAGTTCTTCCAATGGAGGTTTCAGTTCCACAGGTCAGAAATGAGGTGGTAGGTTCTTCAGAGATTCCAGATCCCAGAGGCAGGGGAACTTTGGTAGAGGAAATGCGCCTTAGTGCCGTAGGTGCGGTAGTCGACATTTAGGGGAATGTCGAAGAGGTAGCAGTGGTTGTTTTACTTGTGGTCAAGAGGAACATCAAGCTAAGTTTTGTCCTCAAAGCGAGCAAAGACCTTAGCAGCCTCCTTTACCACTGCCAGCTCCAGCTCAGCAGTTTTCAGGACAGGGTGGTTATACCCTGATGGGTCGTGGTGGTGCATACCACTATCAAGGGGATTTCGTTCCTTATTATTCGGGACATTACCAGTACCCCCAGGATCCCTATCAGCAGGGCAGTCATGGTCAGTATTCAGGAGGATATATGCCTCCACAGCAGTACTCTGGAGGATATATGCCTCAACAGCAGTTTTCAGCTGGTGGATCCTAGTGGCATTCTGGAGGACAGCCTCTGCAGGTTGATGCTACTACCAGTGGAGTTGGGTCTTCCAGACAGTATAGTCAGTCAAGATAGGGGCGTAATCCTCAGGGGCGAGGAGTTCATGCCAGCAGAGGCAGAGGAAAGCAGCAGAACCAGGGACGCATCAACAACTTTTCACCGCAGGATGCTCAGAACAATCCAGATTTGATCATGGGTACGTTAAATATTCTTGGTCATTATGCTAAAGTGTTGATTGACTGTGGTGCTACTCATTCTGTGATTTCTCATACGTTTGCTCAATTGACACAACCTCAATCTTCACCTCTTGGGTATGAGTTAAAGTTTGCTATGCCTATAGGGGAAAAGTGTTATGTAGATTATGTTTACCCAGGTTGTCCCGTAGTAATGGAGAATGTGGTTATGCCTGCTAACGTTATCTTAGGCACAGATTGATTGCATTGCAATCATGCTAAGATTGACTGTTACGGGAAATCAGTGACCTTTCATTGTCCTGGATTACCTGAGGTTACATTCTTTGGTGAGCCTAGTGGATTGAGGCACATAATCATTTCAGCCGTGAGAGCCAAAAAGTTACTAAAGAAAGGTTGTCAATGGTACTTGGCTCACGTGGTACTAAATGATGATGCTCTGGTTAGCGTGGAGAATGTCAAGGTGGTTAGACATTTTTCTGACATTTTCCCTGATGATTTACCCAGATTGCCGCCACACAGAGATGTGGAGTTTGCTATTGACTTAATACCAGGTACTGATCTTATTTCTTTAACTCCTTATCGTATGGCTCCTGCAGAGTTAAGAGAATTGAAAATTCAGTTACAAGAGTTGGTTGATAAAGGTTTCATTCAACCTAGTACTTCACCTTGGGGAGCTCCAGTTTTGTTTGTTCGGAAGAAAGACGGTACTTTGAGGCTTTGCATTGATTACAGGCAATTGAATCGGATGACGATTAAAAACCGTTATCCTTTGCCTCGTATTGATGATCTTTTTTATCAACTCAGAGGTGCCTGCGTATTTTCTAAGATTGATCTAAGGTCTAGTTATTATCAGTTGAAGATCAGGGGCGACGATGTTCCTAAAACTGCTTTCAGTACTCGTTATGGTCATTATGAGTTTCTGGTGATGCCATTTGGAATGACGAATGCACCAGCAACTTTCATGGGTTTGATGAATAAGGTGTTTCAGCAGTATTTGGATAGATTCGTCGTTGTCTTCATTGATGACATTTTGGTGTATTCTAAGTTAAAAGCAGATCATGTTCGACATCTTACTTTGGTGTTGAAGAAGCTGAGGGAACATCGATTGTATGCTAAGTTCAATAAGTGCCAATTCTGGTTAGATCAAGTTGCTTTCTTGGGGCATGTTGTTTCAGCTCAGGGTATTCAGGTAGACCCTCAGAAGATAGCTGCTGTGGAGAATTGGGAGCAACCGCGAACCGTCACCGAGGTACGGAGTTTCCTTGGTTTAGCGGGTTATTATCGGTGATTTGTTAAGGATTTCTCAGTTATGGCTTTACCACTAACGAGATTGACAAGGAAGGAAGTTAAATTTGAGTGGGATGATAATTGTGAACAGAGTTTCCTGCAATTGAAGTATTATCTCACTCATGCGCCTGTTTTGACTCTTCCTGATGATAGTGGTAATTTTGAGGTTTACAGCGATGCTTCTTTGAATGGCTTAGGATGCGTGTTAATGCAGCAAGGTAGGGTAATTGTTTACGCTTCGCGTCAATTAAAGCCTCATAAGATGAATTACCCTACACATAACTTGGAATTGGCAGCCATTATTTTCGCTTTAAAGATTTGGAGACACTATCTCTATGGTGAGAAGTGTAGGATTTTCTCAGATCACAAGAGTCTTTAGTATCTATTCACACAGATAGATTTGAATCTTCGTCAGCAGAGATGGATTGAGTTGCTAAGTGACTATGATTGCACAATTGAGTATCATCATGGATGTGCTAATATAGTGGTAAATGCTTTGAGTAGGAAATCTCAAGGTCGGGTTAATGCTTTGTATGCTTCTCGTGTTCATCTTCTTGTAGATTTGAGGTCTACTGGAGTGAAATTGGAATTGAAAGAACGAGAAGAAAGAGCTGTGACAGAGCAAGAAAGAGCCTTACTTGCTAGTTTCCAAGTTAGGCCTATTCTGATTGATCGTATACTCGAGACTCATATGAATAATGAAGAGATTCAAGAGCTAATTCATTTGAGGAATCAAGGGAAAAAGAAAGATCTCAGAGTTAGAGAGACAGATGGCATACTTATGCAAGGAAAAAGGATGTACGTGCCAAATAATGAGGAATTAAATAAGGCAATTCTTAATGAAGTACATATTTCAGCTTATGCGATGCATCCAGGAGGAACAAAAATGTATCATACCATTAGACCATTTTATTATTGGCCAGGTATGAAAAGGGAAATTGCTGAGTATGTAAGTAGGTTTATCGTGTGCCAGCAGGTTAAAGCCGAAAGAAAGAAGCCGCTTGGGTTGTCACAGCCACTTCCCGTTCCACAGTGGAAATGGAAAAATATTACTATGGATTTTGTGTACAAGCTACCTCGTACACAAAACGGCTATGATGGAATTTGGGTGGTTGTTTATCGGCTTACTAAGTCAGCGCATTTCATTCCTGTGAGGGAAAAGTATTCTTTGAACAAGTTAGCCGAGTTGTTTATCACGAAGATTGTGAAGTATCATGGAGTTCCTGTGAGTATTATTTCTGATCGAGATCCAAGATTTACTTCTAAATTTTGGATAGCATTCCAGGAAGCTTTGGGTTCGAGATTACTATACAGCACGGCATATCATCCTCAGACAGACGGACAATCTGAGATGACGATTCAGACTTTGGAGGATATGCTAAGATCTTCGGTGTTGCAGTTTGGCGACGCTTGGCATAAGCGATTGGATTTGATGGAATTCACTTATAACAACAGGTTTCGCTCGAGTATTGGTATGGCGTCATTTGAGGTATTTTATGGCAAGCCTTGTCGTACACCTTTATGTTGGTCAGAGGTTGGTGAACGTGTTTTAGTGGGCCCTGAGTTAGTGGAAAAGATTACTCAGAACATTCAGGTTATTAAGTCTAATATGAAAGCAGCCCAAGATCGCCAAAAGAGTTTAGTAAATAGACATGCCACTGATTGAGTGTACAAGGTTGGTGATTGGGTATTTCTGAAGTTATCGTCGTGGCGAGGTGTAGTATGATTCGGGAATAAAGGCAAGCTAAGTCCTAGATTCATCGGACCTTATCAGATCACCGAACGAGTTCGTGAAGTTACTTACAGACTTGAGTTGCCGTCAGAGCTGTCTAAGGTACATAATGTGTTTCATGTGTCGATGCTTCGTCACTATGTCGCAGATCCTTCTCATGTGATACCTCATCAACCCTTAGAGATCGGTTCAGATTTGACTTATGATGAGGAGCCGGTGACGATACTTGATTGGAAAGAAAAGGTTCTGAGGAACAAGACAGTGCATTTGGTTAAAGTTTTGTGGAGGAACCATTCAGTGGAAGAAGCGACATGGGAGACAGAGGATCGGATGAGAGAGATGTACCCGAGGTTGTTTTATGAGAACTTGTGGATGGTTTTGGTTATGTAAATTTCGGGGATGAAATTTTTATAAGGTGGGTAGATTGTAACAGCTCGTCCCGGAAATTTCGTACGACCGACGTGAAAAGACTAAAATGCCCTTGGACGTTAACTAAGGTACGTGTGTGTTTAAGTTTGGAAGTGGGTCCAATTATTTTGGTTGGTTGTACTTGGACCACACACACACACACATTCACACATTTCCTCTCTCTCACTCCCGTACTCACTTTCTCTCTAAACCTCTCGAACTCACTCTCTCTCTTCTCTCTCTTGTACGGACAAACCCAAGACCTCCCCAAACCTAGCAGATTGAAGGAACCAAGGACACCATCGTGTTCCTCGTGGTGTGGTGAGTTCAAAGGTACCATTTTGAGGTTCAAATACGTTCGTTTTCACGTAGAAATCTCACCCTTCGATTTGTGCACTGTTCATGCACACGTGAAATATTGTTTTTCAGGGAATTTGAAGTTTATAGGAAGCTTTATGAGGTCCTAAGGAAGCTCGGGGTAGTTCGTTTGAAGTTTTTGGACGTCGGAATAGCAAGATCGGGGAATTTTCATTTTGGCCGGAATTATCGAGGCTTTTTCCGACGAATCCCCGACGAGTTGGGGGTCGAGTCAGGTATGGATATGTTCATCTTTGTGAGATCTTCATTTTAGTATAAAGTACGTAGAAAATGGTGCAAAAATGAAGGAGAAACCATAGTTGGAAGTTTTTCCAGAAACCGGCGAACAGTCACCAACGACCGGTGACTCGCCGGAGAAGACAGGGGAATATTCTGTCAGTTTTGACGGAATATGCTAACGGCGTTAACTGACGCTGTTAGTTAATTAACGGAATATTCCTAACGGCATTACTGTACCGTTACACGTGCCAAGCATGTGGCCGCGCGTGGCCGGCGCTTCTGGCCGTGCCTTGGCCTGAATTTTTTCTAAAAATATGGGAATGACCCTAAGATTGTGTAGATCACAGTGGTATATTCATATACCCAATTTTAGCAATGTATGAGAAGTTATTTCTAAGGTTTCGTTTATGTGCGTTAATTAATGTTATTTCAGTTATTTCTCATATAGGCGAGACCTATCCAGAGGACGAGCATAGCCAGGCTAGGCACGGGGGTTACGACCCGTCTACTTATCAGTGAGTGGGCATTTGTTTTCCGTATATACCTATATAAATGAGTTTTTCCCAGAAAATCAGTTTAAATGAAATGTGATATGAAATGCAATATGAAATGCCATGCAAAGTATCTATCTATTTATTATGCGTTATTGATTGCTTATATTGATGTTGGTGCTGAGGACGCACAGGTAAGTGGCAGGTAAGTTTATATACTAGTTGATGTGAACGAATGATGTGATGTGATATGATTAGAGCTCATAAACCTGCACATTGATATTAGTGCTTCCGCCCAGAGAGGGGCTCAGTCTTTCATGTGTTGTTCACCTCCCGCACCGTATGCTCGCCTTAGATCCAAGTTAGGTGCTCAGTCCTGTCGAATAGGCCACTATAGGTGGGTTCGACTCGTAGGTGACCCGCGATTTATCGCTCAGTCTTCACGTGATCGTAGCACTAGAGCATATTTGTTTATATTCAGTGATGTTGTGCAGACCACTAGAGGTGGTATTGATGTGTATGCAGGGTATATATATATATGATGATATGATTGAGATGAGTATGAGCTATATGATATGATGATTGTTATGAGCTATATACAGCCGATGGCTGAGTTGATTATTTAGTATTCAATCACATTCACAGAGTTATGCTTTGGCATTCAGTTATGATACTTTGGCATGGCATACATACTTCCATACATACATATTTTCCAGCAGGATTTTGAGAATTATATATATGAGTATATACTTTATTTCTGGGAAATTATACAGGTTTTACGGCGAGGGGTTATAATCTTTGAGAAAAGAAAGGTTTTGAAAAGATTTGTTTCTGACCCACTCAACTTTGTTTTTCACCCCTCCAAGTATTAAGTAGCATTTATTGGTGGCATACGAGGAGCTCATCGGACGTTTTGACAGAATTCACTTATGTAGGACCACCTTCGGGTGTTATATCTATTTAGTACTTCTGCTTGACTGTACGTAGACTTTTATGCTCTGTATTAATGGAATTCACACTTCTTTTACACTAGTATTGCTAGTGTTTCGGTTTTAATTGATTCGTAAATTCTATTCTTTATTGCTTCCACACTGTGCACATGGTTACGTCACTCTCACGTGACGGCCAGCACGTCCCACTTTCGGGTCGGGGTGTGTCAACCAAGGTATTAAATATCAATGATATCGGAAATATCAGTAGTCCAAAAACACGGAAATTTCGATGGAAATATCGGGATATTATCGATATCGATAAAAATTGAATAAAAACCACGGAAATTGTAAGAAAAACTTGGAAATTTTTATTGAAACTTTGCAGGATGTTTATTTAGTCAATTATCTATTAGTTTATCACAAAAAATTGGAAGGAAATGCATTGCATGATGGATTTAACTGATTTAAGTTGATTATATAGCGAGCTGGCAAACATTGTGAGTGTAGAAAATATGTAGTAATTAATGAAAGAAGTTTAACCACACCATAATCATTTATATATAATGAATTAGAACAATATTTTACACTTTATACATTGCGTGGTAAGATACATGAGTGACTTAGTACCACATAGAGTTCTTATAAGGTTCAAAATTTTCACTATCTTCATCATTTCCATGTGTAGAGTAAGTGTATTGTGAAGAGTAATCATCAAATGATAAATCCCCAAAATAGTTTTGCATGTAATTGTTAACATGCCACCCATATGGATCCGAGATTGGTTGACGTTGTCCATAAGCAAAATCATTTGAAGATTGAGTCTTAGATTCTTTCTATGAGTCACTCGATTCCATCCCAACAGGAATGAGATATGAAGGGTTCGGGATTACCAAACAAATGGGATTTGGAAACCAATCCCATATCGAAAATTTCGGTATTTTTAGGGATGAGATTCCCGAACTTCGGGATGGTTTTGGTTTGGGATTTTTTGGTTTGGGTTTGGGACTTTTTCGGTTTGGTTTGGGATTATCAGGAATTTTTTCCAGCCCTACATGTAAGTGACCAAATAAAAAATAGAAAAATTAAAAACCACATGTCATTGGCTAAGTAATTAATTGACACAATTTAAAATATAATACCACAAAAAATTTGGAATATGTGCAAATTTGTTTCTTGCAAAAAGAATTCAAAACAAAACCATATATATAAATATTTTAGTATATTTTCACAAAAACATAAGTGATATGGTGGTTAAGGTCTTGAAGAAGTCAAATGGGAGGGGTTCAAATCCCTTTATGCCCAAAATTAAGACTTTTCAGAAATTTTCAAGTATTTTTGGGTTTCATATCGCGATATTTATGATAATATCGCGATAATATCGCGATATATTAACGATAATAAGAGGATAAGTCACTAAAATATCATCGGACGAAAAAACGATATTTCGCCGATATTTTCGATATTTTGGTCCATGGTGTCAACTATACAAGTAAAATTTATTCCAGCAATGATAATACGAAACTCTCATAATAAAAATAAATAAAACTTAGTTTTTTTACTTATATAGAATAATAATAAATTAATAATATATATTTAATATACAATATATACACTATTGCTAGAGTTTTTATCGTTTATAGCCAAAATTTTATACTTTAATTTCACAAATGTCAATTTTGATAATATCTTACAAATAAATCAGAAAACCAAACAAACCTCAGTATCCTCATAATAAAACCGAATTACAACCATAATCTAAAACCTATTTTATCTTTTGTGTTTGTTCAAAAATGGAGAATTCAAATGTTACGCCATGATCCTGACATTCATCAGGATCGACGCGTGACCAGGTGTAGGGGTTGCGATGAGATATAAACATGAGACACAAATGAATATTGGTACTAAAATGAAGAGAGGGATTGACTTTTTATACATGATTTATTACTAACGGCTAGGATGTTTTGATCCTGGGGATCCGATATAACTTATCCAGACATGATCCTTATCCATAATTTTTAGGATTAAAAATAGGAAATGGGAGAATTAAGTTACAACCTGCCACATCCCGGCCCGGGGTGGATCACTTCCCGGGCCCGCTCCATCACCGTAGCACGATATTATCCATTTTGGGCCCCGACCACGCCTTCACGGTTTTGTTTTTGGGAATTCACGAGCAACTTCCCAGTGGGTCACCCATGTGGAATTCACGAGCAACTTCCCATGTGGGATCTCACAATCCACCCCCCTTAGGGGCCCAACGTCCTCATCGGCACACACGCGGCCAGGGTTAGGCTCTGATACCAAATTGTCACATCTATGCTCGGGGTGAATCACTTCCCAGGCCCGCTCCACCACTGTAGCACGATATTTTCCACTTTGGGCCCCTACCACGCCCTCACGGTTTTGTTTCTGAACTCACGAGCAACTTCCCAGTGGGTTATCCATCCTGGGAGTGCTCTCATGCGCTACTCGCTTAACTTTGGAGTTCCAATGGAACCTGAAGCCAGTGAGCTCCCAAAAGGCCTCGCGCTAGGTAGAGATGGGAATATACATATAAGGCTCACAGGATTCACTCCCCTGGGTGATGTGGGATCTCGACAATATCGTGCTATGGTGGAGACGTGCCTGGTATGTGGTTGGGCCCGAGCAGGGATATGACAATTTGGTATCAGGGCCTAACCCTGGCTGCGTGTGTGCCGACGAAGACATCGGGCCCCTAAGGGGGGTGGATTGTGAGATCCCACATCGCCCAGGGGAGTGGATCTTGTGAGCCTTATATGTATATTTCCATCTCCAATTAGCGCGAGGCCTTTTGGGAGCTCACTGGCTTCGGGTTCCATTGGAACTCCGAAGTTAAACGAGTAGCACGCGAAAGCACTCCCATGATGGGTGACCCACTGGGAAGTTCTCGTGTGAGTTCCTAGAAACAAAACCGTGAGGGTGTGCTCAGGGCCTAAAGCGGACAATATCGTGCTACGGTGGAGACGTGCCCGGGATGTGGTGGGGCCCGGGCTGGGATGTGACACAACTTTATTAGCAAAGGAATTTTAGAAATACCAGATAAATTAGAAGATAAAAAAATTATTATAAAGTTTTTTAGGAAAACTAAGCTATGCAAGGCCTTTTGTTCAAAATTTGTCAATAGAAATTAGTTGACACACCCCGACCCGGAATGTCCACTAGAACTCCGAATCGAGCTGTGCTGGCTGACACCAGGAGGGTGAGGAAGCCATAAAGTGTAGTGAAGTAGAAAATGTGAATAAATTTAAACCTAAAAGTGCCTGAATATAAGAGTGCGTTGGTGAGCGGGAATGAACCCATTTCACACGTGATGTCAGAGCATTAGTAAAGTACAGTAAGGTAGGGTGAGAATTATACCATCGAAGGTAATCGTCTACACCAAGATTTGCCAAGAATTCTCGTCGATACGAAAGCTGAGCTGCTAAAACTTGGAGGGGCACAAAACAAGGGTGAGTGGGCCTGAAAATAAAGTTTTAATAAAAAAATTTTGAAAACGTTATAACCCCTCGCCGTAAAACAAGTATTGTTTCCAAAATATACATACTACGTGTAGTAAGAAAATACCTACCGTAGCCTGCAAAATCACAAGATTGCCTTACGTTGCAATGTTGCGTAAATGAACATATAACAACCAATATCACATAATCTCGCATAAGCAAACATATCATATCGGGTGCTTATCGACACATGCTGACACACAAGTTCATACAGAGGTATTTTGACATGAACATGACTGGGTGTAACAATGATATACGCTCTACAATCACGTGAAGACTGGCGCTATGCACAGCACATACGAGTTGGAGTTGCCTATTGCAACCTGTACGACAAGACTGGCACCTACAATGGATCCAAAGTGAGCGTACGGTGCGATGTGCACATACACGTGAAAAACTGGCCCTGGCCCAGGCGAGTACCGATGCAGCAAACGATGAGCAAATAACATAATTATAATCATGCCACAGCCATTCAACAATTCTAGTCAATATCATACTATTCATGACCATAAATATAATTAAGGCATCCTCTTATAGTAAGCTTACATGTGCATCCCATAGGATTATTTCATCATTTCTCAACAATAAGGCATTTCTTATAAACGTAAGTTTAATCATGGCAATCACGTAGAGAATTTACCATTAACTGTATATATGGAAACTAACCTATATATATATATATATATATATATATATATCAAAGAAAAGACCCACTCACAGATCATGTCGTTGAGTCGAACCCGCCTCGTAGCATCGAGAGTCTTTGCGAATCGTTTCGCTTAGAAACGAAACCATTCAGGTAAATATAACATATTAATGTAATTACGCGTTTTCGTACAAAGTACGGTTAATAAAGGAACTATTTTTAAATGGTCGAATTTCAAAAAATGGACGGCGGATTTGAAATCAGGGCATCAAAATACGCTAAGGAGGGTCCCCAGCAAATTTTGTAAAAAGTCAACGAAAAGTCAACGATCAACCCTAAAAGTCAACCAAGACGCCTCGGTGGTCAACTACGTTAAAACTTTATAATTTCACTAAATGGATATCAAAAACGGACTCTGGACGTCAAAATTAACTAAGAGGGTTTTCCGAGAAATTCCGATATATTTCAGGCCCATTTTGAAATGGGGCCGGGTCAGGTAACGGCCCAAGGCTTTGGGCCGGTTGGCCTAAGGTTTGGACCAAAAGAATATGGGCCGGGCTTTTTGGGTTTAAGGACCCCCTTTTTTTCTCTTTTTTTTCTCTTTTCTTCTCCGGCCGATTGCCACTGCAACCGTCGGAGTCTGGGGACACTTGTCCGGGAAATTTTCCAGGCTTCACCTAGCTTAGAAACTCAACTAAAACTAGCAGTGTGATATACCAATTTGAAGCTCGATAGGAGAGGAAAATAAATATACAAACAGGGGATCCTTCCATGGCCGATATTGGCTGGAAAACGGCTCGAAGCCACCGGGTTTCTCGCCGGAAACTGGGCAACTTTCCCCCGCCTTGATTCATGCGTCAAAACGTCACCAAAACATCTCAAAATTACCCTAATCTACTCTAAAACGTGGTCCAAGAAGGTTTAGGTTAGTTTCGAGGCTCACCTTCGCCGGAGTTCTGCATTTCATTTAGTCTCCGATGCGAGGTTCGAAAGTTGTTCGAGTTTGGGTCCTGGGCTCGGAAATAGAGAGATGGGACAAGCTGGGGGTGATGGTGACATGGCTCGCCGGCGAGGTGCGAGTGGCAGTGGTTCCCGGCGTCGCTGGGTGTCACCGAGGAAGAAGGGAATGAGGTCTCACGGGAGAGGGAGAGATGGAGTGAGGTAGGAGAGGAAAGGTAAGGTGGCAGTCATCTAGTGGAGGAGTAGGATAAATGAGATTTGAAAAAGAGTGTCCCGAGAGATAGGGGACACGGGAGAGGTGAAGAAATGAGGTGTGGGCCCCACGGGTCAATATAAATTAATAAAATATTTAGAATAACTTCAAATAATATTAAAATAATAATTTAATAACAAAATAATCTTAAAATAATGATATAATAATTATGAGAATTATATAAAATAATAAATAGTTATTTTTTTTACAAAAATACTTTTCGGATTTGTAGCTCTATAAAATATTCATCGCAACTTCGATTTCGATTCCATTTACGCCTACGCGTTCGTACCGTTAAGTAAATTCGAGACTACGGTAAAATAGTAGTTTGTACACATCACGAACTGATGGTTAATGAAAGTCAATAATCTCATCTCTAGGACATTTTTGTCAATTCACTTATTTAAAATTAATAAAATTGTAAAAGTAATAACGGGTTGTTATGTTAGTAGCTTATATAAGAAAACTGGCAGTAGAAATATCAAATTCAATCATGAAGATATTGCCCTTGTCAAAAGAATCAAAGAAAAAAAAAAAAAACATACCAGATCTTTCCTGACTATTAGACAATGATTACTTAATAATTCAAACAGATGACTTGGGAATAGGTTGGGGAGCTATTCTGTTAGCAAATGATGCTCTCCAGACTCACTAGTTAACACAAAAATACTGTGTGAATATGCTAGTGGAAAGTTTAAAGAAAAATCAAGAGGATGTTATAAATAGGCAAAAGTTAGAGAGATGACCTTTTTAAAGATAGGAGTGAAGTAGGTGTAAAATATCACACTATAACTTTAGTAGCTATAACACAAAAAGGATGGCAGATAAAGAGAGGGAGGGATACTGATATTATTTCTCTTGCTTTCTTTCGCAGTGTACATTTCAATAGCACACAGAGTGTCTATTTATAGTGTAATTCCCGTAACTACAACCATCCAAATGCCATGATGATACTTTTGAAAGTATCAAACACTATTACTAACTATTACTAATGGGCATTCTTTTGAGTGGGCATTCATTCACTAATTCTATAACAGTGGAGTGGCTAGTTTAGATTATGGAATTTTAGGGTGACAATCTCAAATAACATGGGTTTTAATTTTGAGGGTATTTATGTCAATTTGATCAGATTTTTGGTTATATTTGAAAGATAATGTAAAAACTGACATTTATGAATTTAGGGTTTAAATTTTGACTATAAATGATAAAAACTTCTATGCTATTGTATATCATAGTAAGTTTTTTTTAGTACCTTAACTTTAAAATCATCAAAATAATTTTTTTAACGGATCGAAATGGGTTACCCACGGGTTACTCGCGTGTAAACCTGTCATTAACGAGTTCTTAACAGGTGCTCTGATAATGATTAGTTACTGTGTTGACTCGAAACCCGTTATTTTCATGTCATTTTTGTGTTGTGTTAACGAATCGTGTAAGAAATTATCAAGTCTACCTGTAGACAAACCCGCTCCTGCGCGTGTTAGAGTATCATATTTGTTGACTTCTCGACAGCTGACACAGGCGGGTGGTCAGGTTACCTGCAAGAAACTATAATCCTAAGAACGATGATCCAATGATCCCCTTCTTTATCTTCTATATAGAAAGCCAGCAGCATGTGCCGACAAAACTTTGGGGTCACCCACTTCAACAAAAAAATTTGGACACAAATGCCCTCAAAACAAAAAAATTCAAAAGAAGTCCAAAATAATGCATCAAATAAGGCAAGGGCATTTTTGTCATTTTAATAAATTAATTTTTTTTTGTGGTTTTTTAATTCTTTTTTTTTTTAACAAACGATATTATTGTGATTAAATAAGTTATCAAATGATTGTTTTTTTTATTTTTAATAAACGATATTTTCTACACTAAGGGAAATGGGGGTGGGCTTAGCCTCACAATAGGCTAGCAATAATGTGATTCAATCAGTTGTTTATTAAATATTATTTTCTCTATTTTTAAACACGTTCAAAACATCTTAAGAGACGTGTAATGCCGGTTATAAAAAAAGGTCTTTCGCACGCGGATAATAATGTGATTAAATTAATTGTCAAATGATTGTTTTTTTTTTTTTTTAACAAACGATGTTATATACACTAAGGGAGATGGGGTGGGCTTAGCCTCACAATAGGCTAGCAATAATGTGATTCAATCAATTGTTTATTAAATATTATTTTCTTTATTCTTAATGTAAATTCTATAGAAACCGATTTTATTATGTGAATTCAGCTGCTTTAATTGGTTTATGAGATGTTTCTTCTAGCATGATCTAAATTAGTTGTCAAATGATTTTTTTAACAAACGATATTATTGTGATTAAGTAAGTTGTCAAATGATTGTTTTTTTTTTTAATAAACGATATTTTCTACACTAAGGGAAATGGGGTGGGCTTAGCCTCACAATAGGCTAGCAATAATGTGATTTAATCAATTATTTATTAAATATTATTTTCTCTATTTTTAAACATGTTCAAAACATCTTAAGAGACCTCTAATGCCGGTTATAAAAAAAAATCTTTCGCATGCGGATAATAATGTGATTAAATTAATTGTCAAATGATTGTTTTTTTTTTTTTAACAAATGATATTATATACGCTAAGGGAGAGTGGGTGGGCTTAGCCTCACAATAGGCTAGCAATAATGTGATTCAATCAATTGTTTATTAAATATTATTTTCTCTATTCTTAATGTAAATTCTATAGAAACCGATTTTATTATGTGAATTCAGCTCCTTTAATTGGTTTATGAGAGGTTTCTTCTAACATGATCTAAAATTATTCATTTACTTCAAATGTTTGACTTTCCTATTGTCAATTTACGCATATAAATACATTTAAAACATGTAGATCGCGCGTAGCACATCATGATTTAAAAAATACCTTCTGCACGCGCGTGAGCGCGTGCATGAAGGCTAGTCTATATAGAAAGCCAACACCACATGGGGACAAAACTTTGGGGTCACCCAATTTGACAAAAAAATTTGGACCACAATGCCACCAAAACAAAAAACTTCAAAGGCATCCCAAAATAATGCATCAAATAAGGCAAGGGCATTTTCGTCATTTTAATAGTATTTTTTTAATAATTAATATTTTTTGTGATTTTTTATTTCTTTTTTAATTAGTACCTCACAATGGGTTATGCTAGCAATAATGTGATTTAATTTCTCTATTTTTAAACACGTTCAAAATATCTTAAGATGCGTGTAATGCCGGTTATAAAAAAAACCATTTTCATGCGGATAATAATGTGATTCAATTAGTTGTCAAATGATTTTTTTTAACAAACGATATTATTGTGATTAAATAAGTTGTCAAATGATTGTTTTTTTTTTAATGAACGATATTTTCTACACTAAGGGAGCAATAATGTTTATTAAATATTATTTTCTCTATTTTTAAACACGTTCAAAACATTTTAAGAGACGTGTAATGCCGGTTATAAAAAAATGTCTTTCGCACGCAGATAATAATGTGATTAAATTAATTGTCAAATGATTGTTTTTTTTTTAACAAACGATATTATATATACTAAAGGAGAGGGGGGTGGGCTTAGCTTCACAATAGGCTAGCAATAATGTAATTCAATCAATTGTTTATTAAATATTATTTTCTCTTTTCTTAATGTAAATTCTATAGAAGCCGATTTTATTATGTGAATTCAGCTGCTTTAATTGGTTTATGAAAGGTTTTTTCTAGCATGATCTAAAATTATTCATTTACTACAAATATTTGACTTTCCTTTTGTCAATTAACGCATATAAATACATTTAAAACATGTAGATAACGTGTAGCACATCGTGATTTAAAAAATGCCTTCTACACGTGCGTGAGTGCGTACATGAAGGCTAGTTAATTAGAAGGAGCAGATAGTTTGTAGCAATTTAAATCTTGTTAGAAAGATTGATTTGTTCCCATCCAGTGACCTGGATTTCACAGATGATGTTATGTAAAAGTAATCAGAAATAAAGAGATGAACTTGTACTGGTTTTATATGTTCTAATGTTTCATGACATTAAGAGTGCAAGCTCTTCTCATGTTTTTATGTTCTATTTTTATTTATTTATATATTTTATACCACTGAAATTGAGGGAAGTTACAATATACCACAGAAGCTCAAACAAGAATCGAATACAGAATCTCGTCGTACACGTCAAGTAAGATATATCAATGATGTGAAGACTTTATAAACACAATGAATTTCAAAGATGAAAGAGGAAGATATAAATGCAGGTCAAAGAAACATCATTTACCGGAATATATTTACAAGTTACAAGCCAACAAGGTGTGTCACAAAAATCAAGTTTACATACATCACCGCAGAAATACTAACACAACTATAATCATACAAAAGAAAAACAAACAAGCAAAATACAAAAGGGAAAAAGAGGGGATTGTCACTCCTACATAGGAAAAACTTGAGCGTAGCTGGGAATTTTCCACCCTGCCTCAATCTCTGACTTGATGTGAGAGATAGAGACAGGACGGATAAATCCCCATTACACGCTAGAATCCCCGCTAGCTTAGGTACCTGTCACTACCACATCTACGACTACCAGATACCAAGGGAGGTGAGCCAGAATCGCCTTCAAAATCAACATCCGCATCATCACAAGACCAATCACTTGCCTTCACAAAACCTGATGATGTGGGATAAGAATGCACATAATCCTCAAACTCACCACCCTTCTTCCCATCATAAGCCCCGGGAGACGCCACTGCGTCCGGCAGCGCTGCCTCACCCACCAAGTACCACACCACCTGCCTCATTGTGGGCCTTGCCTTGGGGGTATTATTTGAGCACATCAGCCCTAGCTTCAGCACCACCACAGCCTCCAGATCATCAAACTCAGCCCCCAATCTGGGGTCTACAACTTCAAGAATTGCACCAGCCTTCCACTTCTCCCAAACCCAATCAACCAATATCAGCTCCTCCGGCAGGGCTTTTCGTTCAATGGGTCTCCTCCCACACACCAGCTCCAGCAGGAGAGCACCAAGAGCAAACACATCCGAGCTCGGAGTCGGTTTTCCGGTCCGCGTAAACTCGGGAGCGAGGTAACCCAGTGTCCCAAAAACCCTAGTTGTTGTAGGGTTTGCTCCATGCTCATACAATTTAGCAAGACCGAAATCTCCAAGCCGTCCATTCATCTCAGAATCCAAAAGCACGTTTCCTGCTTTTATGTCCCTATGAATCACAATCTGTTCCCAACCTTCGTGCAAATACAATAAGCCAGAAGCTACATTTTGAGCTATCTTGAACCTCTGTTCCCAGCTCAAAATTGCTTTTGGCTTCTCAAATAAATATTTATCCAAGCTCCCATTAGGCATAAAATCATACACAAGCAACAAATCTCCGCGCCGCCGACACCACCCCAACAACTGCACTAAATTCCTGTGCCTGAGACGGCCAATGGTCGCGATTTCCGACACGAATTCCTGCAGACCCTGCCTCGACTCATTCGAAATTCGCTTAACCGCCACTTGGGTTTCCGAATTCGGCAGTGTCCCTTTGTAAACCGTACCAGATCCACCCAACCCGATTACCTCTTTATCCCTGAACCCTCTGGTGGCCTGCTTGAGCTCGCTGTATCTGAATATATGGGGCCCAATGTCGAGCTCCCACGGCTCGATCACCTCAGCGTTCTTGAACCTCTGAACAATGTAGAACCCCAATCCGACGGCCAAGATAAAAAAAACAACGGAAACAGAAACGCCAATGATCAACGCTGACGATTGCTTCTTTTTCGGGCCGGGAAGTTTAGGCAAAGCTTCTAAATTCAGAGACTTGGCTTCTCCGTTCATCTTAAAGCTCCAACCGGAGACGTACTGGGAGCTGGCGAGCAACCCGGTCGAAGCAGAGAACCCAATGTACATAAAATCTTCCAAAATTGGAGAAAGATCGACATCGAATGTTAAAATCGGGGATCTGGGTTTGATCGAATCGGGTGAAAGCATGACAGTGACCTGATTTTTCACCGAATCGTAATCGACCCAGGCCTGGATCGGCAGCCCACTCTTGAGATTGAGGTCCTCTTTCGTCGAATTTCCACCAGTGAAAAACCCGGCCGGGGTCGATTTGTTGGAGGCCAGGCTGTTGATATCGATTCCGACATGGTTGTCGTTGATGTCCCCGAATTCGAAGCTCTGGACGGTGTCGAATTCGACGGCGAAGATGTGGTTGGCGAAGTTGCCGACGACGGTGGCGTTGAGGATGCCGAGGTACTGGCTGGGGAGGGATCCCGGGAGCGATTTCGACGGCGAGATTATGAAGGCAAGGCCGTGGCCGCCGAGCTTTGGGTACTCAGGGACGATGGTGAAGACGAAGGAGGTGGAGAAGGAAAAGGCTTTGCCGTCGGTGGAGTTTTTGAATCGAAGTGGGGCGGAGTAGAAGGCGTGGCCGAGGACTCTGAGAGTGTCGTTTGTGAGCTTTAGCATGCCGTTGGGCTCGATTGATGCGACGCCGTTTAAGCTCATGTTGCTGCTGTTGGCGACACCATTGAAGCCGTTGAAGTAGAGCTCTTGGTCGAGCTGGGTTTTTGCTGGGTTTGGGAGAAAGAGGAGGAAAACCCAGCAAAGTATGAATCTTTGGAATGCCATAGGAAGTCAAGCTCGAGTCTTTGTTAAGCAGATGGCAATGGAGTTTTCAGTATATTAATTGCGCTGGATTAGGTGGGTACACTCAGTGTCGATTTTTTACCAAATATAGCTAAAATTTGACCTTTAATTTCAATGCTATCAGTTTTTCGTTTTGTTGGTGACGCATTTTTAACGACAAATGTGGATGGTTCAATTGGGTTCGCGGAATAAAGAGTTGGTAGGTATGCAGTTTTTCGTTTTGTTCGTAACACATTTTAATGGCAATTGTGGGCGCGTCATGGGTTCGCGCCACTTGTATGAAGTAGAGGACGGGGATTTGAAATTTGTGTTGGAGGACCGAATGGTGAGTTGCCACCTGACCTCGTCAATCATAATACAGAATGGTTTTAATTATTATGAATTTGTTAATGTGTTTGGTATTTTTCAATTACATCGATATTTTTGTTTTTTAATGTGTTTTATAATATTTTAATAGAAATTTTAACGAAAAACTTTCGGTACTGTTCATTTTAACGAAAAATTACATTTTTACGCTAAAAAATCAATCATAATACTATTCACTTTACATTTTATTTTGTCCTTTATCGTTTACCAAAACATCATTTACAAGTTACAAGCCAACAAGGTGTGTCACAAAAATCAAGTTTACATACATCAACACAGAAATACTAACACAACTATAATCATACAAAAGAAAAACAAACAAGCAAAATACAAAAGGGAAAAAGAGGGGATTGTCACTCCTACATAGAAAAAACTTGAGCGTAGCTGGGAATTTTCCGCCCTGCCTCTATCTCTGATTTAATGTGAGAGATAGAGACCGGACGGATAAATCCTCCCTCCATTACACGCTAGAATCCCTGCTAGATTGGGTACCTGTCACTACCACATCCACGACTACCAGATACTGAGGGAGGTGAGCTAGAACAGCCTTCAAAATCAACATCCGCATCATCACAAGACCAAGCACTTGCCTTCTCACAACCTGATGATGTGGGATAAGAATGCACATAATCCTCAAACTCACCACCCTTCTTCCCATCATAAGCCCCCGGAGACGCCACTGCGTCCGGCAGCGCTGCCTCACCCTCCAAGTACCTCACCACCTGCCTCATTGTAGGCCTTGCCTTGGGGGTATTATTTGAGCACATCAGCCCTAGCTTCAGCACCACCACAGCCTCCAGATCATCAAACTCAGCCCCCAATCTGGGGTCCACAACTTCAAGAATTGCACCAGCCTTCCACTTCTCCCAAACCCAATCAACCAACATCAGCTCCTCCGGCAGGGCTTTTGGCTCAATGGGTCTCCTCCCACACACCAGCTCCAGCAGCAGAGCACCAAGAGCAAACACATCCGAGCTCGGAGTCGGTTTTCCAGTCCGAGTCAACTCGGGAGCGAGGTAACCCAGTGTCCCAACAACCCTAGTTGTTGTAGGGTTTGCTCCATGCTCATACAATTTAGCAAGACCGAAATCTCCAAGCCTTCCATTCATCTCAGAATCCAAAAGCACGTTTCCTGCTTTTATGTCCCTATGAATCACAGTTTGCTCCCAACCTTCATGCAAATACAATAAGCCAGAAGCTACATTTTGAGCTATCTTGAACCTCTGTTCCCAGCTCAAAATTGCTTTTGGCTTCTCAAATAAGTACTTATCCAAGCTCCCATTAGGCATAAAATCATACACAAGCAACAAATCTCCGCGCCGCCGACACCACCCCAACAACTGCACTAAATTCCTGTGCCTGAGACGGCCAATGGTCGCGATTTCCGACACGAATTCCTGCAGACCCTGCCTCGACTCGTTCGAAATTCGCTTAACCGCCACTTGGGTTTCTGAATTCGGCAGTGTCCCTTTGTAAACCTTACCAAATCCACCAAACCCGATCACCTCTTTATCCCTGAACCCTCTGGTGGCCTGCTTGAGCTCATTGTATCTGAATCTATGAGGCCCAATGTCGAGCTCCCACGGCTCGATCACCTCGGCGTTCTTGATCCTCTGAACAATGTAGAACCCCAATCCGGCGGCCGAGATAAAGAAAACAAGAACAGAAAGAGAAACGCCAACGATAAACGCCGATGAATGCTTCTTTTTCGGGCCGGGAAGTTTAGGCAGAGCTTCTAAATCCAGAGATTTGGCTGCTCCGTTCATCTTAAAGCTCCAACCGGAGACGTAGTGGGAGCTGGCGAGCATCCCGGTCGAAGCAGAGAACCCAACGTACATAAAATCTTCCAAAATTGGTGAAAGATCGACATCGAATGTTAAAATCGGGGATCTGGGTTTGATCGAATCGGGTGAAAGCATGACAGTGACTTGATTTTTCACCGAATCGTAATCGACCCAGGCCTGGATCGGCAGCCCACTCTTGAGATTGAGGTTCTCTTTCGTCGAATTTCCACTGCTGAAAAACCCGGCCGGGGTCGATTTGTTGGAAGCCAGGCTGTTGATATCGATTCCGACATGGTTGTCGTTGATGTCCCCGAACTCGAAGTCCTGGACTGTGTCGAATTCGACGGCAAAGATGTGGTTGGAGAAGTTGCCGACGACGGTGGCGTTGAGGATGCCGAGGTACTGGCTGGGAAGGGATCCCGGGAGCGATTTCGACGGCGAGATTATGAAGGCAAGGCCGTGGCCGCCGAGCTTTGGGTACTCAGGGACGATGGTGAAGACGAAGGAGGTGGAGAAGGAAAAGGCTTTGCCGTCGGTGGAGTTTTTGAATCGGACTGGGGCGGAGTAGAAGGCGTGGCCGAGGACTCTGAGAGTGTCGTTTGTGAGCTTTAGCATGCCGTTGGGCTCGATTGATGCGACGCCGTTTAAGCTCATGTTGCTGCTGTTGGATACGCCATTGAAGCCGTTGAAGTTGAGCTCTTGGTCCAGCTGGGTTTTTGCTGGGTTTGGGAGGAAGAGGAGGAAAACCCAGCAAAGTATGAATCTTTGGAATCCCATAGGAAGTAAAGTTCGAGTCTTTGCTGGGTTTTGGTTAAGCAGATGGCAATGGAGTTTTCAGTATGCTGTGCTGGATTACCTGGATATAGTGTCGGTTTGCTTGAAAATGTTTTCAATTATTCGATTTTTTTAGTGATTTGCTTGGATGGTTGTGGGGGAGGCAAGGGAAAGAGAAGGAAGCAGGGGAATTAGGGGGTGGTGGGTTGGGAAAAAGGCTTATCTCTGGTATTTGATTTCGATATATGAGATGAGGGGGTGAGTCGGATTGAAGGCTACTGTACCACTTTATGCCATTTGATGGTTTGGATTTGGAACCACGCATTGATTCGCTTTCCAGAACTTTGTATTTTTTTTTTGGATAAATGACAAAAAACTACCTCAATTATTGGTGTTACGACATTTTCATACCTTATTTTTTAAAATTGACAATGTCATACCTCATTTTACGAATTTGTGCCAATGTCATACCTCCGTCAGTTTTTTTGTTAATTTTTCTATTAAGTGCTGACGTGGCTACATACGGGGTCCACTCACTAATCCTACTAGATTAAAAAATTATTAAATATAATTTTTAAGAATTAAAAATTAAAAAAATTAATTTTTTTATAATATTAAATCTCTCTCCCCCTCTCTCCCTCTCTTCCCCGCCTCTCACGCCTCTCACGCCTCTCTCTTCTCTGCATCCCCAGAACCCATTTCCCCAACCTTCACAGCAAGCTTTGAACTTGATTCATGTGGGGGAGATGCAGAAGCTTTTCGTTTCTTTTTTTTTTGCTCTTTTGAAACTGGCGAATTCAGATTTTAGGGTTTGGGTGGAGATTAATTTGGTGAGGGTGATGGGTGTGTAGGAGGAGGGGGTGGTGGAACGCCGCTCAATGGAGGAAGCGAGGGTGGCCGCGCGGAGGGGGGGTGTTGTTGGGCGGCGGCGGCACGGGTTTAATGGGTGGCCGGGGGGGGAGCTCGAGGGTGCGTGCTAAAATCGCTTGATTCGCTGAAATCGCTTGTTGGGGTCAGCGGAATTAATGGCAGCAGGGGGTGGTCGCGGGGGGGCGTTCGCGGGAGGGGGTGCGCTACGGGGTTAATGGCAGAAGGGGAGGGAGACGGGGGGTTTTGGGGGAGGGAGGGACACGGGGGGATGGGTGGGAAAGGGTTCAGGGAATGCAAGGAGTGCAGGGAGGAGAGAGGAGAGAGAGGTGGGAGGGAGAGAGAGATGGAGATTTAACATTATAAATAAAATTAATTTTTTTAATTTTTAATTATTAAAAATATATTTAATAGTTTTTTAATTCCGTTGGATTAGTGAGTGAGACCCGAATGTAGCCACATCAGCACTTAACAGAAAAATTAACAGAAAAACTGACAGAGGTATGATATTGGCACAAATTCGTAAGATGAGGTATGACATGGTCAACTTTAAAAAATGAGGTATGAAAGTGTCGTGACATTAATAGTTGAGGTAGTTTTTTGTAATTTACCCCTTTTTTTTTTTTGAAAGCATCCAGAACTTTGTATTTTAGTTTCTTGTTTTTGTCGAATTTTGAATGTGGTTTTGAGCTTTTGACTCACATGAGATTTTGTGTTCGATTGGTTACTAACGTTTGACTTTGTCTTGTGTGGATCAGGTAAATTTGGTTGCTTTTGACTTTATAATAATTTAGTTACTTGTATAATAGTCTAGTGATATTCTTCTTCACTTGTAAGAGGTCTCAGGTTTAATTCTTGATATTATTGAATTTGAACCACATTATTACTAGCCCATGGTAATTTTTTTGAAAAAAAAAAAAATACTTACACATTAAGGACTCGTTTACTAATCCGTATTCAGATTGAGGAGAATTAAATTGAAGAGGAATTGGATTGAAGGAGAATCAAAATTAGACTCTTGTTAAAATTGTTTACTAAACTACTTGGAATTGGACTAAGAATGATATTAATTTCGTATAACTTGTTTACTAATTTACCTGAATCGAAATTAAAACTAGCTTGATTACTAAATTGCCCTTGTTAAAATAAATTATTTTGGTCATCTTCCGCAAGGCACGACTCTCTCCCTACCTCTTCACCCTCCTCGTCTTCATCCTCTTCGTCTGCGTCCTCTACGGCGAGGACCTCACCTGCATTTTTGGCCAGCAACTTCAACTCACCTCCAACTCCGATCCAATGGTCATCAAAACAGGTGAGTCAACCCACCTCATTCCACCAAATTAACCATTTTTCCGATGCAAAAAAATTGAAATTTACTAAATTGGGTCTTCTGTTTTGGGGCTAGGGAAGAAGAGAGAGAAACCGCCATTCGCGTGAGGTGGGTCTCCAATTGTTTCTTTCCCCAACCTGCACAGCCCTCCCACGTTTTCCCATTTATTCACAGCCTACCATGCTTGCCCCATTTTCTTTCCCAACCCAACCCTTCCCATCAACTCCCGTTTTCACAGGTCCTCCACGCCTCCCCCTTTCCTCCATATCGTCTTTTTCCCCAGCCCCAACAACTTTCCATATTCACATATCCCTCCTACCGCCTCCTAAATTGGTGGATTTCTGGAGAAGACGAATTGAGGGCGATTTTGGAACAAAAGTCTGATTGTTGGAGGACATCAATTCAAGGAATCCAAATACCACCGAATGTTAGAGAATCCGACTCCGGTAAATTCCGGAACGTGATTCCCGAATTGAGCTGGGACTCACCCAGATTTTCATTCCTTTCGCCCTAGTAAACAAGGGAATTGCTCGAACTCTGTGCAATTCCGTTTCCGCTCATTTCATTACCCTTTAGTAAACACACCATAAGTTAAGCGCACATGATTTAGAGAGTTCATTCATGCAACTAAGGTTATATGTGCATAATTCACAATTCACAATTCACATTTAACTTTGTGTTACACATGGCACGTCAATTTGACTGTTTTTACATTTATAATAATTTGAAGATTAGAATGTGTAAGTTGTAGGATTAGATAGTTGTGTTCTGATCGGTATCAAGTTATTATCATTTTTGGTAATTTTTTGTTATAATTTTCACTGTGTGCTGAAAATATATTTTGTTAACAAAGATTCAGTTATTTTAAAATTCAGTTATTTTTATTTTTTGAATTGTTCTCCCACATAAGCTTGATTGTAACTTGGCATATACCAAAAGAGTAGGTACAAATTCATCATCACTCGGGTGAAAACTTTGTATATAACTTTATCATGGAGATTATTAAGTTGCCAAATTACGATATCATAAAGTCGACCACCACTGAAACTCAGGCAGGCTGCATGGAATCATTGACACGTGATCAATTTCTACATGAGTACGTTAAGGAGATCAAATTCTTAAGTTAAATTTTGACAAACAAATGATGTGATTATTAATAATTTAAATTATTAATTAACATACTTATTTCTATCGGTAAGACATTATTTAGTCTACAAATTTGATTTAAAATTTTGATCTATCTAACATTACTTATTCTGTATTTCTTTATTGGGTGATTGATGTTCCTCTCAATCAATGGGCGGTAATTGTCCTGTCCAACTGCAATACGACAACTTACAAATGGAATTGGATCCCATCCCTATCTATTTTGTGGGGATCTTAGAGATCTCCATATTTTAGATATTTATCGTGTATCATGCAATTAGAAATCTTTTGATTTTTTTTATTTAAAATGAAACACAAATAATATCTGAAAAAAACTGACCACACGATATACGATAAATAGTTATAATGTAAAAATTCTTAGAATCCCTACAAAGTGAATCTGCAAGGATCCTCTTCCCTTACAAATTCACAAAACAAGGTTTGATCTTTGTCAACTCTCAAATTATATAAAAGGAAAACCACAAACATTTGTTTCACATGTTTATATATTTCATGGTGATGGTGGCGCAATATCGCGCGTGCTCTTTTATTTGCTTTTCCTTTTTTTCTTTTTTTTTTGTGTTGGAATAAATCAAAGTTATAAAGCAATTGTTTTCGTATTTTTGTGTACAAAATAAGGATATGTAGTTGAATTAGAGATTCTCAACGGCTTTTGTAAGTTTTACGAGAGAGAAAAAAGAAGAGGATATCAGTTTTGGTCTTATGCAAATTAGGGTTCGAGCATGTGTAGTTTGATAGCATTTAGACGTGCAACATCGTAATAATATTAATCGAATATTTGTTATTATTTACACGAACTCAGTGCAGATACATACTTGACAATTTAAACTGATTGATCCTTAAGTACTAAAAAAACATTGAATACTGATGTCATGTCACACCCCATAATGCATTAGGTAGGGCGCATGACATTGATACCACTAGGGCAAATATGCCTTCTAAATTTATTCATAAAAACAAATAAGAAAGATTCGTACAGATAAAACGAAGACAAAATCCGCATATATAAATGTACATACAGCGATATGTAATATTCATGCCCAGCAAAGCATAAAGAACAATAGGAGGCCAAGCCAACAACGACCCATGAGAGACATTAGTTGCCCAGGTGGAACATCCATTCAATGTTTCTTGACCTATTTGTATCAAGGGTTAAGATTTGGTGGATACATGCATGCATGTAGGAACTCATTGGCATTGCACTTGCGCGCAGTAGCTATATATGTTGGTATGATTTTATACCACCCAATTTCAACCACATGTTATTTGTGATTCATATTGAAAAGTGTTATGGTTTGGTTTGAATCAATGCCCCAACAGAACTGAATGTGATTTATGCAATGTGAAGTTAGAAAATAGCTAGGATTCTTTGCTTTGATAATCTAATTGAGTACTTTTTCTTTTCTTTTTTAACGAGTGTCGTCTATAAGATTTGGACTAGATACGGATCCAATTATAGATATTAGAATGGTCGTCTGAGTCTTTTAGGTCATAAAATTAATGTGATGAGATTAGGCTATGGGTAGGTTGATTATTAGAGATGTTTTCTAATATGGGGTCAGTTGGAGCATAACCTAGTCCTGGTTGTCGGGTCTGATTTGAACTCGATCCTCTCTCAACAAATAGAAATTAAAAGTCATTAGACCGATCCTGATGCTTAAATACAAAAACTAAACCAAATCTGAGGTGAAATCATGAAATTAATTTTAGAATGATAAATCAATCTATAATAGTTTATTTTTTATATCATCAATCTAACCATATAAGTCTCACTTAATGTGTCAAATATGTTAATTCCCTATGTTTAAAAGAGGTTGAGGGTGAGTGTTATGCATTCTATATACAGTCTTACTCCGAATGTTTACTATCACGTAATTCTCTATTTTATCAAACAAAAACCGCTTAACATTGTAAACAAAGAAAGAAAAAAAATAGAAGATCAATTATTCTCTTTATTCTCAACTAGGGCAGGTCAAGGAGACCCAAAAAGAATGGAACTCCATAGGATAGGTCCATCCAGCAGGTAGGTACCCTTATTCTCCCGTACCAAACTCATTCATCATGGATATGGAGATAAGGTCAAATTAACACAAATTGTGAGGAAAACGACTAAACAAACTTTAATCGTATTCATAATGAATTCAAGAAAATGCTGGGGAATCTTTTAGTTTCTTCTCGACATGCGTCTGCAGTGTTTCCATTTGAAATCATATTTTATTTTCGTCTTGCATTTTAAGTGCCATGGTCGTAATTGGATTACTAGATTGAATACTACTTTAGCAAAAGTTAATACGACCAATGAGCTCAACCACTGTATACTTACGGCTATGATGGCATCTGAAGTCACCCAGATGCTTAAATAATCTGTTAGAGATTATATATGTTGTGTTAAAACTATATATGTAGTTTTCTAACGATAGAGAGCTTTCATAACACAAATCAAATTTATAAGAGGTGTTAAATGGGTGCATATTCTTTGGTGATCAATTTCTTGATCTGGAGAGAAATTCCACAATCAACAAATGAGATAAAACCTCTACATGGGTACGTACTACACAAAAGAACTAAGAGCAAACAGTATAATCGATCACTCAAGACGATAGACGCAACAAATTAGGCACCGAATGTAGACATAAACCACTGCTAAAGCATCGAGGCCACACTGCACCACCTATGTAATAGCAAGGCCACAACACTCATTGAAGCGACACAACACAAAACATTAAACAAAGTTAACTATTCCGAGAAGGAAACCACTAATCAACTCGACTCCGTGGCGCTGACTACACCGCTTTTAGAGGTATCCATAGCATCCACCGAAGGAGACGTCACAGATCGGGCTAGGCAAAGCGGCTCAGCCACGGGTCAATTGATAAGTGATTCACTCGATCAACCGCCATTAACTCTATATATTTAGTTCATAGCGGAGTATGGTTCATATTTCAAAGTGGACACTCGATCAACTGCGATTCACTCTTATCTTCTTTGAGAAAGAAATATAGTAAAGATTTTTCGTGTTCTCTTTTTATCTATTTGCATTCGTTCATTTGTTTTATGTTTTGAGACATTTTTGTTTACTTAATTACTAAACCACAAGAGAACTGTTATTAGCACTCTAAAAATTCCATTCTACGTACGTACTTCTCACAAGTATTCTTTTTTCTAATTATCGAAAGTTTGGAGTGCAAAGTGAGATTTCTGGATTGCCAATAACAATCACAAATGAATAAAATCTAAACTACATATTAATGAAACCTTCTTTGTCAACCAAAAGAAGGTGAAAAAACATTTTTGTCAACGAAAAAGTTAAGGACAGTAATGTAATTTCACAAAACAAAATTTTGATGTTTTTTGTTTAAGCCTCACCTACAAGTAATTGTATCATGTCTAATTTAAAAAAATAAAAAATAAAGCTCTCTCCTTTTCTCCCACTTCCACGTTCTCTCTGTGACAGCCCGTCCCGAATTAAGTTACATTTTATCCTCGATAGCGTGGAAATGATGGTTTTACCCTTGAGCGTTTGGTGGTAAATGGGTAAATGGCTTAAGGAAGTGGACCAATTACATTACTTCATTTTCTTTTGGGTCCAATTAGAATTTTGGGTTGAAATTGGACCAATTATTTCATTTCCGACTTTGTTGGACCCAATTGGAATATGGGATTGTTTTGTATGGTTTTGGCATGCAGCCCAATCAGGGCTTGGGTTATTTTTAGATGGCCAACCCGTGACCACACACACACATGCAACCTGCATCCTTATCCCTCTCTCTCGAACTCTCTTCACATCCGTACAACCAAATCCCCTAACCTTCAAACTTTGTTGCACACTCACAGATTGAGTGTAAGGATAGAACTATCGTGTTTCCCTCGACCTCACGAGTCGAGCCGTACCATTGGTTGGACGGAAAGACCTCGGGATTGCAAGAACCAGTGAACTCCGACGTGGTGCCCTGTTACTCCGTCGTGATCACGAAGGTCTTAGTGGGATTTAAGACTTAAAAAGGTAATCATTAGTCTTCTCTAGCATGTTAGGTTAGCTTTGGTTAAGTTTGGACGTCGAAATGAGCTTGGTTGTGGGTTTGCAAGAATAGCCGGTTTTCAAGGATTTCTCCGGCCATTTTTTCGTTGGTTTTGGGACCTTTGGAAGGTAAGAATGTGTTCTACTCATTTAGAGCTTCAATTTGAGACAAATTTCATGAATTTTGGTTGAGAAATGGCGAAGATATTGAAGTTTGAAGTTTTTCCAGAAACCGACAATAGCAGCGGTGGCCGGCGCCGAACTCTGGCGAACCAACGAAGAAAGAGAAGAATATTCAGTCAACTTTGATTGAATATTCCTAACGGCGTCAGGTATATCTAACGGTATATTCCATTATTTAACGGAATATTCCCTAATGGCGTTAGGGATTCCGTCCAACGTGCCAGACAAGTGCCTACGCGTGTGGCCGTGCCTTGGCCGGCGTGTGAGGGCGCGTGGGTGATCGGAAAATTATTTTTAAAATATGGGGATGTTCGTGGGGTTGAGTAGGCCACGATGGTATATTCAACCACCCCAATTGAGCAACGTATGAGAAGTTCTTACCTAGCTTTGGTTATGTGCTTAAAATAACGTCAAAATAGTTGTTTCGCATATAGGTGAGACATTTCCAGAGGACAAGCGCAGTCATGCGAGACTCAGGGGCTACAACCCTTCCACATACCAGTGAGTGGGCTTTTGGTTTTCAGTATATATATATATATGTATATATATATATATATATGTTGAGTATTTTTCCCAGAAAACCTATTTAAATGATTCTATGATTTGAAATGCCATGCCAAATGTTTTATGTTTAGAATATGCATTTAATAGTTACATATATTATTGTTGGTGCTGCGGACGCTCAGGTAAGTTCCAGGTGAGTATATACATTGTTGGTGGTGAGTTGCATGATTATGATCGTATTTTGATGCATTTAGAGTTCATTAACCTGCACCTCGGTGTTAGTGCTCCCGCCCGTAGTTAGGGGCACAGTCCTTCACGTGATGTCACCTCCCGCATCATACGCTCACCTTGGATCCAAGTTAGGTGCACAGTCCTGTCGTACAAACCACTATAGGTGGTTTCGACTCGTAGGTGACCCACGATCATTCGCACAGTCTTCACGTGATCGTAGCACTTGAGCGTATTTATTTACACCCAGTCTTGTCATACAGACCACTATAGGGGGTTCTGACTCATGTGCAGGTATATCTGATGAGCTATAGTTCAACTGTATATAGGCCACGTTTGGTGGATCCGGCTGATATGTTACTTTTCATTGATTTGATTCACCTGGTTTACGTACTTCATTATACTGAGATATTTGGCATGGTATACATATGGATATTGCTATTCTGAGCATGGTTTTGATATAGATATGTTTTCTATTTTCTGGGAAATTATACATGTTTTACGGCGATGGGTTATTACCTTTGATAAGTGAAATGGTTTTGAAAAGCTTTGTTTTTGCCCACTCACACTTTCTGTTTTGCGCCCCTCCAGGTTCTAGGTAGGAAAGCTTTTGGTGGCTTGTGAGGAGTCTACGGCAATTCTGACAGATTGTAACTATTGTAGGATTACCTTTGGTATTGTTTAATTAGTATTTGTCCTACTGTACTGCGCATAGGTTACCTATGATCTGATAATGTGTAACTTTACTCACTCATTTGTACTCTCACTTATGCACTTATCTAGCTGAAGTTAGATAGTTAGGTTTTTATTTACTCGCATTTTTATTCCCTTGTCACTTACGCATCGCACACGTGGCTACGTCACCCTCACGTGACGGCCATCACACCTTGATTTAGGTTGGGGTGTGTCACTCTCTCACTCTCTTCCTCTCTCCTTCTCTCCTTCAAATTTTAAAATAAAAGTAAAATATTTCAGACACACTTTGTGTGTGAGCATGTACTAGTAAGAATGAAAATCGCCACCTTAAGAACAACTTTAATTATAAATGAAAATCGTCACCTTAGGAACAACTTTAATTATAAAACACATATGCCTCTAACATTACTGCTGGGACAACTTCTCATGCGGTTTTCCAAAATATGATTTAATTAGAATTGTGATTTTCGTACTTTCTTGTTTTTTTCGTTTCATTTTGCATCCTTCTCTTGTTTCTGCTCTTTAACTTTTCTTTCAAAAATACTCTATCGATAATAAGGCTAAATGAAATATAAAAAGGTGTGCAAGTAAAATGAGAGTACAAAATTCATTTTTCCTTGGTTACCTAAGTCAACAACTGATCGTCACTGCGGGTTGTTCTCTTGCGATATTATTTATTTTTGTACGACCTTGTTTGACAAAAGACGCAGAGTTGCCTGCTCATGACTTGTTTCTTAATATATATAATATCCATTTGATATGAGAGCCAAGTAGAAGCATAACTAATTTGAACATGATGTGCGCGTTTCAGATGTATTTAAAATTGTAGTGTTAAATTAATTAACATACCACGTGAAACACAAAGTTAATTAAAATACATAGAACACGTCTCAATCTAGAAAGTTTGCCTTGAAAGCCAATTTTTCAAATGCATCTCTTATTGCCAAGACAATATATAATGGGTTACTTCATCGGCTTTAAACCATAATCATGACATATATATACCTAAGGCCCAAAATATGAGCTCCTACCTCCTCGACTTTTTACGTATAAGTTGAAGATTTCAAACTCTTCAATATATTCTACTTTAAATTGCTTTCAAACAAATCTTAAACCTGGAAGTTTCAACATTTTCTAACAAATTTCAGAATTTTCTAAATCGTAATAGATGTTAAAATTTGAAATTTTTTAAATTGAGATAGTTTGGACTAGAATTAGATTTCCCTTCTGATATAAAAAAAGAAATATAATTCCCCAATTTCGATCTTTCCGAAAATTAAACTTAGCTTGTATCAATCATATGGTCCTACATGCTAAGTTTTTAAATCTAGATATACGACAATGTGAAATAGTTAAATTTATAATTTCGCATTTGGGTTCACATTAACCAAAAGAAGAGACTTCCATGGGAGAAACAACGGAGATAAACTCAGATAAGCAACCCACCATGACTAACTGAACTAACTAAAACAACTGACGGGAAGAAAGAAGAAGAGCACCTACTGAGATTGCATAGTGTACATTACAATACAAGATTAAATGACACCAATCCAACATAGGAAGACAACATTTTTTTTTTTTTACCCTTGACATCCTTACAAAGTGCATCTCTCCTTCCTCCCTCCCCTCAATTATAACCTAAAAGAAAAGGACTTAAAATGTGTACAAGCAACTTCCATCATCACTTCTAGCCGTTGGATCAAAGTTTTCTGCAGTTGGATCAGTGCAACCTTCAGGAACTGGAACATTCACCTACTGCGCTGCTTGGCCTACACAAAGACAATTACAAAACCGTTAATACATATATTTTTTTCGTGAGCCCTAATACATTTTGTAAATTTACCAAATCAAGTTAATGGATCCAAACCTCCCACAGGAGCTCTCTAAATATCAAGGATCTAACCGTAGAAAGTTCCTGTATTCATAGCATCTGAGTTAGCATCACCAAGAGCAGCCTCGCTCAAGTACTTATCAGCCAATTGAACTCTCTTCACATTCTCTTGCTCTTGGACAAGCATGTTTCCGTACTCGAGGAGCTTTTCGATAGTCATCTTCGGCTGCTCGAAAGTTGGGGGTCCTTCCTTTGAGTTCACAAGCTTCTTCCCAATGCTATCCACGCCAACACCCGTAATCCACTTCCTCACTTCATCGTCGTAAACCCTAGCCCTCAAGGCACCAAAGAAATCTGTAAAATTATGACATCGCGTCAGAATGAGACTATCTGATTACATAACATGTCAGGATGTCAGACTATTTAATTAAGGTACACGAAAACATTTAGCATACCAATAGATTGGCCTGGGAAGGTGTCAACAAGCTTGACAATGTCTTCCTTAGCAACATTGTCACTCCTGAAGATCCCAATGCAGACTCCAATACGATCTTCGCGGGTGGGAGCCCAGTAGAACTTCTCCATACGACCGTCACGGATGAGAGGAGCGTACAATGTTGAGAAATCATTACCGGTGACAATGATTGGGACACGGGGGTTCTCCTCCTTGTTGTACATACCTGGAAGCTGGACGTTTGTCGGGTTATCAGCAATGTTCATGAGGGTGGCATTCACCATTTGGTTGTTGACAGTGTATTGGGTGGTTCCACCAAGCCGACCAGCTCCTGCATCAAGATCGTTGATGAAGAGTGCACACATCTTACCCTTCCTGATAATGTCGGCTGCTTCACGGTACCTTTGCCTGATCAGCTTCGCGGGTTCTCCTGCGTTTCCACTTTCCAATTCTCCAGCACTCATCATGATAGGGCTGAAAAAATATCATCAAAAAGCTAGGTTGAGCAAGAAGCGCACTTATTATCTGACCAAGTGACCATAAACTGGTAACTATTTTTCAGTTTTAAGTTTTCAAAGAAATTATATTTGAAAACCAAAAACTGACCAAGTGACCATAAAATGGTAACTATTTTTCAGTTCTAAGTTTTCAAAGAAATTATATTTGAAAACCAAAATCAAACTAAAATATGACAACTCACAAAAGTAGTATTCAATTACCAAAAAAACATTTCAGTTCTAAAAAAGTTACTAAAGAAAATAAAGAAGCTTTCTGTTCAAATAAAAATAAAGTTGAAACATGCAAAATTTGAAAACTGAAAAAAGAAATGAATCAAGATCCTCGCCAGATCTTCCCCTAGGGATCCCGCAATCATGTCCGTTTATTTTATATCGTGCGGTCAGTTTTCGTTAGGTACTATTTATAATTGAATTTTAAATTTTAAATTTTAAATAATTTTTTACCGCACGATATACGATGAACGGATAGGATTATGGGATCCCTAGGATCCCTAGTGAATGGATCCGAAGAGGATCCTGATTCAAAAGAAATAGCTACCAAATGACCTTTAGTTACTGAGCTTTTCAATGTGTGACATTCAAGTCTTAACACATGAACAATTTAAACTGAGTGACATAAAGTACGTGTGACAAATGAACTGACCTGATTCCCATCTTGGCAAAGACAAGCTCACACTGGAAAGACTTGCCCTGACCTTTGCCTCCCCAAATACCCAAGATGAGAGGAACCTGCAAACAAAGTTAAGTGATGATTTAAGTTTAATTCCTGCAATTAATATAATTGTGGAAGAAACTCATAGTTAAATCTTTGATAGTGATATCTACCTTGATGTTAGGAAGGGTCATGAAGTTCTTGGTGATGTGAACAACAAGCTTGTCCATAAAAGCGGGAGCAATATAATAACCGTCCATGTTGTTGTCAAAGTTGTACCTATTCAAGAACCATCTCGTTACCATCTTGTTAACTGTAATAATCCGAAACTTGGAAACAATTATATTGGTCGTGGACTTGGAACCGTGAAATATTCATAAGAATATATATGATCTATGAACTTACTGGCGAAGCCCCGTGCTCATGTATTCATAAGAGCTCATGATGGCATAGTGAGTTCCTGATCCTTGAGGTGCCTGGAAGAGGGAGTCCACCATACCCTTTCCTCTTGTGATGTCTTGTTGGTCGTCGGAGGTGTCGAAGGCAAGGCCTTTCCATTTGTCCTTGTCGGTCTGCTTATCTTCGTCCACACTCGCGACAATCCTGAGGCTCCCAGAGGAAACCTTGGAGTTGGTGAACCTTGAGTTCACTTTCTTCAAGCTTCTTCCCAAAAAGTTTGAGCTTGGAACTAAAGCACTGCTGCTAGAGCCATTCAGGCTCAGCTTCATTAAATTGCAACGATAGGGATTATCGTGATTGCCTTCCAAAACTCACAAATTGTTTCCCAAACTCACATAGGTATGATAACTTCTGTTTCCCAAAACTATGAATATGAACTATTTATTAGGTTGATTCTTGGTAATACATGTAGTTTGGATAAATAATATAAGTACTTATCTAGAAGACTTGAAAACATAAGTCTGACAAAACATTACCCTAAGTAGGTAACTAATATATAATTAACGACAACCAACTACTGTTTAGCTTCTAAGCAACTGGTGATTGTGCATACAACACACAAAAAAAAAGTTAAAAGGCATAAAAAAGGTGGGAAAGGCGTAATACCGGTGCTCTGTTGACAGATCCAATGGTAGCGACAGCAGTGGCCATGATCTCTCGCGGATCGGATGGTTGTGTTCTAGTGTGAGTGACAGAGGGGGGCACTCCTGGTTGCCTGCAAGCACTGTATGCTATTGTGTTTTGAGCGGAAAAGAAATGAGAACTGGTTTGCACTTTATTGTGTTACTGAGTGTACAGAATTTGACATCGTTTGGATTTGCTTGTTGAATGGTTTGAGACCATAGAATGAAGATTGCATTGATGCCACGTGTCAAACAAAGAGTGGTTGGAAACTAAGTCATTTGACTCGTTTCTTGGTGCTTGAGGACCTGAGGTTAGTGTTTAAGCTCTCTTCTTCTCCACCAAAAATTAGGCAATTTTTTGTGAAAAAAAAATAAAAATCAGACAATTTATTGGCCACAGAATTGAGAATGGAAGAAACTGGAAAAACCCATGTCTATTATTGTGGGGTTTTATTTTGGTGTTTTCTTGAATGAAGATGCATGAAGAGATGAGGTGAACCATGAATAAAATGTTTGTGACTAGCAACAATTTTCATTTCCTTAAAAATAAATTGGATTTGTGGAAGAATTTTAACAAAAATGTATATATTATGCTAGGGCACAAAGTTCAGTCAATCAAAATGTTTAGAGAATCCAAGGCCTAGATAAGATTACATTGGGCTGGTTATTTTGTTCCTTTGAGCCAGAGTCTTGGCCTCAGAAATCTACGCTGATTATAACCTCTTAGAGTCCTGGTCCTGCCCATATCTCAAGCCTATCAACCATTTCACTCGTTAACACAACATAACACAATTCGATTGTGAAAGTAAAACTTATCAAACTAGTACAAGTAATGGACTGCTCTGGTACTAGAAGTTCGAGAAGCTTCCTCTTTATTCGTTACTTCTTCGGTTCAAAGCTTTTCTCCTCTTCTTAGTGTATATTAGTGTAGAATATCATTTGTAACAAAACAAAATTAAGAGTACTCTTCAAACCAACTAGTAACTTAATACGGTGCTAATCACTCATTTAGACTCGTTTCACAATATTTTTTACAATTTGAACTGACAAGTTTTAGGTTATCAATGAAAGATCATCCTGCAAAATTTCATTAAAATCGAAGATGAGTTATTTAACTGGACTTGATAAATAAATAAACAATAAAATTGACAATGATAATTAATAACTATGTCCCCTTTCTATCATCCAAGCCCCCTCTCTCTCTAGACAAACACATCTGTTTGATAACTGAATTTGCATTTGTTTCCCTATAAAACAACAATAATTAAAAGATTAAATGATTTCCAATTTCAGTTAGAATAATATGAATAAGCAATAAAAATGAACGGATCATAAGTTCAATTTGTAGAGGAGACCTAATCTAACAGTTAGCACCGTATTAAGTTGTTAATTAGTTAGCTTTTATTGTTAATACCTAATGCGTTCATGTACATTAAAATACCATAGAACTAAAATCTTTCTAGCACAGCAGCAAGCACTGCAATTGCAGCTAACACCCTCGAACAATTCGAACTTCAAAGGATGATCTTCTGCACACTCACCACCAATGTATTACTCGAACCTATGGGGAGTTCTTTGAGTGTATGTATCGGTGGTGTATGCAGGGACCTTCCCTTGATATTTATACTACTACAACCCTAGCATACATTCCCATAATCATACGCTAGGATTCCTTATTGTACAAGGATATAATCTACCAAATCTCAATCCAAATAGGATAGAATCAAGAGCCCTTATTCTCCAATTATAACAGGGTTATATTCCTTTACTTGGAGTCCAAGTTATAGCTTATAACTAAGCCCTAATCACACTTACATTCCACATCAATCTTTATTAACTATATTGACCTATTAGCCGTTGGATTAGAGTCTAACATCCAACATTCTCCCACTACGTCAATTAGTTAATTCAAGAAAGAACTTTAATGAATCTGTAAGCATGATTCTTTATTGGCCAATGGATTCAGTTAAGCTAATAAGCTTCTTGCATACTTCTGTCAAGTAAAGATTACTCATTCAGAACTATCGGAGACTATGAACTTACATGTGTGTTCATGAGCTCTTATAATCACTGAACAAGATCGTTACTTACATGAAATAATCAATCACAGACTTGGTACAAAAGTGAGCCACAAAACCATGAGTCAGAAGCATCAACTCCATCACTTCCAGGTCCACTTAACCAACCTTTATTTATGACTGCTTAATGCTTCCTATGAAGCTTTCAAGCTATAAGAATAGCTCACATATATTTTCTTGAAAAACTCAGCACATATGCCAATCAATCTCTCGGCACTACTAATTGTAGCTAATAACCGTTTGCTGCTATATTGTTTCACTGTAATACATACCAGTTGCTTATGATCTTTTAGCAACCTTTATTTCCAGCAGAAAATAAGAACCAGAACTATATTGAAACACTGTATGAATTGCTGAAGTAGCATCCATTTAATAACCATTCAATTCAACCAAGTGCAGTGACTAGCTAAACACAAAATCAAAATTACTTCTTACTGTCACGATAATAACTAACATACATAATTATGCCATATACTATCACTACTCCCACTAATTCAACAAATCTAGGGTTGCAGTCACTCTCATATTGACTGCATGCTTGTGAAAAACTACATTTGGTAATACCTTAGTGAGTGGATCAGTAAGCATTGCATGAGTGTCAATGTAATCAAGCTTAATCTCTCCAGACTTTACTTTCTTCCTCGTCAATGCATATTTGGTGTTCAAGTGCTTAGTTCTAGGAGACCTTTTATTATTCTTAGAATAAAAGACAGCAGCTTTGTTATCACATCAAATTTGAACAGGCTTTGCAATTGAATTCATGATCTCGAGACTGTTGATGAAATTTCTCAGCCATACAACTTGTGATGTAGCTTCATAACAATCTACAAACTCAGCTTGCATGGTAGAAGTGGCAACAGTATCTTGTTTCACACTTTTCCATGACACTGCCCCATTTGCCAATATGAATATATAACCTGAAGTTGACTTAAGTGAATCAAGGCAGCCTACAAAGTCTGAGTCACTGTAGTCTACTAGTTCGAGTTTTGAATCCCTCTTGTATACTAGTTGGTACTCTTTCGGTCTCTGCGATTACCTCAAAACTTTATTGGCAACTAACCAGTGTGCATTGACATGATTAGACTGAAACCTTCCCAATATGCTAATAGCATATGCAATATCTGGTCTGGTACATACCTGTGCATACATGAGGCTCTCAATGAGAGAAACATAAGGCTTGATATCCATTTCTTTCTTCTCAAAATCAGTCTTAGGGCACTGATCCTTACTAAGCTTTTCTCCCTTTGTTATGGGAACATCACAGCCATTTGAGTCTTCCATGTTGAACCTTTTGAGGACATTTTCAATGTATGCTTTATGTGATAAACCAAGTAGTCATCTACTTCGATCCCTTGTGATCTGAATACCAAGAACAAATGATGCATCTCCCATATCTTTCATGTCAAAACGTTTAGACAGAAATCTCTTGGTGTCACTTAGCAATGATGCATTATTACATGCTAACAATATGTCATCCACATAAAGAATGAGAAAGACAAAATAGTTTCCATTCCTTTTCATGTAAACACACTCATCACTAGGGCTCTCTTCGAAACCATGTGATGAAACAACCTCATCAAACTTCAAATACCACTATCTCGAGGCCTGTTTTAAACCATAAATGGATTTGTTAAGTTTACATACCAAATTCTCTCTCCCTTCTTGAAAGAAACTTTATGGTTGCTTCATGTAGATCTCTTCATCAAGGTTTCCATTCAAGAATGTAGTCTTAACATCCATTTGATGCAGGAGTAGATCGAAGTGAGCCACTAGTGCCATAACTACTCTAAACGAGTCTTTTGTGGAGACAGGGGAGAAGGTTTCATTGTAATCAACTCCTTCTTGTTGAGCATGTCCCTTAGCTACAAGTCTAGCTTTGTATCTCTCGATATCACCCTTGGAGTCTCTCTTAGTCTTATAAACCCACTTGCAGCCTATTGGTTTGCATCCTTGTGGCAGCTCAACCAACTCTCACACTTTGTTTTTATTCATAGAGTCCAACTCTGATTGCATAGGTTCTTGCCAATGTGCATTGTTGAGACTCTCAATTGCCTTCTTGAAGCTTAATGGATCTTCTTCTTGGCTACTGAACTTAGCCTATTGCAAATACATAAGGAAATCATATGAGATTGCAGGTTTTCTTGTACGAGTGGATCTCCTGGTTTCCATGTGTATAGGCTCAAGGTTCTCTTCTTGAATGACTGGTGCATTATTCAACTGCACAGGTTCTACTACAATAATCTCTTCTTGTTGAACAACTTGTGTTGGTTCTGCAACTTGATTATTTTGCACTGAAATTGGCACAACTACTTCATTTGTCTCCTCTCATTGATCATCATTAACTTCTTCAATGAACTTGGCTCTCCTAGTTTCAATGAATCTTGAGGTATGATTTAGGCAATAAAACCTGTAGCTTTTAGTTCTTTCTGGATACCCTACAAAGAAGCATGTGATTGTTCTAGGGTCCAGCTTCTTCTCCATTAGATTATATGTTCTTGCTTCTGCAGTGCATCCCCAAATTCTCAAGTGATTTAGCACTGGTTTTTTGTTTGTCCATAACTCGAATGGTGTCTTGGGGACAGACTTGCTATGGACTCTATTCAACAAATAGTTTGCAGTTTTGATTGCTTCACCCCAAAGAAAAGTGATTAGTTTTGAATTACTCATCATGTTTCTCACCATTTCGATCAAGGTTTTATTTCTTCTTTCACTAACTCTATTTTGCTCAAGGGTACCAGGATTGGTGTATTGAATAACAATTTCATGCTCCTACAAAAATAATGCAAAATGACCAGGCTGTTTTCCAGATTTACTAAACTTTCCATAATACTCTCCACCCCTATCAGACCTTACTACCTTGATTTTCAGTCTAATTGATTCTCTACTTCTACCTTATAGATTTTGAAAGCAGCAAAGGCACTAGACTTCTCTACCAACAAGTATACATACCCAAACCTAGAAAAGTCATATGTGAATGTAGTGAAATGCTTGTAGCAATCGTGTGTTGATGTTGGAAAAGGTCCACAGATGTCTATGTGGATCAGTTCTAGCAACTTTGTACTTCTAGTTGAACCCTTCTTCTTCTTGTTTATCAACTTTCCCTTAATGCAGTTAGTGCAAATTTCAAAATCATCATAGTTCAGTGATGGCAGAATTTGTTCCCTAGTTAATCTTTGCATTCTTTATTTTGAAATATGCCCTAATCTCTTGTGCCATAACTTGGATGAGGTGTCGTTTGTTAGTGTTTGTTTGTGCCCTATTGTGTTGACCACACTTATTAGTACATTGCAGTTAAGCTTGAATATGTCACCAACCAATACTCCATCACCAATTAAGTTGGAACTTCGAAATATTGAAAAACCATTCTCATTAATATCAAACTTAAACTTTGATTTAACAAACCTACTAACTAGACTAAGTTCCTTCTCATGGAAGGTATATAAGCAACATCAACCAAGTCTAGCAAAAAACCAGAAAATAACTTAAGTCTAACTACTCCAATGAACTCCATTGCAACTCTAGCTCTATTTCCCATGAATATTGACACCTCATCCTTGTTTGGCACCCTCTTACTAATGTACCCCTACAATGAGTTTGTTACATGAATTGTAGCACCAGTATCAAGCCACCAAGTATCATAAGATATCTCAACCAAGTTCGATTCAAAACAGACTGAAATTTTATTCACCATACCTTTGTTTTTCTTACTCTCTTTGTTGTTTTTCCAACGTTTATACCTAGTGCATTTTTTTTCTGATGTCCTACCTTCTTGCAGAAGAAACATTTCATTCCAACACCCTGATGAATTTTCAAATGGTTATTACCCTTATTGACCCTTCCTGCAGCCCTTTTGTTGTTCTTCTGTGAAGGATTGTCTTTCTCATTGGGAGGATTGACACTCTCCACTGCATTGACTTGTTTCTTTCCCTTTTCTTGTCAAATATTTTGCTCTTCATGCACACAGATAACAATCAACTCGTTCAGGTCCCATTTTTCTTTCTGAGCTATATAAGTACTCTTCAACTGAGAGTACTCGGGAGGTAGGGAATTGAGGGCAAAATGCACTAGAAAATGGTCATCTATTTTGATGTTAAGTGTATTGAGCTTTGCAGCTACATCAAGCATTGAGAGAATGTGCTCTCTCACATCACCACCAAGGTATTTAGTGGTTATAAGAATGTTCATGAATGTTCTAGTTTCTGCCTTCTCGAATTCCTTGAACTTTGCTTCAATGCAGTCAAGGTATGCCTTAGCATTATCTTATTCAATGATTGCCCCTCGAACTAGATCAGACATTGATCTTTTGATTACCAGCAATGCCATTCTGTTAGCCTTAATCCATTTCTCATACGCATTCTTCTTTTCTGCAGTTGTATCTTCAGTAGGCTTGGCTGCTTCATTCTCTCTTAAAGCTAAATCAAAATCCATGAGCCCTAGAGTTATTTCAATATCTTGCCTCCACTTCTTATAGTTGGTTCCATTGAGTGTTTGAATTGAATTCAAGGAGCTAATTACTGAAAGATTTTCAAACGAAAATAAGCATTCAAGACTATATATTCTGTATAACTGAAACAACTCAACCTTTGTTTGGTTTTTTTCAAGTTTAATCAGTATCAATGCAAAACATATAGGTTGCATAAGTAGTGATACGACATGAAAGCCATCCACCTTTGTTTGGCAATTAACTTTCACAGCTTATGCACCTTATATGTCCTCACTGAGCTATCAGTAACCTAACCAATGTCGATTAGTCACACCTTTATTTGGGGATATAACCTCATTGTTATGGCTACTAATACAAGCTGATCAATTTAAACCTTGAATTTTTTAGCAGTTCTTGAATGATTGAAACAAATTTGTTGTGTTTCAATCATTCAATTACATCTCAAAAACATTGATCATAATATAACTTTCAGCATGTTATGAACCTTAAAACCTTCAATCATCAGACATGATTAACAATCAGGACTTCTAAAGCAAACGATTCCTTAGTTTAATAGGCCAAAAACAGTACTTTACATCAGTTATGCATGGTAGACAGTTTAGGGTTTCTTTGGATGTAAGCACAACATTCATGGCTCATGTTTGCAATGCATCTTACTTAGTCCTATATTTAGTCGAGATTATTATAGATACGCAAGGAAATTATCTCTAACTTTCATACATGCAAGTATCAATCATAGCAGCGAAAAAGAAACCAGAATCAAAAATTTAACGAAACATCAGTTCATTCATATTGCATGCATGATTTCATGTACGTTAGTTCTTTATGGGTTTTAATTACACAAACGTTGGCTCTGATACCAATTGTTAAAACCTAATGCGTTCATGTACATTAAAATACCATAGCATTAACCTTGAGAACTCATCTTTCTAGCACAGCAGCAAGCACTGCAATTGCAGCTAACACCCTCGAACAATTCGAACTTCAAAGGATGATCTTCTGCACACTCACCACCACTGTATTACTCGAACTTATGGGGAGTTCTCTGAGTGTATCGGTGGTGTATGCAGGGACCTTCCCTTGATATTTATACTACTACAACCCTAGCATACATTCCCATAATCATACTCTAGGATTCCTTATTGTACAAGGATATAATCTACCAAATCTCAATCCAAATAGGATAGTATCAAGAGCCTTATTCTCCAATTATAACCGGGTTATATTCCTTTACTTGGAGTACAAGTTATAGCTTATAACTAAACCCTAATCACACTTACATTCCACATCAATCTTTATTAACTATATTGACCTATTAGCCATTGAATTAGAGTCTAACATCCAACATTTATATGCAACCTCTAACTCTTTATAACACGACCACACCACTAAATTGCACAAGTAAAACTCTTCAATCATATGAAGACATATATAGACTATTTCACCCATAAACACAACATGAGAAAACCTATGTTCCATTCTAATCCTGTAAATTAATTGGGAATATAAAAGAGACAACCTTTGTTTGTCAGTCATAATACTAATATAAGTATGATTGGTCCTTTCAAAAGGAAAAAAGATAAAGAGTAGAAACTTCTAATTACACTCAAACTCTTATTCTGGATTTATGTATTCTTATCTTTTTTTTAAAATAAGCACGTGTTAAGATATAATTGGTTAATATCAAAAGCAGCACTCATCCCATTGGATAACTGGCCACCTAATTATTAAGATGGTATGTCACACGAAACAGAAACGTTGTTAAAAACATTTCTTAATATTAGGTTCATGTCTCCCTGAAACCATTTGCTGTTGAATATTTAGGACAAGAAAGAAAAGCCAGCAAATTAATATATAGAAAAACTGGAGAATAGACCTGGGGTAATCAAAGCGCTCCCTGATCTACCCGAAATTTGAATTTCCTATTCCGTAGTTTAGATTAATTTGGTGTAGAATATTGCTTTATATAAAAATTAAAATTAAAACATAGAAAAACCGAAAATCACACCTCTTAAGCCAGATGACTCATAAAACCACATACTTCAACTCCCATGATTCTTATCTTTTTTTTTTTTGGTTAACAACTCCCATGATTCTTTTAACTTTAATATCTTCTTCCATATGATTAAAAACTCTTTAACTCTCTCAAGATTCAGCAGTGTGATGTGTAGCATTTAAATGAGAAACTGTATTCAATTACTTCAGTTGATGACAGCTCAAAATTTTATCAAGAACACAAGTGGAAAGGATTCACATGCAGCAACCCTGTTGGTATTGGGAACAAACAAGTACAAACAGAGCACCAAAAAATGCGAACGAAGCTAACAAACCCTAGCTACTAGCATTGCAGCTGGGTAAAACTGTAAAGGACGCCATGATAGGGAAAGACACTTTCATCGTTAAACTCGAAACTCGAAAACGGAAAGCTACAGCCCCACCATCCCCCTCATACATTCCTTTCTCATGCATCAATTAATTCTCACTCGATTCCAAAAGGAATTTTCACATTTGTGATCTGTGAAATGACAGAAAGCAGAAAAGTTTATGCGTTTTGCTGAAAATAGTATTTTGTCGCCTCCAACTCACTCTCTTATTTGCCCGAATATTTCTGCTTTTATAACCTAGAGCCCGAAGAAGAAATTTAAGCACTTATTACAACTCATTGTCAAACAGGAGATAGCTAGGGTTTGTGGGGGGATTGGCAGCTTGCCATTTTTGAAGCTTTTTTGGTGTTCCAGAGACAAGAACAGTCGTCCTAGCAGCGACCCGGCCGGATTAAGTGGCCAACAGCCAACCTGATAATGTAGGATTAAAATATAAACATGGGGACTTAATTAAGACGTGCATTATGGATTTAAAATAAGGTTAATAATGGAGCATAACGACAAGTAGAGACTCCATGAGTCACAGGCTCTACATCCAATCTCTAAGCTATGAAAATAGGGTGAATTAATAAGAATGTGAACTCTAATCTCATTAGTTAAGGAAGAATGACATAGCAGAATACACCAACCCCATCGTTTGATTTTGGCTCAAGGTATATTATAATTTGCAACAAAGTGTTTTCCATGAATTCCTCATGCACTGGCTTATCGACTCGTCGAATGGCTGCCCTAGTAAGTGGAATAGGGGAGAATTCCACGGCCATCTACTATACTAATGAACTTTTAGTAGAGTAAAATATAGTTTAATTACATTAATGAAGCTTATAGCAAAGTAGTTCAATTTGATATTTGCAACCCTCAAATTTTGACTAATAATGTGTTTTTTTCTTCCTTTTACAATTCGATATTTTAAACTACTCTAATTAATTTATAGAGAAAAGATTAATTAAACTTGAATGCAAGAGAATGGATCTACTGAACCAACCGTCATAATCCACGATTGCTACATAAACAAGATTGATTAAGGTACATCTATAGAACCCATAAGTTTATTTTGCGCAAGATATACTTTCCATATATGAGAAAGAAATGTGTGGCTATTGTACTTGTCTCTACTAGATATTCAAGAATAATGTACTAATTAGAGCTATGCTCTCTTATTTTTTGAGCCCAACTTATGATGATAATGATTAGGTCTTCCATCAAATATTGGACTCATTCTTGAAGATTATTTAATTAAGAATAAGGACCCTTAATAATTTAGAGGCATTAATTAATCAGGGAATGCCTACCCAATTTAAGATTGATGATGTACCCCATAAAGAAGACCCAAAAGAACAATAGCTTTCACTAAAATGAGGATGTCCTCTGTACAAAAAGAATACTTCAAACCCTTTCGAGTGATGGCTATAAAGACTAAATCTAAACTTTGGATATGCACCAGTCAATTTCTGGTACCACCTGAAAAAACCCTTGTCACAGGTTTAGTACTAAAAGCTTAGGACTATGGCAGGATTAGGCTGTTCATGTGGAGCATGCAAATTCCTACGGCGAAAATGCACAAGCGAATGCATTTTCGCTCCTTACTTCTGCTACGACCAAGCTGCAGACCACTTTGCAGCAGTACACAAAGTGTTTGGTGCAAGCAATGTGTCCAAGCTGCTACTACACTTACCGGTGCAAAATCGAAGTGATGCTGCCATCACCATGTCGTATGAAGCGCTAGCTCGAATGCGTGATCCTGTGTATGGATGTGTCTCGCAAATCTATGCACTCCAACAACAGGTTTCCATGCTGCTAACCTACTCCAAACTTCTCACTTACACATGTCAATACGTAATTTTGTGTAGGCCATTTACCCATCGGTCTTTCCTCGCAGGTCGCGTACTTACAAGAGGAGATCGAAACTCTTGGGAGCCAAATGGTTGATTTGGCAACTTGCCATCCAAGTAATAGCAACACATTCGTTGATCAGTTGCAAGTATTTTCACAACATGATGCTGTTGACACACAACATATCCAGAATCAATTACCAGAATCACCAATATTTCCACACATGGGAAGTGCAGATGCCAACCAAGGGTTTAACGGTGAGATGGATATAGAGATGCCTCCTTTACAGGAATGGGAAGAAGTGAACTTATTTGGGGATCACTCTACACCAGATCCTTTAAAAAGATTTCTTGAAGGCATGGAGCAAGACAACTTGGGAAACAATCCATGGCCAAATGAGACTGCTACATGGGATTTATACTAATTAGCTTTCAGAAAATTGCAGGAGCTATTCCAATATTAGCATAGGTCAACCAGGAGAAAAACTTGGGTGTAATCGGACATTTATCCCTTTGTCTTTATTTCTCACAATCACGCGACTATGAGACAGAGGCAAGGGGATAAATCCTCGGTTTCGCGCTACAATTCATGTCTAGAAAAAGACAAATTTTCTACTAGTTTGTTTCTTCTCCTTTGGTTTTTGTTAATCTATTCAGGTTCTAAGTCATAGTTGTTAAATTTTCGTAGTGTGCATATGTAAAATTATCCTTCTATTAATTGTATCGGTGAAGCATCCTGCTCTTTATGGTGTCTAACCCTATTTTTATCTTTTCCAATATCATATTCAACATGAAACCTTCATTATATTTTATAATATCTACGCCAGACCCTTGTAGTGATCAGTTGAGAGTGAGTATGATTAAGGCTGTGTTTGATAATATTTAAACTCCTTATGTCTTATGGGGGTGTTGAAAATGATTTCAACTAACTAAATAAAGCACTTTTTATAGTGTTTGACTAAAATAGATAAAAGTGCTTTATGAAATTAGATGTTCTGAGGTTTTTTAGGAAGTACTAATTAGTGCTTCTAGAAAACGCAGCTGCAAGTGAATATGCAGAAAGCTCTTGAATTTTTATTGAAATTTTTTTGTTTTTCATTTCTAGCAAAAGCGTTATTGTCTGAATAAAGAAAATAAACATAAAATTTAGACAAAAATCATAAGGAATTCCCAAGCACTTTTGCAAGAGAATTACTGATAATTTTTATCCCATACTTTTTTTTAAAATGGTATTGGCACTCCAAAATTTTCATGTGCACTCCAAATTTTTTATGTTTAAAAAGAAACTACACTATGTAAGGGGTGCACAATAAAATTTTAAATTACTAATAATAATTTTTTTTTTACAAACAATATAATAATTTATATTAAATTCATCTAAGCTACAAAAATGAGAGTACTTAAACATGAAACACAACTCACCCTATGCATCAAAGCAATTCACTATTCAGTAGCACTTGCCCACCTCTTAAACGTGTTGAGAATTACGAATCAGGATCCTCGCCGGATCCATTCCCTAGGGATCCTAGGGATCCCACAATCCTATCCGTTCATTGTATATCGTGCGATCAAAAATTATTTAAAATTTAAAATTTAAAATTCAAATATAAATAGTACCTAACGAAAACTAACCGCACGATATAAAATAAACGGACATGATTACGGGATCCCTAGGATCCATAGGGAAAGATCCGGCGAGGATCCTGATTCGAGAATTACATCTAATAGAAAAGTTAGAAGATGCTTTAATTTATGATAATTCCTTTTTTAGTCCCCACTAGTACCATCTCATCACAATAAAACAAAATTCTTTGGGTTAAACACTCCTTTTTGGGAAAGTAAATTTAAAGGAGAAGAGACATCACTTTAGGTTATTGTTTGGGAGGATAGGGTTTGCCCATTTAATAGTTAATGATCTTTTATTTGGAAGAGTCCGTTGTACTTTAATTGAATAATGCTTGTGTTGTCGAAGAACTTATTTGTTCTTCCACCTCTATTAATGTATTGTTATCGTACGAACAACATAATTTAAATTATTTATTCTTTATCATCATCTAAAATTTATATATGCGAAAAAGTATTTAATTTGTAAATCATTTAATCATTCATCTGTGTTGAACCAATCGATAGGTTTGATAACTAGTAGCATCTTCATAATGAATGTATATGGATGGACAGACGATCTTCAAATTGAATGATTTTTTCCATGTATGATCTTTAGATAATGATAAAGAGAATGAACGGTTCGGTTATGATGTTTCTACTGTGAAGATGCATTAATCTTAGGTGAGGGGACAAGTAGGTTTTCTAATGGGAGGAACACAAACATTATCCATTTTAGTTCTCCCCTATTCAAAATTGCAGTTCATCAATGAGTAAATAACGAATTTTGTATACAAATATCCCCATTCGTCTCAACCAGTAACAAGAATAGGTGCGCTAAACTATTAGTAAGGGTGGAAACTATAGCTTCGATTTTCCCATCAACTACTTTCACCAAAGGTGATGTTTTAATGTGGTAGATAGTAGCACTTAATACCACGGTTTAATAGTATTTCTTTTTACTTGTAAATGAGAGACAACTTAGCTTCGAATCTTGTAAATGATAAGTTTGAAACCAAATTATTTTGTCACACCTTAGTAAATATATCATTGTATATAAAATTTGTGATAAATAGTAAATAAGTGCAATAATCGGCTTTGTTTACATCCTTCCAAGTTACTTGTGTAGAATATCCCACATCGGCCAGAGAAAGAAAAAAGAAGAGTTTAAATATCACAATCTTACTCTAACTAATATCGAGACATTTTGTGATAAAACCCCACATCTGACAAATAGTGCAGATAATAATTACCAAGTTGAGAACAATATCCGGGTTATTGCAAGTAGACATTTGGTCCGTCTCTCTGATAATTTGACAACCAAGGTCTCCTAAAGTACTCATGATTGTATTGAGTAGCACTAGGTTGGATAGGACAATTTTAATAACCACACAATATTAATATTTGAGGTATTCATCAATTTACCCCCTGAACTTGTGACCATTGGCCAATTTCCCCCCTCAACTCTCATAATTAGTCAATTTCCCCACTCAACTTTAATTTTGGCCAATTTCCCCCATCAACTCTCATAATTAGTCAATTTGCACCTTACTGTTAATTTGTTTAATTTTCCATCTATTTTTCAGTTAAGTAGGTATCCACATGACTGCCTTTGAAAGGCAAAAAAGTCAATTTGCACTCTACTGTCATTTTTTCAATTTGCACCCTACTATCATTTTCCGTTAAGTAGGTTTCCCTACACCTTACTAGAGGTAGATGAGGTCGAGGGAGGAGGCAACGGGGTGTAGGCAGCTGCAAACTGCAAAAGCAGCATATCAAATGGACTAGGCTGCAAACAGCGGAGGAGGGAGGCGTTGGCGTCAGTCACAGGGTCGGCTTGGAGAAAAGGAAAAAGAAGAGAAAGTTCGAAGAAAAGGAAGAAGATAGGTGTAAGGAAAATGACTTTTTTGTCCTTTAAAGGCAGTCATGCAGATACCTACTTAACGGAAGAATGGATGGAAAATTAAAAAAATTAACAATAGGGTGAAAATTGACTAATTATGAGAGTTGAGGGGGGGAATTGGCCAAAATTAAAGTTGAGGTGGGAAATTGGCCAATAGTCACAAGTTCAGGGGGTAAATTGATGAATACCTCTTAATATTTTGCATAACACATTTTACCAAAAAATATATATATTTTGCATAACACAGGATTAAAGAGCTAGATTAATTGAACAATATCATTTTAATTTGCGTTTTCATATCCTAAGTCCGGTTTTCGAGTGCTAGGTTTTAGGTCAGAGTCTCAAGCGCCTAGTTAGGAGGTTTTAGGTTCGAAACTTGAGTTTAAAACTGTAGGATTGAGCTTTGAGTACTAAACATAAGATTACATTGAAGATTATCCAATACTGCTACTTATCCCCAGCAAATGGTCTACAGCTTACCTAGAACGAGTGAAACATTATCTTAATATCATGTGCCGACGTCATGACAGCGATATAACCGTTTCATGAAAATCCTTTTGTCAAAAGAACCAATTTAATGCTGTGTGACCCAGTATCTGTACTATGACCAAGTCTACTTAATAATGCGACTGAGAGAGAGAAAGTTGGGCTAAACAACATGATTTCATACTCAGAACATTATTGTTCTTGTCTCACCCGAACTAGGTCCAACTTACTCCGGAAAAAAAATAGGGATCATTGCTTGGTTATTCAAAGATGAATAAAAATTTCTAATCAAAATTTTTTGTGTTTGAATCACAAAAGTTTGTGTTTATGATCAGAACCGTTCAAATTATAAATTACTCTGCAAAGATCATATCTACAAAAAATAAATTAAAACTAAAGTCGTTTAGTTAATTTATTGTAACAAATACATAGACGATTCGTAATACTTTTGTCAATTTTGTTCATATGTTTTTATACTATTTGATGACTAAAAGAATTAATTTTAATTGATTTTTTACAAAAACGATCTTTATAGAATGATTTATAATATAAATTATTTTGATCATAAATACAAAATTTTATAAAATAACTACAAATAATTTTAAGTAGAAAGTCTTACGCAAACTTATTGGGCAGGCCAAATTTAGGTCCAACTAAACCCACTTCTGTCAACTTCTCAAAGCTGGTGGGGGCCTGACCACCAGACCCACACTTTTTCCGGATATCCAACCAAGTGCACTTTGTGTTGAGGTGGGCAATAATTCATGCCGACTCTCTTCTGTTGCGGCTTTTGTGAATTTTATTTACAAGAATTAGATCGCTTGAATTTGATTCGTATAATACTTTTGTTGTAATAGTATGAGCTTGATTTATGTAAAACTGTTCTTGTAATGATACGAGTTTAATGATTGTACAACAATATTGTCGTAATAATGCGACGAGAAATATTAAAAAGATTCTCAAAAGGAAAATTCTGACTCTCTATGGATTATTTGTTACCTTATATTTTTTGTACAATGTTTTATAATGTTAGAATAAAAATTAACAAAAAATTGTGTAATGATAGATAGTTCATCAAAAGTCTCACTTTTGATAAAATCCCTTTAGCATTTCCCTAGTGCAAATTTGATTTGTACAAACATTGTTATTGTAATAGAGATTCTGAAGAATTTAGCCCATTTTTCGTAGGGATCAAAATCAGGATGATGCATCTCACTCAACTCAAAATTGAATTCGAATTTCTCGCTCCAATGTGCAAGTTTCATCCATTTTCAAGAATCAAACTCAAAATTCTCAAATTGTGAAAGTCCTTAAATACTTAACTTAAAAGGTTGGCTATGCTCAAAACATATAGTGAAAAATGTAATGCTAACATTAAGTGGTGGATTGGCTTATAGATAACTTTTCTCTTCAACCTTCTGCGTCCTGAATTCAAATTCTCTCCATTTCCCTAATTGCTAGTAACCTTTTCATTGAAACCATCATTTTAAGTGTTGCACCATTATGACACATCGTCTATCTTCTAGGTTACTCTTAAAAATTACTGAAAAATTAACCAAATCTAAATGACTTAACCATTTTTGAGAAAAAGATACGATATTCATTGATATACGTACATCATTAAGGATAGGGTCATACAATGAGAAAATTAGAAAGATAATGTCCAAATAGAAGGTTGCTAAGGTCATCTCCAATGGAGAGAGCTAAATGTTTAAAAGTAAAAAAAATGACATGATTTATCCAAAAACTCATATCCAACCAATGATTATGCTATAACTTTATAGAGCCAACCAGACTTTATTTGGCCAAATGAAACCCCCTCTCAGCCCTTTTTTTTTGTCAGATCCCAGTTGTAATGATTGATTCAAATTCAACGATTAGATTTGAAAACATTTAACGGTAGTTTAATTAGATTAACCAATCAATTTAAAGTATAAACGTAAAATTAATAAATTATTGAGAAGGCTATATTTAACCTCTTCGGTTGAAGATGGTATATGAGTATAGCCCGATATTGTTTATTTAAAAATATTTTTTAACAGAGCTATAATTCTAAATGGGTCTATATTTAGTCTTTTCGGGTTGGAAATGGAAATAGCCTAACATCCTTTGCTATATATCCTGAGTCCTCGCACCGACTCATTCATCTGTCATGTTATAATGGAGCACACCATTTATTTCCAGCAACTGAATTCTGTTCAATTCAGTTCATGCTGATATAAAAAATAATAATAATAATAATAATAAAAAGAAGAAAAAATCATGACACCTGTGCATTTTCTCCAAACAGTACAAATGCAGCAAAAGTCAATTGTACACATGGAGTTAATAACTGCTCCTTATCCTGTCCCTACTTTTCAATTTGAGTTACCAACTTGGAGAAGAAGACTGTTCTTGTTTAACCACCCTGAACCACCCTTGTTAAGCCAAAAAAGGAAAACACCTCAAAATGTTGAGAACTACGTCCATGCCCCCGGAATGCTCATAGAATGCCACAATGAGCGTATATTGTGAGAAAGTTACAACGTATAGCAGTGTATGACTAATCGGAGATACTGCTACAATTTTACATCAAATTTTTTATAAACTATTATACATGACAAATGTAAGAAAATTTTCCATCTTTTTTATGCCATCAAACGCATAGCAGTCAGTGTATGACTAATTAGAGATACTGCTACAATTTTACATCAAATTTTCTATAGACCATTATACATGACAAATGTAAGAAAATTTTCCATCCTTTTTATGCCATCACCTACATAAATATATTACGAATTAGAACAACAAAAAAAAAATAAAAATCCTAACAACTTCTAACAAATGGTAGTCTGTTTAGGAATTAAACGTAGTTTATATACGGAGGAATTTAATTCCAAATTTAGGTCAAGTTTGTTACAACACCTTCAATTATTTCTTCCACATTTGATGACCTAAAACAGTCAAGTCTTGCTGCAACACCTTCAATTTTTTATTTCACACTTGCTTAAAGAAACAAGTGTCAGGAAAAAGGAGAGTGCCAAAAACTGAAAGATCTAGTTCCAAACCAAACTCCATCTAAAATTCACCTAAAAATTCTCACATCCATTTGCACAATGATCCAAAGTTTCTTGTTACTCAAACAACAATACTTGACCGATACTGCAAACAAAATTGACGGAAAGCACATGCAATCAAAACTGAAGGATTCTCTTAAAAAAAAAAGCATGCAAGTAATTTGCAATCGGCGTAGGCAAGTTCGCTAGAGCTCCAATCCCTCTTCCGTAAATTAATTAGAATACCGCTCCAATAAAAGAAACAAGTAATTAATTTGGATCAATGGAATCTGTGAACCATTATCTCCATGATCCTGAAGTGTCTCTAAACAACTTAATTAAAGCTATGACACTATATAATAATTCGTGTACGAGCATATCCTTTTGTATAAACAAGATGAACTATCATGAATAAAAGAAGAATCAATTATGTAAACAGTTCTCTAAGACCAAATGGAAAGTCTCTGCACTCTGTCAAATTGGTCGATCGACCCATCAAATCATACAACCCTAAACCCTAAAGTCCTGGCAAGCATAAAGCCATCCATACCGACTTGCTCTCAAGCTAATCCACTATCCAGATGGACCTCAATTGATATTCTTGTAGGAGCATGCACATAATTGGAAACCCAACTTTCAATTAATTATGCATGAAACCACCTGTTTTTGGCATACATTATTGAATTTAACGGTTGCATACGCACTTAAGAATTCAAGGGAATTTATCGAGTGAACATTCGAGTGAACCGGAGACACTAAAGCAATGTATAGAAAAATTCTTGTAAAGCTTACCAATAAGGAAGAATTTTCACATACATTTTGCAATGGAAATTTCAAGAGCTCCAAAACCCCTCCATTTCTTGACTATTTTCTTCTTCATTGCCTACACAATGATCAATATATTCTCCACAGAAGATTAAACGAAAGAACGAACAAAACACATTCATACGATCCACCGGTTTTGAAACATAGCTACTGAAAAAGAAAAAATAAAACCCAACAACAAAACTAAAGAGATTTGAGATTTCCCAAGCAAAAGATATAAACAAAATAGTCCTCCTCCTACCTTTGCTTGCTGTGCCTACAAAAGCTGTCAAACATATTTTTTTCACAAAACCAAAAAAAGTACCAAGTCAGTGATCAGACCAAGCATCTTTCTTTCTCTTTCCTTCTCTCGATCTCCAAATCTTTGTTGTCTCAGTAAGATGGAGGAGGTCTTGGAGGGGGAGGACCCCAGAATAAATCATGAGGGATCTGACCACCATTCGCCAGTAAATTTGAAGGCAAATTGTAAACAGCCATTGCACTAGTATGCTCACCCAAACCTTGGGAACTTGAATTTGCTCCTGTCCCTGCCGAATTCACACCTGATTGCTGCTGTTGTTGTTGCTCCAACTGCATTCCTCCTCCACCTTGTTCCTCCTCAAGCGGCAGCCTCTCATATGTCGCGTTTGTGAAGGTAGCTGCTATAACCATCACTGGACCGGAAGCCACCAATGCTCCCATCACGGTGCCTCCCACCACCTGCCCCTGGCCGCCTGCCAAGTACACGGTCAGCCCTGTCGCCCCAGGTGGGGATGGGGTGGGCAGGAATGCCCCTGACATCGATAGTATCTCGAACCTTCCGTGCAATGTGATCACTCCAGTTGGTGCTGCTGGTTGTCGGAGAGTGACATTGGCGACAATGCCACTTCCGCTGAGAACCGAAACCCCTCTATGCCGCCTTTGGGCAAAGGTGGCAATGCTGTCCACAATGTCGCTGCCGCTACTGATTTCCAACACATGGCTTCGGAGAGCGTTGGGGCTCTCTTTGGTGATGACTATGGGGGGTTTAGGCTTGTTCTTCGACCCGGGCGGCCGGCCACGCGGCCTCCGGTTGCTGCTTCCAGGCTCGAGGCTGTCATGGCTGCCGCTACCGGTGTTGGGGCCCTGATCGTCGCCTTCCTGATCATTGTTCTCCCGGTCGTCTTCGTGGTGTTTCTTGTTCTGCTTGTGAGGGCTGGTGCTGCTGTTGGTGGGAGTGGTCGTGTTGTTTTGGTCGTCAAGCTGTTCCTCAGTGTTCCTGAGGTGGAGAGACGGCGGAGTCAAGGAGATTGAGTCCACATGACCTCCTCCTCCTCCCATGGAAACATTTCCAGCCCACCATCGATTCGCCATGGCCTTCTTCTAATTAAATCTTGTAAAATATGTAATAAAAAAACCAGAACCCAAAATACAAATCCAAGCAAGAAAGGAAAGAAATCCAAACCCAAGCTCTTTGTTTTTTCACTCTTTCTGTTTTTGGGTGGACAACGACAACCACCTAGCAAGCTAATTAAGGAAGGTAGAGATAAAATCTTTATCTTCTCTTTAATATTGCACCTCTCTCCCTCTTCTTCTTCTTCTTCTTCTTTGTTTGTTTGCACTTGCAGGAACAGATTGAAAGATCTCTCTCCAATAAGTAAATTAAAAAACAATCTCCAAATCCAACAGATAGAATCCTAAAAACCTTATCCCTTGTTAGAAAACCCACCTAAACCCCCAATCTCCCTTTTTTATTTGAAAACCCTAAAAGCTAAAAACCCAGAAATATTAGATCCAACAAACCGCATTTAAAACCCAACAACCCTAACCCCACTTCTTCAAAAACCAAATCTAACCTCAAAAATCTTCAAACCCCACCTCTAAAATACCCAAAGATTCACATATTTGAGCTCAAAACAGTAACATATATATATACACGCGTATGTATATTATTGGGTACCCACAAAGTGCATGCCTTGTGTACTTCTCTGATAAGCCTTTTGAGTTTGCAGCAGCTTCTAGTTTTCTTCTTTCTTCCTTGGAGCTTGGTTTGCTTTGCTTTCTCTCAAGTTTCAATCAATGGGAAATCTTGGGTTGGTTGGTACGAGCAAACTAACCCAACATTTTGTATTTTTGGTAGGGGCTTCTTTTCCTCTGTATTTGCAGCTCTCTCTCTATCTCTCTCTCTCTCTCTCTCTACCTCTACTGCAATACTGTACCTTTTTACCACTTCGGAGGCTGCGGGGGGCGTACGTTAAGGGTCCCAACACTCCCAGGCGTACGATAACAATTCGTGCATCGAATATCTCTTTAATAAAACTTGTAAAACAAAAAAAATATAATCCGAGAGAAAAAGAAAAAGGCGGTTCTGCAGAGAGTGCCAGGTTTTTTCTTGTCCCTCTGGCTTTTGACTCTACAAGTTCCGAGCTTCCAAGTTGAGTGAGCTTTTCTCCTCTACAACCAACACCAACTGGACTCTCCAACCACAACCAACCACAACCAACCACCAGGAAGAAAAAAGCATCTTTGTGCATCGAAATTTACCGTTGTGCCCTTCTGAGGTGACGTGGGGAATTTGATTTGACGGGAGGAGGGCAGGTGCGGTGGAAAGGTACAAGGGGAAGTGTGCAAGGAAGCTTAAGAAATGGAGTTTATCTCTCCTTGTAGGGTTTTTACAGAGAGAGAGAGAGAGGAGAGAGGAGGGTTGTGGGTGCGCACTGCGCATGGAGTAGTGGGAACACGTCACGGTCTGCGAGTCCCGACAAGGTATCGAGTGCCAATGTCTGAAAACATCACCGCCAAAAACCGCGCCCCATGACCCATACGAGTCGTAGGACCTGTTGGTCATTTAACAGTCTGCTGAAGAAGGCGATGTATACGTGGTTGAATTTAACGATATAATTTATGGAAATGGATCCCCACCTAAGCATTAGGTAGGGATTCTTATGAGCAAAAGTTGTGGATCGCTAGATGAAAATCCAACAGTTATAAATAAGAAGCTCTTTTAAAGTTATAATAATTATAATCGTTAGATATTCATTCAACGGTCCATAGTTCTTACTCATGAGGATCCCCACCTAATGCTCAGGAGGGGATCCATTTCCATAATTTATATCACAAGTTTATGAGAATTAAAACATTCCAAAGTTGTATATGTGTACTTGTCACGTATTGTAAGAAAAATAATGTTGCTCGGCAATGACGCTTCAATATAGAGAGTTCTAACGAAAAGCACACGGTATTATTCACTTTAACGAAAAACTACATTTTTGATTAAAACGTCAAACATATTACTATTCACTTTACCGTTTATTTTATCCTTATCGTTAAAACTCAAAGTTTTTAAACTATTTTCTTTAATTTTCCTTTCAATATATCATTAATATTGAATGGTCGGACTAATTAACCGTTAAATTATTTTGTTAAATCATCTTACCCAAATTTTAGACGAATTCGGATCCTCTTCATATCTTTTTTGTAAGAAACTCATAAATTCTTAAATTGTGTCTGTTCATCGTATATCGTGCGGTTAGTTTTTATCAAGTACTATTTATATTCAGTTTTACCATCTTTTAGTATACCCCTTTACCCTCTCTTTGGAGAGATTTTTCAGTATGATTGTCATATGGGATGGTACACCACGTGTCGCTATATAAATGGTGGGATATGTGTGTTAAAAAGTTAATAACTTAAAAAATAAAATTTCCCACCAATTACATAAAAACACGTGGTGTACCATCCGTGTTCCCGTCACAACTAAAAATTTCTCTTCTCTTTGGCCTACCAAAGCATTTTTACTCATCCAAAGATCAAAATATCGATATTATCGTTTTTTTCGTATAACGATATTTACACATTTATCTATTTAATTATCGTCAATATATCGCAATATTATCGCTAATATCGCGATATTAACGATAATATCACGAGATGAAACCCAAAAATACTTCAAAAATGCTGAAAAGTCTCAATCTTGAGCATCCAAGGGGATTCGAACTCCTCCCATTTTACTTCTTCAACACCTTGACCACCATATCACTTATGTTTTTGTGAAAATATGCTAAAATATTTATATATATATGGTTTTGTTTTGAATTCTTTATATATAAATGATTATGGCTTTGTGAAAATATTCGAACCCTTGTACTAATTCATTATATATATATGATTATGGTGTGTTTAAATTTCTTTCATTAATTACTACATATTTTCTACACTCACAATGTTTGCCAGCTCACTATATAATCAACTTAAATCAGTTAAATCCATCATGCAATGCATTTCCTTCCAATTTTTTGTGATAAACTAATAGATAATTGACTAAATAAACATCCTGCAAAGTTTCAATAAAAATTTCCAAGTTTTTCCTTACAATTTCCGTGGTTTTTATTCAATTTTTATCGATATCGATAATATCCCGATATTTCTATCGAAATTTCTGTGTTTTTGGACTACCGATATTTCCGATATCATCGATATTTTAGACCTTGCTCCTATCAACGTAATAGGATTATCTCTCTTCTCTTTCCTTCCTAGTTTCCCTCTTCTCACATTTTACCTTTTGTCTTTGTTTTTATAAAAGGAAAATCAATATAAAATATTAAAATGATTTAATTGTAATCGTTCAAATAGAAAATGAGAAAAAAAAAGAGAAATTAAGAGGAAAGATAATCATCTTCTTTCAAAATAACCCATCTTTTAGTAAAATGAATATTTTATTTGCTAGGGAGATTTCGAAATTGCATTAGTTGGAATTTTTTTCTTGTCTGACAAGTGAAATGTTTGACTTGTTTATAAACGACATTTGCACCATTATGATCAAACTTTGCATCGAATTGTCGTTTAGGGATACGAAATGTCAATCGGAGAAAAACTAATGTTGAAAACCAAAATTGCTATAATATCACATCATCAATTTAACAGATAGCAACAGAGTCAAGCTGATGTAAAGCATAAATTGGTATGATTTTAATATTCCACAAAACCTACTTATTATTCCATACAAAACAAAAGATCATTTTCTTAAGGGGTATTCTATTCACATACCATTTTTTATTTCTTACACACCTTTTGTTGATTTTTATCTCTTGATCTTCTTCAATTCATTTGATCCGACGGCCGAAAATTAAAAAAGTGTGAAAAGTCAAAAAAGATGTGTGAATACCACATTCCTTTCTCAAACCCTTAAATTCCCAACAATTTGATCTACTATTAAGCTTGTAAAAAAGCAATCAAACTTTCAAGCCTTTTGTGGATGGAGTCGCTGCATCAGCTAATTAAGTGGATGGAGAAGGGTGAGAATTTTTTTATTTGCCCGTGGATAAAAACTAATGTTTCATGACGATTTTCAGCAATGTGGTGTAAATGTGACTTCTATATCAACTCAAAGTTAAAAACCAAAACTGCTATATTATCACATCATCAATTTAACGGATAGTAACAAAATCAAGCTGATATAAAACATAAATTGGTACGATTTTAATATCCCACAAAGCCTACTTATTATTCCATACAAAACAAAAGGTCATTTTCTCAAACCCTCAAATTCCCAACAATTTGATCTACTATTAAGCTTGTTAAAAGCAATCAAACTTTCAAGCCTTGTATGGATGGAGTCGCTGCGTCAGCTAATTTAGGGAATGGAGATGGGTGAGAAAATGCAGCTGCCGAACAAGCTCAGTTATCCATGGTTGTTTATACTCCTCCCTCTTACGAAAAAAGCTAGTTTTAAAACGATATTACGAGCATCTTCGACAAATTCTCAAACGTTATGTTTAGATGAAGAAATTTAAAATTACTAAAGAATTTTAAAATGACAGAAATTGAATTGAAGGAATTTTATTTTTTATAATTTGTGAATTTTCTTGTTTGGTTAATCTAAAAAAACAATGAAATTAATTACGGAATTTGTTATTTTTAAGCTTGGGAAATGACACCTATTTACATAGAAAACTTGGGAATTGGTGATCCCAAATTTCAAGTTTTTTTTCCACGCATCTATGTTTATGAATCCAAACAAGTAAATTTGTGCATGTCAATTTACAAATGCTGACTTTTATCCAAAGTCCAAATTTATTTCCCTCATCCAAACATAGTGTAAATGTATCTTCTAATACAAATTTGTTGACCTATACGACAGTTTGAAGACCAGAATTTACTAATTGACAATTTTACGTTCCAACATATTCTACAAATTTCAATATTTTAGAGGCCAACTTGGGAGAAAAAAAAAATCGGGGGAAAAAACGGAACAACCCTTCATGTTCGGAAGGCAAATGTGCAATTAGTCCTTCAAAAATAAAATCGAAAAATATGAGCAAGGTGAAATCACCAACGCAAATCAGATGAGACTTTTACCTACGAAAACAGGTCCTCTGGTAAACATAATCGTCTCTCAGAAATCCATTACAAAATCCCGACGATGTCACGAACTTGCAGTTCACCAAACTGAATATATCAATGTCAAACACAAGCACAAAGAACGGTACCGCGCCCGAGTAAAAGTACTAGTTAAACTGGCAATCAAGTTCTGTACATTGTTCAACAAATCAAACAAAAATATTTCACCTCTCTCTTTGGCAAGAAATGAATCCTTCCCTTCCGGATTTTCTCGACGCAACAAAAAATTAGGGTGTGGGGAGTTAAAACAAGGGCATAAGTACCCTACTACAAAACACGACATATATGATATCTTTAGACAACAAAGTTAAAGATGGAGGTAAAGATGAAGATAGTATTTCAAGAAAGTTGAAGATGATTACTAAGATAAAGTTCGATCTGCTTGGGTTTCCCGACCACCAGATATAGCAGTTCCCACTGTGCTAAATCCCGCATCTTGCAGCTATACGGCCAAAATTAAGAGGTTGCCTACCAGAACAAGACCACCTCCTTCTGTACTACTCAATGGTCGCAACCATGTGTGCTTACTAATATGCCTTAAAAAACCAGATCCGGTTGCAAAGACTATCCAACATTTTAGCCTCCACTGCTGGAACCTTCAGCAGCAGCTGTTTCAGTTGGAATTAAAGTGCCCGTCGCATCAGAAACTCTCCCTGATTCACCTTGCTTAGTCTCTGACTGCTCTAAAATTGGATCACGGGAAATTTCAGACTGCAAGGATGGAGCAATTTTATTTACATGTAGCCACGTCAACTCCCACAAGCTATCATCTCCTCCGTCACTTTTCTCCACAAGAACTCCCCTTAAAATCATTACAAGTAAGGTGTTCTTAAGTAGCTCCGGCACTTGGTCCCGTAGCTTCTCACATTTTCTCCCTCCAACTTTCACCTTCATATAATTTTCCATTCGATTGAGAACACCCAGCCATAGTTTGCTGAAGGTTGTTAGCTGTGATAGCTCGGGTAGTAGCTCCAGAAAAACTTTGGACAGGAGCTTCAAGGCTAGGATAAGCGTGCCTTCCATGTTGCGGTATTCCTTTGGGGAGTGTCCCTGTGCAATTTCAAGCAAGTCATCAAGCATTGTGAAGATCACCATGTCAAAGCACTGTAACCAGAGACCATGTGGAAGAGGAATCCCATCCACTCCAGTCAAGCACCTCCGTAAGATGGACAAAGCATGATTCCTAACCTCCTCTCTCTGGTCCAAACAAACTTTTCTCAACCCCTGAACAAGCCGTAACCACATTTGCCCAATATCCTGACACATTTTCAGAGCTTCTTCCTCATTCATAGATTGCTTAGCGTCACAGGCCCACCTTGCTAGACAATCAATAGAACCCGCCATAAGATCCAGTGCGCACACAGATCGCTCCACCTCTCCAACACGAGACTCAGCAAACTGCCTTGACGCATCAACACATAGAACATAATTGGCAGGCAACAAGTGAGTTCCTTCAGACATAATGAAGAACAGTGCATCGAATCCAGCCTCTGAAGCTTCTGGGTGCCGAGCAGTAATGGAGAGTAGTGATGTAACTATGCGCCAACCCAATGGTGATCTTATGTGAGAGGCATTTGCTTTCACAAGGCGACCAACTTCCTGCGTAATTTGCTCACAGTACGCGTCAGCAACCCGAGCATCAAGCTTCAAAACAAGTTGCAATGATCGCAAGAGTTCATCAGCAAGGTCCTCTTTATAAGGAAGCAGCCGCTGGCAAATCCGTATAAGTCCAAAGACAGCCTTCTCTACCAGGGCACAAGGCATCACAGTAGACTGAACAATGTTCGATATGTGCTCATACACAATCTGCCAAAGAAGCATAATCCTATCCCTATTATTTAGGGTAATAGCTATCAGCAGCTCCAAACAGAAAACTGCAGTATCTTCATCCTCAGGTAAGCTGCTTCCTTTCTGGGGTCGTCCTCCAGCCCAGATCAGTGCCTGTGCAAGCTGTAACAGGGATTCAGCCTGCAGAAACTTGCTCTCTGAAAATATGCCATCAATGTGGCACTTTTGAATTGTCTGAAGGGTGCGCTGATGAGCAGCAAGTTCTTCTTCAGTAGGCTGTGATCTCGGCTCCTCTGTGTCAAGAGATAAGAGCTGACTAAACCGGCCCATAAATCCAGAGGATTTCCTAGGAGTACTCACATGGGGCATAGGAATGGATGATAGAGAATTGGTTATGGGCTTTCCATGACCTGTGTCAGCAGAAGACTCCGAATCACCAGCTGCTTCACTGGCCACAAATGCCGACAGAAGACCAAGTTTGTGTAATCTTAAGATACAGTCGAGAACATTTCTCCAGCCTGTGCGAATGTAATCACCATATGTATTGGCAAATGTGAAAACTGTCACAGTTGACATTCTAGCTTTTGGGTCATCACCAAAGGCTATAACAGGTTCCTCATACGATGATGGGTTTAAAAGGGTTGTAAACTTACAAAGAGACACAACCAGATCGTCGAGCACATCTTCAAGATGGTAGCACGCTGCAATCTTTGCAACAGATAAAAATCCATCAATGCATGTTTGGTAAATCTCTTCATGTTCTGCATGATCAAATACCACAGAAATGGCAGCAATTGTGGGGCCTGACATTATAGCAAACATATCCTGGTCAAGGTAGGCTCTGGTATCTGATACAATGAATGGAGCACTCTTCTTCGATTTGTGTATTAAATCAATCCAACGGCTTGGATTCATTTCAGGATAACCAGCACCTTGTTCTGGAGTTGTGCGGATCTCATTCTTGCATATTGAGTGGTAAAGCTCTGAAAGGAATTCTCGAGGTAAATCATCACCTCCATTGATGTGTCTATTATTCCGAACGAAATCCTCCTCTGTCATCTTCTTCTTCACCTGAACATTGTGCTGGTCAGTGTTGAGCATTATGATTGAATATGATAACAGGAGAGCAGCATCCTTGTTAGCAAGAATTTGTGGTGATTGCTCATAATATCTCTCTGAGAATGCTTCAAGCACCCTTTGTATCTTTTGTGATTCTCCAGGCAATCGAAACGTCTCCAGAAACAGTCGCAGTGCAGTATCCAAATGCATGTCTTGAAAATCAAAGGTACCGGCGAATTTATTAAGAACCTGAATGCAAAACTCATCATGGTTTCCCAGGAAATCCCCAACAAGATTCTTGTCCAACCCAGCAGTGTACCTGAAAAAACAGGCCACACTTTCAGGATCAAGTTTGTCAGGCAAGAGATGGGTTCCTTGGAGGAACTCCAGCCCTTTCTTTGGGTCATGGTTAAAATGATCGGCTCCAATCACCAGCCTTCTCTTTATGTGCTTCCTTCGGCGAACAAATGGAACCCAATGATTCGAATCACTGTAGTTGTCACATTTCATCAGCCAGAATGGAGTATACTCATCAAGATTCGTGGGGGGAGCCTGAACAGCACTAACTGAGCCATTCCCTGCCCTCTCTGCCATTCCCTGAATAATAGCAATAAGACCATCCAAAGCAAGAACGTGAATTGAAGACAAAGGCAAACTAACGGGGAATGCACTCTTTGACAACAGATTAGCAAGCTCTTCAAAGACATTATTGCATGTTATGTCGCAATCTAAGTTCGCGTACATCTCCACCATGAAAGTTTTCTGCCGGCAGAAGTCCACAACAGCCTCCATGGCAACCTCCTGCTGCTGATAAGAAGCCCCATACCTGCTTTGCACAAGCCTCAATATCACACACGAAAAGAAAGCCTCAAGCTGTAGCTTAAGTTCAGTGCGGAGATGGTGATACAGATTGAGGACAATGCTGCATACCATTGAAAGAATAAGTGGACTTGTTGACAGGCCAAACTGCATCAGATTTTGAAACAATTCATCCTGAACCAAACTTAACAACTTGGGGTGATGCTGAATGGAGGACCCACCTAACTCTATAGCACAATTAACCAAACCCAATGCAAAAAGGGGCACATCTTCATCAAAAGCTATGGTATTAGACCTGGGACCCATTCCTATATGCTCAACCACATTTAACAAAGAGCACAGGAAGTTAAATATTTCCACCATGCAGGGAACCCCAAATGGCTCAGCCATGAGTTGCACGTCATATTGATCAGCCTCCTTCCCGCTAGAAGCACCAGCTGTCTTTTCATCCATCCCAGATTCTACAAGACCTGAGGAAGCGTTCAAAGCAGGATTTGTAGATAATAGCTGATTATCAAACTCAGAAATCATGTTGCCATTCTCAAATTGTCTACTTCCAGAAGCATGCTCATTATTTTTCCCTGCAATCTGCACAACACCATAAATTCGTGAATAAGAATAGTATTTACGACTGGACATCTGCAAGTTCAACTTAATGTTTCACTCTCGAGAATTAACAGACCACCTCTATGCTAAGACACAATAATACTTGTCAATTTTGATATTAGTAGTACCTCTCCATTGATGGTATTGCTTCCATTTGGCAATGCACGTTCAGCAGGGTGAACATCTGGAAGGTGTGAGAAAATACATCTAACAAGTTCATGCATTGTGTGGCGAGCTATACGCTGCAACAACTCACCTTTTGTTCCTGCTTGATGGACAATACGGAAACATGTGTTCACTATAGTGCAAACATGCTGATTGGTCAATATAATAGATGCTTTACTCTTCATGCAAGCTAGAAGAACCTGCAGTATCTTCATCAATACCACTTCTTCTGATGCAGGATCAGTCACCTCAAATCGGCAGCCAGTGATCGCATCAACTAATAAGTGCATGGCATCTTCAACATTTAAGGAATTATGATCGATTACATCAAGTGTTAAGATATTGTAAACAGAAGACAACGCCACACCAGTAATTGGTGCACCAGTTTCATCTGACCTAATCACATCCAGAAATGGCTGGAGATATTCAGAAGGATTGACGGAATGCATATGGTGCTTCCATGAAAAGATTTGCTTGCGCAGTGCCTTCAAAGACTGGATTAGAGGGTGTTCCAGCTGATCATCGCCAGACATATAGCGTCCTCCCCATCTCACATTCCTCCTCATAACCGCTAATACAGTGCCTATTTCTGAATTAATGATGCATGCTAAGGTCACATGATTGGAATATGTTGCATCACATTCCCCAGGTTCTTCCCCAATTGCCTGGATTCCACTTTGCAGCTTCAGACACCCCATCTTTCAACAGAACCCAAGTTCTTTCGGTATTTACCAACTTCAACGCACAGAAGCAAACAAGTCTAAAGTAATCGCATACCTTCACGGTCCACAGAGCTACTAAAGCATACCTAGTAGAAATTCAACACATCAAATAAGCTGAAGTGAACAAGAAATCAAGAAGCCACATTTAAAACTCCCCCAATCATATCATATCAGACAAAGAAACTGGCCATAAGTTCACAACTAGTAGCCCCAAATTCGAACAACCACGACCGCCCCCACTACCCACACTCATTGCCAGTCTACCCAATTCCCACCCATAACTTGGAAAGCAGTATATTTATATGCATCTAACACAAAATTTAAAAGAAATGACAAGAAAAGTATGATTCATACATAATCTCAACCAACAATTGAAAACAAATTACAACAATAACAACAAAAATTAAGATTCAATTGAATCCTACAATGAAAAACTGAAGCTTCGTACAGCCTTGAATTATTCGAGAATTTCGATTCTAAAAACCCAAGATTTGATTCTGATTAGAAAGCTTTAAACTAAATTAAATGCTAATCAGCTCACAAAGAAACGGGAGAGAAAGAGAGGGGGAAGAGAAGGTGGAGATTCGTATTGATCTTGTCATTGCCGCGGCGCTTCCAATGTCGAATCCACATATTTGGGTGAGAAAAAGGGGAATTTGATTTGGGTACTTACCCGATAGTTCTCCTCCTTTCGAGGTCGACGGCGATCTCATGCCGGAAGCCTCTGAAATCCGGTTTCGCGGCGGTTGCCGGCCCTAATTGTCAACTTCTGGTTCGACCCGTTCACCAACCACTTTTGGTACCAGATCGGCTGTTGAACTGTAAACAAATACGTTCCGCTCTTTTTTGGGGGCATAAAAACGAGATCTTCCAGTATACCGTCTCTCTTCAAATGTGGACCGTCTGATTTCTTTCATTTTTCTTGATTCCCATCAAAATAGTATTTTCGTTTAAATCAAAGAATAAAAAATGAAAAAATATTGCTCTACAAACTCAAAAAGGTGAATAACAAAGAGAGATGGCATCAACGACTGAAAAGCGTTTTTGGGAATACTTTTAAAATAACTGAAAGGATTTTTGGTGAAAATACTTTGAGCATCAATCCTTAGTAAAAACGTAAGTAAATTCTTGTAAAACACTTAAAGTGCTTTCTAAAAGAGACATCAGTCATTTCATTAGAAACTAGACCTCTGTTTTCACCCAACTTAGTCTCATACTGCCCTAAACCTTGATCACAGAAAACCTTAGATGGCAAGGATGGCGCAATGTTATGTGCTTCTTCCATGGAGCATTTCACGTGCTTTTCAAACCCAAGAATATTTTTTTCTAAAAATGTTTTCGATCATTATAAAAACACTTCCAAACAAACCCTTAGTTATTTCCAAGATATTTTATCAAAAGACAAAAGCTCTTAAACTATCAAGTTTTTGCTTTAATTTTTCTTGGTTAAAAAATTGTTTTCTTTGTTGTAGATTGGGTTAAAAACAAATAAAATATTTGCTCAAGAGTCAAGAAGTACGATGAGGAATTACGCAAACGAAGTTATGTAAAGCAGTGTGCTCGCCTTTTACACTCAAGTGTGAATCCATCTCCTCATAGTTTAGATTAGATTTGAACACCGCTTGATTCTGAAAGCATCAAAAGTTTAATTCAAAATTGTTTACATTAAGGTCCAAAAGTGGATGGAGGGGAAGAATAAGAAGAAGATGAAAGGTTAAATGACAAATATGATGGGGGAATACTATATTACACCACATGAACCTGTAATCGGATGCACCTCTTACGCAAGGCTGAACAATGCATCATCAAATACCAACTTTCGTAACAAAACGTCGGCAATTTGCGATGCAAGAACTCGAAACTATGTCAAACATGGCACGATTAGATGCCGAGTACAAATACTAGTTAGAAGTAGCAATCTTTGAGTTCTGTACATTGATGAACAAGGTAGTACAAAATATAGAAGGATTCACTAGCAACCGACTAGGAGGCCAAACAAACATGCTACCTTTAGACAAAAAGTAGTATTTATCCGGGGAGTACACTGCAACAGAATTATCCGGAGGCGAAGTTGAGGACACCGGTTGAAGGAAGACGAAGATGAGCACCCTCTGTAATAATCCACATCTAGCAGCTCTACAGAAAACAATCAAAGATGTCTTCTGCCAGTTTCTGTAAGATAAAGATTTCATAACAAGATGCCTCCTAAAATAACTATTCAGAATCCGGGATCATGCGTGATTATTAACATGCACGAACAGGACCAGTTCTAGTTGCAAACAACCATACAACATGCTAACCTGCAGCACCAGAAACTTCTGTCGACGCCATTTCAGTTGGAAGTACATTACCCTTTTCTTCAGAAACTAGACCTCCGTTTTCACCCAGCTTAGTCTCGGACTGTTCTGAACCTTGATCAGGGAAAACCTCAGATTGCAAGGATGGCGCAATGTTATTGACATGTAGCCATGTCAGCTCCCACAAGCTATCTCCTCCTAGAGCGCTCCTTTGCACGAGCACTCCCTTTAAATTCATCACAAGCAAGGTATTCTTAAGTAGCTCGGGTACTTGGTCCTGAAGCTTCTCACTTTTTTTCCCTCTAACTTTCACCTTCATATACTTTTCCATTCGACTGAGAACACCCAGCCATAGTTTGCAGAAGGTTGTTAACTGTGATAGGCCAGGAAGTAGCTGTAAGAACACCTTGGACAAGAGCTTCATGGCAAGGATAAGTGTGCCTTCCATGTTGCGGTAGTCCTTTTGGGAGTATCCCTGTGCAATTTCAAGCAAGTCGTCAAGCATTGTGAAAATCACCACATCAAAGCACTGTAACCACAGACCATGTGGAAGAGGGATCCCATCCACTCCAGTCAAGCACTTCTGCAACAATGACAAAGCATGGTTCCTGACATCTTCTCTCTGGTCCAAACAAACTTTTCTTAGTGCCTGAACAAGTCGGAACCACATTTCCCCAATATCCAGAGACATTTTCACCGCTTCATCCTCATTCACAGCTTGCTTAGCCTCACGGGCCCACCTTGCTAAACAATCAACAGAACCCGCCATAAGATCAAGTGCACAAACAGATCGTTCTGCCTGCCCAACGCGAGATTCTGCAAACTGCCTCGAAGCATCAACACAGAGAGCATAGTTGGTCGGCAACAAGTGGGTTCCTTCTGACATAATGAAGAACAGTGCGTCAAACCCAGACTCAGAAGCTTCAGGGTGCCGGGCTGTGAAAGAGAGTAAGGATGTAATTGTGCGCCACCCCCCATGGGATCTGATGTGAGAGGCATTTGCTTTCACAAGGCGACTGACTTCCTGTGTAATTTGCTCACAGTAAGCATCAGCAACCCGAGCATCAAGCTTCAAGACAAGCTGCAGGGACTTCAAGAGATCATCAGCAAGGTTCTCTTTATAGGGAAGCAGCCGCTGGCAAATCCGAAGAAGTCCAAAAACAGCCTTCTCTACCAGAGCACAAGGCATCACAGTTGACTGAACAATGTTGGATATGTGCTCGTACACTCCCTGCCAAAGAAGATCAATCCTATCCCTATTATTTAGGGTAATAGCAATCAGCAACTCCAAACAGAAAACTGCAGTATCCTCGTCCTCAGGAGAGCTATTCCCTTTCTGGGGTCGTCCCGCAGCCCAAATCAGCGCGCGTGCAAGCTGTAAGAGGGATTCAGCCTGCAGAAACTTGCTCTCGGTAAATATGCTGTCAATATGGCACTTTTGAATTGTCTGAAGGGTGCGTTGATGAGCAGCAAGTTGTTGTTCAGTAGGCTGCGATCTTGGCTCCTCTGTCTCAAGAGATAAGAGCTGACTAAACCGACCCATCAATCCAGAGGATCTCCTAGGAGTACCTATGGAAGGTACATGAACAGAGGAGAGAGAATTTGATATAGGCTTCCCAGGCCCTGTGTCAGCTGAAAACTCCGACTCATCAGCTGCATCACTGGCCACACGAGCTGGAAGAAGGCCAAGCTTGTGTAATCTTAAGATGCAGTCCAGAATATTTCTCCAACCTGTGCGAATGTAATCACCATACCTATTGGCAATTGTAAATACAGTCACAGTTGCCATTCTTGCTTTTGTGTCATCACCAAAGGCTAGCACAGGCTCCTCAACAGATGATGGGTTTAAAAGGGTGGTAAACTTACAGAGAGATACAACCAGATCATCCAGCACATCTTCAAGATGATGGCATGCTGATATCTTTGCAACGGCTAAAAATCCATCTATGCAAGTTTGGTAAATCTCTTCATGTTCTGCGTGATCAAATACCACAGAGATGGCAGCAATTGTAGGGCCCGACATTATAGCAAACATATCGTGGTCTAGGTAGGCTCTGGAATCAGACATGATAAACGGAGCGTTCTTCTTAGATTTGTGCATTAAATCAATCCACCGGCTTGGGGTCATTTCAGGATAACCAGCACCTTGTTCAGGAGTTGTTCGGATCTCATTCTTGCATATAGAGTGGTAAAGCTCTATCAGAAATTCTCGAGGAAGATCACTGCCTCCATTGATGTGCCGATTATTCCGAATGAAATCCTCCTCCGTCATTTTCTTCTTTACCTGAACATTGTGTTGATCTGTATTGAGCATTATGAGTGAATATGACAGCAAAAGCGCAGCATCCTTGTTAGCTAGAATTAGTGGTGATTGCTCATAATATCTCTCTGAGAATGCTTCAAGCACCCTTTGTATCTTTTGTGATTCTCCAGGCAATCGAAACGTCTCCAAAAACAGTCGGAGTGCAGTATCCAAGTTCATATCTGCGAAATCAAAGGTACCGGCAAATTTATGAAGAACCTGAACACAAAACTCGTCATGATTTCCCAAGAAGTCCCCAACTAGATTCTTGTCCAACCCAGCAGTGTACCTGAAAAAGCAGGCCACGCTTTGTGGATCAAGTTTGTCAGGCAACAGATATGTTCCTTGGAGGAACTCCAGTCCTTTCTTTGGGTCACGGTTAAAATGATCAGCTCCAATCATTAACCTTCTCTTTATGTACTTCCTCCGGCGAACAAATGGAACCCAATTACTAGGATCACTGTAGTTGTCACACTTCACCATCCAGAATGGAGTATACTCTTCAAGATTCACTGGCGTATGTGCAAAAACTGATCCATTCCCCACCCTTTCGGCCATTCCTTGAATAACAGCAATAAGGCCATCCAAAGCAAGAATGTGAATTGAAGACAAAGGGCAATTGACAGGGAATGCACTCTTTGACAACAGATTCGCAAGTTCTTCAAAGACATTGCTGCATGTTATGTCACAATCTAAGTTAGCGTACATCTCCACCATGAAATTTTTCTGCCTGCAGAAGTCAACAAGAACCTCCATAGCAACCTCCTGCTGCTGATAAGAAGCTCCATATTTACTTTGTGCAAGCCTCAAAATCACACAAGAAAAGAAGGCCTCAAGCTGTAGTTTAAGTTCAGTGCGCAAATGGTGGTACAAATTAAGAACAATGCTGCATACCATTGAAAGAATAAGTGGACTCGTTGACAAACCAAACTGCATAAGATTTCTAAACAATTCATCCTGAACTAAACTCAATAACTTGGGATGATTCTGAATGTGGGATCCACCCAACTCTATAGCTGAATTAATCATAACCAAGGCAAAAAGAGGCACATCTTCATCAAATGTTATGGTATTAGATCTGGGTCCCATTCCCATATGCTCAGAAACATTTAACAAAGAGCACAGAAAGTGAAATATTTCCACCATGCAGGGTACCCCATATGGCTCAGTCATGAGATGCAAATCATATTGAACAGCCTCCTTCCCAGTAGAAACCATGAGTACACTTTCATCAATCCCAGGTGCTACCAGACCTGAAGAAGCATTTGAGGCAGGACTTGTGGATAATGGTTGACTATCATACCCAGAACTCACATTGCCATTCTCCAATTGTCTACTCTCAAAAGCATACTCATTATTTAGCCTGGCAATCTGCGCAAGAAAAAACCATCATATATTCACAAACAAGTTCTTAACATTGGACGCTTGTGTATCAACTAATAAGTTTACACTACATAATCAACAGATCACATCTAGGCTAAGACCTAATGCATGTAAACTTTGATAGTCACAGTACCTCTTGTTTTCTTGTAGTACTTCCATTTAACAGTGCACATTCAGTGTCGTGAACATCAGGAAGGTGTGAGAAAATACATCTAACAAGTTCATGCATTGTGTGGCGAGCTATCCGTTGCAACAACTCGCCTTTTGTTCCTGCTTGATGAACTATACGAAAACATGTATTCACTATAGTGCAAACATGCTGGTTACTCAACATAACAGATGCTTTACTCTTCATGCAAGCCAGAAGAACCTGTAGTATCTTCATCAGTACCACTTCCTCTGATGCAGGATCGGTGACCTCAAATCGACAACTAGTGATGGCATCAACTAACAAGTTCATGGCATCTTCAACATTTACGGAATTTTGATCAATCACATCAAGTGTTAAGATATTATAAACAGAAGACAAAGCAACACCAGTGATTGGTGCACCAGTTTCATCAGATCTAATCACATCCAAAAATGGCTGGAGATACACAACAGGATTAATGGTATGCCACAGATGCTGCCATGAAAATATTTGCTTGCGCAATGCCTTTAAAGACTGGATTAAAGAGTGTTCCAGCTGATCATCACCGGATATATAACGACTGCCCCATCTTACATTCCTCCTCATAACTGCTAATACAGAACCTATTTCTGAATTGATGATGCATGCCAATGTAGCTTTATTTGAATTGGTTGCCTCATAGTCCTCGGGTTCTTCCTCAATTGCCTTGATGCCAGTTTGCAGCTTTAGACGCCCCATCTCTGAACAATATTCTTTTGAACAGAACCCAAGTTCTAGCTGTATTTACCAGCTTCTATATAGAGAAGGCAAAGAAGCATAGGCAACGCATACCTAGTTGAAATTCAACATACCAAGTAAGCTAACTGAAGTATAACAATTAATGAGGCATAATTCAAGACAATCGTAATCATATCATATGCAGACATTTAACCACCATAACCACTCCCACTAATTTTCAACAACCATAACTTCCCGTCTCGCTCTATAATTTAAATGTCTTTACAAGTACACATACCATCTAAACACACTAGAAATAACGCAAAAAACCTACACTACCTTCACAAATAAAAACATAGGTTAAACTTCATACATAAATTCCAACTTAAGAGTTGAACAAAACTAAAATTTCACGCAACGGAGAATTACGCAGTCAATTTCCATTCGAAGACTAAGGATTTGATTCTAAACAACTTAAAACCTAAAACAACACTAAACAGCTCGCCCCAAGACAAAGTAAACCAAAATTGGCTCTGTTTGGTTCCATTGATCTCGACATTGGCCCTTCAAATGCCAAATCCGAACTTCGGACGCCAAATGTGCTCCGAACATCTGGTTTGGCCGAGACTAACAACTCAAATTCCAAATTTTCGTTTGGCTACTTACCAAGCAGTCCTGCTTTCAACCTCGCCTGCGATCCCAAGCCTGACGCCTCCCAATCCGGTTCCTTCCTCTCCCCCTCCGGTTCAAGCCCAACTGCAAGCTTCGGGTTCGACGGCTCCGCTTCTCTGGTAACAGATCCGGCGGACCGTGCGATCCATTAATATCAGAAAAATAAAAAATAATAAAGATTGAAATGCGAAGGAGATTCCATGCGAGTGAAGTTAGGTGAGAGAGAAGAATTTACCTTGCTTGGAAAAATGGAAGAGCGAGGAGTCCGGCCAAGGATCTAGGGGAAGAAAAAAATGAAATGAAGAACAAGAAAGTACACAGCCAGTAAACAAGGAAAAGAAGAAGAGTCCACCACCGGGTTTTATTTTTTGTGTTTTAATAATAATAATAATATTTTGGTGGCAATCAGTATTTGATCATTTGACCGTAGCAGTAAGCGAGAGATGTTAAAATCAATTCCCGTTAAATTATTAAAAATATATATCTAGATAAAGAAAGTGTTATTGGCACTTCAAAAATCTCATTCTACACTCCTTATAAATGTATTTTTATTTCATAATATATAAAATTTGGAGTGAAAAATAAGATTTTTGAAGTGCTAATAACAATTCCCCTAAATAATACATGTCACTATTTACTATTATGTTTCATTTGGAGGCAGATTGTCTGCCCTCCCCATCTCCTCCTATTTGTGCAGTCACAGTTAAGCCACGTCAATATTTTATATTCTTGTTGTTTTTTGTCTTATTATCTCTATAAAAAAAATTAATATAAAATATTGACGTGATTTAACCGTGATCGCACAATATAGAAGTGAATAGAAAAGGTAAACAAATAAGAGGGCAGACAATCTGCATCTGTTTCATTTAACACATTGATATCAACCTTTAATATAATATAGGATTGGTACTTTGTTACTTTGGTGGAATAGCATATGCAATATTGACCTCATATGTGCTTAAAAATAGTTTACATTCTTAGGTTGACGACTTTCACTTCATAAGATTATAAGTATGAGGTTTTATTTGGCTTTCTCTTTTCGTTTAGCTTAAAGTAAACCGCATTGCATCGCTTAACGTTAATTGATTGAGTTGTAATTTTGTAATATTAAAATCGATCCAAACATAAACGCACTCACCATACAACTAAGACAAAATGTGTGTATCACAAAATTTACTTATTCGAAGATATAGAAAAACTGAATATAAATAACTTTAAAAAGTGTGCAAATAAGGTTCGTTATTATGATATGATATTCATCTCCACTTATTAGCATGATGCTTTACATTCAACGTACCTAATCCGCGAATCGATATCTAATAACTCACTTATTATGTGGTTTAGTCCGAGTCCAATGTTGTTGTAAATTAATAGATAAAAACCATATTTCAAAATTCAAATCGTAGGATTTGGAGATCTCACTGAGCACGTTTACGAACCCCGGCCCCATGTATCCAAATTCAGATCTCACCGTTATCCGCTGACACAAAAGCAAAGGAACAAAAATTCCGGTTGAAAATTCGCCCACGTGCTCTTCCGGGCTCCCACCAAAACCCTCCCTCTCTCCCCAATAAACCTCACCCTTCCCGCCAACACCTCCATCTCTCCGCCGGCTATCCTGCGCCCCAGGTACACTGAGCACCTCGTATCCTCCTTCCCTCCACCCTTCGTCCCCTTTCTCTTATTCATTTCAGCATATTGCGCACTGCGCACACCTCGCGTACGTCAGCCAATTCGCTCTGATGATTTCTCACTTTTCAAATTTCTTTCTCAGGTAGTAAACAATCGCCTCGAAGCTTCTGGAAGCTCTGCATTGTCGCTGGGAGAGTCCGTTTGCAAGGCGAGCCTGATCGCTCTGCTCTCCGCTGCTGTGTTCGTAGCCGATCCTGCACTCGCCTTTAAGCTAAGGCTTCAATCCTGAATGCTAATAATCTGTTTGGTTCCCGAGAAAGTGACGGAAAATAAATCAATGTACTTAAATATCGTCTCGTTGTTGATGAAAGGGTGGAGGTCCGTACGGTTCGGAGGTGACTAGGGGCCAGGACCTCACTGGCAAGGACTTTAGAGCGGCAAGACCTTGATCAAGCAAGACTTCAAAAACGTCCAAAATCAATCAATATTCTGAAAATCTGAAGTGTTTGATGTTTATTGCACTCGAAGATTTTGAATTTTTGTGTGTTGATTTTGTTGCAGTCGATATTGAGGTAAGCGAATTTCAAAGGCGCCAAGTTATTCGGTGCTAGCTTCTTTGATGCTGATTTAACAGGTACATTTGTTTTCAATAATTTATCATCACAAATGCTGTAATCTTCGATTGACGTTGGTACGTGTTGCAAATGTTTAGGAAGGACAAGGAAGAAGGAATGTTTCATATATGCATTGGCTTGAATTACAGATTTTTATGTATCTGATATGCAGAAAAAGAACGTGGTTTATTCGTTGTTTTATTTACTCTGATATTGTTTCTCCTGGGGCTCATCTTTCTGATGCAGATCTAAGAGCTGTGGACTTTTCCTTGGCCAATGTGACAAAGGTGAAGTTTGATGGAACATTTAATTTACATTTTGATTAATAAGAATCCTAATTTAGATGCTCCGCTGTCACCGCTGTCAGTTTCGTTGGTAAATGGTGAAAATTGCAGATAGGGGGATAGACTGGAATTTTCAGTAATATACTAATATGTGTGGACAATGCGTCTGAAGCTCCCATTTCCGGGACTTATGGGATTGCGATGTGGAATGATAAGCTGAAGGATGAGAGAATCCTGTCTTTATTCATTGTTTAAGTCCTTGTATGTTCGTAACATTTTTTTCTTTTGGGGGGGGGGGGGGGCACTTCTGTGGAGAATTTTCTTCTAGTTGGAAGCTCTGATTGTTAATCATTAATGGACACCTACCACGCCTTGAGCAAATTTTCAGTTGGAAGTTCTTGTTGTGTTGTCCTTTTTAATGATATTATGGAAGAAGTGATTTGAGGTGGGTTAGAGTTATAGAGTTTCATGCTTGATCGGGTTTATTTAGATCAGGCTCTGGTTTACTTATGACACGAGTATCCATGTTCTATGTAAATGCTGAACATGACTAGGGGACCTCTAAATCCTTGCCCTTCAAGCTAGCAGGTTCACCATTCTTCGTTAATCCGTGGTCACTTACTGCCATGATAATTATTGTTGTTTTGGAGATGCGCTGAGAATGTAATTGGTAGATCTTTCTGGTATCTTGAGGTATAATTTGTACAAAATAGCTAAACATGTCAGTCTATGTGACAAGGCTAAACTTCAGATTCATCAACGGAAACTGCTTTCCTCTACCAGTTCAGCCGAACCTTATAATGATCAAGATTTCCCATTTATGAAAGTTTTGTTAGTTTTCACTCCGAGTGTAGTTACTTCCTTGTCCCTTGGTCAATGACTCAGGTGTTCGTAGTAACAGTTGGGTTTGAATTCCCCTAAGCCCCAAAGTTCAAATGTTCAAGGAAAAAAAGTGAAGAAATTTGTATCCTGATGTTCTAAGTTCTAACTCCTCACTCACACATGTACCACTTCTGCAGGCAAATCTGAGCAACACTAACTTGGAAGGTGCAGTTGCCACAGGCAACACATCTTTCAAAGGGTCAAATGTCACGGGTGCAGGTATGTAGAAATTTGCTTAATGCTAACATTGTTAATAGCTTGACTTAACACTTTCCACTTGGGGATTTCATCTCTAGGTTTACCGTTTACTCCAATCTGTGAGAGCTACGTTTAATACTACAGTGAAAAATAGAAAATTAGAAAACAAAAAAAGATAAGTTTTTCTTCTCCGTGTACTATATAGTTCTCTCTCCATTCTCCAGAGTAGCTTCGGTTTTCTTTGGCTAGTTTCCGCAGAAAATAAAAGATAATGGAATGTTTCCTTTTCCTTGGGGCAAACCAAGCATGGAGTTAATATTTTCTAGGCAGTGTTACTTACAATCCAATGAACTGAATCAATTTTGCATAATTTGCCTTCTTTGTCGACAGACTTCACAGATGTTCCTTTGGGAGAAGATCAACGTGAATATTTTTGCAAAGTTGCCGATGGATAAGAATAAAAGATACTTTATATCTATGCATTTATCTTCACAAATCTGCTTCGTTTTACAAGCCACTGTTGTGTTAACAGGGTGAATCCGACAACTGGAAATCCAATACACGAAACCTTGCTTTGCAATTAATAGATGTATACATGAGCACACACAACTATTGTATGGTATGTAAGTAATTGTTCCTTCCATTTTTTCAGATGTATATATGAGCGTGCACAACTATTTCCAGCCAGGTACAATCTAAAATAAACACTTGTATCGTTTCTTTTTCTGTACCTTTTACCTGGTATTGCCTATTACATTCACTGAAATTTCAGTATTGTGTTAATGACCATTGTCGGAGGCTTGGCTTAGGTGATGAGTCCGTTGAACTCTTATCTGTTCATTGTTTCTCCAGACTCCATGGACAAGTAGACCATTATTGGCCTCAGCTTTCACCAGGTATTACGTCTTAATTTATCGCTTATTTTGTTCAATGAGATCATCATATTATGCTTTTGTGTCTTAACTCATCGCTTTTATCCAAATAGATTAGCTCAACTGAGAGATTAGCAAATAGCAAACCACATTAAACATGTTAACCCAATGCGCTTAGTGTAGTGACGGTATTCAACTGATCCACAACGTTTGATCGATTCCAGTCTGTTTTGCTTTCAATATATTAATTCCCCATTAGTACTTAATCAACCTCCTATCATTACAAATTGTAAACTTTTCCCTCAATCATAATAGCTCCACTGCCTTTTTTTCCTTTCCTTTTCCCTCCTTTTTTTGTTGCTTTGTCCGTAGACCTTTCAAAACCACCAAATATGCTTTCAACCTTTCTTTTTCAATTTTTTCTCTTTATTTTCACCCTTTGAGTAGACAAATGCAATGAGTTTTGGAGTGGTGGGAAAGTTGTCGGTTTATCGTACCCTTCTTCATTTGCTAGTGCGGCTTTCAGGCCATTTGGTGTGTCTTGCTACAATTGGTCAAGTTGCAAGTGCAATTTTAACTCTTGTTGATACGAGCCTAGTGCTTCCTCTACCACCACTGAAACTGAAAAGCCACCCCCATCAAACTTTGAAAAATTGACACATCACTCACACGTATAAGGAAAGAGAAAAATGACGCGAAGTAGTCAACTAATTATTGTGCAAATTATGAGTCTATTGGATATATCAGATATGTCGTTCATCCTTATTAAGCACAAGTAGACTAAGTATATCAAGTGATTGCATTTTATTACCACGCAATAATTTTGCGTTATATGTGTGAACTAATCTAAGCCTTCGTATTATTGCTTGAGTGGTTACATAAGTGGACCGGCTGAATGTATCTATATTAGTGGCCCCCAAACCAAAAAAGTGGCCTCTATAGTGCAGCATTGCATAATTTCCTAAACATCTACATAGTAATTGACTCCTTGGGTTTGCATGCCCTAATCCTAAGCCCCATGCCTCCATTCTTTATGCTTCCTCGGTTCTTAATCTCACAGCACTGTCTTCGTGGAGCCTCTTCCTACAAAAAATACAACCTTTGATTAGGCCACTAATCACGAAATTAAGCTCAAAAGACATGCACTAATCCAATGTGTTACACGATTAGGCCAGTATTATAAGCTAATCACATCGTACTAAAACGTATTATACGTAATTGACTTATGATACTGTCATAGCAACGTCCTAATGCAAGGAAGCTTTCCTTGTGTAACACTCAACACATATGTAGGACCCATATGTATGAAAAAGGAATACTATCATTTGTGAAAATAGCTAGGGTTACCTTTGTCCAATAGTGAGGATCCATCTTCTCTGAGGAGACTACAATCCTCTGCACTGCCATTGCATGGGCATACTCTTTTTGCTTACATTGGTTCCCCTCATTGGCCACAAACCTCTTGTAAATAGTCACAATCCCACTCTTGCTGACAACAACCTGCTCCAAGAAGTAAATGATGGGCTGCTGACACGGGTCGGAACTCACGGGTCGGGTATTGAACGTGAAAGGTCCATTACTCCGGCTCCGCCATGTCTTGAACGTCCGCAACGGCATCTGAAGATCCATAGCTCCGATCAATGACGGGTAAAGCTGAATGGTATAGCCCCATGAAACGGACATTGACCATTTACGCCGGTGATCATAGCAAAAGCTCTGTTGTAGGATCCGGCCCGGGTCGACCCGGTATGCACGAAGAAGGGATTTGAGTGAGTCTAAATGGGTCTGGCCTGGGAACATGGGTTTCATGGAGTCCAGATGGTGAAGTGACACAAGTGGTGCCAATGGGTGCGCTGCTAAGGCACCATAGGGGTCCCCTCTGATATCGAACTGAAAAATTACAATATACCGAACGGGTCACATTCATATTTTATAGTAAACAAAAAAATCCAATATGCTTTTTTATTGACAAAATATTGACAGAACAATGTCTTGTGACCGAGTATTACTAGACCAAATATCTATGTTTCGAAATTAAATTGTACATCCCACACATGATTGGTTTCTTAAAACCTAACAACCTTAATTTCGGCCATAAAATTATGCTGGTGAAAGCTACTACAGCCTTATCAAAGACTCACCCACCAACCATCTTGCGTAAATGGTTGGAGAAATTTAAATGGTACGAGATCATGGCCAGGATCTATGGAGGAAGGATTTTTGAGTCAAACTTGGTAACGTGGGTGGTACACGAGGACAAAGATGACCCGTTATTTTCACCGGAGCCACCAAAGAAACCTCCAATACATTTGAATACAGTCAGTATGACATGTACGAACGATTAACTTATTGTTACAGTCAGTGTCTTATGAGATAAACTTACACATCAAATATATGATTATCTCTATTTCAAACGTACATAAATTTTTACTTTTTTCAGGTGCTAATGCGATGGTACGAGACTGGTTTAAGATACCCGTGTATGAAACTATGAAATTTCCTCAATCTTACACCATAAGTGTGGAGTGGAATTCTTTACACCTGGCAGGTGGGAGCATAGCTACCAAACTTTTTCCAATTCCATGGCGCCATAAACGCCACAAAAACAGGTGTAGTAAACGGTATATATTCCAAGTCTATCAAAGGCAATTGCTTAAAGACAGAGGAGAGAGACTTAGGCCACCAACGCTAATCTTGTCACAAGAAATTAAACAGAATATTCATTAAAGTAATCCTGTAAAGAAAAAAAAATGCAAATTCAAGGACACGTATTCAACTTTTTGCTATGAGACACGACAATCCAAACACATGCATGCAGCTTTTTACAATCGTCTGAATCTCTTTCATCAAGATCACCGGATTAAGTGATCCGGACTTTTAAAATCTCATTTAACGGTCTACACGTTTTGACCTCTTAACAGCTATAATAATTGTTGATCGTTGGATAAAATTTCAAAAATCCGGATCACTTAATCCAGTGAGCTTAATGGAAGAGATCTGGGAGGATCTCTTCTCTTTAAAATCAAATATTATTCGTACAGAGTAACTATAAAACCTACCAACAGTAACATCGCATGCCGGATCTCGTCTCTTTAAAATCAAATATTATTCGTACAGAGTAACTATAAAACCTATCAACAGTAACATCGCATTGCAGGCATGCTTCGCCACGTGTCATGATAATAATATTATACTTTAGGACCTTAGTAAACAATAATATAGGTTAGGACCTTAAAGTAAACAATAATATAGTTTAGGACCTTAATATAAACAATAAAATAGTTTAGGAACAATAAGAGAATCCACACCATTCTAAACCTAGTACGTTTTGCACATCATTTTGTCACAATTGTATAAGAATAAGATTATTAAATTCGTTTTCAATTTCGAGTCAATCGGGTCGAAATAAGGACGGGACCAAGAATTTTTATACAAATGAGCCATATGAAGATGTAAATCAATTAAAATCAGGTGTGCGTCATGACGTCTACTAACAATAAATTTTTCCGCGTTTTTGTGTGAGAATGGTTGGTAATTTTTTACGCAGGGTTTTAGTCTTTCTAAATACAAAGAGAATTATCACTTCACCAATAAAATTTAGCTCTAATCATTTCAAATTTTCTGATTTGAATTTTCCAAAAAATTTGACTCACGTCAATTAATTTGTATTATGGTTGACGAGGTTAGGTGGCAGCTCACCATTTGGTCCTTCAACACAAATTTCAAAACCCCGTCTTCTACTCCACACACGTGGCGCGAACCCAATGACCCGCCCACATTTGCCGTTAAAAATGCGTCACCAACAACAAAACCAAAAACTGTTGACCCACCGCCTCCGTATTCCGCCACCCCCTCCCCTAGCTGCTAAGTAAAACAACCAAACGCCGCCACGTGTAACCAAAAAACAAAGCAAGAAAAGTATCCACGTACCTGGTGGAACCCACCGTGTTTAGTGAGCGGCACACCCATCTCGCTGACGCAGGCCCACACCCGTTGATCGGAGCCGTAGAAATTGTAGTACCTCTCCAGACAGCCGTCCATCATTTCGACCAGCCGCGCCGCGAGCGGGTAGCTGATCGCGAACCCGCCGCCGCCAAACGCCATGTCGTACGCGTGCATCACGTCCTGCTCCACGCTCTCCGAGTTCCCGCCAATGTAGTACATCCGGTCGTGGTCGTACCTCGCCAGCACCGAAACAAGGTTCTCGGTGAAAAACACCGTGTCGTCGTCCCCCATCACGAACCACCGCACGTTGGGCAGCCCGACTTTAAAGCTCTCGTACACAATCCGCGCGATACGAACCGCCGATTGCGAACTCGAGTACCTGAACCGGGTCCAGTCCTCCGACACCCGGTACGGAATCGAACCGGAGAAGTCCGTTTCGTTTTTGGGTTTCGCGTCGAGCCATACGAAACCGCGGGTTGTGTTGGGGTCCCACCAGAGTTCCCCTGACCGGCTCCGGTTGTGCCACGTGGTGAGGGAGGCGCCGATGCCGAAGAGAATGTGGGAGATGTTGGTGGGTTCTGGTTTGGGTCCGGGTTCTGGTTGGGGTCCGGGTCCCGGATCTACGAAGTCGGTTCGGGTCCGGGCGAAGTCCGGCATGGGGAACCAGTGTGACTTGGTGAAGAAGGCGGAGAAGAGCGCGAGTGAAATCGACCCCAGGAGGCATAGGAGGAGGCCCAAGCGCAGGCAGAGGGCCAAGTAGTAGCCGGTTTTTTCCGGGAATGCGAACAAGTTGGAAGCTTTGAGCTTGTCCAGCCCAGTCGGACTCGTTTTCTGCATTTTTTCTCACTTTTACCCAAAACCCCCTGCACAAGTTCTAATTTCGACTGTGGACGTCCCCGGGGAATTGGGTATTTATGGAATTGCCCCGGACTGCAGAAAATGTCTCATGGACGCCCAAATCCAGAAATTCTCCGGTATCAGAGAGCTTCTGGTTGAGAGACGATGAACGTGTCAGGGTAGGAGGAGAAGGGGGAATGATCGGTACAATGATAAAGCGTAGGAAAAAAATAGTAAGCACAACTGGGTTTTAGAGAGAGAAAGTATGGGAATGGTTGTGGGAGGGAGAAAGAAGCAAATATATGGAGGAGTGAGAAAGCTGGCTTTTACTGTTTACAGAGATGGGATTTGTGCTGGCAGAGGTAACTATTAGAGGTGTCGTTCGTTTTGATTTTTTTGGTAGGTGTAAATATTGTAAATATGGAAAATATGAGATGCGGAGTGGAAATATATAGAAATGTGTACAGTGTATATTCCACTTTAGATATTTTATTTTGTTTTTAGTTTATCCTGTTTTTAGGGTTTGTAATTAATTGGTAAATAAGTTAGTACTCTAGCAATTTTGTCGAGGGAATTGTGGTTCTTATTTCAAAGAAATCTTCATGCATTTTTTCATGACGTTTTTTTCTAGTTGCGATTTAATTCTTTAAATTTAACGTATTAACATGAGTCATACAATTAGTGAAAACAAAAAGTTACGTAAAATAAGAAACTGTTATTTATGGAGATGGACATTCTTTTGAGAGAAAAATGCAACATATGACATAAATTTTGATTTTTAATGTTGAGAGTCAATTTCTTGGTTTAAACATTATTACTACAAGCGGCCAAGATCCGCATGATACTTTGAAGTTTTAACCATCATTAGTCATTACTTATGTGGGTCGCTTATCAAGCATTTTGACCACACATGAATCAAATTCGTTTCATGCACCATTGGGATCACCCATTAGTTAGTGACTAAGCCTCGATATTGTCGCTTTTGATGGAAGTTATTTATGTTCGCATGTTTGTGAACGACTCGAGCAAAAAAATCAGTCAAAAATGAATCTCGGTGTAGCAATAAACGTTGAACGACTTGAGTTATGAGTTTGGTATCAATCCTGTGAAACTTCATAGGCTCAAGCATTGTCTACTACCAATATCACCGATAACTTAACCACCTATTATTTAGCATTGAGTTTTATAATAAAAGGCCTTTGTGGTATCATGTGTGGAAACTCTAATATATTAATTGTATAAAATTTTACTCTAATATATTAATTGTATAAATTTTGTCATATAACCAATGTGGATATAGGGATGACAATTATAACCGTTAAATCCGATAACCGTGGATAACCGCCCGAATGAATTGGATTTGGGTATGGAGAAAAACCGTGAATATTATTCGGTTATGGTTATAGGGGTCCCCAATCCATATCCGTACCCGAATTCGAACCGAATAATATATAATATAATTATATATAATATTAAAGTATTATATAATATGTGTATATATATATTCATTATTCACCGAATCTATTACCTTGAGAATACACAAATTGTATTGTGTGAGTTGCATTTTATGGCAAAGTTCAATAGTTTTGATACGAATCAAAATCTATGAGAATTTAATGATATTTATGAGCGATATCAAAGATCAACCAACATTATCAATATTTAGCTTTAATTTTCATGCTCCACAATATCCATTAATTAAATCATTCTATACATCAAATATTTAATGACAAAATTAATATTTATTAAATTATCATGCGTCTATTGAGCGAATATATTTTTTGTACTAACGAAGATGGATATAACCATTAACTGATGGGGAATCCGTTATCCGGTGGGTATGGTTATGGATAATACCCGATGGTTAATTTGCGGTTATGGATGTGGTTAATTTTCGTGGTTATGGGGATGGATATCGGATTTTCGTCCCCAAACCGATCCGTTGCCATCCCTACAACGGATCTTATTCTCCAACACGCCTCCTCACGAGTGACCCTACATAGGGTCACAAGGGAAACCAATTCCCACATCAGAAACCAGTTAAGTCATTATACCAGAGCTAACGTAACTTTTCGAGAGACTGATCATCATTCAAGTACTAGGGGTAACACAACTTTTCGAAAACCCAATTATTTAATATCCTTAAGTTTGAGCTAACGCAACTTTTCGAAAGCCTAACTTAAGGAGACAAATTCAAGCTCAGTAAATTAGGCCCAAGACTTGTCGAAAAAATAGCCTGCTCTAGTAACATGTGAAACTTTATAGGCCTAAGCATGGTCCACCACCAATATCACCGATATTGTCTCAACTTAACCATCTATTATTAGGTATTGGGTTTTACCACAAAAAACTTCGGTGATACTAGGTTGGAAACTCTCATATATTAATTGTATATTATTTTGTCATATGACGGATATGAGATCCTACTCTCCAACAAATCCGACCAATTTGAAAGATTTATAATGAATTTTCTTTTACATTAGAGTTTGATGGGTTTTGTAGTGAACTACCTTCATCACCCACCCAAAACAAGCAAGTCTTCAATTCTTAGTAAAAAGAGAGATTCGATGAAGAGAGAAAATGCCACCTCCTTGCTTGTTCTTCTTCCCAGCAGCAAACCCATTTACTTTATTAGGTGTTTAGGACGACGGACCCAACTAAATGGAATCATGAGGGAAGGTGATTCCTTAACATGATTATTCAAAAAATCTGTACACGTGTCTCCGCATACACCAGGATTATGGTTTAATTAATTGTTTCTATGATTAAAATATGGGGAATTTTAACGAAAAGCTCCTGGTACTGTTCATTTTAACGAAAAACCATATTTTTACACTAAAAAGTCAATCCTAGTACTTTCATTTTACCCTTTATTTTGTCGTTTTAGTTAAAACTCAAAATTTTCAAGCTATTTTCATTAGTTTTCCTTAAAATATAATGGTTTTGTATTTGTCAGAGTTAACAAAGCACCCACTCAAGCAGAAAAGGATCCTCTCCGGATTCTCTTTGTGTAGATCCGATGGATCAATCAATCACGGTCGTTCATCGTACATCGTGCGATCAGAAATCATTTTAAATTTTAAATTTAAATTGAATATAAATAGTATCTAACGAAAACTAACCACACGATGTACGATGAACGGCAATGATTGATGGATCCTCTGCATCCCCACAAAGAGGATCCGGAGATGATCCTTTTCCCCACTCAAGCACCAAGGTTGCATAATTCAAAATTTTTTCTTCAGAAAAGGGGACCAGCTGGTTGCGATCACGTCAATCCATCTTTTGAAGACAAGAAAGATTTACAAAGGCATTTTAGCCTCTTCCCAACCATTATCTTATTATTCATAGAGGCATTTCAGTGAAATTGTTTGGTCTGAGGTGTGAAGAAGTGTATTGACTTTTATTTGATTGGTAATCTATATGTAGCCTCGTCCTCGTGGGCCATGACACTTTGGGTCCACTCCGGCACCGTGGACTTGATTTCGGATGTAGGATGTAAAGAGTTCTCTTGATAAAATAATTAAAAATTCTTGTAATGTTGTAGAATTAGTGGGTGAATGCCCAAAGACTTGGTAATAGTGTTTGATACTTTCAAAAGTATCATCATTGTATTTGGATGGATGTAGTTACGGGAGTCACTCTATAAATAGAGCACTCCGTCTGTTATCAAAATACACTGCGAAAGAAAGTAAGAGAAATAATATCATTATCTTTCCCTCTCTTTATCTGCCATCTTTTTGTGTTACATCTAAAGTTATAGTGTGATATTTTGCACTTGCTTCGCTCCTATCTTTAGAAAGGTTATCTCTCTAACTTTTACTTATTTATAACACGTTATCAAAACGACTCTCTAACCTTAAATAGTTCCCATCTCCCTTCACTGAAAGGAAGAAAAAAAAAAAGCTTCCTTTAAGGTTTTTCCTGTTTTTCTTCTTCCTCTACCTTATCTGCATGATGTACCCTCGAGATGAACTGCTAGCACCATGCCTGCTTCTCGTTCTAAATTTAACAGTTACTTATATTTTTGATTTCTTGTTTGGTGCAGTTCCTGATTTCTAACCTAGTGTTTATTTATGTAAATTTTACTGTAATCAAAGATGGTGCGGTACAATCACCCATCTTGAGCTGCAGATTTAATTTTACTGCAATTTTAGGTGGTGTGGTATAATCGTCCACCTTGCTCTCTGCATATTTAAATTTTATCGCAATTTTAGGTGGTGCGGTATAATCGCCTATCCTGCCCTACATATTTAAACTGCTCTGCATATTTAAATTTTCCTGCTGTTTAAGTGGTGCGGAATAATCGCCCATCCTATGCTTGTTTCCATAAGAATGGTGTGGTACAATCGCCCTTCTCATTAATCATGAAAATCTCGAGCCTGAAGTTTCGAGTGCTTATCATTTTTAGCCTAAAGATCAAAATGAAAAATTTGTAAGAACCAGAAGTTCTAACACTATATTCCTCCAGGAATTCATATTATTGCAAGTTCTTACGCATCTCATTTTTCTTTCAGAAAAGAAAATGACGAACTTGGCAAAGCTTGATTTTGCTGCCCTGGACATTACTGTGAAGAATTACCTTACCTGGGTACTGGATACCAAGATCCATATGGAAGCAAGGAATCTTCGAGATACCATTGGGGAAGAAAACAACTCATCCTTTTAAGATCGGGTGAAGGCCATGATCTTTATTCGTCACCACATTGATGAGGGACTAAAGAGCGAGTACCTAACGGTTGAAGATCTGTTAGCTCTTTAAAAGGCATTGAGAAACAGATACAATCACCAGACAATGATGATTCTTCTAAGGGCTCGCTAGGAGTGGACTCACCTAAGAATCTAGGATTTCAAGTCAGTGGCTTAATACAATTTTGCGATGTTCAGAATTACCTCTCAGATGAAGCTTTGTGGGGATACCATTACTGAGGAAGCTATGCTGGAAAAGACTTTTAGCATATTTCATGCCTTTAACGTGCTCCTGCAGCAGTAGTATAGAGCACGAGGCTTCACTGAATACAACCAGTTGATATCTATGCTCCTGGTAGCTGAACAAAACAATGAGCTCCTGATGAAAAATCATCAATTCCGACCTACTAGATCTGCACCATTCCCATAAGTGAATGTTGTTTCCCTCGAAGTGAACGCCACATCCTCTGGTGGCAATAATCATAAACGAGGACGTGGCCACAAGCGAGGTCGGTGGAATAGGAAAGGCAATAATCATGGTGGTCAGTTTCACAACCAAGTTTCAAGGCAAAATTCAGGCCCGAGCTTTAAAAATGGAAATCGCTACAAAGGCAAAGCTCGTATGAACAATGCTCCTAGAAACTCTGATGGAGCTTGCCATATGTGTGGTGGCGATGGGCACTGGGCATGTACCTGTCGTATCCCAAAACATCTGGTGGATCTATATCAAGCCTCCCTCAATGAGAAAGGTGTCGAGACTAATTTCCTCGACCAGGCTAGACCAATGGATATACTTGGTCCAGTATGCGACTTATCAGGACAGTTGAACACAACCCACCTAGATGTCTCGGACTTCATTGTAGAAAAGGGGAATGAAGTGTATCGGTCCGACTGAATCATTTATGTTTAATGTACTTTATTATTCTGAACTTGTAGATTAAAATTTGCATTTCAATTAAATAAAAGTGGCATTTAAATTTCCTGTTATAAGTTGTTTTTAACTATGACCCCCTTTACTCAGAAAGCATGGATAAAACTATGGTTATTCTCAAAACATGAGAAATGGCGAAGATATTTGTCTTGCAGACAGTGCAACCACGCATACAATACTTCAAAATCAAAAGTATTTCTTAAGCTTAATGCTTACAAGAGTAAAGGTAACAACAATATCAAGCCAATCAGATATAATTAAAGGCTCAGGGTAAGCCTAGATTATGTTACCAAATGGAACAACATTGTCCATACAAAATGCGTTGTATGCTACTCGATCTACTCGAAACTTGTTGAGTTTCAAAGACATACGTTTAAATGGATACCACATCGAAAAGAAAAATGCAGAAAATGTGGAGTATCTATGCATTACCTCCAATGATACCCAGAAGCGTATATTGGAGAAGTTGCGTGGTTTGTCGAGTGAATTGTATTATACATACATAAGGACAATTGAATCACATACTGTCATGAACTAGAAGTTCATTGATTCAAAAGTTTACATGCTTTGGCATGACCGTTTGGGTCATCCAGGATCCACTATGATGCGTATGATCATCACCAACTCTAATGGATATCCATTATTGAGCAGAGACATTGCTATCTCAAATGATAACCCTTGCAAGGCTTGTTCTCAAGGGAAGTTGGTAATTAGACCATCACAACTAAAGGTTGATACTGAATCCCCATCAATTTTGCAAAGAATTGAAGGGGATATTTGTGGACCTATTCAACCATCTTGTGGACCATTTCGATATTTTATGGTTTTGGTTGATGCATCTACCAGATGGTCACATGTTTGTCTCTTGTTTACTCGAAATGTAGCTTTTGCGAGACTTCTTGCTCAGATAATTAAGTTGTGAGCATACTTCCCAGATTACCTCATTAAGTCAATCCGACTTGATAACACTGGTGAATTTACCTCTCAAACCTTTGATGATTATTGCATGACATTGGGCATTGATGTTGAACACCCTGTTCCTTATGTCCATACTCAAAATGGTTTAGCAGAAGCATTGATCAAGCGGCTTTAGTTAATAACTCGCACTTTGCTCATGAAAACAAAATTGCCAGTTTCTGCATGGGGACATGCCATCTTACATGTTGCATTATTGGTTCGGTTGAGACCTATAGCCAACCACCAATACTCCTCAGTACAACTCGTGTTTGGGCATCAACCAAACATTTCACATTTACGAGTTTTTGGTTGTGCTGTTTATGTGCCTATTACACCACCGCAACGCACTAAAATGGGACCTCAGCGAAGACTGGGAATTTATGTGGGTTTTGATTCACCATCTATCATTAGATATTTGGAACCCCTGACATGTGATATGTTTACAACTCGTTTTGCTGATTGTCACTTTGATTAGACAGTCTTCCCGTCGTTAGGAGGAGAAAAGACTGTTTCAGAAGAATGGCAAGAGCTGACATGGGTTATACCCACCTTGTCTCATTTTGATCCACGTAGCACTTAATGTGAAAATGAAGTGAAAATGATCGTTCATCTTCAAAGTATTGCCAATCAAATGCCAGATGTATTTAATGATGCTATAAAAGTGACAAAATCACATATACCAGCTACAAATGCACCTGCAAGAATTGATGTTCCTGTTGGACAAAATAAAGTGGCAGCGAATGATTCATCTGGTGCAAGCCTGAAGCTTTGTAGACCCCCAGATTCAAAAGATTCAGCCCCTCGAAAGAGAAAGAGAAAATGAAATCATTGAGGAAGAGAAAATGAATGACAAATCCACAATTCATGATTCTGTACTTCCAGAAAAAGAAAATGCCCTTGATGAGACATATGTCCCTGAAGAGACAGCAGTACATGAAAGCAAAGAAATCTCCATAAATTATGCATGTACTAATGAATTGTGGGATCGGAATGAAATAATCATCAATGATATGTTCGCATTCATAGTAGCCATTGAAATCATATTAAGTGATGATATTGAGCCCCGCTCTGTTGATGAATGCAAACAGAGATAAGATTGGCCTAAATGGAAAGATGCAATCCAGGCAGAATTAAATTCCTTGGAAAGGCGAAGTGTTTTTGGACTAATAGTCCAAACTCCGCCTGCTGTAAATCCCGTGGGTTACAAATGGGTATTCACAAGAAAACGAAATGAGAAAAACGAGATTGCAAGATACAAAGCACGACTCGTTGCACAAGGCTTTTCACAAATACCTGGAATTGATTATGAGGAGACATACTCTCCTGTAATGGACACAATTACGTTCCGTTACTTAATAAGTTTAGTGGTTTCAGAAAAGCTTGACATGCAACTTATGGATGTCATCACTGCATATATATATATATATATATATATATATATATATATATATATATATATGGAGAATTAGATACTGACATATACATGAAGGTCCCAGAAGAACTTAAGTTGCCTGAAACAACTAACAAACCACGAGGTATGCTCACGATCAAATTAAGGCGATTATTGTATGGGTTGAAACAATCTGGACGAATGTGGTATAATCGTCTCAGTGAATATTTGATCAAAGAAGGGTATATCAACAATGTCATTTACCCTTGTGTGTTCATTAAGAAATCCAATTCTGGATTTGCTATAGTGGCAATATATGTCGATGATATGAACCTAGTTGGAACTCCTGAAGAGCTCAATAAAACTACTCAATATCTGAAAATCGAATTTGAAATGAAAGACCTTAGGAAAACAAAATATTGTCTCGGCTTGCAGATCGAGCATTATGCTAATGGAATTTTGGTCCACCAATCAACTTACATTGAAAAAATCCTGAAGCGATTTGGCATGGATAAGGCTTATCCACTCAGCACGCCAATGGTCGTTCGTTCTTTGGACATTAAGAAAGATCCATTTCGTCCAAAAGAAGATGATGAAATGGTCATTGGTCCAAAAGTACCATATCTGAGTGCAATAGGTGCTTTATTGTATTTAGCACAATGTACTAAACCAGATATAACTTTTTCAGTTAACTTGTTAGCAAGGTATAGCTCTGCTCCAACAATTCGTCATTGGAAATGAGTCAAAGATGTTTTGCGATACCTTCGTGGGACAACAGGCATGTGTCTCTTCTACTTAGAGAAATCCACAAATGACCAGATCCTTGCTGGATATGCAGATGTTGGTTTCCTCTCTGATCCGCATAAAGCCTGCTCACAAACTGGATATGTGTTCACTAATGGAGATACAGCAATCTCATGGCGCTCAACAAAGCAAACACTAGTTGATACATCTTCAAATCACTCGGAAATACTTGCTTTACATTAAGCAAGTTGTGAATGTTCTTGGTTAAGATCAATGATCCATCATATCCAGAATTCAGTCTACCTTCGAAGACAGACAATCTAACTGTCATCCATGAAGATAATGCAGCCTGTGTTGCCTAAATGAAGGAAGGATTCGTCAAGGGCGATAAAATTAAACACATATCTCTAAAGTTTTTCAGTGCACATGAGCTTCAGAAGGCTAAAGTTATTTAAGTCAGACAAATCCGTTCCAATGAAAATCTGGCATACCTGTTCACCAAATCTCTACCAAAATGCACGTTTCAGAAGTTAGTGCAGAGTATCGGATTACGTCTACTTACCAATCAGCTAAATTTGAAGAATGCAGAATCAGGGGGACCATCCTTGATACATGCATGTTGTACTCTTTTTCCTTCGATTTGGATTTTTTCCACTGGGTTTTTCCTATCAAGGTTTTAACGAGGCAACATAAGCATACTTAACACCCTATCAACAATCTAGGTAGTTGTACTCTTTTTCCTTCGCTATGGTTTTTTCCCATTGGGTTTTTCCGAGCAAGGTTTTAACGAGGCAACTGATGTTGATATGTGGGCATCCAATGGGGAGTGTTGTAGAATTAGTGGGTGAATGCCCAAAGACTTAGTAATAGTGTTTGATACTTTCAAAAGTATCATCATTGTATTTGGATGGATGTAGTTACGAGAGTCACTCTATAAATAGAGCACTCCGTCTGTTATCAAAATACACTTCGAAAGAAAGCAAGAGAAATAATATCAGTACCCCTCCCTCTCTTTATGTGCCATCTTTTTGTGTTACATCTAAAGTTATAGTGTGATATTTTGTACCTGCTTCGCTCATATCCTTAAAAATGTTATCTCTCAAACTTTTACCTATTTATAACATGTAAGAACTTATAAGAATGTGCACTAGTCACTTTTAATGACTAATCAATGTAGAGCACTTACACCCACATGTGAAACTTAATAATCATGTATTTTACATTATGATTAGTTACATACTCTTAAGATTTCAACCTTAACTTTCGTCATGATATCGTAACATGTTCACCAATGTGTGAAATGCGAAACTCAACAACCACACATACTTTCGTCAACCAGTTAAATGGTTTTGAGATCGATATCTCAATTCATTCACGTTATTAGGGTGTGTTCAACTAAATGTGAAGCCCAACAACCAAATGTAACAAATCAATTGTTTAAACAAGGGTCTAATTATATAAATAGTGCCTATAGTGATAGAATCTTTGGAATATATCTACCATGGTTTTAAAAAAAAAATTAAGAATCAAATCCTTGTGATGAACTGTTTAATCGCTAACAAATTTTATCACCAGGGTTTAAATCTTAATTGTTTTACTACTGAGATTATAATCCGATTATCCTATCATCACGATGACAATTTATCCATTTATTCAAAACACCTCCTATTTGTTATCTAAGATGGAAAACTCTTCCCTTTTTGCCTGGCCATTTCAACATGGAACAATCATTATGCTGAAGTTAATGCAATGCAACCCATCTAAAAATGTACCACCAAACTGGACCCAATGACTTAAAAGGTTATAGTCCTTCAGTTTGGGCCCTCGTTTCAGGTCTTAACGAACCATGTGCAGCACCACGTTCTATTGTCTAGCCATAGATTGCAAAAGGGAAGTGATTTTATACAGGCTTCTTATTATTTACGTTTTTTCATTTGATTTATTCAATTAAAATCACATTAAAAGAAAACGAGCAAAGTGCTTAGAAGGAGAAGGAGTTTGTGAAAATCATTTCTCATTGCAAAAGTGTCTCGATAATGATTAGAAATTATCTACGAACTATAGATATGGGACTGAGTTCTATATTTACAATGTTTCTATGCTTTTTTTTTATTTTCAGATCTGAATTTAACTAAGTTTGCTAGAATAGTGTGCTATGTGCTTGAGCTCAAATTCCCTCCATGTAGTTTATATGAATATATAGTATATTTATCCTATCATTGTCAATTAAAAACCCATTTATTTAAAAGAAAAAATAGAGAAAATTTTTAAAATTATATTATTGATTTCTTGGGCCACTGGCATGTTGAAGAAGCCCAAATTAACTGGTAATATTGTCCACAGCAAGAACAAATAAACAAGTCGCAAGTGGCAATTTACTACAGTGGTGAAAATGTGTTGAGTTATTGCATGATGGCGTGAATTCAAACCATGTCGATGGCTAATCTAACATTTAATCTAACAAAATTTATCGTTTGACAAAAAAAAAAAAAATAAACAAGCCCATCCTTGAAGATTTATAATAGTGTTGTTTATTTTTTTTTTTTTTTTTTGTGAGTACAACGATATATTTTTACACTAAGGGGAATGAGATTTCGTCTAAGCCACACAATGGACAACCTAAGTTGGTATCGAATTTGCCATCCACGAGATTTGAACCTAAGACCTCTCACTTACAAATGAAGAGGAATACCACTAGATTGTTGTACTGAGTGCATTGTTTAATGGGATAATAAGCATGACGATTAAATATTGATTAGTGTCAATTTGAACTTATAGCTTGGGCTTATAGTTAAAGTTAATTAGCATGACAATTAAATATTGATTAGTGTCAATTTGAACTTGTAGTTTTAATTATTTTTCAAATGCATTTTAAGGTGAATTAATCCTTTATGTGCGGACACCCAATACAAGTTAGCGGTATTTGCTTTTTCCATTGGCCTTAATAGATATTGCATGTCTTTGTTTTTAGGGTAACAACCTCTTAACTTATTTCCAATTCTTTTAATAATCCAAAAACCTCTTATAAGCATGCTCATGTTAGATCCTAAAACAATTACTATACTTCTCATGTTATATTAACAAGGGAAGACAGCTACAAGAAATATAAGAAGTAAAAAACTACAACAAAAGAAAAAGTTACGGCCTCGTGATATTTCTGTCATTAATTAGTTCTTATGAAAGACAGTAGAAAATGGTTGCATTGCACGATCTTAAATATTGTGCCATACTGATTCTTATTTTTCTTAACTATCGAGATTGGTAGAGAGAGAATCGAACATGGTAATGCTATCGATTGGTTTTACTCTTGATTATGGTCCATGATTAATTACTTGTAGTCGTTTATTATAGGTTTATAATATAAAACGAATTATACCTGATCTAGAATATAGAACTCGTTTGAAAATGTTTTTAAAATAATTTAAAGCGTTTTGAAGCTAATCTTTAATCAAAATGCAAGTGAATCCTAAAAGAGTACTTGAAGAGCTTCCTACACGAAGCACCAATTTATGTGTTTTATGTAGAAAGCACTTCAAGTGTTTTGAAACTCAAAAACACTTTAACCAAATATGCTTTTTCAACCATTTTAAAAGTAATTCTAAATAAATCCTAATATTTATACTACATGAATTAGTCAATATTCAAACGTCCTTACTTAGTTAAACTATAGTGCTTACTTCTTCGGAATCGGATACCCTCTAGATCTATATATACTGAGTCTGCTGAGCAGACAATCCAGACTATTGAAATTTGATCCAATGGCTACAATTATTATAACTTTTAGAGGGTCCCTTATTTGTAGCCGTTGGATCAAATTCCAACCCGGATCGCCTGCTCAACATGCTCAGTTTTATTGAATCCAGAGGGGATCCGGTTCCTACTTCTTCTTCTTTTAGTCCCCAGGTGTCACGCCATGTATACGAGTCGATGACTGCATTTTATCTCAGTCGGCACATAGAATATTAAAGTTATAGATCTCTAAATAATTAGGTTATTCTTAATTAAAAAGGTTTATTTATAATTATTTCCTTCTTGTTTTGTAATCAAAGTCATAAATATCAAACGATTATCGGGATCTCATTCAAATTTTCTTGTTCCACAAGTTGAGAATGAAGACATTTTAGATAGAACCCTACAAGTAGGAGACAACCCTAACATATAGTATTTTATGTTTTTTTTTTTTTATCAAATTAAATCAAGAAGGCATTCATATACAGTCTTCAGTACTCAATTAAACCAATGAGAACTGTTGACAGCAGGGATCGAACTTAGATAAGGAGTTAACCACAAGCACGCCTTTACTAACTGAACCCAACGCGATCACCAACTTGGATTGTGATCAATTAAATGGAGCATGTTTTGTGTTGCGTACTTTCTGTAATTTGATTTTGTGTTATTTGATGTAAAGTTGATATTACATTACTGAAGGAGAATAAACAAACCCGTACAAACATAACAACTAGAAGTAAAAATCAATGGAATGTGGTGAAGGGTTAGGCCAGTCGAACTACTATTACAACCTACTTTCATTCCGCTCATAGCAATTATATAAAAACCAAACCTCCGGATAGAGTACCTCTTGTCCCTCCAACACAAATACAACTAAGAAATATTATCCTGTATTATAGCCTTACTCTTTGATTTGTTTAGGGTTTTAGAATTACACAAATCTTGACCAAACCCAATTAACAAAAAACAGTTTTTTGAAATATAAAACATCTGACCACTACTAAATGAAGGGGAATCAAGTCCAGCAAATTGTCTCGCTCTAAGTTCCTAGCCTCCCAGCTTGATCTTCAGAATCATAACATACCTACCATGCATGAAAGCTTTTTTGTCTAATCTGCTGCAGCCTGCAGTTGAGCAAATTGTATTACTCTAATCCAGAATTAAACCAGGGATTAATTTGGCCGTGCTGTCCTGAAGAGTAAGTGGATTTTAAAACTAGAACTTAAAGATGTTTTACGTCTTGGATTTGATAGATTGACTTCATTGGTTCCGATTGTTTCTTGTTGTATTTATCCTTCTTGGCTTAAGTCAAAGAATAAAAAAGCATTCTGTTCGTATTGATCGTGTTGTTCCACAGTCGAACAGTTACACAGTACCAGCCCAAAGGTTGGACAATTTAGAAGTACTACGATCAAACAGGATATTTGACCATTCAATAACCTATTATTTTATCTAATCTTAGATTTATATACACACACATACACGTGTTAATTAAGTCGTTCAATATTATGATCTCGTGATATTCTTTTGCATTTGTAAGTGAGAATAAAAATTTTAAGTTCAAATCTTATAAATGTTGAAATTGATATCAATTTATTATCGCACCTCTTAATATAAAGAGTAAATTACATTTTCATACCTCAGGTTTTGGCTCTATTTCAATTCCTTACAACATCTTTAAAACATTTCACTTTCATACCTTTAGTACTATTTTATTTCAAAATAATACCTCCGTTACATTTTTCATCCATTGATTCGTTAAATACTGACGTGGCTGTCACATATATGCCACGTGACTGCCAAATGTCTGCCACATGATAAAATAATATTTTTTTTATTTTTTTTTTTTAAAACCTGAATTTTTATAAAATAAAAAATAAATAAAAAAAATTGAGAGAACCCAGTCCCGCACCCCAGATCTGCAGAAGAAGAAGAAGTCCTGCACCCCCTCCCCCCCGCGAGAACCCAGTCCCGCATCCCCTCCTCCCCGCGAAACCCAGTCCCGCGACCCTCCTCCCGTCCCCCCAGCGCCCTCCCGCACTCCCTCCCCCCGCCCCCGTGAGAACCCAGTCCCGCACCCCCTCCTCCCCGTGAAACCCAGTCCCGCGACCCTCCTCCCGTCCCCCCAGCGCCCTCCGCCCGTTCCCCCCCCCCCAGCCGGAGCCCTCTCCCCGCGCGACCCTCCTCCCTCTCCCTTTTCCTTCTTCTTCTTCTTGCAGATCTGGGTATTCAAATTTTTTTTTTTGGTAAAAATTCAGGTTTAAAAAAAATTATTATTTTTACCACGTGGCAGACATTTGGCTACCACGTGGCATATATGTGGTAGCCACGTCAGCATTTAACGGATCAATGGATGGAAAATGTAACAGATGTATTATTTTGAAATAAAATAGTACTTAAGGTATGAAAGTGAAATGTTTTAAAAATGTTGTAAGGAATTGAAATAGAGCCCAAACCTGAGGTATGAAAATGTAATTTACTCTAATATAAATAGTAAAAATATACATTTCAAGGGATTAGTTTGGTAGAAAACGAAAAAAAGTTTATAACTCCCATCTCGAGGTCGAACTCTCTCACAGATACATTCCACCAACTGCACGAACTACATAAAAAGCGCGCTTGGTACGTCATCGACGTGTGATAAGATAGTTTTCATATTCATGTGTGTGTATATATTTGTACATATGTATTAACTAAAACAGTGCTTACTCCACCGAATACGTTAATTTATTTGGTCATTAGGGTGGCAGGTGGCCTCATGCACTGGCTTGTCAACGTTTAATTCTAGTCCCATAATAAAATATAGAATAGAAAACTCCATCTGTCGTTTGGCAATTAGCTTAACCTTGTGCATGCAAGGGGCAAGGCATCCGATACTTCTGGGCAAAGTAAGAATTTTAACGAAAAACTCCAGGTACTGTTTATTTTAACGAAAAATCATATTTTTAAATTGAAAAGTCAATCTTGATACTATTCACTTTATCCTTTATTTTGTCATTTTCGTTAAAACTCAAAGTTTTTAAATCATTTTCATGAGTTTTCTCAAAATATAATCACGGGTATATTTTATGATCACATATTACAATAAAGTTGGATATTATATCTCACTTGTGTGATAAATTAACAAAAATTATATTTATGTTACTATGTATTATTTAAGTAAAATAATAACTTTTTATGTGGTTGTGTAAATTTTTTTTTGCACTGAGGATATATCTTCAATATTGGAAAGCCAAAACACCAATTTGGGGTCACAAGGACTACATTAAAAATACGTAGACTAAAAAGCCCTTGAAACAAAAAATATCAAAGTTGATAGAAAAATAAGTGTAACGATGGGGAGACTAAATTTATAAACTAAGTTTTGTAAACTAAATTATATGGAGGTTAACAATTAGATTATTGCTTGGATAATGTTAGGGAGAAAATTTTTAAATCAAATTTTGTAAACTAAATGATGTGTTTGTGATGATTTTATTATTACTCAAGTGTTGATTAATGTGCTTATTTCATATTTTTTACAATCATTTGGTTTACAAATTTTGTCGGAGTGACACATTATTTGGTTTGTAAATTTTATCTATAAATTTAGTCTCCTAACATTATCCGAAAAATAATATAATAAATGTAGCATTACTAAAAAAAAATCGACGTGCTGAACCCCTCAATCGGACTACGACGAAAAGTGTGTGGTAATTAAGGTAATATTTTTTTAAAAGTCCCGCAATTCATGCATGCGACTTAATTAATTTTTTTTGTACATTTTACTACTTTTGTTAACTTGGTCTTTCCATATATATATGATCATATACGTGCTACGGCTAGACATATATGCAGCTTAACTTTAGTCATTTGCACCTATCTAGCTGGGTTAACTGCCACATATTATAAAGAATATTGACAACTGATCACGCTATCAGAAGATAACTAATTTTATCAATTTTATAATTATACAAGTAATCCTTATATTGACCTTTTAAACTTTTTCTTCAAACCCAGTTCACCAAGAACAAATTTAATTACTGGATATTTTAATATTAACTTAGACAACGAAAATATAAAGCAAACACTTAAAGTCTTAATCTTCCATCAAGATTATTTGATGTAATACCAAGTTCTGTATAATAAAGTAATAATTATTATTATTTATGTTCAACAAAAAATGTCATATTACATATTGACTAGCTAACTTGGCGTGATATGGAGGAAAATTACGAAGATTCTGCACAGAAGAAGAAATTGAAATGATCAAATCAGGACTGGGTCTTTCAAATGAACAAGCATCACCATGTGGAATTTATGAAAATGATACTTTACCACCATTAAATTTATGATCCCATAAACCTTGATCCAACATGTGACATTGGGTTAGATGAGGTGCTAGTACGAGTAGTGTTCCTCTAGGGTTGTGTTATTTCATGTAAAACACAAAAGAAAACAAAAGGAAGACGACATGAAAATTTGAGTTGTATAGTATTATATTCATCTTAATTAAGGGGCTTATTTGAGATTAAGAGAATTGTTATTGACATTTCAAAAAAATTATTTTTTACTTCAAATTTTGTATAAGTAGAAAGAAAATACACTTGTGAGGAGTACTGTGACAGCTCGTCCCGAAATATTTTTCTCGTTGGTGTGGAAAGATGAAAATACCCTTGAGCGTTGGTTGTGTGTTTGTGTTTTAGGCTTTGGAATTGGGCCAATCCATTTTCTTCCTAATATTTTGGAACCAATTAGGAACTTAGAAAAATGGGTTGTTGTGATTGGGTGGTGAGTTTTGGACCACACACACATATCCACATCACTTCTCTCTCTCACCCTCCCGTGCTCTCTCTCTCAGACTCACTATCTCTCTCCCTCTCGATTTATGCCATTATCCGTACAACCGTACGGACAACACCAAACCGAACCATTTCTTCACAGATCGAGCCTTTAGTTACCATCATTATCATCATTGTGAGTCCAGGAGTCAATCCGTAATATTTTCTGGGATTGAAACCTTCGAAAACCCTAGGAACCCGTGGGCTCCGTCGAATGTGCTATTCATGCACTTATGATCGTGAAGGTTTTAGAAGATTTTAAGATCATATGGAGCTTCTAGACGTCTCCACGAAGCTCGGGGAGCAACGTTGACATGTTTTGGATGTCGGGATAGCAAGTTTCATAGTTGGCCAATTTTCATGGAAATTCTCCGACGAGATCCCGTGATTTTTGGAGCTTAAAAGTGGTAAGGATATGTTCTACTCGTCATAAGCTTCAATTTGGTTCAAGTTTTGTGAAGTTTGGTTGAAAAACGGACTAGATATGAAGGTTTTCGTGTTTTTCCAGAAACCGGCGAGTTGCAGTGGCGCCGGCGACGGTCTCCGGCGAACCAAGGAAGACGAAGGAGAATATTTCGTCAAGTTTGACGGAATATTCTAATGGCATTAGGTTAGTTTTAACGGAATCTGTTAGCTTTTAATAGAATATTCCCTAACACCGTTACTGTTACCGTTAGGAGTGCCAGGCACGTGGCGGCGCATAAGGGGTCGGAAAATTTTTCTAAAAATATGGGGATGTTTGTGAGGTTAAGTAGGTCTCGGTAGTATATTCATATACCCAATTTGAGCTTTGTATGAGAAGTTATTACCTACTTTTGTTTATGTGCTCTAAAATAACACCTATATAGTTGTTTCTCATATAGGCGAGACTTATCCGGAGGACGAGCGTAGCCAGGCTAGGCACGGGGGTTACGACCCTTCGACATATCAGTGAGTGGGCAGTTGTTTTCAGTATATATATATATATACACACACACACTTGACGTTTTTCCCAGAAAACGTATTTAAAGGAAATGTGTTTTAAATGTCATGCCATACTTGCATCGTATTTTAGCATATGCATTATCATGATTATGCATATTGTTGCATGGTGCTACGGAGGCCTAGGTAAGCCACATGTGAGTATATTATGCTGGTAATGATTATGAGAGAGACGGTGATGTTGTGATGCATATTGAGCTCATTAATCTGCACCCCGGTGTTAGTGCTCCCGCCCAGAGTTAGGGGCACAGTCCTTCACGTAATGTTCACCTCTCGCACCACACGTTCATCTTGGATCCAAGTTAGGTGCACAGTCATGTCGTATAGACCACTTTCAGTGGGTTCAACTCGTAGGTGACCCGCGATTAGCGCACATTCTTCACGTGATCGTAGCACTAGAGCGTATTTATTTTACACCCAGTCCTGTCGGTCAGACCACGTGAGGTGGTTCCGACTCGTGTGCAGATATGTATATACATGATGAGATATGATGAGATATGTGACGTATATACATGATGAATTATGTGATGAGATAAGAGATTGAGATGTGATTGAAATGAGCTATAGATTCGCCGTATAGATCACGTCAGGTGACTTCGGCTAGCAGATGATTATTATGAATTGCATCACATGGCTTACAGTTGGTATTTCATGATATTGGGCATGGCATACATATAAATATGAATCTTGATATACTGAGCATGATTTGAATTATATTTACGTATTCTATTTTCTGGGAAAACTATACTTGTTTTACGGCGAGGGGTTAGTATATTCAAAAGAAGATAAGGTTTTCATATAAGCTTCGTTTTACTGACCCACTCAACTTTGTTTTTCGCCCCTCCAGGTTCTAAGTAGAATTCTCGTTGTTGGCATAGCGAAGGATCTCAAGGCAGTTTCTGACAAATCACCATCCGTGTAGGATCACCTGAGGGTATCGGTTATTTAGTACTTCTTTTGCATGACTGCAACTAGACTTTTATGCTCTGTATTCTTGGAGTTCACACTTCTTCTTACACTAGTATTGCTAGCGTTTCGGTTTTAATTTATCCGTAAATTCTATTCTTTATCGTTTCCGCAATGCGTACATGGCTTACGTCATGCTCACGTGACGGCCATCATGCCCTGATTCAAGTCGGGGTGTGTCAGTTTGGTATCAAAGCTCTAGGTTGTAGTCCTGCATATTTTGTGAATTCCCTAAGTATTATGGTGTCTTCTGTCAGAACTATGCCGCCTCGTAGAGAGCCACGTCGTTCAGTTGAACTTAGTTTCCCTAATATCGCCCAATTAGGGGAAGTTATAGCTAATGCTATACAGTCTGCGTTTTGCCTGCCCAGAGGACTCCTCTTGAGACTGTATATAATTTGAAGTTGAATCATTTTATGGGAAATGAAAGACCTGAAGAAGCAGAGAAATGGTTCAATTATGTGGAAAAGACTTTTCGAGTAATGCAAAGTCAAGGAAATCTTTTTCCTGATAAGTGAGTCGAGACGACCACATGGTTCTTAGGTAAGGAACCTGCAGCCTGGTGGGAACATGAGGCTTCTGAATTAACTCGAGAAGAAGCTGCTGATGGGGAAGTTTTAAGCGATTATTTATGAAGAGATTTATTCCTCCAGCTTATATTGATAGTTAGAAGCAAGAGTTTACTCAATTGAGACAAGGAAGATGACAACAAATGAGTAATACAGGAAATTTATTGATTTGTCTCGCTATGATTCGGAAGTTGCTGCTAATTCAGTTGAGATGCTTAGACGCTTCAGGCTGAGTACTAAAAAGAAATGAAGCTAGTTCTAGTTCTTCCAGCGGAGGTTTTTGTGCCACTGGTCAGAGGAGAGGTAGTCGATTTTCTGGAGGTCCTGGATTTCAGTGGCAGGGAGATTCAAGTGGTACTAGTACTCCTTTGTGTAGAAGATGTAATAATCAACATTTTGGAGAATGTCGTCAAGGTAGCAGTGGATGCTATACTTGTAGGCAGTTGGGACATTGAGCTATAAATTGTCCCCAGAATTAACAGAGGTCCTAGCAGCCTTCTATGCCACCATCAGCACCGATCTAGCAAGTTCCTGGATTTAGTAATTATGGTCAGATGGGTCATGGTGGACGTCAGCGGAATCAGGGGCGTATCCACAACATGACATTACAAGATGCTCAGAACAATCCTGACTTGATTATGGGTACGTTAAATATTCTTGGTCATTTTGCTAAGGTATTAATTTATTGTGGTATTACGCACTCAGTTATTTCTCATACATTTGCTCAAGTGACGCAACCTCATCCTACGCCTCTAGGATTTGATTTAGAGTTTGCTTTGCCTAGAGGGGAGAAATGTTATGTTGATTGTGTATATCCAGGATGTCTAGTGATGGTAGAGGAAGTAGTTATGCCAGCTAATCTTATTTCGTTAGATATTGTTGATTTCTGATGTGATTTTGGGCACAGATTGGTTGCATTATAATTATGCCAATATAGATTGCTACGGGAAAACAATGACTTTCCATCGTCCTGGATTACCTGAGGTTATTTTGTGGGCGAATGTAGTGGGGTGAGGCATGGAATTATTTCAGCTGTGAGAGCTAAAATGTTATTATCGAAAGGTTGCCAGGGATATTTAGCTCAGGTGGTGTTGAATGATGTGCTCCTAGTAGCGTGGAGAATGTAAAGGTGGTCAGACATTTTCCTGATGTGTTCCCTGATGATTTACCTGGATTGCCGCCAGACAGAGATGTGGAGTTCACTATTGACTTACTTCCAGGTACGGATCCTATATCCTTAACTCTAGTTTTAATTATGAGGTAGAAAGACGGGACTTTGAGACTATGTATTGACTATAGGCAATTAAATCGGGTAACGATTAAAAACCGTTATCCATTGCCGCGTATAGATGTTTTGTTTGATCAGCTTCGAGGTGCTTGTGTGTTTTCAAAGATTGACTTCAGGTTAGGCTACTATCAGTTAAAGATCAGGATTGACGATGTCCACAAAACAACTTTTAGAATTCATTATGGTCATTATGAGTTTATGGTGATGTCATTCGGATTGACAGATGCACCAGTTGTTTTCATGGGTGTGATGAATAAGGTATTTCAGCAATACTTGGATAGATTTGTCATTGTTTTTATTGATGATGTTAACTGAGGAGTAGTGCAAGAACACGATCAAGGCTTTGTTTAGACGGTGTGGGTATATTTTCCAATGAGGGGCAAGATGGTAATATTACACCCTCGGGAATTATTTACTTGTTTATCGTAACAACAATGAGTTATCAATACTGCGGGCTGCAAACCGTAATATTGATAACATATTTGTTGGATTCGTTAAGCAAGTGAATAAAGAGACCCTCAAAAGGTAGCAGCTGTGGAGAATTGGGAACAGCCACGAACCGTCACTGAGATATGGAGTTTTCTTGGCTTAGCAGGATATTATCGACAGTTTGTTAAGGATTTCTCAGTCATTGCTTTGCCGCTGACGAGGTTGACAAGAAAGGAAGTTGAATTCGAGTGGGATGATAATTGTGAGCAAAGTTTCCAGCAGTTGAAGTATTATCTCACTCATGCACCTATTTTAGCATTCCCAGAGGATAGTGGTAATTTTGAAGTCTACAGTGACGCGTCCTTGAATGGTCTAGGATGTGTGTTGATGCACCATGGTAGGGTGATTGCTTATGCTTCACGACAATTGAAGTCTCATGAAATGAATTATCCTACTCGTGATTTGGAATTAGCAGCTATCATCTTTGCGTTGAAGATCTGGAAACATTATCTTTATGGTGAAAAGTGTAGGATCTTCATAGATCATAAGAGTCTTCAGTATCTTTTCACCCAGAAAGAGCTTAATCTTAAGCAACGAAGGTGGTTAGAGTTGCTTAGTGATTATGATTGCACAATTGAGTATCACCCTGGTCGTGCTAATGTGGTAGCTGATGCTATGAGTAGAAAATCCCAAGGTCGGATTAATGCTTCGTATGCTTCTCGTGTTCCTCTCCTTACAAATTTGAGGTATACTAGAGTGGATTTGGGAATAGAAGAATGGGAAGTAGCCTTGCTTGCTAGTTTTCAAGTCAGGCCAGTAGTAATTGATCGAGTGCTCGAGGCACAGATTAATGATGAGGAAATTCAAGAGCTAATTCATTTAAGGAATTAAGAGAAAAAGAAAGACTTCAGAGTTAGAGAATCAAATGGCATGCTTATGCAAGAAGGGAGAATGTATGTACCGAATAGTATGGAATTAAATAAAGAAATTTTGGATGAAGCGCACTGTTCGACATATGCAATGCATCCTGGAGGCACTAAGATGTATCATACCATTCTAATATTTTATTATTGGCCGGGTATGAAAAGAGGAATTGCTGAATATGTTAGTATATGTGTTATTTGTCAGCAAATTAAAGCTGAAAGAAAGAAGCTTTTTGGGTTGATGCAATGCAACCACTTCCCGTTCCACAGTGGAAATGGGAAAATATCACTATGGATTTTGTGTACAAGCTTCGTCGTACACTAAATGGTTATGATGGAATTTGGGTGATTGTTGATCGGCTTACTAAGTCAGCATATTTTATTCCAGTGATGGAGAAATATTCTTTAAGCCGATTAGCTGAATTATTTATATCAAAGATTGTGAAGTATCACAGAGTTCTAGGAAGCTCTTGGTTCGAGACTACTCTATGGTACGGCATATCATCCTCAGACAGATGGACAATCTGATAGGACGATTCAAACTTTAGAAGATATGCTAAGATCTTCTGTACTTCAGTTTGGTGATAATTGGCAGGCAAAGTGGGATTTAATGGAATTCGCCTACAACAACAGTTATCATTCTAGCATCGGAATGGCACCATTTGAGGCGCTTTATGGCAGAGCTTGTCGTACACCCTTGTGTTGGTCAAAGGTTGGCGAAAATGTGTTAGTGGGCCCTGAGATTGTGGAGGAGATTACTCAGAATATTCAAGTGATTAACTTTAACCTGAAAGCGGCCCAGGATCGACAAAAGAGCCTAGCTGACAGGCGTGCCACGGATCGAGTGTATAAAGTTGATGATTAAGTATTTTTGAAATTATCACCATGGAAAGGTGTTGTGCGGTTTGGGAAGAAAGGCAAGTTAAGTCCTAGGTATATCGGGCCGTATTTGATCACTGAGAGAGTCAGTGAAGTTGCTTACAGGCTTGAGTTGCCTCCAGAGTTGTCTAAGGTACATGGTGTTTTCCATGTTTCAATGCTTCGCCATTATGTTGTAGATCATTCGCATGTGATACCTCCTCAACCTTTGGAAATTAATCCAAATTTGACGTAAGATGAGGAACCAATGACTATTTTGGATTGGAAAGATAAGATTTTGAGGAATAAGACAGTGCATTGTTAAAGATTTTCTGGATGAAGCATTCAGTGGAAGAAGCTACTTGGGAAACAAAAGATCGGATGAGAGAGATGTACCCAATGTTGTTTTATGATTATTAGTGGATTGTGTTGGTTGTATAAATTTCGGGGATGAAATTTTTATAAGGAGGGTAGGTTGTGACAGCCCGTCCCGAAATATTTTTCTCGTTGGTGTGGAAAGACGAAAATACCCTTGAGCGTTGGTTGTGTGTTTGTGTTTTAGGCTTTGGAATTGGGCCAATCCATTTTCTTCCTAATATTTTGGAACCAATTAGGAACTTAGAAAAATGGGTTGTTGTGATTGGGTGGTGAGTTTTGGACCACACACACATATCCACATCACTTCTATCTCTCACCCTCATGTGCTCTCTCTCTCTCAGACTCACTCTCTCCCTCCCTCTCGATTTCTGCCATTATCCGTACAACCGTACGGACAAAACCAAACCGAACCATTTCTTCACAGATCGAGCCTTTAGTTACCATCATCATCATCATTGTGAGTTCAGGAGTCGATCCGTACTATTTTCTGAGATTGAAACCTTCGAAAACCCTAGGAACCCGTGGGCTCCGTCGAAGGTGTTGTTCATGCACTTATGATTGTGAAGGTTTTAGAAGATTTTAAGATCATAGGGAGCTTCTAGACATCTCCACGAAGCTCGGGGAACAACGTTGATGTGTTTTGGACGTCGGGATAGCAAGTTTCATAGTTGGCCGATTCTCATGGAAATTCTCCAGCGAGATCCCGTGATTTTTGGAGCTTAAAAGTGTTAAGGATATGTTCTACTCGTCATAAACTTCAATTTGGTTCAAGTTTTGTGAAGTTTGGTTGAAAAACGGACGAGATATCAAGGTTTTCGTATATATATATATATATATATATATATATATATATATATATATATATATATATATATATATATACTTGACGTTTTTCCTAGAAAACGTATTTAAAGGAAATGTGTTTTAAATGTCATGCCATACTTGCATCGTATTTTAGCATATGCATTATCATGATTATGCATATTGTTGCATGGTGCTGCGGAGGCCCAGGTAAGCCACAAGTGAGTATATTATGCTGGTAATGATTATGAGATAGACGGTGATGTTGTGATGCATATTGAGCTCATTAATCTGCACCCCGGTGTTAGTGCTCCCGTCCAGAGTTAGGGGCACAGTCTTTCACGTGATGTTCACCTCTCGCACCACACGCTCATCTTGGATCCAAGTTAGGTGCACAGTCATGTCGTATAGACCACTTTCAGTGGGTTCGACTCGTAGGTGACCCGCGATTAGCGCACAGTCTTCACGTGATCGTAGCACTAGAGCGTATTTATTTTACACCCAGTCATGTCAGTCAAACCACGTGAGGTGGTTCCGACTCGTGTGCAGATATGTATATACATGATGAGATATGATGAGATATATGACGTATATACATGATGAATTATGTGATGAGATATGAGATTGAGAAATGAGCTCTAGATTCGCCGTATAGATCACGTCAGGTGACTTCGGCTAGCAGATGATTATTATGAATTGCATCACCTGACTTACAGTTGGTATTTCATGATATTGGGCATGGCATACATATGAATATGAATCTTGATATACTGAGCATGATTTGAATTATATTTACGTATTCTATTTTCTGGGAAAACTATACTTGTTTTACGGCGAAAGGTTAGTATATTCAAAGGAAGATAAAGTTTTCATATAAGCTTCGTTTTACTGACCCACTCAACTTTGTTTTTCGCCCCTCCAGGTTCTGAGTAGAATTCTCGTTGTTGGCATAGCGAAGGCTCTCAAGGCAATTTCTGACATATCACTATCCGTGTAAGATCACCTGAGGGTATCGGTTATTTAGTACTTCTTCTGCTTGACTGCAACTAGACTTTTATGCTCTGTATTCTTGGAGTTCACACTTCTTCTTACACTAGTATTGCTAGCATTTCAGTTTTAATTTATCCGTAAATTCTATTCTTTATCGCTTCCGCAATGCGCACATGGCTTACGTCACGCTCACGTGACGGCCAGCATGCTCTGATTCAGGTCGGGGTGTGTCAAGTACCTAACGAGATTTTTAGAGTGCTAATAATAGTCCTGAGATAAACTGTATTTATATACAAATCAACATATATGATGTGAAGTGATAGTAATCTCTAACTAGGTAGTAAGTTAATACATTGTTAGACCATCGGAGATGCCAAATCTTAGGTGGAATGCCAACTAATCACTTTTGACAGCAAATATTGCTCCAATTAAACAGTCTTTTAGCTGACCTGGAATGGCAGCCAGGCCTCAGACGTCAATTTTGACGTTGCCTTCATTTTTACTTTTTTATTTTTTTAATTCATGGGGCCCATAATCCACTACAAGATAAAGCTTTAAAAATGATTTTATTGTTTATTTTATTTAAAAGTGGGCCCTATATAATAGTAAAATAATAACTAACATACGGGTTGGAATATAAATAAATTTGACATCATGCTTCAAAATGCCAAATCAGTCATCAATTAAGAATTTGATAAAAAAAAAATTGATATACCCATTAGAGATGCTCTTAATCAGGTATTTGGTGCAGCCCTACCGTTTAACCTCATAGTTTACGCTTAGCGTTAATTACTATACCATGTTACAATGATGGTAAGTTATCATGATAAACATGTATTTATATAGTAATTATGAGATAAAATTTGCTAGAAGTGGTTGACAAGCCAATCTTCTCCTAAACAATTGTCTGGATAACCTCCTATGCGCTATGAAAAGGACTAAATGATTAGGACAATTTGCACTGAAAACCATTAATTTTCAAATTAATTAACTACATATCTCATCGAACTAACAAGAGATCCAAGAAAAGGCACCAGGTGGACCATGTTAACCATATCATCGAGATATACATAATTATATATGTTATATCAATTTCTCCCTCACTTCACAGGTCTTTGTCTTGTCTGTGGAACTCTCTTTCTCCTCATGGATTGGTCTCCCTTCCTCATATTCTTCTAGTCTCCTTACGGATTGGTCTCCTTACTGCAAATGCATGGCTCTTATCCTACATATTCTTCTAGTCTCAAAATTAAATGGTTCCCATAGAGCCATCATGCTCTTCTTCTTTTTCCTTTCTTTTTCAAAGAATAATAAATCCCAATTGGTTGATGTGTATAAAGTAAACTTGGAGTGAAATTTCATTTCTATGTTAACAGTTTCATACTTTTATATGATCGAAGAATATTTATGGCATGGATACAATGTCATGTGTAAATATCTCTATATAACATTGTGTCGTTAACATGAGCTGTCGTGTAGGAAGCTGCTATCTCAATCCAAATTAATTTGGTGCATGTCTAGCTACCTATAGGTAGCTTGCATATAGCTTAGGCATTTCATTTCGATCATTATTTGCGAACATTTCTATTGTTTTCCTCTTTATACATATCAGTTATCAATTATCGACAGTGTCTTCATGGTGTTTTCATGCATGTGGATCAATAAATTCCGAAGATTATACTAGAAACAAGGACTGTGGTAGCAAAAGAGCTAAAAACCAAAAGAGTAGCTTCATTGCTAGAGCCAAAATAGAGGAAATTAGGAAACGCACGGCGTAAAGCTAATACCAAGACCCCTTCAGCTGACCTCTTTCTCTTACTCATATATTCTCGAGTTCCCACCATCATCATCTTTACAAATGAGACCAAAATGAAAGAGAGAGATTCAAACTATGATCTTCGGTGCGAAGGTAACGCCGGTCTTTCATATTAAAGCTCTATTGCCCACATTGTACTATTTAAATTTATAAAATTATTGCTCTCGATCACTTAAGTTATAAGTTTGGTTCACGGATCAGAATATATTATTTAAGTTATTCTCCCTTAGTTATATATTTCAACTCATGGTCTCATATATACCTCTACTTTAGTCTTATAAGGCTCTCTCTCTCTCTCTCTCTCTCTCTCTCTCTCTCTCCCCCTCTTTTTGGTGGGCTAACTGTTGTGGATGGAACAAGTTCAGTGCTGGGGGTGGCTAAACAGCAGGAAAGAGAAGATCTTCAACTCACCATCATCGTCATCAATGAACTCATCAGCACTCATGAGTGGTAGCTCATCAACATGGGAAGAGAAGGCTTTTGCTGAAGATGCGGCAGGGCATGGTCCTCTTGGTGGTTGCATATGGCCTCCAAGATCTTACTCCTGCAGTTTTTGTATGAAAGAGTTCAGGTCAGCTCAAGCCTTAGGCGGTCACATGAATGTCCACAGGAGAGACAGAGCTCGACTTAAGCAATGCCTTAACCATAATACTACTGCCACTACACATGATCCTCATAATGTCCCACACGATCATCATATCCATGATGCACATGATCATCATCATGTTCCGCATCAACATCATATCCCTGATGCACATGACCATCATCATCATCATCAACATCATCAGCCTATAGCCTCCACAGTGCACAATCTTGACCCTAATAACATCTCGTCAATATCATATCCTTTTTCTTCACCTTCTTCTTCTAGGGTTCCCTCGTCTGCAGCCAATTTCCTAGCTATTCAAAAGGAGAATTCAGGTACTGAAGAACCAGCTTTTTTTCTTTCTCGTCCTTTTTCATCTACTACTGCTGCTACTGTAGCTCCATCTTGGTCATCAGATAATTCAAAACCCGATGACCAATTGGAAAAGGAGAATATGATCTGGGAAGATGACTCCGTATCACTTCTAGGTAATTATGATCATGGTGATCACTATAATGTCGAAACCGATTTGTCAATGGGCTTGAATATCTCGGTTGTTAGCAGAAGTAGATCACAAGGAGGGTCTTGTGGGGAAGAAGCAAGCATAAGTTGTAAGAGGCCTAAGACTACTACTAATACAGCTATTTCTTCATCATTTCCATTTTGTCTCCAATCAGAAATAGAGGTAACTGGAGCACTTATTGTGGCAAGCTCCATGGGAGATTTGGATCTCGAGCTCAGGCTTGGTGACCCTCCCAAGGTGAAATGAAAGTATAGTTGGCCTGGCCAATCGGCATGCAGTTGTATTATTGGCTAGCTAATCATCTTGATCATATTAATTAATAGTTGCAATGCTTTTTATTAATTTTTAGGAGAGAATTAGAAGAAACTAATCACTTTCAATTTCTTTTCTTTTTTCCCTTCATCTTTTTCCATCTCTTTCTTGGGAAACCCTTAATTAAAGATTCAAAGGGTAAGAAACATGCCAGATTGAGGTTTTATGTGCACATATTGAATTCAAGATTAATTGATTGCAATTTATTTTCTTAATTATCTGCCTTGTCAGTCAAATATTCATTTTCCAGTTCTGATCCATGGAGGGTTTTCAGCATATTAGTTACTATATATTGCTATATATTGATGTGACGATAACATGTTATGCTTGAAACTGGAAGTCAAATGGCAGAGAGCATGCTGAAAAAGCTACAGTAGAAGTCAAAATTGTATATCTCTTGATGTGGCAGGGAAGATATATGATGATTAAGTAGTGTTGCATTAGGGTTTATGAGAGGTGTGATATATATTCCATTCCACCTGTTAGATAGCTATATAGATGGAGGTCCAAAGACATAAAACTCCCATCAATTTTTTCAGATCTACTAGGTACCTGTTCAGGTTGTAAGCAGAAATTCAATCAAATACACAGTAGTTACCATTAGTTGACCGCCAGTTCTCAGACTACTTGAATCATGAGAGAGAGAGAGAGAGAGAGAGGAGGTTTCTTTGTGCTTCTTGTTTTTATGTTTATTCATTTGTTTCTTACCTTTCTGCCAAAGAGAGGTAGAAACTAGGGAACTTAACTGTATCTGTGAAGTTGTAAATTGTTGAAAGGACTGACTAGTAACTGACGTCAAAAGTCATTTCAGCTACAATATCCCAAAGTACTGAAAGAATTCAGATTAATTAATAATAATTATAGTTTATAATCAACGTGAAATCAAATCAAATCCCTTCTTAAATTCTAAGATTTTAAGAAGCACTTCTATGGAATATGGATCTGTTGATCTCTTATGTAATTCTATGCTACATCATTCTCTCTAATCCTCCAAAAAGTCCACCAACCCAGGGGAATCAAATTCGATTAAATAATGTAATCCACAAATTAAGAGCAACCATTAATTAATCCAGGCACAGAGAGAAACAAATAATCCATTGTTTTTACGTTTGGAACCATTCTAGCTACATGTTGAAACCCTCAACGACCAATCACCAACCCTAGATAGAAAAAAAAAACCTAAGAATGGAGAGCAACTTTCATGACATGGTTACATTGCTATCAATTATACGGGGTCATGTGGAAAAAAAAAAAAAAAACTTATACATGACCAGTGGTGAATCCATGATTTGAACATTGGGGGATCCCCTGTTAAATACAAGTTTTTTAGATAGGAACAGAGTGCAAAGCATACAAAACAATAATCAGTTTATCACTTGATGGGCTTGTTGTGCACATGTCAACAGATATCGGCATATGCCGAAACAATCTGATAAGTGGTGTAGAAAGAATTTGTCGAGTACTGTCAATGCAATACATTACATCAAACATTTAATAGGCACAAAAATAGCTCGTACCAACCATTCGGAGGGTTTCGAAAGACTTTCACATGTATATTTTCCGGACTCGCTCGTCCTGGGACCACCATGGTCTCTATTTCCATCCGCTTCTTACGTGACACCATATATCATTGGCACAAAACGTTACAATGGCAGTGTAATTGTGCCATAAAAGTCTTCTCCTAATAAGTTCTCAAAATTAATGTCAAAATTTCAAAACCCTATATAGACGAGACCCCTATCTGGTTATAGTAGTGCAGCAACTCTAGAATATATATATACAATGGTCTCTTCCTGCAGAATACACGGAGATTCCTTCTAGGGTTTAATGTGTGTTTTTTCCAACGTTTTCTTTATAAGGTAAAACGATGATGAAACATCGCTTTTGACTTAATGCAGTTTCAGATGATCTCTTCTCTCTGGAGGGAATTTATGTTAACCCACCAATATTTTTACCACTTTTGGGTGATGGACGTGTGAAAAATGAGAAAGACTTTTTACTTTTACGTATATGTGCATGCTTTCATCACACACACATGAACATTTACATGAGCAGGAATTTGGAGGTGGGTAAAAAGGGTAAATAGATATGGAGTTTTCCTTTGGTTTGGATGAGGAACCTGTTTCTGTGTAAGGAGGGACGATGGAGTATGGAGGGAGGGAGGGTTTGAAAAGGTAACGATATTATTTGGGGCAGTGCCTGGTCTGGCAGTTCAAGTAGTTTCGTTGGTCTGGTTCTACTTTTTACCAGTTATCGAGGTCTGCAAATGCTATTGAGAGATGAGGTTAATTTAAGGTGCAGTTGTAGAGCCAGAAAAGCACATGGATATGAACTCTCTCTCTCTCTCTCTCTCTCTCTCTCTCTCTTTATTTCTTTGACTGAAGAGGAAATTTTTACAAGGGAATGAGGAGATATTGTAGTACTCCTCAGCTTTAAGTGAGCTTTTGACAAATGGCTTGTGGCTTTTGGTGGGTTACTTGGTTTTGGGTGCTTTTTATGTGATTTTAATATTGTTGTACGCGACGCATATCCGTATTTGAATGATTAAACTGCGACTGTTAAACCCTAATCATGCAATACCTAATGGTGCAGCTTATGCACCAAAGTATTGTAGTATTTTCGCTTTTGCATTTATAAAAAGAAGCGTGTAAGATGAGCTTCTTTATTGGAATGCATTAGTGTTTGGACGGTTAAATTTTTTTTTTTTTTTAACAAACGATCTTATCTACTTTAAGGAAGATGGGGTGGGTTTAGCCTCACAATGGGCTAGCAATAATGTGATTCAAATTCTTCTTTGACGAGAATCGAACTTAAACCCTCTCATTTACAAGTAAAAATAAAAAGGAATATCACTAGACCTCAAAACTTTGTAGCATTTTAGCTTTTGCACGTAAATTAACAAGCATGCAAAAAGGGCCTTTGTATGCTAAGGCATCTGAACCAACTGCAGTTAGTGAAGGAAAATCTTGTTTGGGCCAACAAGCCCAAAACTTGAACTGTGTATGAGGCCCAAGTAATTCATGGTACTGGGCTGGCCAGAATAGCACTAAGATTGGAAGATAGGGGAATCAAACACCCGCACCTGGTGTATGGGAAATATTTTTAACTACTTAAAAGAGAAAAGTGGCACAAATCGAACACTTAAATAGGGGTGGGTGCAGTTTTATTCGGTTTGGTTTTTTTGCTGAAAACCAAACTCAATTTATTGTTCGGTTCGACTCTTTTGGTTTGTTTTTTTTTTCTTTTCAATTTATTTCTTTTTAACTTAGAAATTGGAGAGAAAATGAAGAGAAAAAAAGAAAAGGGATAAGGCTTTTATCATATTTAGGCCTAAAGTTGAATTTAGCTAACTTTGGATTGAAATTAGGCTAATAGTTGATTTGAAATTGGGCTTGAAAAACAAATACTTAACATAAATAAATAAATAAAATATTAATTTATATGTCATTCAGTTCGATTCGGTTCAATTTGATTTTTGAACCAACAAAATTGAAACCGAACCAATAGTTTCAATTCGGTTTGTTTTTATTAGTATTAATTCCCTTTTCAGCCGGTTCGGTGTTCGGTTTTCAGTTTTCCGAGTCCATCCCTAAATTTAAATGCTAAATTTATTAACGCTTAAGTAATAATTCAATCATCACCTTTCATGTCATTTAGTTTGTAAATTTTCTCGATAAATTTAGTATTCGTATCATTACTCTATAAATAAAAAAATTGCTAATAGAAACGTTAGTTTGGTACGTCTCTTCTGTAGTATTGGAGGAGCTGCTTGGCCTCTTTGGCAACTTGCGATCAGTTTACAGTCCACTGAAGTTTGCTTGCAAACCGCGAAAATGGCCAAGGCAGAGAGCAATTACCCAAACACCAGATGGTCTCTCCACGGCGGGGCTGCCCTCGTCACCGGCGGAACTCGTGGAATTGGGTCTCTCTCTATTTCACGCACACTTTATCTTACAAAGTTCTTCAATTGGTCTCGTGGGTTTCTTAATATCTCAACGAACATTAATAAAACTGAATTTTTCGTTGAAATTAATTGTTTGGGATTTGATTTTTCGGTCCTGTTTGAATTCAGGTACGCCGTGGTGGAGGAGCTAGCTGGGTTCGGCGCGGCGGTGCACACCTGTTCTCGAAACGAAGCAGAACTCTCCAAGTGCTTAGAGCAATGGAAGGCTAAGGGCTTTTCAGTCACTGGGTCAGTCTGCGATGTTTCTTCCAAAATCGATAGAGAAAAGCTCATCGAGCAAGTCGCTTCCACTTTCAATGGCAAGCTCCACATACTTGTAAGCTTCCCTTTCACCCTGTGTCTGTGTGTTTTGCTCTCTAGCTGTTTGTATAAATGCCCCAAAGAAGAAAAGAAAACTTTTTGATGTTTCATAGGATGAGTAGAAATGGGTTGTGGTTGTGACTTCGATTCCAGTCTCGAATTAAATAAGCGTCTTTTTGTAGAATTTCTTTGAATTTTGTTATGGGATTTAGGTAAACAATGTCGGGACTAACATCAGGAAGCCAACCACTGAGTACACTTCTGAACAATATTCGTCACTTATGGCTGCCAACTTAGAATCTACATACCATCTTTCCCAACTTGCACATCCTCTTTTGAAAGCATCTGGGCGAGGAAGCATTGTGTTTGTATCCTCTGTTGCCGGGCTGGCCGGTATAGCTTCCGGGTCCATTTATGGAGCAAGTAAAGGTGAGTCATTGCTCTGTTTTGGTGTCTTTCTTTGCCGCATCTTATGGATTATATTCCATTGATAGTGAAGGAGAAAGCTAAGTCTTGCTGGTATTGTCACCAATTTTCTGTTTTCAGCTGCAATCAATCAGCTTACGAAAAATCTGGCTTGTGAGTGGGCGAAAGGCAATATCAGGAGCAATGCTGTCTGCCCTTGGTACACTAGAACCTCACTTGTGGAACATGTAATTCTCTTTCCTTGCTATGGCCATTTAGGTGCTACACATATAATCCAATATTTATTTATTACAACTTTTCGTGTATGCGCTTTAAAGAAGTATTACCATTTTCATACCATGTCTGTTCATCTTGAAATGCACTTGGAATCCTTAGACTTATTTTTTCACCCTATAATGCAAGTTACATTGATTGTGAGTAAGTTAGTTCTATTTTCTCGGGTTATTATGTATTAGGATAGGGAGTTGTATGAGTCCCATGGTTACAAATGTAATCATATATAACGGATAATGTCCAAATGTTTTCTGAAAACATAAATATTAGATACAAGAGATATTGACATGCATGTACATGATGTTCAACTTAGAAAAGTGGCAAGAGATTATCTGATAGAATGTACGAAGTTTCAGTTGAGCGTATAAGACTTTGAACAATATCTCAGGATGTATAAAGGTATGATTTTGTAGACCCTTCTGTGGGGCTTTAACCCATATCCCACTCACCCCTCTCTTTCAAAACCTACCATGCTTTTCTTGCAAATGATATTTGATAAGTACTAAATTTAGTGAGACAAGTTTCTGAGGGATTTATGCAGGCATGTGCCAAAGGTTTTAAACTTCTGATGAATCGAGTCTTTTTGGTCTGACTGATGAATTTGTAGTTAATCATGGATACGCCAGGTCCCCTGGATACTACTAATTCAGAAATACTAGTCTGCATTATACGCATGATTACGAAGTAAACAAATCTTTAGGGTATGAATGCAAAAACCTTTGTTCATAATCATGTAAACATCTTTAAGCAGCTTAAGTTTATGTTGAGTTCATCATCTACTATAATATCAATCAACATCAATGACTAACAATTTCCAGTAGTATTTCTTTCGACAGCATCTTTTAATCTTCCTGTATACTCAACTTGTTTGAGAATAGTTTTTGCAGCATATCCTTAAAACTGACTCGCAATTCCTTTGTCTCACGGAGAATAACTCTTTTCCTTTTCATACGTATGCATTTACTTTGCGAGGAATGAGTATTTTTAACACCATGGATTCTCCTCTCAATGGTTGTGTTGCATTCCTGGTAGTCTTTTATCATCATACTGAAGCATCGTCATCTTGTTTGCCCTTACCTTTTACACCTCATATTCCCTGGAATCAAGTACTGAAACCTTAATTAGTTTTGTGTCCCACCATACAAGTAAAAACGAATAATCATTTCACTGGATCAAGCTGAGGTTTTTATTCTCAAGTTTAGTACACATCCAACATTACGAATCTCTTACTGTGATTTATTAGATATTGCACAGTAAGAACGGGTCGGCTAATGAGTTAGGATTAGGACACGTCCAAGATTCGATTTTCTGGAATGTAACTGAAGAAAGAGAACTTTAGTCATTGCATTGAGGTTGATTGAGTAAATTTTATGCTTATGTAAGATTGGATCTGCTGTGCAATTGGAATTTATCATAAGTTGGCTTTTGTTTTAAGTTTTCAAATTTAGGGTTGATAATTTTCTCTATTTGTCGATGTATTTAACAGAGTTTCGTGGTTTCAGTTGCTGGATAACAAGGAGTTTTTGGAAGAGATAACGTCGCGAACTCCTCTTGAGCGCGTTGCAGAGCCAGAGGAGGTGTCATCTCTGGTGGCGTTCCTTTGCCTGCCCGCCGCATCGTACATCACCGGGCAGATTATTTCTGTTGATGGAGGAATGACTGTAAACAGTTTCAACCCTACTAGGCGGCCATTTTGATCCTCTGTCTCTCACATTCTTACCATGCTTCCTTTGGTTTTGCACATTTTTTAGATGAACGGATTTGTACCACTCACTCGTACTGTTGTAGTGGAATCCCTGGGTAAAACAATTTATAATTATGGAGAAACATTGGAATAAAATTGGTGCAATTTCGAGGAAACGCTTTAAAATAATCATCATGCGCTCTTTTTTTTTTCTAATATTATTATTAGCAAGGAGTGCAGAATGATTATGATGAAGTGTAAATAACAACACTCTGCGAGTATATTTGTCATTAGCAAAACCTAGACCTTCTACAATGACAAGATATTAACACTTTCAAAGCTGTCCTTCTGTTTCTTTCAACGCGGATAAAATTAAATATGGCCCTTCTTGCATTTGGTTTAAAACGAGTTTTTAGTGAGTTATCTAATCCCTCAGATGCTCTAGTGAAATGCGAATGTCCTTAAATTTGAGTTATCTAAGTTGTGTCACGTTTTTCTTGTACTCTTTGTTTGGCGCTTTCATACGTTCAATCTACAAGTTAAAGTGGCTTACAATCTCATATTTCTTTGGACCTTTGTTAGTGTTTGTACGATACTCATCAATTTCAAAACTACCGAGTACTCCAACTTCATACCTTCAGCAACTATTGCGGCGTTTACGCTGAGCCACCCTGCCAAAACACCTGAGTTCCTCTCTAATCAAGAGACCAATCATCACATGATATATGTTAACACCAGAATGAAGTACATAGAGTCCCACATCATCAAGAGACCAATCACCACATGACAAAATGTTAACATCAGAATGAAACACTTAGAGTCCCACGTCGAACACGAACGCAAGCAGGAAAATCTCCTCAACTATAAAACAGATCATACCATTAATCTCTAAGGACATTATTGTACTTAAATCATTATTAGAACTCACTAATGATGATTATGCTCAAATCTATGTATCGTGTACACTTATCTTTTTTTTTTTTGATCAAGGAGTAATTTTATAACAAAGTCCAAATGGACACAGTACAAAGACAACAGCCTCATAAATGAGGTAGGTACAAATGAGACGCCACTTATGCATTCATCGCATGAGTAAAGGTTCTCATTTATACCTAAAGCATAAAGAAAATTACAAATGATGTGGCTCGGCCCTAAAGCCAGAGCCCACCCGAATAGGCCCAAACACGACCCCACTGAAAAATCTAATAACCCTTAAAGGAGAATCACCCGCCGCCTCTATCGCCACATAAATGATGGAGACGACCGGCGAATAGAAAAACTGAGAGATATCATCGCATAGTGCAATACAGAAACCCATCAAGGCTTTAAAGCTGGTGAAAATGAGCCCAATCTGCAAATCAAGAATAACCAAACCCATCATGACCGTCACAAATCCGGTCCTCAGACGAACACAAGCGCAAGTGAATGCCCAGAACCAATACCAATCAGTAACCATAAAGGTCAGGTGGTGTAAACACCATTCTAAAGAGATACCAGACCTTTGTAAAGGTGACAACATATAGCTGTCTTTGACCGTAAGCAACAGACTAGAGATGAGATGAAATCCCCCAAAACTGGAGTGGAAGGCAATGGCGGGTATGAGGTGTTGGAGAGCAGATTTGAAGTATTGGAGTTGTTTAAGTGCAGAGCCTTAAAGTTGTTTAAGTGCAGAGCCTTAAAGTTGTTCCCAAGAACCCCAAATCTGATCCCAAAAACCCCCAATTAGAGGAGTAAGACCTTGAACCATGGGCACAAAACTCAGAAACAGAATTTCGTCTACACCACCAGTACGTGGCGGGTTGCTCCACCGATCCACGAGTTGGAGAGCAAATTTGAAGTAATGGAGTTGTTTAAGCGCAGAGCCTTAAAGTTGTTCCCAAGAACCTCAAATCTGATCCCAAAAACCCTCAATTAGAGGAGTAAGACCTTGAACCATGGGCATAAAACTCAGAAACAGAGTTTTGTCCACACCACCAGTACGTGGCGGGTTACTCCACCGATCCACGACGGGGATCGCGGCGATCGCAATTGCGGGGAAGGACAAAACGCTAGGAGACAGAGCTTCATCCACATCAGGAACCGAGGCCATCGCAGTGCGAGGGAGAAAGAGGGAGAAAGATAAGAACGAAAATTGAAAGGATGGTTACCACCGGCCCCAAGCTGGCGCTGAAGGCCGGCAGTAGAAGGGTTTTGAGTTTTAGGTTTCTACTAGGTTTTGAGTTTTGAGAGAGAAGCGGAATGAGAACTTCTCGTGAACATGAATGAGAATCCTTTTACACTCTATCTTATTAATGAGAATTTCTTGTGAACGTGAATGAGAATCCTCTCTTTGTGAAGATTCCGAAGATCCTTTAATTGTGTCAGTTCATTGTACATTGTACGGCCAGTTTTCGTCAAGTACTGTTTGTGTTCAATTTTAAATAAAAAAAATTAAAATAATTTGTGATTGCACTCAATGGCGGATCCAGGATTTTAACATAGGGTGGTCCCAATATAAAAGCTCCAAAAAAAATAGACGAAAATAGCGATGAGCAATTAAATGGCAAACTACAACTTTTCATTCATAATCTTTATGCTAAACAAGCTAGAAATACTAAATTTGTCCACGACGGGATTTCATACTAAAACTAAAATTTCTAACAAATCTGTTTCAACTAACACTAAGATAGAAAACTTACAGAAATTTTAAAGTTGATGCTGATGGGTGATGGCCTTCGTGTGACATCCCACATCGCCCAGGGGAGTGATCCTTAAATGTATATTCTCATCCCTACCTAGCACGAGGCCTTTTGGGAGCTCACTGGCTTTGGGTTCCGTAGGAACTCCGAAGTTAAGCGAGAAAGGGGGGCCAGAGCACTCCCATGATGGGTGACCCACTGGGAAATTGCTCGTGAGTTCCCAGAAACAAAACCGTGAGGGCGTAGTCGGGGCCCAAAGCGGACAATATCGTGCTACGGTGGTGAAGCGGGCCCGGGAAGTGATTCGCCCCGGGCCGGGATGTGACAATTGGTATCAGAGCCAATTCCTGGCCGCGTGTGTGTCGACGAAGACGTTGGGCCCCTAAGGGGGGTGGATTGTGACATTCTACATCGCCCAGGGGAGTGATCCTTAAATGTATACTCTCATCCCTACCTAGCACTATGCCTTTTGGGAGCTCACTGGCTTTGGGTTCCATAGGAACTCCGAAGTTAAGCGAGAAGGGGGGGCCAGAGCACTCCCATGATGGGTGACCCACTGGGAAGTTGCTCGTGAGTTCCCAGAAACAAAACCGTGAGGGCGTAGTCGAGACCCAAAGCGGACAATATCGTGCTACGGTGGTGGAGCGGGCCCGGGAAGTGATTCGCCCCGGGCCGGGATGTGACACTTCGGCTGGCTTTGGGAAGCGTGAGAGGCAGACAATTAGGTATACATAAATTGGTGTGTGAATGATTGAAATCAATCTGACTAATGAATGGGTTTTTATTAAATATTAAACAGTTTGACTTTTATTAAATATATAAATTGGTAGTGTGAGTGCTCTATCACGTAATTTTTTTTAAAAAAATTTAATGTCTTAGCTGAAAACGACGTTGTTTTGGCCAACTCATTTAAGAAAAAAATTAGCTTTCTTCCTTCTCCTCCTGTTTTGCACTGCGTGCAGCAGCTATGGCTGCTGTTCTTCTCCACCACTGCCCATATTTGGGTGGTCCTTGAAGGTCCTCACATCCATTTATCCAAGCTTTGGGGTGGTCTTGGAACCACATTGGTCCCTTATTAGATCTACCCAGATTTGGGTGGTCCTTGAAGGTCCTCACAGCCATTTATCCAAGCTTTCGGGTGGTCTTGGGACCACCTTGGTCCCTTATTAGATATACCCCTGACTGCAGTATGTACGATAAACAAACACGACTAAAGGATCCCTAAGATCCTCATAAACAGAACCCTATTGGCTTGAACGTAGCCCAACTTAAAACGAACTACCCACATCTTATTCTTACTTCCCTATCTCGAACACTCTAGCATTGAAATTGGACCCTATGATCTGTTTGTTTGGTGAGAAAATGTGGAGAAAATAAAAGGTAGTAATAATGGTGCCACATGGAAAACAAAAATATATTGGTGCTTGCAGTGGCGAAGCTACAGATGGACTGGGAGGGGCAGCCGGCCCTCCCTTCACAGGAAATTAAGCCCAAGAGAGTGGTTCCGCCTCTTTGGTCTCGTCGGAATTAATGGCTACACCGTAGATCGGTTTCTTGGTTTATGCTTGAGTTTCTGTTGTTGCACAGTAGCAGCTTATGTTAATTTTTTTTAAATCCCTTAAATGAAACGATGTCGTTTCGTTTCATTTAGTATTAAAAAAAAAAACTCCTTAATCAAACGACGCCGTTTCATTTAATTGATTAAAAAAAATACAAAAAATTTAAAGGGGTCCATTGTCCCCGTGCCTTCCATTATTCAAATGAGCCCTTCACTTTTTGAAAATCAATCCCCTTTTTTAAAACCAATCAGAAAACCAGTGCCCCCCCAAATCCCAGCAACAGTTTCACGTTTCAGCGCCCTTCTACCTCCGTCCCGTTTCGTTGTCCTTTATTTCTCCTTCAAGCTGAGCCAGCCGCCAGCCTCTAGCAGCCAACCTGTTGGTTGGTTTTCCACTTCTCTCTCAATTTTAGGTAAATTTTTTAACTTTCTAATTTATATTATCCCTAACCCTAATTGTTAATACGGAATTTTAGTTAATTAATATAGAATCATAGAGTAATACACTAATATAGTTATTGATTTTTTATTTTTGCGTATAAATATGAATCATATGAATGATTATTGTTGAATGAAATTATTGTCTAGAGTAAAAATTGAATTTTTTTTTTTCCAAAAAAATTGAATTCTTGATTATTGATTAATTGATTATTGATATTAATTTATGAATTGAATTTTGTGTATTAAATAATTTATATGAATATTGGTATTGATTAATTGAATTGTTGGTTTAATTAGTTAGTACTCATATTGACTATAGTATAGTTTACTCTAGGATTAAGAGTCTAAGACTTTTTCTTTTCTTTTCCATATACAGTTACATAATGGAACGATACTATAAGAAACAGTGCTTAAATCTTCCTTCAAATATTCCTGCTAGTCCTTCTTCGAATATTCTGAGTACTCTTCCTTCGAATATTCCAAATATTCCTTCTTCAAGTATTCCGGGTAGTTCCCAACAAAGTGAGGTCACTGAGTTGGATGAAATACTGGCTAATCTTCCTGCAGACCCTGAACATAGACGTCGAATGCTTGATTATCCACCTAATTATCGTGAAGCAATTCGTTGACACTATCTCCAAAATAATCCTTATCAACCTAAAGTCCACATCATGACAGAAAAGTTAGCAACAATCGATGTTTTGTCACCCGTTGGTTTGATAATTTTAAGTGGTTGGAGTATAGTATAGTAAAAGATGCCGCATTTTGCCATTATTGCTATCTATTCAAGTGTGATTTTGATAAAGAGTGAAATGTCGGAAGTGATGTCTTCACTGAGATTGGGTTTACAAATTGGAGGAAATGACTCGAAAATTTTAGAGATCATGAGGGAGGTGTTGGAAGTCTTCATAATAAAGCTTTACAACAAGCTAGAGATTTGATGACGCAAAAGCAACATATTGAAACATTTGTGATTAAGCAAACCGATGAAGCTCGCTTGAAGAGGCCATTGAGATTTTATTTACTTCAACAAATTTGAGTATGTCCAAGTTACGGGGACAAGGATATGATGGAGCTAGTAAAATGAAAAGAGAACTACATGGCCTTAAAGCAAAGATTTTGAACAAGTATCCTTAAGCATTTTATGTTCATTGTTTTGCACACCAACTTCAACTAGCTCTTGTAGCCGTTGCAAATGGAATTGAAGGTGTTGCCATTTTCTTCAACAATGCTCAGGGACGAAGCCAGAGATTTGTGTGAATGGGGGCATCCTCAAACAACAAAGTCATAATTAAAAAGCTCAAGAATTTGTTAAACACAATACTTATATATTAATCCAGAAAGTTTTTCATACAACAGTCTCTTACAATATCCCTCGACGAGTTTTCATGTTCTGAAAGTGTTGCATGACAACATCATTACCAACACCATCAAATGTCTCTCTCTCTCTATAACAATAACCATGTTATCATTCATCCATTGATCTCCCATCCAATTTCTCAACCGATTCTTCAGAATTTTCATGCCCGAAAATGCTCTTTCAACGATTGCAGTAACAAATGGAAGAGTTAGTGCTAATGTCACAAGCAAGTAAACCAGTGAATACACCTTGTGTTTTTTGCATTGAACCTTTTTTTTTGCAAGATCTCCAATCTCTTTTAAACATGAAAACTCAATGCTAGACCGCATATCCACAATGTAAGTCTCAAGTTGAATCTTAAGTATCACCAGCTCATTCATAGAGAAGTCTTTAGGATAAAACTGGGCAAGACTCAATAGCTTTTGGCTATCAAAAGCAGAGAAGGAGTCGGCTGGACATAAACATGCCAAACAAAGAAGTAACTCAGTGTTGGTCTCGTTGAAACGATTGTGACAATATCCTGATCTTTCTTTTGCAATGCTTGTGACAATTCATTGGTTATTCCTAGTATATCTTTCATCAAGTGTACATTAAACACAAAATCAAATGATTGCATGGAATCCAATAAATTATTCGCTTCACATCTTTGTTGAGAGCTTACTTCATCATCTGCTATTACTTCAAGTACATCAAGTATGGATGAAAACATAGTCATTATACTTACTAAAGTACCAAAGTGTGAACCCCAACGTGTTTCTCCAACATGTTTCAAAGTAGTCCCCCACTATAACATACCCTTTTTTTTTTCCAAACATATACGAAACGACGTCGTTTCGTTTACTTTTTTTTTTTTTTTAAATTTTACCAGGTCCAAAACGATGTCGTTTTGGCTTGGATTTGAAAACTGAAAAAAAAAAAAAACCCAGCTCTGCTTCTGCAGAACCAGAAAAAATCTCAGTGAGGGCTCTGCTGCTGCAGAACCAGATCAGTTTGAGCAGCATGCCAGCATCAGAAAAAATCTCAGTGGGGGCATCTGCCCCTAGGCCCATGGTAGCTCTGCCCTCGACAATGCTAGTATTTTGGTCAATACTATTGGATCATCATGTAAACGTCATGATGCACTTAGAGAGAAACAACTAGAACAAATTAAGAAAGCTCTTGATATTGGTAATCTTGAAACGGGTAGAAGGTTAAATCGAGAGAGTAGTCTCATGTGTTCTTGTGATACACGTTGGAACTCACATTATGGTACTATAGTTAGTATTATTGTCATGTTTGAAGCCGTGGTGGAGGTGCTTGAATGGATTAAAGATGATACCAACCAAGACAATTTCGGTGAAGTAAGTAAGTTATTCCATGACATACAAACTTTTAATTTTATGTTTCACCTTTTTTTTATGATACTCATATTGGGAATTACAAATGAGTTATCACAAGCATTACAAAAGAAAGATCAAGATATTGTGAATGCGATGGCGTTAGTGGAAGTATACAAGCAAATACTACAATCCTTGAGAGATGATAACTTTGGGGACTTGCTTGATGATGTACAAAAGATTTGTCAAGAGCATGATATTGTCGTTCCTAACATGGAGGATTTGTGTTTTGTACCCGGAAAATCAAGGCGTAAAGCTCCAAGACTCACAAACTTCCATTACTATCGTATGGACCTCTATTTTCAAGTTCTTGATACACAATTAAAGGAATTGAATGATCACTTCAATGAGGTAAACACCGAATTGCTTATTTGTATGGCATGTTTGAGTCTGGTGCATAATTTTGCATCTTTTGACAAAGCAAACATTGTTCGTCTAGCCCAACTTTATCCTCAAGATTTTGATTATATGGACCTCATGAATCTTCCAACTCAACTTGACAATTACATTCACGATATGAAGATGCATAGTGAGTTTTCATCATTGAGAGGAATTGGTGATCTTGCAAAGGAGTTGGTGAAGACCAGAAGGTGTGCAAGCTATATGTTAGTGTATAAGCTTCTTACATTGACTTTGGTGTTACCAGTTGCAAACGCTTCGGTGGAGAGTGCTTTTTCTGCTATGAAGATTGTGAAAACATTATTGCGTAACAAAATGGGAGATCAATGATTGAGTGATGGCATGCTTGTTTACATTGATGTATTTACTTTTATTAATAATGAGCCTATTATGCGACGTTTTCATGATATAAAACCTCGTCGGCAACAATTATAATTTGTTTGTATTGATAAATTATGGAAGACATTACTATATAAAAAGATTTGATTGTTGCTATTCTTTTGAACCTTGCACTTTTTAACTTCACCCATCCCCGTCAATTCATGGCTTCGCGACTGGATGCTTGCACAGACAACTGTACAGAAAGATGACGACGTCGCGAGATATTTTCTGGTGAAAGGTAGACCCGGCAGTTTCTGACACGACACGAAAACGACACGAAAATAACGGGTTTCGGGTCAACATGATAACTTATCGGGTCATTATCGGGTAACCCGTTAAGGATCCGTTAATAACGGGTTCTTAACGGGTATACACGCGGGTAACACGTGGGTAACCCGTTTCGACCTGTTAAGAAAAAAACTATTTTGATAATTTTAAAATTTAATTACTAAAAGATTTATTATAAAATACAATAGCCATATTAATATATACAATAAAATCTATATTAAATATATAGTTTTGTATTATTATTCTATATAAGTTTTAAAAAAAAAGTTTTTGTCATTATTTATTTTTATTATGAGAGTTCCTTATTATCATTACTAGGATAAATTTTACTTAACATTTTGTTGTCCAAAATTAAAATAAACTAGTATAGTATTTGCACAAGTATAGTATTTGTCCAAAATTAAAACTAGTATAGTATTTGTCCAAAATTAAAATTAATTTAATATATATAATTATTATAGTTTTTAGGGGTATAAAATTGTTAAATTAATATATATAATTATTATAGTTGATTCATACTTTTATTAAGTATATAACATAAGATTTTGTGATATCCACATCCACTAGTGTAAATATTTTAAATTGAAGATCGAATCCATTCTTTGTATTCATATAGGGTCAAAGAGTGTAACTGTAAAAAATCATCAAAATCGGAGTTAAAATAACCGTTAAATCGTGATTTTTCATTTATAACCGTCGAAAAATTTTGTCCCTTTACTTGATATCTGAATGTTTGTTTTTTGCGATTTTTTGCTGATGTGATCTCGAAGCATATACAAAAAAGTTTGATGGTTAGGATCGTTGAAATTAGTTTCAGAGAATTCGTATCCCATCAAAACGATAGATTGACTAACACTTAGAGTTTATTTATACTTTCATTAAGTATAACATATGATTTTGCGGTATCCACTTGTGTAAATATTTTAAATTGAAGATCGAATTCATTCATTATATTCATATAGGGTCTAGGAGTGTAGCTGTAAAAAATCATCAAAATCGGAGTTAAAATAACTGTTAAATCGTGATTTTTCGTTTATAACCGTCGAAAAGCTTTGTCCTGTTACTTGATCTCTGAATGTTTGTTTTTTTTGATTTTTTGCTGATGTGATCTCGAAGCATATACAAACAAATTTGACGATTGGGATCATTAAAATTAGTTTCAGAGAATTCGTATCCCCATCAAAACGATAGATTGATTAACACTTAGAGTTTATTTAAACTTTCATTAAGTATAACATAAGATTTTGTGGTATCCCACTTGTGTAAATATTTTAAATTGAAGATCGAATTCATTCATTGTATTCATATAGGGTCAAGGAGTGTAGCTATAAAAAATCATCAAAATCGGAGTTAAAATAACCGTTAAATCGTGATTTTTCGTTTATAACCGTCGAAAAGCTTTGTCCCGTTACTTGATCTCCGAATGTTTTTTTTGTGTGAATTTTTGCTGATGTGATCTCGAAGCATATACAAACAAGTTTGACGATTGGGATCTTTGAAATTAGTTTCGGAGAATTCGTATCCCATCAAAACGATAGATTGACTAACACTTAGAGTTTATTTATACTTTCATTAAGTATAACATAAGATTTTGTGGTATCCACTTGTGTAAATATTTTAAATTGAAGATCGAATTCATTCATTGTATTCATATAGGGTCAACGAGTGTAGCTATAAAAAAATCATCGAAATCGGAGTTAAAATAGCCGTTAAATCGTGATTTTTCGTTTATAACCGTCGAAAAGCTTTGTCCCGTTACTTGATCTCTGAATGTTTGTTTTTTTTTGATTTTTTGCTGATGTGATCTCGAAGCATATACAAACAAATTTGACGGTTGGGATCATTAAAATTAGTTTTAGAGAATTCGTATCCCCATGAAAACGATAGATTGATTAACACTTAGAGTTTATTTAAACTTTCATTAAGTATAACATAAGATTTTGTGGTATCCACTTGTGTAAATATTTTAAATTGAAGATCGAATTCATTCATTGTATTCATATAGGGTCAACGAGTGTAGCTATAAAAAATCATCAAAATCGGAGTTAAAATAACCGTTAAATCGTGATTTTTCGTTTATAACCGTCGAAAAGCTTTGTCCCGTTACTTGATCTCCGAATGTTTTTTTTGAGTGAATTTTTGCTGATGTGATCTCGAAGCATATACAAACAAGTTTGACTGTTGGGATCTTTGAAATTAGTTTCGGAGAATTCGTATCCCATCAAAACGTTAGATTGACTAACACTTAGAGTTTATTTATACTTTCATTAAGTATAACATAAGATTTTGTGGTATCCACTTGTGTAAATATTTTAAATTGAAGATCGAATTCATTCATTGTATTCATATAGGGTCAACGAGTGTAGCTATAAAAAATCATCGAAATCGGAGTTAAAATAATCGTTAAATCGTGATTTTTCGTTTATAACCGTCGAAAAGCTTTGTCCCGTTACTTGATCTCTGAATGTTTGTTTTTTGCAATTTTTGGCGTATACGATCTTGAAACATATACAAACATGTTTGACGGTTGGATCTTGAAATTAGTTTCATAGGATGCGTATCTCATATTTCCCTCTCTTTTTTGTTTCCTTTTCTTATCATTTTTTTCCCTCCCTTTTTGTTTTTTTTTTGAAAACGATTTCCCTCCCTTTTTCTTCAAAGGGCAGACACCTCACCTCACCTACACCACACGGTACAGTGGTACTGGTAGTCTGGTAGTGGTACACCCATCTTTCCTTCTCTTTTTTGTTTCCTTTTCTTATTTCCCTCCTTATTTTTTTTTTTTTTTTGAAAACTTTTTCCCTCCCTTTTTCTTCAAATGGTGGAATGGATGGCAGATGCATATTAATTATTATAGTTTTTAGGGGTATAAAATTTAATATATATATATATATAAAATTATTATAGTTAATATTTTGGGGGTATAATTATTATAGTATATATAATTATTATAGTTTTTAGGGGTATAAAATTGTTAAATTAATATATATATATATATAATTATTATAGTATTTGTTTAGGGTTATAAAATTATTAAATTAATATTCTGCTTATCGTGTATAGTGTTATCCACGTGTATACCCGAACCAACCCGTTATCTTAACAGGTGCTTATCGGGTTACCCAATAACGACCCGATTCATTATCGTGTCGACCCGAACACGTGTTAATTTCGTGTCGTGTCGTGTCGGGTTATCGGGTCATGTCAGGAATTGCCAGGCCTACTCCAAACCCTCATGAATAATGTTTTTTATTTGAGGGCAAAATTAATAAAATTAATAATAATTATTGTAGAAGTGTAAAAAATGTAAAAAAAATATACAATCACTCATAGTGACAAGTTTTACAACTTTCATGAAGGGTCAGCTTCGAAATCCAACACTATAATCCATAAACCTTAAATTTATATTTAACCGTCGATTGTCATTTACTCTTTATTCTTCTTACTGAATTTCATTTTTAAAATTTTCTTTTTTAAAAACATGATCATCTGGCGGATGTAAGAAGATGAACAGTTCAGATCTTTGATATCACATTTCGATATTTACGGTTAACTGAAATATGAGTCGATGTCATTTAGTTTGTAGAAACTTTATAAACATCAAGCAATATTTTCACTAACCGTAAAACTCTGAATATAATATCAACGATCCAAACCGTTCATCTTCTTGCATCATCTAATAGATCATGTTTTCAAAAAAGAAAATCTGAAAAAACAAATTTTGATGAGAACAATGAAGCGTAAATGTAAACAACAATCAACGGTTAAATTTTGATTTATGATTTATATGATTATAGTGGCGAATTTCGAAGTTAAGCTCTTCATGAAAGTTGTAAGGCTTATCATTATGAGCATTTATATATTTTATTACACTTCTACATTAATTAAAAAACTATTAAAGACTTTAGGTAAGTGAAAATATACTTAAAATGAAAATGCGTTTTTATGTTTTGGATGTGACAATATGGTATGTATATACTTATTTAGTATTATGTTTTTCATTTTATTATTTATTGGTTTAAAATATATTTTCCTTAACGGGTAACAGGTCGGGTCATATTACCTGTTAATATTATCGGGTCGATCTCGGGTCGGGTCATTTTACCCGTTTATTTTATCGGGTGTTACACGACACGACCTGTTAAGATATCGGGTATGACATGAAAACGATATGAACACGAAAAACACGACACAAATGTCAGGTATAGTGAAAGGAAACCTACCTTACCAGCAAAGCAGCGCATCATTTCCAAGTTCCCGATCTGAATTTCAGACCAGAAGCAGTGACGTGGGGGACTGGATCTGTGGGTTTGTACATGTCAACCAAGATCAACGGTTCAACGTTGAAGCTGCAACCCAAGCCTCCACGTCTCCGAAACCGTCGAAGCTTTTCGATGCCTTCTCTTCTCTTCCTTCCACCTTCTGCAATGTCGTGTGTTGGGAATTACCAATTTCCAAAACGTGTTGCCATCTTGATGAATGTTGGGTTTTCTGACGGGATTTTTATATTATTTTGTTTTGCTCTTTGTCTGATTGCTGAATAAAGAGAGATTAGTAAAGATATTAGTAAAGATATTTTAAATTAGCATACCTCTTTATTTTGATATATAAGATTTAAAATTTATATAAGCGGTCACTAATTTTGTCTACATCAATTATTTTAGTCTTTTCTTAAGATTATATGCTAAAAATTACACCAATTTATATAGGGGTGTGCTATCTACACATTTCATTTTACTTCTTACACACCCCTTAATAATTTATGTTCTTTAATCTTCTTCAATTCATCTGATCCGACGGCAGAAAATTAAAAATGTGTGTGAGAAGTAAAATGAGATGTGTGGATATCACATCCCAGATAAGTGGTTACATATATATGCACACATATACATACACACACAGACATACATTACATATACATGCCACACACACGTACATATACACTTGCACACACACGTAGAGACGCACACAAACACACTCATACACATACATACACACACACATACACAAACAGTGCATATACACATACATATAGACATATAGACATATAGACATATAGACTTTTACATGTATATATATATATACACACACACATACATACACATAAAAATATACACACATACACATACATATATACACAATTACACATAGACCATTTGTGGGCATAAATATACATACACACACACAGAGAAACATATAAATACATACATATAGATACACACACAAACACATACATACATGTACATACATATACATACACACGCACACGCGCACGCCCACACACACACACACATACAATTTTTGCTGAAAATATTTATAGCTTTCAAAACCTTATATTTACACATATACATACATACTTTTACATGTATATATATACATACACAGATACTTACACATAAATATAATATATACACACATATACATACATACATATACACACATATACATACATACATATACACACATAAATATACACACACAGAGACACATACAGGCACATACACACACACACACATACAGGCACATACACACACATTAATTTTGTCCACACCCACCAAAACCATTGAAGCCGTGGGATCCACCTGACTCAGGACCATGCTGGCTCTACGTCAAGGTCCTTTTCTCCCGGGCCGATGACAACTGGCCGTGCCCTGCGGACAGGGACCAAATATTGGAAATTATATATTATAATATGAAATATTTAATATATAATTTTAATAATTGAATGAAAAATGGTGTGAACCAATTTTTTAGAAAGGTTATGTTGTTTAGGTGTATTCCCTTGATATATGATGTATACTTATAGATGAAAAGTTACATCTCTTTAATAAATAGAAATTGGATTCTATATAAACCCATGAAACCATTGGTATTAAAGATAGAAAATTAGTGTTAATTTTACTCTTGAGAAATAGGGTTTCCCCACTTTATTTCTCAAATGCTTCGTGTGTCAAATTCTGAGTCGTATCTTGAGAGTACGGAATATATGAAGTTCGCCAGAGTCCAAAGATTGAAGTGCTTTGACTTCAGATTATAGATTGTTGAATCCTGGGAGATGGACGCCTACCGAACTACAAGCACAAGAGTATGGGCGAAATTCTATCTTTAGGACATTGCATTTATGCAAGCCTCAATCTCCAAGTTTGTCAATTTTTCTAACTTTCTCTCTGGTTGTTTATATTAATTTTGTACACATGTGATGTTGTGAATTTCTTTATGATTATTATCATTGGAATTCTTTTATATTTCTTATATTTTCTAATATTGCTCCATCACCAAACTCTCCTTTCTTTTCAGCCGGTTACACGTGTGCCCTACAGAACTACCAGCACAGCTCCGTCGACAATCACACGTGCTACGTGGTAAGTTGCTGCGAAAAGAGATATAATTTTGCTTACACCAAGTTCTTGGAACGGCCACGATTGTCAAGCTGGGGAATCGACGGTGGAGATTGAAGAGGTTCCAATTATTTGGTGGTTCCATAATTTCCATGTGGTTTCTTTCCACGTGGACCCTATCATGTGGCTTACTAAATGAGTTGTCGAACTGAATTTTCGTCATTGGTTTCTTCTATAATAGATGAAGAAATGCTATTTGTGTCAAATGATTAAGCAAATGTAATTTGCGAAACAACAATTTTATTTTTATCATATATTTGTGTTATTTTTTTAATAAAAATAAGACTCATCAATATATGTGGATTTCATTTTCATTATAATAATAATATAAATAATAGTACAAATAAATAATAAGAGTGGTATTACTGTTTTGCAAAATATGCCAATTGCTAGATCATTTCTTTTATAGCAGGCTAACATTGTTTTATTCTTTATAATGTGTGGGTTGCTGTCTGACGTTATTTTGGTAGCTATTTGATGGAGCGAGTCGATTTTATTAGAGTTCTGACGAAATAATTTACACTATTTACATGGACTTCTTAAAGTTACCGCTCAGTTTTAATGAGTTGCGATTTTGTATAGTAGGACATAATTTATTTAGTAGTTTTCTGGATGTAATGTACAATTACTTAGTTTCCGCTTCGTCAAAAGTAAGTAATTCTATTTTTTTCTAAATTGCTCGACATGGTTGGTAACTTTTGTTTTAAAACATAAATGAGTGTAAATACATTACTTGTATAAGTAGTTTGGTAAATATAAATACAAGCACTTTACGGTATGTGTTGTGCGTGTATTCACAGTGTTTGACATTTTTTTTTTTTGGCATTTCAGAGTATTCGATACACTAAATATTTTAACCGTTAGATCTTAATTTTTATATTTTTATATAAAAAAATATAAATATTAAAACATATAAATATTTTAACCCTTTTTTTACTTTCCATTTTTTATGAATTTATTTCCATAAATATATATATATATATATTTATTTATTTATGAAATTTGGGCAAATGATCACGAAGTTTCACTAGATGCAGTGGTTTTTGCTATTTAAAATTAAGGGTAAATTACATAAAACTACCTCAACTATGGGTCAAACTACAATATCATACCTCATGTTTTAAAAATGACAATGTCATACCTCATCTTACGAATTTGTTGCAATGTCATACCTCTGTTAGTTTGTCTGTTAATTTTTCTATTAAATGTTGACGTGGCCTGAGGTGGGGCCCTATCACGCCCCTACCCGCGAATAAAGACTATTCACGAGCTATGGTGTGAGCCATATCTTAGCTGTAGAAATAAATTTTACAACCAAGATAGGGTGGAAAAATTAAAATAAAATTGATTAACGCAATACATCACATCACAAAATCTTACATGATAAAACTTGAGTTTACCACATATAATTTATTGAATAGAATAGTACACAAATAAATTCACAACAAAAACTACAATAATTAAATTGTAACAATTCTTTCAAATGCATGAAATATATGCAAATAAGATGGATGAATGTACTCACTCCCTTCTAATCTCGCTAACACATACCTAAGGCATCCAAGTCTGCACTTCCCATACAATGCTTATACCATTTGTCTCCGAATACCTTAGAATATGAGTCAACTCCCGTTCATCCCTTAAACCCAATTTTTGTAATTAAATTCTCAGTTTCCACTTTATTATACAGGGACTTCCCCCGACGCCCAATTGTATATTCAAGCCCTTATCCCGACGCCTGACATATACAAGATTTCATTATTTTATAAACAATCGGTTGTATACTGAAGCTCTTCCCCCGACGCCTGACGTATACAAGGTTCATTATTTTATATTCAAGGTAAACTTCAGCCCTTAAATATCCTCACAACTCAAACACAACTTAACTCTTTTTCTTACTTTACAAGAATGCTTATGTATATGCCATGTAACAAGGATATCAATAATCACATGCTCTATAACATCTACAACACTAATCAAATTGTTAGTAGCCAAAATTGTATTATATTATCAATAATAAAGTATTGATAACATACAACCATATAATTGAGAAATATTACTTTACCATTTTACTCCATCTCTCTCTAGGTGATATTGATGCATAACCCCATCTGAGTTCCGTAGAGCAATTCTGTTGAGTAAGCTCTCATGCATTTTCTAGGATTTGTCTCTCTTATTTTACAACATTCTCAAGGAAAGTAAATGGAGCTTTTCGATAGTTTAGTGGGAGTGCTCTCATAACAATGATCTCAAAATGTAAATGCATAAACAACATAAGATTTAAGTGGTTCGCCAAATCGACTACATCCACTAGGGTTTGCTTTCATTGTATTTCACTATATATGAGGGACTTACGAATACAATGAAAGATGGCTTAAAGCCTTAACAGTATGTTAAAGAAAGATAAAGAGGTAATATGAAAGGGAGGATGGCTTTTTGTTGGAGTTGGTTCTTTTTCTTTTTCTTTTTCTTCCTCTCTCTCCTCTTCATGTCTTCTGTTGGTTCTTGATCCTTCCTTTATAGAGATTGCATGACATCTTCCTCTCCAAAAAATCTCCCAAGTGTGCCAATAGAAAGAAACCAAGTGTGGTGCCAATTATTACCATAAAATGTGTTCCAATAACAAAGCAATAATTGTTGTCCTAATCATTAAGAATGATATGTGTTCCAATGGAAAAACAACAAGTGTTAGGTTAATCATGAACTAATGAATATCATGCAAGATGTTCCTTGCATCAAAGGCCACATCCAAACTTTAAAGGATATAGAATCCCACCTCTCCAAATTTGGGGAATGAATCCTCACTAATCATTAACCATGATATGTGGTCCAATAGAAAGAAAACAAATGTTAAGCTAATCATTAGCCCTATTATGTGTTCCAATAGAAACACACCAAATGTGAAGTTAATCATTGACAATAGGATGTGTTCATATGACAAAGCAATATGTGTTAAGTTAGTCATAAACAAAAATTATCATGCAAAGTGGACAAATACCCAAAGGCCACATTCATACTCTATAAGATATAGAATCCCACCTCAACCTATCTAGAGTAGTGACTAACCCATCCTCTTTATTCTCTAATGGTTGGCAAAACGCTACTTAGCCTTTGTGAGAAAAAAATAAAGCCAAACTCATCATAATCCCCTTCTCCAATTCAAACTAAAAATATCTCTAATTACATATGAACATGAAATAATACTAGTTAGTTTTTGAAATAATCTTGTAGCAAAATAAACTTACGTTGACACTAGTATACATATCAAAAGTATAAGTTCTTGTACACATAGCATATAAAAAGAAACCCAATAAAATAAAAATAACTTTGCACATACAAACACACATATATAATCATTTTTTTATATACGGGGTATTACAGGCCCACTCCCTAGCCAAGTAGATAAAAATATTAATAAATTAAAGATAAATTATTTTAATATTTTTATTTAAAAACATGTGGGACCCACCTCTATAATTCTCTCCCCTTCTCCCCTTTTTCCTGATCCATTCCAACTTTCCCTTGTTCCCCTTTTTGCTTATCCATTTCAACGGGGTCCTCCTCGGCCATCTCCACTTCCCACCCATGGAGCTCCTCCCCCTCCCCCACCTCCTCCTCCTCCACCACCAAATCCCTGCCACTGAACCCACCCCCTATAAACCCATCACCCTCATCCATCTTCCCCAATCTAAAACCTCAAAACCTCAAATCTCTCCCCGCTGGCACAAGATCCCGACTTTATCCCCTCATCGTCGTCATCCTCATCACCTCGTTGACGGCATCTTTTATCTCTACTTCAACCCCTACATCCCGGTCTTCTACCCCTTCTCTTCCAGATCCCCAAATTCGACCTTGTCCCCAAGCCCGACGAACCCGCTGCAAAAAAAAAATCTGGGTTTTTTTTGTCTAAATTTTTTTTTCTGGGGAGAGAGAATGAGTGGTGAAATTTGGAGGATGAAGATGAAATTTTTTTGGAGAAAGAGGATGAGTGTGGTGAATTTTGTTTTTCTCTGCCGATTTGAATGTCTGGGAGGGACTTGAGGTGAAGGTGAAGAATGGAGGAAGAAATCTAGAGGATGTGTAAGAGAGAGAGAGAAGAGAGATTGGATGTGAGAGAGAGAGAGAGAGAGAGATATGAGAGAGAGAGAGAGAGAGATGAGAGAGATTGGATGTGAGAAAGGGGAGAGATATCGGATGTGATAGAGGGGAGAGAGAGAAGGGATGGGTCCCACATGTTTTTATATAAATACACATTCAGAGCAATAGGAACGTCTAGCTGCAGTCAAGGACAATTACTAAGATATAACACCCGAAGGTAAATCCTACTTTTGTGAATTCTGTCAGAACACCGTTGGATCCCTCGTGGCCGCTAAAGCACTGCTACCTAGAACCTGGAGGGGCGAAAAACAAAACACGTGAGTGGGCAAAAACAAATCTTTTCAAAACCTTTTCTCTTTTCAAAGGTTCTAACCCCTCGCCGTAAAACCTGTATAATTTCCCAGAAAAATAGCATATATACATATATACTCATCTCAACTCATAACTCAAATCATGCCCAAAAGTAATGATATGCAAGGTATATGCCATGCCAAATATATCTCATCAAATCACATAACTATATCAGGTGAAAACTCGTCATAGATAATAACATGTTCACCGAGTGATCAGCTCGGCTGAACTATAGCTCATAATCAATCTCATCATATCTCATCATCACATATATATATATATATATATATATATATATATATATATCATGCACACGAGTCGAAACCACCTCACGTGGTCTCACCGATAAGACTGGGTGTAAATAATTACGTTATAGTGCTACGATCACGTGAAGACTGAGCGCTAATCACGGGTCACCTACGAGTCGAACCCACCTATAGTGGTCTATTTGACAAAACTGAGCACCTAACTTGGATCCAAGGTGAGCGTGTGGTGCGAGAGGTGAACATCACGTGAAGGACTGAGCCCTGGCCCTGGGCGAGAGCACTAACACCGGGGTGCAGGTTTATAAGCTTTCAATACATCTCACATAATCATCATTTCATATTAATCATTCTATAACTCACCTGATACTTACATGTGCGTCCACAGCACCAATTACCATTATATACAGCTACTAATGCATGAATAAAATAGATATATACTTTGCATGGCATATCATATCACATTTCATATCACATTTCACTTAAATTGATTTTCTGGGAAAAATCTCATTCATATAGGTTTATACGGAAAACAAAAGCCCACTCACTGATAATTCGAAGGGTCATAACCTTTGAGCCTCGATTGATGGCGCTCGTCCTCTAGATAGGCCTCACCTATATGCGTAATAACCAAATAAACGTTATTTAACGCACATAACCAATAATAGGTAATAACTTACCATACATTGCTCATTTTGGGTATATGAATATACCACAGTGATTTACACGATCTCAGGATCATCCCCATTATTTTAAAATAATTTTCTGACCACCCACGCACCGGCCAAGGCACGGCTAGACGCGCCGCCCACGCGCCGGCACGTGCCAGGCACACTGACGGCGTCAGTTAACGCAGTCAGAAATATTCCGTCCAAAAGCAAGTATATTCCGTTAAAACTAACCTGACGCCGTTAGGTTCCGTTAAGAATATTTCGTCAACTTGACGAAATATTCCCCTTTCTTCTCCGGTGCTCCTCCGGTGCCGTTGCCGTCGCCGGAAACTGTAAAATTCTTTAAAACCTTATATCTTCTTGATTTTTGCACCAAAATTCATGAAACCAGTACCAAATTAAAGCTCTTAACTTGTAGAACATTTCCTTACCTGTTTAAAGCCCCAAAGATCACGGGATCTCGCCGAAGAAATTCGAGAAAAACCGGCCAAACTTGAAACTCACGATCTCGACGTCCAATTTCTTCTAACGGACCACTCTGAGCCTCGTGAGGACGATCTAAAGCTCCCTATAAGCTTGAAATGCTCTAAAACTTCCACATTCACGTGTGCATGAACAGTACCTCAAAATTGGGTTTCGGGTTTCTCTGGTTTTCGAAGGTTTCACGACCAGAAAATGGTATGGATGCACTCGTGACAATGAGATAAAGATGATGGTGTTAAACACAAGCTCGATCTATGCTCAAGAAGATTGGTTCTAGATTCGTCCGTACAATTGTATGGATTATCAGAAAAAATCCGAGAAGGAGGAGAGAGAGAAAAAGAGTGTTGGTGTGTGTGTGTCCACGTGGGTCACCAATCACCACAAACCATTTTTTAAGTTCTTATTGGGTCCAAAACATTAGGACCTACAATAATTGGCCCGAACCTTTAGCCCAAAATGCAAACACAATCAAACGCCCAAAGGCATTTTCATCTTTTCACATCAACGATAAATTATTCCGGGACGGGCTGTTACAGTGGGCCCCGCCTCAAGCCACGTCAGCATTTAACAGAAAAATTAACAGACAAACTGACGGAGGTATGACATTGCAACAAATTCGTAAGATGAGGTATAACATTGTCATTTTTAAAACATGAGGTATGAGATTATAGTTTGACCCATAGTTAAAGTAGTTTTATGTAATTTACCCTACAATTAATGAGGAGGTCCTGAGTTCAAAATGCTATGTGTGTTTTTTTTTAGAGCTACTAGACCCACCACATTGTCTTATTTTCCCACCCACGTTATAATCTCACCCACCTTAAAAAGTTAAAAAAATTAAAATGCTATTTCCCCACCCACTATTATTCCCAAAATAACCTTTAATATATACATACATATGAAATTATAAAATTGTCCCTTAAAAAATATAACAAATAATATGTAAATGAAAACCACTAAGGTCTGCAAATTCATATGGAAACGACAGAGGTATCCAAATTCAAAAGAATTCAACAACGACAAATTCAAAAATACAATGGAAAAATTCAAATGACGTACACACAAATTATTCTTCTACATTTTCAATGGAAACATAATCTTCTACCTTTTCCGTAGAAGCATCATCTTCCACCTATTCAATGAAAAAGTCATCTTCTAAGTTCATTGATATTTTTTTTACTTTCTCTGAATGAAAAGAGATAAAAATACGAGTTAGGGTTTTAAGGTAGACAAATCGTCTCCCACGCCCAACCTTTTTGTTTTTTAAATTAAGCAAAATAAGATAATTAATGTCCTTATCAGTCTTTTTGCAAATGAACAAATTTGTAATTAAAAAATTCATTAAAAGATTGGTGGGAAGATAAGACATTTGGGTGAGAATAACATTAGTCTTTTTTTTTTTACTTTCTATTTTTTATGAATTTATTTCCAGAAAAGTATAAATTTATGAAATTTGGTCAGATTATCAAGAAGTTTAATTAGAAGTGGTGGTTTTGCCTATTTAAAATTAATGAGGAGCTTTTGGGTTCGAAATGCTATGTTTTTTATTCTTTCCAATTTTTTTCAAATTTCTGTTTGGTTCTTAATTTTTTTGTACCTCCTATGCAATTATAGTTACTAATTAGTAGCTATGTGGGTTGTAATTTTTAGACATTCATTCCAACTCAAGTCTAAACTTCGACAAAAGTAATGCGAGATAAACTAAATTTGCAAAACATATGACGTGCCATCAATAGAAAATATGCACGTTAATCAATACTTAAGTAATAATTCAATCATTAACAACCACATCATATGGTTTACAAAATTTGATTTAGAAAATTTCGAGGGGAGATGGTCCTACTAATGTAGTAAATAATGAAATATATTTTTAACAAACTATATTATCTATACTAAAACTGTAGAAAAATGGGTTAAGTTTTACAATGAACTAATAATAATTGGCATGAACCTTTATCTGACGAGTGAAAATGAATATCACTACAGAGTAGTACCAACTGGCTAAGGAACAAATATTTTTTTTTTGTTTTGAACAAATGATATCTACACCATACAGAGAGAGTTGGCTAAGGCTTATAATGTGCTAGCATTGTGATTCGGATTCTTCTTTGACGAGAATCGAACTTAAAACTACCTATTACAATTGAAAGATATATACCACTAGGATTTAAATTTTAGTTTTTTTACTACTGAGATTGTTAACCGATTATCCTATCATCACGATGACCATTTATCTATTTATTCAAAACATCTCCTATTTGTTATATAAGATGGAAATCTCTTCCCTTTTTTGCCTGGCCATTTCATTATGGAACAATCATTATACTGCAGTTAATGCAATGTAGCCCGTCTTAAAATGTACTACCAAACTGGACCCAATGACTTAAAAGGCCATAGTTCTTCAGTTTGGGCCCTCTTTTCAGGTCCTAGCGAACCATGTGCAGGACCACGTTCTATTGTCCAAGCCATTGATTGCAAAAGGGAAGTGATTTTATACCGGCTTCTTATTATTACTTTTTTTCGTTTGATCTATTCAACTAAAATTACATTAAAAGAAAACGAGCAAAATGCGTAGAAGGATATAAAGAGTTCGTGAAAATCATTTCTCATTGTAAAAGTGTGTCGACAATGATTAGAAATTATCTACGAACTATAGATATGGGATTGAATTCTATATTTACTACGTTTCTATGCTCTTTTTTTATATATATGAATTTAACTAAGTTGACTAGAATAGTACTAAGATTGGAAGATAGGGGACTCAAACACCCGCACCTTGTGTATGGGAAATATTTTTAACTACTTAAAAAAAGAAAAGTGGCACAAATCGAACATTTAAATAGGGATGGGTGCAGTTTTATTCAGTTTGTTTTTTTGCTGAAAACCAAACTCAATTTATTGTTTGATTCTACTTTTTCGATTTGATTTTTTTTTTCTTTTCAATTTTTTCTTTTTAACTTAGAAATTGGAGAGAAGATGAAGAGAAAAAAAAATATAGGGGATAAGGCTTTATAAATAAAGAAAATTAACAAAAAGTTTAGTGAAATGTAAAAATATGATTTTTCGTTAAAAGTAAATAATACTATGAAAATTAACAAAAAGTTTAGTGAAAGGTAAAAATATAATTTTTCGTTAAAAGTAAATAATAGTATGAGTATTTCGTTAAAACTCTCCTGTAAATACAATACAGGGGACAATGCTTTCTGCAGTATTGGAGGAGCTGCTTGGCCTCTTTGGCAACTTGCCATCAGTTTACAGTTCACTGAAGTTTGCTGGCAAACCGCGAAAATGGCCAAGTCAGAGAGCAATTACCCAAACGCCAGATGGTCTCTTCACGGCGGGGCTGCCCTCGTCACCGGGGGAACTCGTGGCATTGGGTCTCTCTCTATTTCACACACACTTTCTCTTACAAAGTTCTTCACTTGGTCTTGTGGGTTTCTTAATATCTCAACGAACATTAATAAAACTGAATTTTCGTTGAAATTAATTGTTTGGGATTTGATTTTTCGGTCCTGTTTGAATTCAGGTACGCCGTGGTGGAGGAGCTAGCTGGGTTCGGCGCGGCGGTGCACACCTGTTCTCGAAACGAAGCAGAACTCTCCAAATGCTTAGAGCAATGGAAGGCTAAGGGCTTTTCAGTCACTGGGTCAGTCTGCGATGCCTCTTCCAAAACCGAGAGAGAAAAGCTCATCGAGCAAGTCGCTTCCACTTTCAATGGCAAGCTCAACATACTTGTAAGCTTCCCTTTCACCCTGTGTCTGTCTGTTTTGCTCTCTAGCTGTTTGTATGAATGCCCCAAAGAAGAAAACTTTTTGAGGTTTCATAGATGAGTAGAAATGGGTTGTGGTTGTGACTTCGATTCCAGTTTCGAATTAAATAGGCGTCTTTTTGTAGAATTTCTTTGAATTTTGTTATGGGATTTAGGTAAACAATGTTGGGACTAACATCAGGAAGCCAACCACTAAGTACTCTTCTGAAGAATATTCATCACTCATGGCTACCAACTTAGAGTCTACATACCATCTTTCCCAACTTGCACATCCTCTTTTGAAAGCATCTGGGCGAGGAAGCATTGTGTTTATATCCTCTGTTGCCGGGGTGGCCCATATCGGTTCCGGGTCCATTTATGGAGCAAGTAAAGGTGAGTCATTGCTCTGTTTTGGTGTCTTTCTTTGCCGCATATTATGGATTATATTCGATTGAGAGTTAAAGAGAAAGCTAAGTCTTTTTGGTATTGTCACCAATTTTCCATTTTCAGCTGCAATCAATCAGCTTGCGAAAAATCTGGCTTGTGAGTGGGCGAAAGACAATATCAGGAGCAATGCTGTCTGCCCTTGGTACACTAGAACCTCACTTGTGGAACATGTAATTCTCTTTCCTTGCTATGTCCATTTAGGTGCCACACATATAATCCAATATTTATCTATTACAACTTTACGTGTTTCCCTAAATGCGCTTCAAAGAAGTATGTTCATACCATGTCTGTTCATCTTGAAAATGCACCGAGAATTCTTACACTTCTTTTTTCACCCTATATGCAAATTACATTGATTGTGAGTATTTTAGTTCACTTTTCTCGGGTTATTAGTTGTTAGGATAGGCAGTTGTATGATTTCCATGGTTACAAATGGAATCATGTATAATGGATAATGTCCAGATGTTTTCTGAAAATATAGATACATGAGTAATCAACATGTTTCTTACGTCATGTTTCAACTTAGAAAAGTGGCAAGAGACTATCTGATAGAATGTATGAGGTTTCAGTTCAGCTCAAGTATAAGACTTTGATCCATATCCCACTCACCCCTCTCTTTCTTGTAAATGATATTTGATAAGTACTAAATTTAGTGAGACACAAGTTTCTGAGGGATTTATGCAGGCATGTGCCAAAGGTTTTATACTTCTGATGAATTGAGTCTTTTTGGTCTGACTGATAAATTTATAGTTAATCACGGATACGCCAGTCCTCTGTATACTACTAATTTAGAAATACTAGTCTGCATTGTACGTGTGATTATGAGGTAAACAAATCTTTAGGGTATGAATGCAAAAACCTTTGTTCGTAATCATGTAAATGCTTTTAAGCAGCGTAACTTTATGTTGAGTTCATCATTTACTACAATATCAATCAACATCAATGCCTTACAATTTCAGGTAGTATTTCTTTCGACAGCATCTTTTAATCTTCCTGTATACTCAACTTGTTTGAGAATATTCAGTTTTTGCAGCGTATCCTTAAAACTGACTCGCAATTTCTTTGTCTCACGGAGAATAACTCTTTTCCTTTTCAAACGTATGCGTTTATTTTGCGAGGAATGAGTATTTTTAACACCATGGATTGTCCTCTCAGTGGTTGTGTTGCATTCCTCGTAGTCTTTTATCATCATACTGAAGCATCGTCATCTTGTTTGCCTTTACCTTTTACACCATATTCCCAGGAATCAAGTACTGAAACCTTAATTAGTTTTGTGTCCCACCATACAAGTAAAAACGAATGCTCATTTCACTGGATCAAGCTGAGGTTTTTATTCTCAAGTTTAGTACACATCCAACATTACGAATCTCTTACTGTGATTTATTAGATTTTGCACAATAAGAACGGGTCGGCTAATGAGTTAGGATTAGGACACGTCCAAGATTCGATTTTCTGGAATGTAACTGAAGAAAGAGAACTTTAGTCATTGCATTGAGGTTGATTGAGTACATTTTATGCTTATGTAAGATTGGATCTGCTGTGCAATTGGAATGTATCACGAGTTGGCTTTTGTTTAAAGTTTTCAAATTTTAGGGTTGATCATTAATCTCTATTTGTCGATGTATTTAACAAAGTTTCGTGGTTTCAGTTGCTGGATAACAAGGAGTTTTTGGAAGAGATGACATCGCGAACTCCTCTTGAGCGCGTTGCAGAGCCGGAGGAGGTGTCATCTCTGGTGGCGTTCCTTTGCCTGCCCGCCGCATCGTACATCACCGGGCAGATTATTTCTGTTGATGGAGGAATGACTGTAAACAGTTTCAACCCTACTAGTGGGGCATCTTGATCCTCTTTCTCTCTCACATTCTTATCATGGCTTCCTTTGGTTTTGCACATTTTTTAGATGAACGGATTTGTACCACTCACTCGTACTGTTGTAGTGGAATCCCTGGGAAAAACAATTTATAATTATGGACAAACATTGGAATAAAATTGGTGCAATTTCGAGGAAAAGCTTTAAAATAATCATCATGCGCTTCTTTTATTTTTTAATTTTATTATTAACGATGAGTGCAGAATGATTGTGATGGAGTGTAAATAATAACACCCTGCTAGTATATTTGTGAATAGCAAAACCTAGAACTTCTAAAATGACAAGGTATTAACACTTTCGAAGTTGTCCATCTGTTTCTTTCAACGCGGACAAAATTTAAATATGACCCTTCTTGCATTTGGTTTAAAACGAATCTAGCGAGTTATCTAATCTCTCAGATGCTCTTGTGAAATGCGAACGTCCTTCAATTCGAGTTATCTAAGTTGTGTCACGTTTTTCTTGCACTCTTTGTTTGGCGCCTTCATATCTACAAGTTCAAAGTAGCTTATAATCTCATATTTCTTTGGACCTTAGTGTTTGTACGATACTCATCAATTTCGAAACTATCGAGTACCCCACCTTCATACCTTCAGCAATTATTGTCGTGTTCATGCTGAACCATCCTTGCCAAAGCACGTGACTTCCTCTCTAACCGAGAGACCAATCATCATATAACCTATGTTAACATCAGAATGAATCGCTTAAGAGTTCCACATCGAACACAAACAAAAGTAGGAAAATCTCCTCAACTATAAAACAGATCATACAATTAAATTCCTAAAGATATTATTGTACTTAATTCATTATTAGAACACTAATGATAATTATGCTCCAACCTCTTGTCATGTACACTCCACCTTATTAATAAGAACTTCTCTACCCTCGTGAACGTTACCCAAGTTAAAACGAACTACCCACATCTTGTGTTTACTTCTCTATCTGCCAACACTCTAGCATTGAAATTGGACCCTATGATCTGTTTGTTTGGTGAGAAAATGTAGAGAAAATAAAAGGTGGTAATAATGGCGCCACATGGAAAACGAAAATATCTTAAGGTTTGCACAGACAACTGTACAGAAAGATGACGACGTCGCGAGATATTTTCTGGTGAAGGGAAACCTACCTTACCAGGAAAGCAGCGCATCATTTCCAAGTTCCCCATCTGAATTTCAAACCAGAAGCAGTGACGTGGGGGACTGGGTTTGTGGGTTTGTACGTGTCAACCAAGATCAACGGTTCAACGTTGAAGCTGCAACGCAAGCCTCCACGTCTCCGAAACCGTCGAAGCTTTTCGATGCCTTCTCTTCTCTTTCCTTCCACCTTCTGCAATGTCGTGTGTGTGTTGGGAATTACCAATTTCCAATACGTGTTGCCATCTTGATGAATGTTGGGTCTTCTGACGGGATTTTTATATATATATATATATTTTTTGCTCTTTGTCCGATTGCTGAATAAAGAGATATTAGTAAAGATAATTTTTTGTCAAAATTGTCCATCGAAATAAGATTAGCAGAATTCTTTACTTTGACGTATAAGATTTAAAATTTATATAATTGTCCAAATCAATCATTTTAGTTTTTTCTTGAAAAGTATTTACTAAAGACCATTTCTATCAATTTCAAATAAAATTATACTTATCTTGAACACTATTTTAGCTTAAAATGTCAATTAGTAATATTGCACGAACCATTCCAACCTAACTATCTTTCATGGTGCAGTGGGCTAAATATTACAATAGACAAGAAATAATGTGATTCGGAATCGCCTGTGGCAAGAATAAAACATAACACTTTTTACTTACGAGTAAAGAGAAATACTATTAGATTATTTTAGTATTAAGTAACAACTTTAATTTTCTTTTTATTCTATTTTGAATGATTAATAAATGTTTTTCCGCATTTTTATGATTATTTTTGTTTTAAAAATATTTATTATAACTATCAAAAGATAATAAATAATAAATAAGGAAAACTATTGAAAATGGTTTGGAAACTTTGAGTTTTAACAAAAATGACAAAATAAAGGGTAAAGTGAATAGTACTAAGATTGGCTTTTTAGTGTAAAAATATGATTTTTTGTTAAAATAAATAGTACTATGAGTTTTTCGTTAAAGTTCATTAATAAATAAACCAGATATATTAAATAAAAAAATTAAAAATTAAAATTAAAGCAAAATATAAGCCTTCGAAAAATTTAAATTTATTGAACTTTCAAAAAGACTGGTCTTATATGTTCAAAATTTATTCCTCGCTGACTGACTAGTTGATTGAAGATATTCAAGTTAGTTTGAGAGGCTTTGATTCTTTCAAGGTCCGCCACATCCGTCGATCCGTCAATGTTGCGGCACACCAAATAGTCAAGCTAGCCTTAGCTTCAGATTTTAATTTTTGTTGGTTTGAAACTCTTTCAAATTAAATTCAAAATGTCCTCATTGAGAATTGTATGTTTTCTTGAATTATTGAAAAAATCAATATCGTTTTTCTTAAAAAAAAAAAAAAAATTAAAAAAAAAAGGATTGAAGAGGAAGCAACGACCAAGATGGGTGAAGTGAACCGTGGTCGGAGGAGGACGTTGAGGTTGAGTCAGTTAGGCCATTTCCAACCAAAGAGCTCAGAGGGCCAAAGGGTCGAAAATAGCTCAAAAATCGTCTCCAACAGAGGGTTAGGCCAAAGGGCTCGTGGGCCCCACTGGACAAAAAAGGGCCAAAGGGCCAACCGGCTGGCCCAAGCAGCCAGCCCCGGGCCCGGCCAAAATTTTCATTATTCCTATCAGTTATATCCGACAGAAATGGTAGACCAAAATTTCAAATACAATGGCTAGTTACCGTTAGATTCAATTATTTTATTTTATTTTTGGGCCAAATTTTTTTTTTATGAATTTAATTTGTAGTTTTTAAATATAAATTGTAGTTTTTAAATATAAGTTGTTGTTTTTAAATTTAAATTGTTGTAGTTTTTAAATTTAAATAATAAATTATGTCTGGTCCTCGGTTTGAGACGATTTTTTGTGACATGATTAAAACAAGCCATATGGCCCTTTGGCCCTCGATTGGAGATGGAGACAAATATAGTCATATACTGTTCATTAAAATATTAATATCTTTGGTGACCAAAAGGTTAAAACGAGTCATCTAGCCAACCTTCGGTTTGAAATGACCTTAAGGACGGTGACTGACCTTTTATGACCATTGACGTGGCACTTCATCCCACTGGTAGGTCACCACATGTGGGGACCGGGGACATGTACGTGGCAGGTGGTCACCGGTTGTTTCCACTTTCCATGAATGCCAATGCTATTATGCTATGCTCGCCTTTTTTATACGGGCACTTCCATTTTTTATTTTCTCTATAAACTCATGTAAATGAAATTCCAAAAAAGCAGTTTGGTCATTCATATGTAAACTCATGAAAATACAAGCAAATCAGATGTCAAATTTTAAAACATGTAATTTAAATTTGACAGTTTGTGGGGCACTTTGATATGTTTTGAATTTTTTCTTTCAACCCGATATATCAAATTTTAAGTACAAAATAAAAATTCATATTTATTTTATTTGCATTGATAATGAAAAGAAATGAACTAAAAGGAATAAAAATATTTAAACATTGAATTCATAATGAAAGGAAATGAAAAAGGAATGCTTTAAAGTAACAAAACATTTAATAATTAATTAAAATTTATTTGAAGCTGATGACAAACTATCTTTGCTGCCATTCCACATCATTATATATATTAGCATTTCGGTTGGAAAACACTAGTGCTTTTTTTTTTACTGTTATTGTTGATGTATTTTGACATCTCCTTTGGAGATGCTCTAAGGAGCCTCTCTCAAAGTCAAACTTTCTATGAACTCTAACACCTAACAGGTTTAACGTTAATTCCAGTCAAACATTATAAAACATTATGTCAAAACATGAAGTGTGACCACTTTCACACTCTCAAACACATACGCTAAATGTATATATCCTAGAATAATACTATATTTCAATTTCTTTTGGGAATTGTTATTGGCACTCTAAAAATCTCATTCTACACTCCAAACTTTCTATATTTGGAAAGAAAAATAGACTTGTCAGGAGTGTAGAATGAGATTTTTGGAGTGCCAGTAACACTTCTTTTTATAGACTTTTTTTACAAAATTGTGTAGACATCCCATTATTTGGGAAGGTTATTCTTGATAAAGGTTTTCACAAATAAACTTCGAGCATGAAATAGAAAACAGAACATAAAGTGTATGATTTATGCAAATTGATTACAACAAGTTCAATCAATTATTGTTTGTGTTATTTTGTGATTTGTCGCGAAATTTTAGGAGGCTATGTAGAGCTTTGGTTCTGCTGTTCACACTATCACCTTTATTAACCCTTGTTGATCTTTCCCATTGAATGCGAACTTTCTATGTTTTGTTGCAACGGTTGTTGTTGTGGTGGTCCTGGGAGGATGCAACGACCTTTCTTTTACTCAACAATTGGATTTGTGTTGTTGTAATTGCAGACAGTCGAGGCGCGGCATAACTACGTAACGAAGGTAGTCGTTACAAAGATTGTAGCTTTCCTTTGATTTTGGGTTTTTTGGTGTTTTATAGTCTATTTTCTTGATGTGCTTATTTGGTATTGGACCTTAACGTGCTTGTTTTACTTTTGTTGGTAATATATTTCCCCTTTGTCAAAAAAAAAATCGAATTATTTTTTTATAAATTAATAATAGAAAAATCTTTTAACCAAAATATTGAATAGGAGTTGTGTCATTCTCAAAAGTAACATCTTAGGATAGTTCCACCCCTTCCCCTTCGGGAAGTCCACGACAAAAGCTTAGCTGTTGGTGTTACTCGCGTGTCGTATTCTCACAAGGCCGCCACGTGGTGGTATATAGAAGCAGCCATTAAAATAAATAATTTTCTCTTTTCCAAATTCGTTTACTTGCTCATTTTTATTTTTTGTCGCATTAATATTTTATGTTGATTTTTTTATACAACGAGAGAAAATGAGAAAAGTGAGAGAGAAAAGAGGATGGTAGAGAGAATTTCGAGGGGAGGTGGTCCTACTAATGTAGTAAATAATGAAATATATTTTTAACAAACCATATTATTTATATTAAGATTGTAGAAAAGTGGGTTAAGTTTCACAATGGACTAGCAATAATTTAACTTGAACCTTTCTCTGACGAGTGAAAATGAATATCACAACAGAGTAGTACCAACTAGCTAAGGAACAAATATTTTTGTTTTTGTTTTGAACAAATGATATCTACACACAAAAAAAAAGAGTAGATTAAGGGCTGGTTTGGTATTGTTGTGCTTTGAAAAAAAGCTGCTTCTGCTGTGCTGTGAGAATAAGCAGCTGTGAAATAAAGCAGCAGAGTGTTTGGTAAACTTTTTTGTAAAAGTGCTTTTGAAAAAAAAAAACAGTATTATAATGTTTGGCAAACTTTTATGTAAAACAGATGTGAAAAAAAGCTGGTTTTTCAAAGCTAGGTTTTGCAGCTTCTTGTTTTTGGCTTTTTTTCATCCAAAACTGTGAAAAAAAGCTGAAGCTGAATGTTTACCAAACACCAAAAACTCTCCTAGCTTTTTTTCATAGCAGTTTTTTTTTAAAATCACCTCAACCCCAAACTGGGGCTAAGACTCATAATGTGCTAACAACGTGATTCAAATTCTCATTTGACGATAATCGAATTTAAAACCTCATATTACAATTGAAAGATATATACCATTAGACCGTAGTACCATGTGGCAAAAAGAACATATTTTTTTTATTTTTTGAAACAAACGAGTTCTAAATGGCAACTAAAGAACATATATTTTTATTTTTATTGAAGCAAACGATATTATTTATACGAAATTTTACTTGGCAACTAAGGAATATATTTTTTTAGCACACTAAGCTTCACAACGAATTAACAATAATATGGTTTAAATTTCGTTTGGCTAGAATCGAACTTAAAACTCTTTACGTACAAATGAAGTAGAATACCATCAAACTATAATACTAAGTGGCAAGAAATTTTTGTTTTTTTTAGTACATCGATATTTTTACACTAAAGGGAGGGAGAGTTCAGCTAAGCCTTACAATGGGCAGCTTAATTTGGTATCGAATTCACCATCCACGAGATTCGAACCTAAGACCTCTCACTTTCAAGTGAAGAGGAATACCACCAGACCGTGGTACCGAGAGAGGGCAAGAAAAAAATATTTAAACTATAAAAAAAGAGAGGGGTCGGTCGTCCAAAGACCACATGCGTGTCAAAAAAAAAGGACACCGTCTATACCTACCGTGTCACCCCAAAAGTAGGCCACGTATAATATTGAAAAGGCCAAAGCACGTGTCCAAATCGAGGGATGGTGGAGATGAGATGGACGGTGGATGGGCTGTCCACTGTTCAGTAGTTCGACGTCATACCAACTGGACAGTGTCCGAACCTGCCCAAGATGGTGATGGGCAAGCTGCCCGTGATTAGGAGTGGCGGCCCCCAGGCGAAATTGTTGCGGGTTGATGAGGTGGCTCCTTTCTCCCTCGTTTAGAAATAGCTCCACTCCAAACTCATTTATTGAAATGCATTCTCTCTCAAGCCATCAACTTTGAACTATTTCTCTCTTCATTATATTTGGAGAACTCCAAGCATCCTCTGAGGCGTTGTTTCTTGATCGATTTTGGTTTTGTTCGACTCCATTTGATTTGCGATGGCTGGAATTTGCTGCGGTGTTGTTGGAGAAAGCGAGGCGTCGACGACGACGACGACCATGGGCGCGAGCCCGAGGAGTTCGCGGCGTAGGAGATTGGGCATGTTGCCGCTTAAGTACATAGCGGAAATGGCCGTGCAGCCCACGGCGGAGAACGGACGGAAGCGGCAGAAGATCGATCTGTACCGGTCATTATCGTCTGTACCACAGAAAGCAGCCGAAATCTCCAAGGACGGACTCGAAGAGTCGAAGCTTAACGCAACGGAGCGTTTTGTGGAAGATGATGTTGGTGCAAAGAATACACGTGGAGATGTGTTCAAGTCTGTCCATTTGGAAAACGCAGCGGTTCAGGTGCCGGTCCACGACAGTCCCCGGTTCGGTATGACTTCGGTGCGTGGGAGAAGACGAGACATGGAAGACGCCGTTTCGATTCACCCTTGTTTTTTGCAAAAGGAGAATCCGGAATCTAACGGAACTCACTTCTACGGCGTTTTCGACGGCCATGGCTGCTCTCATGTAAATCCACTAATCCTACTCAGTTATCCTAATTAATCCTCGTTGTTTACTTAACCGATTCGCTTTCGATTTAATTATTCGGAGTTTAATCTTGCGTTATCTTAATTTCTTTTCTTCCCTGTAGGTGGCCTTGAAGTGTAGGGATCAATTGCACGAGATCGTAAAGCAAGAGCTCGAAAGGGAAGGGGCATCCGTACAGTGGAAGGACGCCTTGGAGCGAAGCTTCTTGAAGATGGACGAGGAGGTCCAGCAAGGGAACCACGAGGCAGAGAGGCCGAGCTGCCGGTGCGAGCTTCAGACTCCGCAGTGCGACGCCGTTGGATCTACGGTGGTCGTGGCCGTCGTCACCCCGGAGAAGATCGTCGTCTCCAATTGCGGTGACTCCCGCGCTGTGCTTTGCCGAAGCGGCGCCGCGGTCCCTCTTTCCTCCGATCATAAGGTGAGCCTTCAGCTCCCTCGCTTTTTCCCGAGAAACAAACATAAACCGCGAAAGAAAATTAAATGATCGGTACTTTATGGAGATCTAAATCTCATACAAATTCAATTAACAGAATTCATTGTTTTGGCGCGTGAAGTAACTTGAAACGTTCAATGATTGCGCGTAGAAACACGTTAGCTAACTTGCGATTATTTTAATTGTGTTTTTGCAGCCGGATCGACCCGACGAGCTCGTTCGGATCGAAGCAGCGGGCGGGCGCGTGATCTACTGGGATGGCGCGAGGGTCCTCGGAGTTCTCGCCATGTCGAGGGCCATCGGCGACAACTACCTGAAGCCGTACGTGATATCGGAGCCGGAGGTGACGGTCACGGATCGTACGGCGGAGGACGAGTGTCTTATCCTTGCCAGCGACGGCCTCTGGGACGTGGTATCGAACGAAACCGCCTGCGGCGTCGTCCGCATGTGCTTGCGTGCGCAGAAGGCCGCGGCTTCACAGTCGGCGTCGTCCTGCTGTGGCGCGGCGGCGAGGTCAGACAAGGCGTGCTCGGACGCATCCATTTTGTTGACGAAATTGGCCTTGGCGAGGCACAGCAGCGACAATATCAGCGTCGTCGTCGTGGATTTGAGAAGACCGGGGAGGTCCTAAATCCGAAATCCTAAATCCGAGGTGTTTCATTTCGGGTTGACGATATAATTACTAATCTAGCCGCCGTGGAAGAGGGAAATTACAAGAGCAGCTTTCGTTTGTTAATTTTCAGTTGTAGGGCTGCTCTTAATTTTCTTTTAATTAACTAGTTTAAGGAAAAGAAAATTTAAATTTTCTTTGTAGGTGTGGTTTGGTTTTTTTATTTTTTTTCATTTTTTATAATTTAGAAGGTTTTGCAATATTCACATGACCGCAGAAGGTTGCGGAAGTGTGTTATTATACGAACTAAATAGAGAATATAAGTGTGTAATATTTTCTTGTTTTACCTTTTAATGTTTTTTTGGTTTTTCAAATGCTCAAATGCAATGAGTTTACTTTAATGTGTTATTATTGAACTTGGGTATGAATGGTTTCATTAAACAAGGAAACCAATGCTTGTTAATTGAGATTCGGATGTTGGAGATTATGAACGTCGTGACAAGTTTCTTTAGTGTGTTGGGGATCATGATTTGGTATTTAAATATTTTAAAAAAATTTAATTACCTGCATTACGACACTGGATTGGAAACTTCAAAAAAAAAAATTATCTAATTATATTATAACGATTGATATACTAGATTTTCTCCATCGTAACATAGGAAGTGTTGCGCTTGACATCGAACATTTGGTCCCTCCGTGCATCGAACATTTTCTCAATTTTCCCAATTACTTGACATTGCATCTTTGTTTTCTTACTACAATTGAAGAACAAGCCTAAGTATGTTCTATACAAAACAGGGAAGCCATGTGTTGTTACTCCGTGTGGACCTGGCATACCAGTCTTTTACATGTATCGTTTTCTTAACAAGTTGAAACAAACGCAACCCGTTAAGCTAACGAAATTCTGTGATTGTTTCCGAGGAGTTAATCGAACGAGATTGGTCTTTCATTCGGATGTCCTGGTAAAATTGATGGAAGGGACATTTGAGTCCACTGCAATGACGATAAGACTTGCGAGTTGTTTCGGGACCCCTTCTATGATTCTATCTCTCTCCGCCGCCGTGTGCGGATAACAGTGAGCTCCCCTTCAGCCATCTGGGTGGCCGCGGCTGTATAAACGTAGGCCTCCCTTTCAGCCTTTGAGGTGGTCGAGTGCGCAGATCTTGGGGGCTCCACCACCCGATTTTTATTCCCGACAACAAGTGAAGGGACTCTCTCGCACAAAAACACCCACATTGTCCTGCCCAATGGGACTCCGACACGTAGCGTTTGGCATGTGTTGCTCGCCTTGTGGCATCAACATCTCTAAGCTGGCCTAGATTTATTTAGATTTTGATGGCGACGGCCATGGACCCAAATGTTACCCTGAAAATTAAGGAACAATAAAAAGGGAACGAAAGTGAGGGGTGGTGTGAATTGTTAGTTCATCCTTTCTTAATTGAGAGAAATCGGAGAACAAAAAAAACGTTAAATCGTAGTCCGTTTTAGATACGTTGGGAGATATTTGCACGCAATCAGAAATATATGTTTGTATCGTATTACTTTCGTGATAGATTTGTGTTTGAAAACACGCAAGTGAATATATTTCTTGCTGACCGCCAACATATTCCCCTCGTATCATACTAAGTAATTATGGGTATGATATTTCTTGAGTTTCAAATGCATGCATTCTATGCCAATACATATATGATCGTCAAATTTAATCCAACGGTTTGAGTCACTTAGTATGGGTCGCAGATAAAGTCTAATGGTTAAATATGTCTCAAAACTAAATATTTGTAGACTCGAAAAGAATCGATGGAACTAGTAAACGTTCTATCTCTACTTTTTTGTAGAAAGTAATCGTAAATTCAAGTTTTATGCATAATAATTATTGAAAAACTGATTATGTGACCAAAAACGTCAAACTAATAAAGTAAAAGTTGTGCGATGCTCGTATATATATTTGATCACTAATATTTGATAGGTGACTAATCTTCTAGATTCGTATCATTATCGATTCTAAATTCTGATAATATGATTCTAATTGGTTGGTGTTGTCAACTGCAAAATTATAAAATTCCTCTTTCAATTGGTTGGTCTGATGAAAATTTAAATACTACTCAATTTTTATGAAACTATGATCCTTCTTGCTTCCCAGCAAATTGTTTGATCCAATTTTCAAAGGGCTTGGATTTAGTTTTGTTCCCCTTCTCAATCTCTGACCTAATTGCATTCTTTTGAAGGGAGGGGTGAATATTCGTTGGGTGAGTTCATTCTTTGGTTTCCATCTTTAACATATTAATCATTACGTGGGGTTTCAATATCGTAATGCATTGTCATGTATAAGTTTTTGTAGTTACATTACTAAAATAGAACATCAAATGACGGAAAACTTGTTCTATATAAGTTGCCGTTTACAAACACATACAAATTTTTATGCTTTTTGATTAATCATGTTTCTCTTGTATCACCGTGACAAACGTCTTATAGCTTATTTGGATGTGCTTTTAAAATAACTGAAAGCGCTTTTAGTGAAAATGTTTTTAGAACTAATCATTAGTAAAAATACAAGTAAATCCTCAAAAAGCATTTAAAGTGCTTCATGAAAGAAGTACATAACTAGTACTTCTTGCAGAAAACACTTCAAGTGCTTTTGGAATCCAAAAACATTTTCTTTAAAAGCGCTTTCAGTCATTTTAAAAGCACATCCAAACGAGCCCTTATTAGTTTGTCCCAAAGTTCTAAAAGATAGTAGACGCTAATCAGGCAGTGGACTGAGGCCTAACGCCTAAGCTGACACACCCCGACCTAGAAATCAGGACGTGCTGGCCATCACTAACGTGACGTAACCATAATGCAATGCGGAAGCGATAAGATAAGAGAATTATGAATGACTAAAAGCCGAATACTAGCAGTACCATCCAAATGACATGCTAGCGAGAATTTAAGTGTGAAATACACACAATCAGAGCATAAGATTCTAAATGCAGTCAAGTAGGACAATTACTAAATTACAACACCCGAGGGTGAGTCCTACATGTGTGAAGTCTGTCAGAACAGCCGTGGGAATCCTCATGAGCCACCAAGCACTCCTAACTATAACCTGGAGGGGCGTAAAACAAAGTTGAGTGGGTCAGTAAAACAAAGCTTTCAAAACATTTCCTTTATCAACATATATAACCCATCACTGTAAAACCTGTATACTTTCCCAGAAAATAGCATATAACATATGTATCTCAACATATTCTCAAATCATAGTTCAAAATCAATCATATGAAAGTATGTCATGCCATATGCATCAAAACATAATGAAGCTACGCAAATATATCAGGTAGAATAATAAATCAGCCGGAGACCCTGCAGTGGTCCTGTACGGCTAATCATATAGCTCAATACCTATGCCTGCACACGAGTCGGAACCACAAAAGTGGTCTGTACGACATGACTTGGTGTAATAATACGCTCTAGTGCAATTCTCATCAAACAGCTGTGCGACATATCGCAGGTCACCTACGAGTCGGAACCACAGAAGTGGTCTGTACGACAGGACTTACACCTACTTAGATCCAAGGGAGCGTGCGGTGCGGGAGGTGAATATCAACATAAGCACTAACACCGGTGGTGCAGGTTATGAGCTCTCAACACAAATCACATCATCGACACAATATAACTCACCTGATACTTACCTGTGCGTCCACCGCATCATTTCACACATATGCATCATATATCCATTCATATATTTCATATCAATTCTATGCATGGCATTTTAAAACATACTTTCAATTAAATTCGATTTCTGGGAAAATCAGTAAGTATATAGGTACATAATGAAAACAACTGCCTACTCACTGGTATGTCGAAGGGTCGTAACCCCCGTGACGCCTTTGATTGTGCTCGTCCTCGGGATAGGTCTCACCTATATGCTAAACAACTATAATAACGTTATTTAGAGCACATAACCAACAATCCAAAATAACTTCTCATACAATGCTCAATTGGGGTTTTTGAATATACCAACGTGACCTACACAACCTCACAAACATCCCCATATTTTTTAAAAAAAATTTGGACTTGCCACGCGCCTCCACGCGCCAGGAATGGCACGGACCCACGCACCCCCAAGCACGATCACGTGCCAAGCACGCGGACAGAATTTCAAACGGCGTCAGGAATATTCCGTCAACTTCTAACGGCAGCCGTTAAACTTAACTAACGGCGTCAGGAATATTCCGTCCAAACTGAAGGAATATTCCGTCTTCTTCTCCGGCGACTCGCCGGCCGCCGGTGACTTCGCCGGTTTTTGGGTAATTTTTCCAACTATGGTTTCTCACTCATTTTTCATCCATTTTTCATGAAATTGGTACCAAAATGAAGCTCTTATCATGTAGAACACATCTAAACAAGTTTCAAGGCTTGAAAACCACTAGATTTTACCTGAGAAAGCTCGATAGTTCGGCAAACTTTAAAAACCTTCGATCTCGGTCCTTTGACGTCCAAACTCTACCAACGAAGTACCTCAAGGCTTGTGAGGACCTCCTTAAGCTCACTGTGAGCTTGAAATTCCCTGAAATGCAAGGTTTTACGTGTGCATGAACAGTGCACATTTTTGGGGTTAGGGTTTCTCGCCTAATTCGAGGGTTACAAGTTCCAAAATTGGTACCAAAATACTCAGAAGGTTGTAAGGATCAAGAACCTTACCTTTTGGACGTCGATCTGTGAAGAAATGGTCACGTTCACACCTCGTCTGTACATGAACAGTACACGGGAAGGATAAACCGAGAGGGGACAGAGAGAGAGTCCACGGCAGAGTGAGAGAGAGAAAGGGAGGGTTAGGTTTGGGTGTGTGGTCCTCTACAATCCTAACCACACAAAAAAATAAAACACAATAAGTTCCAATTATTTTCCAAAACTTAGGGATATGACATAAAAACCAAATATAAATGTCACACACCTTAGCAACCTTTAGGGCAATCCCGTCATTTCACGTTCTCGATAAAATAATTTCGGGACGGGCTGTGACATAAGCGGATAGGCATGGCTTAGGCAAACTAGATGAATTTAATTAAACTATTATATATCGTATAAATAAATGCTTGTTTATATTAAAAAAATACATAATTATATTGGGATATGTAAATTGAAAAATAGAATGATATATAGATTATAAAATATTGACAACATGAAGAACCATAATACAATGAGTGTTCATTCATGTATTCAACAAGTCTCTTACAATTTATTAAAAAAAAAAATACAATATGAAAGTTGTCTATTTTTTTCTAAGTGAGTTGTGACCTAAGTGGGTGCTTATGCCGTTATAGGTGTGCTAGGCGAGTGCCTCAATGGGCTAGGCGGGTGATTAAACAGGTCTAGGTGTTCTATCTTAATTTTCAAACTCTTATAGATTAAAGAGGGCGATTTCAAACGCTTAAAAATTAATTAAGACGGTGGTCAACCATCCAGATTCTAAGCGGGGAATTTTAGAACAGTTTGCCGAACATATCATTGCATATTATACTATGAGGAGCAGCGCCAATCAAATGATAAAAACGCATTAGGGACTTTAACTCAAAGCATATAAAATTAAACCAATAGTATGATTACAGCTGAAGACCACGTCACTGCTTGGGATGCAATTGCAAAGTCATAAGATCGCTGATTCATAGACTTGAAAACTTCTATTCAACCTGGTATTGCGAAACCATGGACGGATTATTATATGGTTACTTTTATTATTATTAATTATATTTCCTGTATAATATTTCAATGTGGACCGTGCGGATTGTTTTGTTATGCAAAATTGCAAAGGGGGATGTATATTTGTAGCCATCAGCGCAATGCAGAGGGGTCGTGACTCAAATATCACATGCAATATTTCCTGTAAGTCATTCTGGTTCGAGGTTGTGGATATGCTTTGGAGGCTGGCGCTGATTGTGAGAATGACCAATCTTTCCCAAACTTTTTAGTCACCAAAGAGTAAAGGAGCCTGGAAAACGTATTTTTTTTGGGCCAAAAAGTATTCGGATTAGATTAGATCAAGAGTTCGATTATTTTTGTTAAATCGAGAAGATGTGTTGTATTTTGCAAAGGTATAGTTAAGCACATTCTCTAGTTTATCTTAGACGAGTAAGAATTTGAGACAAAAAGAATTTAGGTTTGATTCCAAAATTATTAGAAACCATGCAGATAAATTAGAAACACAAGTCAGACAACTACATGTTTTCAAGGGGAAGCTTTCTGATCTCCATTTTAATTGGAAATGGAATTTTAGCAGGAAAATCTCATTGGAATAAGATGTTGACAAATGAATAGAGCCAATAGAACTACATAAACAACGGGCTCGATGGGAATTCGGCCCATTGAGCCTGGGCTAACTCATTTCGGCCCATGTTGCGTATAAAATGATGACGCTCAACTAATCCACACTAGCGCCTGGAGAGTTGGCCCTTTTGGAATTGGGTGAAATCGAATTCGGGTTGTTGTTATTATAGCACTTTTAAGTAAGCCTAACAAACGGGTCATGTTTCTCATTTTCTTGTTATATTTGTTATCTTAACGGGTCGTGTCGTGTTAAACTCGTTAGGTAACAGGTTCTTATCAGGTGACTTGATAACCACCGATTCGTTAACATGTCGTTTAGTTTCGTGTCGGGTTAACGGATCATGCAAAAACGTGACATGTAGATCTGAAAAACGGTATCTTATAGGATCTTAATGGGAAAAGAAAAATTCACATAAAGAAAGTAACAAAATTCTAAAATGGGAAAATAAAAATCCAGATTTCGACTCGAAAGGAAGAAATCAGGTCCGGTTTTATATTGGGCGAGCCTGAGCATGCCAAATAGGGCTAGACCGAAATTGACCCATTGGGCCTGCAACTCTTAATAAGCAAGTGCTCCTTCTCAGCTACTGTCGGTGGAAGTAAATTACCATTTTTTTAGCATGAATTTTTAAAATGTCATATGAATGTTACGTTTTTTTTATTTGTCGTGAGCTTTGATTTTTTAAGCAATTTTTCATATCAATTGTCAAAAATTGTTAATTTTTCATCTCACTCGAACTAAGTCTTCTATCCAAAATAAGCAATGTGCCTTGTGCAATTTATCTATGCAGTCTCGATAATTTTTGTCTACAGAATTTATTACTCTTGCTCAATATTTTCTATATACTTGGGTAAAAATTTATTTAATTTTGTAGTATACTACGGTGCTTGTCATTTTTAATATATAAGTGTATGATTAAATATGCCATTTAGTATTATGGTTTAGTAGTATTCATTTTCATTTCACTTGTAAGTAAAAGGTTTTAGGTTCGATTATCGTCAAATGTGAATTTGAATCATTATTGCTAATCATTGTGAAGCTTAGCCAACTTTCTTATTTTAGTGGTATAGATAATATCGTTTGTTTAAAAAAAAACTTAATAATAATGGAGTAGATAAATTGAAAGGTGAAAAAGTAAGGCCTTTAACCACCATTTCAAAGAACCAATAGGATTGGAGAATGCCTAATCTATATGTCTTGCTTTTTCCCTACCCATCTTCTCAGCAAAAACCAAACGTTAAATAGTTTAATGAGAAGGGCATCTCTCCTTGTATACCCCTTCAACGCCGGATCCTTTTTCAGGGATCTGAGAATTCTGTGATCTTGTTCGTTCATTGTATATTGTACGGTTATAAATCATTTAAAATTTAAAATTAAATATAAATAGTACCTAACGAAAACTAACCGTACGATGTACGATTAACTATCATGATCACGGGATCCCCCAAATCCTTAGGAAAAGGATCCTCGCTGGATCCTTTTCCCCGTTCAATCACACACAAACTAAATAATAATATCAAGGAATTACAATATAAAAAACAAAAAATTTTATTTTTGGATTTTAGAAACAGTGCTTAATTTAATTTGAAACCAATAATTTTAACTTTGGTTTGCACAAACTTCTTAAATTTGTGTCATGTCATCTGAGTTAAATAATACAACTATGCACGTAGAAAAAAACTAGATGCTAATATTAAGTCAACTAACAATCCAAAAAAATGAAAAAGAAGAAAACCTATTACTTTTGTGTATTATAAATGGTACTCATTTTAATTTGAAAATAGTAATTTTAACATTAGTTTAGAAATTTTTTATGAGTTTGTGTTATGTCATCTGAGTTAAATAATATAATCATGTATCATCAGAACAAACTAGATAATAGTATTAAGTCAAATAATAGTCTTAAAAAGTCACTTAGTATTACGGTTTAGTGGTATTCCACTTCACTTGTAAGTGAGATGTAACATCCCACATCGCCCAGGGGAGTGATCCTTATATGTATATTCCCACCTCTTCCTAGCACGAGGCCTTTTGAGAGCTCACTGGTTTCGTGTTCCGTCGGAACTCCGAAGTTAAGCGAGAAGGGGGCTAGAGCACTCCCATGATGGGTGACCCATTGGGAAGTTGCTCGTGAGTTTCCAGAAACAAAACTGTGAGGGCGTGGTCGGGGCCCAAAGCGAACAATATCGTGCTACGGTGGAGTCGAGCCTGGGAGGTGGCTGCGCCCGGGCCGGGATGTGACAATTTGGTATCAGAGCCTAACTTTGGCCCCATGTGTGCCGACGAAGACGTCGGGCCCCTTAAGGGGGGGTGGATTGTAACATCCCACATCGCCCAGGAGAGTGATCCTTATATGTATATTCCCACCTCTTCCTAGCACGAGGCCTTTTGGGAGCTCACTGACTTCGGGTTCCGTCGGAACTCCGAAGTTAAGTGAGAAGGGGACTAGAGCACTCCCGTGATGAGTGACCCATTGGGAAGTTGCTCGTGAGTTCCCAGAAACAAAACCGTGAGGGCGTGGTCGGGGCCCAAAACGGACAATATCGTGCTACGATGGAGTCGAGCCTGAGAGGTGGCTGCGCCCGGGCCGGGATGTGACATGATAGGTCTTATGTTCAATTCTCACCTAAGACGAATTTGAATCACATTATTGCTAGCCCATTGTGAGGCTTAGCCTATCCCCTCCCCCTTAGTATAAATAATATCGTTTGTTAAAAAAAATAATAGTCCAAAAGAAAAAACAAATATTTGCATTAAATAATACAACCAATGCATCATTTAGTCTAAAATACTGCTAAAAACATAGCGGAAAAAATTTGACAGTAATCGTCGGTGGATTCGGGCGCGACTCCGAAACAGAATCAATTGAGGTGGGATCAGATGCATGCTGCAGTGGGCGGTAAAACCCCATTTTTCGGAGCTGTGGCAACTTGTAGTGGTGGAGTTGAGGTAGCGACTCGGACTTCCAGTTGAATATTCTCTGGGACGGAGTAATTCAGTTTGCAAATGACTTCTGAAGAACTAGATGCTCATTTTGTGGAAGAAAAAGGTATGAAGAAAAAACTTGGCTAACGTCTGTTAGAGGCAAGAGGGCAAACATTAACGCAACAAAAATGTTGTTCTTTTGTGACTGAAATGTTACGAGTTCGAGTCATGAAAATAGTTTCTTACAAAGTAAGGGTAAAGTAGCGTACGATAAACGTTTTCCCTCGACCTTCGCAAAGCGGGAAGCCCTGTTGGCTTAAGATTGTCTTATAGCGTCCACTAGGGGCAAGAGCTGGAAAAAAAATAAAAATTTGAGGGGTAGGTGTTAGGTTTTGGTTCCGGTCCATGGTTGTTGTTTTTTTTATTTTTTATTTTTTATTTTTTAACATGGGTTCAGTCCATGGGTTTTTAACATTTAGGTTTGCTGTATGTAATTTTTTGTCCCTTCCATTAAATTTTTGTTTTAGTGCTTTTGGTTAAGAAAAGTCTATAAAATTCATTTTCATTAAAGCTTTTTTAAATATATCCGAAAATTAAAATTCAATATGACAACAATACAAAAATTAATTTGTAGTAAATAACTATAAAATAATTGAAATATTTCAAAGTTTTATGATGAGAATAAGTTTGAAATAATTTTTGACAAAAACAAAAGTTTGAAACATTTTAGAAAATTTTGGATCAGAAATTTAAAAGTTTTTAAATCTCGATAGGCATTTTCAATATTCATCCAAATGTTTTCAAATATATTAGGATTGTGATAATTTTTTTTTTTTTTAATGACGGAATGAAATTCTAATCCATCATGCACCCATAAATTCATGGTAAACCAATTTAATTAGGAATTCTGGAATCCAAAATTAATTCATGCGACTCTCGTTTGAGTTTGACCAAAAATTTATTTATCATGTCCCCACATAAACAAACAAATAAATAACCATTTAAAAAATCTGCTCAGTGGATAGATAAAATTTCAAATTTAAACTCATCAAACGATAATACGTATAATCACTTGAACGTGGTGAGCAAAAATACACTCAAATAAATTACCAAAAAGAAAAATTGAAGGAAAATCCTTGTCAATTTCCGGGAAATTGAAGGGAAAGTCCTTGTCAATTTCCGGGAGCTCTGGTTTTTGACTCGACATCTCATATTTTACCACGGTCTACTAAACCTACTTTCTTATCTTCCCACCACTCCCAAAACCGCCTCCATTAATCAGAGGAAGAACCCGCCACTCCACTCACCGGGTTCAAACCCAAAACCCATGACCCTGCATTGACCCCTTTTTTTTCCCGCCATCCAATCAGAACAGCCGCGTCACAAAAAGGTAAACAGAACCCTTGTCGCTAAGCAAAGCAGTACACTTCTACTGTTAATCGCTCTGTGTATATATATGTTTTGTTTGTACAAAGTTTTGTGCTTTCTGGAAGAACAGAAGGCAATGTAGGCGATCAGAGATCTGGAGTCTTCAAAACCCTTGATAATATTGCAGTTAATTGCTTCTGTTGATTTTGACTGCTGGGAATCGGTATTTAAGGTAAATTCTTTCCGTCTTTGATGTTTCCCATCAGTGAAAGTTTTGATCTTTGGATGTTTGTGCGTCTGGTAGAAGTGTTTTCAATTGTTTGGCTTTTTTTTCTTCATACTGGGAGGAGGAGAATTGATTTCGGACCTCGGATAATGCTCTTAACCAACTGAGTTACGAAACCCTTGCCAACTGTTTAACTTTTAAATTAATGATTTTTGGGGGTTTATTGCTTATTTTCCAATTGGGTTTATGCTTATTTATTATTTAGTGATTTGTATTGTATGTACTTTTAGTAGATTGCTTGGATACTCAGGGCTGTGTAGGTTTAGCAAATGTCGAGAGAAATTAGCAAACAATTCTCAAAATTCAGATTATGTTGGTTGGTTTCCAGAAGGATATTTACGATTTGTTTGATTGATTGAATCTTGCCGGGAACTTAGTATTCAGACCTTGTACTCTGCTTATGTTATTAATGCCGGAAGCCATTTTGCTCTAGAGATTTGACATTCTCTTATGTGAAACAGTAGTGAATAATGAGTGCCCAAAGTGCATTGGATAACACCCTCAGGGAAATACTACGTGTTGTCCAACCCTCGCCCGAGGATTGGACAGCACGGTTGCAAATCATTCATGAGTTACGAGAAGCCATTGAATCCATGGAAAGTTTAAGAGGTGATTTGTGTAACAGTTTCATGGTTCTACATTTCTACTGTTAGTCGTTGATTCACTATAAATGCTCATTCAGCCTAGCTATTTTTAACGAGCTGCAGTTTGTAATGAGGAAAAGAATAACACAATTTTGGTTTTGACATAATTGGCATATTAACAGGTGCAACTGTGGAGCCATTTGGGTCATTTGTGTCTAATCTTTTCACAAGATGGGGGGACCTGGATGTTTCAATTGAGTTTACCAATGGTTCATTTGTTTCATCTAATGGAAAAAGGCAGAAACAACGTTTACTAGGAGATGTTATGAATGCTTTGAGACAGAAAGGTAGGATCGTTGCTTTATCTTTATTAATTGTTTATTTTTTTATTTTCAGGCCTCCTTACTTAAGCATATATCCTAATCATCTCTAGGAAACTTAATGCGTTAATTAAAAGAATATGTTGGCACACTTGAGAAGTATTTCCTGGTAATGGCAACAAATTATGCATAGGGGTTGGTCTTGGACTGTCATTTATGTATAGGTTTCCTGAGTATGAAAAAGAAACAAGGAGTGTGTGTATATGTCCGTATATCTGTATTTGGGGAGTTTTGTTTGTTTAATTACAGCCTCTCCAATTTAATTTCGAACGAATATTCATTTTCAGGTGGATGGAGGAGGTACCAATTGATACCCAATGCAAGAGTTCCCATTTTAAAGGTTGAAAGTAATATCCAAAACGTCTCTTGTGATATTTCTATCGATAATCTGAAATGTCAAGTGAAGTCCAAACTCTTGCACTGGATCAGTGTGATAGATACACGCTTCCGCGACATGGTTTTACTGGTATAGTGATACTGCAGATTAGAATTCGCTTTCTAAAGGAGAAGTGTATGTATCTGACATAATCTTCTAGCTTTTGTAGGTAAAGGAATGGGCAAAAGCACACAAAATAAATAGTCCAAGAGCCGGGACTTTCAATTCATACTCTCTCACGTTGCTTGTGCTATTCCATTTTCAGGTAATCTTAAATCCACATTTCTGCCTTCTGGTGTTGACTTGAAAGTAATTTAAATTGTGAGGGATTATTTAGACTGTTTTCGCTGCACTTTAGTATATCTATGATGGTTGATATCAACCTAAATTGCTGGAAGTAGATTAGCAGCATATTCTGTAATTTTTGAGATGGTTCGGTCTCTTGTTACTTCCGTCATCTGTTATCAATGTATATGATTAAGTTGTGTGTAATATATGCTCCTAATTTTAGCTTATTATCTTTCTCATTTGTAAATTTTCTTTTTCAGACATGTTCACCTGCAATTTTGCCACCTCTTAAAGATATATATCCTGGAAATATCATTGATGATCTTAAAGGTACTTTTCATATCTCAACCGGTGACCCCATTTTCTATATTAATTGGCCGCTCGTTGTTGGTGAAATTTGAATAGAAGTTGTTCTGATAGACAGTTGTGTGTACAATCCCTTTGATGTCGTCGTTGAAGTACTGGTTTGTGAGTTGGATAATTGTAGTTTCAGATTGCTCTCCTATGCAGCAAACCAAAACAACCAAAAGAAGTTCTTAGTTGTAGACAAACCAAATTATAATTTCAATCTTTTAATTGCTCTGTTCCTTAAGTTGCACCGACATAGTCCTTCTACTCAGAGTAGGGACGATTTGGGTAAGAAGTAGAGCCAGTGTATGTTCTTTTATTAGTAAGTTTGCATATGCTTTAGATAATCCACTGCGGTGAGATTGTCGAGTTAATTCTTATCTACTTTTCTCTAGTGATCTCTAGTGTATACTGTTAATTCATACATTTTTGACAATATTGTATGAGAAGTATTATTGAAAAGGTATTTTAAACCACGTTGATCAAGTGTTATACAGTATTTTAATAAGAATTTGTTTGAGTATACAAAATGATACCTAAAATCCATCAGACAGAGAATTTGTTGATTTAATGAGAAGAAATATCTTATTACTTATGCTATATGCAGGCTTGAGGGTTGATACAGAGAGACACATCGCAGAAACATGTGGTGCGAATATAGAAAGGATAAAAAGAGCATACAGCATGAGACCAGAAAACAGAAGTTCTTTGTCTGAGCTTTTTGTCTCATTCCTTGGGAAGGTATTTTCTACATTCACAAATAACTTGAATCGTGGTTTGTCGTGTTTTTAATAGAGATTGGTATGCTCAAGAATTCGACACCTGAAGAATTTGCCTTACCCTTTCCTCTGGAACGTTTGGTTAGACATTTTTCAATTTGATGATGGTTATTTCATAAATTTGCAGTTTTCTGACATTAGTACGAGGGCTTCAGAGTTTGGAATTTGCACTTATACTGGACAATGGCACGCCATAGAAAGCAATACGAGATGGCTGCCGAAAACTTCTTATTCCCTATTTGTAAATCCATCCCTCTTTCTCTTTATCTTTTTTAGGACTTTTGATGATGGCCTTTTTGTTAATGATATTTATTGCTGTAACCACTGCTGATTTTGCTACTGGAATTGGTGCATGGATAGATTGAAGATCCTTTTGAGCAGCCAGAAAACAGTGCCAGGGCTGTTAGGACCGGAGAACTGACAAGGATATCGGGAGCATTTGCGATGAGCCACCACAGACTTATCTCAACCAATCACAGTTCATTTTCTAACATGCCTGATCAGAGGTCTCTTCTTGCCACCCTAGCCCTACCACAAACTTCACGTCTTATTGCAGGACCACTTGTTAGGAATCCGGTATACAATCCTGAGCACCGCCAACCAACTCAGCCACAACGGTTCAGGGCTGAGAGCTCACGTTGGCGAACACCAACCAGCAATAATGGCGCTCGAAAACCAACTCATCCTCAGGTGAACCAACTGGTGCCCTCACCTTCTCAAGTGCAACCTCCTCTGGTGCCCATGCTAGTGCACTCACGCTCACAAGTGCAAACTCCTCAGGCGCACAAGCTAGTGTACTCACCCTCACAAGTGCAATTTCCTCAGTTGCACAAGCTAGTGCACTCATCCTCACAAGTGCAACCTCAATTGCAGACGACGGAGCCAAATCGGTATGACAACCGGTCAACCAGGGGGCCAACCACCAAAAAACCTCCTCTGCAAACGCACCAAGATCGACCGCAACAAATGTGGAGACCAAGATCTAATTAAGTGTGAATGTGTGATGTGTGCTTTTGCATTCAAACATGCATTGCCTACCTTTTGATTGATAAGTAAGAAACATATCAAGTATGCAAGTTGGATCGTCATAGCTGGTTCGATGCAACCTAGAATTCAAGTGAGAAACAAGTGATCGAGTCTTTGTTCTTTTGTTTTATCGACTGAAAGATTACGCTGGTCCGAAGATTCCCTCGGATTGGTTTAGGGTTCATCAGTCACTCTCCTGCAATGAAATGTGCATGATATGTGTGTGTATAAGAGAATGTTGAGGGTTGGTGTAGAGTATGACTTGAAGAAGCAAACGGGTTGCTTCTACACAATTTCTCTACCTACCATTTTCAAAGATGTCAATTTGGACCCGAGAAATGACTTTTCCGCACCTATTTTTGTCTTTCTGCACACCCTTATTTATACGTCTTTTGATTTTCGTCTAACATAAACAAAAGTGCGTGTGAAAATCACTTCCTGACGGACCCTCTTTTTTCTTTCCTGTCACCATTTTACTATCTAAAGAGCTTCACTGAATGAGTTTCTTCCATCTCTGTAAAGATGTCAATTAGAAATGAATTTTAAAAATCATGAGAAAATCATAATCTAAAAATTGAAATTCTTGTATATTGATACGACCAACATTTACAACATGCATCAAAAAATTGAAATTCTTGAATACATAAATCATAATCTAAACTCACAACTATGATGATTCTGTGTGTCAAGTACCAACTCCAATCCTCATTATCCACCCCGGACGGAGTTTCGACACTGATCTGAGGGTGCCCTACCCAATCTCTGCTACTCCAATCTACAACACAATCAAAAGAATTCTATCAATCTCTCTCATTACACTTGCACCGAGTCTGTCCGATCCATGGCATCGTCAAATGATGGTTTTAGACAATCTGGTTTGCTCGTTTTGCCCTCCAGAAAATTAGTAAGACACAATCTGGTATCATGTCCCAATGCTTCAACTATGCAAGAGGCGTTTTTCGCCAATAAAGAGTCTATAACTTGCATGGGGCCCCTCAGATGTGTCTCGTAAATTGACACGCCAACCCATGGCATTTCCGATTGCTTGAAGTTCATCCATGACAGAAATAGAGTCACGGATGTATGCACGACCACCAGGTCTTAGCATCCGGTCCATCTCAAGCATGATTGTGGAGATATCGCATCTGTTATAATAGTATGAATCAAATCAGGCTTTACAGAAAGAAACAAAAAAGGTGTAAAACCGCCACTTTACCCCCAATGCATCTCACTCCCACCCCAAGAACAAACATCAAATTAATGGAATGAAAACTTCAAATCAAACAATCAAGCATCATCATGGTGTTCAAACTCAACCTCAGCCAATGGAACAAAAAGAAAGAATGTATGCAGGATGATCCCGACAAACCAAATGTAATTCTGCATTTCATTTCTTTTCCGGTCATGATTAACTATTACTGAACAAGAGAGAGCCTTTCCATTTTCCCAACCTTTAGATTAACAACTTATCAGAAGTTAAATCCAACACTGTTCTAGAGTAGCTCTGTTTCAAATTATTCATAACTACTAATATTTTGAATATTAGTTCTCGGTAAAATGTAACTCCCCTAATTAAGCAAATATTCTTGTGAGGTACCATCTAAAGCACACAAGGACAAGATAGTGATGGGAAATATATAAAACTCTTTAAATAATGAAAATTTTCAGCTTCGAGGGTAAGAGAAAGAAGAGAAGGGGAGAGATCACCTTTTTTTCTCAATAGAGAAAAGGCCGGCTGCATGCAATAAATCGTATGTCCGTGGGTATGTATCAAATGGTTCACACCTGATACATTAATGCCAATGAGTAACTTTTAAACCAACTGAACTTATTATAAGCAGCAAACAGAAAAACAGTTGGTAATGTACCAGTCATGCATTACTCCAATGAGTCCACGGTCATATATAACAGGTAATGTGTTGGGGCAACTAACAGGAACCACATTCATAACCCAGCAATTTAAATCATGTTCAATCAGTGCAGCTGCAAATCTGCCCACCAATTAAGAGACCAGAAGCAATGAGAAAAATCTAGCAAAAAATTGAAACGGAAGACCAGTAGAGTACAAGATAAATACATTACCCTCCAAAGCCAGCTCTCATGTCCATTACGTTTCTTAATCTAAACTTCTTCCATCTTAAACCACGAACATAACCTCCAACTAACTCATGGAAATATCTGGATTCTGCTTTAAATAGCTCTTTTCTGGATATAGAGGCATCAATTTGTATGCTCTGAAGCCTATCAGGGGGAGTTTGCAAACGGTCCGGCCATGCTGTGACATTTGCTCCATAGCCATTTTCAGGAAGTCTTGTAATGCATGCCTTCAGATCAACATACCTGACTCATCATACAATAAACACCGTAACCTTATAGAACAAGAGGCAAGTCCTCTACATGCACATGAAAGCTCTTTTGAAATAATACAATACAATTATCCGCAGAAATAAACTTAAACTACGAAACTAGACCTCAAAGAAATGGTCTTACATTCAGAACTAAAAACAAAATATAAAAGGGAGTCCAACATTTTCAAAGAGTTCCTTGCAGGTTTATTCCAAATTTATCTCCAATTAAAAGTACGTATGGCTTTAATGCAAAGGAAGGTGGTAGGAGGGAAAACAGTTGGTATGCATTTAATTAATATCTGAGTTTGATGAACAACCTATCTTACTTTATAAAAATAATCAAACATTGTTAAGAGAGGAATCACGGACATACCAAACTTTGTCTGGGTCATCACTTGGATCACACAATGGAGGTTTGGTTCCTTCATCCCGATTCAGATAGCAGCTGTTGTTAACCGGCTTTTTCCATATTGCAACATAGCCCTGCTTTGACACCAATTCCCAGCAAAGCCGCGTGGTGAGGTTAAGCATCTCTGGAAAAGGAAAAAAAGAAAAATTAGATTTTATTTTTCCCAGACCCAGACATGATTACTAAACCAACATAGAGGATATATTCTTGTCAGGTCATGGACCAAAAATTAGGTTGCTTATATTAAACCAGTGATGTTATCAAACAAGAAGTTAGCACACAAGGTTTAATTGTTTCCCAGGTCCAGATATGATTACTAAACCCTTGCGCCCACTTCTCTTCTCGATCCTTCCACATTCTTGAAACTGGGGACAGAGTCATATATTATGCCTAAAGGACAGCTGGACTGGAAATTTTTGTGTGCACCAAACAGCATTGTTTTGCAAAGATGGTGCTTTACTGCAGTGGCGGAAAGCAATTGTGTGCACCAAACAGCGTTGTTGTTGTTGTACAGTCAAACAGAAATGATAGGTTATAGTTTTTTGTGGGGTAGAATTGATTAAGTGGAGGCACAAAATGTTGTTTGGCTCTTGATTCATCTGGGTCAGGAAATGCTAATACAAAAACTGCAGAACTTTCAAACACTAACCAGCAATCAATACACTACTAAAAAGTTTCACCAAACAAATCTTTCGCAGTAATACCTTGCCACTGCTCCTCTAGAACTTCTTTGTGCTTATAAACTGGCTGTGCTGCCCAAGCGAAGTATCCTCCTCCCCTGAGCATCCTATTAACCTCAAGCAACAATATGCCATCTTCAAAACAAAGAAGTGAACGAGGTCAAGAAAACACAATCAGAAGATATCCCCCTACCTAAGCGACCATCATGTAACTAAGACAGTTCACTGGAAAATAAAAAGTTAAATATAAGTTTTGCATACCGTCACGAGTCCAGTTAATCCTACATCGTGAGCAATGTATCAGGTCAAATGCCTGACTTGGGTACAATAAACGGTGAGTTGCAAATGCTGCTACCATTGCAGGCACACCGCGCTCAAGAGCAAATTGAATCTGGTTCTCATGGATGTCTTTAGGTGCAACTGACATAGTAAGGACATCTCGCGACAGCAGATACGCACCAAAACTCGCAACCCCACATCCGACATCCAAAACAACTCGGACATGCCGACCGAAGGTGATGTCAGGGACCGCCTGCACGATTTATACTTTGACCATCAGAAAAACAAGATATAACAGTAATCGAAAGCTCAAATTACACATTTTCCAATCACGTCGAATTTAAACAGTATTAACCTTAGAAATATCAGTCAAGTAACCATCTGCTCCATGTATAAACTGTGTACCACCTCCCGGAAACTTAAATTTGTTCTTCTGTCTGGTAATCCAATTCTGACCCCCTTTATCTTCCACTAATTTTGTATGAGGTACGTTGAAGAACCAAACCTGCAATGAAGTGACATTTTCATCAACAAAGTTCGAAAAGATTAATGCTTTAATCTTAAAAACAAACACATACATAATAAAAAACTTTAAAATCTCCGAAATTACCTCATCCCGGCTTTTAGGCCACGGAATTGGGGTCTTGTAGCTCTTGGGCGCCGGAACCAAGCAATTCAAACCCCGACCAGCCTCCGGGCAATGCCGCTCGTACCGCTCGCCTTTCGCCGTCGATTTCAGCCTCTTAATCACCTCCACATTATCCAAACAAGGTATGTACTCGCTCATACTCTTGCGGCAGAGCTCGAACCTTTTCACACTCACCCGACCCTCCCCGCTCCGCTCACTCTCCGCCACAGTCCCGTTCTGGCTGCCCCAATTCTCCACCACCTCATCGGGATCGAAATCCCCGACCTCAAACTCGTCAGACATGGTGCCGTTCTCGTCGACGATCCCGAACCTCTGGACCACATCGGGCTGCGGCGGAGACGGAAGCAATGGGGGTGGAGCTAGGGTTTCGTTTATGAGGGCGGAGAGATTGAAAGGCTTGTCTAGGTTGGGCGAGACGGAGACTGCGGCGGGTGCTCGGCTCGTGGTGGTGGTGAAGAAGAGTAGCTGCTGGGACCCATCGGACCAGTGCTTCCCGAAGTAGAAGAAGGTGACTGCCATCATCACAAATCCGCAAATTTTCAGGATCAACGGGATTCGCAGCCAATCGCCATTGCCCAAAATTGTCATGATTTAATTTTTGGGATAATTAGTTTAATTTAATTGGGCGGAATCGGAAACGAAGAACGCGTCGAAGCGAAACGAGACGCTGCGTTTCGGTGGGTTGAGGAATCGGAATTGGGGTGGTCTGAGAGTGAGAGCAGCGAGGATCTGAAGGTTGAGTGTGGGTCCGGTGTGGCCGAGGAAGAAGACGGACACTGTTTGACTGCTTGCTTGTGTCACCGTCACCAACGGAGGTGTAAAATTATTTTGTGGAGGGAGTGTGAGATGGTGACACGTGTGCGTTTGAAAGGAGGAAAAAAATCCAAACAAACTGTAAAAACAGATTAGTTTGCCCTGGCTGGTTTGGTATTGCTGTGTTTTGAAAAAAAACTGCTTCTGTTGTGCTGTGAGAATAAGCTCATTTTTGCTGCTTCACATTTTCAGCTTTTTTTCACCCAAAACTGTGAAAATAAGCTGTTTTAAAATGTTTACCAAACACTTTTTTTAGCTCAACTTTTTTTTATGCCCACTTTTTATAAAAGCAGATAAGATTTTTTAAATCGTTCTCGTTGCGCCACGTATCATTATCCAAAAAGACAATTATTGGTGATGGATTTCGATAAGATTTTTATCCAATGTCATTGTGTCACGCGTCGTTACCTTTTCAGAATCTTTGAGGATAGATTTCGATCAGATTTTTAAATTATTCTCGTTGTGCCACGTGTCATTATCCGAAAAGATAATTATTCGTGATGGATTTCGATAAGATTTTTATCTAATGTTATCGTGCCACGTGTCGTTATCTTTTCAGAATCTTTTAGGATAGATTTCGTTCAGATTTTTAACGAATGACGGCATGCCACATGACACTATCTACAACCTAATCCTTTATGAATCCTCTATATAATCCATCATCCATCCTTTGAAATCTCACAACAATTTTCTCAATATCTCTATCATTATTCATAGTTTCTGCTTCCTTTTTCACCAAAATCAAAATCTGTATCATTATTCATAGTTTGTGCTTACAATGTCTTCTTCTTCAAGTTTGATGTGGGAAATCGATCAACAAGAGGAAGAATTGTTTAACCAATCTGAAGGACTGTTCAATCTCCAGATAGCCCAAAATGAGATGGAAAATGATGAAGAGCGTACAAGGAGAGATGACGAAGCAAAAATGGCCAGAGCCTCACATTCTCGTCGAGTCATCCAAGCTGTGGCTCAGATATCCAGGCCCAGCCGTTTTGGAAACCTTGATAGAAGCAGGCAACGACGAGGTGCAGAGCTGTTGGACGATTATTTTGTCCATAACAGTGCATTTCCTGATACGTACTTCAGACGTCATTTTAGAATGGATCGACATTTGTTCAACAAAATCATGATTACTGTTTGCAACCATCATTCTTACTTTGTGCAAAATAATGATGCTTTTGGTGCTATGGGTCTCATTCCTCAGCAAAAAATTATTGCTGCGTTGCGGATGCTTGCGTATGGAGCATGTGCAGACCAAGTGGATGAGATAACAAGGATGGGGAAATCAACCATTTTTGAGTCCCTGATGAGGTTTTGTGGAGTAATCGAATCTATCTACACTGCAGAGTACCTCCGGACACCTACTTACATGGACTTGCAAAGGCTTCTGAAGAAGGCCGAGATGCGAGTTTTCCTGGGATGATTGGAAGCATCGATTGTATGCACTGGATGTGGAAAAACTGTCCAAGTGCATGACAAGGAGCTTATGGGGACAGAAAATGAGCAAAAAGTATCATTTTGGAGGCGGTGGCATCTTTTGATACATGGATATGGCATACTTTTGTCAGGGTTCCAGGGGCTCAAAATGACCTCAACGTCCTAGCCCAATCCCAGTGTTCAACGATGTCCTGCAAGGAAAGGCACCAAAAGTCACGTACTGTGTCAACGGACGTATGTACGATGGGACATACTACCTAGCAGACGATATTTACCCAAGGTGGTCAACATTTGTCAAAACAGTGCCACATCAGCGAAGTGCAAACGAAAAACACTTTGCAATATGTCAAGAAGGGTGTAGGAAGGATGTGGAACGTTATTTTGGTATCCTCCAAGCTCGATAGGCGATCGTCAAGGGTGCTGCCAGAATGTTTGATTTAGAGTCACTTTGATCCATCATGATGACATGCATCATTCTTCACAACATGATTGTGGAATATGAGTTTGATTATGATGCCATTGATGAATATGAGCCAGCCACGATGAACAATTCAAGAACACGGATATATTGTGTGCATGACGCCACTGAAGAACCCGTGCAACACGAGCCATTAGAAAGGAAAAACACCTTGCAATATATCAAGAAGGGTGTAGGAAGGATGTGGAACGTTGTTTTGGTATCCTCCAAGCTCGATGGGCGATCGTCAAGGGTGCTGCCATAATGTTTGATTTAGAGTCACTTTGATCCATCATGATGACGTGCATCATTCTTCACAACATGATTATGGAATATGAGTTCGATTATGATGCCATTGATGAATATAAGCCAGGCACGATGAACAATTCAAGAACACGGATATATTGTGCGCATGACGCCACTGAAGAACCCGTGCAACACGAGCCATTAGAAAGGAAAAACACTTTGCAATATGTCAATAAGGGTGTAGGAAGGATGTGGAACGTTGTTTTGGTATCCTCCAAGCTCGATGGGTGATCGTCAAGGGTGCTGCCAAAATGTTTGATTTAGAGTCACTTTGATCCATCATGATGACATGCATCATTCTTCACAACATGATTGTGGAAGATGAGTTCGATTATGATGCCATTGATGAATATGAGCCAGACACGATGAACAATTCAAGAACACGGATATATTGTGCGCATGACGCCACTGAAGAACCCGTGCAACACGAGCCATTAGAAATGGATGGACGTTACAATGACAGGCTCATTCAACGATATACTGCACTTCAAAGGCCATATATGCACAATGCCCGGCAAATTGACTTGATAGAGCACCAATGGGAATTGAAACAAGCTGAAGAAACTTAAGTTTATTTAGTGTGTTTGTTTGTATTTGGTGTGTTTTTTGTAGTGAGTTTTTTATTATTTGGTATGTTTAGGTAATTTTATTTGGTGTGTTTTTTTTTTTAGTTCATTTAGTGAGTTTTTTATTATTTGGTGTGTTTATGTCATTTGAATAAAGATTCTCTTAGTATAAATATATTACCAAATTAAATAAATTTACTCTCACTTTAAATAAAGTACTAAATTCAATAAATTGGAAACAACATAAAATACTCTATTCAATAAATAATAAATTACAACCCAAAGTGATTGGAAAACTATGGGCTCCGATTACAAAAAGTACTATATTCATCATCACTTAACCAATTTGTGGTGCTAGGATGATCTTCTTTTGTCATGCTAGGACCATCTCCTCTTGCTCTCGCTTCTCTTGCACGCCTCATTCGCACCATTTCCTCTTTCTCCGACTTCCAAAAATATTTAGAATTTGGAGACTTCCCTTCTAAAGGCATGTTCATAATGTTACGATCTCGTTGAGCCATTTTTTCTTCTCTAACCTGTTCCCTTTCTTGCCTAAGTAGCTCTCTTTCCCTCTCATTAGCTTGAAATGCTCTCTCAACAGCTGCAGCTTTTGCCTCATCTTTAGCCTTATCAGCCTCAAATTTCACCATTTCCCGCGCCAAAGTCAATTCACCTTGGCGAGCAAGTTCTTCCATGTACTTTGCATAATCATTTTTGAAAGCACTCCCTTTTCTCTTTGAAGCCTTCTTACCTTGATGCCTAATTAGATAATGGGTCGAACTCGACGCTTGTTCAGGGAGGGGCGTTTCGGGCACTTATTCTGCATCATCTTCATGAACATGCGCGTCATGATCGGGTGTAAAGTGTAGAGGGGTGCTGTTCATGAAAACTTCTGGACCGACACGCACAACTCTGAATTTAGGATAATCTTTGACAATATTCCAACATTCCCACCGGTTGAATGATTTATTTTTGCTTTTGGTTTTGGCACCATACCAAGCTTGTGCTTGAAGTTGCTACAAAATGCGGGAGAAGAAATAATTATAATGAAAGTAGGTAACAAATAAATAATACAAACAAATAATTATAATGTAAATTTGGGTATAGTACAAACAAATAAATAATATATTGTTACCTTATCAACATAATTTTCCCCACTTCAAAGATTACTACTAGCTTGTGCCAAGGCGTCTCTCCACGTACTAAACGATTGGCTAAGTAATTTCCAACGACTGGACATTGATTCTTTGGTTCTTTTCCCACCCATTTTCTCAAGATAATTGGTATGAAGAAGACTCCACATTTCTCTCAACTGCATCTCATTACCTGTAAGCGAATTATGAGTAACTTCAATCCAGCTAGTACACAACGCAACATCTTCAAGAAGTGACCAATTCGTACCTGCATTAGTAGTCATTTTGTTGAAAAAAATTGGATTTAAACTTTGAGAGAAAGATAGGAATTTGATTGAAAGTAGTTGTGAAAATATGAAATTGTGGTGTAAGGTAAATGATAATGAGAATGTATTTCTAGAAAAGTAAAAACAATTTTTTTTTAAAAAATTCACATTTTTTTTCGGATTTTTTACAATTTTTTTTAAATTTTTTTATTGAACTAATTAATCTCTGCAGTTGGATTTAAAAAAAAATGGAATTCCAACACCCGCGTGTCACAACGGTAACTTTTCTTAATTTTAAAACTATTTTTTCTTTTATTTATTTATTCATAAAGCAGAATAATATCAACCGTTGATCTCAGATCCAACGGTTGATATTAAATAAGATTTTTTTATTTTTATTACTGTTGCAAATCGGACGGTCCAATTTAAAGAGCCGTTGAGATCCAACGGACCGTGGGAAACCATGTGGCTTCCCAACGGTAACCTCGGCAGACTACGACGCAGGCCCCATACTCTGAAAAGCTGTCGGCTAACGCGCCCCCACCCGCGGGTGAGTCGCACGCGCCTGATAGAAAAAAAATATAAAATTGGGCTGACGCCAGGGTGACGTCAGCCCTGGCGTCACATCCACTCGGGCTGGCAATTCCTCATAGGCCCGGAGCTCGGGCCTCCATTCTCCCTCGGGCTACCCGCGCTGGAGCTTCAAGGCCGGGCTATCTGGCCCTATTTCGTCTCCCGTCCCCCGAGCACTAGCCCACGTTGGAGTTGCTCTAAGGACGGTGAGAAAAAAATTCCCAAATAAATAAACAAATTTAAGATTTTGAGTAAATAAATAATCATCTAAATATCCATCACGGTGAAGAAATGTTAAAGATATTATCTCAAAGTGTGACTCTCGTTAGACTATCTGCCATGTTTTTGGCACAATGTTATATAATGTTGGCATGAGAATTAATGCTAAATTATGAGGTGGCAGAGAATTCAAGAAAGTCTCACTTTGAGAAGTCCCCGTGATATTCCTCTTGTTTTGAATGTAATGTACTTAATTTTTTATTTTGTGTGTGTTGTTCCAACTCTTGCCATCCGGTCCTTCAAAACTGATCCACTTTCATTTCTACTTTACGTAAGTGGGTTCGGGCTTTTTCCAACTGGTCTAGGGCCGGGCCCCCTCTGGCAGCTGTTAGATTTGACGACAATTTGCTAGTTATATCGTGAATCTTTTAGATAAACTTCTTAAAGAATTAGAAGGCCTAGTATCTCGCGATGTGTGATTTGTTCGAGTCCAAATAACATGCATATGAAATAAAATTTGATTCGTTATTCGTAAATCAAAGCTCAAAAGATGGTCGCCCACAAAGTCTCTTTCGTTGAATTCACCTCTCCTGCGCCCAATCCTAAACTAGAACAGGAACGAATCTTTCAATTGCACACATGTTGGTTTGTAGCATTATTTGTGTCCATGATACATGTGATTAGTGAAGAGAATTGGGCCAAATTTCGTGTAATTAGGTTGCTAATTAACCAAATTAATACACTTTATTTTCAATCTATCTTCTTCAAGTCCATTCCGACACGTCACCGGAGCCGAAAGATCTATAAATTCGAATCGAGCCCCAACCCATTTGGCCCGTCAGATAGCAAAACGACCCGCCTAACCCCAGAAACGACGCCACCAACTTCCCCCTTAGTCTTCTGGAATCTTCGTCTCTTCCGGCAACGCATCGTTTCTCCTCCCAATTCGCCACCCAAAACCCAAATTAGGGTTTTCCTTACCCAATTCTTCCTCCCAATTCGCCCAATTTACATGCTATTCCAAGGCCGCGCCTTGTCCGATCGGACTTGTAGGGTTTCAGCTCGGACCGGGCTGTCCGATGCCGCCGATTCGCAAACATTCTAGAGGAGCGAAATCGGGTGAATCCATGGGCAATTCGAAGCCTGGGTCCGACCAAGAGTCGTGCTCGAGATCGATCAGCGAGACGGTGAACGGGTCGCACCGGTTCACGATAAAGGGGTATTCGTTGGCCAAAGGTATGGGCGCCGGGAAGTACCTGATGAGCGATACGTTCGCAGTGGGCGGATACGATTGGGCAATTTACTTTTACCCCGATGGTAAAAACCCCGAGGATAGCAACGCCTACGTCTCGGTTTTCATTGCTTTGGTTAGTGAGGGTACGGATGTGAGGGCTTTGTTCGAGCTGACGTTGGTGGACCAGACGGATAGTGGGAAGGACAAGGTGCACAGTCACTTTGATCGCGCGCTTGAGGGCGGACCGTACACGCTGAAGTACAGAGGCAGTATGTGGTATGTGTTTTAATGGGTTAATTGGCAGATTTTCGTGCTGTAAACTTTTGATTTTGATGATAAAATTGAGTGCATTCCTGGTGAATTGTGGGTTAGGGATAGGCTTTAATGTGTTTTATGTGAAAGAATGGTAATTTAGCAGCTTGGTGATCAGTTGGGTAATTCGGATTTGAATGTGACTGGTATGGGTGTTGAATTGGGGAATGTAAAGATGAATATTGTGTTTTTTCAGTGGGTCTGTAGGTGATTAAAATGCATAAAACTGTAGGGAAAAACTTCAATGGATACTAATTTTGTTAGGTATATCATTGTTCAGACTGATGTATGAATTTGTATGTTCATCCAAATCTTAAAATGAATCATTCTACTTCGGTTTTCTTTTCACATTGTTATTAGTAAAACTTTGAATTGTACATTTATTTAATAAATCACTTGGAAAATCAACACAACTAAAAAACAAAGGCTGATTTAGATTAGGATTTTTTTTCTCCGTAGAAAATGTAAAACAGAATCAGAGATTGAATTCATAGGGGTCTGATTGAGACCCGAGACACACCACTTTAGAAATGTTATTTATAGATAAATTATTTTGTCCGATGATTATTATTCATATTAAAGATTATATTTTGGAAAATCCTAACATTTCATTATCTCTGTCTACACTGTTGTTTAACAGAAGACTACCTGTCAACTGTTTTTGCAAAGTTCTAATTTGAGAAGTTCATCATTTATCGTTTATCAGACTGTTTATAGATTCCTTGCGGTTTCTGTAACCTATTTTCCAATTTTGGTTAAGCTTACTGATTTGCGAATATTGGGAGTTTATGTTCAGGTAGGAACCTTCTGCATGTTTCCGTAATTAGATTTACTCTTGTAATTTCAGGGGTTACAAGAAATTCTTCAGAAGATCACTCCTAGAAACTTCTGAGTTCCTTAAGGATGATTGCCTTGTATTGAACTGCACTGTTGGAGTTGTAAGAACTCGCCTTGAGCAACCAAAACAATTTACAATCACTGTTCCATCATCAGACATGGGACGAGACCTGAAGGACTTTCTAGATTCTGAAGCTGGTTGTGACATAGTTTTTCAGGTTGGTGATGAACAGTTTAAAGCTCACAAGTTGATACTTGCTGCTAGATCTCGTGTATTTAGAGCACAGTTTTATGGACTTGTTGGGGATTGTAACGCAGATAAAGTAGTTGTGGAGGATGTTGAGCCCTTCATCTTTAAGGTAATGCTTCATGATCTTGTTGCTTCCACTTGTTACCATCTGAAACTAATAGAAAACGATTCTAGTGCATGATATGTGCGTTAACATTTGTGCACTTCTATGTCTCTCCATAATTGACATTCACCTTTTACACTGTTATTAGTAGTCAAAAGTTTCTTCTTGAATTCAGTTATCAAATGAACAAATAAGACATCTTGGGATGATGAAAAAGTGTGGCATATGCTAGTTTTATTTTGTAGATTGGTAGCTATCAAGACCAAGTAATAATGATAATAATTACAAGTTCTCATATGATGTATAGAGTTGTTAAATTCACGTAAATATAAACACTTATTTATAGGTTAAAAAGATTATCTGGGAAAGTGATCTATGTTTCTTTCACGTTCCCTTTAGCACTTAAACTACAGTGCTTGTTGGGGTCTGCTTGTTTCGCGGTGTAATTATTACAGGAAGCCCCTAATATGAATTAGAAAGAGTCATCTTAAGGTTTGAGTTTATTACTGTTGATGTTTGAGCGATTACAGATATAATCAAATGTGATAAATCAAAAGGAGCTGACGGCTTGTCTGGATTCAGATTCAACAAGTAATTAAGGGTACATGTGGGAGTTGATTGCTTAGAACTGAGCTCTAATAAGTGAAAATTTGAACCAGTTTGAGCTTGTTTCAGTAACATGTAACTGTGAATATTACACTGGTCCATTTGTCTTTGTTTCATTAGTTGAGATTTAGACTAGAAGTTCGGCTCCAATATTCACAATGATTCCTGGCAGATGATGCTTTTTTATCGTAGTGGCGGAAAGCAATGACGCCTATGCACCCTGGTGCGGGTCTAATCCTACCGATCCCCCTCCCCCTACTAACAATTTAACCCACTAATGCAATTGTTTGTAAAAAAAAAAAGACCTTTCCTGATAAGTTTTATCCGTATGGTTTTATTTATGTATGCTCTTATTTTGAACACGTTTAATGAATTTAATAGAGATCTTGTCCTTTTTTTTCCAGGCAATGCTTCTCTTTATTTACACAGACAAACTTCCTGATATGCATGAAGTTATGGGCTCATCACCTTTGTGCACATTCACTGTCATGGTGCAGCATCTGTTGGCAGCTGCAGACCTGTATAATCTAGATCGACTGAAATTGTTGTGTGAATCAAAGTTGTGTGAAGAAATCACTACTGAAACAGTGGCGACTACACTTGCTCTTGCTGAACAGCATCAATGTCGCCAGCTCAAGGCTGTCTGTCTTAAATTTGCAGCAAATCCGTCAAACTTGGGAGGTGGGTGTTACCCATAGATTCTGATGCTGCAAGGTTTCAGGTTATATCAGTTTTGAATTTTCTGTTTCTTAGTAGTCTCAAGTATCCTTGATGCAGTACCATGCATGCCTGCCTCATCATACATGTTGCAGATGTCCTTATCATTCTCTATGGTTTCAGGATGTCAATAAGGATGTTCCCTTAAAATTTATGATAATTCCATTTGGGACGGTGGGACCTCTGGTCAGCCTTTCCGTCTGGGTCCTCTGGTCAGCCTATGGTGACAACTTGATATCTGGCTGATCGAGGGGCAGCATTCTGAGAATGGTATAGTAGGATTTCTATTTTGGCTGATTGTATATAGGTTCTTCCCCTATACGTTCTTTCTCCATTAAGTTAAAGAAAGGAAAGAAATACAAGGAATTTCACTGTTTCTCTCTCTAATGGTAGAAGAGTGATTCAAAGAGTTGGAAACTGGTTTTTAAGTTTAAACCAGAAGTGCTGTTAATCGGTCTTAACATGGCACAGACCTTTCTCCCCACCCACCTTTTGCCATATTCATTTATATAAATATCGAATACAGTTATTTTGTTCTTAGTTTTTGGGAATTAAACGATGAATGACATATCAGTTGGTTAATGATTGAATGACCATTTTGAATGGTCTGAAACATGAGTTCCCATAATGCCATAGTGTATTGATTTAAGTTTAACCGTAGTTCCTTAACCTCATGTGGTTGAATGGCATGGTATTCTGCTGAAAATATTGATTGACATTATCTACCTGTGAACATATCCTAATTTTCACGCGTTCTTTCTCAAAGCTTGTATTTTCAACATCCATCCGGCTGCAACAATCACTCTCATCCTTTCATAGAGGAATTATATTTTATTTGCTTTGCATGTAACTGTTTTCATTTCGTAGTTTGTTGTAAAACTGAATATTGGACTCATGAATCCTCGTGTGTTTTGCAGCCGTAATGCAATCAGATGGGTACAAGCATCTCGAAGAGAGCTGCCCATCAATGTTGGTAGAGCTGCTGGAGACATTTGCATCGGTGGATGACAATTCTAGTCTTCTGTCAAACCGGAAGAGGAGTGGTAGCAGCATATACGGGCTAGATTTGCCAGCAGATGGGGGTGGGACCGTAGCAGAATCAGCAAATCCCAATGGTAGGCGCGTGAGGCGGCGGTATTAGTGTATGTAGTCTCCTTTAGGTGCCACAAGCCTGAAAGGAGTGGTAGTCATGAATGGCGATCGTGTATTTGTCACTTATCGTCTCTCATTGTGTTAGGCACTCCTTGTATAAAGGTTAATTGTAATTTCTTATCAGAATATCAGGTCCTGTGGCCGATACTGTTATTGGACGTGAAACTGAAATTTGTATGGTTACGTTGTGCGTTATGTAGGATTTGTAGGTAGACTCTCCTTTTCAATGGAATGTGAAATTTATTAGAGAAAAGCATGGTGTCTGAGTGTTGAAATTTACTTATTCAGTTTTTGCTTATAATTTGTTGAAGTAATGAACAACTCCGCAATCCTTTGGTGATACGGAGATTGCTGCCCCGCGGTTGAAGATCTTCGGTTGTTTTTTAAGGAGAACATTTTTGAGATGAAAGGTTAAAATTCTGTGATGTTGCGCACAGTTTTGATACCAACAATGATGAATATGTATTAGCTCTTCTAAAGTTCATGTTAGACACTGACACGGTAATGACTTCAACAAATTGAGTTCATTTGGGGTACATCTTCACCATTATGCTCGAGATTATGTGTTTGATTGCTCTGAAAAATCGCTCGTGTGAGAAAAACCTTAAACGAGACGAGCCTTGCATGCCCACCATTTTTTCTACGAATCTTAATTGAATATTGTAACGAAAATCAAATTCGTTATCTGTTCTTAGAGTTAGAAGCATGGTAGAAAAAAAAAGTACATTAAATATGTAGTAGATACTACAGGTAGCAAGCTAGCTATTTGAACTTTTTGTCTTGAAGAGAACTTGAAGCATCCTGGACGGTAGCATCAGGCCAGAGAAAGGCACCCATTGCAGACTCTCGCTTGTGAGCCAAGTCACCCTGCTTGGGCAACCCATATTCGGCAAGAAGGTGGTTGAGCTTCCACTCAGGCATGTCCTGGTAGTCCTTTCTGGTGTATCTCGGGTAGTGAAGAGGCATCTTGAAGTAGCTCACGCTGCTGCTTGTTTTTCCGCTTTCCATCTGATCTGTTCTCTCGTATGAGCTAATTGCTATTCGAACGAGATTTTCTTGTGTGTGTTTGGTTGGTGTTTATTAGCTTAATTTATAGAGTTTAGGAGAGTTAATCCTCGAGGCAGGCTCCAGAGGCATGATTAGGGTTCACAAGAATTGGTTGGCATACCTTCTCACAGCATGGTATTTACGTGCATGTGTGCATCTGCATGTCGAGAGAGAGACTCTGAACGCTAACAGCATGACACTACCCCAATGAATTAGCTTGCTAGAAATTATAAGAAGGCTAAACCAAGCATTGGCGACAAGGTTCACATACAACATGCCTCTACACACACTTTATGTTATTACAAGTCGGTTCTTTTTCCGGTTATGCTGGATGGATTCAAACCTCGGATCTCTCCTAAATTTCGTTGACTTTATAAGAGCAACTCCACCCTTGGAGCCCTCCCCCCAAGCAATCCACTATTCAATCCACCTAGTGAACAGTAACTGCCCTAAATGAACAGTAATTGTCATTTGCATCTCCATTCTTGGAGCCCTTCCCCCTGACAATAGGCAATAAAATATTAGTTTTTTGTTTTGTTTAATTAGTACAAAATAAAATTATTTGTAATTTCGGATAAGAATTTTTAAATCGTTCTTATTGCACCACATGTCATTTTATCCAAAAAACAATTATTTTTGTGATGGATTTTGATAAATTTTTTATCCAATGGATTGAAACTTTGAGAGAAAGATAGGAATTTGATTGAAAGTAGTTGAGAAAATATGAAATTGTGGTGTAAGGTAGATGGAGAAGAAGTGGTATTTATAGAAAAGTAAAAACAATTTTTTACAAAATTTTTTAGATTTTTTTTCGGATTTTTTACAATTTTTTTTAATTTTTATTCAACTAATTAATCTCTACCGTTAGATTTAAAAAAAATTGAATTCCAACACTCCAGATTGTGCCACGTGTCACAACGGTAACTTTTCTTAATTTTAAAACTATTTTTTTTAATTTATAAAGCAGATTAATATCAACCATTGATCTCAGATCGAACGGTTGATATTAAATCAGTTTTTTTTTATTATCGTTGTAAATTGAACGGCTCGTATTATAGAGCCGTTGAGATCGAACAGACCGTGGAAAGCCACGTGGCTTCCCAACGGTCACCTGCTGAAACTAGCGCGCGGGCCGCGTGCCCTGTAAAGCCGTTGGCTAACGCGCCCCCACTTGCGAGTGAGGGGCACGCGCCTAACACAAAAAAAATAAAAAAAAGGACCGACGCCAGGCCTAGCGTCAGCCTGACATCACACCCTCCTCGGGCTGTAGGGCTGGCAATCTTCCACGGGCCTGGCCCTTGGGCTCCCACCTTCACTCGGGTTGCCCACGCTGGAGCCCTATCCACCGGCCCTCGGGCCCTTTCCCTTTGCCTGTCCCCCGAGCAACCACCAAGGGTAGAGTTGCTCTAAACGAACAAGTCATATTAGTATTGAGTAAGTTTATAAGGATCGATTATATTTGGTAAGTTAGGAAGGATTGGTCAAGATTCAATACAACACTACATTTTCTTCGTTTTTCGTTGATTTAGCCCTTGAGTTAATCGGGCATGTAGCACAATTTTGCTCGATGCGACCATCTTGGCATGGCCCTTCGCTTCCCCTTTCATTTGAAGGATGATAAAAAAGCTATATGATGCATCACGGTTAGTTTTCTTGGTTCCATTTTAGTGTGACTACAATTAGGAAAGGCATGATTTTGGTGTTGAAGGAGGTTCCTTCCTTATCCTTCTCACTTTCTTATTTATAATAACTGTTTGGCTACCAATTCAAAAAGTAATCCTACTGCAATCTCCCAAAAGCAAAAGTAACCGCTCTGATGCATTTTACTTTTACTTTTAGGAGATTGTCAGTAGGATTTACTCTTTGAATTGGTAGCCAAACAGTTATTATAATTTAAATAAGAAAGGGAGAAGGATCCACAACTAAGGAAGGAACCTCCTTCAACACCAAAATCATGCATTTCCAAATTGTAGTCACACTAAAATGGAACCAAGAAAACTAACCTCTCTGATGCATCATATAGCTTTTTTATCATCCTTCGCTTCATCCTGGGACAACATATAGCTTTTTTATCAAATAAGTAAACAAAATCTTTGAAACTTAATTGTTTGTGTTGCAACTTCATAATTATTGGAACTTGGTTATCATCTAAAGGATTGCTTTGTTTTGACTACTCGTGCATGTTAAGATTATGGTAATGAAAAAACTAGCTTTTAAACTGACGGAGCTAATTGACTAGAGCCTGGAGTTGCCAACTAATAGGTTCGCAAGCCACGTTCAAGAGCATACAAGTTACCTATAGAGGTCTGAGCTTCATACATATGAACACAATTTTGCTCGATGCGACCGTCTTGGCGTGGCCCGAGCTCTCGGAATTTTGACATGACCAAGCTAATTGACTCATGAACGTACTCTAACTAGAATTACTCCAAAATTCATCCATTTGATAACGTTTTGCTTCAGAAGAAGTTGAAAGTCCTATATTGAAAATACAATTCAAAGTATCAAAATTCTTTCAAAATAATAACCACCAAGAATATGGTTAAATATATAATATAAAATCTATTCATCACTACTCTAACCAAAGTCCGAGCTCTCGGGATGTTTTTGTTGTTCATAAAACGAAAAGATTCACCAAAACAAAAAACCCTAACAACCTGAGGAGGACATACCTACAGGGCCTAGCAACGGCATTTGGCCCCTACCATGGAGCTTCACCAACACAATTTCAACTTCCAAGTGACCCCATAAAATGATTTCAATCCAAAACTAAATTAGAGGGTGTGAATCTGCAACCTGTACGTGTTGCCAAATGGTGCCTGTAAACCAAACAGTACGAGTCCGTACGACTATGTGTTTCGATGAGAGTCTCTAATTCTGTAGGGCCGCTGCAGGGGATCAGATGAACCTCCATCGTAGCCACACGATCAGGTGCTGCGTGATTAAGTGAGAGGCATATAATTGGGGGGCCCGGATTTGGTGCATTTGGGGTAGCATGTCGTATGGTGCATGAGGCTCAGACATGAAACATGTGTAATATCTGTATGCTTGATCACTTGAAAAATAGCGACCCACCTCTTGATTGTGGGGACTTTGGGACCCTTAGACTCAATCATCAAACTATATTCCTAGCCTCATGATTTGCTTCAACTAAATTGTGTCACTAAGTTAGCCATACGATTCAGGGTGAGGTTCTACTCGTAGTTGCTAGGGATAGTGGCAGAGTCAGAATGAGAAAGTAAGAGGTTGGAGAGTAGATTGACGGGGAAAATTCGGACTAAATTGAGGTTGAAATAGGTAAACCAATATACGAGACTTTTTATTGGATAATGGAATTCGAGTTGGACTGGAGCCTGATCTAACCCTTCACGAAGATCTGCCTCTGTGTGGACATCGCTAACAACAAAATTATGTGAAAGTTTAAGTTTGTGCGTAGTGTAAAGTGCTCTAATAAAGACATACTCAAATTAGTGATGCAACAACTTTATAACCTATGATAAAGTCGAGCAAATCCTAACAGAAATTTCGAATCTTAATGTATAATATGGAATATTTTAAAAACAATTACACATGAGCAACTAATTTAAGCATTGTGAGGAAATAATTTCTCTTATTTTCACCGTTTTCTAGTATTTGGTTTGAGAGGTGGCCCAACTTGAGGGAGATGGGGTATAGCCGAGAGGGATTGTGTCGTACACGAGGCCTAACGAGTAACGAGTGGTTTTACGGATCCGTACTCAAATCACCACTCAGAATTAGTGGTTTGCAGTCTATCCAACGTCCTCAGGTGTTCATTCAGTCACTTCAGGCATTTATTGTTTTGGGCTGGGGCATGTGCCATATTTTTACATTAAGAGGAGATGGCGTTCGGTTAAGTCACACAATAGGCAGTCTAATTTGGTATCGAATTCGTCATTGACGAGATTCGAACTTAAGACCTCTCACTTCTAAATGAAAAGGAATACCATCAGACCGTAATATTTAGTGACTCTATGCCACCTGTGCCACTTGTGCCAAGAAGAAATTGGTCAATGTCCGAGGGAAGGGAGGATGAATGTGCATATTTAGGAGAAATAGAAGGTTTATCCATACACATTTATACCAATAATACTGTAGCATTATTTTTTTTGGGTAACCTACCCATCGAGAGCCAGATATACCACAAACCTCTTTGAGGAATTACAGAGAGGGTCTTACTTTAAAAATTAGGAGATTGAGTTAAGCTGCTACTACGATGAGTATTCCATAGTAAAAAAAAAAAAAAAATCAAATACCGACCAATTTGTATGTTTTCAAGCCAATTGCAAAATTCATACCGGGTGGGTGGTCCTTATAATAGCTTATGAAAAACTTGTCATTTTACTGAAAATTATTTGTAGCAAGATGTGTATGTAATTACTAAGTAGCCATCTTTACCAAACAAATAAGGAAAAATGACTTATATAGTTATATTCCAAAAGTGAATGTGTTAAAGTTTTGGACATATCATCCAAAGTTGTTAGGATATTTCTAAAAATAGAATAAAATGAACCTTAAATAACATATAGTTCTAATAAATTATTAAAAATAAACATATTATTCTTATACGATTTAAAGTAAATAGAATTATATCACATAAATGTGGCTATTAACACGACATTTTAATCATTTTTCTTTAAATAAAATATAACGTCTCAAATTTAAATTATTAATAATGAGTGCGATACTTAAATATAACTAGTCAACTGTGACTTATAGCAAGTCCTCCTAAATTTTTTGGAATAAAAATACCAAAAACGGAAATCTTTTTTTTTTTTTGAACAACGATATTATCTATACCAAGAGAGAGAGGGGTATGCTTAGCCTCACAATGAGTTAGTAATAATGTGGTTCAAATTTGTCTTTAACAATAATCGAACCTAAAATCTCTCATTTACAAATGAAAAGAAATACCACCATACCGTGGTACTAAGTTGCATTAAAAAGGAAAATCATGGAAAGAAACATTTTCGAAAGGTCCCGTATCAAGGATGCGGACGCGTGACACCACATAATCATTAGTGATCGCATCAGATTCTACCACGTGGTGTGATAGCAAGGCGGCCACGCCAGCCCCGAACCATGCTCTCTGGAGTTTAGGGAGCCGACCTTTGGAAACTTCCGGGAACTACTGGCTCGCAGCGGCCGAGCCATTTAGCGGTCCAAAACGCGCCACGTGTTCAAAAAACCACGCGGGCATCCGACGTGGCGTCCCCATTTTCTTGAATTTGATACGGCCCCATTTTTTCGCGCGACCCAGCAGGAGTTAGGGCACTGTCGAAATCATATATAAAAAGTCCACCGAAGCTCAAAAAACTTCAAGAAATTTCTGAAACTTCCGAAAACGAGAAACGAAAACTCGGATTTGGAATCGGTTTCCTGTTTTTCGGATATTTTCGAGCGATGAATGCGGAGGGGAATACGGAAGAGGAAGTGAAGATGGAAGAGGGGAAAGAGAATGTGGTGTTCATGTGGGGGTATCTGCCCGGAGCTCTGCCGCAGAGGTTCCCGCTTCTGGCGCCGACGGTCGTACGGACGGCCGGAGCTGAGTACGCGTGGAAGGATGTGTGCGGTGGCGGCTGCGGCTTCGCCATGGCCATTTCAGGTGCTTTCTTCGAACTCTGCCTTGGTTTCCTACTCTTTCTGACTGCAATTTATATCTTGTTTGGTTGCCGAGAAAATGTGGGAAAATAAACGGAAGTAAAGCTTGAAACTTTATTTTTTATGCTATTTTCTTGCTATATAAGAAAACACACAGCGTAGTAAAGTTAGTGAATTTAGTTACAGAGTTGTTTCTTTAGTCGATATATATTCTAAACTGCTCTAATTTACTGCGAGGGGGAATTTCAAACTGGTTGCATCGAGGATGCAAGAACCAGCTAGCTCTGGGTTCGAGTGGCATTTCACCCCTAACGACAACTTATTCGCTGATTGGGCACACTGTCTTGGCAAACCGGCTTTAACCCGCATTTGCTTTAATTTGTGGCAGTTGATACACTCTATTATTTTTCTCCCCAATGCTGTTTTACCATATCTGTTTGTGTATGTTTTCTCTTCAAAGTGCATTTCTTTTTGCTCTTTTGTGATTGTTTACTGTTACATTTGGACTCAGAACCTGGAAAGCTTATTACATGGGGATCAACAGATGATCTGGGCCAAAGCTATGTGACATCTGGGAAGCATGGGGTACGGTAGTGCTACGTGATATGTAGTTCATTTCATTGATTTTTTTTGTTTCTTGCTGGAAGTATTTGACATTGTTCTCAATTTCACATGTTTAAGGAAAATCCGGAGCCTTTTCCTCTTCCAAATGATGCTTCTATAGTAAAGGCGGCCGCGGGTTGGGCCCATTGTGTTGCAGTCACAGGTAATGCTGATTTCCCAACTGCATTTTTCTCAAAAGAGTGGATTTTAGTGAGTAAAGGTATAGAAACATCTGAAACCTTTTCTGACAACTAAGTTCTTTCGAAGATGCCAAGGGGGTTCGGAATTAAGGGCATAAAACTAGAGCGACTGAAACAATTAGTTGGTAACTAATTGAATTGTGGAAAGAACTTCAGTTTCTGTGTTCCAACGTTATTAAGCTATTATGAGTTGGAGCCAGTCAAGAAATTTTGGTTTTAATGCAGATAATGGACGAGTTTACACATGGGGATGGAAAGAGTGTGTTCCATCTGGGAAGGTCTTTGGGGAGCAATCTATGGGGTCAGACGGTGAAAAGGATGCATTTGAAAGGCAGAGTTCTTTGATGACCGGGCAAGGTAATTTATGTTTGGCCTCTTTTTCATGACAATGGCAAAAGCTTGTTTTTCATTCACTGCTGACTTATTTATGTTTATGATATAGTTAGCCCTTGCTCTCATGGCTCACGATCCACTGCCGTGGCAGTTTCTGCTAGTGAAGAAAGTACAAAGCGAAGAAAATTACATTCAGCAAAACAAGCGGCTGAATGTTCATCATCTGGTGATGAACCTCCGTCAGCATTGCCATGTCTTGTGGCATTGAATCCGGGAGTTAGAATAGCCAGTGTAGCTGCTGGAGGGCGCCATACTCTGGCATTATCAGGTAATTTTACCCTGTTCTGATTTATAGTTATATGCGATGCATAGTGTCTTTGCATTGTGGTCATGAAATGAGGTGTGGAATGAAGTATCAAGTTAGAAACTAGATATTTAATTATTTATTATTTAAAGGAAGACATGATGTATCCTGATTTCCCAAAACTTCAGATAGAGGACAAGTGTGGGGATGGGGCTATGGAGGTGAAGGGCAGCTTGGTCTGGGCTCCCGCATACGTATGGTGTCCTCTCCTCATCATGTTCCTTGCATTGAGTCCTCTTATGGAAAAGATGGATCTGCAGGACTGTCTAGAGGAACCATGGGTTCGGACGGATATGGTCTTAGGGTTCCTGGGAATTATGTGAAGGGGATTGCCTGTGGAGGGCGACATAGTGTAGTAATCACAGGTACAAATTTTAAGTTCTTTCTCCAATTATGTATAAGCATGGGCATCCAAGCTGGATAGTACTGTTACTGCCAAGGTTTTTAATTATTCTTAGATACTCAATTGCTACTTCTTGTCTTTAATATGTTATATGTAAGAAATATTCGACTAACTACTGAAGAATCAGTCACCACAGACATAGCACATGTGAATAATAGAAGCCGTTTTCAGAACTTCATAGTTATAGCTGTTTTTAAGTGGGAAGTTAGAATTGATTTGTCACAGGAATGTCATTCCTGTGGTTAGTGTAGCATGTGGTACAACTGAGATGTCAAACAATCGTATGCCTAAATTGTAGCATTTTAGCTTTTATGCTTTGTATGCAGTTTATCTTTACATGTCTGTTTTTTATTTCTTTCTCGCACTTCAGATGCTGGAGCTGTACTTGCTTTTGGGTGGGGGCTGTATGGACAGGTGAGTTTTCTGTATTGTACTCTTTGCCTCACGCTTTATCTTCTTGAAACCATAAGTGCTGATCTGCGTTACTTCTTTTTCATCCTTATGCACAACAGACTTCTTGGCTTGTTGATGGTAAAACCGCTATTAATCAAAAATATAAAAAATCATCAACACCTAAACAAGATGGAACTGGTGTTCCAATCAAGCTGGAATGTCTAAAGTTTTAATCTTTGTATCCATCCATCCATACACAAACAACTAGCGGGAGTTCCCCAAATTTAACCATTCTACTGTACATGTAGGTAATGTAGGAACGGCGGAGAAAAAATATTGTAGATGTTCAAGATGAGATTCACTCAAAAGGGATTAATCTATTCTATTCCTTCTTTACATTACCTATATAATGTACTGTTTCTGCACTATTTCTATTATTCAAATGGTGTAAAACTGATTTCCTTGTCATTTTTGTTTTGTTCAAGTGTGGGCAAGGAAGCACAAATGATGAATTAAGCCCGACTTGTGTATCTTCATTACTGGGTATCCGGATAGAGGGTGTTGCTGCAGGACTGTGGCACACTGTCTGCATTTCAGCTGATGGTGATGTTTATGCATTTGGCGGGAATCAGTTTGGACAGCTGGGTACCGGAGCTGAAGAAGCTGAGGTAAGCCTTGAAGTTGACTGAAATCTATCCATTATTTCGCTAGAGGCCTTGGCATTCTCATCAACTGAGAAGTTATCAACTTACTAGAATGCTATATGATTTTTTTATTCATAGATTTTGTCATTCAGGCAATGATAAAACGGGATGATAACCATTAATTTCGCCCTTACTTTGTCATATAATGTTGCTAGTATATTGGTAGGGTTACATAAATTAGTTAATCAAATCAATAAACACGTCGCTACTTTTGTAATATTTTCATATCATCATTGCCAATATAATCGATATCAGAGAAACTGTTGAACTGAATTTTCTTAATTGTGAACCAGATTATACCAAGACTTTTGGATGCTCCAGTTCTGGAAAATGTGAATGCAAAGATTGTTTCCTGTGGGGCGCGTCATAGTACCATAATCACCGGTATACTACTGTCCATTTTTACAAGCTTCCGTACTCTTTTATGACAAGCGACTTTATCTTCTTTACCCTAAAGAAGAAATGGTATCCAATCTTAATGTGCAAATATGAATATCTCGATGCATTTGGTTGCTTGTAAGCGTCTCCATCGGTCCAGGAAACAGGAAACGACAGATGGAGAAAGAAATACGGAAATTTGGTCAGCTCATAAGAGCCTTCACAAGTCCTTATAAAATTCCAAAGTCTGTGTATGGATCGACTAGCTAAACAAAAAATAGTGAAAGTATATGAACTTGTAGGTATTAAGGACAAAAATATCTATTCGGGTGGAAATATCAGTTGCTTGGGTTTACAGGAATATCAAGTGATATCATAATTTTAGTTTAGAAGATGTTGAAGTTAAACTTATGGGAATTTTCACCTAAAGAGATTCTTAATTTCTTGTGTTTCATGTAGAGGATGGGAAAGTTTTCGCCTGGGGGTGGAACAAGCACGGTCAGGTATTCAGCTGTCATCAACTGTTCATGTCGATGTCGCGTTATGAAATGTATTTTGCTCTGCAATGTTCCCGTTTCTCGTATTGCCTTGCAAGTCTAATGCAGTGGTTTTCTGTTGCATTTTCCAGCTTGGCCTGGACGATGTGATCGACCGCAACATTCCGGCTCAAGTCACAATCGACGGATGTGTGCCGAAGAATGTGGCATGCGGCTGGTGGCATACCTTACTGCTTGCTGAACCTACTTGAGTTCTCCCAGTCCAAGGGCAATGGTACAGTTTTGTTAGGTAGCCGTGTTCAATGTTCATTGAAGTCAGTAACTCATTGGTTCCATGTACATACAGTAGTTTGGAACTGTATATACATATACATATACATATGTATTTATGTATGTATATGCATGTACTCATTCTTTCATGGCGGACGTCCTCCACGACTGTCGTAATCTCGGGCACGGTTGCGATATCGTAATATGTATCAGTTCCAAGATGTACAACCAAGGCTGTGTAAATTCTGTTTTATCCAATTGGAAGTGGCTGTGATGTAATCAAACGCCTTCAAATGTTACGTAATCGTTCTGTATTGTCTTAGGAAACTTGCAACTATGTGGGGAATGCTATGGAAATTTCCTTAATTCATTTTCTAGGAGAGAGACTTACATGCAGCCAGGACGCTGATGACGGTGTTTCAAACTTATCATGCACTATCATCTGTTTTAACTCACTCACATGACATTGCTTGATTAGTTCGGAATACCTCAGCCTGGCGGATGGCGACCCTGTGTGATTTTTTGCTAATAAAAAGCTGTTGAAAGTTGCGGGTTTGCCATTAATCCAGGATTTTCAACATCCTCTGTATTTGACCATGCTGCGATGAGGAAAGAGAGACTTTGTTAGGTCTTCTAGAAGAAACCTCAACCTCACCACGTTCTCATATCCCTTTCTCTGCAATTTCCTCTTTTCGTTGTGATTTCTATAAATTATAAGATTTCTTGTCATTGACTCACCGAACTTTACGTAACACAAAGTGGAAAAATGCCAAAGAGATAATATTGTTGACTTATATAATACAATGTTTATAATTTTTTTATTCATGTGTTATATTCCAACTGTACGTAAATTATTATATTTCTTGAGATTCCTTTATTCAAAGAAAAATCTATTCTCCTGTCATTGTCTTTCGAGACTTTGGATGTAGAGACCTCGAGCATTTCACTATAAGATTTCGACTGCAGAGATGAATGACAAGTCGAGTAGTTGAATTCGGAGGCAGATTGTCTGCCCCTTCTTTCTATTTCCTTCTATTTGTGCGATCACGGTTAAGTCATGTCAACATTTTATATTCTTATTATTTTTTGTCTTATTATCTCTATAAAAAAATTAATATAAAATGTTGACGTAACTTAACCGTGACCACACAAAATAAGAGGGAATGAGAAGGAGGGCTGACAATCTGACTCTGTTGAATTCAGGTATAAAAGTGAACGTAAAACAACTGAACTATATTGAGGTCAACTCTAGTTCTTGGGTTAAAACCTCAAATTTAGGTTCCAAAACTTACTCTAATCTTTGGGCCTAAAATCAGTTTTGGTTTAAAACTAATTTTTGGGGCAAATTCCAGCCAAGGTTTTGCCCTGAGTTAAAAATCCTGGCTCTTTGTGTGCGAAGACGCGTTGAGCAGAAGGCAAAGGGGACAACGCTGAGCAGGAGTGGCGCCTAGCCTGATGGGGTTATCGGCCACCCATGTGCAATCCCTACGGCTCTATTCAATCGGACATAATGGGTTATTAGAGCGTTAGATGATCCAACGGTTCAAATAATCTCGGACTAAAAGTTTAATCAGAAAATAATTTCTGATTAAAATATGAATTTTTTAGGTTAAAAATTTTATGTTTTAATCCAAAGTTTGAAAATAATATGAAATAGTTTTTCCCACATCTTTATTTTCCTTTTGCATGCCCTTATTTATCAATTTTAATTCTTTTATAATTTATTCAATTCAAGTGTAAAATATAAAATAAAATTGTGCGAAATCACTTGCCAAACCAATTGACTCTTGATTTCTCTCATGGTAGTTTTTCTTTTTATAAGACGATATTCTACCATACGGGATGAGATATTCTGCTATAAGAGCAAGAGAGATTAAACTAGTCATTTAATGAGCTAATCATCTAACGATATGAAATAAAATGACGAACACCATCATCACTGAAAGGCGGTGAACAAAAATATTCCCTCGCACAATGTTTAGAGAAGTAGGAAGTCAAAAAGCAAAAACGTATCAAACCCAAGTTGCATTTTGTCAAAATGTCAGAAAACGACAAAAAATTAACCCACCAAAAAATAATTCAAAACAAGGAATCTTTTCCATTTCCTACCAAAATCCACCCCCTCACCTTACAAAAGCCCCATCACTTCCCCAACCGCATTTTCCACCGCAATCACTTCTCAAAAAATGGCCTCTCCGCCCACTCTCCTCCTCTCCGCCGCGCTCCTACTAACCTCCGCCTGGTGCGTACTATCCCTCCCGCGCTGCCCAGACTGCGGCACCACCACCGTCCCCTACCCCCTCAGCACATCCCCCACGTGCGGCGACCAGTCGTATAAGATCCGCTGTTCCGCGGGCTCCCTCCTCTTCGACACCCTCAATAACTCCTACCCAATCGAATCCGTCTCCCCTGCCTCCCAGCGACTGGTCCTCCGCCCCTCCGCCTTCCTCCCCAACACCTGCATCGCAACCGATATAGTCCACGAGGGCCTCCAGCTCAGCAACTCCCTCCCCTTCAACGTCACCAGCAGCAACACCATCCTCTACCTCAACTGCACCGACTCCCTCCTCCGATCGCCCCTCAACTGCACGGCGTCAAGCCTCTGCCACACGTACATCAACGGTACCGGATCGGTGGGCTCTTGCAAGGAGTCGCTGTGCTGCACGTTTCGGGCGGGCGGGTCGTCGACGTCGTACATGATCCGGGTCAGAGACTCGGGTTGCAGAGCGTACACCAGTTTCGTGAACTTGGATCCGGGTTTGCCCGTTGACCGGTGGCCCGAACCGGGAGTGGAGCTACAGTGGGCATCGCCAAGGGAGCCCGAGTGTGGGACGCAGGCGGATTGTGAGGGGAAGTCCACGTGTAGGTCCGACCCGGCTGTCGCTGGGGTCAGGAGGTGCTTTTGCGACTCTGGCTTTACGTGGGACCCGGTTCAAGGCTTATGCGTTGATGGTGAGTTGCGGTGTCGTTTTGATGTATTGCGTGGCTGCTCAGCCTTTGACTTTGAGGGTCACTCAGATTTTTGAACTTTGACTTTTTATTGTTGGCAGAGAGCACTGGTTCAAAGGACCGCACCGGACTAATAGCAGGTAAACAACACTGTTCCTCTATAATCTAATTAGTCATTAAAACTAAACTTTTGAATTTGAAAGGAATTATCTTTTATAATCTTATATCGAACACAACACGTTACACAACTTGAGAAATTCACATAAGATAAGATAAGACGACTTGATGTATGTGTCATAACTTTTTATTTCTCTGACGCATAGTAATCAAAAGGACATCCTGTAGGCGGATCTTGGCGCTATTTTTTTAATTTTTAAACGCGTAGGAATTAATTGGTGATCAACTACTTAGCATCTACACGGAACCATTTAGAACACTGATAAAAACAAAACGAATTATAGTAAAAGCAAAGTTATTTTCTTCTTTTGTTACAATCGATACAGGGAGAACTGAACTTAGGATCTGAGACGCAGGTGTGAATATTCTTAACTATGTGAGTTACAAACACTTGCAAAATTAAATTCATTATATGCAAGAGAAGTTGTGGCAAATCATACCTGAGGTTTATTTTGGTTCAGACATTAAAACCTACAGCACATTTTACAAACTCCATATTTGCATGACTAACAAGAAGGAAATTGAAACTTATGCAGGTTTAACTTGTGGGATTGGTGCAACACTAATCGCAGCCACCATAGCCTTTCTACTCTACAAGCGCCACAGGCGCATCAAAGAAGCACAAGCGCGCCTGACGAAAGAGCGCGAGGATATCCTAAATGCCAACGGAGGCAGAGCAGCTAAAGTCTTCACCGGTAATGAGATCAAAAGAGCAACAAACAGCTTCTCCAAAGACCGGCTCCTAGGCGCCGGTGGATACGGCGAAGTCTACCAAGGAACTCTTGTAGACGGCACTGTCGTGGCTGTCAAGATTGCTAAGATTGGAAACACCAAAGGCATTGACCAAGTTCTCAACGAGGTCCGAATTCTGTGCCAAGTTAACCACAAGAGCCTTGTCCACCTACTCGGCTGCTGCGTCGAGTTAGAGCAGCCTATTCTGGTCTACGAGTACATCGAGAATGGAACCCTTCTCGAACATCTGCAGGCTCGAAAACCTGGTGGCTGGAAACATCTTTCGTGGATGCAACGTCTCCAGATTGCGCTTGACACGGCCGAGGGTCTTGCTTATCTCCATTTCTCAGCTGTCCCTCCAATATATCACCGTGACGTGAAGTCTAGTAACATTCTGCTTGATGAGAGGCTGAATGCCAAGGTTGCGGATTTCGGGTTATCGCGGTTGGCTCACACGGATTTAAGTCACATATCAACGTGTGCTCAGGGAACTCTCGGATATCTTGATCCCGAATATTATAGGAACTATCAATTGACGGACAAGAGTGATGTTTATAGCTTCGGTGTTGTGCTCTTGGAGCTGCTGACCTCTCAGAAAGCTATAGACTTCAACAGGGAAGCGGATGACGTGAACCTGGCAGTTTATGCGCAGAGGATGATGTTGGAGGAGAGGTTGACGGACGTGATTGATCCGTTGCTGAAAGAGGGAGCGAATGCTTTGGAGCTGGACACGATGAAGGCGTTGGGGCTCCTTGCGTTGGGTTGCTTGGAGGAGCGTAGACAGAACCGGCCTTCGATGAAAGAAGTCACCGAGGAGATCGAGTACATTGCAAGCATTGCCACAGCTAAGGCTGTAGATACCTAGTTTTTGTTTACCAGAGTTCTGCGCCGTACAGCTTGAGGAGAAGGTTTTGCAACCCAAATAAAGAGGCAGTTTTGCTTGCTGAACTATGAGTGTTTTTTTATGATTTGAAGGTTTAGGGTTTAGTGACGTGTCTTAAAGAAAACTTTTGAAAGTATTGAACATGCTAGTAGTGGGAATACCCAAAAAGAGGAGAAAGTATGATATTCGTCTACAACACTCGTCATCTATGTATCAATAGTTTACAACACAGTCAGTTACGAGATAAGTGTTGCTTGCTGAAATAAAGAGGCGGGTTTGCTTGCTGAAATATGAGTATGTTTGTTTATGATTTCAAGGTTTAGGGTTTAGGGCTTAGGGACGTGTCTTAAAGAAAACTTTAGAAAGTATTGACATGCTAGTACTGGGCATACCCCAAAAGAGGAGAAAGTATATTATTCGTCTACAACACTTGTCTTTCCTGTATCATTAGTTTACAAATAGTCAGTCACGTGATAAGTGTTGTAGACGTAATAGGATTATCTTCAGTTGCAGAGCATATTCTATCAGAGGTTCAGTCATATGGGTGGCAGGGCAATTATGTAGTTGGGCTTTTTGGGTGGACTGATGCCCCTTAAAGAAAGATTAGCACTAATTATGATGGGCCTTTACGGCCGAAGGTTTTTTTTTTAATTATTTTGTTTTTATTCTGAAAGCTAGCATTGATCAATCATTGGTTTAGTTTCTAACGAGTGATTAGCTCGAGCAGAGCTGTTGGTTGCAGTCAACTCTTTCAAATGGTTTCTGCAATGAGTGGAAGTGAGGCCTAAAATAGGCTTTGAACCACCTTTTCCTCAATTTTGTCACTTTTTCACACTAGATTGACTATAGATTCGAGTCATATCACATAGTTTTAGAAAATCGTATTTGATCTAAATAAAGAAGATTTGGCTCAACATATTTGATTCTATATGGTAGGAGAAGAGTTCGACTCGGTATTCTTAAAAAAAAATAGAAAAATCATAACCAAGTCAAGAAGGTACAGGTGAACTCCTTCTTCTCTTGCGCCAAAGATCTTGCCGGACAAACACCGAAAACACATTTAGACTGCTCATGCACACTTTGGTTTGTGCCTGTAACTAATTCACTCATGTTATAATATGAACATACGACAAATTTATATTTTAGCGTATGATATTAATATTCAATACACTCGTTACAAGTGAGTTGGTCATGCTACGAGGCGGAGTTCTAAGACCACATTATAATTTCTCAATTATTCCTGTTTTTTTGGTCAAAATTCTCAATTATTTGTTGACATTCTAAAAATTGTAGCTTAATTGTCCTGCCTATAATTTTCATATACTTAACAAAGTTTGTGACGATATGAAGTAAAGCCTAAAGATATTGGCCCATAAAAATAAGATCAAACTCACACGTGACTTATGCTTTCTTCCAGAAGACACGTGTTGGGCTGACTTGTCCTTTACTCCCTCGCAAATGCATATGATTTGCACATCTCATTCACACATACATACCCCTTTGCCTTTTTTTTTTCTTTTTTTTTTTTTTTTTTTGTGTGTGTGTGTGTGTGGAGAAAATGGAATTTTCATTATCGGAGCAAAAATTGAAAGTCCACGAAGGGGCAAACAAGAGAGACAAAAATAAAGCTACAAATAAAGGTGGTGTAGGGGGATACATGAAGAGGAACGTATTAACGATTGCAAAGACGTTACCCCGCCTAACACCATACAAAACTTAGATCAAAGGGGAACAAGGTAGACCATCCTTATTGAGAATGTGCATTAACAAAGATGGAGGTCTATCGACCCAAGGGTAAACGCTCTTCTCCAGAAACTTAATCGACGCCACCTTTGGTTTGTTTGGTTTAATAGCACTAAAAGGTTAAGGGTTGTAACTTGAGGCCGGCCACAGGCCACAAGGCCAGTTACTTAGAAGTGGAGCATAACCAATATATGCATGCATGACTTGCTATTTTGTCAAAGGGATCCAACACCAAAAGGTCAACGAATCTTTTAGGTCATTTGTGTGACGGCAAATTTAGAACATGCTCATGTTGACCAACATAAGTAAGCCTTAGTTTTTGTACAAGACAACTGAGTTTTTTAATTGTATGGTTCAAGCGCATAGATAAACACTCATAAGTGTTTGAGTTACAAACTTCTTGTTATGACGTATTCAATGTAAAATCTCTATAAAACTCGCTTGTATTTTGTTAAAGTTTGAACTTTGCTTTGTGGTTGAATTTCTCATAGTTGTATTTATACGTACTAGTATTAGAAGAGAGATATTATTTGAACCATATTGACTAAATGGAGGTGGATTCGTGGCATCATTTTTTTTTACACAATTTTTGACACATTTTTTGTGGGACCCACTCTGTAATGTATTTTAATGATCAGTGCCGTCTATCTTTTAGAACATCATTTATAGATCATCGTTGCAAAAAATTAGACAAATTCAAAATCATTAAGACATTCATTTGTAATGAAGAAAATGGACGAATATGATTCTGCAAAGAATCCCTAAACCCTTAATCCAACGGTCATATAGTTTTAGATTTGTGTGATTTTCGGTAGACATATGATCACTGGAGGAAGATCTAAAAGATAGACGGTGCGTTAAAATACATTATGGAATGGGCCGCACAAAAACGTGAGTCAAAAGTTGTGTAAAAAAGTGGTACCACGGATTCATCCCCTAACTAATTACATTGTCGATGACCTCTCAAATCTACGTGGATCTCACATGCATAGATAGGTTCCACCTTTATTATAAAACTAATAAGATAGACAGTAAATGTGATACAAATAACATAGTTCGTAATTAAGACAGACATTTGTTTTGGTGCATATCAATGACCCTTTTTTCAATAGCCAAGCAAAAGTTTAAGGCTGAAATTAGCTGGACTTTGTGCTTATATACTTTGGCTTTGATTTGGGGTCGATTTAAACCTTTATGCGGATCTTGCGTTTGAAGCATGCAAAATCCATGTGGTTTGGTATGGTGCATTGAGGGTGCATCTTTATCCGGAATATGCTTTTTTTGCTGCCGTTTTGGCAAATCTAGCCGCAACTTGCAAGTTGATTTAAATTAATAGGGATTGGTGGATCCCAAATTAAATACGTCACACATCCTCTAGGACCTCTTCCGCAATCAAATCTTCTCCATTTAAAATAGATATGAGTTTTTTGTGCTTCTAATTATTGACATATACATATTAAGTTTTTGACAACAAAATTAAGAAAAGTTAAATTTATAATCATGTGTCAGTCAACATTGAGGCCACAAAAATGCCACAACTATTTTTGATGCAAAAGATTTGATCTGGCTCATCCCTAGTTTCAGAAAATAAATTATGCTTAGCATAAAATTTATGAATAATAAGGTAATTAGAATTAATTTATTTAATAACAAAAAAATAATTTTTCATCTACAAAACCCTATTTATGTAAAGAGAATATTCTTTTCAATAAACGATTACTCTATATTAAAATTATTTAAATTACAATGAGAGATATTTGAACTTGCCTGAAAAGGCGAGGAGTGTAGCACTCGGCTTTGATCTTGGCTAAGCCCAAAATTTGCAGTGTTTGGTTGTGTTTGTTTGAGACACTATCATCATCGTCATTCCTTATTACTGATTGGCTAACTCCATGCAACATAATCACAGCCATTATTAACTCTTAAAAAAGAAAAACAAATAGTGATTTCGTCACGGCAGTTTATGTGTTAGGGTGTCGGAAACGCTCATAGCAATTCAACCTTCTCTTGACGATCATTGTGTAATTCCCTAATGCTGAGAATCGACCCTAAAAGGTGCTATGTGAAATGGTTTAGTACCAATTAGAAACCGATTACTAGTCATAAAAAATGAAATAAATCACCATAAATTACGATTACTATAACTATTCACACCCAAATCCCCTTTTTATCATTTCCCAATAGAACTCCCTCCCTTTCTAGAATCCATCATTTTCGCCAAAAACAAAAGAATCATACCTTCATACTTTACAGTACAAATTTATCCACAACATAAACAAACGAAAGTACGAAACTACCCCGAAAGTGCGCGTAAACAAGCCTTAGCTTAGCTCTAGGAGGACGTGGGAAAGGGATCCGAAGAGATCATTTCCGTCTAATCCACCTAATTCACAATTCGAGCTATTGAAATTTGATAAAAAAATTATAAAAATAGAGAATCCTTTAAAAGTGATAATAACTGTAGCCGTTTGATCAAATATCAATGGGTCGGATCCCGAATTAGATGGATTATTGAAGAGAGATCCGGAAATGATCCATTTCCGAGAACGTGACCCAAAATTTAATAGAAAAACAGAATTAATATTTTAATTTGAGATCCGCCAGAAATCCACGTTCGTTAATATCCCCACTCCGCGCGTATAAATACAAATCCAACGCGGCTGGAAAAACAATACCACTAGCGCCAACTCGCTCTCGACTACCCGGTTCCCCACTCGTCCGAGTCCGAACTCGATTTGCGGCGGCGGACTCCGTTCGGGTTCTGATGTGCTGAGATCCGAGGTAATTCAGTGTTCATTGGGCGTCGATTTTGATCGACGTTTTTGGCAATGTGTTCGCAATTTTGGATTGAATTGTTCAAAAAGTTGATTAATTTGATTGCTTCGATTCCCAATTTTGTGAATTTCTTGGGTATTTTGAGCTTTGAATTCGTCGTCGAAGTAATTTTTTGGATTAATTTCATGTGTAGTGGCAGATCTGGTGAAGTTCTGTGATTCATTGCGTTGGTAATGTCAGCACATAGAGTTTCTATGATTTTTGTTGGAATTTTCCCGATTAAAGTTGCTCAAGCCATACAAAAATTTTGTATTATATTTGGTTACTGGGGAATTATGTAGGTAGAAAGTAGCTTCTTTGGTAGCTGAAGTCTTGAGCTTTTCGGGTTTTTGGATGTCGGTGAACCGGGAATGTGAATTTCTGTGATGATTAATGTGTTTGAGAGGATGAAGAAATGACCTGAATGTTGAACTTAGAGTGTATTATTACCTGAGTTGAAGTTGCCTGTAAGATTTTCTGACTGTATTAATATTACCAGGGAAAGCAGAGGGCATATCAAAATGAAGGCACTTATTCTTGTTGGAGGTTTCGGGACGCGTCTGCGGCCATTGACACTCAGTTTCCCCAAGCCACTTGTTGAGTTTGCTAACAAACCCATGATCCTGCATCAGGTACAAATTTCTCTGCCAATTGGGAACTGTTTTCTTTTTTCATTTGATCGAGTGGATTTCCTTTTGTGGAATTATCAAAAACCTCAAAATATAGTGCTTACATCAAATCCCCACTCTTTGTGTTGTATGTATGCGTGCTTTTGTGATCGTATAAATCGTGAATTTTTACAATTTTTTGTTTTTGTTTTTGTTTTGTACTTTCAGATAGAGGCTCTTAAGGCAATTGGTGTGACCGAAGTGGTTCTGGCTATCAATTACCAACCTGAGGTAAGCGAGGTCACCATTTTGTGAAGAGATTCATGCTACCGAAGGTTTCTTTGAATGCTTATGCTTGTTATCATTTCCGCAGGTGATGATGACTTTCTTGAAGGAGTTTGAGGAAAAGGTTTGCATCAAGATCACATGCTCACAAGAGACTGAGCCCCTTGGCACTGCTGGACCTCTGGCTCTTGCTAGGGACAAACTGATTGATGATTCTGGCGAGCCCTTCTTTGTCCTTAACAGTGATGTTATCAGCGAGTACCCGTTTAAGCAAATGATTGAATTCCATAAAGGCCATGGAGGAGAAGCTTCCATAATGGTGACCAAGGTAACACTAAGTTGTAATTCTACCTGATACTTTGTGCCCAGCTTCCTTGGAGCCTTGGAGGCATTAAGACAAATGTCACTGAAAATAATTTCTTCTTTTCATATAGGTGGATGAGCCGTCGAAATATGGTGTGGTGGTTATGGAAGAGTCTACAGGGAAAGTTCAGAAATTTGTAGAGAAACCAAAGTTGTTTGTTGGTAACAAAATCAATGCTGGAATTTACCTGTTGAACCCCTCCGTTCTTGATAAAATTGAACTCAGACCAACCTCAATTGAGAAAGAAGTATTCCCGAAAATCGCAGCAGAGAATAAGCTCTTTGCAATGGTCCTTCCAGGGTTTTGGATGGACATTGGGCAACCAAGGGATTATATTACCGGCCTGAGACTATACTTGGATTCGTTGAGGAAGAACTCTTCATCCAAGTTGGCCGTAGGCGCCCACATTGTGGGAAACGTTCTGGTGGACGAGACTGCCAAAATTGGCGAGGGGTGCCTGATTGGACCGGATGTTGCAATTGGTCCAGGCTGCGTTATCGAGTCGGGAGTCAGGCTCTCTCGCTGCACAGTAATGCGCGGAGTCCGCATCAAGAACCACGCTTGCATTTCCAGCAGTATCATCGGATGGCACTCCACCGTTGGACAATGGGCTCGCGTAGAGAACATGACCATCCTTGGAGAAGACGTGCATGTGAGCGATGAAATTTACAGCAACGGAGGTGTGGTATTGCCACACAAAGAAATCAAGTCGAACATTTTGAAGCCGGAAATTGTAATGTAGGGTCGGTGAGAGATGGTAAGCTACGTTGTTGGATATGTATTTGTTATTTTTATCCTTCCTGTTTCCTTTTTGTACAGCGCAAAGGCTCTGCTGCTCCTTCTTTGTGTGTTTTTTTGAAGTTTTGGGGTCGCTGTTGTCCTCTGTGACTTGAATTGCTGTGAATTGTGTATGTTTAGTGTATAAAGGAATAAATTTATGAGTGCCTCTCAGGCTGTGTAACTTGGCAATCAAGCTTGAATTCTTTTTAATTATTAATATATGACTTTTTTTTTTTTTTTTTTTTTTACGTTATTAAATCAAGTGGGTACTTACTTTGCTTCCAGTGTTGGTGTTGGTATCTGTAGTTTGGAAAAGGATCATTTTCGGATCTCTTCCTCCTAATCCATCATGTTTAAGGATCCGGATCGTTGAAATTTAATCCAACGGCTACCAAACTTGTGTCGGCAGCGTATATTATGTGAATTATTTCATTGGCGGACCCAAAACTTGTTCTGTCAAACTCTTTCTTATGTGGGGTTTATGCCAATTGGTCAAAGCAACATGCGGCGCGGTTGTGCCATCCTGCCCTAGTTTGAATCTCCATCCTGCCCTCGTTTGAATCTCTTAACCGCTTATTAGAGTGGTTTCGTACGAAACCTTGTGTGGTGTTATTTCTTTCATTTGTCATAGATGATTCTAGAAAAGAGGAGAACTAGACACAATTTCGTGTGCAAGGGTCAATGCTCTTAGTCGCTCGATCCTCTGAGGATTCGAATATTCTCCTTTTTCTGGTCCAATAAAATGAGAAAGAGACGTCATGGATAGACCACTTGTCCTCCATTTCCTCATACACAAGGCAAATCCTATGACTCATTCACTTGGTCCAAAACCGCAATTATTCTCCTGAGTGAGACTGAGAGAGGGACATAAGTGGAAGTTTAGGCCTTTTTTAGAACCAAATGAAAAGGGCGTTAGGTATTGAAATTATTGACATTTATCTATGACGTGGATGAGCAGCTGACCCATCTGAATCTCCCAGATTTTGACAGACAATGAAGCCCTTGATTAAGTGTCACTAATTAAAAGAAAATGAACCAATCAGGGGCAAAATGGGAAATTAAAAAATAGAAAAAGACAAAAGGAAAAGCAAGTGTGGTCCACCACACTTTTCCAATTTTCAACCAAATAAAATAAAACAAAACAAATATAACCAATAATACAACGATACGGTTACACTACTGAGACCTACTTCCATTATAAAAAGGATGTGATAACCACACATCCTATTTTACTTCTCAACACATTTTTTAATTTTTGACCGTCAGATCGGATGAATTGAAGAAGATCAATGAACATAAATTATCAAGGGATGTGAGAAGTAAAATGGGATGTGTGGATAGCACATCCCTACACAAATTCACACACGATCATTTTCAAGTCATGGACCCCACACCTGAAGACGGAGAAAGACTTCCATGCTACGGAAATGTCGTGCAGTATCCCGAGGCTACATGCGCGGCTGACTCAAGATACTGCCCAGTGGCATCCCCTTCGTATTGGATTTCTCTCCATATAGGTACCATAGTTCTCAGATATATTTACAGGGGAAGATTGAAGAATATGTAGAGTTTTGTCAAACTCATACTGCGCCTAACAACCGAAACATGACAATGGACGAAACAGCAAGAAGGAACCATGAGATGAAGGCGAAGGCAACGGCGATTTGGAACTTGCTGCACGGAAGATGCATTGGCCTGCAGTAATTCAAATCTTTTGAGTACAGAACTGTCACCCCCGCGGATGAGCATGCAGCCGCCAATGACAGAGTAGAAGTCACCTGCATTTTTCATTTTTGTTAAACATAAATTAATTGTTACAGAAATCGCTTCGGTACTTGTACACCGAACCATAAACAGAATCAGAACTCAAAAGTAAACAATCTGTTTAGTAGTGGTAGTGCAATAGCTACAAGAACCGATTAAAGCACAATGAATCTTTAACAATGGCTCCGTACTTGCTGAATGGAAAATTTGACATTCATGCATCAGACCCCAAGTATTAGGATTTAGGAATTAAAATTATGCCCTCTTAATTTCCAAATATCAAGACATTTTACTGTGAAGGTGATACTTTTTCCAGAAAATGTTAGTAAATATTATGTATTGTAGTAGTTTGAAGTGTAGCGAAGGATCCCCGAAAGCTTTACTCATTTCTAAGTTAATCAGTATCCTGAAGATCACACATCGGAAGTGAAGTTTTCAGCTGACCATGTTTTCTCAAACATTTTTAAGCTACTTAGTTGTCCCCGATGATCCAACATTTGTTGCGCGTGATCAGGATAAGTTTCAATTTATAAGTACATGAATTCTCTGAAAACTTCTCCAAATCACTTGGCCAACATCTCCAGTCCATGAAAAGTAATGCATACCCCTTAAAATTAAGGATGCCATACATACTTGTTACTGAAAACTAAATGCCAGAAAACAACGACTAAATAAGAGCAGAAACTTACCCAATCCCCGACAACAAATAGGCTCACTAAAATAGGATTCTGCAAGCTTCTTTTTGACCTCAAAGCATGTAAATCAAGGCAAGCAAGTCCAAAACTCCAAACAACTTGAAGCCCCATCGATGCAATCAAATAACTGCATCCAACAAATGCAGGTAAGAATTTTACAACTATTCAAACATCTGTAAAAGAGAAGCGTAAACTTCAAACTGTTTATGGGAAAGGACAAAAAGAAGAATCTTATGCATTGCAGGGACAGCAACCAATAAATTAGCAGATTATAAGTCCTAACACAAGTATGCGCCAACAGGCACATAGTGGATCGTATTCAAATAGGCAAAGATATGTGACTCTATGCACCTTAGAAGTTAGACTCACAAATAACACTCTCCAAGTTCAATGAACACGATCAAGCAATTGAGTTGGGAAGAATCATATTACTTATCAGAACACATAGAAACTAAGGTATGGCTTTATGAAGAGAAAATCAAGTGAATCACACATGTTAACAGATGAAAGCTGGAAGAAAATTTCCCCGGTTACAATATCTCAAGAAAACCTCTCTAGAAGCGGGAGAATTGAAATCATTTGTTCTTAGGGGAAGAAAATCATTCACTGTCCAGAACGATAGGAATGACTTCATTGACTTGTTGTTAAGTGAGAGAGAGAGAGAGAGAGAGAGAGAGAGAGAGAGAGAGGTGTTATTGGGATGACTTTGAAGGAATGCTGCAAACATAATTATAACTTAAATTCGTCATTGTCACCGTACAAAGATGCCTAATCATGTTCAGGTTTCTGCAAACAAAATAAGTGGAGCAGTGTACGATTTTAGACTCCTATGTGGAAGGCATAAGTTCAATAGAAGGACATTGTCCGGAATCTCTTATCTTATCCTTAAAACAGTACAGATTTAAGCTCAGAGGTCAACAAACGAGGGTAGACGAATTAAACAAATGCCAAGATTAACCATAGAAGAACTCAAGAACCATGCATACATTGGGGGAATATTTTTGCTCACCATCCTATTTATCATTGTCAAACGAGTCTAAATTTCGAGATCTGTGTAATAGATAGACATAAATCTTAAAATTTAAACTCATCCAACGATGATAAATAGAAATAGAATGGTGAGAATTTTCACTATTTGAGGGTGGTGAGCAAAAATGCACCCTTTATTCATCCCCATTAATTTCTATGTAGAACTGAGCAAGGGAATCCAACCCACACCAGTGCACCACTTTCCTTTCTAACTAAACCCATTTTTTCCATCAATGGGGAATTCCAGCTTAGTGAAATTTTGCTACAAATTGAACCAATCCGAAATCGATCAATAAAAACATAAACCATTTCCACATACCCACCAGAGGAGAAAAAATTCCATGAAATTTTTAGTTAAAAATGTAAAACAGAAAGAAGGGGGCAAATAATATTACCAAAATGCAGTTGCATTGAAGAAACCATGAGCAGAGAGCATCATCCCAATAGCAGCAGCAGCAAAACAGCACTGCCCAATTCTCAGTGCCAGCCCACTCACCTTCCCTGGGCTCCCAAACAGCTTCTTCATCCCTTCCCTACCCTTCCCCTCTCTCTCTAGATTTCTCTCTCTCTCCAAACTCAAAAGGACCCTTTTCTGAGTCCTACAAATGAGCCCTAACTTCCATATTACTCCACCATTAATGCAATAAGAGCTAAAGAACTCAACTTTTGGAGGGGAGGCTTAAAATGTGGGATCTTCAGAGATAAAGTTGAGATTTTTAGCAGAAGAAGAAAAAGAAGTTTGACATGGTTTGGGAGGAATGGAAAGCTCTCATCATCTATCTCATGAGTCACTGTCTCCCTCTCTCTCTCCATCAAATATAAAATATAGTTTTGCTGGTTTTCTTTTTGATTGGGGCCCTCATTGTGAAGAAAAAGAAGAAAAGAATTGTATTTTCAGAGGAGCCCATTAGGTAGATTGCATTTTGTATGAGCCCACACCAAATTTATCTTTTTGACCCTTTACTTTGGTGGAGAAGAAGGAATAAAATTTGGGACATTTTTTTTTTTATCCAAATAATAAATTAATATAACCCAAAGATTAGGAGGATTACATGTGGATGGAATTCTGTTGGCTGGAAATGAAGAGGTTGTTGCTAATTTTACTCGCATATAATATTTAGTAGGTTGTAGTTTGAAGAATCTAAAGTTTGTCACCGTAGCCCACTCTCTCTTTTACACTGAAATTTTATTTCTCTTTTCGTAATTGATTAAATTGAAATATCATTCGAATTAAATAAAGGCATTTTAGTTAAATGGTAACTGAGATTGGTATAACTCATCACTTTGGTCTTTGAGATTTTGAAATTGATAGAACTGGTCCCTGAGTTTGTTTATCATCAATCATTTTGGACCAAAATGACAAAAATACTCACAATTTAACAAACAATGAGCCAAAATGATTTGACAAAAAAAAAATGAGGGTATGTTTTTCATTTTATTCTTATTTAATTGAGATTTTTCACATAATGACCAAAATGATGGTGGACAAACTCGTCGACCACTTGTATTAATTTAAAATCTTAGGATTAAAATGAAGAGTTATGACAATCTCAAGAACCATTATAACTAAAAATCCCTAAATAATATATATTCAAAAGAATATTGTAAATAGATCGACAACTATTTTGTTTTTAGTTTTCAACTTTCGTCAAAGTATTTTCTGTAACACTTCATTTTCTTGTGTTTCAACTCTCATTCCTTATCCTACTTTTTCCGTTCTTTCGCCATAAATTTGCATTCTGCTAGAGAAAAGAACGTATAGGTATACTATAATTTTGTTTTAGGAGTGAAATCTTTAATAGCCATATTTTTTTTTGTTAAATGCGATTAGTAAACAGTCGACTCTTGGTATGTAAGAAGTTATTTCTCATAATCACAATCCGACATATATACAAAAGTAATTAATTTAATCATATAAAAAAAAATAAGTGGCAATTTACTATAGTGATGGAAAGGTGATGAGCGTTTGCATGATAATGTGTATTCAAACCCCAGTAGAAATTTAACCAAAAAAAAAATTTTGACAAAAAAAATTCATTAAAAAAAGTAATTATTGAAACAAAAACCCTACTCAAATGCTGACATGTCCACAAAACATTGGTCGCAAAAGTCCATACAATAGATGACACCCCAGAGAACCAAAACCCACCTCAGTATAAAACCTGCCGACTTAAACCCTAAACTCCCAGAGAGAGAAAGCCTTGTTCCTAAAACCCTAGCTAAACCCTCACCTCTCTTCTCCTCCAAACCAAATGGCTTTCACTTCAATTCTCCGCCGATCGGCCTCCTCCCTGGCCCCACTCGCCAGCCGCTTCGCTCGCGGCCAGCGATCTTACCACGGCGCTGTTGCCATCTCCTCGAACCACTTCAGTTTCTCCCGCAAGCCCACTCAACCGACCCCATTCGTTCCCACCCATCGATCCTACTCGAGCCACAGTTCGGACCAGTCTCTGATCAGGGTCATCGAGTCGGAGATCAAGTGTGCTGAAGAGACCGATGATCTCGATAAGGTGAGGTTTTTTTTTTTTTAGTTAATTTTCTCTTGCTTTGTAGACTGAGAAATTTTGGGAAATGGGCAAGAAAATGAGGTTATGGTGGCTCTGTTGTGTTTAGTTTCGTGGATTATGAAAAACCCATCTCAATTAAATTGAATAATTGTGTTTGGGAACTGCTAATTTGAAGCGAATTGCAGAAATTGAAGGATTTCTTGAGTTAGATTTCAGATTTTCCTAATTGAGTTCAACTTTTAAATTAATTTTCCAATAAATCTCAGACTAATGATGGTATGATTGATCATAATTTTGTCGTCTGTGGCTCTATGTTATTTTACTTGGTTTTGATTTGCCTGTTGAGCTGTATATTTTTCGAAAAAATTGTTTCTTGTTAAAGAACTACATTATCATCAAATGCTAGTAATAGATGTTTGTGTGTATGATGTTGGATAACTTATTGTCCATGTTGGAATTTGAAAAAAGAATATGAACAACGGATTATGTGACTGTTTTGCACTTGTGATTCGATTCCCGATAGATGTTTGTGTGCATATGTGTAGTTTTGAATGTTTTATCGTTCTGTTTCTCTTCTCGAGCAGTCGGGAAGTGATTTATTACTTGTACTTGATTTATGCGATTCGTTAATGATAAGGTATCACCATGATTATCGCTACTCAAGTGCTGGTTTTGTAGGTTGAGGAGATTCCATCAGCCTTCCCTTTTAAAATTGAAGATACTCCCGGAATCCAGACAGTGACGCTGAAAAGAACATATCAAGGTGAAGACATACAGGTTGAAGTTCACATGCCTGATCTAGTTACTGGTGAGGACGACGACGATGATGATAAGCAGGATGATGACAACGATGAACACGCCAACAAATCCAGCATCCCGTTGGTCGTAACTGTCTCCAAGACTAATGGACCAGTTCTCGAGTTTAGCGTCACTGCTTACCCTGATGAGTTTCAAATTGACAGCTTGGCAGTGAAAAATCCAGAGGATTCTGAGGATCAAATCGCCTACGAGGGGCCTGACTTCCAGTAAGCATCAATTACTAGTACTTTTGTAGCATTAATCAAAGATTATTGTTCCGTAATCTTCTGTAATTGACGCAAATGTCTGTTGTATTGCAGCGATTTGGATGAGAACCTTCAGAAGGCATTCCACAAGTACTTGGAGGTGAGAGGGATCAAGCCCAGCACAACCAATTTCTTGCATGAGTACATGCTCAACAAGGACAGCAAAGAATATGCAAATTGGTTGCAGCAACTTAAGAGCTTCGTCGAAGCGTAAAACTTTTACCCACCAAAGATATATTCTGGTAGAAGAGATCGGGAGCACGGTTTAGCCTGCCCTCTTGAAACTCCAATTGTTTTTAAGTTAACAGATCATATCAGTCGTTGTAAGACGATTATTATGTAGTTCATTGAAACTTTGAGGATGTGGTCTTTTGTTGGGAGGCTTTTGTGCAACACTAATTGCTTTTCATATGAAAATTTCACGCTCGGCATCCGGTTCACGTTCTGATCGACGGAATTTAGTTCCGACTGCATTCTTCGTAGTCTCACTTATATTTTCTACTGATTTTCTTCTTCAACGACGTAAAATTTGAATTAAAAATATTTTTGACTTTATGGACGAAAAGACTGCTTTCAAATTAGCTATTAACATTTTTCAAGCTGCGCGATAACTGGAGAAATATATTGTCGAAAATTACTTCTTTGAAGTGCCGATAACAGTTTTAATAATCGGGGAAGGATCGCCTTCAAGACGAGATGAAAGAGCAAGCAAAGAAATGATTTTATTATTTTTCTAGAAGAAAAAAAACAGAGATTTTATGAATTTGCCAAGCTGATGTGAGAGGGGATACTAATACATGGTAATTTATTCTCTCTCCCCTTCTCTCTCTCAAAAGTGGGAGATGGGAGATGGACGGTTGCGATTGATGGCAAATTTAGGGCTCAATTGGGAGGTCCTTGTGGGTGTAAGTAACCCCCTGATCACCGTCCACAACTTGTCCATTTCCTCTCAGAATCCTGCACGTCCAATAAAACATCAAAACTCATTATTTTTGTTTTAGGCAAAGCGTTCCTTCAATGTGCTTTGGTACTTCAAGTGAAAATGTAGTGACATAAACCGAGGTTTCTTACCATCGAGTTGTTAACAGTCCCTCGACTCCTACCGGACCCCGAGCATGAATTCGACTTGTGCTTATCCCGACCTGTAGAGCAAGGGAAGAGAATAAAGTACAAGACTCAAAGCCTTGACATATAACTTTCGCACTCACTGCAAGATCATGTTTTACCTCTGCACCAAGTCCAAATCGAGCCCCATCGCAGAATCTTGGGCTTGCATTGTGGAAAACAGCAGCACTGCCAACATGTATAACAAGCAACGTCACTTGCCAACGTTAAAGAAGGAACAATTAGGACCATTTTAGTCGGCCTAAGTCTCTGTAATTGCCTTTAATTACAGAATATTCTGATTGACATGGAAAGCATAGAGCCTCCGGTGAAAAGACGGGAATCATTCATACCTGTCAACTTTACCTAAAAACGCATCCACAACTTGTTGGTCTTCTGCAATGACGCAGTCAGTGTGTGCACTGCAAAACAAGGAAAGAAAAGATAAACGACAGCTTCATACAAGTGATTGACATGTAATCCATCTAAAAAAGGAAATTTTAACGTGCCTTCCATGTTCATGTATATGACCAATTGCTGCATGCACATCGTCAACAAACTCAACAGTGCAAGCCATTGAACTGTACTCATGGTGGAACGAATGTGCCTCAGGAATCCTGAGCAAGACGCTTGCCCTTGGTCCACCATATAAAGTAACTCCTGCAAATGATACCCGAGTTTAATTTCTTTAATCCTTCTGATGGCATGTTTCACTAAAACAATTTTTCTTGGCGTCTCTTTAAAACTGCTTCCCAAGCTTGGGCGGGGAGTAACAGAATATTGTTCTGTTGCATGCCCGTGATTGGAAATTTCAGTTATTCTAGTTCTCAACCCGCAAAAGGCAATATGAACAATATCAAGTATCACCAGGAACTCTGATTGAAAATTTTAGTTACTCTCATCCACCTCAATGCCCTTGTTTAAAAGAAAAGAAGTTTTCTTCATGAAAATTGTACCTGCAGTGCGAAGCTCAACAACAAGATCATTAAATGCGGTTGTACTCTTCAAATCATTATGGACTAGAAGTGTTTCCTGAGAATAACACACACAACAACAAACTGTTACAAATGATAAACGTGCAACTACAAATGTAAGTTCATAACTGCAGTAGAGAGATTATAAGATGCCATCAAAAGATATCATCCAGAAATTGTAAATTACAGATAAATTACCATTGCATTACACGCTGCTGGATAATCTATTTTTGCATCCAAAACAATTCTCTTTGCCATATCCATATTAGCAGACTTATCAATATACACATGGCATATTCCATCTGCATAGAAAACATGCAGTTGTTCTCTTTACTATGGCAGCCACCATCACATTTTTTCTCACAAAACAAGAATACAGGAAAAATCAGATTATATATACATGAAGAATAAAATAAATATCTAACCAGCATGACCGAGAACTGGAATCTTGGTCGAATTCTTGACTTGAGAAACCAGTTTATTGCTGCCTCTTGGGATCACAAGATCAATCACGTCATCATGCTGGAAATTAATTTTTTAGTTAGTCTTAGTTATCATCTGAAATTGACCGAGGAATTGGTTATCAGTCTATGCTTTACTCACCTTAAGCAAATCCGGAATCTCTTCTCTTGAAGTCACAAGTCCAATTAGTTTTCCACCAACACTCTCTGGGATGGCTTCGGTGATAATCTACATAATTTTTTTTTATGAAAAATACTTTTAGTATATTGATTCTTTCACTGACAATGAAAAAGGGAATGCAAACATTATTTGTCTATATATTTTGTACAAATCATTAAAGTGAAAGAAAACAGACCTTGTGCAAAATTGCATTTGATCTCTTAGCCTCCTTTCCCCCCTTCAAGAGAAGCCCATTCCCACTTCGGATTGCTAATGAAGCTATCTATTCAAATCATAAAATAAAAAAATACAAAAACCCTTAGGTGTATGATGAGGAAGAAATGCAAGTCTTCTCCAGAACATAAAAGTAATGACAGAGACTCAATATGAACTTCGTGAAATATTTAATATAAAGAACCAATAAATTCTCTCTCAAGGTTCTCGTATAAGGTTCTTAGATGAGATCTGATTTCCAAGCTGTTAGATTACAATCAAAATTCAGTTGTCCACATTTATTTTACACTTTCCGCACAAGACAAACAAAATTCATATGACATAAGATAACATGCAGTTTGATATTCCAAAGTTTCACTGTTTACCTGTACTAGCGCTTCAGGACGAGACTCAAATACAATCAGGAGAACACCCAGTGGGCTTGATGTTTTCTCCAAGACAAGACCATCTGCAAGCTGGAAGGCAAGTGTAACCAACAGAAGCATCACTTACTCGTCAGCACAACAACAGATTACGGTCCTCCATTTGACAAAAGATAAATGATTTCGGTTGCAGATTCTAGACTATGTATTACAGATATGTCAATGACCACAAATATCTCTAAGTTAGAAATTGATCATGGAGTTAATACTTTGAATTTATTCTCTCTCTCTCTCTCTCTCTCTATTGTTTTATTTGTTTGTTTTAGATCGTTGTCCACACTCTTGAGCCCTGAGAAATGTTGTGTAAGAATATCATAAGCTAGAAATAATGATCCTTATACTGCATTCCCTTACCTCAGTTTTTTTCAAAACACGACCAATTGGATCTTCCATGTTTGCAAGCACACGAATAGACTTTGCAAGGCTTGTAATCTACAGTATGAGCACATGACACAAAAAAAGTTGAAGGGAACACCAGTTTTGAGAAATAAATACAAAAAGTCTAGTGAGCACATTGTACAGAAAGGTAGTGACCAGCAACAATAATAAAAAAACGAATGTAACTAAACATTTATCTAAAATAGCAAAAGAACTTGGCTCTCTTGCCTTCCCAGGCTTCAGAGCCAGCCGAGATATCAATGATTTTTCATATCCTGCTCGTTGTGCCTCAGAAACATCAGCTTCATTTTCAATGTTGATCAATTTTACATTTGCTTCAAGGGCATCAGCTACATCCAGAAGAATTTTTTTCCTGTCTTCTGAAGTCATGGCCTGTATAGAAAGTGTCACCAAGTTACTTGTTCTGCTGAACTTAGAGAATATCCATTGCTAAACAATTATGTGAATAAAGAGGGCCAACAACTGGAACAGTATTTATAAGCAGCAGTAAACATATTTAAACTTTGTAACGGAAGCAAACAAAGCTACCTGAAGCCTTCTGGAACTTTCCCTGGCTGCAACAGCCATCCCTCTTGCATCAATTTCTTTAACTGGTGCCCATAAATGAGCATCTTGGTGAAAGAGGGTACCAATACGTTGCCCTTGAAGGACTTTAGAGATGTTTCCAGCAGCAAACCCACTTAACAAATAAAGAGATTAGTACACGGTCAGGGGCAACATATTGGATTCAGATTGCAACGACCATTAAAAACATAAATAAAAACTACAAGTCCAATTTGATTTAATTTGAAATTTGGAGTATGTGGGACTCTAACTTCTAAGAAAGATGTGGTTTCAACAACCCTCTCTAATCTCATTATCATAAAGTTAAAATAATGATTTTTCTTCTAAACTAGAACGGAATTTTTAAAATATAACATAAAATTGTATAGTTAAACTGACACAACAGAATAAAACAGTTTAGCACTCCTGACACAACCAAGTATTAAAACACACCTTGTGATAACAACAGGGATGCCAGCATAAGCTGCATTGACAGCAGCTTTTACTTTAGCAGTCATACCCCCTCTTCCCACTCTAGATTTGTCTCCGAAAGTAATTTCAGTCTGATGCTTCTCCTTTACGTATGTATGGATAAGCTTCGAACGGGGGTCACTTGGAGGCCCGCTGTACAGACCATCAACGTCACTCAAAAGAATAAGAAGATCAGCCTTTAGCTCCAAAGCCAGTAGAGCTGCCAAACTGTCATTATCCCAAAATATACCAGAAGAATCCTGCAATGAGTGGAACACATACCGTGTAAAAACATTTGAGTTCCTTGGTGTTTCAAAAAGGAAAATAAGCATGAGATAGTGTATGTAACATATTGTGTTCATAAGTAGTCCCAATATTTCTTTTCTTTCTTCGTAATCCATAGTGGCAAGGCTAAGATTGTGATAGTCCTGCCCATAGAATACCATTACCACAACAAAGTGATTACACACCAATCATAGAAAAGTATTATACCTCATATGGAGCTTTCCTCGTACTGACTGCGTCGTTTTCATTAAATATAGGAATAACCTTCAGAGATAACAACGATTTCATAGTTTCACCTAGTTGCTTTCTAAAATCTCTATCCCTAAAATCGCTATCTGTTACAAGAAGCTGAGCTGACGACACGTCCAACTGCAAGGGAGAACAAATGAGGGTTAGGAAAAAGCAAAAGAAAAACTGAATTGAATGGGGAAATAATTAGAAAACTCATATAGCTTAAGATCCAGCATTGCTTGTAAGAACTTAAATAACCAAACGTCAAGTCCAAATCAAGGGTTCGATACAGCTTGAGAACAGATTTAAGAGAGGATCTTTGCATTCACCTGACTAAACAATGTATCGTAGAGAGCCATCAGACAGTTCTGTCCAACAGCTGCACACGCCTTCCCGTCAAGTTCAACTTGTGGTTTCTGGAGATCAGCAAAGCTGCAGCAATTCAATAACCATCAATTAGAATCGAAAATTTTTCGGACATAAGAGCCCCTAAAGAACATATCTTTGAAGTTATCCAAACAAATGGCAGCAATGGCAGTAGTTAAGGACACGATACGAACCTGCTGTTAACTAATTTCCGGTATCTGAGCCGCTGACGGCCGAGGCCCACAGCACCAGATGACACCAATATAATCTCATATCCTTGAGAGTTCAACTCCTTAAGCTGCATTTGGTATCAATTTAACAATTTCCAACCCGAAAAACGCCCAATCGCATACGCAATCAATAAAATGGTAAACAAAAGAGTAAAAAGGTAAATCAAAGTGCACTGCTGCTCGATTATCATACCTGCTCACAAAGCGCGCCTAATCTTCCAAGAGCAATTCTTCCGTCGTTTCGAGTCACAACGGCAGTCCCAACCTTCATTAGTCCAACCAAAACATCAACAAAACATTAATCTCATTGCTAATCACACTACTAAAACTGTGAAGATATCAAATTTTCTGCTCCAAATGTTTGGGGAACTAAAATTTCAATAAATATCTACCGAAAAGACTTCAAATTTGCCAAAAACAAGCTCATTTGAAGCTCCATTTTAGTTGAAATGGAAATAAAATTACCAATTTTTCGAAAAAGACGAAAAAATTTATTTCAGAAATGGAGGAGTTTAGAGGGAGAGAGAGATTAATGCGGGAAAATATGTACCTTGAGAACGAGGCGCTTAACGTCTCTGAGGAAACCTCGAGAGCTATCCACTTCCTCCATTTCTGACTCGGGGAGGTCGGCGGCGGCGAATCAAAACTCAGTCCTGAGAACGAGGCGACTAGGAAGCGCGCGGTTCCCCCCTTTTTTTCGGTTATCTGAAAGAGTTATTTTGCGACGCAGACGTTGCTGGGAGGATATTTATAGTGAGCAGGCAGAGTTGGAGAGGAAGTCAAATAGTCAACCCTCCGCCCCTATCAGCTTTCGCTGCCGCCAATGCGACGACGCCGTGGGATGGCGGAGGAGGGTTAGTATGGGAAGTTCGACTAGAAAAGAGAGACGTGTCGGTTTCTGAGTGGTGAGGTGCAGGGTCTAGGGTTTGTGAGCTTAAAATAATTAGGCGGCGTACGGACGCATGGAGAGGCGGGCAGGACTCCTGATTAGATCCACATTTAGTGCGGTGGGTTGGTCTGGTCCGAGTGACTTTCTCGGTGTTGCAGGCGAAAGTGTACTACTAAAGGTGATTAATATTGTTCCATTTCAAGAATGACGATCCTCTTCGTGAGAATCTTATAGATTTTTAAATTGTGTTCGTTCATGTATCGTGTGGTCAATTTTCATCAAATATTGTTCATGTCTAACTTTAAATAAAAATATTTAAAATAATTTATAACCGCATGATATATGATGAATTGACACGATTTAAAGATCCCAAGATCCTCATTCCTATTTCAAAGCATTCCAGTTAATATTCTGATGTAATAACATTTCTCTTTATTTGTAAAAACTTTTAAGTTTGGTATGTCCAAGATTAATTTATATCGAATGAGTTTACTGTTATGTGCTGTTTTATTTCAATAATTGTCGCGTGGAGCAAGACTCTCTCTAAGATTTCAAGAACCTTGCAAAAATTATAAACTAGACTCTTTTGCTTCGATACACTAAATAGGTCGTTATTACTCAATCGCATAGAAGCGCACATTCATAAAGTTTCTTTTCTTTTAAATCAAACACTACATAGATGACGCTTTATTGTTGTAGCGAAAAGCAATCATGTTTATGCATTTTGGGTTCGTTTGATCCCCACGAATGCTCATTTTCCCTAACAATTAACTATTTAACCCTCTAGCGATGAAAAATATTAAAATGATTAAGATTGACCTGATCATGTGGCTGGTCAGATTGTCCTACTAAAATTTATCTCCTATAAAATGCTCACTAAAGCTTACTAAATAGTAAAAATTGAATCCATAATCACTTTAAACGTATTCTTCTAGCAGATACATAACGAAATAAAAATTAACAGTTCTAAAAGCACTCTCAAATTCACATCTAAAACATTTATCACCCACAAAACACTTGCCTTTGTTTTACTCACCAAAACAAAGTCATGAAAGGTGGGTTCTCTCATTGATACTTGAGACAAGTTGTCTCCACCAAAATCAAAACAAATACTGAGTTCGTGATCTCAACGAAACTGACACCAACAAATACTGAGTTCGTGACCTCAACGAAACTGTGTACCAATCAAACCAATCTTTCCAAACACGGCCGAGTTCCCACGTCCCACCTCCACCTGTGTTCCCATCCAAAACTACTTCACGCGATAGCTTCGAACTGCAAAGCTTTTTTAATTTTTTTAACGAGTGAGGATCCTCGCCGGATCCTCTTTGTGAGGATTCCGGAAATCCTCAAATCACATTCGTTCATCGTACATTGTGCAGTTAGAAATCATTGTAATTTTTTTTATTTAAAATTGAAAATAAACAGTACCTGACGAAAACTGGTCTCACGATGCACGATAAACAAATGTGATTGAAAGATCGGGCGAAATTCCTCTCTCAAATCCAAACAAACATGTAACAGTTTAAAAAGGGGCTTAATATCTTTGCAGTGCAGAGTCGACAGGGAAAGGGAAACAGCTGTTGGAGATGCATCTGTTGCGAACCTGTCTGCTTCGATTCACCAAAGGTTGCTCAGTCCTCATGAGTTATATTTATGTGTCGTATAATTAGCCGTAAAAGTCATGCGTTAGATGGTGGCACGTCTCAAAGATTCAACGACAGCAAAGTTTACCTTCCATTTAACGAACTGTATTGTGGGTTCATGATCGTCTGGCTGAGTGGCAATGTGGATGTGTTTGTGTATGTGTGACGTATATTCGTCCGGTTTTCTCGAAAGAAAAATAAGTGCTTGAGGGAAAATTATTTCCGTATTTCATCTCTTTCTGATGTATTCTGTTCTTTTTCTATCACCGTTGGATTTAATAAATCAAAGGAGAATCAAGATATGTAAACAAAAGGGAAGGGTCACAGGAGAAAACGAGTGTAAATCATTTTCCAGAGTTATTTAGTATGATAGTACCATTCATACACCGATTTTTACCTTTCACGCATCATTGTTAATTTTTTATCATTGATATTTTTTAATTCATTCGATCCAACGTCCAAAAATTTGGAGGGGACGGGGCTTACTTTGTGAGGAGCGGAAAAACCAACGAAAAATTGGCCGAAATGATAAATTTACAAATCTTATTGTTGAAATGATTAATTTTCAATCGATATATCATGATAAATGATTCAATATCTCATCCATGTTTACTCAATATGTCGTCAATATTTAACTTAGGTCAATTCAGTAATTAAAATTTGTAAATGAATCATTTCAACAAATTTCCCAATAAAAAATCAGGGTCATTTTCTAAAGAACGGATAAGAAATCAGCTTAAAGTGTAAATACCATAATAACCTATCTGAAGACATTTATTTACAAACTCAGGTTTGAAGGGGAAAATTATGGAAAGAACTTGGCTGCAGAAAAAATCAGCAGCAGTTCCTACTCTTCACCAATCACAGATGGTCACGTGTCCAATCTGTGATTAAAAAAATCAATCACTTGGACACGTGTCCATCTGTAATTGGTAAGGAGCTGCTGATTTTTCAGCAGCCAAGTTCCGTTCAAAAATTATAAGATCAAGGAAAAAGCGTGAAATACAAATACCGAATTATGATATACTTAAGCCAATACAAAGCAGATAATACAAGCTTAGTCCTACTCATCAGGGCCAATGTTCTCTCTTCCAAAGAATTTAATCCACGCCACGGCACTTGCTCTTCATTCGACTCCAATACAACCAAGTGAGTGTAATTTGCGGAATATGAACACAGGAAAACCCCAACTCTAGAGAAGTACTACTCCGGCCAAAGTAAAAAATAAATACCCCAAATCAAGTAAACACAGTTGGTTGAGGTTCATAATTCGGAGACTGACCGCACTTAGTAACGCTCATGGAAAGAAGTAGACCTTAAAGAAGATTGCCAGAGCCAGTTGCAAGAGAAATGCAGCGATCACCACAACTGAAAGTTCATTCCCCTCCATATTGGACCTGAGATTAAAGGCAACAAAGCAAGCAGAGTACCCGCCAACGAGAAGTATAATGATCCACCGAAGAGCCTCAACTGGGATAAGCAACAGAAACTGAAAATGTTCCAGTGAAATAGTATCAGATGACGGAATAATAGATTGTATGATATTAATTAGTATCAGATGACGGAATAATAAATTGTATGATATTAGCTAATAACGTTCCAGCTAAAACAGTGTTTTACTTGAAAATGAATACACTTGCCTGGCAGGAAGAAACTCCCCTGCCCAACATCATTTCCCAAAATGTCAATTAATCAGCGCTCAATATCCCCAAGAACCAGGAAGTTGAAACGTTTTAAGCCTAAACAGATCAATTTGAGCTTAAAAGAACTTTGGACTAGTCCAGTTCAGCACAAATATTTGAATATTATCGAGAGAGTATTTGGAACTCAGCCCAAGGAAGATTACTTATTTCTGCTTTTGGCCTTTCAATGATTATCAATATTCCAACGGAGAGTCAAAAAAAGGGGGGGGGGGGTGGGGGTTGGAAAGCAATACACAAAAACTAACAAAAGGCAGGGGAGGCAGATACTTACAGAGGCTGCAATGAAAATGAAGAGAGAGTATCCCCACATACACCAAAACCGAACTAGGCTGGCATTTGAGGTCCCCAGATACTGTATCAAGAAATAGAATGCCAATGGCACCAAAATTGCATAACCGTAGACTGAAAGGGCTGCCAAATTCATATAACTGACATTAAAATCCCAAGCAGTACTGCTATCAGTGCGCTTGTCCATGAGGTAGGTGGCACAGTTTCCAAGTGCAGCAAGCACAAACACTAACGTAGTGGAAATCCAGACTAGCCCATATCTACACATTACAGAAACTCACACGAAGAAAGCGAAATGTTAGATGTTCATGTTCACTCATTTCTGTGCCAATACAAAAACATATTGCCTTGAGATTAGCCTTTGCACAATTTCCTTCATGTGATTACATAACTTTTTCTGATGAGACAATGCAAACTTAAAACTCAAAATCCAAGCTTGCAATGTTACAGAAGAGGACGTTGTGTATGTATTTCTCAATTTGTACAAGACACAATCTGACATAATGTTACCAGATTTTAAAACTGAATAAAGCATAAGAGTGACAGCGAACTCCATTCAAAAGCGTACATGAGAATATCAAACTCTTCAAAGAAACTGAGGCTCATGGTTCTTTCTTTTTTATTATAGAAGTGAAAAAACATGTACAAGAAACAAAAGATAAAGAAATATGGGAAGTAAAGACCAGAAACTCACAGATCAGGGTTGGCATCAATTTTGCTGAAAAAATCTCCAGTATGGGGATATAAAGAACTAAGCATTCTGTTTAAGACGACGTCTGTATCCACATTGAAATATTGTGTGTATGATGCGATATTAAATACTCCCCTCCAGTTGTTGGCTGGTTGTTGCTCAAATGTTTCTGCGTGGATAGACAGAAGAAGAGATCGTTTGATACAAAGTAAATAAAGTAGCCGGCATTGCAATCTGCAAATGAAATCTACAAAGAGAATTTACAGAGTTAAGAGAAACAAAAAAGGCAGATTAAATAAACATAGAAAGAGAAGAACATATCTTGGGGAAGATAACATGCCAGAACTGTTTCAATCAGTCATAAGAAAGCATAATAACTTTGATCATGTACATAAAAACTCATGTGCAGTGTCACAAAGACACAAACATTAACATCAATCTGCAATGAAAAACTCAACTAGGAGTGGAAGGAGGTTCAAATCCTCCCGCACTCCCCACGAACGGGTGCAGTTTAGGAAATAGTAAATAACTCCAGATTTTGTTCCGCTGAAAATTAACTAGGTTTCATACTTTTATAGCACTCAAATTGACACTCTAGTCTATTCTAGTCCGTTACACATTTGTTCTAGCGTCCCTAAAAATCAACCAAAATACAAAGTTCACCAGAAAATAAACGAGGATGATTGGTTGACTAAGGTTTGCTGTTTTCTTAAAAACTAAATCTACATACAAAGCACTTGAATGTAAATTGCCATTTGAATGCCATACCACTTGTACTTCCAACAGTTTGATAACCGCCCCCTTTCTCTCCTCGATTATTATTTGGGGGGAAGATTTGCAAATTCGCTTCAGGTGCTGCACGAGTTAAAAGAAAAATTCTTTAAAGCAGGAAATAAATAATGATTCTGGTGAACCTTTACTTTGAAGAAGAAAATAGAAAGTAATTTAAAACACGGTGAGCAAGTATAATACCTTCGTAACTTGTGGTACCCTTTTCTTTATCTTCGGTAACAGCCTATCAAACCCAAAAGGCCAAAAAAAGAAGGTAATGCAAAGATATGTGATGTATTCAACATTTCGAGGAAAAACAACTACTACTTAGACAAACTTCGTATAAGCACATATCTAGCAAGTTTGTACAATGTGGATGGTTAAATAAGCTAGTTCAAAAGGACATGATCCCGAAACGCTTCGAGGGATTCCGCACAGAAATAGTTCCACAGAAAAAAGCTTACCAAACTAATGTCAGCTTCTTTCACAATTGTAAGAAACTAGCTTTATGGGATCATATCCTAATTTCCTAAAATAATTCATGATAATTATAATTAAAAATCGCAACAAATAGTTAGAGAATGGTTGCTTAAATTGGAAATTAGTTATGTTTAAAAATGGAAATGCATCAAGAAATTATAATTAATTGTAAGAAATTCCTCAAATTCTAAGCTACATATTGGCACCTCAGAAAAGGGGCAAAATTTTAATAAAAAATATGTCCAAAACCACTGACTTTGCAGACCTCTAAAATTTTCTTTTCCTTCACTTCTCATTTTCTCAGGAAACAAACAGACTCCAAGATCACTTAGCTTACAAATTACACTCCTGCAAAGCGAATCTAGATACACCCAATCAGCCATGTACAACCCTACAAGTCCGATTCGACGATTCGCGAATTGGGGAAAAAATTACACAAAAATCAAAAGTAAAATCGATCGGAGAACTTACAGGGACGGAGCCGAGCAAGTGGCTGGTGGGGAGGCCAGCGTAGGACTCGTCCATTTGAGACGGGAACCAAACCGCTGCGTTTTGAGGCTCAGAGAGTCGCTGGGCTTGAGATTCCGAGTTCGAGGGATTCGAGTCGGGAGCTGAAACTGAGTCGGGGAGACGAGTCCTAGAAAAGACGTTGCTTTTCGTAATTTGGAAGGAACACAGAGTACAAGACGAGACGACTGGCCCGTATTAACTTCCCTCCACGCGTTTCTGTGCGCGCGTTTGCTTTGCTTTCCACCTGTTGCACGTGACTGGATCATGGATACCACGTGAGCTGCTTTGCGGATGGGCTTGTGTTTGATTGGGCCAAGTTTAGGCCCATATATGAGGAATTGAAAAAAAATTAAAAATAAGTGTCTGAGCCCGGGTTCGAACCGGGGACCTCTAGTGTGTGAGACTAGCGTGATAACCGACTACACCACCCAGACAGATGCCTATTGATCACCAAAATAATATATATGTATTCATGGAGGTCATGCATCAAAATCTTAGGGCCCTTTTGGTACCTTACTTGGATTCAACTTTTTATACTAGACAATGATTTTTGAATCACAAACTAATCATTCTCGTTTGGTAGATGATTTAAAAAATGGAACTTTAACGAAAAGCTCCCGGTATTGTTCACTTTAACAAAAAACCACATTTTTACACTAAAAAATCAATCATGATATTATTCATTTTACCATTTATTTTGTTCTTATCGTTAAAACTCAAAGTTTTCAAACACTTTTTATTAGTTTTCCTTTTAAAAAACTGATCTCAAAAATAACAAAAGAAAAATTGCCTATAGCTCATTAGACCATCTCCAATGGTTGGGCTAAAAGCCAAATATTTTAGCCCGAAAAATTTAGCTTTTAGCCCAGAAACAGTTTTTTTGCTCCAACCGTTCTAGCCTAAAATTTTAGCCCGGGATTATTAAAGAATAAACTTAGGCTATTTTTTTTCTTAAATTAAATTTTAAAAAAAAAATATGTAAACCATCGTAAATTAATTTTATGAACATTTTAATCAAAAAAAATTTAAATTCCAATAAATATTTTCACTCGATTCGGTGGAGCCCACATCGATTTCTGGGCTAAATTCTGGGGGGAATCTGGCATTGGTTTAGCATTTAGCATTTAGCCCAAATTTTCCCCTTGAATTGAAATGAGTTTGGAGAGAAATTTTGGGGGATAATTTGGCTTTTAGCCCCACCATTGGAGATGGTCTTAGCTTGGAAACACAAAAAGTCAGGTTTTGAAGTTTTTAAACTCTGGAGAACGCGGTTTCTAAAACAAACTCAGTAGTTTGATCCCCACTATGCCTTTCTCTCTCAACCTCTCGTCTCTCTCTTCGCCGTGAGTGCGGGTTCAACTCCGGCGCTAGCGCTACTCCGTTGTTGTGCCGTCCCGAGTCGATGCGAAAGGAGTGAGGTGCTGGGCTCTGTTAGATATGGTGGTGAAGTAAAGAATCTGCTTGGCTAAATATGGATTAGAGCTTAGAGGAATTGGGGAGATCAATGGAAGGGGAAGGGGTTTTAGGTTTCGCACCCCAGTCTATTGCAATTTGAGATCGACATGGGTGTCTATGATTCTTTTTAATTTCAATTTTGTAGTTGTCAAGGTTTAAAATCATTTCATACCAAACAAGTTTTTGAATCTTCTGAACAATTATTCTCAGGACATACTTTTAAGAAATAGTTTTAGAAATGATGAAAATTTTCAGTAGGATACCAAACGGGTCCTTAATCATCTACGCTTTTGTTAATTAGTTTTAGAGTTAAGTATATATTATTCCCTTCATGTTTGATGAAAGTTTTAATTCTCTCTTTGTGCACTATAAACTATTGAAAATATATCAATTATGCTTTTGATTCAGATTGATTGTTTAATCCATCGTTATGACATAATGAGCATGAGATCCTCACATGAACGAATATATAAGCCATATTTGTATGGTTGTACCGCATTGACATAGTGAGCATTAGATCCTTACATAGGATACGATGTTCCAAGAGACAAAATGTACAAATTGATACAATTTCAAAATCTCAAAGCGTAATGTGAGAAAATTAAGCATGATGGTCTATTTGAAAAACAATCTCAAATTAGGTACAAAATATAGTTGACCCTTAATTTTTCACCAATACTGAGCAGTTGTGGTCCTAGGGAAGAAGAAGAAAAAACAATGGAAGGGCCCTTAATTTTTCTTTATATTAAGAGTAAATTGTACGAATGGTCCCTCAACTTTAATCAAATTGGAGCAATGGTCCCTCAACTAAAAATTCATTACCATTGGTCCATCAACTTATCAAAATGTGTAGCTATAGTCTTTTTCATAAATTTTGTCAAAATTTTGTCAAAATAAGTTATATTGGAATGACCATTTATACAATTAGGGTCCCTCAACTCATCAAAGTGTATAATTATGGTTCTTTTTGTCAACTATGTCAAAATTTTTGTCAAAACGAGTTACATTGGAAGGACCATTGCTACAATTGGGTTAAAGTTAAGGGACCATTTCTCCAGTTGAATTAAAGTTGAGGGATCAATGGTAATGGATTTTTAGTTGAGGGACCATAGCTGCACGTTTTGATAAGTTGAGGGACCAATGGTAATGGATTTTTAGTTGAGGGACCATTGCTCCAATTGAGTTAAAGTTAAGGGACCATAGCTACAATTTACTCTTATATTAATTCAGAATGAATTATAATATGTGAAATTTTATTTAAACACAACTATCTTATCTTCAAACCCAACTTAAATATTTTTACCATTAAATTCTCCATTTTGCCTCGACATTATTTAGAAAGTAAAAATAAATTAAAAGAACATAAATCCACATATCTGCCCACCACTTTTCAGCGTCTTCTTCATTGACGTCAGCGTGAATCTCTTGGCGCTAAAGTCTCTTAACCACTTCCTCTTTCGTATTATCTCCCTTCTCATTTGTCCTTCTCCCTCCTCTATTTCTCACGGTCTTCAATCATAACGCCGGTATTGGAGGCCTACAAGCATAGTCGAAGCTACGTGAGGCCGATGAATGGCGGCTACCCCTCCCTTCGTCGGAAAACATGCCTAAGACCGCTTCAATTGAAGCTTGCACAAGTGGTGTGTTGTGGTAGTCCTTGGCTGAAAAGGAGCTCCTTCCTGCAACTTCCATGTCAGGGCGTTTGGCATACGTCGTCGAGTCCGCACAAATGGAGACCAAAAGCCGTACGTCGACGAGTGTGGTGCTTCTGTTGCCGTTCAACTACTTGAAGCTACATTTGCCTCAACTCATTCAAACAATCGGAGACGTGAAGATCAAGAGAAGAAGCCGAAGCACAGTGCTTGATAATGCAGAGGAGAAGCAAATTGAGAAAACCCAGGTGTAGAACTTCCTCTCTAGTTACAAGTTTCAGAGTGGTACAGAGTCGGCAATGTGGAGAACCACAAATGTCTATGGCCGAGAAGGGATGGCGAAGTCGTCGACGAGGAAGGCGTTGAGCTGGAGAGGGATCATTTATCTTGTATAGACAGTTCGAAGTCAAAACTTGTGGAAATTGAATGGTGTGCCATATAAGGCGGTTGTGATGCTAAAAGAATTTAAATTGAAGTTGCCATGGAGAATCGCCGGTGAATCTTCCGTGGGGTTTGAGGTGGAAGAGAACCACTGGGTGTGGAAAGAGATTTCAGTTTTGTTTATTTATTTTTTCAGTTTTAATCAAAGGGTGAATTAGGAATTTTCAAAAAATATTTTTTTAATCAAAGGGTGAATTAGGAATTTTTAAAAAATATTTTTTGTATTGGGTGTAGAAAGAGGTTGAATGAGTTCCAATAAAATTTCCCTTATATCATTTAAAGATATTGATGGTCTCGTTAGGATTTCACATCATGATTTTATGGTGGTTTTTATGTGGTGTTTTTTTTGGGACACATTGCTCTCATGCCTATGCAATGTCGCAATTGTAAAAGAGTAGTTAACGAAAAAGCACGGAATGACGATATTGATTTGGAGCACTCATATTCACAAACTAGTTGTAAGACTTAGTCTACTACTCTACCATTTTAGTATAAATAATATCGTATATTAAAAAAAACAAAAACTCTTTTATTTAAGTTACATGCTTACATTCTTATATAATTCTAGCAATTTTTGTTCATTAACAGATCGGATGACTCCACAAACTACAACGCCACCAAATAAGAATGGTTTATGCATAAGTGCAAAACATGCCACACGTAAAAGTTGATGTTGTGGGCGGTCCACATAAGAGATAAAAGTATAGGTTAAAAAATAAGCAGTTTAATCAACACTTAAGTGATAATTCAATCATTGACTTTTATGTTATTTAATTTACAAAATTTAGCCTACAAATTTAATTTCTGTAACATTATTTGACGAATCTCTCAATTAACAATTAACACTAACAAGTACATTCTTATATATTAGCACAATGATTATCTCACCATTGTATTAATCGGAAAGGGATCCTCTCCTAATCATTTTCCACCAAATCCGTTTAGTTCGGGATTTAGATCATTAGATTTTGATCCAACGGTTATAAATAGATATAAATAGAGAGCCCATCATTGCCACCACTTCAGTTTAAACCGTTTCGTCGCCCTTTAACAATTGACATCTCCTTCTCCTCTTCGTCTTCAACCTCACGCATTACCAGTGAGAGAGAGTGAAGTTTCACAGTCTAAGGGCCCCCATTTGGCCGTTTCAAAATGTCCACTGCCTCCATATTCCGCCTCCTCCTCCTCCACTTCTCTCTCTCCACCGTCCTCGCCGCCCATTCCCAACCCCTCACTCCCCCCTACCTCTCACCCAACACAATTCACCCCAATTACCAAAACATGTTCAACACCTTCAAAATCTTCATCTACAACTCAAACAGCACCTTCCCCTTTACCTCCCCATCCCAATCGCTCTTCTACACGCGCCTCCAGGACAGCCACTTCCCCACCGAAAACCCCGAAAAAGCCCATCTCTTCTTCGTCCCCTTCCCCTCGGACCTCCCCCCTCGCTCCGTCTCGCGCCTCATCAGATCGCTCCGCACCGAGCTTCCCTACTGGAACCGCACCCTCGGCGCCGACCATTTCTACCTCTCATGCACCGGCATCGGGTACGAATCGGACCGGAATCTCGTCGAGTTGAAGAAAAACTCGGTCCAGATCTCGTGCTTCCCGACGCCGGCCGGGAAGTTCATCCCTCACAAGGACATTTCGCTTCCGCCGGTCCCGAGCACTCCCGCGCCGACGAACAACACCGCGAGTTTCTTGGGCTACGCCAAGTTCGATTGGGTCAAAGAGTCAACGTTAGTCAAGGAACTGAGCAGCGACCCTGATTTTCTGATCGAATCCAAGCCGTCGGATCTGAATACTTTCGCGGACAGACTCGGCGGGAGCAAATTCTGCCTGTTCGAGTACGGAGGAGGCGACGTGTCGGGGATCGGGGAGGCGCTGCGTTTCGGGTGCGTGCCGGTGGTGATTACCGACTGTCCGATCCACGACCTGCCGTTCTCGGACGTGCTGAGGTGGCAGGAGATCGGGTTGTTCGTGGGACGTCGTGGCGGGGTAGTGAGGGACCTGAAGCGCGTGTTGGGTCGCGCGTGTTGGGAGCGGCACGAAAAGATGAGACAATTAGGTGTGGCTGCAAGTCGGCACTTTATGTGGAACGAGACACCGGAGCCGTTCGATTCGTTTTATACGTTGATGTATCAGCTGTGGCTGAGACGGCACACCGTCAGATACGTCAGAAGAGAATCACCGCTTGTCGTTTGATATGGTTGTACGGTCTTACCTTGGGCCTAAAGCTGGTAATTGGGTTTAATATTGTATTTGGATTTGATACAAATAGAATTTGGGGTCTGGATCGGTTTTTACGCTAAAATTGCGGCCTAATTAAGATATTATATTATTTAGTTTGGTTCGGTTTATTTTTTCGTCACAATCATATTTTCTTTTGTTTTTTTAGCTCGGATGATTTGATTTTTTATTTATTTTAAGAAACGATATTATTTCCACTAAAATGATAGGACATGGACGAAGCCATATACTTGGCTAGCATTTAATGTAGTTTAATTCGTTTTTGACCTGAAACTTTATTTTTTAGTCACAATCATATTTTCTTTATTTTTTTTTAACTCAGACGATTTTCACTAAAAAAAACTCGGACGATTTGATTTTTTTTTTAACAAATGATATTATTTACACTAAAAGGGTAAGGAGTGGGCTAAGTCTCATAATGTGCTAGCAATAATGTAGTTCAATTCGTCTTTGGCGAGAATCGAACCCGAGTCACGGGCGGTTAGGTCTTTAACTAACTATGACAGGCTTGGCAGAGGGTATTTGCGCACAGCAGAAAATTGTTTGGTTTGTTCGTTTGCTAATCCATCACGTCACCATGTCTTTGTTCCTTATTTTTTCAACCTTTCAACCCCAATCCCTTAATCTTTGAGCGCTTAAATACTCACCTTCTATACATATTACTCTCCGTTCGATTCAGATCTAAACCAACCACTCCGCTCGCCATGGTGGAAGCAGGTAAATACGAAATTGTACGACCCCCTGCCTCCTCCTCGTCCTATCTATTCATTCGTTGTTTTGCATGCAGGCGGCAATGGCTCCTCGGCGCCGCCTCCGGCAACTCCCTACGAGAAGGCATTGGCCGCTCTATCCTCCTTGATCACCAAACGCAGTCGTGCCGATAAGAGCAACAAGGGCGACCGCTTCGACCTCCTCTTCGACTATCTCAAAGTAAATTTTCTTTCGCTTCTGAAAAATACAGAGCCTTGTTCACTGGTTAAGCGACGTCGACGTATTTGAGCTCATGTGTTTGCAAATTCAAGTAATTAATGGCGTTTAGGTAATAACATGCAGATTCTGGAGTTAGAGGAGCCAATTGCACAGATGAAGATTATTCACGTTGCTGGCACCAAAGGCAAGGTATACACAATTTCAGTAATTTTCACACACCTCTTGTGACTTGCGAGTGCGGAAAAAAATTGTAAAATATTCAGTTTAGAGTGTAGATGGTTAAAGACAAGCGTTAAAATCGATACCTTTATTGTGAATATATTTGAAGTTACAAACTTTTTTTTAGTAATGTGACTCTATATATACTGGCTTTAGTTACTTGTTTATGTATGATGTGGGACTGATTGCTGTTTTTTTGTTTTGGGGATTGGAAAGGGATCCACCTGCACCTTTACAGAGTCGATATTACGCCATTGCGGTTTTCGCACTGGACTTTTCACGTCTCCTCATCTCATTGATGTTCGAGAAAGATTTCGGTTGGATGGGTGAGTTTAGGGTAAGCGTAGGCCTAGTTGTTTTCATATAACTGCCATGTTACCAAGTAAGTTTTGTGAGTTTTTATGCAATGTGTTTGCCTTCAAAAAATTAAATTTTCTTGTTTTGGTTGATTGCTACAGTGTGGACATCACCGAAGAGAAATTTTTAGCATATTTCTGGTGGTGTTTCGAGAGACTTGAGGTAATCCGTGCTTGTTTTTCTTTTATCTTTGCTGGGCGTCTTTCTAATCTTTCGATGCCTGTGTTTGTAATTGTGAATTAGCACTTTTTCGTTCTGCTATGTGTTGATCAATGTAAAACTTTGTATTTCAAATGCAGGAAAAAGCTACTGACGATATACCAATGCCTACCTACTTTCGCTTCCTTGCCTTGCTTGCCTTCAAAATATTTGCAGCAGAACAGGTTTGATGCATATCTTCTTAGTTGCTTCCATGTAACATCCTTCCTCTCCAGAATTGTTGTTGATATCGATGATTTGAATCAGAAATGTTGCTTTTATTTTAATCTTCTATGCAGGTAGATGTTGCTATCTTGGAGGTTGGGTTAGGCGGTAGGTTTGATGCAACGAATGTGGTATGTGAAATGGTATTTGAGTACGAAATTCATTAATTCACTTACTTTGACAATAACCAAGTACGGATGCATTAACGTTTCAGGTTCAGGCACCTGTTGTCTGTGGTATATCTTCCCTTGGATATGACCACATGGAGATTCTTGGTTAGTGTTTTCTCAAATCTATGTATTTACATGTGAGTAATTGAGACATTCAATTGAAAATAAAAGTATAAAGAACATATGCAAATGTTTTCTGTATTTGCAACGCGATTAAATTACTAGCTGGCATGTTCTTGTGTCGAACTGTCATTTTGGGCTATTGATCAAGTGGATTATTGTTTGAATGTGTGGTCCAGATTGTCTAGCAACATAATATACAAAGATTAATACAGATGTCTAATACACATAATTGATTTTGTTTTCTTTGTTGAATGCTATAAATAGGAAGTACTCTGGGAGCAATTGCAGGGGAGAAGGCTGGAATCTTCAAGGTTTTCGTTAAAATTACATTTTTCAAATGCATATGATGACTGGTAATATGTCTCACAGAACTTACACTCACTTCCGTTACTGTGCCCATTGTTTTTGCGTTCAATTCAGTCCAGGGTTCCTGCCTTGACTGTGCCTCAACCTGACGAAGCAATGCGTGTACTGGAAGAGAAGGCTTCTCGCTTGGATGTAGGTTGCATGACATTACCCTTCACTGATTTTGTTTCCCTCAGAATTGAAAATGCATGATACAGAATGTAAGAAATTTGATGTCTCTTCTAGAAAAACTGTAATACACAAACGGTCATCTAATAAGTAGATGAACTCCTAACGAACAGATAATTATATCAAAGTTTTGAGATACGTTCTGTGCACATTGTTGTTTTAAGAAGCCCTTTGAGTACTGACATGCTCTTAAACCTTCACTGGCACCCTTTGCTGCTTAAGTCTCAACTTGCATTCTTCTGCAATCCTAGGATACTTTTGTTTTATCGGAAGTCGTAGGATTCTGAATTTAGGTTCTTTAAGGACTACAAAGTTGTTAAGTCATAACTACCATGTTGGAAGGAACTTGAGCTAACTAGAAAACTCACAGAATATGTCTTCAATGAACCGAGAGATTATGCTGGTTCCAGGTACCCCTTCAACTCGTACGACCGTTGGATCCTAATATGCTGAATGGCTTAAAACTTGGGCTAGAAGGCGAGCACCAGTATGTTAATGCTGGTCTTGCTATTGCACTGTCCTCTACATGGCTCCAGAGGACCGGTCACCTTGAATACCTCGAACATAGTGTAAGTTCTATGAGCAATCAGTTCTCCGCTTTATCCTTGATATCTATGTTGATTGATCCATATGCATATCCAAATGGAACAGACCTCTCTGCCGGAGCAGTACATAAAAGGACTAACCGCTAAAGTCAGTTTACAAGGACGGGCTCAAATAGTCCCTGATTGCTTTATTAACAGCGAAAGCCCTGAAGATGTCGTGTTTTATTTGGACGGTGCACATAGCCCAGAAAGCATGGAAATATGCGCAAGATGGTTTTCTCTTTCTGTTCAGCCACCCGGTACTTCTAGATCATCACATGATTGGGTACAGAGGCACCCGGTTGAAAAAGTCAGGAAGAATGCAGAACAGGTAGACGCTTTATTTTACAAGCCTTGGAGATATTCATTTCTCTTGCTGTTACTGAGAAAAATATGTTGATACATACTTGCAGATACTGCTGTTTAATTGTATGTCAGTGAGGGATCCTCAGTTGCTTCTTCCGAACCTGATGAAAACATGTGCTAGTCACGGTGAGCATACACAGTATTTGATGTAATCCCCTGAATTTTCGTCCAGTAAGTTTTGAAGATCTAAAAGGAATTTATAGGTTAAGAATCGTCGTTTATTTTTTTGAAAATGGTAAAGTGCATGGAATTTAGATCTGCAATGAATTTGTGAGGATCCGACACTGGAATGTTAAGACGGGTTTATAAGGAATTAGGCCACTCCCTGTTGCCAATTGGTTTTAGGGTGGTACCTCAACTTCCTTCAACTTTCTCGAAATATTTTTCCAAGGAACTTATGAGATTTTGGTTTTAGGTGTCTACTTCAAGAAGGCTCTGTTTGTACCAAACATATCAGTCTATAACAAGGTTGGTTCGCATTCCTTACCTCCGACTGATTCTCAAGTGGATTTGTCATGGCAATTCGCTCTTCAAAAAGTGTGGGAGAATTTGATGATGGGTAACAAAGGTACGTGGCTTATAACATGAGAGCAATGTATTTCTCAGTTGGAGGTGTTTGTATTTTATGACTTTAATATGAGGCGATGACAATAGCGCAGGCACTGTTCGTGAAGAACTAACATATGATAAGGAAATCGCCGTCAAAAGTTGCGAAAATAGTGCAGTTTTTCCCTCTCTCCCGTCAGCTATACAATGGCTCAGGGACAGTGTCCGTCAAAGAAAATCTGTTCGTTTTCAGGTAATGCTGGTTTTTTAGGAGGTTACTGTACTTTTTTATTTTTCGTTTTCATGTAACCAAAGTTCATATATCAGGTCCTTGTAACTGGTTCGTTGCATCTTGTTGGCGATGTGTTGAGATTCATCAAGAAATGAGGCGTAGTTCGAAATTGAAGCTCCTTATTTGCACGTCTGTCAAAACTTAAAGATTTTGGGTATTCGCGTGGGAAAAGCCATGAACGGTTCTAATTTCCCAGGGACTCCGAGGTGGGCAAGTGCCGACTGCCTCAACGTGCTTCTGCTCCATGTTGTATGTTCTCAACCGCCACATTTCGCGTCGGCGTTTCTTAGCGGCTACAGTTTAAACAAGATACCGGCTTCAAATTTATGCCTCACCCCTGTATCTCTATAACAAAACGACCTTATTGAGACATTTCAATTCTTTGTCGACAGATTTGTTTGTATGAAAGACAATAATATCTGCAATTTCAGTCATGTATTTCAGAAAAGCAAATCATTTTAGTTAACATCCCTCGAAGATATCCCATAACCTAGCTGACTTAGTGCTCGTTTGGAAGTGCTCTAATACTCGATGCGAGCGTGGATCTTCTACCCTGAGAGCATGTCCAAGAGATTCGAAGACGAGCTCGATTGTGTAGCAGGAGTGGAGCGGTAGGAGCTGAAACATCACAATGCTTGTAATTTTCACCCGAATCAAAGCCTTCATTCTAGCAGGGAATGATCATTCTGTACGTGCTCACAAATTCTACTTCCAATAGCACTTGCATTTCTACCTGTTCTTTAAACCTCACCCCATCGGCCGAGGGAAGCAATTCTAGTCTACCTATAGAACAAACGACCAATGATGGATAGCAAATTACAACACTGAAACAACAGACGTATCCCAAATCCACAAAAAATAATCAAAACAATTAACAATCGTCACCAATGCTCAAAGCAATTGCTGGAGCTGCTGGTTTTCTTTCCGGAGAGACTTAACTTCTTTCATCAGCTCAGCTTGGTTTTCCAGCAGTGCAGTCATCACATTTGACATTTCCGTCTGTGAAACGATTCCAGAAAATGCATTAGGAACTACGTGAAAATGAAAAGGGAACAACAACATAGCAGATGCGTACCTCTTGCATATGAAATTGCCTTAAAATTTCTATATGAAGGTTCCTCATATCTTCGTGTATGGATTTCTGAAAAGAATCGAGAGTTTCTTCTAGAGTACGTTGAAAAATCTGAAATGTAAAGGAACTTCCCTGCTGTGCATCTTGTTGGGGTGCATTTTGGAGATGTGAACTTCCACCCTGTCACAATCATCATCGTTGAGTTAACAATAATATTCTAGTATGACAGTAAGGGGCAACATGATAAACATCGGTGGTGGCTTCTCCTAACAAATTTCATCACTGGTTTCCAATTTGAATGACAGCATAAAATCAAGAGGTGAAAGCATGTAATATGAGCAAAATCAAAGACGATGACTTATCCAATAAATCTGTTACCCATACATTCATTGCTGGAAGAAACCCTGATTCTGTGGCAGTTGATGTATCTGACTTTGACAAGAAGCTATTCAACAGTTCTTCTCTGCCTTCGGCTCCTGTTTTCTTTGTTTTTGGCGAACTCACTGCTAGGGACGTTCGATCACTGAAGTTAGATGTAGTGCTTATCCTCTCTGCATAAGTTGAGAATCTCCGAGGCAAGGTCAAAGATGTTGATGAATCAAGGTTAGCCTGTCCCAAGAGGGCTTTGTTACCAGGGGACATAGGCATGGCACTCGAAGAAATGTGTTCTGGAAATCCTAATGAAGTCTCCTGAATGGAAGACAAATCTTTGGTGCGCAAATTTGCAAACTTTGCTGTTAAAGACATATCTGGCAGTCCAGATAAAGTTGATCCTGATGTCTGAGCCGACATCCCAATGCGAGATGTAAAAGTGATTGGCTGGCGGAACTTATCAGAAAATCTCTCACCACCCCAAGCTTCTGGAGGGGTGATGGATGGGTCTTCGCTCTTGGAAGATGGTGCAGGAGTTGATTCTAATGGTGCAAATGACGATTTTATGTCATCCTGCAGCATGGAATAACACAAATTATCATTCAGAACAATGCATATGCAACAAAGGCATCATGAAATTTAACACCCCCACCCCCAAAATAGCAAATGAATTTACTTACATAGGAGTAACTACACTCTAGCTGCCTAGCATACATGGTTACGTTCAATCTAACATTTCATTTGGTTTACCATTTACGGTACAATAAAGACATGCTAGTCCAGAAATCATAATGGTAAGAACTGCTTGTTAGTCGAAAAAACATTTGTTAAGAAGATTAAAATAGTTCTACTTAGTGTAGATAATATCGTTTGTTCAAAAAAAAAAAAAAAGGAACATTTCACATTAAGCATTCATCCAAGAAAATTAAAGATATGGATAACTGAGACCTGTTTAGATGTTGAACTGGGTTTCCAATCAAATATTGGATGATCACTGGCCCCATCTTCTGCAAAAGGGAATCTCCTACCGGACAAATTATCCTTCTTTGATTTGTCATCATCCCAAAGTTTGTCAAGTGAAGGTGTGATTGGATGAACGTCCACAAGAGGGGAGAACACCTCCATATCATCCTTGAAGTTATAAGTAGATCGAGGAGGATGCAATCTATGCAATGTTCCACCAGGCCATAAACGGCCTCGTTGCGGTGTATCCTCACCAGTAGATACACAAAGTATGCTTGATGTTAGTCCACTGCCAGCTGCTGTAACTGAAGATGTCTCTGCAGATAAACTTGAACGGCCTGGATTTCGAGAACTAGATACTGCCATAGATAGAGGAAGACTTGATGAAGTCATAGGAAGTTGGTCTGGCATAAGGATTGAATCTTCAACAGCATCTCCTAAAAGAGCAGTCTCAACAGTACAATTGCTTTCGTTTACAACAACAGGTTTTGACCTTTGCCAGCATAGACTTGTAACAGCCTGATGAATACTGTAAACAATTAGTACAAACAAAGTGAAACACCCTACTGAGTCATACATGTAGACTGCTTGTGAAAAGCTAAACACCCTATTGTGTATCCCCATGAGAACATCCTCGTGATATATCTACCTAACCAGGGATGATCGAAAGTTTGAGCCCGACCCCTAATCCTCATGACGAGGTATCTTGATCCTCAGTAATGAAAACGACACCTAGTGTTAAATAATTGGAATTTATAAAGGATACGAAAATAAAAAAAATACCAGAGACAACACAAGTTTTTTCCAAAATTCAATGTTTCAAGGAATTGTGCAGAGAGAGGGAGAGAGAGAGAGAGAGAGAGAGAGAGAGATACCTCTGAACTACTATAAGCACGAATACCAGTGAAAGGCTCTGGTTTACCACGGACATCGTAGAACACCACATCACCACTGCTTGTCCCAGCTGCCAATACCCAACCATCATCTCTAAATGCCAATGAAGAGAAAGGTGCTTTATAGGAAATACAATGCGAAGGCTGTCTTGACCCTGTGTCGTAAGTATACAACTTCTTATCAAGCCCAACTGTAGCAAACATCTATCAAGAGGAAAATATTTTGAATATCAGAAGGCTTAGTTAATACCTCTCTACATATTCTGACTCTAGGAACAGCACATGGTAAATAACCTTCTTGTCTTATAAAAAATAATGGACTACAAAATGTTAAGTTATATGTATTTATGAGACCTTGTCATTAGATGGAGAGAAACTGATACCAGCAGTTGGTGCAGAATGCTGCTTCAGCCAAGAAACCTGCGTCAAAGAGTTTGAAAAAGGGAAGATAAGAAGAAAGAAACAAACCAATTCAATTGCAAGTACAACATAAACTAAGAGAAACAAGACTCAATGGGGGAAGTGAGTATTTTTCAACTTAACAACAATGCCTAGATTTAATACAGCGGAAGTGATAAACAAGAAAGTTAATAAAGGGATAATACTTGACCATTACTGCTATCAAAGATCAATGCTCTCTTTGGGTTTGGGGAGTCGGAAAGTTGTAAAAAAAAAAAAAGGAAATTTAACTAATCTCTATTTCAAATATGCCTGTTTTCCATGACCGGGAACAAAATTTAATTTCCATCTCCCAATGGGAATGCAAACACAAAAGACCAAGACACCCAGCACAGCATCAATATTTGATTAAACCTACTACAAACCTTTGGGCTACGAGCGGTTGTGTCCCACAAATGTACAGACCCGCCATCACCTGCTGTGACAAGAAGGTGTCGGCTAATCCGGGAATAGTCAAGCACTCTTAGTACCTGGTCTTAAAAACCAGCAAACAACCAATTAGTTTGGAAACTAAGGACTCAAAGCCACAAAGACCACAGTAATATTCAGCGGAAAGATTCAATGAGAAGACAACCTGTTGATTGGGGTCCTTGAGTTCAGTAGTCCTTGCACCAGATGCAAGGTTGTGAAGTATGAGGTCCCCATTAAGACTGATGGAAGCCAAGTGCTCATCTTTGCAATTGTACATTGCACCCGTAATCGTACTAGAGTGACCCCTCAACCATTTGATACATCGCTTTCTCTGCAAATCCCATATTCTTACAACCTGACCGGTTCCACCCGAACATATGTATCTAGAAACCTTGTTACCGAAGCTGAGAGCCAATATAGACTCCTGCATAAATAGTTCCACCAGCAGAATATCAACTACTAACCCAACACATTCTCTCAAGCATTTATTTTTCACATTACTGTCACACCAAATCTACTTCCATTATATAATTGTAACTGAATTACCTCAATGCCGTCTCCGCTTTCAGTTCCAGCCAGCGGAATGGTGCCCATGCTCTTCCCATTCTTATTCCACAACGATATCTTCTTGTCATCTCCAGCACTAGCCACCACCATATCTGCAAAACACAACCCACATTGAATAAACTAAACCCACTGTTTGGCAGCTAAGAAAATGCAGCAAAAATTGAGCAAAATTTTCTCGTTTACAAAGATCAAATTTTTTTTCAAAGCCTATAAACACAGACAGCAGAAAGCAAAACCCAACATCCGATTGAGGGGAGAGAGAGAGAGAGAGATACTGACTGGTGTGATTCCACTTGAGCGAATTGACATGGGAACCGGGAGAAGGAGTGTAGCTCAAAACGAGGGGATCGGCGGACTTGTCCGACACATCGAAGAGCTTCACGGTGTCGCCGCCGCTTGCTGCCAGCAAAGTCATCGACGGATCCAACCCAGTACTCATTCTCCCCCTCTTTCTTCCCAACTTTTCCGATTTGTGTTTTCTTTCCTTGTTTCTTCGAATCTACCAAGCTCCAATTCCCCGGAAAATTCAGTTGTAAGTATTTCTCGGATTGTTTTTGAAACTGAGGTCGAAGAAATTGTGAAATAAAATAAAATCACGAAAAGAAAGAGGTGTTTTTTTTAAAATTTGATTTATTTGTTTGAATTTTTAAAAAATAGGTTTTTGTCGAATGGGAAAAACCCTACTGAGAAATTGAAAATAAGAGGGCGAAAATTTTAAATCTGGCAGAGAGGTAAATAAGTGAGCGCCTTTACGGCCCACGTCTCATGCCGACGTAGTTCAAATCCAATCACTAGCTAATCTAACATTTAATTTTCTAATCTAATACAATTTATCGTTTGACAAAAAAATTTAACAAGAATAGTCAATACTTATTTCTTATATTCGATATACTACAGACTTGATTCATTCAAAATAAATAAACATATCTAAAACATAACTGGCCACAGCCGTTTGATTCTGTAAGTTCTAAAACACTGCCACGTACACCAAGTTCATAATAAAAATGGTTGAAATTATTTTTTTCAAGTATCCAATCATTTGTATTAGAACACTTAGTGTACCAGATTATATTTCCAACAAACTAAAAAATATCCCCTTCTGTGAAAGGATTCGGGTGTTTGGCTTGCAATTCGCAATTTGACACGTGCAAAAGTAATTCGTTACAATCACAAAAAGAAACGTTTAGATGCACGTGTCAAACCGTGATCCGTATATTTTGTTCACATTAACGGCCATGTATAAATCAGCAAGATTGGAAAAAACAAAATTCAACACCAAAAGTAAGCTTAAAGCGTCGTTAACAAACCGTTCAATCAATGAGTTATATTGCTAATACTCTAAGAAAACTGGAGACTTCTTTGGGGAGTGAAATGACGCCACTGCTGTTGGCCTCCATGGAAAGCACAGCATTGCGTCGACAGACCAAATTATATGTACACAAACGTTGCAGAATACGCATTACAGAGAAAGGGGAACGAGGAAATATAAAATGCTTCTGCCTCAGGCGACTCCAGAGTATTTCTCCCAACAACCAACTTCTATAGCTTCTCCCCAGCTTAAGTACTTGGATTCTACTAGAGACGAAGGTTCTGAGGCCGGCCAACCTTCATTTTCCGCCAAGTTGCCCCACAAAAAAAGGGAAAAAAATGCCTGCAAGAGGACAAACAAGTAAATAAAGAGGGAAATGGCAGAAAGTTAACACAAACAGATGTGTTGCAAATTTGCAATTAGCACATAGACTAGCATTGCAATCGGTCAACAGACGATAAACAAGTCAAAGTTAACAAGAATCTGCATAATCACAAGGCTAGCGCTGGAATTACCAGAGCTTTCTACAAGCACCGTTCATAATAGTAAAAGATCAAAGGGGTTGAAATTGGGCTCACTAAGATGGGGCCAAAATGACTTGCATCAATAAATTACAAACCAAGTACACTATGCAATACCTCAGTTTACTCAACTCAAAATGTGCATCTTAACCGTAAAAAACAACCCACTCATACCATACTACTGCTTAGTAATGGACAATGCTTGGGACCTGACTAACCAGGATCAATGATATCATAAAACATGTCTTCTTGTTTTTAAACCAATGATTGTTGAGTGCGTTCATTTATTGTGAAAATGTGAAAAGTTCATTAAATTTTAAAACTCAATAGGAAATGTGTGGCATTATTACTGGTCCATATGATTGAGAAAGGAAATTTGGTCCTGACTAGTAAGACCTAAGTATAGTAATGACTTCTACCAGATCATGGGGCAACAAGCATGTAGCTAGCAATACGACGAAGTCTGAAACAATTTGTTGTAGCAGGGGAACATCCGTCCATCGATCCACACAAAACAATGTCTTCAAACTGATAACTAGCAACTGTAAGGTTATTCAAACCACATACTTTGACACTAGACGACCAATGATGAAGACATGATCCAATGATTTTGCCAAGCAAAAAGTGCCTTAATAAATGACTTGTGTACAACTGGAGAAATCCAAACTATATTCATTGAAAGGCCAGTGTTTTCCTTCTGTTCTTAAAGAAAGACAACAATTCAAGTCACACTAGAAAATGTATCTCCTAAAGTTGAGAGGAGGGGGAGAGGGGAGAGAAAGAACCCTTACCGAAAAAATATTAAGTTCCAGTGAAATGGCATAAAAACTGCTGAGATATGTTAATTCCTAAAGATTAAATAAAACCTACCTTTTCAAAGTAAAAACTCGAACGTGCATCTTCACGGATTTCATGTTTAAAGAAATGTGGTCCCAAATGCTTGAAGACAAATAGGAAAAATAAACAACATAACTAATTGATGACCATATAAGAAATCAATGGAGCTTGAATTTATAGATTAATAAATAAATTAACAGAGTTTGTAAACTAACACAAGCCTTCCAAGGATAAGAAGAATAACAAATAATTAATAACATTCACATATAGGTGCACATGAACCTTCACACATCTGGAAAATTAAAAAAAGTAAAGCAATAACATAGATGGCATATGGCATGGCACACTCACACCCAGCTAGTGTAATAAGTAATAATTCCCATATAGCTGCACATTCACTTACACAAATGCAAAAGAACTACAACAATAACGTAGATAACATGACGTGGACACACACACACACAGAGCTAGTGAATGCAACAATAATCAGCTGACCTGGTTCAAGACTGGAGCAGTGGTATTGCAATCATCACATTTTTGTTGACATCATGAACTTGGCTTTTTTCTCAGCCGGCTTAAGAATCTGGAAAGAGCACATTAAGTTTTCATCTACACTCATCATTGCACCAGCATTGTCAAACTCACCACAGTAGTTGGGAGCTGAAAAAATTGTAACAAGTTGCCTGTCCGCAAAGAACTCATAACCATCTTCCACAACCTACAACAAAAGAACTTGTTTCAGTTCCAAACGAAGTTAGCTTGAGTAGAACGAAGGGTAAGAAGAATAGTCACTAACCTGATGAGCACGACAAACAAGGTCCAAATCATGTTTCGTTAAGAATTCTGCCACCTTATCAGCGCCGAATGTATACGAGACACCTCTGTCATTCATTCCCCATCCCTTAACATCTCTACCAGGATCTGACCATAGCAAATCGCAAAGCAATCCAGTATCAGGAACAGCAGTCGGACGAGTTAAGTTTCTGATCTGATCCAAGTTTGTCAAATCAGGGGAAAGACCACCATGCATGCATAAAATTTTGTCATCTATAAGAGCTGCCACAGGAAGACAGTTAAAGCTGTCCGTGAAGGATTTCCAAAGTCTCACGTTAAATCGTCGCTTGCACTCGTCATAGAATCCATATATACGATTAATAGAAGCACATTCATGATTTCCTCTCAGCAGAAAGAAGTTCTCCGGATACTTAATTTTATAGGCAAGCAAGAGGCATATTGTTTCTAAACTCTGCTTGCCACGATCCACATAGTCACCTAGGAACAGATAATTTGCACTGGGAGGAAAACCACCATATTCAAATAGCCTTAAAAGGTCACTGTATTGTCCATGAATGTCACCTGTAGATAAAATGGAAAACTCAGGTCAGAAACATAAAGCCTGGGACAAAAGGACAAGTATAACAGTGAACTTAAAAGAATAGTCGAAACAACCACAAACCTATGGGCTACAGTGAGCAAACTAGCCACTTTATCTAGAGATACAATCTGGAATTTTTTATATATAATTAACTACCAAACCCTTGACTGATCTACTCACTCACTAAACACAGTCATAGTATGATGCATAATTTTTTAATCTTCAACCCTTATACTGTTGTCATACAAGACCTAAGTTCAGATTGGACCAAGTCACCTGTGTCAATGCTTTATCATGGTTACATGATAACCTTATTTCCCCAAATGAGATTCAAAAAATGATAACCTTATTTCCCCAAATGAGATTCAAAAAATGATAACCTTATTTCCCCAAATGAAGGTAGAAAACACCAATAGTTTCAATGAACACAATATTGAACAATGCACACCAAGGATTTCAATTAAATTGGACAAACAGTTATGAAAAGAAACACACATGATAGGTCAGCATCTTAAAATTCCAAGCTCTTACTTCTACGAATGCAGTATTAGCAATAAACACTAGAGTCGGATATCCAGATTTTTGCAGGAAATGGGAATAAACTAACACGAAATGGGTTATTGACCCCAACTTAAACAGCACATAACATCATCAAAAAGCCAAAATCTAGTCATAACTACATTAAATACAAGACAACTATCAACCCACTGTACAAGAAAAACGAGAACTTGTTTATCAGAACATCAATAACCAGCAAATGAACACGCATATTCACTGTATCTATATAATTTACTAATGTAACTTGCCACTGATAAAGCTAAGCTGAGCTACTTCTGCAACATATTTTATGTTTTCCCTTTCAAAGTAAAACTTTGATAATCGACAGAAACATAAATATGGGTACTCCATAAACTACTTCAAATCTAATCTGCCACAGTATTTCCCACAAGTAATTTCATATCAGACAAGTAATAAAAGAAAACCCATCATAAAATCACACACAAAAAACCCATCAAAACATGCAAAATCTCAAAAGGGGGAAAAATTCAAATAGAATTTAGTGCCAGTAAAAATTTCAGGAAAACAAATTATATACTATGTCGAAATGTGTGTGGGTATGTAAAAACCCTACCGCAAATTTTGATTGGGGCTTCGAGCTCAAGCAAATTGGGCTGCTGAAGAAAGATTTCCCTGGAAGCGCCACAGAGCTGTTTGATCTCCGCCTCCGAGAGCTGAACCTGCTTACCCGGCCTGGCCAATCGGACCTCCGTGAGCCGCTTGATTATGTCGTCGAGCACGGCAGGGTCCATCCCTCCCTGCCCCTGCGATGCCATTCGATTGGGTTCTCAGATCCTCCCTCGAAAGGCTCAGATTTCTCCTCGAAAGAAACCCTAGAAATCCCAACTGCGAAAAAGGTCGCTCCTTTTTTTCCTTTGGACTGAGCTGTTATGTTATGGAGGTTTCTTTTCGAATTTTTGCCTTTTGGGTTTGGTTGGTGGTTTTTTCTTTTTGGGAAATATAATTTTGTATAAAAAAAAGAGAAAAAGTGAATTTTCTCGGGAAAAAAGAGTGGGAAAATGGGAAGAGAGAGAAGAGAGGTATTTCAGTGTATTGGAAATATTGTTCGATACCGTAAGTATAATAATATAATTAGTTGAATTTTTTTTTTTTCAATTTCTCAACTAATTGTATATGATATTTGGTATTTACGTTGTGTTTTTAGCACATTGAAAATTTTTCCAAAAACAAAAAAGACGGAAGAGCAATGGGAATAAAAAATTAGGGTTTTTGATTGGGGGAGAAGAAAGCGTCAAAATATTTGAGGATGCGGACGGCTGCAACCCTACGTGACGGAGGTGCCTATAATAATCTGAGAGATGAAATGGAATGTGTAGAGCTGGGGACGACGTCGTTGTCTTGTACCTCACACAGTTGTCAGCAATTTGGCAGGAAAGAACATGGGCTCAAGTTGTAAAGCCCATACAAAAGTTTAATTGGTTTGGTGGAGGTAACGAGTTAAGGCCCAAAAACAGTGTCGAAATATTATTGTGGTGAAAATATTTTCTGAATCAGTCTTTAGTAAAAGTAAAAGTGAAACATAGAAAAGCACTTAAAGTGCTTGCTGCAAGAAGCACCGAGCACTTCATGCACTTTTGGAACCTAAAAGTGTTTTTTTCTAAATCGCTTTCAGTTATTTTAAAAGTTTCCAAACAAATCTTTAGTCATAAGTATCGAATTCGTCCTACATTAATTAAACTAAAAGGATGACAAGTTTTCATTCCAAGCATTGTTAGATTCCTTCATTGACAATTGATTTCAGTATTAGGGAGTTATTAACATTCCTTAATACAAATAAGCTTATTAACCACCTGTGGATTTGGATTAATTTATATTTTCTGAGAAACTAGGATCAAATAGTTTAAAAACAAACGATTCGTAACAGTACAATTATACAACTCGAATGAAGATCCTCTACTGATGCTCTTTGTGAGGATCCTGGAGATCCTCAAATCGTGTTCGTTCATCATACATCGTACGGTCAGAAATTATTTTAAATATTTTTATTTAAAATTAAACATGAATAGTATTTAACAAAAACTGACCGTACAATTTACGATAAACGGACATGATTTGAAGATCTCCAGAATCCTCACAAAGAGAATTCGGAGAGGATCCTCATTCATACAACTCGGACTTATGTTTTTGTCCCCAATACTACGTGGAAGGCTAAAATTGTTTCAGAAGTGACAAACAACACCCTAAACTTGACAATTAAAAGCACGGATGCCACTTAGTACTACAGTCTTGTGGTATTCCTCTTCACTTCGTAGTGAGAGGTTTTAAGTTCAAATCTCGTGGATGGCGAATCCGATATTAAATTACGTTATTCATTGTGTGGCTTAGCTGAACTCCCCCTCTCTCTAGTGTAAAAATATCGATGTACTAAAAAAAAAAAAAAAAAACACCGATGCCTTTGTTACCACCACCGAAGAAATTCAAATCTTAAAAACGATAGTTGTTTACTAGTTAGTATGAGCACACAAGATACAATACGTAATCCTTTTACATGTTTTTTTTTTATCAGGAAAGAGACTTACCTGAAGCCGGAGTATACACCCCTTTGTGCCTCTCTCAGTCGGCACAAGGGGTATATATCCGTGACAGGCAGTTACTCATGCTCTATCAGGACCGCCAAGCTAGCTCATTTCTTTGTTACCCAAGCAGCCGGAATGCACCATTGATATATTCATATATTCACCGCAGAAATTGGGGGCACGGTAACAAGTTGCTTGTTGGAGAAGAATTCATAACCGTCCTCCACGACCTAAACAACATTAAAGCATTTGTTTGACGAGTCTCCAAAACGAGTGAGCTAATATGGTATAATGAATGGTTCGATTTTAATTGTACCGAGGTCTTTTGTGATATAATCCAAAATCCGACAGCCGGTGTAATAAATATTAATATTCCCATATACCTGCACATGCACTTACACAAATGCAACAGAACTACAACAATTAAGGTAGACAACATGACGCAGAAACAAAGCTAGTTTGCGCAACAATAATCTGCTGACCTGGTTCAAGACTGGAGCACTGGTACTGCAGTCATTACATTTTTGTTGACATCATGAACTTGGCTTTTTTCTCAGCTGGTTTAAGAATCTGGAAGGAGCGCATTAAGTTCTCATCTACTGTCATCATCGCAGCAACGTTGTTGAACACACCACGGTAGTTGGGAGCTGAATAAACAGTAACTAGTTGCTCGTCCGCGAAGAACTGAAAACCATCTTCCACAGCCTACAAAGAAGAACTTGTTTAAGTTACAAACTAAGTTAGCTTGAGTAAAACCAAGGGGGAAGAAGGATAGCCAAGAACCTGATGGGAACGACAAACAAGGTCCAAATCATGTGCCGTTAAGAATTCTGCCACCTTATCAGGGCCAAATGTATATGAGACTCCTCTGCCATTCACTCCCCATCCCTTAACATCTCCATCAGGATCTGACCAGAGCAAATCACAAAGCAATCCATGGTAAGGAACAGCAGTTGGGCGAGGTAAGTTCCTGATCTGATCCAAGTTTGTCAAATGAGGGGAAAGACCACCATGCACACAAAATATCTTGTCGTCTATAACAGCCGCGACAGGAAGGCAGTTAAAGGCGTCGATGAAGGATATCCAAACTCTCACATTAAATCGCCACTTACACTCATCGTAAAATCCATATCTACGATTTATAGATGCACATTCGTGATTTCCTCTGAGAAGGAAGAAGTTTTCGGGATATTTGATCTTGTAGGCAAGCAAGAGGCACATTGTTTCTAAACCCTGTTTCCCATAATCCACATAGCCCCCCAAGAATAGATAACTGGCACTAGGAGGCAAACCCCCATATTCAAAGAGCCTCAACAGATCAGGATATTGCCCATTAATATTGCCTGAAAGTGAAAGGCAAGTAAAATCATGTTCAGGAAACTTTCCCGAGGTGGGATCCATACTGTCAGCACTTACAGCCAAGTTAAAAAAAACGTTAAAAACGAAAACTGAAAACTGATACATATGCTTGATGTGTTACAGCATACCGCAAATAGTGATGGGGGCTTGAAGCTCGAGCAAATTGGGCTGTCTAAGGAAGATTTCTCGGGAGAAAATGCAGAGCTGCCTTACATCAGACTCGGAGAGCCAAACATGGTTGCGTGGCCTTGATCGGACCTCCAGAAGCCGACTGATTATGTCATCCAGTACGATAGGGTCCATCGCTCCACTCCAATTCAAAGTGGATGCAGCGCAGTTTGGATCGTCTTCCAATTGCTGACCTCTCTCCTGCCCAAATAACCACGATGAAATCATTCTTTAGCACACTCATTCACTGACTTGGCTTAACTAGGCTTTTCTATAATTATATATACAGCTCAAGCACTAGCTAATTGGTAACTTGAAATGGAGCTAACTACTCGTTTAGTCTCACTCCATAATTTAATGTCGTGATCTCTGCCGTTCATTTTTCAAGGCCATATTCAACGATTACATGTGTGTGTGTGTGTGTGTGTATAAAATAAAGCACATAATGATGGTGGACTTGAGCGTACCTTTGCAGCAGGGCTCAACATTGGCAAGCAAGGACTTTCACCATGGCTGACACTTGGCTCAACAACTGCAGCCGGCCTCATCTGATCCACGCCATCAGCGGCAGCTTGGGGCGCATTCCGATTGCCATTGATGGTCTCATGCACTGTGTCTATGTTCACAGTGATGCGTTTCGCGGTGTACCTCTTCACGCTTGAGCGAATCCCACCACTCATGATAGTGTCTAGTTAAGATTTTAAACGACCGAAACCAACCCCATCGTCAGAAACTCAAGTAAAATTACTAGTCAAAGAAAGAAAAAACAAAAATTAATCACTTAATAATTTGAATTCTATACAAATCACCACGTTACCACTTTGGATCACTAGTACTGATGCTCCGGTTCTTCAAATAGACGAACAAGACAGAAAACTCACGAGTTAAAAAAATTTAAAAGAAAAAATATCGGAGGATATAAAACAAATAAAAACAATTAGGAAAAAGTTGACAAACCCTAATTCTTAAGAAACTGTATACATGCATGAATGGAAAGAAAACTCACCAACTATCATCAGATCAATAACAAGTTTGCCAGATAACAAGAGAGCGAGAAAAAGGAGGGAGAAAGACTGCCACTGGACAGATAGATAGACTTTGCCGGCCGTAGACTGATGACCACATTTTATTTAGCGCGTTTTCTAACTGCGATATGAACTAGAAATTTGTAATGAAGGCTGCCAAAACATATAGAAATTTATTTATAGAGTATATATATATTTTTTTTTATTAGTATAGGGAGATAGGTAGCAACAGTACAAGAGAATATATCCATTATAAGTAAGTGTTTCCGCTCTATCGGGCATTTTGTAGCATCAGCAAGCTAGTTCTCTTCTCTGTTACCTTACAAAGCCGGAAATTCGGCAGCAAGTTCTCATCATTGCACTACCATGTCATCCCAACCGTACCATTCATTCTTTGCCCTTCCATGGATGTCTATGCAAAGGAGGTGACCAGAACAAATCACAAAGCATACAAGCCAGAATCAGAAACATCAGTTCTGATCGAAGTGTTTCAAATCGGAGGTGTTATCATCCATAATCGCCACCTCCACTCATCATAAAGTAGTTGTCTGCACTTAGACTCAAAAGTAATGTCTCTTGAAACTTGACCAATCTCACCTTCTACCCTAAAACTCAAATTTCGTTACTTAACACCCTAATCTCGATATTCGCTTCACTTTGGCGCGATCTGTTTATTCCGTTAAATTTGCTGACGTGGCTGCTTATGTGGCGTTCATGTGGCATTAACAGAAAAGGTTATTCTGTCAATTCACCCTTTATTGATCTATTGGTAACAAACTTCAAAGGGAAAAATGTAAAAGCCAAAATTCTCCTCTTCCCCTGCCTTCCCCAGCGTCACCTCCATTTCAGCTTCTTCAAGTAACCTCAGAGCAACTCCAATAGAGGCTTCAAATGAGGTGTCGCAGGGCTCCAAGATATCGAGCCAAAGGCTCTCGAAAACTTCTAAATTTGTTTCCCAGGCAAAATCAAATGAACCCACAACAGAAAACCACTCAAAATCAAATGAACCCAAAACTTCATCAAAATTCATAATTCGACCTTACATATTGAACATTAAGAAGGCGGCGGCAATGATTGTACGTCAAAATTCAACAGAAATTTCACCTTGTTGATTAAGAACAATCAGAAGATGAACTATGGTATCATGGTTGGTAAAATAACGAATGGAATGCAGAATCAGTATCCTCACTCTTAAACTTACTTGTCCTGATGAAAAGCTGCCTTTTTCTTCATAACCAATTCCGTAATCCTGCTTGAGTTAATATTCTTTTTCACATTAATCGCCCATTTTTTCTTCTCACCCTTGAATGATGCCCTTGAAACATGCACGCTTAATTTCGGATTCTTGAGTGCGAGGGCCTCAAATTGAGCAGCAAAACCAGAGTCACTCATGTTTATGGCAATGTAGTCCAGCACATTGTCCTTCAGTGCTTGGTAGGAGCAAGCATCCGCAACCTCCAGAGCATCGAGAGCATTGGCTGAACTCAGGGAGTTGAGCATATGACGCACACAAAATCTGCCCAAGTATGGTATTCCGTACTTAGTCGCTGCGACTGACAAGGAGAAGACATGCTTGTTCATTTGATCTTCAAGCAGGTTCACATTATAGAGGAAATCCACGAGAGACTTGAGCTCTTCGTGATTCAACTCACGCAGTGTTATGTTGTCCACCTGCTTTGTTGGAGCTTTGGAGCATCCCTCCGTGTTTGGAATGTTCAAGATTTTCGATCTTGTTGCCTACAGTCAGAACTCAGAATAACAATGATCAATTGACCTAGTACAGGTTACTGATCATAGTCCAGACTCCAAAGTTAAACACACTCTGTAACTACTAGTAGAAGATACATGATCGGATACATATTCCGAGCCTCTACATTTAGAAGATGTGTAATCAATATGGATCCAATGCAATTCATTGTCGATCTTGTGAAATACACAAAAAACGCACAACTTGTAAATGCAGAGGATCAGGATTCGTTACTGAGAGTGAGATGGACAGTGCATACCAATAAGAGTTTATGTGCAGGTACAGGAGGCCCATTGTCACTCGGATGAAGTAGTATGTCAGTGGGAGTATGATCTCTGTATGCAGGAACAAATCCATTTACGTATTCAATCTTTTCACTGAGTTCTTCCAAATCTAATGTTTCAACTTTCATTTTTTGGAGTAAATCTTCTGATGTTTGTTTAGCATTACTCGCCATTGTCCATCTTGACACATCCCTGAGGCCCTGAGGAGCAAAGGAAATTAAAAGTGTTGGAAAATTAGTTATTATTGTATTATTATTTATGATTTTCTTGTGGGCCAAGGATATTAGAGTTTCTTGCCTTCAACAAGTCATTCACAATGTAGCCTCTTGGTTATGTAGCCGTCATGGCAATCTTTCGTTCACTTAATAAAATTATATTAGTTTATACTTGGTTTGTTCATTTGTTAGTCGCGCGCTCTAATATTCAACTTGGTATCAGAGTAGGTTCGATCCTTGGGGATTAATCTGCTGTTGTCATGTTTGTCTGTTTCTTCTTTGTGTCTTCTCTTATCCATTGTTTGTTATGTCTAGTTTGGATTCGTCTGTTTCGTTGTTATTCATATGAAACAAAATAAAAAATAAAAAATTGAATTAGATGATTGTGAGGAAAGCTTGAAGTTCGTATGCTGCACTGCACCAAATCCATAACCTCTGTCAAATCCGCCTAACAGAGCTTGTCTTGTCGTGTCCACCTAACGGAGCTTGTCTTGTCATGTCCACCTAATGGAGTTTGTATTCTCGTGTCCGCCTAACGGAGCTTGCGTTGTCTCGTTCGCCTAACAGAGCTTGCCTTATCGTGTCTGCCTAACAGAGCTCGCATCAGCATCTGCTTGTTGGTAAACTCTTGGTTATGTAGCCGTCATGGCAATCTTTCATTCACTTAATAAAATTATATTAGTTTATACTTGGTTTGTTCGTTTGCTAGTCGTGCATTTTGATATTCAACTAAAATGATATCACAAAATGATAAAATGAGAAGCCAATCAACGAAGTCCAGACATCGATCATCATAAACGATTTTTTAGGAGAAGTGATTTCAACACGTTTATCTTGTTACATATTCTTATTTATTTCTTATTTTTGAATGAGTGAAAGGATATTCATGAAATAAAAACAAACATGGATGTCCAAAGAAAAAACAAGTGTGTGGATATTATTTTCCTTTCTTAATCTTGTGAACACAATATGGAAGGTGATTAGGGAGTCAGAGAATGAGGTTAGTTTAGAAAGTAAGAAATGGACCAAATGATGGATGGGATTTGATGGTATTGTGTGCGTGAAATTGAGCTTTTTTACAAATATTAAAAAAGAACAATGTTTTGGCTTCGCAAAAATGTGATGGAATTCTCAAAAATACTTTGTGGCCAATTTGTAGAATTTTGTATTTATGATCGGAAACGTTCATGTTATAATTCATTCTGTAAAAATCATTAATGCAAAAATCAATTAAAACTAATGTCGTTTAGTCAATCAACTGTAACATATAGATAGACAGATCGTAATGCTTTTACCGATTACGACCATCATATTTATACCAATCCGATTATAAGTACAAAATTCCGTTAATAGAAGTGTTTTTGAGGGGGAATTCATTTCCCAAATTTTGTGGAACCAAGTATTATTGTATAAAAATGGAACCATAAAGCCCTCCTGAGTTTTTAATAGAAGTGAAACGAATGTAAAGAGATAAATCAGTTAACATTGGCAAGCATTTATATTTTGTGGTTCCTGGACTTGCGTACCTTTGCAGCAGAGGTCAACATTGGCAATCAAGGAACTCTACCGTCGCCAAGGCTCGTCTCCGGAAGCGAAGATCCATCTCGCGGTTTCTTATCCGCACTATCAGCATCTCGGGGGTTGCTTAAACTGCTACTTTTTGTCCCAGGCATGGTGGCTCCGCCCAAATTGAGGCGTTTCACGGTGTATCTCTTGACGTTTGAGCGAAGCCCACCAGTCATAGTGTCAGGCACTGAAACCAACAACATAGTCAACGTTTGAATTAATCGCTAATCAGTGGTTAACTAAAAGCAGTTTAATCCGATACTTGTAAAAAATATGCATAAACTTACCAGGTTTCCAACTTGGGATCACTCCAGCTCTTCGAGTAATTAAACGCAGAGGATGAGAGGTGAAGAGAGTAAGAGATAAGAGTGAGCTATTGGACAGAGGTAGAGTCAAAAGTGGGTGCGGCAAACGACCGAAGACTCGACTGCTGAGTCAATGACTACTCAATTTTAAAAGGGTAAATTGCCGTTTGACTTTCTGAATTATCAGTTCAGTTGAAATTGATCATTTAAACTTATTTTTGGTAAATTAATCCTTTGAACTATTTGAAATAAGTCAATTGACATTTTGTCGTTAGATTCCATCCATTATTCTATCAAATTCAAGGGCAAATTATTCTTTTTATCATCAATTCTTACCTGTTACTTATAATCACCATTAAATTCTGACATGTGGACATATAAGAATGTGTAATGACAATGTGAAATGATACGTTATGCAAGTGTTTGATTTCTTTATGTTTCTTATTAAGTTTATGAATTATTATGTGTGCACGTGTCATTATTTTATTGGTGGCTATAACCAACAAATAAGAATTGATGATAAAAAAAATTAATTTGCCCTTGAATTTGACGGAACAGTTGACGAAATCTAACGACAAGGGGTTAACTGACTTATTTTAAATAGTTCAGAAGGTTAATTTACCAAAAAAATAACTCAGAGAATTAAGGATAATAATTTAGAGAGTCAAACCGCAGATTATCCATTTTAAAATGTTTTTGTTACGATTAGATGAAACGTATGCGTGGTTTATGCTTTGTTATCGGGCCATACTAATAGATGATGCTTTTATAAAAGTCTCACTTCTCAGTTTAAATTGGTTTTTAATAAGACAAGTCAATCTCCATGGGAGAAACACTTTTTCATGTTAATCTTTTCTGTATTGTTCCAATTATATCGGATGTCTCCTAGAGGACAAGCTGCGAAGCAACACAATATGAAGAGTTCAAGGCCTCGGCCGATGTGGGACTCGTGCTTTCTTAATTACTCATTGATTTTAGCACTACAAAAAAAAACTTGTTAAATACGACGCTAAAAACTCGTCGTGTAAAATTATGAAAGCGTCATCATTTATGCGTTTTAACGACGGTCATGCTACGTTTGTGATCACTTCGCAACAAACTCGTGTTGCAAAAGTTTTCAAAACTTATTACGACGCATTGCAAGCATCACGAAGTTATTTTACGACAGCTTTACGACCCAATAGTTAGTGTCGCAACTGCTTTGATAGTGGAATTAAACAAAATATTTGAGACATGTTTGACACGTTGTAAAATGCTTTTATCCCTGCAAAAAAAATTTTGTTTTTGTAAATGCAAAATGGTTGAAAATGATATTTGTTCAGTGAAAGATTGGGTTGTAATTTATAATCTTATTCACAATCATCCTAAGTTCAAAAGTAAAATAATATATGAATCAAAGAACTGTGCTTTTAGAATTCCTAATAACATTGAAAGTACACCATCCACATATCCTAATACATAATCCTACTAGAGTCAAATATAAATAATCTCGTCCCAAAAGTTATGAACATATTTTTTTATTTCAAAAATACTCCAACATAGTTCAGGAGTTCAATTATGATCAAGACTCTTCATCACAATCTCCATGCAAACCTGAAAAATAAGAATTACACAACCATCAATAACATGTGTCAATTAACAGTTTAATCTTTAGTATAATGTTTTCTTTACAAACCTTTTATGAAAGCAAATTGTTTCTATGCTTCTGGGTCTAACTGAGGTTGTTGCTCATTACTTCCATATGTTTCTTGTTGATGGCTTGATGTATTTAGAGCCTATTTAACACCAAAACGACAAATATAAATCAAAATTGCTCAAATTTTCACACTAATTTATTCTAATAAATTGAAAAGAGAACAAAATCACATTCAAATGTATATACCTGTCCACTTCCGCTTGGTGATGTGTTAACATGGAAACCAATATGAGTCATCATGAGATGGAGTTCCAAACTGACTTCACTATATTTGGACCGAAGATCTTCAATTTCAGATTCATGCTTAGCCTTAAGATCATCTATCTTAGTCTTATATTGTCTTTCTACCTCTTCTCGTATGGTGTCCTCATTAACATAAGAAGATCTTGAACTTTGACCAAACACTTGAGATGGAGTTATACCTGTTTCATACATGCGAACATCTCCATGTGCATCAGGTCCCATAACTCTAGTAAACACCTCCTCTTGATAATCCTCGTCTTGCTCATGCTCTTCCTTTTTTTCCAAGCATTGATTAAATTGATTCTACAAAATATGACCCAACCAGTTCAAATGACCGAAAGATAAAAATAATGCACAACCCAACTAATCAAAACGATGTGAATATGCAAACTAAAAAATAGATAATGTGCATTAACACATGATAATGTGTGAGCTCGGAATAGGCGATACATAAACAGAGTTATCTCAACATCCATAATGATAATACTAGTTACTAAAAAATAGATAATAAAGGGTACCAATTGAGTTTTAAAGGGTGGGCTTAAATAATATGAGTTGAGCATTCAGTTAAAAAAACAATCTATTAATCTTCAGTCGTGAAGGTAACCCAAAAAGGTTGACAATCCAAACCAAGTATTCAAGCATCTATAGATGAAAAACTAATGTAAAATAAATTGCGGAAAGAAAAATGTCCCTATTTAAGCCCTCTCCAGGCTCTAAACCTAGTCTCGGTCTGCCATCAATTATCACTTAAAAATTAGATAAACTCACTGCTAATCCCTGTCCTCCACCTACCTAACACATGAGCTAGGAAACTTGGTTTTTTGTTGGATGCAATGGAAGGAAAGTGATCTGTTACTGCTGAAACAACTAAGATCCCACAAATTCTTGCAGCACCCCATCAGCCTTGTGACTATATTATGTGTAAAGTTATGAAACGGTATTTTAAGAGAAAGATTATCAACAGTTATTTTTTTGTCTAAAAAAGTTTGGAGCTTCTATACCATAACCCTTCAAGGTTAAAATCCTAATTAAATCAGCCGCTATTCATGAGCGTCCAAAACGAGCAGATTGGACGTTACCTATCATGGCCAAATGTGTGAGATTTTCATGTCATCTAACATACATTTGCAGCCAAGTGGTATATTTTTTTATTACCACTTCAAAAAGTAGATAAGTGAGAACAAATTCGGTCGCAAATGACAATATATATAAGGTTTCTGAGACAAACACAAGAGAGATATCCAAACTAAAACACAAACAGGTCCGACCAAAAAACAAACCAGAACTTAAAACATGGACGTGCCAGACAACAACGAAAAAAGGAACCGAAAATTAACATACAAGTTAACACAGTTACACAAGCATTTACATGATATGCTTGCTGACCTTGAAAGTGGTCGTTTATTTGGGTTTATAACCACATCACTAACCTTCCTGCCTTCATCTTTCTTTCCTTCTTCTACTGGCTCGACTGTTGTGGTTTCACTTAGTGCCTCAACCGTTTCGATTACGCTCACCGTTCTCGTTTCACTTTCGGTCATTGATACTGATAGTATCTCTGAGTAACAATATTTTCTCAATTTACGGGCCACATAAACCGCGTCTATTAGTTGGCCAATTAGTATCACTTTCTTATCCTTCATGTCAAGAGCCAAGGAATTAACACCTGCAGAACATAGCAGAAACCAAGGCCATTAATTAGTATTTGTTCGCAATAATATTCATTAAAAGTAAAGAAGAAAAGTTGCTTTTTTCAACATAACTTGCTCGTACCAGCCACGGTGGCCAACATTTTCATCAAGACATTTTTCTGTATTTGATTCTGAATATCCACTTTGAATACCAGCTTCTGAAAAATAGATGGCGAGTAAAGTCCGCTCGCAGTCTGTATACCTTCGTGATCCTTTGTACCTTCAGATATGTTAACAATCACGCGTAGATCCGGGTTCAATAGACATGGAAATTATCAACCAAACAAACATGAACGCAAAAAGTATAACTGCTGGAAAAATGGTTTAACTGTTACCTTTGAAGCAGAGTGCAAAGCTCGGCATTGGCAAGCGAGGAATCCTACTGATGATACTAAGCGCATTTGAAGCAGTGCTGGCCTCTGGAATAACTACGCGCTCTGCAGCTTGGGGCAAGCTGCTATGTATGGTCTCATTCTCAGTCTCACTCTGCAGAGCTATCGTGTCCAACATCAAAGTGACCCGTTTCGCGTTAATGTACCCTTTCACACTTGTGCGAATCCCACCACTCATAGCGCTATTTGTCAAGCAACTGAAAACAACCGAAGTAGGAATTAGTCTATTAGTATACAGACATTGGTCCAATACCATCACCGATATCGTTCCAACTTAACCACCAATTA